>JAZHRO010000001.1:6365000-7615000 GCA_037157565.1 Thalassia testudinum | reverse complement strand
ACGTTTGGAAGGTGTTCCAAACATCTGATTTGAGTCCGTTTGAGGTCCGATTTCCGCAATTAAGATTTCGTTCTTCTTCGTATAAGTTCCTCTACTTGTTGGAATGCTTTTATCACGTTCTGAGTGGTTTCTTGTGGTTGATCCTTATGTTAGGACCTCGTTCCATTGCGGGTTTGGGGGTTGCGGAGGCATGTGGACCTGCCGATCAAGCCCTCATTACTCCTGGTTTTGTGGGTAGAGTGGCTTCCCCTGGTTTAATTACGAACATGAATGCATATCTGGAATGAATGTTAGATCATAGGGTATGGCATGAATCCTAGGACTAGAAACACTGGATTGAATGTTAGATCCTAGGGTATGGCATGAATCCTAGGGCTAGAAACACTGGAATAATTGTATGGAATGAATTAATTACAGTCTTGGATGAGTAAATAGAATAATAACAATTACTTGTAATTGGATAACAGTTGTCTGTGAAATGTAAAGTACTGTTGTTAGCAATGGTTGCATGTAAATTCCTGTTGTTTGTAATTAAATACGAGCTGCCTGTATATGAATTGGAAATGAAAGTTTGAATGTTGGAAAAATGAGCTACCTGAGAAAAAACCTGAAATGATGAAATCTAGTATGGCTTGGCCTGAGAAACATGAGCATGAACCCTACGGGGAACTAGGAGTAGAGCTCCTGAAAAATAAATGGAATGGAATTGGAAATATGAATGGGGAAGTGAGCTGACCCTTGAGTATGGAGTATCAAGGAGAGCGACTGTTCCCCCTGTTTAGTGCAGAGTGGAGCTAGCCGCCCTAGGGTTGGGATCCGGGGTTAGGACTGGCCACTTTGTACCGACTTTTTGGCCCTCGCGTACACAGTACCAGGGAGAGCTACTAGTGTAGGGAGAGAGCTAGCCACCCCACGGGGCCCGGGGTTCAGTTAGCCGTCCTACATCGACTTGTTAGGCCCACTGGGCAAACTAAGGTAGTCAGGCGAGGGTGCGCGGACTGTGGAGGGGCGAGAACCCTGTTTGGTTCTTAGGGGCTAGACCCCTGTTACTGAGAGGGCTATGCCCTATACTGGTTCCATGCTGTGCTTTGGGCGCACCCGGTAACGGAAATGACTGACCGCGTACTAGTACGGGGTAGCTACCCGTGCGTTTATCGCGCGTGCCGTAGTCACCGTTACGTTTGTCAGCGACCTTGGGGTGGTTGACTGAGTGTAGGATCACCACGGGGGACTCTCCCGACCAAGAGAGCACAACGTGCTACTTCTACTCTTCGGAAAAGACTGCAATCAAGATCGTTCCCACGAGGAACATTTGAGATTAATAAAAAGACCTGATAAATAAATCAAGTGATGAAAGAAGGAATAATTAGTTAAATAAAGAAAAAATTGAAAATAACAGCTACCTGTCAACCTTTACTGCTTAGTTAGCTGGTTGTCACTCTACTCAGCGTTCGCTGATGTTTTTGTACTCAACCTTTTTCAGGTCCAGGTGTTGAGTAGCCAGAGCTTACAGCTGCAGAGGGTACTGGACCTAGTAGAGCCTAGTAGTTGTACCTTTTGCTTGTACCTCGTTTTCGTTGTAGTGAGTATTTTTGTTACACTTCTGTACTCTTATGTTGTAAACTTTATATTCCAGTACTTGTTAAATTTTCTATTATTGTGGTGGTATGTACTGTCGTAGTTTTTTTCTTTACTGCTGTACTTTTGTTACTGTTAGTTGCTTGTATGGTGAATGTGGTTTATTTTACTGCTTGTTGGTTACTTGCTCGTTGGACGACTGGGTCTTGGATCAGTTGAGTCGGTCCGATCTCGTGTCCTGTAGGAATTCGGGAACCGGGTCGTAACAATTTTGGGCAACCAAACCTTGCAATTGATGAGAAGGATCAAGGAAGCATGTATGTTGTTACACTCTACCTTCCAAAGGTGCCTAGAGCATAAGCCAAATGTAGTAGAGCGACGACTAGGGAGTGGATTTCCCATTAGTAGGTAGACATGATACAATCAACTTCGACAGATCATGACCTACAAGTAAGGCTGGCAAGAATTTGCAAGGTCCTAATTGGGAGTTGGAGGATCCATAGAACTTGTAGAATTCATACAAGATTTCATAATGTAGAGATTTTAGGTGGCGAAAGCGGAGAGTGGAGACTCCTATGCGCACGCACCAACAAGGATTCGCGGTGTTTAGGACGTCTAGACGGTCCACCAGATGTTTGATCTGGGTGATCAGACACGTCTAGAGAGGAGGCAGCGACAAGGTCTGCTTGAGGCAGATCGGTCTTCACGGTTGGAATTGGTCTGCTATGTGCAGACCGATCTCCTCAGGCTGGATCGATCCTGCTGTGGACTAGTAGAGAAGCCTCTTGCCTCTTGGATGATTGGCTGCAGCAGTAGGAAGAAGAAGAAAGTAGAGAGAGGAGAGGAGCCTTGTTGTTGATGGAAAATATTCTTCTATTGCTCCAAGAAAATATGGTGGGAAGGCTCTTTATTTATAAAGAGTACATATCCCAACAAAGAAAGAGATAGAATCTTTGTTTGGTAAAGAGATAAAATCTTTTAAGAAACTAAAATACTAAAAATGGATAAAGCACCAATTTTGGTGCAACAAACTTGGTCCAAGAGGACCCTACTCGCCGGCCCTGTTAGGTCAGATGGCTGCTGCTATTGTTGCTGCCACGTGGTATTGCCACGTGACTGGACGTGCCACACAGCAGTGTCCACATGGCTTCTTCTCATATTCCCAACACATAACAAATGATTTCTAGCCTCTAACTAGATCGGAATCATGCAAAACCTAGGTTTTCGTTTCCAAACTCGAGTTTAGATATCACACAAAGTAAATCAAGGATATCTATTATTTTCTTAGGATATCTTGCACAAACAGGTCCTAAATTACATGCAACCTTCAGGTCTGCAGCATTAAGAGGTACTTCACCACCCTCGACATGCTCACTTCTGCACTAATTAGAGGTATTCTTGTCTCTGGTATTGATGCTCAATAAGCAAATGATCCCTATGAGCACCTATTAATTGTTAAGAGAAAGATCAACTTAAATGTAGCTCATGATGTAGGAGAGCTGAAGCTACAACCTGCACTTGAGAAACTGTTGGTAATGCGATGAAGGAGGAAGATGGGAAAGTTGGTTCCAAAAATCAACAATACCTTAACCGTAGAACCCAACCCAGAAAATAAAAACAAGGCAATTTCAAAAAATATCATAAAGATAACCACGCAATGGGCTCGTTTTTGTAGGGGAGAGAGCCAGTTCTTTTCTACAAAAAAAGCTAACAATATCAATATCATAATAGTTATAAAAGTACAAATAACCATATGATAAAAGCATTGACCTTATATTTGACAAGGGCAAGAAAAGTGAAGGAGGAAAGAAATGGGAAAGGAAGGAAAGAAGATAGTTTAATTGGTTATTAATAATGAGAGAAGGAACTAAAAGTTACTACCATATATTCAGATGTATAAGTAGAGAAAAAAGGGAGGAAGAGGATTTACAGCCATCTTCTTGATATAAACATCAGAACTCCCTTCACATCTTATTGATATTTGCTATAGAGAGAGACATCTGAAACTATTATACTGGATATTAGAAAGAGAAATTGAAAATAGTGAAAATGTAGATTAACCCTCTCTAATTTTAAGTCTAAAAGAGACTTTTCTGCATGCCCTTTCCAAATCTAAATTTCACAAGAATTTTTTCGTCTATAACGGAAAGCACTGATGATTTTAAGGTACAACTAAAAAAACACTTGTGATATTTAGTCTTTGAAGGAGTGTGTGAAAAAGTGCTTGACTTAGTGAGCGCTAATAACATGGTTGTTTAAAATAAAACAATGATAGACTCCTTCCTTTCTCTCTCTTGCAAATTGGAAGGAGAAAAATTCCTCTATATTAATATTTGCATGTATATCTAATCCTCTCCAAATTTAGCGGCAACGGTTTGCAATGTTTGATTTTCACCTGAATGTCAAAGCACACATCTTCTTAAAACACTTCAACTTTGTTTGGGTGTTAGATAAGAGCCATGACTAGATGATGTGGTGGAGTTAATATAAATAGTATCATGAACAATGCTAAAATGTCACCTCAAATATCTCTATACAATATATTAACTCATCACATCTAACTTACACTAACTCTAGTTTCCAACAAAATAATAATAAAAAAATAATCCAATATCAACTATAAAATAAATAAATTACAACTCTCTTCTTTATATTTATATCATATCAACTTACAATTTACAATACATCAAATCACCTATCACATCCATTCCTATTATCTCATCACTTACACCAATACCATTAAAACTTATCCCACCCTAAATTCTATCCAAGGGTAAACTTTACCCAACATCCAAATGCAACCTCAAATAATTGCCAATGTAATATTTTGTTACTGTAGCTTTAATATGTGAGTTTAAGAGATGTCTTGCACGTGTATCTCCAGGCCTCAAACATGCTTGTCCTCCAGAAGATGGTTCCTTTACGACCCTGCATATCATTCCTGACAAATTAACCAGCATGCTACCATGAAGGAATTCATGGAGGAGATCAAATCCCATGCCAGCCATATGCCATGCTTCCTTTCCCCACATTTGACATTCAGTCTCTAATTATAATGTAACAAGGCTTATTTTGGGCGTTGATTTGCATGTTGCGCATCATTTGTTTTCTGTAGCAGGAGGGTCTTTTGGTTCTTCCTTGTAGGCAGGGTCTCTCTAGCATCTATGGATGATCCTCTCTCTTCTTCCTTTTACTCTCTCCAACTTGTGTGGTGTTAATGTGATCTGTTTGTTATAGAAGTTTGGCAAATGGCTTAATAACCAAAAAAGAGAATCTGTTGTCCAAGGATCTGATTTACACACTGGATCAGCAACAAATGCCAAGAGCCAACAATTTCCAGGAAATCTTATTTTTCCAGTGAAGGCCAATAATACAAAATAAAGCACATGACAATAATACAGAGCAATATTACAACTTTTCAAAAATATTACAACAACAATCAACTATAAAAGTCAACAAGGAATCAAAACACCAAACAACCTACCAATGCTGAAACCAATGGCACCGTAAGATTGTCATCTACCTCTGTACTAATCGGCAGTGACTCGACCAATGCAGCAACCAGAGATATTAGAAGAAATCCAGTAACAAGACTCCAACTTTTTTGGATGAGGCCGAATGTGGAGAAATAATGCATGTACCTAGTGAAAAAGGAAACAAGACAACATAAATTATGAGATGTCATGTAGGCCACCAATTCTCTGCAGTTGAACTTCCAGCGCTGATAAAGATGAAGGCATCAGATTTCAGGGGAGGAAATTTCCAAACCTAAGAAGCCAAACATAAATATTACTAAACCCAACCAAGCCAATACAATTGGGTTGGGTTTAGTAGATTGTTAACTAGTCGAAGTTTATTTTTATTTTCTACATATTTTCTATATGTCTTTTTTATTTAATAACAAAAAATTTTAAACTCATAAATATCTTATATTTTATAACAAAGTGAATAAAATAAGTAAAAACTCAAAAAAGCTTCAAAGAAAAAAAGAATATACTTTAAAAATAATGATAGGCAAAGCAAGGTGGCAAGAGGTTAAGGAAGGGGTGGTGGACCTGGTGGTGTATCGGGGTGAGGGGCGGAGTGGGGTAATAGGGGGTCAGGGAAGGGGTGGTGGATGTTTAGTGCAGGAGAGGAAGGAGGTGGCAAGGTGTTGATGGAGGGGAGGAGTATCTTGCAAGGAGGAGAAGCGATCGAAGTTGATGAGCGACGTTGGCGAAGAGGAAACTAGATGGTGGCGATGGGAGCAGACGAGATGGAGGTGGTGGAGGTGATGGGGAGTTGGGAAAAGTTAAGGTTTTATTTTGTTTGGTCAAGGGGGAGAAGGTAGGATGAAGAGGGAGAGGAAAATATTAACTCCAACCCTCTTATTCCTTACTTTAACCACAATACTTTTCAAATTAAATAAACATTAATATATATAATATAAATATATACTATAAGGTTGTATTGGGTTGTAAGTTGAGTCAAGTTGGTCGAGCCTCAAATCCAATCCCATATATTTTTTATCAAGTTGAAAAAATTTCAACTGACCCAACCCATTATAACTCTCAATTACTGGTTGGACTCGACCTGTGTGCACCCTTAATTTTATTTATTAGTCTTATCACGTTGTTGTCTCTCATGGACTTCTTACAGACAGCCATAAAGTGCCTTCCAAGGCTAGCATTTGTTGTTCATGGGAGAGAACTTGGGAGTATAGTAAGTGGCCAATGGTTTATTGGTTTTTTAGCATCCCAAGGAGCATTGATATACAATTGACAATGAGCATATATATATATATATGATGTGCATGGATGTAAGGAGTGCATGCCTATTGCATGATATTGAAGCATGTTTTATCTGTAGCAAAGTTGGTACAGTAGAAATTGAGGACCGGAGGTCATGGGTACAATTGTAAAATGTATCACCCAGCATCAACAAGGTGACTACAACTTTATGTAAAAATAAGATTTGATGTACACCTTTAACTTCCAAATACAATATTGATGTCTACCAAAATTATAGAATCTTCCATGCTTGTTTTACCATTCGACTGGGAGTTCGCTTTTTAAGGAAATTTACTAACACTAGAGTTGTTTCTAAAGATAGTGAAAAATAAAGGACTTTATACATATAAGGTGTATCAATGATGAAAAAAAAAAAGATACTTATAACTAGTGAGGATATAAAGATACAACAACAACAATCAAACCTTTTCCCACACTAAATGAGGATATAAAGATAAGGTAAAAAAATTCCTTTATAAACTTTTTAATTGAAAGTAGAAGAATAATATTATCTTAGGAGAGTTAACCAATTTAGAAGATTACTTTAATTGGGCAAGCTATTCAATGATACAAAAGAAAGTAGTAGATGCTTTAAAGATGATGAAAATTGAGAGGACTGTTGGCCCTGATGAAATTTGAAGAGTAATGTGAGAAGAGAGTATAACTTGGCGTACAAAATTGTTTAATGCTATTTGGAAAGGCAAGAGGATGTCAGAAGAATAGAGGGAAAGTTTTGTGATACCTTTATGGAAGAATAAAGGAGATATACAAAATTATTCCAACTATAGAGGTATCAAATTGATGAGTCATATGATGAGGCTTTAGGAAAGAATAATTGAAAGAAGCCTGAGGCAAGGAATCAAATATCGCAATACATTACTGATATATTGCTAATATATCATATATCGATGATAGGGCCCATATCGATACATACAGAATATTGTTATTCTAGGATATTGTTGATATATTGGTGATATATTGATGATATCGAGGATATTGCAGATATCAACAAGGTTGCAATACAAATATTCTACATATATCAGTGGATATGTTGTTGATATGGGAATATATTATGTGGAAATGTCACTATTATCAAATTTAGCCCTTTGCATTGGCATTGCTGGTATTCTTTGGTCTCATTATTTTTTTTGCTTGTGGTTAAAGCTTAGATATTCCATTTCAACATATATATTTTATTTAAATAAATATTATATTTGTGATTTGAGTTTCTAAATTTGTTAATCATATGATAGAGATCTACATACTACTTTGACATCACCATTGGTTTTCATCAAAGATTAACTCTTTACCTTGGTCATGGATGAATTGATGAAATATATCCAAGCTAAGGTGCCATGATGTATGTTTTTTGCTAATGACATTATGTTGGTTGACGAGATAAGAAATTGAATGAACAGAAAACTTAAGTTTTGGAAAAAAAATCTTGGAAGCTAAAGGCTTGTGTCTAAGGAGGACAAAGATTGAGTATATAGAATATAAGTTTAATAGTGGAGGGAATAATGAAGGGATGGATATAAAAATTAGAGAAGGGTGTATTTCGAAGAAAGATGTCTTTAAATACTTGAAATTCATTTTTCAACAAAATGGTTAAATTGGAGATGTTACACAATATTAATGCAAGGTGGTTGAAATTAAGGTAAACATCTAGCGTTCTTTGTGATAAGAGGACTTCTTTAAAAGTTAAAGGAAAATACTATCAAGTAGTTATATGACTTGCCATGCTATATGATTCTAAATGTTGAGCTATCAATTTTAGGCATGTGTAAAAGATGTTTATAGTAGAAATGAAGATGTTATAGATGTATGGTCATATAAAGAAGAGTTGTATTTCAAATAACATTATATGAGAAAATGTTAGGGTGACACTAATAGAGAGCTAACATGAGAGAGACACATCTACAATGATTTGGACATTTGCAGTTGTAAAGACCCATTCTGTTTTGAGCCTTTTAAGACGTCTGGACTGTCGGTCAGACGTCTGAACCCCTTCCCAAACGTCTGGAAATTGAAAATTTTGTACGTAACTTCGTGTCTGCACGCGGGCTGCACGCAGACAGTACCGCTCTTTTCTCTCTCCCTCTTCTCTCCATTCGAACCCTAGCTACTCCCTTATAAAACCCTTCTCCCCCTTCCTCTCTTCCCCACTTCACCACAGCCACCTTCCTTCCTCTCCACTGCAGTGAGAGGGGTGAGCGCGAGAGGGCGCGGGAGCGAGCAACGAGGAAGAGAGGTGGCGTGAGGAGAGGAGGAAGAGCTTGAGCTCACGAGCTCGTGGGAGCTCGTCGGAGGACGCACGGTCGGAGCGGCGCGTGCGGGAGGAGCGCGTTGGGGGAGATGTCCCTGACACTTGCTACAGCTGGAGCTGCAGGCGAGGAGAGGCCGCGGCTGCGCACGGCGAGGAGCAGGAGGTCATTCTGATTATGGGATTTCCCAGAATCAGACGTCTGGCGTGCCATTTAGATGATGGGTTGGACGTCTGGTGACGACAGCGGATGTTTGAAAGCAGTGTTCTGCGAAGGTATGTTCCTCTTGCGGATACGGCCATGCAGGCTGCACTGCAACTTCGATCTACATGACTAAATATAGGTGATATGGTCTATCGCGTGCAAGGATAGCTTCGGGAAGGCACGGGGCATGTCCCCCCACGCGTTTCGAACGTCTGGACAGCTTACCAGACGACCGGAAGCACTCCCAGATAATTGGAGGAGAGGTCGAACGTTTGGAGCTGGATCTAGACGGTCAAGAAGGGGTTATGGACATCTGAAGTCGACGCAAGAACCTAAGGTGAGACTCTGGTTACTTTTAAGACGTCTGGATCTTGTGCCAGACGTCTGATTTAGGTATGCAGTCCTATTTTTGACCCGTTTAGGGTCCATTTTACGCAAACGAGATATTTGTGAATTCCTTGCAAGTTCCTTTACTTGTTAGAAAGCCTTATATACTGTTCTAAGCTTTTCATTGTGGTATGTCCCTTGGTATATGACTTCACTCTGTTGCGTGTTTGGAGCGTGCAGAGGTACGTGAGCCTACCGTTCGAGCCACCAATACTCCTGGATTGTCTGGTAGAGTAATTTCCCCCTATTTTAATTATAAACCCTGAATGCATGTGTGAAATTGGATAACTAGAAACCTAGGATCTGGCATGAATCCTAGGACGAGAAGTACCTGCACTGTTTGTATGCGTGTTTGAGATTGCAGCCTTAAATGAATGAATAGAAATGTGAACTGCCTGTTAATAAACAAAAGCTGCCTGTGAAATATAAAATACCTGTGCTAGTTAGATAGATACCTGTGACTTTTCTTGTTGTATATGCAAATTGTGGAAATACGAGCTGCATGTGTAAAATCTGAGAATGGAAATGTGAATGACGAAACCTAGTATGGAATAACATAGGGAATACGAGCATGAACCCTATGGGGAATTAGGAGTAGAGCTCCTGTGGATAAATGGAATAGATCTGGAAATGTGAGTGGGAAGTTTGCTGGCCCTTGAGTACGTAGTACCAAGGAGAGCGACTGTCCCTTGTTTAGTGTAGAGCGGAGCTAGCCACCCTTGGGTTGAGACCGGAGGTTAGGATTGACTACTCTACACCGACTTCTTTGGCCCTCGCGTACATTGTACCGGGGAGAGCTATTAGTGTAGGGAGAGAGCTAGCCACCCCACGGGTACCATGATTCAGCTATCCACCTTACATCGACTTGTTAGGCCCAATGGGCAAACCGTGGTAGTCAGATGAGGGTGCGCGGACTGTGGAGGGGCGAGACCCCTGTTTGGTTCTGAGGGGCTAGACCCCTGTTACTGAGAGGGCTAGGCCCTATATCGTTCCGTGCTATACTTTGGGGGTACCCGCTAGCGGAAATGATTGACCGCGTGCCAGTGCGGGGTAGCTACCCGTGCGTTTGTCGCGCGTGACGTAGTCACTGCTACGTCTGTCCGTGACCTTGGGGTGGTTGACTGGGTGTAGGATTACCACGGGGGACTTTCCCGGCCAGGAGAGCACCACGTGTCTTCGGAAAAGACTGCAATCAAGATCGTTCCCACGAGGAACATGTGAGATCAAGAAAGAGATGAAAAGTAAACTAATGGGTGAAAAAGAATGACTTGTAAAATAAAATAATTGGAAAAGATAAATTACCTGTTAGCTTTTACTGTTTTAGTTAGTTGGTTACTACTCTACTCAGCGTTCGCTGTCTCCGTTTACTCAACCCTTTTTAGGTCTAGGTGTTGAGTAGCTCGAGTCACCGGCTGCAGAAGGTGCTGGGCCCAGTCGAGCTCAGCAGTAATTTTCCTGTTGTTGTTGTACCTTCTTTTTGCTAGTGAGTTAGACTGTTGCTACTCTTTTTGTTCTATACTTTGTTTTACTATACTGTTGTGGTGGTGATATGTACTGTTAACAGCTTTTACTTCATTTACTGCTGTACTCTTTTACTGTTGGTTACTTAGCATAGTGAGTGTGGTTTACTTTCTTATTTTTTGGTTATTTCTTGTTGGACGACTGAGTCTTGGGATTAGTCGAGTCGAGCTGGTCTCGTGTCCTGTAGGGATTCGGGAACCGAGTTGTAACAGCAGTGAAGGCCACTAGATGTCCTAGTTATGAGATGCGAGAAGTTGAGGGTTGGACCTGTTGGGAGGGAGCAGGAAAGACCAAATAAGTATTGAAAGGAAACTGTTGGGATTTGGAGTTGGCCACATGGCAACATCTGAAGCCTACATTAGGGCTGGCGGTAATGGTCCAATTGGATCAATTTTGGTGCACCAAGTTTGGTTGTTTTCTATTTTTAGTAAAGTTATTTTTAGGAATACGTTTGAGATTTGTTTTAATTAGGAGATAAGATCTTTCCAAATGAGATAAAATCTTCTCTCAATAGGGATAGAATCTTTTGTTACTATTTTTAGGAATATGTTCTCTATAAATAGAGAGCTATCCCAACAATTCTAATTTGAGCAATATCAATATTTCCAGCAATTCAAAGCTCCTCTCCTCTCTCTCTTCTCTCAACCGGCGACCACCAAGGGCCACCGTAGGCCACCATTCAGCCGTCCATCAGCCCACACGGTGGGGCTTCTCTACACCTCCAAGTCATGCGTGAATAGTCCCCCTCATGTGGACTATTTTTCTTATGCAGTTGGACTCTCCACGCTCCAATATTTTGTCAAATCCTGACATGGTATCGAAGCCTTCGGTCTAGGCTCCTTGTGCATGTGGGTAGCTAGACCACACGTTGATGGTTCTCGAATCCAAGAAGTTCTCGACAAATCCGATGCCTTACGCGGAGGAGACTAGAAGAAGATGACAGAGCTACCACGATGGTCGAAGACGCCATGCTCGGCCCCAGAGAAAGCAAGGTAGTTGTCTCTGGGACAACCATCAAGCTTAGTGGTGCTTCCAACTACGTCTTGTGGGCTCACGCCTTCAAGATCTTCGTTGGAGGCCAGGAGAAATTGAGTATTCCCTTGAAGGAGGTGCCGAAGTTCAAAGAGGACAAGTATGAGAAGAACTACGTCGTCATGAACTGGCTCATGAACTCGATGGATCCATCCATAGCCTCGAATATGCTTTACAAAAAGAGCGCGTTCGAGATTTGGATGACCCTTGAGAAGAGGTATGCCCGAATCTCAAATACCGCTCGCATCACTAAACTTAATACCCATATCTGGATGGCTGGTCAATGAGATCTTTCCTTGACAAAATCCTATGAGAAGAATGAGGTGTTGTTCGAGGAGTTGGAGATCTACGAACCTCTCAATTGCGACAAGTAGGGGGAGACACGTGCGGTTTGGCAATCTACTAAGTTTTTATCGGGATTGAATTCTCGTTATCGAGCCGCATGCAATCTGATTCTTGCTTCAGAAGGGAAGATGGATCTGGAGACCATCTTCTACCGTCTCCTTAAGATGGAGATCTTTGAGGAGAAAGACATGCCAAGAGGCGAGAACTCTGCACTTGCTATTCCAGAAGCATGTGCAGGGCAAGGACGAGGGAGTGGACGTAGATCTAGTCATGTCTACTCGAAGTGCAACACTGTGGATGCAATAATCATCCACAAGAAAAGTGTTGAGAGAAGTTTGGGAGGCCACCACGTGGAGCTACTAGCACCTCACGCGTGGACTCCCTGACTTGAGAAGATCTTGAGAAGTTACGTGCTCTTCTGAAAGAAGACAAGTCCATGGCAGCCGTCGCTACGATTACTCAGGTTGCCACAGAAGCAATGACTTCGGAGGTCGCGAGAGAATTTGCCATCAACTTGTTCAAAGAGAAGGCTAAGAGCTTTCCCTCAAAGAAGATGAATGGTGAGGCATCTAGCCTTACAAGTTGAAGACCAAGTTGGCCTCACGACCTACGACTTGAGGAGTGTTGGGATTTGGCAATGCCACCTAGCAACCAACAGGTCACGTGGCAGCATCTAAGGCCCACACCAAGGTCGGCGGTAATGGTCCAATTGGATCAATTTTGGTGCACCAAGTTTGATTGTTTTCTATTTTTAGTAAAATTATTTTTATGAATATGTTTGGAATTTGTTTTAATTAGGAGATAAGATCTTTCTAAATAAGATAATATCATTTCTTAATAGGGATGGAATCTTTTGTTACTATTTTTAGGGATATGTTCTCTCTATAAATAGAGATTCTTCCCAATAATTCTAATTTGAGCAATATCAATATTTCTAACAACTCAAAGCTCCTTTCCTCTCTCTTCTCTCAACCGGCGACCACCAAGGGCCACCATAGGCCACCATCCAACCCGTCATCAGCCCACATGGTGGGGCTTCTCCACGCCTCCAAGCCATGCGTGAATAGTTCTCCTCACGTGGACTAATTTCCCATGCACTTGAAGTCTTTACGCTCCAATATTTTATCAAATCCTGATAGAAACTATTAAAAATGACCTCAATTACTTAAATTTAAGCTTAGAAGTGACTCAAAATAAATCTGAGTCAAGGCAAAGAATCCATGTAGTCTGACTTCATTTAGTGTGGGAGAAGGCTTGGTTGTTGTTGTACTAACACTCATGCTCTTGGTAGATAGGTTTAGATGAAAAATTAGTGCATAATAATTTTCCATTCTCGTTAAAGGTAAAAGCTCTTACACGACTGACGTGACGAAACTGGCTACGACCATGGCAATGGTACCCGCAAAGGACTTCTTCTGGTTGTATGGAAGTTTTGCCTTCCCAAATTTCCTTCCTATAATGTCAGCAACACCTGCAATAGAGAAAATTGAAGAGTATTGTGAATTTCTCAATGTGAAACATCTTGTAGCCAAATTTAGGCAATGGCCATGAGAATGATAGAATGCAGTAATACCATCTCCAGCACAGAGATTGCAAATGGTAGCAAAACCAATCGGAGACGTCCTCCAGAATAGTATAGTGGCCAAGGTGATGGTGCATGCATAGTATAATGGTCCTTTTAAAAGTTCCCTAAGATGCACAGGCATAAATGTCATGTTCTGATATTTAGGGCAGCAAAAATGCTCACTAAATCATCTTTTTAGTCATACTACGAAAGATTCAAGGTTAGGTTGCTAGCATAAAAAGATATTTCCCCTCAATAGCAATCATGTAATGATAAGTCCTATAACCTGTAATCTCCATGCCTGCTTATTGATTTCACTGTTGCTTCATTTTTCCATACTCCAAGTCCCAACAACAGCATGCGTATTATGTTTATCCCAGGTGTAGCTGCAGCAAGATATGGCGCCTGGGCTCCAGAACTGCAAGGGACAGGAAACCACTTGGAAAGCAACTAAGCTAATTTAACAAATGAGTTCTCAGTGCCTTCTTACCTGAACCACGGCCAAAAAAGCACAAAAACCAGCCCAACGCTTATATGCACTAGTTTCCGGTTTGTTAACTGTAAAATTCAGAAAGGCTTGGAAATTATTACAAAAGAGAAAACCCAGTTGGCTAGCAATAGTTACAAAAACCCTGAAACAGGCAATTCATTTTTTGAGAAGGTGACTTCCAAATCTAAGTTTATGGGGTAAAAGGGTTTAGCAGGTTATGCCAATCTTTGTTTTTGTCATTTGTAGAACAGGGACACAGAAATCATTGAAAAATCCTCTACCATAGAACTCATCAAGACTTTCCAGTGTCTTCTACCAAATTCTGAATAATTCCTATGAGTTATAATTGTCCATAACCAAATATGACTTTATGCCTGTACTCCAATTGAACTTTGGTGTGATTTATAAGTAGATGACTTGGTGACATTTGATAGCAAACAAATTCAATTTTTATGAGATTCTAGTAAGGAGTACTGCAGCTGAACCCAATCAATTTAAATATAAATCCATGAGGGTTGTTAGAAATGCACCCAACAGTATCGACCCGGATTTCATCCTAGTTGAACCTAAACATGTTGGATCTCCTGATCAACCTAGCTTTTCCACTCATGCTTGTAATATAATGTGTCTAAAACAATGAAAAGGAAAAACTCAAAGCTCTAAGTGAGAAAGATGCACTTTCATACAAGCCAAAATACTGCTGAAGGCTTTTAACGAAAAAGATAACATCAAAATCCTAGGAGCTCTAACCAAGTCATATCGTTCAGCAACTTGAACATATTCTTAGTTGAAAGCACTTCCAATTTTTTTGACTAAGATGAAAGCACTTCCAATTGCAAAGCCGCCGACCTAAATGACAAATCCCCCATTCACAATGTAGCAGAAGTTCATGCACAGTGGCCAACACACACAGAATTGGCATCGAGAAACCATGATAATCCACCTCCAGTGGTAACTCTAGAGTGCTTAAAATCATAAAACTACACATAATTTGGTGGACACCAAAGATGGATGCTTTATCAGACTAGCAGTGGGGTCATTCTCTTCTTGTGGAACCCACAAAATTCCTTTGACGGGAATCGAAAGAGTTGATTTACAAAAACCGTTGGGTTTCACATATCCAAGGAAACCTTTCTGAAATTTCCAAATGGGCAAGCTACCGACTGGTTTGTTGCAACAGCAAATTACTGGGTAGTGATCGCACAAACACGTTTAGTTCGGATACGAGAGAATTGTTCCACTTCTACGGAAAACTCAACTTATCCAACCCATACAACAAACCCGCAATCTTGGATTCAAACCGCAGTTCAGGTACCAACACTGGAAAAAAGTACCACATATGGTTGGATCAGAACACCCACTTTCAAATACAGCATCCAATCAACAATAAATAGCCAGTCCAAACAAAACCCACTTGCTAATTCACCGTAAAAATTTCAACAACCCCACACATCAAAGTCAACCTCCCCGTCACACAGCATACCTACCTGCTGGAACACCCCTCTCTTGGCCATCACCTCCCAGAATATAAGCACCCCAAGTGCGACCCCGGACACAACTCCCGCCATAACGATGTCGTACGCCATCTGGCTACCAGCAATCTCCATAGACGCCGCAGCAACCTTCAAACGCCGACGAACTTTCACAGAGGCCAACCGTCGAACACCTGGTGCGCTCACCGAGAATCTCACGCGTAGAGAAGGTAAAAAGGGTTGGAAGAGAGAAGGAGGTGAGCTCTGGTGCTTGGAAGGTGGTCGGATAGAGGAGAGGCAATGGGAGAGCACTGCCATCGTCCCTGGGAAGACCCAATGGGACCTATTTATCCGTCACGCTTGTCGTTCCCGCCCTTAGGAGTTATTCATATCTATAGATCTCCTTGAGAAGAGATCCGGACGTGGATGGTTAGAGTTATTTAATCCGGGTTAGCTTTTTTGCATTAAGGCATAATTTTTATCTCTGTTTACTTGGAAATTGTGGTTAATTCTTATATTCTATCCTAATATAACATTATTTCCTATCAAATGCAGCCTAAGGGTTAATTTGGATGGATGTATAAATTTTTTAGGATAATTTTTCTGTAGATGGGTTATCCTCCATGTTTGTTTGAAATTCATAAAGGTTATCCTGGTAGGTTAACCTATGATTGTTTGGAAAGTTTTTGGGTTAACCTGTGAAAACACATGAGATAATCCACAAAAATTATTTATCCCACATCAACCACAGAATAACTTATCATGAGTTAAGTCCTCTTAACCCGAGTCAAATTATCCTTCCCATCAAGCAAGATTAACCCATATTTTGATGGGTTATCCCTCTTATCAAACTAGGCCTAAGAGTTAGAAATGGAGGTTAACATGTGATGTGAAACAAGGCTGTTGGATATGATAGTTAGAATGGAGGATAAGGTTGGTAAAAATATATTTGTCTTTGGGATGGTAGGTAATTAAGTTGGTTTTTTTTTTTTTATATTAGAGTTGAGGGATATGTTGGGAAAAATTACATGTAAGAAGACACGAAGGAGGAGAGATAAAATAAGGGTTAACTTATGAGTTACCCCAATTCCTACTTTAACATGACTTGAGATGATACGGGTTAGTGAGGCAAATAAAAATTGAATTATCCCCTACCGTAAACATAGGAGGACCCAAAAAATGAGAGTCATTTCCATCCTTAAATTAGGCCTTAGGTACAAAGTTGACAGAGTGCGAGACCACTCAAATTATCCACCCCTCCAATATGGTCTAATTAGGCACTTAGACTTAACTCTTATTTGTGAAAGTGGATGATGGTATGATCATGTCCTCGCCTACATTGATTGGACTCCTATTAAAGTAGGTATGTGTGGAACTAAATGGCCTGTCCCCTCCTCTCCAACCACCCACGATGAGCCTCGGGGTTGTCATGTTAGAGGTCATCAAAAGATTTGCAAATTGTGGGAAACGGAACATAACGACAACAAAATAAAATGGATATGAATTAACGCAAACTATAAGGGATTATTAGTCAAATTTTACTTAATATGGGTATATATTTGGAAAGAAGATCTAATCATCGACATTCACTATATATGATATAATACGTGTGATAGAAATTCGTTAGACTACCTAGATTAGAGAAGTTTAACCATCCAAGTAATGAGACTTGTCCATTTAATTATTTGAGGGAGTGGCGTGGAGTCGCACCTCTTTGCATTCTTGTGTAGACTGGGTCAAGCGGGGTGCAATCAGATGGATCCGACCGTGAGTCTCTTAGGCTTATTTTGGCGAAAACAATCTCCTCCCTCACCTACAGACCTCACACTGTGATAGAAATGTGATTTCCACTGAAAATAAAGTCACTACGAAAGATGCAACAAAAAAAATTGCATCCTTGTAAAGGTAAAAGAAAATCATATTAATGTAATTTCCTGATCTAGATCAAGCAAATAAATCGAATGAATACAACTGCAACGTATATAAATACAACATATATACTTTAGAATAAAGCCTTCATGATGTGCTATAGCTCCAAGTGAAAATATGTGGTATGGCATGGATCGATTCATTTAAAACGAGAGACCACATGCAATTTCATTTTGTATTGCATGGAACAAAATCTTATGATCACGCTTGGGGGTGTGCCTCACTTTGCATCGATCAATTGGGTGGGTCTAATTAAGGAAGGGATTGGTTTCTTACTTGGGGTTGCCTCTTCAATAGCTGCTACTAATATTGGAGAGACAAACTAATGGTTTTTCCCTTGGAGCTATCCATGTTTATGGGCCAACTGGATCGGAGGTGTACATTGAACTTTGGTAAAGATGTCGAGTTGGTGATTCGGATGTGTTTTAATCTTCCTCTTGTTATTGGAGGCTTCTAATGTGAAAATGGTTCTTAAGGATCGATGTATAGACCCAACAATGGAGGAGAGTAAGACGTTGGCTCTAAGAAAACACAGTGAAAGAATGGTAGTGGTTTTGGTCGTGATTTTAAATGATGTGTTTTGGTTTATCGGTAGTTTTAACTGGTGTGAAAAGTGCTGAAAAGCTACTTTTTAGGTGAGAAATTATTTTCCATAGTTGAAAAATTATTTTTTCATCTATAGGTGAAAATTAAAATAATTTTCCATCGGTGGAGAGGCAAAACACACCTGTGTGTTTAGGTTTTCCACCTTTCACTCATAGGTGAATGCCAAAACACACAGGAGTGTTTTAATTTTCAACTGGCATGCTTTAACCGATGGGAAATTATTTTTAACCAATATATTTTGATTTTCATCCTGTGTGTTTTGGTTCTTCCACCTATGTTACGACCCGATCCCAGATCCCTACAGGATCTGAGATTGGCCCGCCTCGACTAATCCCAAGACCTAGTCGTCCAATGAGAAATAACTAAAAATAAGAAAAATTTCGCAATCACACATGCAATGTAACTAAGCAGAAAACAATCAAGAGGCAATAAAGGAAACAGAGAGAATAGTCTCACAATATTACAGGCTATCGCAACTACGACAATGGAAAGTACAGTGGAAAAGTAACTAAAACAGTATTACATAGAATAAAAATACTCACTACTACAGCAGAATCTTGGAAACAGTAAGGAAATGCAGCTAAGGTTGGTCTCAACTAGGCCCAGCTCCCTCTGCAGCCGGTGGTGCTGGTTGCTCAACTCCCTGACTTAGACAATGTTATAAAATTTTCAGAGTTAGCGAATGTTAAGTAAAGTGACAATCCAGCCATTTCCATGTAGTTAAGACAAACAATTAATTAATGCAATTAAGTAACTATCCATTTTCATTTAGCTCAACAAGTAGTTCTAATTTGTTGCTCCTTTATCTATCTAATCGTTTCTTGATCTGGCTTGTTACTCATGGGAACGATCTTGATTACAGTCTTTTCCATGATATAGGATGTGCACGTGGTGGTCTTTTGGCTGGGAGAGTCTCCCGTGGTAATCCTACATCTAGTCAACCACCCCGAAGTTACGGTCGGGATGTTGCGGTGGCCATGGCATGTGTAATAAGCGCGCGGGTAGCTATCCCGCACTGACACGCGGTCAGTCTTTTCTACTAACGTGTACGCCTAAAGGTACAACACAGAACAGTATAGGGCCTTGCCCTCTCAGAGCAGGGGTCTCGCCCCTCAGAACAGAACAGGGGTCTCCCCCCTTCACAGTCTGCATACCCTCGTCTGACTATCCCAGTTTGCCCAGTGGACCTAATAAGAGTCGGTGTAGTGCGGCTAGTCTTAACCCCGGGCCCCATAGGACGGCTAGCTCCCTCCCTACACTAAGTAGTTGACCTCGGTACCATGTACACGAGTACCAAACAGAGTTAGTGTAGAGTGACTAGGCCTAACAACGTGGCTTAACCCAACGGGCAGCTAACTCTCCATTTTACTAAAGGGACAGTTGTTCTCTTTGGTACCGCGTACACAAGGGTTAGCTCACTTTCCGTCTACACAAGTTCTTCTCCTAATTCCCCGTAGGGTTCATGCTGGTATTTCTTTCGTTTCATTTTCCAACATTCTGATCTCTCTATTCACATTACAAGTTTCATTCTTATAATAGGTGGTAGAACTCGAATAGGTTGTGTTAATATGGTAAAATTATCATTGAAGTTATTATAGTGGGTTAACCTAAATCGAGTCTAACCATCTTTCACAAAATTTTTTAACCTGGCCTACTTAATTTTATCTTGGTCACTTTTAGGCCCAGGGTCGATCTTAGGGAGGCGGGAATTAAAGGTCAAGGAGTTTCTACGCCTTTCCTAAAATGTATCTCTTCCTTGCGTTTATTATTTTTTGGTTTTTTCTATTTAAGATTTTTTTTTTGTTGATAATATTGTTCTTGAGGCACACCCTCAAAATCAAGTTCTTGGCTTTGAGCCAAATGGTTCTTGGCTTGTAGCCAACTTCGGGTTTCCAAAACTGATCCTGTTATTCGCAAGACCGAGTACCTGTAAGACAAATATTATCTTTTTTCTTTTACTCTTTTTTTGTTTTTTTAATAGCAAGAAACAAAAGATAAATAAAAACAATGTAGGTTGCTGGTAAAGAAAGGAATACTTAGCTTAATATATGTATAGATATATAATAGATACAGTTATCTATATATGTATATAATATATATAGGGGTGGAGGTGAAAGTGGAAATGGAGTGTAGCACAGTGTCAAGTTGGTCCACGTCTAGTAAGATGCAACCAACAAGATGGAGTGCCGCATGGAGTGAGGGGCAGATGTGTGGGAGTGTGTGCGAAGGTGTTTGCTTTGTGCGGGTATCGGGGAATATCAGCAACGGGTGCAGATATTCCCACGATATGATGCGCAGTGGAGTGACTAGTGCACGGGCGTATGGATACGGGTAGGTGATGTGTATGTAAATATATATATATGTGTGTGTGTGTGTGTAGGCGTGAGTATATAAGGGTGTGTGAGTGTGTACAAGTGTGTGTGAGGGAGTACAAGTGCGTGTACAAGTGGGTGTGCATGTGTGCGTTGGCAGATGAGGGGGAGCGCAGCAGATAAGCCGTCTGCTGAGCAGCCCCGTCGTCTGATGCGTGAGGACGTGCGGGTGTAGGAGGACGAGCGTGCGTGAGGCGCTGGAGGGAGCGCCTGCGCTGTCTTCATGCGCGGGCAGGTGCGGGTGAGCGCAGCGTGCAGCGTTGAGGGCGGGAGCAGGCGCGGACGCGGAGACCGACTGGAGCGGGTGACACGGAAGAGAGAGAGCGCCAAAGCCACCGGCTAAGTAAGAAGCGAGCTGGTGGCTACAGTGTCATGCAAACTGCGTGCTACAGTGCGCTACGGTGTACGTGCGGTCTGCCGACCGGTAGCGGCCGATTTCGAGTGTGCGGGCACGCTAGGAAGTGCCTGCGCATGCGGAAAGGGGCTGCGGAGGCCTGTTGGCGTGCATGCGGTGGCCGGTAGCTGTTGCAGGCCGACTTGTGCACTGCTGGAGCTTCTGACCTTGAAGCTCTGGCAATGGTGGAGAAGGTGATCAGCAATGAAAACAAAAGGCGAATCCACCACGCCCACCTGCTCACGGAGGAGCTGGGCGGTGGTGGAACTCACAGTGGTGGTTGTGGGACCACTGTGGGTTTTCTCCTGCCGACAGTGTGTCTCTTCTCAGCGAGAAGAGCTACTGTGTATGGAGAGGGAAAGGGGGAGGAGGTTGGCCTGACGGTGGAGGAAGGTGCCTATGTGTGTGTAAGGGCATGCCCGAGCGAGGGAGAGGGCCAGGGGTTTTAAAGAGGAAGAGGTATGCCAACACCATGCTGTTGGCAGGAGGTGTGGCGCGAAGAGGCGCGCATGCACCTTGTCTTGCAGCCGCGAGAAATTCGAAGCAAATAAAGAAATGAAAATGGTGAAATTGCAATGCAGCACTTGATGAAGATGTTAATTAATAGATGACAAATTATTCATACTCTCCTCTCCTCTTTAAAAATGCATGCATGTGTCTATTTACAAATGCAACTCTAGCTACATAAGATGCAAAGGCAGTGTCAGGAAATAACACAAGATGGCATATTTATTGGTGTATTTTTGCTGTGCAATCAACAGGCAGCTCGTGATTTACTAATTGAGAAAGCATGATATCAATAACTAATACAATTGCTAGCATTTTGGGGTTTTACATGCATATCAAGTAAACAGTATAGCTCAAACCATACTCATTTGTTCTAGCCCTAGGGTTAATTCTCATCGTAGGGTTCATTCAAGTTATTCTAAACATGTAGTTTTTTTGTTTAAATCATAATATTAATGTAAACCACTCTACCGGAAAACACGGGAGGAATGGGGGCTCGGATCGTCGATCTTGTCGCCTCCGTGGGTCCCGCGTACTCAACTGGCTAGAGACATATACAATTGACTAACCACATCAAACGAGTCCAAAATCGTATACAAGTGACATTAACTCGTAGAAAAACTCAAGCGAAAGACAATGGTAGTTCGTTTGTAGAAATTCGATTCTGTTTGGGCCCTAAATGGGCCAAAAACACACACACTGTCCAAAATCAGACGTTAGGGACTAGCTCCAGACGTCTTAAAAGACATCAGTACTCACCCTAGGTTTCCTGCGGTTTCTTCGGACGTCCGGATCCTTCCGCGATCGTCTGATGGAAATCCCAGACGTCGGACACCCCTTCCAATCGTCTGGAAGTACGGTCAGATGTCTGGCGATGTGTCCAAATGTCCAAAAGTGCCTCGAAGGGCACATCGTGCGCCTTTCCAATGCTCTGCCTTGCGTACGCACGGGTAGAGCTGAAAACGTCTAAACCAATCCCCTGCGGTAAGGCCTGCATGGTTGGAAACCGTGCAGAAGCACATACCTTAGCACTAGTGTGCTTCTAGATGTCCGGCTTCAGCTCCGGACATCCCCCTACTACTCCAGACGTCCGGGATGTGCTCCAGACGTCTGATACTGGAGAATATCCAGTATGCAGAACTCTTACAAGCTTTCTTCTTCGCGCGGACCCGTCCGCACCGCCTGCAGCTTCAGGGGGTCGCAAAGCTCACCTTCGCGAGCTCCTCCTCGCACGTGTCCTCGACTCCCACACGAGCTCCCACGGGTCCCTCATGAGATCGTATCCGACAGGGATACTTGTTTCACTTCCCAGTTTTAAGCAGAGTTTCAGCAGGTATTGGGGACCGTCTGAAGCTCAGTACTGCCTACCACCCCCAGACCGATAGGCAGTCAGAGAGCACCATACAGACACTCGAGGACCTCCTACGCGCTTGTGTACTAGATTGGAGAGGCTTATGAGAGGAGCATTTGCCCCTGGCAGAGTTTGCATACAATAATAGCTATCATTCGAGCATCGGCGTGGCACCTTACGAGGCTCTGTACGGGAGGAGGTGTACCGCACCCTTGAGTTGGGTCAAGGTGGGGACCAAGTGGGAGGTTGGCCTCAGGCTGATCCGGCAGAGTCAAGAGGTGATAGGGCAGATTCACAGGTGACTCCGCACTGTCAGGAGCAGGTAGAAGAGCTACGTCGATAGGAAGCACAGAGAGGTGTAGTTCGAGGTTGGGGATCACGTCTTCCTCTGTGTATTGCCCATGAAGGGCTTGCAGCATTTTGGGGTGAAAGGGAAGCTTGCATCGAGGTTTGTGGGATCCTTTGAGGTCTTGGAGCGGGTAGGATCCATTTCTTATTAGCTTGCCCTTCTTCCCTAGATTTCTGGGGTGCACGATGTGTTCCACGTGTCCAACCTCAGGAAGTACGTCGCCGATCCTAGTCACGTTTTGAGCCACGAGAGTGTCGAGGTGGGAGACGACCTGACCTATCCCGAGAGGCTAGTACAGATATTAGACAGAGCCATCCAGAGCTTGGGACGGAAGCAGGTATCACTAGTGAAAGTCCTATGGAGAAGCCAGCGATACGAGGAGGTCACTTGGGAGCCTGAGGCGGCAATGCGAGAACAGTACCCGAAACTTTTTGAGGGTACGTCTCTTCAGATATACTTTGATCATCTTTAAGCTTGTTATGCGCTTTTGCGCTACCTTTTCCGCACCCTACTTGGCTTAAGTTTCGGGGATGAAACTTCCTTTAAGTTTGTTATGTTGAAATGACCTGCTGCCTTTTGGGTTGGTTAAGACGTCTGGATCATCCATCAGATGTCTGGATCATCCATCAGACGTCTGGATAGATGGTCTGTAACGAGCGCGTGCCCCAGACGTCTTTTAAGACGTCTGGGAGGTGGCCCAGACGTCTGTAAAGACGTCTGTGATCACATCCAGACGTCTGACCAGACGTCCGGGATAGTTTACAGACGTCTGGCGAACAGTTATGCTCGCACGGGATATTCGTCTGCGCGCCTGTGCGCGCAGACCTGCGTTCTGCCCTCTTTCTCTGCGGCTGCAGGCGGCTGCGACCGCCTTCTCTCTCCTCTCCGCGCGGCGTTAAAAAGGGGGGGTGCGCCTCCCCTCCCGTCTCCACCATCTTCCTCCTTCTTCTCCTGCCTGTGCGCGAGAGCGAGCGGACGCGAGGGCGCAGCGGCAGCGGCAACCGCAGTAAGCGCGGAGGAGCTGCGGCGTGCGAGGGCGGGGCTCTGCCGTGAGGGCGAGCTCGCCAGGAGCGGCTTGGCCGGCCGGCGGAGGGCGCAGGGGGCGCAGAGCGTCGCGGAGAGGGACCTGCTGCGGGCGGAGCAGCGTACGCACGAGGTGCGACGCAGGCGGCGTCGCGAGCGGAGGCCGAGCAGGGCTCTGATTCTGGAAAAATTTCCAGAATCAGACGTCTGGATTGATATCCAGACGGCAAGGTCGACGTCTGTGAGATCATACAGACGTCTGAAAGGTGAGTTTCCGCTTTCTTCTTCCTTTTTGTCAACTGACCGTACTGAGGGAGGGGGGTTGGCTGTGCGCAGGTGTTCTGATTCGTCATCCTTTGCGAATCAGACGTCTGGAAGTTGTATCAGACGGCGGGAGTGACCTCCAGACGTCCAAAGTGACCATCGGACGTCTGGGATCTAGGAAAGACGTCCCTGCAGACTTCTGGACGTCTGGGAAACCACGCTGAGCAGGACCTCGTTCGGTTGCAGTCTTGAGAGTCGCGGAGGCGCGCGGGATTCCCGATCACGCCCCCATTACTCCCGTTGTACCTGGTAGAGTGGTTTTAAGTATTAATAAAATCTGTTAAAGTATGGAACCATAACTAGAACCTAGGGCTTGCATGAATCCTAGGAATGAGAAATATATGGAATGATAGCTCCTAGGTGTTGCATGAATCCTAGGGCCGGAAAACTAGATTGTATGATAGATCCTAGGATATGGCATGAATCCTAGGATGGAAAAACTAGTGGAATGTATATTACTGTAGTCTTGGAAAAATGGAAAGGAATATATAAAGCTGCCTGTAAATTTAATTAACAGCTGCCTGTTATGAATAAAGAAACATGTTTGAGATCATGGAATTTGAGAACGTGAATCTGGAAAGTGAAACATATGATGTTCTGAAATAAAGAACTGGAACCCTACGGGGAGTTAGGAGTGGAACTCCTGGAAAGAAAAAGGAATGGAACTGAGATGTAGTTTGTACTGTCTCTTGGGTACGCAGTACCAAGGGAAGTACCTGTACCTGTTTAGTGCAGAGTGGGGCCAGCCGCCCCAGGGACCCGGGGTTAGGATTGGCCGCTCTGTACCGACTTGCTGGCCCTCGTGTACGTAGTACCGAGGAGAGCTAGTAGTGTTAGGAGAGTACTAGCTACCCCACGGGCCCCGGGGTTCTGCTAGCCTCCTTCACCGACTTGTTAGGCCCACTAGGGCAAACCAGGGTAGTCAGGCGAGGGTGCGCGGACTGTGGAGGGGCAAGGCCCCGGTTTGGTTACTGTGGAGGGGTTGGACCCCTGTTACTGAGAGGGCTCTGCCCTGGTTCCGTGCTGTGCTTTGGGTGCACCCGTTAACGGAAACGACTGACCGCGTGCCAGTGCGGGCTAGCTACCTGTGCGTTTATCGCGCGTGCCGTAGTCACCGTTACGTCTGTCAGTGACCTTGGGGTAGTTGACTGAGGGTAGGATCACCACGGGGGACTCTCCCGGCCAGGAGAGCACCACGTGCTACTTCTACTTTTGGAAAAGACTGCAATCAAGATCGTCCCACGAGGACATTCGAGATCAAGTAAAGGATCTGAGAAATAAATGAAATAGTGAGAAAAATTGAAAGATGTAAATAAAGGAAGTAATAGAACATAATAGCTACTGTACACTCTACTGTTGCCTTTAGTTAGTTTGCCACTCTACTCAGCGTTTTGCTGACGTGTTACACTCGTTACCTTTTTCAGGACCAGGTGTTGAGCAGCCAGGGTCGGCGGCTGCAGAGGACGCTGGGCCGAGTAGGGTCCAGTAGAGTTACCACAGCTTTGTACCCTTTGTTTTGTTTCTGTTCTAGTGAGTAGTTTTGTTTCCGCTGTACCTTCTTTACCTGCAGTTTTGTTATATGATAAATGCTGTTTTACTGTTGTGGTGGTGCCTACTGTAGTAGTTTCTTTCCTTACTGCTGTACTTTCTTACTGTTGGTTATATTCATGCTGAATGTGGTTTATTTTACTGTCTTTTGGTTACTTCCTCGTTGGACGACTGGGTCTTGGGATTAGTCGAGTTGGTCCGGTTCTCGTGTCTCGTAGGGACTCGGGAACCGGGTCGTTACAAGATGGTATCAGAGCAAGGTCGTCCCGAGAAGTGAATCAACTGACTGGAAAATAACCAATTCACATGTTTATAGCTAGAGTAGCCACCACAACATATCTCTTGATATGAGCTCTTAGAAGTGTTGTTAGGTACCGTCTGTTTTGACGTTTCCGTTTTGTTTCGTGTCTCCTTGCAGGAGATGCCTCGTCGTGGGACTGGCGAGACTGGCCGCGGGCGCAGCCGAGGGCGAGGTCGGCGAGGTGGACGTGCTGTCGTTGACGTCTCGGTGGATCAGCCACCACTCCCTGGCATCCAGGCCCAGGACCTCGCCAGACTGATACGGGATATTGTACGAGAGGAGCTCCACCCACCGCCCCGAGCACCTCCTCCTGGGGTTGCAGAGGGGGAGTCCTCTGTGGGGCCACGCGACGGACGCGGCGCTGGACACGAGGGAGGGGATGGGCCCCTGCCGCCCCCACCTTCCTCCGACACTTCTGTACACGAGGCACCTTCGCCTGGAGGTGCACCAGCACCTCCCCTACAGCACCACTTCGAGCTTTTCGGACAGTTCCGGAAGCTGAAGCCCCCCTCCTTCAAGGGGGATGAGGACCCGACCGAGGCAGAGGACTGGCTTGAGCAGCTGGAGAAGATCTTCGACACCCTTCGCCCCCCGGTGGAGTGCCGCGTGGCCTTTGCCACGTACCAGCTGGAGAGTGCGGCACACCGGTGGTGGAGGGCGGTCCGGGGACAGGAGAGGGACGAGCCGACGTGGGACCAGTTCGTCACCCTCTTCTGCGAGCAGTACTTTCCCCAGACGTGGCAGGACCAGAGGAGGCGGGAGTTCCACACTCTCCGCCAAGGGACGATGACCGTGAGCGCGTACCGCACGCGTTTCTTGGAGCTGTCCCTCTTTGCAGCGACAGCAGTAGCCACTGAGGAGGAGCGCCTTTGGAGGTTCACCGAGGGGCTCCGGCCTGCGATCCGGGGGTATGTCAAACCCCTGAAGCTGCCGACGTTTTCGAGGGTGGTAGAGGCAGCCATGACTTACGAGGAGACCAACCCGTCCGCGCGAGAGACCGACGGCGGGCGGAAGAGGCCCTTTCAGCCAGACTTCTCACAGGGCCGGCGAGAACGGAGACACGTGGCGTCCGCAGGAGAGCCGTCACGTTGTGCAGGGCCATCAGTGGCCTTTGGGGGCCCTCGACAGGGGCCAGTCGCCAGCACCGGACCCCCGCCGAGCCGACAGCAGGGACTCACTGAGGGCGGGAGTCGGGTTCCCCTCTGCTACCAGTGTGGCCAGCCGGGCCACGTCAGGAGGGACTGCCCATCTAGGGCAGGAGGTCAGCAGATACTTCCCGCGCAGAGCACTGGAGGGCGCGCAGGAGGCCGCGATTTCCAGGCGCGAGGAGGAGGACCGCAGTCGCGAGGAGGGTACCGGCCAGCACCTACCCGTCCGACGCAGAGTGTGGCTGCTTCGTCCGCACCTAGAGCTGAGGGGCGTATCAACGCCCTAACACACAGGGACGCCAGAGCTTCGGGATCCGTGGTAGCAGGTATGGTTTCAGTTTCTGGCAGACTCGTTTACACGCTTTTCGATTCCGGCACTACGCACTCGTTTGTCGCAGACAGTTTCGCAGTTAGTTTGGACCAGGATTATACATTGTTAGAGAACCCGTTCGTAATCAGAGGTCCGAGTGGTCAGCTGTTTGTAGCTGAGGAGGTGTACACGGGTTGCGGGGTCAGCATCGGGGGACACAGCCTGCCAGCTGACCTGATTATGATACAGATGGGGGACTTTGGGGTGATCCTGGGGATGGATTGGCTGTCCGCTTACCACGCCTTGGTAGACTGCTTCGAGAGGAAGATTGTCTTCTCCATTCCGGAGTTGCCTTCCTTCGAGTTTCACGGGCAGCCAGTGGACGGAGGCTTCAGGTGCATTTCGGCACTTCGGGCGGCGAGACTTTTGAGCCAGGGGTGTGAGGGCTTCTTAGCTTGTGTGGTGGCAGAGCACAGCCCCGTGGCAGACTTCCAGAGCATCCCGGTGGTCAGAGAGTACCCCGACGTGTTTCCAGACGAGTTACCAGGACTACCGCCCGAGCGTGAGATCGAGTTTGAGATCTCACTAGTACCAGGGACCAGCCCCATCTCCACCGCGCCATACAGGATGGCACCGCTTGAGCTGCGAGAGCTCAAGTCTCAGTTGCAGGACCTTTTGGAGAAAGGTTTCGTGAGGCCCAGTGCGTCTCCCTGGGGAGCCCCGGTACTGTTTGTGAAGAAGAAGGATGGGACCCTACGCCTTTGTGTGGACTACCGACAGCTGAATAGGGTCACCATCAAGAACAGATATCCGCTGCCGAGGATTGACGATTTGTTTGACCAGTTGCGGGGTGCCACGGTGTTTTCCAAGATCGACTTGAGGTCTGGATACCACCAGTTGAGGATCAGGGAGACCGACGTCTCCAAGACAGCTTTCCGCACCCGCTACGGACACTACGAGTTTTTGGTCATGCCGTTTGGGCTGACCAATGCCCCCGCTGCTTTCATGGACCTGATGAACCGGGTGTTCAGACCGTACTTGGACCAGTTTGTGGTGGTTTTCATAGATGATGTACTCATCTATTCTAGAGATCGGACGCAGCACGGACAGCACTTGCGGATGGTTCTGGACACTCTGAGACGACGCAGGCTGTACGCCAAATACAGCAAGTGCGAGTTCTGGTTGAGGGAGGTGACCTTTTTGGGTCATGTGATCTCTGGAGACGGCCTGGCGGTGGATCCCGCCAAGGTCGAGGCAGTGCTCAGGTGGGAGAGACCGCGTTCAGTCACTGAGATTCGCAGTTTCCTGGGACTGGCAGGTTACTACAGACGGTTCATCAGAGGGTTTTCGCAGATTGCACGTCCTATGACACAGTTGACTCGGAAGGATGTGCCTTTCGCTTGGACAGACACCTGTGAGGCGTGTTTTCTGGAGCTGAAGGAGAGGTTGACCTCGGCTCCCGTGCTCACCATCCCTGACAGTAGTGGCGGGTTCGTTGTGTACACGGACGCTTCCTTGCAGGGGTTAGGAGGTGTGCTCATGCAGAGGGGTCACGTGGTCGCTTACGCCTCGCGGCAACTGAAGCCCCATGAGCATACCTACCCTACCCACGATCTAGAGTTGGCAGCCGTTGTCTTCGCGCTGAAGACATGGAGGCACTACTTGTACGGTGAGACCTTCGAGATTTTTACAGATCACAAGAGCCTCAGATATCTTTTTGACCAGAAGGAGCTCAACATGAGACAGAGACGTTAGTTGGAGCTCCTGAAGGACTACGACTGCAGCATCTCCTACCACCCGGGAAAGGCCAATGTGGTGGCTGACGCCTTGAGCCGTAAGGCGCCCGCACGCTTGGCCAGTCTACAGTTACAGAGTTGGAGCCTTTTGGAGGAGGTGGGCAGTTGGCGACCTCTAGAGTTACGAGGGTACTGTGGGGCAGTGACGGTGACACGGCAGACCAGACCAGAGTTGATAGATCGCATCATCACGGGACAGATGGCCGATCCGTACTTGCAGTCTTTGCGCGACAGAGTACTGTCAGGGGACCCAGGGGACTTCTCTTTCACAGACCAGGTGTTACGCTTGAGGGGACGGCTGTGCGTCCCCAGAGACGAGGAGCTGTTGAGAGAGATCCTGACTGAGGCACACGGTTCCAGATTCACCATACATCCCGGAAACACGAAAATGTACCATGACTTGAGACGCGAGTTCTGGTGGAGAGGGATGAAGCGGGATGTGGGTGAGTTCGTGCAGCAGTGCTTAGTGTGCCAGCAGGTGAAAGCCGAGCATCAGAGGCCTGCAGGGCCGCTTCAGCCGCTTCCAGTGCCAGAGTGGAAGTGGGAGAGCATCACCATGGACTTGGTGGTGGGCTTACCTGTTACCCAGCGAGGACACGACGCAGTCTGGGTAATAGTGGATAGATTGACGAAGACGGCACGATTCTTGCCGATCCGAGTCACTTTGGGACCAGCACAGTTGGCAGAGAGGTATATCCGTGATGTGGTGCGACTACACGGAGTTCCGCGGGAGATCATATCCGACCGGGATACCCGCTTTACGTCCCAGTTTTGGGCTGAGTTTCAGCAGGCTTTGGGGACGAGGTTGAGGTTTAGCACGGCTTACCACCCCCAGACGGACGGACAGTCGGAACGCACGATACAGACACTTGAGGATCTTTTGCGTGCCTGTGTACTAGATTGGAGGGGCTCTTGGGAGGAGCACCTGCCCCTGGCAGAGTTTGCATACAACAACAGTTATCACTCGAGCATCGGCATGGCTCCCTACGAGGCTCTGTACGGACGGAAATGCACGGCACCCTTGAGTTGGGTTGAGGTGGGGACCAAGTGGGAGGTTGGCCCCAGGTTGATCCGGCAGAGTCAGGAGGTAGTTGAGCAGATCCACAGACGACTCCGCACTGTCAGGAGCAGACAGAAGAGCTACGCAGATCGCAGACGCAGAGAGGTGCAGTTCGAGGTTGGGGACCACGTCTTTCTTCGTGTTTCGCCCATGAAGGGCTTACAGCGGTTTGGGGTGAGAGGGAAGCTTGCGCCGAGGTTCGTGGGGCCCTTCGAGGTCCTGGAGCGGGTTGGACCCGTTGCTTACAGACTTGCCCTTCCCCCGCAGCTTTCTGGTGTGCACGACGTGTTCCACGTGTCCAACCTCAGGAAGTACGTAGCCGATCCCAGCCACGTACTGAGTCACGAGAGCGTCGAGGTGAGCGACGACCTGACCTACCCCGAGCGGCCAGTGCAGATCCTAGACCGAGCCGTCCACAGGTTGAGACGAAAGCAAGTACCCCTGGTAAAGGTTTTGTGGAGGAGCCAGCGGTACGAGGAGGCTACCTGGGAGCCTGAGGTGGCAATGCGGGAGCGGTACCCGGAGCTTTTCGCGGGTACGTCTTTTCGGACCGGCTTCGATCCTCTTTGAGTTTGTTATGGTTATTTGGACACCTTCTTCCCGCACCCTAGTTGGCGCAAGTTTCGGGGACGAAACTTCCTTTGAGTTTGTTATATTGTAACGAGCGCGTGCCCCAGACGTCTTTTAAGACGTCTGGGAGGTGGCCCAGACGTCTGTAAAGACGTCTGGGATCACATCCAGACGTCTGACCAGACGTCCGGGATAGTTTACAGACGTCTGGCGAACAGTTATGCTCGCACGGGATATTCGTCTGCGCGCCTGTGCGCGCAGACCTGCGTTCTGCCCTCTTTCTCTGCGGCTGCAGGCGGCTGCGACCGCCTTCTCTCTCCTCTCCGCGCGGCGTTAAAAAGGGGGGGTGCGCCTCCCCTCCCGTCTCCACCATCTTCCTCCTTCTTCTCCTGCCTGTGCGCGAGAGCGAGCGGACGCGAGGGCGCAGCGGCAGCGGCAACCGCAGTAAGCGCGGAGGAGCTGCGGCGTGCGAGGGCGGGGCTCTGCCGTGAGGGCGAGCTCGCCAGGAGCGGCTTGGCCGGCCGGCGGAGGGCGCAGGGGGCGCAGAGCGTCGCGGAGAGGGACCTGCTGCGGGCGGAGCAGCGTACGCACGAGGTGCGACGCAGGCGGCGTCGCGAGCGGAGGCCGAGCAGGGCTCTGATTCTGGAAAAATTTCCAGAATCAGACGTCTGGATTGATATCCAGACGGCAAGGTCGACGTCTGTGAGATCATACAGACGTCTGAAAGGTGAGTTTCCGCTTTCTTCTTCCTTTTTGTCAACTGACCGTACTGAGGGAGGGGGGTTGGCTGTGCGCAGGTGTTCTGATTCGTCATCCTTTGCGAATCAGACGTCTGGAAGTTGTACCAGACGGCGGGAGTGACCTCCAGACGTCCAAAGTGACCATCGGACGTCTGGGATCTAGGAAAGACGTCCCTGCAGACTTCTGGACGTCTGGGAAACCACGCTGAGCAGGACCTCGTTCGGTTGCAGTCTTGAGAGTCGCGGAGGCGCGCGGGATTCCCGATCACGCCCCCATTACTCCCGTTGTACCTGGTAGAGTGGTTTTAAGTATTAATAAAATCTGTTAAAGTATGGAACCATAACTAGAACCTAGGGCTTGCATGAATCCTAGGAATGAGAAATATATGGAATGATAGCTCCTAGGTGTTGCATGAATCCTAGGGCCGGAAAACTAGATTGTATGATAGATCCTAGGATATGGCATAAATCCTAGGATGGAAAAACTAGTGGAATGTATATTACTGCAGTCTTGGAAAAATGGAAAGGAATATATAAAGCTGCCTGTAAATTTAATTAACAGCTGCCTGTTATGAATAAAGAAACATGTTTGAGATCATGGAATTTGAGAACGTGAATCTGGAAAGTGAAACATATGATGTTCTGAAATAAAGAACTGGAACCCTACGGGGAGTTAGGAGTGGAACTCCTGGAAAGAAAAAGGAATGGAACTGAGATGTAGTTTGTACTGTCTCTTGGGTACGCAGTACCAAGGGAAGTACCTGTACCTGTTTAGTGCAGAGTGGGGCCAGCCGCCCCAGGGACCCGGGGTTAGGATTGGCCGCTCTGTACCGACTTGCTGGCCCTCGTGTACGTAGTACCGAGGAGAGCTAGTAGTGTTAGGAGAGTACTAGCTACCCCACGGGCCCCGGGGTTCTGCTAGCCTCCTTCACCGACTTGTTAGGCCCACTAGGGCAAACCAGGGTAGTCAGGCGAGGGTGCGCGGACTGTGGAGGGGCAAGGCCCCGGTTTGGTTACTGTGGAGGGGTTGGACCCCTGTTACTGAGAGGGCTCTGCCCTGGTTCCGTGCTGTGCTTTGGGCGCACCCGTTAACGGAAACGACTGACCGCGTGCCAGTGCGGGCTAGCTACCTATGCGTTTATCGCGCGTGCCGTAGTCACCGTTACGTCTGTCAGTGACCTTGGGGTGGTTGACTGAGGGTAGGATCACCACGGGGGACTCTCCCGGCCAGGAGAGCACCACGTGCTACTTCTACTTTTGGAAAAGACTGCAATCAAGATCGTCCCACGAGGACATTCGAGATCAAGTAAAGGATCTGAGAAATAAATGAAATAGTGAGAAAAATTGAAAGATGTAAATAAAGGAAGTAATAGAACATAATAGCTACTGTACACTCTACTGTTGCCTTTAGTTAGTTTGCCACTCTACTCAGCGTTTTGCTGACGTGTTACACTCGTTACCTTTTTCAGGACCAGGTGTTGAGCAGCCAGGGTCGGCGGCTGCAGAGGACGCTGGGCCGAGTAGGGTCCAGTAGAGTTACCACAGCTTTGTACCCTTTGTTTTGTTTCTGTTCTAGTGAGTAGTTTTGTTTCCGCTGTACCTTCTTTACCTGCAGTTTTGTTATATGATAAATGCTGTTTTACTGTTGTGGTGGTGCCTACTGTAGTAGTTTCTTTCCTTACTGCTGTACTTTCTTACTGTTGGTTATATTCATGCTGAATGTGGTTTATTTTACTGTCTTTTGGTTACTTCCTCGTTGGACGACTGGGTCTTGGGATTAGTCGAGTCGGTCCGGTTCTCGTGTCTCGTAGGGACTCGGGAACCGGGTCGTTACATGGTCGGATGTCTGAAAGTAGAAGAACTGTACCTTATTTTCTTTTTCTACGCGCACGCAACATGCAAACCCCCTCTCTCCTCACCCCAAACCATAACACTTTCCTATTTAAACCCCCACACCCACGCTACTCTCTCCATCACCACTAGTCACCACCTCCATCTTTTCCCTCCTGCCGGCCACCACCTTCCTCCCAACCTCTAGTGCGGTGAGTGGAGAGGAAGAAGAGAGATGGGACGCGGAGGAGGAGGAGAAGGGAGCATGAGTGTGGAAGGAGCTCGTGAGGGAGTCGTGGGAGCTCGGAGGAGCTCATGCGGGTGGAGTCAAGGATGCGTGCGAGGAGGAGGAGGAGGAGCTCGCGAAGGTGAGCTTTACGACCTCCTGAAGTTGCTGGCGTAGCAACTGCAGGTAGCGCGGAGGGTTCCGTGCGGAGAAGAAGGCTCGTGAGAGTTCTGCGTACTGGATATTTTTCAGTATCAGATGTCTGGAGCACATCCCAGACGTCTGGAGTAGTAAGGGGACGTTCGGAGCTGAACCCAGATGTCTGAAAGCATGCTAGTGACAAGGTACGTTCTTCTGCATGGTTTCTGGCCATGCAGGCCTTACTGCAGGGGATTGGTTTAGCCATTTTTAGCTCTGCGCGTGTGTACACAGGGCAAAGCATTGGAAAGGCGCATGGTGCACCCTTCGAGGCACTTTTGGATGTCTGGGCACATCGCCAGACGTTTGACTGTACTTCCAGACGACCGGAAGGGGAGTCCGACGTCTGGGATTTCCATCAGACGATCGTGGAAGGATCCGGACGTCCGAGGAAGCCGCAGGAAACCAAGGGTGAGTACTGACATCTTTTAAGACGCCTGGGGCTAGTCCTAGACGTCTGATTTTAGACAGTGTGCATGTTTTTGGCTCGTTTAGGGCCCAAATGAAATTAGATTTCAGCAAACAAACTACCATTATCTTTTGCTTGAGTTTCTCTATAAGTCAGTGTCACTTGTATACGATTTTGGACTCGTTTGATGTGGTTGGTCAATTGTATAGGTCTCCAGCCAGTTGAGTACGTGGGACCCACGGAGGCGACGGGATCTACAATCCGAGCCCCCATTCCTCCCGTGTTTTCCAGTAGAGTGGTTTACATTAATATTATGATTTAAACAAATAAACTGCATGTTTAGAATAACTTGAATGAACCCTAGGATGAGAATGAACCCTAGGGCAGGAACAAATGAGTATGGTTTGAGCTACACTATTTACTTGAGATGCATATAAAACCCTAAATGCTAGCAATTGTATTGGTTATAGATACGATGCTTTCTCAGTTAGTAAATCATGAGTTGCTTGTTATAAGAATGAAACCTGTAATGTGAATAGAGAGATCGAAATGTTGGAAAATGAAACGAAAGAAATACCAGCATGAACCTTACGGGGAATTAGGAGAACTCCTGTAGACGGGAAGTGAGTTAGCCCTTGTGTACGCAGTACCAAGGAGAGCAACTGTCCCTTTAGTTTAGAGGGTGGCTAGCCACCCGTTGGGTTGAGCCTCGAGGTTAGGCCTAGTCACTCTACACTGACTCTGTTTGGCCATCGTGTACGTGATACTGAGGTGAGCTACTTAGTGTAGGGAGGGAGCTAGCCACCCCATGGGGCCTGGGGTTAGGACTAGCCACCCTACACCGACTTTTGTTAGGTCCATTGGGTAAACCGGGATAGTTGGACGAGGGTACGCAGACTGTGGAGGGGCGAGACCCCTGTTCTGAGAGGGCAAGGCCCTGTACTGTTCTGTGCTGTACCTTTAGGTGTACTCGCTAGTGGAAATAACTGACCCCGTGCCAGTGCGAGATAGCTACCCGCGCGCTTATCACACGTGCCATAGCCATCGTTACGTCGCGACCGTGACCTCGGGGTGGTTGACTGGGTGTAGGATTACTACGGGGGACTCTCTTGGTCAGGAGAGCACCACGTGCACATCCTACATAATGGAAAAGACTGCAATCAAGATCGCTCCCGTGAGGAATAGGCCAGATCAAGAAATGATTAGATGGATAAAGGAGTAATAGAATAGAACTACTTGTTGAGCTAAATGAAAATGGATAGTTACTTTATTGCATTAATTAATTGCTTGTCTTAATTACATGTGAATGGCTAAATTACTACTCTACTTAGCGTTCGCTAACTCCGAAAATTTTATAACCTTATCTAGCTCAAGGAGTTGAGCAGCCAGCACCACCAGCTCAGAGGGAGCTGGGCCTAGTCGAGCCCAGCCTTAGCTACGTTTCCTTACTCTTTCCTAGCTTTTGTTGTAGTAGTGAGTATTTTTATTCTATGTAATACTGTTTCAGTTACTTTTCTACTGTACTTTTCACTGTCGTAGTTATGATGGCCTGTAATATTGTGAGACTGTTCGCTCTGTTTCCTTTATTGCCTCTTGATTATTTTCTGTTTAGTTACATTGCATGTGTGGTTGTGAAGTTTTTCCTGTTTTTGGTTATTTCTCGTTGGACGACTAGGTCTTAGGATTAGTCGAGATGGGATCTGGGATCTAGTCGTAACAACCTACGATGTGATGGGTTACTTTTTTTGAGTTGTGGTGGACGTCACAGTTGATGTTTTAGAGTGAACACATCGAAGTGGATCAATTTACTTTTTTTTTTAGTGAGTGAAGTGTATTTTTCTGACATAAATGGCATGTTTCTTAATTCGTGTACTTTCATTTACAAGAATTGAGCTATGCAAATTGTCACTTTACATAGAGGAGCACAAGAGTTGACAATTTTGAAGTCCAAGCTTGACAAGTTCCTTGGATCAATTGAGCCTATTGAAGCACTCCCTTGGGCGATGTAGAAGCAAGTTACTTGAACAATTTCTGACCATACTCTCCTTAGTTGGTGTTACGACCTGATCCTACATCCTTATAGGATTCGAGACCGGCCCGCTTCGACTAATCCCAAGACCTAGTCGTCCAACGGGAAATAATCAAAAGCAGAAAATATTCCACAACCACAAGTACAATGTAACTAAGAAGATAATAATACGGAGACAGTAAAAGAACCAAAAGGGAATATCTCATAATAGTACATGCCATCACAACTAGTACAATGGAAATTAAAGCGGAAAAATATATCAGAACAAGTATTTCATATAACAAAATACTCACTACCATAAAAGAAGCTAGGAAACGAAAAGGAAACACAGCTAAGACTGGGCCCAGCTCCCTCCGTAGCCGGTGGTGCTGGTTGCTCAACTCTCTGACCTGAACAAGGTTATAAAATTTCGGAGTTAGCGAACGCTGAGTAGAGTAGTAATTAAGCCATTTCCATGCAATTAAGACAAGCAACTAATTAATTATTAATTTTTATTTAGCTCAACTAAGTAGTTCTAATTTGTGTACTCCTTTATTCATCTAGTCATTTCTTGATCTAGCTTGTTCCTCACGAGAATGATTTTGATTGCAGTCTTTTCCGTGATGTAGGATGTACACGTGGTGCTCTCTTGACCGGGAGAGCCCCCGTGGTAATCCTACACCTTGTCAACCACCTCGAGGTCACAGTCGCGACGTAGCGGTGACTACGGCATGCACGATAAGCGCACGGGTAGCTATCCCTCACTAGCACGCGGTCAGTTGTTTCCACTAGTGGGTACGCCTAAAGGTACATACGGAATAGCACAGGATCTTGCCCCTTAGAATAAAACAGGGGTCTCGCCCTCCATAGTTCGCGTGCCCTCGTCCGACTATCTCGGTTTGCCCAGTGGGCCTAACAAGAATTGGTGTAGGGTGGCTTGTCCTAACCCTAGGTCCCGTGGGGCGGCTAGCTCTCTTTCTACACTAAGTAGCTCACCTCGGTACCATGTACACGAGGGTTAAATAGAAGTCGGTGTAGAGTGACTTGGCCTAACCCCAAGTCTCAACCCAAAGGGGCGACTAGCTCCCCTCTACACTAAAGGGACAGTTGCTCTCCTTGGTACCGCGTACACAAGGGCCAGCTCACTTCCTGTCTACTTACTAAGTTCTTTTCATGTACAGGAGTCCTCCTAATTCCCTTTAGGGTTCATACTTGTATTCCTTTCATTCCATTTTCCAACATTCAAATCTCACTATTCACATTACGGGTTTCATTCATATAGTAGGCAGCTAGTGTTTTTCTAAAGATAGCATCACATCAATATACTAATACATTTGCTAGCAAATTTGTTTAACATGCATCTTAAGGAAGATAGTGTAGCTCACGCAATATTCGCTCGTTTCTGGCCCAGAGTTCATTTCACGCCCTAGGGTTCAATTAAGTTATTCTAAACATGCACTTAGTTTTATTAAATCTTGATATTAAAGCAAACCACTCTACCGGGAAACACAGGAGAAATGGGGGCTAGAATCGTAGGTCCTGTCGCCTCCACGGGCCCCGCATACTCAACTGGCTGGAGACCTATACAATTGACCAACCACGTCAAATGAGTCCAAAACTATATACAAGCGACACTAACTCGTAGAGAAACGCAAGCTGAAAATAACGGTACTTTGTTTGCGAAAATCCGATTCCATTTGGGCCTTAAACGGGCCAAAAACACGCATACTGTTTAAAATCAGATGTCTGGGACTAGACCCAGACATCTTAAACGAGCTCAGAACCTCATCTTTCTTTCTTGCGGCTTCCTCAGATGTCCGAACCCCTCTGCAATCATCTGAGGGAAGTCCCAGACATCGGACTCTCTTCCTGATCGTCTTGGAGTACAGTCAGACGTCTGGCGATGTGCCCAGACGTTCAAAAGTGCCTCGAAGGGCGCATTGCGTGCCTTTCCAACGCTTTGTACCTGCGTACGCACGCGCAAAGCCAAAAATGGCTAAGCGTTCTGTATGCATGGCTGGAACTCATGTAGAAACACGTACCTCTGCACTGAACGTGCTTTCAGATGTCCGACCTCAGCTCCGGATGTCCCGCTGCTGCCCCAGACATTTGGCCGATGCTCCAGACGTCTGATACTGGAAAAAAATTCCAGTACACAGAACCTTCTCGTGAGCCTTCTTCTCTGGTGGACTCCTCCGCGTCGCCCGTAGCTGCTACACCAGCAGCCTCAGGAGGTCGCGAAGCTCCTCTTTGTGAGCTCCTCCTCCTCGCATGACCCTCTCCTCGAACGAGCCCTCGATCGTGTGCTTGCGAGCTCCCCCGAGTCTCCTTCTCTCCCACACTCTCGCTCCTCGCTCACACTCTCCTCTCCTCTTTTGCGTCTCGTCCCTCTTCTTCCTCTCTACTTGCTACGCTAGGGGCGGGGGAGGAAGGTGGCTGCTGGCAGGGGGAAAGGAGATGGAGGTGGTGGCTGGTGGTGATGGGGAGAAAGAGGAGGGATGTGGGGGTTTAAATAGGTGGTGTTAGGGTTTGGGTGAGGAGGTCGGAGGGGAGAGAGAACGCATGCGCATCGCATGCGCACGAAAAGCAAAGAACGTATGATTTTTGCCAACTTTCAGACGTCCGACCATCTATCTAGATGTTTGATGAATACTCCAGACGCCTTATCCAACTCAAGAATGACGGGTCATTTCAATTGGAGATTAAATGAATCGCTTGGACTAACCACTTATTTTAGGGATATGGTGGATAAGTGGTGGCATGAAGCTGCTCCCTGTACTTTTGTTATTGCTGCTTAGCTGAAAAAATTGCAGGGCTTGAGATCGCATCTGATAGCTAACAAATGCTGATTAAGGAAAATAAGAAGAGGAAGAAAATGAGGCCATGGAGAAAAATACTTGATTCAGGAGAGGACTCAAGAACTTTGGCAAATGTGGAAGTGCAGGAAAGGAAAGATGGATAAATGGGTGGTGGTGTAGTAGATTGAAAAATGGAAATTGAATGGCATTTAGAGGTTTTAATGGTTATGGTTAAAAGAAATTTAAGTTTTTTTTTTTGGGCAGAACGAGCCTAATTTTCTGTTGAATATCTAACTTGCAAGTCCACGCCTACAATTTCTTGTATTAAATTACTTGAAAATCACTATTGGATAAAGGAGTAAAGTGAGGGAAGTATCCAAGGAATGCCCTTGATAGTATATGTTAGGGATTATCCTTGGTATATGATAATAATCAAGAAATATTGCCTTATGGATGTATATTGACAGATATTTTCTTAAGAATGGTAAGCAATTCCAAGGATAGTCCATGACTTATGCTATAAGTTTGGTTATTTTTTACCAGGGATAAGTCAAGGATAACAACTCGAAAAGAACTTTACCGAGGATAAAGGTTGAATTCATAACTTATATGCTTTCACTTATGAGCCTCTTTTTTTTTTTTTTTTGTAGTGAGCAATACTTTATCTTTGAAATAAATGTGCATTTTGAAGTAATTGTAATGACCATTGCTCCTTTTCTCATTTTTCTACTAGAGATTGATGAATGTGGAAAGCTCCATGCAAGAAGCTCAAAAGGAGAGCAAGATACAACTAACAAGCAATGATATGAAGAGGAGGAAGAATTTTCATGAAATCTCCCTAGTGTGGGGGGGGGGAGAGGGGGTTGGCAAGGCTAACTTCCCTACTCTTCTATCAGAGGGCCAAGTGGCTGCCTTTGACTCAAGTGAAAGTGTCATGTGTTTACAAGCTTGGGATCATGAATATATTAAAAGTAGCATTCTAATTGCCACGCTTTTCCTTCTCTGAAATTGTTCACGATTGTGGCATACTTAGGTTGGAGAAGAGGACAATTGAACCAACATATTATGAAAAGTTCAAATCTTTGGATTGAACTCACTAAGTCTTGCTTTTATATTGCACCCGTGGACCAAGCCAAAGTTCCAAATTAAATGTAGAAATTTAAGGTCCAAGATCGACCCGAGGTTTGTGAATTTGGATTCAAGCCTTGATTAATTTATGTTGGGATCGATTTCATTCTAAAGTACAGCTTCTTTAGACTTAAGGCCTAAGTAAGCTTAAGATAATAACTATATCTAAAATGGTTTAAAACTTGAAAGAAAACATAGTTAACTATAGATATTTGTATATACACTTCTACATACACACAAATGGGTATGCAACCATAACTTGGACGTTTTGAAGCCATGGCTTGATCGACTTTACTTGAAAAAATGGGCCCTACATTGAAGGCTTGTGCCTGGCCTATGTTAGTCTTGGATGTTGGTTCATGGGATCGCTACGTCATTGATAACCGCAAATTTGAATCCTATTTTGACTCCATCTTATTGATTTCACCATGATTTGCGATGGATAATATATAGGTTGGGTTATGCCTCTTGGTCCAATGATAGAGCTTCTTAGATCATCATTTTCCTACAAAAATTATATATATATATATATATATATATATATATATATATATATATATATATGACCAAGTAAAACAGCCATTTCTCGAGCCATATGACAGGACAACGCCTTTCTTTTCCCTTTTCCTTTGAAAAACTATAAAGAGAGTTTCGAAAGTCTTGAGGTGTAATATACGTGTTTTGTAACTCTTCTAACTTGGATTTAGGTAAATTAAGTAGATGCATCAACGTGACTAACTATGGTACTTGCTTTGGACTTGTGATTTGAAAAGGGGGCATTATTCAAAAATTTAAACGAAACCAAGCAGGATCCAGCTAGCTCACCACTTAAATGCACGGTCGTTGGTCAAACATAAATAAAACTAATTTCTTGCCATTTCAATTGTAAGGATTAGGGTTAGAAGGTTCATGGCCTAACTGTCTTGCCCAACATCTCCTCACTATCCCTTTTCCAACTTTCCCATCTTCAGTTACATGTCCACATGCATTGCTCCTTTTTATCACCCTGTCCTCCCCTCTAGTGAGTAATGTTTCATTCCTCCCTCTTCATCCCCTTTCCATTTCTAGGAAACAACCTTCCTTCCATTAGGGAAAAAAAAATGTAAATAGATATGAAGAAACATTTGCTTACCTGTATCATGAATAAAGCCTTTGGAAAATACATATTTATGCCCTACATTTTCATCAATTGAGTGGGTTCACCCCTGCAAAAAAAAAAAAAGGGAATGAATGGTTCTAGTTTGTTGCAGGGTCATTCCCTTCAACATATCATCACTAGGATATGGTGACAAAGAATAAAGGTGTTGATTGCTCTTAACAAAGAGAAGCTAGTTCCACTACCTAGTGGGCTTATTTTACTTCTTTTTTTTCAAATAAAAGGAAAGGATAAGTGTAATGACTCGAGCCTAGACCTGAGTCTAGTCGAGAAAAATTGGCCTTAATAACTTGTTGGGCATGGATCCCATAAATCCAAGCAACTATACCCAAAATGTTTAAATCTAAGTTGTCAAGTAATAATTTTCAATCTTTATATCTCACCACTCATTTTCATGAGTTTACGATGTGAGATTATCTTTGGAGGTGTTACGTACAATAAGATAGTGATCAACCAAAAATAAAATAATAGAAGCTACATAAAGGTTAATGAGGTGGCGAAGATTTGGAGCTTTGCAAATCAACACTTGGTTGGAATGAAATGAAATTCTATGGTTGAAGCTCATCTAACTAATGAAATTCAGAAAATTATTTTCTGTGGTTAGTCCCTAAAGGAGTATATGATCAACAACAAGGGACATGAAATAAAAAGCAACCTTAAAATTTAGATGACCTATATGAGTAGTAGAATACTCTTAGTGTGCTTGATTAAGGTGATCATATAATCGAAAAAAGAAAATTGAAATTTTTTTGACAATTTTACTGTCATGGACATATGCACGTAATTTATAAATGCTTCAAATGGATGTATTTGAAATCTAAGATAAAATGTATTTTTACATACTCTTATCAATATCCAAATGAAAACAATTTTCATTTATAAGTAACTTTCCAAATTTAATGATCATCATAAAATCAAATAAAAAATAAACAACAAAAGGCGTTAACTATATTGACTCACAAGAGGAAAAGGAATTTTGTCTGATGATGTTGGAAGTTTTCAAATTAATATGGTTGTTAGGATAGCCAGAAGTAGGACACAAACTTGGGAGCACATTTGACATTTCAAGTAGCTAGCTAAAAGTTATACCATTGTTCGCGTTATTACCATTGCGACGTGGCATAGTTGTGGGACCCAACATGTAACGTACACGTGTTGAATGTGTTTTACGCATTAAAAGGTATGGCACTCATCCGGATTCCCTTTATGAATATCAACAAATAAACTTCCTATTCTTCAAACATACTTTGTACAAGTAGATAAATGTTGAATTGAGAATATGAATTGTCACATATTTTCTCCATCTTCATGTGATGAAAGTTAATCGTTTCAAAAAATACTGTGCAAAATGATCTGGGAAACTGCTTTGCTTGGGTACAAATGAAACAAAACCAAAAATACTAGATAAATGAAATGAAATTAACTTAGGGGTATCAAAACAAATCTCATAGGTATAACCAATGAAATCATGATAGTGAAATCGCATTTCAAACTCCCTAATTAATCCCCTTATATAAAGCCAAATAGATGTTTCCTCCAAGACATTGGATTCTCCCTTTTCCATCTAGGGCAACAACAAGAGCAAGAAGAAAGGTGAAGCTTGAGAAGGTGAATGGTGAAATTAACAATGAAAGCATGTGCAAAGACAATAGGTGATATTTTCTCATAATCTTCACTTCTTATGACATATTCTTTTTGTGTTTGAATCTAGGATATGTTTTTTTAGGTTGTTACTCTAAGATATTAATCTCTTATTCTTCTTCAAATTTTTTTTTGGATCTTCAAGTGATGGAAAAAATAAGATAATGGTGGTTGGAAGCACCTCTAGGATGTCAAGGAAGCCACCTCGACCACCTAGACAACAAATTGTCTTGGAAAGCTCACTCGAGGAAGAATGTTGGAATAATGCAAAAGATGATCATCAAGATCTCATGTCTATTGTCAAGTCATATTCATGCTTAGGTAGATCTCAACAAGGTAGCTCTTCTTCTAGAGAGAAAAGATCAATTGAAATGGGAGAGGAAGTGCAGGTACCCAAGAAGATCAAGTTGTAAGCGACTCTAATTTCTTCTTTTTTTTTGAAAATGTAAGCGACTCTAATTTCTCGTTATACTCTCTTTATTTCAGCTTCGAACATGTATTATGTCACTTGCTAAGTTTGTTTTTACTCAATTATTTTGAATTTCTTTGCAAAAATAGAAACAATAGAAATTCTTTTTCAAGAATGGACATGTCCTTTCCTGTATATGTTCAAGCAAGTCTTCTTTGACCATAGGATGTCTCATCCTCCTTTTCTTTTCTTTTGCTTTTTTTTTTTTGTTTTTGGAATAGCAATATCCAAGATGATCCCATGGAATTATTTCAGAGACAACAACAAGGGCATGAAGTCTCAATTGAAAGGCTTAGTGTGAGTCCTCTAACTTAAGGTTACATATTATTTATCCTTATAAAAATACAATGAAATCTAATAGAGCCATGAGTCATTGTTTCCACAGAAAGTACATATCAAATAGAGGATATGAAATAATGGTTGTTTGTATTTTACCAAATTAAGCGATAATAAATGCATTTACTTTTTCATACTTTGATATTATATCTATGCAGTTTTGAAAAAAATACGTTCAAGTTGCAACATGTAATCACTCTTAAGACTTATTTTGAGAAATAGACTATTTCACAAGGGATTACAATTTACTATATTGTCTAAGAAACTTGATTTTCATGTCTTGCATGTGAAAACTTATTTTAAACTTTTTCGAACCACCACTTATACTAGAATGCAAAATTTGTGTTGTGCTCTTACCAAATAGATGTAGTAAAATTCATGCATAATAAATTTAAATATTTCTTAAGTTGTTAAGTTACATATCTATTCGATATACATATTAGAACAATCTATAATCTTTTACACGTCATTATTATTCATTGGGATTTGCTATTGTGTATATATGAGGTATATCTATTCTATCTATCATATAAAATCTTGTTAAATTTAACCTATTTAACCTAGGGCTCATCTGTTTGTGAGGTACTTACTTTAAATGTTAAGCAAAATAATCAATTTTAAAGATAAATATATGTAGACTTTTTTTATAAGTTGCATACTTGTTAGAAGATCTTGGCTTCTTATTCTTAATGTATGTTAGCAGAGTGATTTAAATGTTCTTAAAAGGAGGAGGAGTTCCTTGGCTAATGAGGAGCACTACTTGGTGTTGGCGCATGGATCTCTCAAATGGCGTCATTCCTATCTCATGCAAGATAAGATCTTTGTTCCAAGTTAGTAATAAAAACTCCCAAACTTTCCCTGAGAAGAAAAATTGTAGATTTTGGTTAGACCATTATATACGTCGCCTATTTATTTAGAAAGTATACAAATTGGCTTGAAAATAAAAAATTGCAATTATATCCAAGGGTGGTAGATTTGCCTTACAAGTCCTATAATTTGCTTAATTGTATGGTATTGTATTCAATAATATTTTAATAACGTGTAATAATTCTTATTAATGTAACTATTTGGTAGTTAAGAAACTAGGATTCAATTTTTTTATGTTTAGAATATTTATATAATTGAAATTTGATAGGAATAGATTTTCTGTTATGAAGCCTAGCATCATCTGGAGGTGAATCGATCAATCTGATCACGTTGCATAGGAACTAGCATAATAATCAAATAGTTGTATTCATTGGTACGTATTAAAAATCCACATGAGAATCATAGTAGAGTATTTGCAATTATTACAATATGCTAAGTGGTAGTTTGTTTCCTTGTTAATAAACCAAGTAGCAAGTATCTATTGGGCCATATCTAGGTTAAACGCAATTTCATGGTTCTTTCCTATCACGTACTTAGATGCATATTTTCAAGCTAAATTTTGTGTTTCAACTATCTAATTAATGTTACATTTATCTCACTTTAGACAACTGATCTTTTCAAATCATTCTTATATATTAATTGGTCCTTATGTACCACATTTTAAAGTTTGTGATTTAATGAGATTTGTGCATTCTTTCTTTGCTTTGTACAATGCTTATTACATAATCCATGCCATCTATGTAAAGCCTATAAAAGCTATTTTCTCAAAGGCGGTATTCATGTTTATCTTTTTAATGTAGTTTGTTAATTACGTTTTCTCTTCTTCAACCACGAGTACGACATAGTGACCGTACATTCGCAAATTTTTATGAAAGACTCATAGAATAACTCATATTTAGTGTATATCAATGCATAGTATTCATTGTGAAACTTAGTACTTGAACTTTTAAATATCACAACGAATATCCCATTCATTATTACACTTTGTTGATTACATTAGCTATGATTATATTAGTAAAATAATTATTACTTGAGTAAATAACAATCATTGTGAATGAACCATTATAAAGCTTAGTGATGAACTTGCTGTATTTTGATTAAGAGTTCGCCACTTGAATTACACAATGAAAATTGTGATATTATACCTTTAACTTTGGCTTAGAAATAATGACATTTCATGATATATATTCAATCCCTTAGATCTATTAATTAATAATAGAGGGCATCATGATGCACAAAGATTACTAGAGCATTATAATTTTCTAGCTTAATTTTTTTATTTTCACATGGTATAAGGCCATTAAAAGCCCTCTTCTTTTCCACCATGACAATCGCTCTCAAATGGCATTAAACAACCAATGCTTTAGAAGACTTTACTTGTATATATAGTCCCCCTCTAGGTGTACTAGGCACAATTTTCTCACTAATATTATATGGTACTTGGCAATCTTCTCCTTTGTAATATGGCTAATAGCTAGGCTACAATGTTGAATCCATACACTAGCTGTTTATTTACACATGTGAGTAAGTGTCAAGTTACATTGGCTTTCTTTTTGTAGTGTTTACTACGTAGCTCTATGGTTTCAAGCTCAAGTCTACTTTTTTCCACCTCTAGTTTGAGTGGCTAAGTATCATATAATCATGTATGTTGGATGGCACCATGATGCATGTAGAAAGAAATCTAAAAATTTTCCGCCATTGTTTCGATAACGGATATCAAAGAATACTCTCAATTGTGTTTTGTCTCGCATTGAGCACGCCACACAAGAAGCAGAATGTCATGATATTTATTGATTGACATATTGCTTATCACTTGCTACAAAACATAGTAATTACATCTCTAAAATATAATAGCAAATAATGAACATCAATATAACATATAATAGATGTAAACTAGAAATGTTCATGTACGTAAATACTAATACTAAACTAAACCCTAATTAGCTTAAAAGTAGTTGGGGTCAACCTTTATATGAGTTAACTTTTGAGGAAGGATTCATTGAGAAGCATCTAGTTAAATAATATTAGATAGATGGCAGTTGAGAGGATGAAGGACCAGATAGGAAGTAGTTGTGATCAACTAAGGGGGGAGCACTAGGAGATCATCACTAATGTAGCTAAGGGACAAACCTTCTTCTTGATGCCAACATTTTGTCCACGTTAGTGGGCATCAAGTTCTATCTTTATGTAGCCTCCATGATTTATGAATATTCTTGTTGCCTTTCAAATGCATCAAAACCTTATATGCATGTTAAGGGAGACTTAGGATAGAGATAATGGGCCTTGGATAATAGGAGGACATTTTAGTTGTACCTTATCTACTTCTTAGCAATTTGGGACAATCTTGTTCCATTTGAATCCCTCAAAATTTCCAATTCCTCATTGATGATTTGACCACCTTGGAATTTTCCCTTGTGGGGAACCAATTATCTTGGTGCAATGGCTAACCAGGGATTGGGTGCAGTTATCAAAAACTTAAATATGTCATGTTAAATCTGAGTGGCTTAGTTTTCTTCCATTTGGAAGTATTTGTCTCGTAGCCATTCGGAATATCCTTCTTTGCATATTTATTGACCAATCATCATGTCAAACAAAGTGGCTCTTTCATATTTAATGAAAGCCTAGAATCTGACTAATTATTGGACTTATAACAGGAAATCCTCCCAAGAAATTCTATGTTAAGTTGTCCATGCTTAAATCTACTTTGAAGGGGTGGAACAAAAATGTCTTTGGGTATATTTATGTCATGATTTAAAGAGGTTGAGGCAAGTTAGATGTTCTGGACCTTGCTCTTGGAATGGGTACGATGATTTACTTTAACCTCTCTGTGAATGAGCTTTGTTTAATGAAGCTTTAGAAAAATTAAAGGACTTTTGAAGGTGGTATGAATACCTAATTTTTCACATAGTTCTTAAACAAGATCAGGTAAGAAGGACCATTCTTCTTTGAAGGGTGCTAGCAAAACAGTGTCATGGGATTTAGGTCATGATAAAATTGCTGATTACTTTAGTAGTTTGCTCTTCTCACAACCTATTGAAGCTAGTTAGGGTCTTCTTCCTTGCATTCGATGGATGATTTCCAAGGACAAAAATGCACACTGCACCTTACCTTTTAATTATGATGTGCTATCTTTGGCTCGTAAAGTTATGACAACAATAAAACCTAGCCTTGATGGTTATGTTGCTTTTCTAGCTTTTATTGTAATTGAAAATTATGGATGATGTATGTCTTGATTGCAATTTCATTGTCTTATTAGCATTTTAGTTCAATCTTTTTAATGTTAATTCCCAAGAACCTTAATGTCCTTGCTTGATTTTTGGCTAATGACTCTTAAAATGACTATTTTAGGTTAGCTTCAATGATCTTGAATGATCAATTGGGTATGACCATCTTAACGGAGCAAATATTAGGTTAGCTTCAATGTTTGATCATATCACCATAGCTTTCGAACTTGTCCGAAAGCTTGATAGAAGGATCTTTAGCATAGGCATTATGCTTCAATTCGATCATCATAAAGCTTATATAATCACATTGAATAGCTTTTTCAACGTCATGTACTTGAGCACTTGGCCTTTTCGAAAAGTTTTTAGTCCCTACTAAGGTTTTTATTGAACATTTATTGAGGAACCTTTACAATATTTTGATAGAGGGTGTTTCTTCTAATTCTTTTCAATATCGAGGGATTTTTGTAAAGGCAATCCAATGTTATATGAAATTGTTAATCCATAACATCACATGGAATGTGGTATGTATGATCAAGCCTTTCTTGGTTTGATGTGACACTATGGCTCTTACTATGCTTTTTTACATTGATGGTATTGTCTACTTCATGAATGAAACTCAAGTTTCAATTCATGACCTTTTTTGATGTTTTTTATTCTCTTTGAAAGGTTTTAGACATTTGGTTAATTCATTAATTAAAGAGCTTTCTTTGGAAATAGTTTCCCCTTTACTAGATTCATGGTCTACTTTCTACTATAAATTATTAGTTAATATAACAACCTTGGATTAAATAGAAGTGTATGTGAGAAAAAATAACCTTAATAGCTTGTTGGGTATGGTTTCATATATTAATGTAGGCCAAAACTCAAGTTTAATTGAGAAAAAACTTACCTTAAGTGTTGGATAAAGTTATTAAGTTGACCCTCAATTTTTTTTTGACACATTATTGAGTTTCCTAGGTTATTGTGCAACACTATTTTTTTAGTGTTACCATCTTCTTTCATGCACTTGCAACATTGTTGCAACTTGATTTATAGGTTTCCAATATCAGTGGCAACTCCAACCCATATATAGCATACTTATAGACTATCCCAAGGGTAGTCTTTTCCTTCTACTTGTAGGTGTTTAACGATGATACCATTTTATATAACTACTACCAAGAGGAGAATGGACTTTTATTTCTTGAAATAATTCATGTTCTTTATATATATGATTGATCTAAATTACTAGATGAGAATCATCCTAGACATCAATCCCCTTTGAGAGTAGAAGTGGCCTTCCTTTCACCATTAAGGAAACTTGGTTCCTCTTTCTTCCAGCTTGACAATCCATGATGAGAATGATAAAAAAGGGGGGTTATAAGTTTTCTTTCAATAAATCACTTTTAATGTGAAGGGAGAAAACATTTGATTTTTTTGATTAAATAAAGAAAAAAAAGCTCTTCATCAACGAATGGCATATGAAAGATGGGGAAATAATGAGATTTTGATGTAGAGTCATGGTGGTTGCCAAGAGCCCAACCACAATATAGATAATTGATATCATCCAATCTTCTCTTTCCACTAATTTAGAGATTTGGTTACCATGATTCTCTTTCCCTACTTTCTTCCTTGCTTCATACCTACACTCCTATCTTCCCTTGCCAAAAAATAGAGCATTCATTTGCTCATAAGCGAAAGCTTGACTCATGTATCATATTGGGCATGCACTTAGAAGCGAAAGAACCCAAGATTTCTTATAATTAGTCTTTGAATATTATACTTTTCACTTTATAAAGAAAGACAATGGGCATTTATGCAACTCACCTGTGTTTTCCCCTCACTTCTTATAATGTCATAATCCAACATGGGGCTTAAATGGAGTATAATTAAGAAAAAACTTTTCTTAATAACTTGTTAGGTATAGGTTTAGTGGATCCATAACAACCATCTAAAATGCTTCAATTGAAGTTCTTATATAGGGTGATATTTGATCCTTTATAATCTATTAATTATTAACTTCCTAAATTTATAATGTGAAACTATTTTGGGCATTACAATTAGGCTTCTTTTAACTTATCTGGGTGCCCATTTTTAAAGGTAAGGCTATATACATTTATTATCCATTCTTTCTAGATAAGAAAATCCAATAATACTTGGCTACTTGGAAACCTTCTCTTATTTTATTTGTGACCTGTCTTGTTTTAATCAAACATGGTTTGAATACCATAACCATAAATATCTTTTTATGATGTCCATGACTCTCCCTATGGCAACTCAATTCATTTTTTGGTATTTCTTTTGGTTTGTTGAATTGAAAATTGTATTAGATCTTTTGTGATTATATTTATGGAGTGATTGACATGGGATATTTAAGAGTCCACGATTTGGTAGCATTTTTAAGTAGCTTCATGATACTCACCCTATTGGTCTCTTATTAGCAATTTTTGCACTTCTACATTTCTTGCCATTCTTTGTCCTTGGTATCTCATTGGAAATCGATTGAAGACACTTGGCCCGTGATGGTTAACTTTTTGTCTTGGGAGGTTAAAGAGGATAAGATAATTTTTTGGAGGACCACTGAGTTAAGGACATGAACTTCAAAGTCCCCCCCCCCCCCCTCCCCCCACCCCATAATCTCATCCTCTTCTTTGCCTATGAGTATAGCCCTTTAGCACCTGAACAATATTGGCCATGTCAGTTTTATACCCCCTTGTTGACATTTCAACTACCTTTTTGTCCTTTTGTCCAAATACACCAATTTGGAAGCCTAACTCCCTTCTTTGTTTCCGATTTCCATTATATCCTTTCATATCCTTCCTTTCCCAAGCCTCAGGATTATTCTATTTGGAAGCTTAGTATCTCCATTAGGACGGTTGATTTCCTTTAAAGATTTTCCTAGGATCATTTCCCCATGACTTATCTAACATAAAGGTATCATCCTTGCCTTCAAATGCATATATTTCCTTCTTACCCTTAAAGTTGGAATCCATTTGTTTATTCACTTCAATTAGCTTGACAACTTTGATTTAAGTTAATATCTTTTTTTCTTTTTTTCCTGTAAGAAGGATTCGTGACGATTTAAGTGCTCTGTTTTCTTAAGGTTTTTTTGTGTAGCATATTCTACCCTTCTTTTCAAACCACTACTATATTCATTTGTTGGATCATTTGGCTTCCTAGAAGCAATTTAGAAAGGTAGAAGATTTGTCATGGGCTACCATCCCTCTGAAACCATTAGTGGTACCATTTTCAACTTGATGGTAGCTTTTGAAAGCTAAATCATTGTTGTCTCTATTTATTAGACTCACCCTTATGCAGGGTTTAAACACACACACACACATATATATAGATTAAGTGTTGAACATGGTATAAGTAAGGCTGGCTATGGATTTGTTGCCAGAAGTGAGGTTGGTAATTTCATTTGTATTGGTTGGATTCCCATATTGATAGATCTATTGGAGCCTAGTTATAGGCTTCTTTGGAAGGTCTCAAGATGTGTAAGAAGTTACCTCTAAATCCTCTTGCTATTGAAGACTCCTCCCTCCTTTTCCACTAGTAGACTAAGATAATCTCCCATAAAAGAAACAAAAAGTGACTTATGGATTAACCTATCTTTCGAGCTAAACTTGTTAGGCCCTGAACCTTGCTTTCTATATATAGTTCTCTATCATTTATATTTGGTAGGTCTAGTTCCAGTCCCCTTGACAGTTTCTATGTATTAACACTACAAACGACAACCTCATAAGTAGATAAAGTAAGAATCTAAATATTTATCCTTGATAAAGTCCTTTCTAAGGGGTTGATCCTCACTTATATTCTAGTAACAAGTAGCTTGACTTATATTGCAAATTTGGAACCATCCCCAAAATACTACTTATTATCCTTAAGAAATATTTGTTAAGTACATTTGTTAGGAAAATATTTTTGACATTTATAAGGCAGTATTCCTTGGTTACTTTCAAGAGGCAATCCATGGCATAAATTGTTAGGGACATTCCTTGAAATATCTCCTTTGATTTATACTTATTTTTCTTGTAGCATAATAGAACATATCTTTTTTATAAAATTAAAAATTCCATGGAGCTAAATGTTTGTTGTAGCATATTTGCACTCTTAGTGTTGGATGCTCTCCTTGTTTATCTAGCATTGTGGTGATAGTCTTAAGGAGATGTGATGCTAGCCATGGTTGTGCTTGGAGCAACTTATGCATCTATTAGGTGATCGATGTCATAAGCTACATTGCTTAGATGGCTTTTATAATTTGGATTCTTACAACTACTTCGCCACTCCACATCTTTGTTTAGATGTGGTGAGGGAGAATTTTAACCCTCAAAGAAGTCACATGCACAATAAGTGACTTTGCAGATAAGTGCCTCATTAACCTAAGGGAGACCTAACGCAAGTCATATTTAAGGTAGGTGAGCTTGTGGACTCTATCTGTTACGACTTGATTCCCGGATCCCTACAGGACCCAAGATCGGCTCACCTCGACTAATCCCAAGACCCAGTCGTCCAATAAGAAATAACAAAAAAGCAGGAAAGTAAACCACATTCGTATATGCAATATAACTAAGCAGAAGAAACGTACAAAGCAGTAAAGGAAAGTAAATCTGTTGTTCCATTACATACCACCACAACAACAAAACAACAGAAATGGAAGTAAACAGTAGAGACAAATAGTAACTAAAAGTCTAATACTTACTACAACTGGAAAGGAACAATAAGGAAGTGCTAAAAACTACAGTTGGGCTCGACTGGGCCCAGCACCCTCCGCAGCCGGAAGCTCGGGCTACTCAACTCCTGGTCCTGAATAGTATTATGAAAAGACAGAGTCAACAAACGCTGAGTAGAGTGGTATCTATACTATCTAAAATAGTAAAAGCAACATGTTTAATTCTCTTTTCTATTTATCTGTTTTATGTGTATTTCCATTTTAACCATTTTACTCAAACAACTAGATATTCTTGATCTTGCAAGTTCCTCATGGGAACGATCTTGATTACAGCCTTTTCCGTAGAGTAGAAGGTACATGTGGTACTCTCCTGGCTGAGAGAGTCCCCCGTGGTAGTCCTACACCCAGTCAACCACCCCAAGGTCACTGTTTAGACGTAGCGGTGACTACGGCATGCGTAATAAGCACACGGGTAGCTACCCCGTACTGACACGCGGTCAGTCGTTTCCGCTAGCGGGTATGCCCAAAGTACAGCATAGAACAGTAAAGGGCCTTACCCTTCTCAGAATAGGGGTCTTGCCCCTCAGAAGCAAACAGGGGTTTCGCCCCTCCACAAACAACGCACCCTCGTTAAACTACCCCGGTTTGCCTAGAGGGCTTAACAAGTCGGTGTAGGGTGGCTAGCTAAACCTCGGACCCTGTGGGGTGGTTAGCTTTCTCTCTACACTAGTAGCTCACCTCGGTATCGCATACACGAGGGCCAATAGGAGTTCATGTAGAGTGGCCAATCCTAACACCGAGTCTCAACTCAAGGGTGGCTAGCTCCACTCTACACGAAAAGGGGGCAGTCGCTCTCCTTGGTACCACATACTCATGGGCCAGCACACTTCCCGTCTACATTCTAGGTTTTCATCTAACCACAGGAGTTCTACTCCTAATTCCCCATAGGGTTCATGCTCATGTTCACCCCATTTATTCCAATCTAGATTTCACCATTCATAATTTATTTCTCTTCCATAAACAGGCAGCTCATGTTTTCATAATTCGATACATGCAACTAGTGAATTCACAGGTAATTGTTTATAATTTATAGGCACCTCATAATTAAAATACAGGCAATTGCTAACAGTTTATCTCAATCATGCATGCAAGTACATTATACAACACAAACGGTTTGTTCATTTCTCTATCCTAGGGTTCATGTCACATTCTAGGGTTCCATTGGCTATTTCCACAAGCACATTCTTATTTAAATATCATTAACAGAATTAACCACTCTACCAGACAATTCGGGAGTAATGGGGGCTCGAACCGCAGACCCAAGTGTCTTTGTGAGCCCCAAACACGTAGCAGGCTGAAATCCTATACCAGGGAATACATCACAAAAGGAGGGTTCAAAATAGTGTACAAAGGTTTCTAGTACGTAGAGAAACTCGCAAGGAATTTACAGGTACTTTGTTTGCGTAAAACGAACCCCGATCGGACCCCAAACGAGTCAAAAACGTGCCTACTATTCAAAATCATACATCTGAGAACAAGTCCAGACGTCTTAAAAGGTACCAGGACCTTACCTTAAGTCCCTGCGGTGTTTTCAGACGTCCAGGCCTCCTCTGCGATCGTTTGAAGGCAGTTCCAGATGTCGAACCACGCCTCCAGTCGTTTGGAAGCACCTCCGGACGTCTGATAATCTGATCAAACGTCCAAAAGTGCGTGGGAAAGCATTTCACGCTCCTTCCCAAGGCTGCTCCTACGTACGACAATCGTAACCCCCAAATCAGACTAAACATGCGTCTGCAGTGAGGCTTGCATGGCCGTAACCGCGAAAAAGAACGTACCTTCGCGATAAATGAGCTTTCAGACGTCTGGCCTTAACTCCAGACGTCCAGGTGCTCCGTCAGCTATCTGGACTCCACTCCAGACATCTGATACTGGAAAACTTCCAGTACCAGAACCTCCTCCCAGCGCTCTCCGCTGCGCTCCGCCTCGCGCCATCGCAGCTCCAGCCATTGCAGATGGTCGGGAGCTGCCTCCCCGAGTTCTCTCCTCCACCTACATGCGCCCGCGGTGGCCGTACAAGCTCTGCCGAGCTTCCACCGAAGCTCTCAGGCCTCAGCCTCCTCCCCCTCATCCCGTACTCTCCTCCCTCTCGCTCTCCCCACTCCCGCAAGCTCTAAAAGTGAAGGTGGTGGTGTGTGGAGTGGAGAGGAGAGGAGGGGAGGGGAGGGGCTTAAATAGGTGGCGTGGGGGGTTTTAGGGTTCGGGGAAAGTAGGGAAAGGAGAGAGAGGAAGAAGGTCATGCACGCCGCCCGCGCGCAGGGCGCAGTGTGCATACAAAAATTTTATTTTCAGACGCCCGGGAAAGGGTTCAGACATCTGGACAGACGTCTGACTGAGACTCCAGACATCTTAGAAGGCTAAAAGTGTGACGGGTCTTTACACTATCTAACTTTGGTGAATCCATCGAGGGAAGCCCCATCAAGCAAGTAACAATGATAAATTTTTCTAGCTAATTGGCAGAAGGCCCAAAAGTCAACTTGGAACTTAAATTTGATTGTTTGCTTCCATCAAAAACACTACCTGCCACCAAGAAGTAGAAGACAACCAGTGTGAACACCACCCTAGGCACATGCTTCTTTGGGTATCTAATGGTGGTTCGTTCTCATAATGATGCATGGTGTAAGGTGTATTGATGGATGAAAATACCATTAGTGTCATTGTAGTAAATTGTATGGGATACCAGTCATTATTACGACCATTATTATTTACTTACCTAATTTTTACTGGTTTTATTCTAGGTTGTTTACTGGGAGGCAATTATTGATTTACATCGCTCTCTAATCTCAAAATTATCCTTTAATTCCAAAAAGAAGTTTTACATCTAATAAAGAATGAATGAATGAAGACTTGGTTTGCCTACTCACAAAGAATTAATCAAAATGCTTGCAAAAACTAACTATAAACAAGCACCAAACATTTCATCACTATATTCTAAACTCTCTTTACAAGTTATAATATTAATACTTACATGAAAGTACACTACCAACTAAGATTACATAGTATACTAACTTAACTTACTAATCTGACACCTACAGTAACACATACAATAGCTATAGTGACAGATGTAAGCGTCGCTGAACCCCAGAAAACACTATATACAATCTTAAAGAGGGAAACCAAGGTTTGTAGCGACGGTTATGGCGACGTTTTATTCTGTTAGTAAATGTATGAATTTATTTACATAAAAGTAATTGGCTATACTACGTATACATATATATATTAGTCCTTTGTATCTGTATTCTCTCTCTGACTTTACCATACGTATTTACATATTCTCTCTCTCTCTCATTCCATAGTACTCTTCTTCTGTTATTCTTCTTCTTCTTTGTTTTATTCTGCGTTAACAGTCTTCACACACTGCAGCATATAGGTGATTAGCTACTGTCATTAGTTCTCTTAATTAATAAAAATGTGTTTAATTTGCGGGGACGCTTTTCGAGGGATACATAACACTCAAAGGGTGGGACCAAACCTCTACTAAGCGTGCCCTAATTATCATTAGGCCGCTTAATTGTACATTATCAAGCTCAGATCAGGGCTTTCTCAGCCCACACACACACACACACCTCCCTGGGCCCTTGGCCCCACATGCTCATCACACAAATGCTCAAGGATATGCTCATATCGTAATAGGGTATGTTGTTTCGGGCGCCCAGCACCCGTGACGACTGCGCTATAACTTAACAAAATCAATTTATGCCACCCCGTGGACTTTGCAGCGCACGATGTGGTGCTATTCGAGTGCTGCATCTGCGTTGAAAATGTGCGCGGCTGCTCGCCAAAGGTGATTTTGGCCCTCAATTCGAGGGCCATAATTTATTTTAAAATAAAAATAAACTATGGGAAAAATGAAATATTTATATACTACTATACAATTGTACACTTAATTTGAAAATTTAATTAGATTTACTATGTAAATAAATTCACTAAAGTATACGGTTTTTACACATTGCTTTTGATGTTTAATTCTTTAATTACTTATAAATTAGCTACTATATGGTCTAATTGACCTTATACAGAGTTAGTATACATGTATAAGTATTTTATAAATATTTTTATTATATTTTTCAGAATTAATTTCTATTCTATTTACATTTAAATAGTAGATTTGAACTGTTTTACTTATAAATTAAGTTGAAAATAATAAGATATAAACGTACTTCAATTAGCTTAAATTACTTAAAGTACACTAGTCTAAGTATACAGATTCAATTAACTTAATTATAACTCTAAATTACTAATTTATCTAATTTAATTTAATAACTTAGCTATTAACTTAATAAATTCATTATTTATTATGTATAAAGAATTAAATTAAGGTACAGGGTTTTATTTACTTATAATCTACATATACATATGTATGTACAGTTTTATAGTTTAATATTGTTATTTATACTATCTATTGATTTATTTAGTCTAAGAATACATATAAGTTAGTTTAATTAATAAATAGTTACATAATTAATATATATACAGTATAATCTAACTTAAATACCCAATTTACAGTATGTAATATATACATAGTTATTTGTACAGTTTATATACATAAGCTACTTATTTACATAGATAACCTAGTATAAAGCTTATATTTACAAGAGTATACTTAATATATAAAGTACTTTTTAGGTATTTTTTGGAGTTTTTTCACTTTTTATGGTTTTTATAAATATTATAGAAATAAGAGATGAGAAGGGAAGAATTGGTTGAAGAGAAAGAGGTGTTTTTGATGTTTTTTAGATATGACTCTTATTATTAAGCTTCATGGTATACAAATCCATCGACTGGCAAATTCTACCAAGTCGAGGGTTTTGCATACCATGAAACTTGGTATATGGATAGAAAACTTTCTGATCTTTGATCAAACAGTTTTATTTTAATTTTTTAGAATTTTTAATGATTTTTATTGAATTTTAAATCTCACCCAACCTAAGCCTTTCAACAGATTAAGGGATCCTAAAGGCTTAGGATGGGTCTTAAAAGATGTGAAAAGGCATTGATTGCCTTATTTTCATTCAATATGAAATCTGGGAAGTATTTTTACCCATTTTTAATACATTGCTCAATTTATATTCCCTTTAAGTCATGTGTTGGACAGTTAGCTTTAAACTAAACTAGTTGACAGCATTTAGAAGAGATATAACAAGCATTCACAGAAATTAAAATTCAACTATTTATACAAGGAAGCTTGTATAGACAAGGAATAAAATATAATTATATGTCAGCTATGTTCAAAATACACTCTACAGGGTTTTACATCAGACTCTATCTACTATAATTTGGGATAATCAGACAGCAGCAGCAAGGACTCTACATCTAACCTTGCAGCAACTCAGATCTAATTCCAGATGGTTTAACTGTTGCTGCAGTTAGTCCATTTGGGATGAAATCAGATTTAGGAGAGAAGGAGAATGTAGCTGCAAAGTGTAGCAATTTGCTGTGACCTCTGGGATTAAAATCATAAATCCAAACTAAAAAAAATACTCTCAACCCCATCTGACAAGGGTTTCACTTCTCATTAAAAACACTGAATATCCCAATTCAAATGCAAAAACCCTTATCAATAAATTCACATCAGATTAAATCAACAAGAACACTGACCTAACTCTTCCTAATTCTATAGACAGCATATAGAAAGAGTTAAATCAATCAATTAAAATCCCTAATTCAAATCCCAGGTTCTGAAACCTTAAGGAGTATTGAGAACTCCTTAGGTTAGGAAATCATCAATGCTTTCATCCAACACAAACTCATGGATACAAGATAAAACTTCAAATCACCACAGTGATTTTCCTTAGTTCTATCTTGTATTCAATGCATTAAAACCCTCATAAAACTCAGATCAGAATATGGCTCTTCTGAGATGAATTCTGACATCAGAAACATCTCAGATTTCTTGCCAAACAATGAACACAAATCAGAATTTTTCAATTTTTCAGATCAAAATAGTAAAAATCCAATTGAGTGAAAATCCTTGAAATCCAAGTTAAAGAAAAATCCGACAAACTGATTACTTCAAGCTCGAACCAGGGGCTTTTGTGAACAAAAGTGAGGTGAATGGGAAGCCCCCTTATGTGCTTTTTGACGCCAATTTCAGATCTGAGGTTAAAAACCAATTAGATCTGAAATTTGGTCTGAATGCATGGGTGAAATGCGAGAAACAAGTCGTGGAAATCAGAAGCGAATATGAAAATATGGAGAGGGAGAGAATTTGTGATCATGACTGTGTGAAACCTTCCCCTCTGATTTGGAATGATCAGAGGAGGTGAGGGGGGAAATTATAGTCTAAATCTACTGCTACAGCTACTCTATCATAACAACAAAATTAAACACTACAAATTACATTAATTCTACTCTAAACCTACTTAACTACAGCTACAACTAATTTGCAGAATGATAAATCTACTCTAACAGGAAGAATGAGACCTATGGGTCCTTAGCCGGTGGCTAAGGAGGAAGAAGGGAGGAAGATGACTCCAGCGGAGGGAAGAGTCTGCTAGTGAGGCTCTAGGGTCGTCCTCAGGTGCTATGAGGTCCTTAGTGATGAGGAGGTCGAGAGAAGGTGACAATTTCACAGCCGGTGGCTGTGAAATCAGAGGATTGATGGGGAGGAGGAACTGGAGTGGATGAACGATCGCTAAGAGATGTAGGAGGGAGAGATCCCTTGCGCGTGCAACCACTGAGGTGCTTAAGTAGCAAACTCAGTGGCTGAGATCTCCGCATGGGTGAGGATAACCGATGAGGTAACCGGCGGCGGGGATAAGAGGGTAGGAGCGCGCGGTGAGCCAATCTCAAAATCTGACCATCAGATAGGATCTGGGGTGAGGGGTGAGCGCACATGTCGATTCGCGCGAAGCTTCTATTCAAATCTAACCGCAGATCGAAATTGCGAGAAGCAACAGAGGGCCGAGATCTGCCGTGTTCTTCGCACGCTACAATGCGTGCGAAGAGCAGCAGGCCGACCTTTGAAATGTCGGGAAAATTGCAGGGAAGACCCCTACGCGAAGGGGTAGAAAATTTGCGTGTAGGCCCATAAGTGAAGAGAATTACAACAGGATGGACCTTGCAGCCTTTCAAAGGGGTCCCTACGGTTTACAAGTAGGTCCAAAAAGGAATTTTAAAGACAAGAATGTGATGCATGAAGGACCTAAGTGTAAACTATATATTACATAGCCTAAATGATGTCCACATGCCTTCAAATTTTTATATGTGCTTAATTGAACATTTAAGACATTAATTATACTTTTAATTTGGCCTTTCAAACTTATTTATGTGTTCAATTAATGCATGAATCACCATTTGTTCTTTGTTTTCAAAATATATCGTTTTGTGATCTAATTATGAAATTTTAACACAAAGTAAAGGTTTTAGGTCTTTTTCTTTGATTCCTACACTTAACCTTTTTTATCTGTTAATTTGATGTTATTTTACTTAGTGTCTAGCTTAACTTTAGCTTTTTTGCTATGATGACTAGCCACTCATCAGTATCCCTTAGGAAACCGATCACACAACTTACCACTTGGAAGAAAAGATCAAAAGGTCTCCCATCATAAGGTTGATATGATGATTCGCACAAGATTTAATTTAGAAATACATCGTTAGGTTTGTAGTATAGGTGCGCCAAATCTCAAATCAAAGATATTTATATGTTTTTTACGAAACTTGTGTCTATTGATTTTCTTTTATCTTTTGAGTCTCGATTGTCTCTGGGAGGCATTTTGAAATTGAGAAGGTTGTTTAGACTTAGAATCCAATTCTCTAACCTAGATCTATTCTACTTTTTTTTCTTTTTCTCTTTTGTGATTTTTTTTTCGATTTTTTATTTTAGCAAAGCGAGGATGAATCAAAACCTAACTAGTAAAACTCTAATCTAAGCTGGACGATGGTGGGTGTGTATGTATAATGGACATGTGAAGCGAAATAACAAAATATGCACATCAAAAATCTAATCTATGTATTCACAACTAAATCAGGATAAACATAACTATCAAAACATCAAACACATTTCATTAAGCATATAAACAATACACGAAATAAAAACATAAAAAGAAGTCCCTCACGTTGAAAACGCCACAAGAGCCATCGGCTTTTGTGCGAGGGTGGTGGCTAGACCATGAGCATAAGAGCCCATCTACACAGTAACCAAAGGAAGAGGACGACCACGAGAGGCTATAAAGGAGCCTTCATGGCTGACCAAGAGGAAGAAGAGAAAAGAGAAGAGGGTCTTGCACCCTTTAATTTCCTTGTTCTTGCCTTTCACAAGAAGATGCTTGGAGGAGAGTTTCTTCAACCGTCCATGGCACCTTGGAGGAGGAGGAGGAACACCCTTGGAAGGGGGGCCATGGTGGATGACCTTGGTGTTGAAGGTGGAGGAAGATGGTAGTCGCAAGTTGGAGAATTGGAAGAGAGGAATACTTGTTCGTCAACTAGCCTTAGGTTTATATGGGAGGTGTTGGGCTTTTGGCAACCTAAGTGTCGCCACTTTTGGTGGCTCCCATATTAGGTAGGCACCACTTATTGTGGATCTAAAATGTTGACCAAATAATGAGGGCTAAACTAGGAAAGGGTTGTGTGTGCGGGTTAATTTTTGTAGAAGAAAATGCGTAGGATTAGGTGGGATTTAGGTTGGGTTAACTTGCTAGCCTAGGTGGGTGTGAATTCGAATGTGAACCTAATTAGACTAGGTAGGTTAAGTGGGTCCTATTAGGTTCTAGGTGAGTCTAGGTGTGAACCTAATTATGTCTAAGGGAGTCTAATAGAATCTAGGTTAACCTAATCAAGTAGTTGTGAACCCAATTTAGTGTGGATTAGTCCAATTAGGTACAAATGCACCTAATCGGATGTGGGTTAGCCCAATTAGGTCTATGTGGACCCAATTAGATCTAGGTGAACCCAAGTGACACCAAATTGAGTCAATTGAGGGATGGTGAGCCTACTTGGGGTTCTAAAGGGAAATTGGGATAAGTATAGGTGGGTTAGGATTGTGGATAATGGATAATAGGAATCTGAATAGTGCTATCTAGGTTTGGTCAAGGTGGAGGTAATTCAAGGTTAGGGATAGGGATATCCTAGGTGGAGGATGGGGATAAGGATAATGTGGATAGGAATATGAATAGTATCATCCATGTTTTAGGTTCTAAGGTTAGGATATCCTAGTGGGGGTGGTTTTAGGTTTGGGAAGGCTGTCCTAGGCTTTCTAGGTGTAGGGATAAGGGGATTCCTCCTCTCTCCTCTCATCTGAATCATTATCTCTTTCTTCTGCTTCTTTTCTTCTCTTTATTCTGCTTTATTTCGCATCTTAGCTTTATGTGGATCACTTTATTACTTGCAAATAATAATAGAAACATTAAATAGCAAGATAATCTCACATTATTTTATGTACAACAATATAAAATAATGCAATGCATGATATGCATGATATGAATGCAATATTTACAAATTAGCTAGGATTCTAACATTATTTATGTTCATTAAAACCTATGATTATTGTGCAATCAAAGGTCATAGGTCCCATGAAAAGTGCCATCTTAGCCATGTTGTATATGTCAACCTCGATATGGCATCACATATGGATCATCTTTTAGTTATGGGGTTGGATTGACATGGTATCGTTAGATCATGTAATTGTTAGCTAAAGGTGATCTTCTCTCTTGAGATGTTTCATTAGTGCTTGTAACTAACAATCGGATCTCCCTTTATAAAAGCAAGCCAAGACATTTAAGTGGCTTATACTACTCTTATTATCTCCTTACTATCTTTTATTGTATTGGAAGCCATGACTTCTTCAAAATGTACATCCTTTTTGGTGGAACATGATAAAATTTCCTTATTTTTTGTGTGTACACTTGATTAAGATTGTTCAAAATTAGATTTTTATGCCAACTCGAAACCCTTAGGCAAAAAAGAGGCCACGATCATGATGCTTTCATGTGATTACAGGGCTAACATCGAAAGGCATGTACAAATATTGAACTTCGTGTTGAAAAGAAAAGGTTGTTTGGTCATGTTGGTGGAAAAAGAAATGAGTTAGATATGATATAACGGTGAAGTGATGGGTAACTAGAGAATCGAGAGTTAGAGCTTATTTATGTGACATTTGATGTTGGGTTGGTTTAATAAAAAAATGGAATAACCAATGCATTGAATATACGTGCAACATGAATTAATGTGTTATAAGTAAGAAATTAGAAGATATTTGAGTTTAGATTAATCCTTTACTGTGGTTTATAATTAATGCATGGAAACTTGACCCACCACTTAAGCCCTCTTTTACTTGTAACCATTTTAGCCACAAACCTACCTAAGGTAGGTTATCATACTACTCAACCATTGCTAAATATAATCTTGTAGTTTCAATATTATCATAATCTATGTGAGTTTGTACGCTACATGCAAAAAGTCATCTGTATATATTCTTGTCGTGAATCTTTTTAGAGATAAACTATGTCACAAGCTAATATGCACCTTCATAATAGCATCTCCAAGTTAGTAAACCCTCTTTCAGAGGTATTTCTTATATTGGAATGCAATAGTGGATGTTCCTCTCACTAAACTTTTTCTAAACGATTAATTCATTCGAAAGCACTCAATTCCTGAGGCTCAAAAGTGATAACTTTCTATCATTGAACAAAATTTATTTGAACTATATAAAGCTCTCTACTATATATCTAACGTGATATAGAACATCCATTGTATAAAAACTTCTCATTGGATCTATATAACTTTATAATATAAAATCTTCTTCATTATATAAAATCATACTACTGTGCACTATGTTATGAAAATTGTACATATCCCAACTTTTCATCTCAGACAGACATTTTCCTCACCTACTTTGGTTGACAATAAAATCTCAACCATTTGGAGTTCATCCAGTAGTATGTCAATGACAAAGATTTCGTACTCAAATTAAAAGGATAAAAATGCAACTTATAATAAGTAAATACATACATATATACACATGCATATCTATGTATGTGTAGGAATGAGCTTATGTGCGTATAGTAGAGAGATAGAAGTCCCATATAGTTAGTTGCAGTACTTCTTATGCAATTTCTTTGATCTAATCATATCCGTGTGCACCTTAATTTCCTTTTGACTTGCAGAAAGAGCATCATCAAGATCAAGAGGGGATCACACGAGTAGGATGATGAACAAAATCCCTGGATATCAATCCCCATACTCGGAACAACATCGCACGAAGCTTCTCAAGGAACTGGCGGCGAACATAATCAAGCATGAGAAGTTGTTGCACCAGCAAAAAGTTAGGATGCAACAATTGGATCAAGCTATTGAAGATATAGAGAAGCAACTACAAGCAGTACTCCTCTTACCTCAAAGGGAAGGAGTAGAAGAAGAGGAGATGGTTGCTGAAGGATCATTAATGGAGGATAAGCAAAGGACCTTGCGAGGAAAGCAACCAGTTGAAGGTATGCATGACAATGTTGTTCATGAAATTAACAATAAATTTACAACTTACATACATACATACATACATATATATATATATATATATATATATGAAAGGATTAATGACTTCTGGTAGGAGAAAGGAGGATTAAGGTTTGTCAACTTTTCATTGTTCTTTGCAAAATTTGTTCACAATCTATTTGGCTGAATAGCTACCTACGGAGTTTCCCTCTTCCCATAACCGGCCGGCTATTTTAACTAATTTGCTATCAACTGCAACATGGTTCGCTAGTATATATAAAGAAGGCCGATGATATAACGAAGTAAAGTTATTTGGAGAATTGGTAGGCTCACCTGGAAGATCACCAAAGATCTCACCCCAGGTGCCCCTCACCCTCGGATGGAAATCCCATCACATGCGGGGAATTTTGACAATTAATCCGAGGGTTGACCATGCTGAGGTGAGATCTGAGGGTGAGGGGCGCCCGGTGTATGGAAGATCTTTGGTGATCTCCCCGACTGTGCCAACCATTTCTCAAATATTTGTCTGTGCATGGGAAACACTTCGTATAATTACGTACGTACATTGCTTAACTACAATAAAGGTGCATTTGTTTGAGTGGCTTGGCAACGGCTTTGAGCCTCTTGAGGAGGCAAGTGGTCTGTTATAGCTAATGTTTGCATATCAGCACATGAGATAGATCGACTCATGCTTTTTTGTGCATTCCTTGAATTATTTGTGGCGTGATAGCGAGGACATCTTATGGCTAGGGTTACGCAACCGCACACTAAGATCAAGGCCAGGTCATGTAAACAAATGAACCCATGATATGGACAATATAGTAGTATATATAGCTGTAAGGTTGGAAAATCATATATTTGTTTCCGAGCTCACATGGCTACAAAAAAATGGATATATTGCTAAATTCTTCTTAAGACTGGAGAAAGAGAGGAGGGGTTTGTGTTTTTGAAAAATGAGGGAAAGTAAAGGAAAACAAATCATTTTTTCCCTACTAACTCACTTATAAGCTACTTTCCTTATCACTTGGGATGGAATTTGGGAAGGTAATTAAACAAAGGGAAAGTTGATTTTCCATGGTTTCTTGCTAAGCCCAAATAGCCAAAAAATTGATGAGAGAAAATTCAAGTTTTCCTTATTTTCACTTCCTAGTTTTTTTTTTTTTTTCTTGATTCCAAAATTAACCATTTCCCTTCTATTTCCAAGTACCAAGGGAGGTTTTAGAAATACCTTCATCTGGATAATATTTTGTAGTAGTGGATTGAACTTCAGGAACAAATTTCACTCATCTTCTCTATTTCTTATTAAATGGAAAAAAAGTGTCCACGCAACCTCATTTTGGGTTCCCAAATGCACTCCCCCTTCCCAAAAGTTAACAGTTTATACGAAGGCATGCCAAATCCAAGAAATTACATAAAATACAGCCAAATAAAAAGTTCAAAATGAGTACAAAGAGACGCACAAAGAGGAGTATAAAAACCAAGATGCTGTTAGATGAACTTCTAACCAATGACCCACACTTGAGTGAGTTTGCCCTGAGAATGTGTTGTGGCTACATGCAAGTAGCATTAACTTCTGATGGGGTTGTTCGTTCTGAATTCGATGCATATTAGTGCTGGTATAATTGCATGCATTCGCAGCATCAAATTGTATTACTGCACTTTGACAAATAAACTTAAAACCCACCACTAACAGGAGACGATCTCGAGTGCGAGGAGGATGAGATGGAGCCCACGAGCATGAATGAGGAGTGCTACAGTACAAAGAAAGATGACAAGGGAAAGGGTTTGTGCTTTGACCCTATGATCCAAGACAATGAGCCTCAGTTGGATGCCCCAAACAATGGGGAACTTCTTACTGCTGGGCTGGATCTTGACGTCTATTCTAACTTTGAGGCTGATGTAGATTTCTTCGATGGCATCTGATTAAGGTCAGAGCTCCACTGGCGTCCAATTTCCTTCTTGCCTTTGCATATATGGGGGATGGTTGCACTCTTGGAATTAAATACTTCAATACCAAATTAAAGTTAGTCTAAGTTTACTATATATATGGATATGATTCCATGGCATATATATATATATGTAATACATGCATATATATATATATATATATAGGTAGTGTGACTGTTTAGAAGAATGTTACAGAAAGTCATGTTACTGGGTGTGGGTTATTCTTTGGAAGAGCATAAATGGGAGCTTTTATTATGGTATCGTCAACTTTATCTTATATATTTGCTTGTTGGAAGTTGTGGTTTGCACATAGATGGATCCTCTAAACTCATTAGGAAGGTAGAAGAGAAGGCATTTCTCTTTAGATATGCTCTATCATACTTTGCACTCTCACAGATATTATCCAATTCAAATTGTTGAGGAGTCTGGATCTCATAATTTGGTTGAGGATCCTTTTGGGAAAGAATATTGCTTGGCATAGCTTAGAGTTGAACACCAGAACTAGAATTAGGCTCCCTTATTTTCATGTCGATTGATCATAATCGTATTCAAGAATTTTTTTTTTCTTTGGCTTCTATTCGAGACACTGTAGCATAAACTTGTCAATGGCACAAAGTAATTTTTACTTTGTCCTAATTAAATTATGAGTTCTAGAATTATATAATGGGATATGATCCACCATGGAAAGACAGCTTTTAAATGGGTTTTACACAAACTAATGCTATAAAAAACTTTTGATATTACATAATTGCCAACATAATTTCTATTTTTACACAAATGCCATCATAAAGATACTTGTAAAAAAGATGTTATTATAGTTGCATTTTCTTTTTCAGGTTTATGATATAATCTAGAGGTGAAAATAACTATTACTAACATTTTTTAGTCTATTGCAAATCATTTTGATGGAATTTAATTCAAAGTGACATTTTCGTAAAGGTGCATAATCAACTTTGTGGTGACATGTGTATAACTATGAAGATTATGATGGTTAGTTATGCAATATCAAAAGTTTTTTTGTGAAATTTGTGTAAAAACTTTTTTTTTAATTAATATAAGCAGAAGCAATAATATGAGAGAGATCTGGAGAGCTTTTGTTCTCTTAGAAAATTAGGAAAGGAAAAGAAATAAAGTCTACAAAAGAATATTCTATCAAAATCTAGGGATTTGTATATTTTATCGGATTTCCAAGAATTCCATCACTTTCCCCTTTGAGGGTTCTATTTTTTTAGAAATCCATCCTTGCTTCCCTTGAAAATCAATGAAAATATAAAGGAAACTTCCCATCCCCCACGCTCCACACCTTCTCACTCCTCTCCTACCGCTTGTACCTATACCTTCCTCTCCCCTCCTCAATTGCAATTTTATCAACCTCCTCACCTCTTGTTGGAAACTTTTCCATGGGATGACTTTATTACTTAACCATTTTCGGCATATGATAGAATTTGTAAATTTTATTATGTTGAATACAAACTTTTTATTTCTTATCTATTTTCTACATAATCATAGATGACATAGGAAAGGCCAAATGATAATAAGATTTCCTTTGTTTTCATTTCTTAAATTTTCCACTTGACTTTCAATATCTCTTTCTTAGTAAGAAATTTCATAAAGGGGAGCTACTGGAAGATGTGATAATTTGATCCTACGTAAGGGTGCCCTACGATATTAGAGTAGCACAAAAGAAGAATTAGTGACATTTTCAAAGAACAAAAATAGCTATAAGGAATAAGACACCACTGTTATTTTAACACTTATGTTTAAGTTAAAGCATATATAGATATAGCTAGCAACTTGGATATAATGATGAAATATATATCCTATGCCTAAGGAAAGACTCTGTGAAAATATCTACGCGCTAATCATCAATAAGCGTGCAAAGAGAACTAATCTCACCTTTGAAGCCTCTTTTTCAAAAAAAGAAGGAAATCAATGATGGTTTTTTTCATTGTTTTTTTTTGAAAGGGCAAAACAAAAACAAAGCAAAGAGGACTAGATTAATGCTTGCTTAATACAAGGTCCTAACTATACTAACTATTACTCGTAAAATTACAAGTATAGGACCAAAAAGAAAAACCTTAGCTAGCAAGCAATGACTCCTACTTTTTCAAGGATCAAAAAAGCAAATATCAACATTGTAATTCCTAAAGACATCCATGGATAAGAGGAGTTACTTAGCTACAATGCAAGGTGTCAGAGGATGTTTTATTTTCTTTGTTATTACTTTTATGCTTTCCTGAATTCTATATTATTTGTATTTCCCATACCAGTGTCGTCTATGGGTTTACGATTCTATAGATGGGCTTCTGTAGACGGGAGTGTACCCCTTGACCTTTCTCTATATAAGAGGGTCAAGCGAGTACGTAATACAATTTGACTTATTTCATTCCTAACACATGGAAATCAAAGTCTGATGAGATCCTTCAATCTTCTTGAGGGTAGAGCCATTATTCAATGTCCCCCATGCTCAACAATAGAAAAGGAAGTTTTCAGAATGATCAAGAGACATTAATGTGCGCTAGGGAAAGGCGTAGAACCATCCCAAAGGAAGCTAATAGCACATTTGCATGTCTCTTTATAGGTAGAGTGCTTCTCTTTTCGATCCAATATGATGGCCTTCATGCATACATAAAGGTAGGGGACAATTAGTGTTACGGCCTAGTTTTCGAATCCCTACAGGACCCGAGACCGGCTCGTCTTGACTAATCCCAAGACCTAGTCGTCTAACAAGAAATAATTGAAAAGCAGGAAAATAAATCACAAACACATATGCAATGTAACCAAGCAGTAAAAACGTACAAGCAGTAAAGGAAAGTAAAAGTTGTTATTCCAGTATATACCACCACAACAACAGGAAAAATGGAAACAAAAGCAACAGTAATAAGAATAGTAGCAAAAAGTCTGAAACTTACTATAACAGTAAAGAGAGTACAACAAAAAGTGCTGAAAACTACGGCTGGGCTCGATTGGGCCCAGCACCCTTCGCATCGGAAGCTTGGGCTGCTCAAATCCTGGACCTGAACAGTGTTATGGAAAAGCCGGAGTCAGCGAATGCTGAGTAGAGTGGTAACCACACTATCTAAAGCGGTAAAAGTAACATGCATAATTATCTTTTCTAGTTATTTTATTTTACAGGTAATTCCTTTTTCACCCCTTTTTGTCATCTTTCCGATTTTTCTTGATCTTGCATGTTCCTCATGGGAACGATCTTGATTGCAGTTTTTTCTGAAGAGTAGAAGGTACACGTGGTGCTCTCCAGGCCGGGAGAGTCCCCCGTGGTAGTCCTACACCTAATCAACCACCCTGAGGTCACTATCAGATGTAGCGGTGACTACGGCACGCACGATAAATGCACGGGTAGCTACCCGCATTAACACACGGTCAGTCATTTCCGCTAGCGGGTACGTTCAAAGTACAGCACGGAATAGTATAGGCCCTAGCCCTCTCAGAAACAGGGGTCTAGCCCCTTTGAACCAAATAGGGGTCTTACCCCTCCACAGTCTGCGCTTCCTTGTCTGACTACTTCGGTTTGCCCAGAGGGCCTAACAAGTCGGTGTAGGGTGGCGAGCTGAACCCCGTGCCCTATGGGGTGGCTAGCTCCCTCCCTATACTAGTAGCTTGCCTCGGTACCATGTACACGAGGACTAACAAAAGTCGGTGTAGAGTGAAAAATCCTAACCTCGGGTCCCAACCCAAGGGCGGCTAGCTCCGCTCTACACAAAAAGGGGACATCAGCTCTCCTTGGTACCACGTACCCAAGGACCAGCACACTTTCCATCCACATTCCAGATTTTCCATCTAACCACAGGAGCTCTATTCCTAACTCCCCGAAGGGTTCATGCTCACGTTCACCATACTATTCCAATCCAGATTTCATCATTCACAATTCAGTTCTTGTTGATATACATGCATCTCGTATTTCCACAATTTAATACATGCAACAAACGATTTTACAGGTAACTGTTCAGTTATCTTAGGCAGCTCATACTTATTTACAGGCAATGGCTAACAATTTAGTTTATTCATGTATATAAATACAACTATGCAGAACAATTGGTTCGATCATTTCTCTGTCCTAGGGTTCGTTCCACATCCTGAGTTTCCAGTTGACTAAATTTCATAGATACAATCATATTTACTAAGAATAACAAGGGTGGACCACTCTACCAGACAATCTGAGAGTACTAGGGGCTCGAACTGCAGACCCAGACGCCTCTGCAAGCCCCAAACACGCAGCAGGTCGAAGTTCTATACCAAGGTATACATCACATGGAAGATTCAGAACAGTGTATAAAGGTTTCTAATACGTAGAGAGACTCACAAGGAAACCACAGATACTACATTTGCGTAAAACGGATCCCAATCGGACCCCAAACGGGTCAAAAACGTGCCTGCAGACCAAAATCAGATGTCTGGAAACAAGTCCAGACGTCTTAAAAGTTACAGAGACTCACCTCAAGCTCTTGCAGTGACCTCAGACGTCCAGGACTCCCCCGTAACCGTCTGGAAACAGTTCCAGACGTCTGACCAGTCCTCCGGTCGTTTGGAAACGCCTCCAGTCGTCTGATGAGCTGTTCAAATGTTCGAAAGTGCGTGGAAAGGCATTCTACACACCTTCCCAAGGCTGCTCCTGCGCACGACAGAGCAGCCACCCTACTTAGCCAAACCAAAACGTCTACGGTGCCTCCTGCATGGCCGAAACCGCGAAGAGAACGCACCTCCGCGATATAGATGCCTTCAGACGTCTGGTGTTGATGCCAAACGTCTAGACGCACAGTCGGTCGTCCGGACCGCACTCCAGACGTTTGATACTGGAAAAATTCCAGTATCAGACCGCGCTCCCAACGCTCCTCGCCGCGCTTCGCTGCGTTTCTCCTCGCTCTGCTACAGCTACAGCTGCTGTAAGGGGGGTCGAGGATGGCGCTTCAAACCTCTTCCTCCTCCCGCACGCGTCACGATGGTCGTGCGAGCTCCGACGAGCTTCCACAAAGCTCCCGAGCTCGACCTCCTCCTTCTCACGCACTCTCCTCCTCGCTCTCACTCTCTCTCTCGCTCACCTCCTCTGCCGCTCTGCTGTGCACTCTGATGGTGGAGATGGTGGTGTGTGAAGTGGAGAGGAGAGGAGGAGAGCGTGGCCTTTTATAAGGCCGCGAGTTAGGGTTCTACAGGGGGAGGGAGGAGGAAAAGGAGAGAGAGAAGAGTTCTACGCACCACCCGCACGTAGAACGCAGAAGGTGAACAAAAATTTAATTTCCAGACGTTCGGGAGAGGGTCTAGACATCTGGACAGACGTCTGATTGACACTCTAGACGTCTTAAAAGGCTAAAAAATGGGACGGATCTTTACATCATAACAAACTTGAAGGAAGTTTCGTCCCTGGAACTTGAACTAGCTAAGGTGCGAAAAAAGGAACATAAAACGCATAACAAACTTAAAGAGGATCGAAATTGGTCCGAAAAGACATACCCTCAAAAAGCTCCGGTTACTGCTCTCGCATCTCCGCCTCAGGCTCCCAGGTAGCCTCCTCGTACCGCTGGCTTCTCCACAAAACTTTCACCAGGGGTACTTGCTTCCATCTCAGACTCCGGACGACTCTATTTAGTATCTGCACTGGTCTCTCTGGGTAGGTCAGGTAGTCACCCACCTCGACACTCTCGTGGCTCAGAACATGACTGGGATCGGCGATGTACTTCTTGAGGTTGGACACATGGAACACGTTGTGCACTCTAGAAAGATGGGGAGGAAGGGCAAGCTGGTAAGCAATGGGTCCTACCCGCTCCAGGACCTCAAATGGCCCCACAAACCTCGGCGCAAGCTTTCCTTTCACCCCAAAACGCTGCAGGCCCTTCATGGGCGAAACATGGAGAAAGACGTGATCCCCAACCATGAACTGCACCTCTCTGCATTTCCGGTCAGCATAACTCTTCTACCTACTCCTGACAGTGCGGAGTCGTTTGTGGATCTGCTCTATCACCTCCTGACTCTACCAGATCGGCCTGGGGGCAACCTCCTACTTGGTCCCCACCTCGATCCAACTCAAGGGCGCAGTACACCTTCGTCCATACAGAGCCTTGTAAGGTGCCATGCCGATGCTCGAGTGATAACTGTTATTATATGAAAACTCTGCCAGGGGTAAATGCTCCTCCCAAGAGCCTCTCCAGTCCAGAACATAGGCGTGCAAAAGGTCCTCAGGTGTCTGTATAGTGTGCTCTAACTGTCTGTCCGTCTGGGGGTGGTACGTGGTACTGAACTTCAACCGCATCCCCAAGGCCTGCAGAAACTCAGCCCAAAACTGGGAAGTAAAATGGGTATCCCAAGGTGACTACGTCATGTCCTTGCTGGGTAATGGGTAGACCCACCACCAAGTCCATGGTGATGCTCTCCCACTTCTACTCTGGCATAGGAAGTGGCTGCAACGGCCTAGCGGGCCTTTGGTGTTCGGCCTTCACCTGCTGGTATACCAAACACTGCTACACGAACTCACTCATATCCTGCTTCATCCCTCTCTACCAAAAGTTGTGCCTCAGATCATGATACATCTTTGTGTTCTCGTGATGTATGGTGAACCTGGACTCGTGCGCCTTCGTCAGGAGCTCTCTTAATAACTCCCTATCCCTGGGAACGCACAAGCGTCCCCTTATGCGCAGCACCTCGTCTGTAAAAGAGAATTCTCCTGGGTCCCCTGACAGCACTCTGTCTCGCAACGTCTGTAAATACGGACCTGTCATTTGTCCTGCGATGATGCGGTCTATCAACTCTGGTTGCGTCTGTCGTGTCACTGTCACTGCCCCACAATACCCCTATGACTCCCGGGTTCGCCAACTGCCTAACTCCTCCATAAGTCTCCAACTCTATGCCTGTAAACTGGCCAAGTGGGCAGTCACCTTTCGGCTTAAGGTATCAGCTACCACGTTGGCCTTCCCCGGATGGTAGGAGATGGTGCAGTCATAGTCTTTCAGGAGTTCTAACCAACATCTTTGTCTCATGTTAAGCTCCTTCTGGTCAAGCAAGTACTTAAGGCTCTTATGATTTGTGAAAATCTCAAAGGTCTTACTGTAAAGGTAGTGCCTCCATGTCCTTAGTGCGAAGACAAAAGTTGCCAGCTCTAAGTCATGGGTAGGGTAGCTATGCTCATGGGCCTTCAGTTTCCGCGAAGCATAAGTGACAACGTGATCCCGCTGCATGAGCACACCCCCTAACCCCTGCAACGAAGCATCTGTGTACACCAAAAAGCCACTACCGCTATCCGGGATGGTGAGTACAGGAGCTGAAGTCAGTCTCCCCTTCAACTCCTGAAAACATGCCTCGCATGCATCTGTCCAGGCAAAGGGCACGTCCTTCCGAGTCAACTGAGTCATAGGATGCACAATCTGCGAGAATCCTCTAATAAACCGTTGATAGTAACCTGCCAGTCTCAAAAAACTGCGTATCTCTGTCACTGTATGTGGCCTCTCCCACCTGAGTACGGCCTCAACATTAGTTGGATCCACAGTCAAACCATCCCCCGAGATCACGTGGCCTAAGAAAGTCACCTGCCTCAACCAAAACTCGCACTTACTGTACTTGGCAAAGAGCCTGCGTTGTCTCAAAATGTCTAGAATCATTCGTAGATGCTGTTCGTGTTGTGCCTGATCCTGCGAGTAAACGAGCACGTCGTCGATGAATACCACCACAAACTGATCCAAATACGGTCTGAAAACCCGGTTCATCAAATCCATAAAAGCAGCGGGGGCGTTGGTCAGCCCAAACGGCATGACCAAGAACTCGTAGTGCCTGTACTAGGTACGGAAAGCTGTCTTGGAGACGTCAGTCTCCCTGATCCTCAACTGGTGGTAGCCTGACCTCAAATCTATCTTAGAGAACACTGTGGCATCTCGCAATTGGTCAAAAAGGTCATTAATCCTTTGCAGCAGATACTTGTTCTTGATGGTGACCCTATTCACCTGTCTATAGTCAACACAAAGTCGCAAGGTACCATCCTTCTTCTTAACAAACAACATAAGGGCTCCCCACGGGGATGCACTAGGCCTCACAAAGCCCTTCTCTAACAGGTCCTATAGCTGTGACTTAAGCTCTCGCAGCTCAAGTGGTGCCATCAGGTACGGTGCAGTAGAAATGGGGCTGGTCCCCGGTACCAGTGAAATCTCAAATTCGATCTCACGTTCGGGCGGTAGTCCTGGCAATCCCTCTGGAAACACGTCGGGGTACTCACAAACCACCGGAATGCTCTGAAAGTCAACCACGGGGCTAGGCTCTACCACTACACAGGCTAGAAAGCCCTCACACCCCTGGCTCAAAAGCCTCGTTGCCCAAAGTGCAGATATGCACCTGAAACCTCCGTCCACCGGCTATCCGTGAAACTCAAAGGAAGGCAATTTCAGTATGGAGAAGACGATCTTCCTCCCGAAACAGTCCACCAAGGCGTGGTAGGTGAACAGTCAGTCCATCCCAAGAATCACGGTAAAATCCTCCATCGGTATCACACCCCATACTGACCTTACAGTCTGTATAGACCTCCTCAACTACAAACAACTGGTCACCTAGGCCCCTGATCACAAACAGATCCTCTAACAGCACACTGTCCTATCCCAAACTGACAGCAAAACTCGCAACGACAAAAGAGTGTGTGGCGCCGGAATAAAAAAGCACGTATACTAATCTGCCGGAAACGATAACCATACCTTTCGCCACTGAACTGGAAGCCCTGGCGTCTCTGTATGTCAGGGCGTTGATATGCCCCTCAGCCCTCGGTGCAGACAAAGCAGCTACACTCTGGGTCGGGTGAGCAGCCGCCGGTCGGTACCCTAATCGTGACTACTGCCCACCCCCACGTGCTTGGGGACCACGACCACCAGCTCAGCCTCGTGTGCGGGGAGCATCTGCTGTGCTCCAGCCCTCGATGGGCAGTCCCTCCTGATGTGGCCCTGCTGGCCACACTGGTAGCAAAGGGGAACTCGACTCCCTCCCTCGATAGGCCCCTACTGACGAATAGGCGGGGGTCCAGTGCTAGCAGCTGGCCCCTATCTGGGCCCCAAAAGGCCGTTGACGGCCCCGCAAAATGAGGCGGCTCTCCTGCGGGTGTCACGTGCCTCCTCTCTCGATGGCCTTGAGAGTACTCTGGCTGGTAGGGCCTTTTCCGTTCGCGGTCGGTGTCTCGCGCGGCCGGGTTGGTCTCCTTGTATGTTATGGTTGCCTCCACCGCTCTCAAGAAGGTGGGCAGCTTCAGGGGTTCGACATACCCCCGAATAGCAAATCGGAGCCCCTCGGTGAACCTCCACAGGCGCTCCTCCTCTGTGCTACAGTTGTCGAGGTAAAACGTGACAGCTCTAGGAAGCGCATGCGATACGCACTAACAGTTATCATCCCCTAACGGAGAGTGTGGAACTCCCGCGTCCTCTGATCCTACCAAGTCTGTGGGAAGTACTACTCGCAGAAGAGGATCATGAACTGGTCCCACGTCGGCTATCCCCTCTCCTGGCCTTTGACTGCCCTCTACCACCAATGTGTCGCACTCTCTAGCTGGTACGTGGAAAAGGCTACGCAGCACTCCGCAGGGGGCGAAAGGTGTCAAACACCTTCTCTATCTACTCCAACTAGTCCTCTGCCTCAGACGGGTCCTCATCCCCCTTGAAGGAGGAGGCTTCAGCTTCCGAAATTGTCCGAAAAGCTCATGGTGCAGCTGTAGTGGGGGAACGGGCACGCCTCCAGGCAAGGAGGGCTCGTGCTCGGAAGTGTCAGAGTGTGGTGGGAACGGTGGAGGATCACCCCCTCCCCCTCCTGCTCGTTCAGCGCTGCGGCAGTCTCTCTGTCCCATCGAGGCCTCCCCCTCTACGTCCTCAAGGAGAGGTGCTTGTGGAGGCTGGTGGAGCTCCTCTTGCACTATGTCTCTAATCAGCTGAGCGAGGTCCTGGGCCTAAACACCCGAGAGAAGAGGCGGGTCAACTGGCACCTCGAGCCTAGCATGTCTGCCCCTCCGACCTCGTCCACGGTCACGTCTGCGGCTCGCCTCGAGAACTTCCCGATGAGACATCTCCTACAAGGAGATGTAAAAGACAGAACAAAAGGGTCAACACCATCAAATTTCTGCGAAAAAGGACTCAGAATAAATGTCAAAGTGATACGTTGTGGTGGCTACCCTAGTTACAAGCACGTGAGTGGTTATTCTCAAGCTAGTTGGTTCATTTCTCGAAACGACCTTGCTCTGATACCATCTTGTTACGACCCTATTTTTGAATCCCTACAGGACCCGAGACCGGCTCGCCTCGACTAATCCCAAGACCTAGTCATCCAACAAGAAATAACCGAAAAGCAGGAAAATAAATCACATTCACATATGCAATGTAACTAATCAGTAAAAACGTATAAGTAGTAAAGGAAAGTAAAAGCTGCTATTCCAATATATACCATCACATCAACAGGAAAAACGGAAACGAAAGCAACAGTAACAGGAACAGTAGCAAAAAGTTTGAAACTCACTATAACAGTAAAGAGAGTACAACAAAAAGTGCTGAAAACTACGGCTGGGCTAGATTGGGCCCAGCACCCTTCGTAGCCAGAAGCTCGGGCTACTCAACTCCTGGACTTGTACAGTGTTATAGAAAAGACGGAGGCAGGGAATGCTGAGTAGAGTGGTAACCAGACTATCTAAAGCGGTAAAAGTAACATACATAATTATCTTTTCTCGTTATTTTATTTTACAGGTAATTCCTTTTTCACCCCTTTTTGTCATCTTTCCGATTTTTCTTGATCTTGCATGTTCCTCGTGGGAACGATCTTGATTGCAGTCTTTTCCGAAGAGTAGAAGGTACATGTGGTGCTCTCCTGGCTGGGAGAGTCTCTCGTGGTAGTCTTACACCCAGTCAACTACCTCGAGGTTACTGTCAGATGTAGCGGTGACTACGGAACGCGCGATGAGCGCACGGGTAGCTACCCCGCACTGACACGCAGTCAATCGTTTCCGCTAGCAGGTATATTCAAAGTACAACACGGAACAGTATAGGGCCTAACCCTCTCAGAAACAGGGGTTTAGCCCCTCGGAATCAAATAGGGGTCTCGCCCCTTCACAGTCTGTGCACCCTCGTCTGACTACCTTGGTTTGCCTAGAGGGCCTAACAAGTTGGTCTAGGGTGGCGAGCTGAACCCCGGGCCCCATGGCGTGGCTAGCTCCCTCCCTACACTAGTAGCTCGCTCGGTATCGTGTACACGAGGGCCAACAGAAGTCGGTATAGAGTGGCCAATCCTAACTCCGGGTCCCAACCCAAGGGCGGCTAGCTCCGCTCTACACAAAAAGGGAACAGTTGCTCTCCTTGGTACCACGTACTTAAGGGTCAGCACACTTCCCGTCCACATTCCAGATTTTCCATCTAACCACAGGAGCTCTACTCTTAACTCCATGTATTCTTGTTTATATGTAGGCAGCTCGTATTTCCATAATTTAATACACACAACAAACGATTTCACAGGTAACTGTTCAGTTATCTTAAGCAGCTCATACTTATTTACAGGCAATGGCTAACAATTTAGTTTATTCATGTATACAAATACAACTATGCAGAACAATTGGTTCGATCATTTCTCTGTCCTAGGGTTCGTGCCACATCTTAGGTTTCCAGTTGACTAAATTTCATAGATACATTCATATTTTCTAAGAATAGTAGAGGTGGACCACTCTACCAGACAATCCGGGAGTACTGGGGGCTCGAACTGCAGACCCAGGTGCCTCTACACGGCCCAGACACGCAATAGGTTGAAGTCCTATACCAAGGTATACATCACAAGAAAGATTCAGAACGGTGTATAAAGATTTCTAATACGTAGAGAAACTCACAAGGAAACCACAGATACTACGTTTGCGTAAAACGGATCTTGATCCGACCCTAAACAGGTCAAAAACGTGTTTGCAGACCAAAATCAGACGTCTGGAAACAAGTCCAGACGTCTTAAAAGTCACAGAGACTCACCTCAAGCTCCTGCAGTGACCTCAGACGTCCAGGACTCCCCCGGGACCCTCTGGAAACAGTTTCAGACGTCTGACCAGTCCTCCGATTGTCTGGAAATGCCTCCAGTCGTCTAATGAGATGTTCAGAAGTCCAAAAGTGAGTGGAAAGGCGTTCCGCTCACCTTCCCAAGGCTGCTCCTGTACACGACAGAGCAGCCACCCTATTTTAGCCAAATCAAAACGTTTGCGGTGCAGCCTGCATGGCTGTAACCGCGAAGAGAACGCACCTCCGCGATACAGATGCCTTCAGACGTCTGGTGTTGATGCTAGACATCTAGATGCGCAACCGGTCGTCCGGATCGCACTCCAGACGTCTGATACTAGAAAATTTCCAGTATCAGACCGTGCTCCGCCACGTTTCTCCTCGTTCTGCTGCAGCTCCAGCTGCTGCAGGGTGGGTCGGGGACGACGTTCCGGACCTCTTCCTCCTTTCGTACGCACCGCGGTGGCCGTGCGAGCTCCGACGAGCTTCCACGAAGCTCCCGACCTCGGCCTCCTCCTCCTTCTCATGCACTCTCCTCCTCCTCGCTCTCATGCTCTCTCTCGTTCACCTCGTCCGCCACTTCGCCACGCACTCTGATGGTGGAGATGGTGGTGTGTGAAGTGGAGAGGAGAGAAGGAGAGGGTGGCCTTTTATAAGGCTGTCGGTTAGGGTTCTGCAGGGGGGAGGGAGGAGGAAAAGGAGAGAGAGAAGAGTTCTGCGCGCAGCTCGCATGCAGAACGCAGAAGGTGTATAAAAATTTAATTTTCTGACGTCCGGGAGAGGATCCAGACGTCTGACTGACACACAGATGTCTTAAAAGTCAAAAAATGAGTCGGGTCTTTGCAATTAGGGGTTACATAGGATTTTAACAGCCCAACAGCTTTCATATGGGTGGTCACTAGAAACCCTAACTCTCATAAGTTAGAACTACTGAACATCCATGGATAGCCACAGAATTTCATGTCAAATGGCTTTTGTTTCATGTAAATATCGATCAGAGTTGTCTGACTTGCCTTGAGAAGAAATTTATACATTCTAATGTGATGTGGCTATAGTTGAAATGACTGTGCTAAGGGAGGAGCAATGCGAGAGGAGGTACTTGGAGTACCGTCAACAAATTTGGAGGTAGTTAGGTGAGTGCAAGCTAATTGAGGTGTGTGGCAAATAGATTATTGTGGGAATGGGATGAATATTTTGTTTTAGAGGGGAAGATAAGTGCAACTAAGAATGGTTCTCTCCTTCAACCCGAATCAAATTTTGATCCTACTTATGAATTCCTTATGAGTATATATTATACCTTTTTCTAGTAATGGTTGAATAGGATGGATGAATCTTGGTTATAAGATATTTCCAACTTTCTTATCGATTGTAAACTCTGCTTTCTATGTCGAGACTATGGCTAGAGGTATGTTTGTGTGGTGTAGATGGGTGGGTTGTACTTGAAGATGGGTGTTTGTGAGAGAGAGTGCTTGTTGGAGATGAGTGTAGGTGGTTCCCATAGGTGGTGATATATATTGGCCCTTGCATGTGAAAATTAACGATAGCTAGTGAGGACCATGTGTGAAGGGTGGTGCTACTATGTATACAGAAGTATATATATATATATATATATATATATATATATATATATATATATATATATATATATATAATGTGCAATGATTGTTAAGCAAATTCAAGGCTTGTTTTCATGAAATTTCTCTTGATATTTTTTCAAAGCAAATATGGTAAGGTCTTTATGAAAATTGTTGGTGTAAATATTTAAAGAAAAAGTGTGAGATGACTTCGTAGATTGATCTATATCCCCATATCACACAATGTGCATAGGTGGAGTGTTTCCATTTACTGCATGGTAGAAACTTGTTTTACGTTGACATGAAATTTGATTCAGAATGGCGAGTTTCCCCCTAACGGGAGTTTATCAGAGTGTGACCATCAAACATTATTTGTAGTAAGGAGGGGACTTCGTGTGACCATCAAACATTAAGATACTGCACGTTGCAAGAACAGGTGTGAAGGTGGCTAATCTTAAGCCGATAGCACCCCTAAGTAAATCTTGTTTTACTTTTATGTTCTCTTTTATTAGCAAATTATGAATTTTTCTCTCAGATTTATGTATAAATAGCTTTTGCAGATCTATGCATGTTTCAGCTTTATGGATTTAAGTAATTAAGAATGAAATGTATTAATTTCTATGTTATGCTTAGTGTCGGCTTAATACTCTTCTTATATGTAGCTCTAATATATTTAGATAATCTTTTCATATTTTAGCATCTTGGGACTTGAGATTTACTCACTGAGTTTCTATTCGTAAAAATCGTATGTTAACATTTTCAAATAAGCCCTGAAAGGAGACTATTAGACGAGAACCTATGGATTTTTAGAAAGGATCATGCCATGACAGTTTAATCTTTTATATTCCATTTTTTACTCGAGATGTTTCTACGTCTACAACTCGTTAGATGCATATATATATATATATATATATATATATATGCAATAATCACTGTATTCCGTTTTCTTTTATGTGTTAATAGAAAATACTTGTCGAAGATCTATCTATTTTCAGTTGGTCATACGTTTGTATCTTGGATTTCAAGATCAATTCATCTTTGATTTCATGAATAAATTATAAGTAAAGGCCTTAGTAAGTCAGGCATGAATCATGGTCGTGCTCATCTCCATCTAGCATGACAAGGGTTGTGACGCTATACAAAAAGTATGGTGAAGTGTTGGTTAGCCCAACAATTATAGAGCTATCCATGGAATGTGAATAGAGGATGGTGTCAAAGTGTGCTTAGTCCAATCAAGGTACAAGAAACCTCGAAGGAGTTGCAATCAAGGTGCAGGAAACCTTAAGCCTAGTTCACTTGAGGGATTAACCTCTGAAAAAGAGGGTTAACTTCTGTTTACTTGACTACTTAATCCCTCATTTACTGACTCAAGTTTAGTCATTTTAACACGGGTTTGTTTAATGTCAGTTTCAATTGGTTTAGCTAAACCCGTGTTAAAAACGTACACTACTTGTGCTTCTAACATCCCTCATATTTTGTATACTTAACACCACTACTAAGTAAACACTACAAGAGTTAACACCACAACTTAATACCAATTTAAGTAAACACGAACTAGTGTTAACATCACTCTACAAGTAAATACAATTACATGTTAACACTTGTTTCACATTTCTTAACACCACTTTCCTTAACGTCAATTGTAACGAGCGCGTGCCCCAGACGTCTTTTAAGACGTCTGGGAGGTGGCCCAGACGTCTGTAAAGACGTTTGGGATCACATCCGGACGTCTGACCAGACGTCCGGGATAGTTTACAGACGTCTGGCGAACAGTTATGCTCGCACGGGATATTCGTCTGCGCGCCTGTGCGCGCAGACCTGCGATCCCGCATCTTCTCTGCGGCTGCAGGAGACTGCGACCGTCTCTCCCTCCTCTCCGCGCGGCGTTAAAAGGGGGAGGGGGCGCGCCTCCCCTCCCGTCTCCACCATCTTCCTCCTTCTCTCCTGCCTGTGCGCGAGAGCGAGCGGACGCGAGGGCGCAGCGGCAGCGGCGGCCGCAGTAGGCGCAGAGGAGCTGCGGCGTGCGAGGGCGGGGCTCTGCCGTGAGGGCGAGCTCGCCGGGAGCGGCTTGGCTGGCCGGCGGAGGGCGCAGGGGGCGCAGAGCGTCGCGGAGAGGGACCTGCTGCGGGCGGAGCAGCGGACGCGCGAGGTGCGACGCGGGCGGCGTCGCGAGCGGAGGCCGAGCGAGGTTTTGATCCTGGAAAAATCTCCAGAATCAGACGTCTGGACTGATATCCAGACGACAAGGTCGACGTCTGTGAGATCATACAGACGTCTGAAAGGTGAGTTCCGCTTTCTCCTTCTTTTTGTCGACTGACCGTACTGAGGGAGGAGGGTTGGCTGTGCGCAGGTGTTCGGATTCGTCATCCTTTGCGAATCAGACGTCTGGAAGTTGTACCAGACGGCGGGAGTGACCTCCAGACGTCCGGAGAGACCATCGGACGTCTGGGATCTAGGAGAGACGTCCCCACAGACTTCTGGACGTCCGAGGAACCAAGCTGAACAGGTAATTCTCTGATCCACCGTTTAAGACGTCTGGAAGGAGTTCCAGACGTCTGATTTTGCACAGTATTGTCTTTCTCGACCCGTTAGGGCCCGTTTGGGCTCCGTTTTCCGCGATTCGAGTTGCGTTCGTTTCAGAATTTATTCCTCTACCCGCCTACAATAGCTATACACTGTTTTGAGACACTCCTTGTGTTTGATCCTTGTGATAGGACCTCGTTCGGTTGCCGTCTTGAGAGTCGCGGAGGCGCGCGGGATTCCCGACCACGCCCCCATTACTCCCGTTGTACCTGGTAGAGTGGTTTTAAGTATTAAAAAAATCTGTTAAAGTATGGAATCATAACTAGAACCTAGGGCATTGCATGAATCCTAGGAATGAGAAATGTATGGAATGATAGCTCCTAGGTGTTGCATGAATCCTAGGGCCGGAAAACTAGATTGTATGATAGATCCTAGGATATGGCATGAATCCTAGGATGGAAAAACTAGTGGAATGTATATTACTGCAGTCTTGGAAAAATGGAAAGGAATATATAAGCTGCCTGTGAAATTAATTAACAGCTGCCTGTTATGAACAAAGAAACATGTTTGAGATCATGGAAATTGAGAACGTGAATCTGGAAAGTGAAACATATGATGTTCTGAGATAAAGGGCTGGAACCCTACGGGGAATTAGGAGTGGAACTCCTGGAAAGAAAAGGAATGGAACTGAGATGTAGTTTGTACTGTCTCTTGGGTACGCAGTACCAAGGGAAGTACCTGTACCTGTTTTAGTGCAGAGTGGGGCCAGCCGCCCCAGGGACCCGGGGTTAGGCTTGGCCGCTCTGTACCGACTTGTTGGCCCTCGTGTACGTAGTACCGAGGAGAGCTAGTAGTGTTAGGAGAGTACTAGCTACCCCACGGGCCCCGGGGTTCTGCTAGCCTCCTTCACCGACTTGTTAGGCCCACTAGGGCAAACCAGGGTAGTCAGGCGAGGGTGCGCGGACTGTGGAGGGGCAAGGCCCCGGTTTGGTTACTGTGGAGGGGTTGGACCCCTGTTACTGAGAGGGCTCTGCCCTGGTTCCGTGCTGTGCTTTGGGCGCACCCGTTAACGGAAACGACTGACCGCGTGCCAGTACGGGCTAGCTACCTGTGCGTTTATCGCGCGTGCCGTAGTCACCGTTACGTCTGTCAGTGACCTTGGGGTGGTTGACTGAGGGTAGGATCACCACGGGGGACTCTCCCGGCCAGGAGAGCACCACGTGCTACTTCTACTTTTGGAAAAGACTGCAATCAAGATCGTCCCACGAGGACATCCGAGATCAAGTAAAGGATCTCAGAAGTAAATGAAATAGTGAGAAAAATTGAAAGATGTAAATAAAAGGAAGTAATAGAACATAACAGCTACTGTACACTCTACTGTTGCCTTTAGTTAGTTTGCCACTCTACTCAGCGTTTTGCTGACGTGTTACACTCGTTACCTTTTTCAGGACCAGGTGTTGAGCAGCCAGGGTCGGCGGCTGCAGAGGACGCTGGGCCGAGTAGGGTCCAGTAGAGTTGCCACAGCTTTGTACCTTCTTTTGTTTCTGTTCTAGTGAGTAGTTTTGTTTCCGCTGTACCTTCTTTACCTGCAGTTTTTGTTATATGATAAATGTTGTTTTACTGTTGTGGTGGTGCCTACTGTAGTAGTTTCTTTCCTTACTGCTGTACTTTCTTACTGTTAGTTATATTCATGCTGAATGTGGTTTATTTTACTGTCTTTTGGTTACTTCCTCGTTGGACGACTGGGTCTTGGGATTAGTCGAGTCGGTCCGGTTCTCGTGTCTCGTAGGGACTCGGGAACCGGGTCGTTACATCAATTTTATTGACACTAATTTTGAGAGGTATTAGCAAAACAAGTATTAATTTCGTAACTCTTCCACATCCAAATCCTACTCCTCAGGTGTTAACATCATTTCAAGTAAATACTATAAAAGTTAATACCACAGTTTAATACTAGTTCAAGTAAACAGAAATTAATATTAACGCTATTCTGCAAATAAAAATGAAGGTTAACACCGATTTTACATTTTCTAACACCAAGTTCTCAAACCTCCAAGCAAACTAGAGATTATCCTCAATGTCCATGAGTCATCCCTTCTCAACTAAAAGAAACCATTAACCTTCTCATGAGTAAAGGAGCAAAAAATATACTACAAGATAAAATATAGTTATATAAATGTTTAATTAAAATAAATATTAAATTAAATCTATGGTAACATATCTTTTCAAAATGTTTAGCTCAAACCTATAGTGACATTATTGTGATATACCCTCTGAAGACATTTGGATCAAAGGCCTTAAAACGATATGTCACAATATATCTTTCTTAATGTTACTTTTTGTTAAACATCTAAATAATATTATAGTTATCTAGATGTTTACACGGTAAACATCAAGAAAGGTCTTTTTTTCTCTTGTAAGGGTGTCATTGTAACCATATCCTTTAATAGGTGCCCATCCTCCTTGCATTGCACGGGACGACTTCTTTACCGGCCCTCAAGTGAAACGAGAGTGAGGAATCGACCTCAAAAATGTGAGGGTACAGAATTAAGTCCTTGTTGGTGCTCAATCCTTCCCAAAGCACCTAAAGAAGAGTGGCAATAGCTCCATGGGCAACATAGCCATTGAATCCCCTTCATCATTCCTTACGATCCAAACATAACTAGAATAACCACCAAAGTGGCAGGTGCTAAAATTCAGTTTAAAACCTTGGAGTACCATACAAAAAACACCCCCAAGCTAAAAACTATACCAAAAACTGTCCAGGGAGTTCTTGAGGGTGGAAGAAGGCATCTCCTCCACCTCTCATGTTTCCTATAAGCCACAACACCCACAAAGTAACGGTCAAAATCATGCGTTATCTGAGCAAGATAAAGGGATAAATCATGCGTTATCTGAGCAAGATAAAGGGATAAAAACTCACTGTCTTTTTACAAAAGGGGGTCAAAGATCCTCTCGAAGATTCACCACAAACGACACATGGAGAGAAAACTAGGTAGCGATTTTCTTGATCTCCTTAAGTTCTTGCTTGATAAAAATGTACATTTTTAAGACAAAAAAATACTACGACATTCAAGACAAGTTTTCACAATAGTACAGTCCCAAAGAAGTTATTATTTCCCATTGGACCTCGAAGTACTTTTTTCGCAAGATATGAATCAGAAAAATATAAAAGTTGACACAAAACATTGTGATCATTATCTCCACTATATCCCTTTTTTATGTCAAAAAAAAAAAATCATACATGATAAAATTCATAATTGTTAAAATTAGTAATAAATTACTTTTATTCGGATATAAATCAGTTAAATCATCTTCGAAATTACTTTGGACCGATGTAAAATCAATTTTTACTTTCAAAATAATTTTATGCTAGTGTAAAAATGTAATCTTATTTTACGACGGTGTAAAATTAAATTTCAAATATTTTTTTATCTATGAAAAGTAATTTTATATTTGAAAAGTGATTTTTTTTCTGTAAGTCTTAAAATTTAACAGAGTTTAAATTCTAAATCTTAAACTTGAAGGTGAAAAATTACTTTTTAAATGAAAAATCTCTTTTCATATATGAACTACTTTCTATAAACTTAAACCGTAAATTCTAAATCCATAGGTCAAAATCACTTACAAGTACAAAAATCATTTCACTGATGAAACCACTCTTGTAATAATTTTACAATGATACAAAATTATTTTAAGAGCGCAAAATGAGATTATAGTAATGCAAAGATATTAAAATAATTTATTACCGATGTAAAATAATTTTTCATCGATGCAAAATAAAAATCATTCAGAATAATTTATTACTAATATAAAGTAATTTATCACTAATGTAAAGTTATTTATTAGCTATACATTTTATTTGAAAGTGATGTGATAATTATTTTGAATGTGATGAAACTCACCACATACCAAACTTTACGTTTTTTTATTTTTTTACATTAAATATCAATTATCAAGTAGACCTAGATTCACAATGCTGTATGAAGTATGAGAACAGAACCCACAAATTCTCCCGTATTACTTTTTATGTTTCCCTACTTTTTGACATTCAGTAATTGGGCGATCTTGACTCTTTTTCTAAATAAAAGAAACTGGCTGATAATCCAGCTTCCTACACCATGATCAACAGTAATCACATTTGAAGCTGCCCACAGCACTAAAAACCAATCTGAGATGGTATATTACAGACATTGATATTTATACAACACCACCTTGAAATGACATACAATATTACGTTAAAATTACAGGAGGAATGTGAACACGTGGATGCTCAAGGCTAAATATACAACACGTTACAGATTATTACAACAGCGTGTGAGAGACGCTTGATTCCTCCTTGACTGAGGAAGAACTGCTGCGTATTAGGAGAATGGTAAGGTACGACTCATTAAGTCAAATGCAAAAGGAATTCAATGAATGCTGATCTTATTGTGAACTGCTCTGTGTTTCCATCATTTCCAACTTGATATGTGTGCCTTCTATCTTATACCTCCAGTACCAACTCCCTGTATCCATCACTGCGTCTTCTATCTGATGTAGTTTGGAAGAAAAACCTGTGAAAAATGAGAAGCCATGCTCAAAAAAAATGCAAAGTAGATTAAGGTCCATAGACTCCATACATAAAGAAAAAGGCATGATACTAAGATTCAGCATTCTTAGTCCACAACTCTGACGGAACACATTGATTAAAAAGTACCAGTGCTTGAAAGCAAAAATCAAGTAATCCACGGAGGAAGAGCCACATAATGCCTAGAAAGTATGACAAACTAAACTCCCAATCCCAGAGGCTCATTTCGCCTATAAGCCAATAGCCACAAACACTAATCAACAGGAATAACATTTTGGCCTGAATGATTCCAACAAAATCAATCGGCTTTTAAATTTTAAAGGAAAGATCGTCACTCAGTACCTGTCCATATTGGAATAGGTGTAGATGACTCATCATTTTTCTGGAATGGAAAGTCCAAATAAAATAATAATCCATATATCATTCTGTTCCATACATTTGGCTATTTTTTAGCTCAAATCCATCTGAATAAGATTCCAATTCAACTAGAATATAAAAAATTGTTTAGATGCATATCAAAGTTAGTTCTCGAGGTTCGATTTCATTTGAAAGATCATCCACTTTGGACAGTATCCTTCCAGAAAACCATGTATGAAATTTCCCAAAGAATTTATATCCAATTCTCGGTTATTGTGAAAATATCGCTTAGGTTTTCCTTTAGAAAACACAAAGTCGAGAATAACAAAAACAGATAGAAAAGGGAGCTCAACCTAGATGCCCTACATGAACCGCCAACACTAAACCAATGCTTCCTGAGAATAAGCACCTACCCACCCCCACCATGCATGCCCTTAAACGCCTTTGCTTGCCTTCTTGTTGCTCTGAAGCAACTCAATCCAGCAGCCACAGATAGGCATCTGGATGCCTAGTTCTATTGTCAATGTGGCCAGTTGGAGGAAAAGAATGTCCTGTTGATCACTGAATGCCTAGTTCTATTTATATCCAGAGACACATGGGAGAATTACATAGATAACCAAAATAAAATGATAAAACAAGCTACACCACACAAGAATGCATGCTTAGCTTGTCAACAACAAAAGACAATCAAAGCAGAGGAAGTGCTTTAAAGAAGGTATCTGTCAGTTGGTCTTTTTTAGAGATACGCTGTGTACTAGTTTGACCATTCATTGCCAAGAAGTGGCAATTGGACTGTAATATGCTTGGTATGCTTTGTTTCAGGCCAGATTATTTGCAAGAGTGGCAGTCGCTTCAGTAGGAAGCTTGCATATTTGTTTTAACCTATGTATTATGTAGGGATTTGTGGTGATCCGGAGTGTGAAGAAGTCCTGCAGAGGTTGGAGTGTCTGATCTGCTGTGCAGACCAAGGGACAGCCCAGTTTGTGGGATGCAAACCGGTTTGAACGGCTGGAAACCGGTCTGCTGTGTGCAGATCAGCCTTTGCAGGCAAGACAGGTGGGCCAGTCTTGACGTAGACTGACCTGCAGAGCACCAGGGACCGGCTAGATTCCCTATGGAGCTGGTAGAGAGGCTTCTTGCCTCTGTGGATGATCAGCTGCAACACTAGGAGTAGAGAGAAGAACATAATTGATTAGAAGAATTTTTCTATTTTTCAAAGAAAACATATGGGAAGGCTCTCTATTTTATAGAGAGTACATATGCCTTAAAAATAGTAAATAAATATTCCTATTTCTAAAACTAGACTAAACTAATCAAATCAAATCAAATCTTCTAGATTTGAAACAACAAAATCTTTACAAATCTCCTGAAAACAAATAAACTAAATTAGGTTAATTGCCAACTAAGAAACTAATTTCTATTTTTGATCTAAGTGGCCTTCTAGATAACGTGGCACTGCCACATGGTCTGATGGCTGCCACGTGGCTCTTCTTTAATTCCCAACATAGTATCTTGTGTAGTTGTCACACTATTTCCCTCATAAGTAACAATGCTAGGAGGTTGTTCCATGTAAAGCTCTTTGATTAACTCACCTACAGGAATAAGTACTTGCATCAAGCTGAAGCCCGTACCACTCAGAATTAGTTAACAGACAAGATGATAAAAGCATTATTTAAGCTGGCATTTGGGGAGATCTAAAAGAAATATACTCCACAAGTCTAAGTATGTCCCGTTGCCATAAGACAGGCTTTAAACAACTTAAAAGGATCGTCATGAAAATATTTGATAGTAAACAACGATCTACTCTACACACCTCCAGCATGTAGCGGCAAATCCAACAACCTCCATTAACTCCCATGTCATCGTAGACATTCAGTGAGCACCTTCTCGATTGCATCCTTGATATGAGTTTCAGGTACTTGGTCATGATCATGAGAAAGCATGAACTATATGGATGCAGGTGAAAGGTCATCAAGAGAGGTAAAGTTGGATAAATGATTTTTCACAAAGGGACAAAAGGAATGAACTACCTTATGTTTGGCAATTGGACGATGTGGATTAGGAATAGTATCACATTATAACTGAGACTTTTCTCCATCAAATGAAACAAGGCTAATTGGAGTTGTTGTAGATCCTATAGTGCCAAGGGTTCATCATGGGATTAGTCAGAAGTGTTTGTGGTGATGATATACTTCTAGAGGAGTGAGGATGATCGGTGTTGCAATGGTGATGTAGCTAAAGATGATAGCGTTTGACTATGACAGAGTGTAATTGGCAATTCAGTTGGTACCAGGAGAGGAATCTCCCAACTCCAGTTGCATTTCAAGCCAACAACTGCATTATGAGACATCCTCAAAAGAATTGATGCCAACACTAAGATGGTCAAATCAAACCCGTCTGAATATGATAGAAGATAACGAGGGCAACTTTTTTCTTTAGAAAAGAAATAGACATAGGAACCTTCCTGTTGAACACAGATAAAGAAGCTCAATTAAGAATGAAAGAGAAATAACATTAATATCAGACCAATGATGAGAGGCCAAATGTATTGCATAATGATTCTAACAACATCAAGTAATTGTAGTTTTTTGAAAAAGAACATCAAGCAATTGTAGTCTGCATTCTACCACACCATTTTCCTAGAAATTGCTATGCATGATCCAATACACCCAAGGACATAAAGAAGACTAAGAGATCCTCATCAACAAATTGAAGGCCATTATCAATTCAAAAACATCAATAAGACAATTGAGCACTTCGAGAAACACAAAAAGTTGCGGGGAACTGAGTCTTTTACTTCTTGAAAGAAAATTTTACTAAATATAAGAGCAAATTTTCTTAAAATATATAAATCCATGACACATGGATACAATCATTAAAAAATAAGAAACTATTGAACCCATACACAACTTGGTTGACACCAACCTACAAATTACCGTTGATATAAGGTGAACAAACTCCCTTTTATTTATTTTAAAATTCAAAACAAACACACAATGCTTGCCACATTGACGAGCATCATACTAGAAGGGCAAAGCAGAATGAAATCTGGAAAGTAACAGTGGACAGAGATACTCAGATGACCCAACTAGAGATGCCAACAAAGAGGGTGATCTGGGGATAACAGATGTAGGATCATGTTTGAAAACATAGAAAACATTGTCCATGATGTTCAAAGCCTCCACCAATCTGCTTCATACTCTAGAAATCCCCAAAAGGTACATGTAGAGAGAAGGACCATACTATGAGAGAGAGAGAGAGAGAGAGAGAGAGGTCTGGCGACGGGGGCAGGGAGGGATGGCCCAGGTTGGACGGTGGTGGGCAGGAGGTCGAGGAAGGAAGCGGCGCCGGTGAGGTGTTTCAAGTGCCTTGGGGAGGGGCACTTGGTGGCGGTGTGCAGGGACCCGGTGTGGTGCCTGTGCTGCGGCGCTCTGGGTCATTGGAGGTTGGGTGAGGTGGTCTCTTCAAGGAGAGGGGAGACACCTCCCCCCCTCCGGAGGGGGCGCCCCTTGTGGAGGTCGAAGCGCCATGGTCGGAGGAGATGGGAGCGTTGGAAGGGAGGCTGGCGTTAGCACTGGTTGCGGTGGTCTTGGAGGGGTTGGTGGAGGTGGAGGCTCTGAGGGAGGCGGTCGCCACCTACTTGGGGATTGACGGGAGTCGGTTGGGGGTGGCCTCTCTGGGAGGTAGGCGGATGGTGTTGCTGGGGCTGAGCCGGGTGGAGTTGAGGCGGCTGGTCTTCAGGGTGCTCCGGTGTGGCAGTGGTGTGGTGAGGCGCCGGTGGCCGATCAGGTCTGATGGCGCTTTGGCGGAGAGGCCACCGTCTGGCGCGAGGAGGAAGGTCTTGATTGAGGGGGTCCGCTCTTCCTCCGCACGGTGGAGGTGGTGGCGGCGGTGGTTGCCCCTTTTGCGAGATTGCGCGGTTGCGAGGGCCTTATCCTGAAGGCGGCCGATCTGTCGCTGATCGAGGCTTGGGTGGAGATGAGACCGGGGCAGCGATTGGTGGAGAGGCCGGTGCTCAGGTGGGGTAGCTCCGCCTGGCTTCTCCACGTTTCTTGGGGTTCCGGGAACCCTAGATCCTTTGCTGTGGTGGTAGGTGGCGGAGCGGCGGCGACATGTGGACGCGGTAGCGGCGGGCGGGCGGAGGGCCGGACTGCTCTTGGGAAGGTCGAGGGTCGTGGCGAAGATTGCGGCGGGGATCTTGGGGCGGTTGCGATTCCTGCGGCACAATCGGTGGCAGGCAAAGGGGCGGGGATGCGGAGGGCCATTGCGGTTTTTGCGGAGGGGTCGGGGGAGGTGATTGCGGCGCTGAGGTCGAGCGACCCCGCTGAATGTGGGTGTGTTGGTGGCGACATGCTGGCTCTTGGTTTTGTGGGAGAGACAGTTGGCGGACTTGGGTCGGGTGGGCGCGACCCGAATATGGGGTTTGGGGGCTCCGGTGCTGGTGTTGGGTCAGGTCTTCCTGCACGCTCGACTCTACGTCTCCAGGTCTTTGCGAAGGAGGGGCGGGAAGCTGCTAGTGGGAGTTCGAGGCGCTCTTTGGCTGGTCCGTTCCGGGCGGCGGGACAGGATGTGGCTGGCGGGGAAGGGAGCGGGCGACAGCGGGAGCGGAGGTTGGCAGGTTCGCAGAGACTCGTCTACCGGCTGCGATGGTCGTACCGTAGGGGGCTGGCTTGGAAGACCCCGTCTGGGGGGGTGGCTGGGGTTGACCGACGTTGGTCGCCGGAGGGGCTGGGTACCTCTGGTGGCGTTGGGTCGTCAGCGGCGGCGTCTGCTGGGGGCGACGGCGGAGGTTTGTCTGCTTCGGGGTCCCCTGGGATGGTAGTGGGGCGGCAGGAGGCTGATGCTGGTGGTGGTGCTAGGGGGCTGGTGGATGCGAGGGCGGGGAAGAGGACAACTGAGGCGGCTAGGCTGCCTGGGGGCGAGGCTGGGCTGCTGGGGGCTGGTGCTGGCGACGAGGTGTTGTTGGCTGTAGGTGATCTGGTAATTGCAGGGCGAGGAAGTGAGATGTGTGGTGGTGAGGGAAGACCGGAGGACCAACGTTTGTTGATGGAAGAGGAGGATGATGTGGCAGAAATGATGGGGTTTAGACGACTGACATCTTGAGGCGATTCCCGAAAGACCTCATGACTAAGGTCTTGTCTTGGAATGTGCGGGGTCTAAATGACCCGTCGAGAAGGGCAGTTTTGCGGGGGTATATTCAGAGATGGGGGCCTGATGTGGTCATTCTCCAAGAGACGAAGTGGGGGAGCTGTGATGGAAGGTTGTGAAGGGAGGTGGGGGGGGGGAGTTGTGGGGGTTTCCTGGCCCTAGATGCAGATGGGAGTGCGGGGGGAATTGTTGTGGGGTGGAGGGAGTTCTCCTTGCTGGACACTCTGTTTGGATCCCACGTTGTCACTGTTAGACTTTAGAGACGCCGGGACGATACATGTTTGCTCCTTTCCTTAGTTTATGGCCCGACGGAGGGTCGGAGAAGACAGGTCTTATGGGAAGATCTGAGCCAGGTTGTGGCAGCTTTCCAAAGGTTTCCTTGGCTGATTGGTGGTGATTTTAATGTTACTCTGCGGGTTGAAGACAGACCGGGCGACCGAGGGGGGTTAGACCAGGGCTCTGAGGCGTTTGCAAACTTTGTGACAGACTAGGGGCTGGTTGATATGCCTTCGTTGTCCTGTCTCTACACTTGGAGGAACTCTGGAGGGAAGCGATCCCGTATTGACAGATTTCTGGTTTCGACGGCGATGGCGGAGGTTAGACCTTTGGAGCGCCCGTTCTCAGATCACACCCCCTTGATGTGGGCGTTGAATGAGGAATGGAGGCATGGCACTTCAAGTTCGACAAAGCGTGGCTCATGGAGGGCTTTAGGGGTTTGATTGAGGAACAGTGGAGGTCATCTCAGGCGGATGGGTCGGCGGCTGCCAGATTGGAAGCGAAACTGAGGGATTTGAGATCTTTCTTGAAGACCCACATCAAGCAAGTTAGGGAGGAACGTGGGAGGAAGAAAGAGGAGGCTCTTGCTGCGATTTCACGCCTGGACAGGGCAGAGGATGTTGGGCTTCTTTCAGAAGATGACATGGTTTACAGAGCGAGGCAGATTCAGGTGATACAGGAGGATCGGAAAGCGAAGGTGGAGTGGAGGGTAAGGTCTAGGCAGAAGTGGCTGAAGGAAGGTGATTCCAATACCCATTTTTTTCATATGGCTGCGTTGGGTAGGAGAAGGAGGAACTGGATTGACAGATTGGTGGTGGATGGGGAGGAGTTTGTGGGAAGGGAGGTAGTGGGAGGGGCAGCTGCAAGTTATTTTAGAGATTTTACTGGGTGGAGACGGGGGGGAAGGTGGAGGTGGTTAGGATCTAAGATACCACGGATCCGAGAGATAGACGCCGACTTCTTGACAGGTTCTTTTGGGGAGGATGAAGTTCGTGAGGCAGTTTGGGGGTTGAACGCGGATGGGTGTCCAGGGTCGGATGGCTTTCCAGTTGCCTTCTACAAAGAGTTCTGGCTGGTGGTGAAAGAAGACGTAATGCAAGTGGTGCAAGAGTTTAGAACGGGCAACTCGGGATTTAATAGGCTGAACAAATTCTATATGTTCTTATTGCCGAAGAGGGAGGGCGCTGAGGAGATTCAGGAGTACAGACCGATAGCTCTTTCGAATGCTATCTACTTGGTGGTAGCGAAGCTTCTGGCAAATAGATTGAGGACGCTGGATCGGATTGTAGACTCGGTGAAGACGGCCTTTGTTCCTGGCAGGAATATTTTGGAGGGTTTCGTGATGGCCTCGGAGATCCTTTCGTCCTGGAAGAGAGATAAGAAGAAGGCTTTCTTATGGAAGGTCGATTTCAGCAAAGCTTATGATTCGATCCAGTGGTCGTTTCTTTGGGCGTCCTTGGTGAAGAGGGGGTTCTCGCCGGTGTGGATTGAATGGATGAAGAGGTGCGTCACCACGACGTCATTCTCGGTTCTTATCAACGGAAACCTAGCTGGGGGTTGGATCCAACCTAGGAGGGGGGTGAGGCAAGGTTGTTCGCTGGCCCCGATGCTCTTTGTGATTGCCGTGGATGCTCTTGCTAGGGCGGCGAGGAGGTCTTGTGAGAGAAACTTGGTTAGTGGTTTCTCCTTGAGGGATGTGACGAGTATCCCACTGCTCCAGTATGCGGATGATACGATCTTCTTCATTGAAGGTGGAGAAAAGGAGGCCAGAAGATTGAGGTTCCTTGTTTTCTTACTGGGTAAGGCGTCCGGATTGCAGATTAACCTGGCTAAGTCGGATTTTGTCCCTTTCAACATGACTGAGACAGAGGCGAGGGGATGCAGTTTGGGTCTTGGCACAGAGCAGGGTAAGCTTCTAATTAAGTATTTGGGCCTACCATTGTCAGATGGGAGGATTCTGGTGAGAGACTGGGCCTCTCTGGTGGAGAGGTTGGTAGGGAGGCTGGAGGGGCAGGCGTCCAGGCTACTGTCTAGAGGTGGGAGGTTGATCCTGCTCAAGGCGGTTCTGTCGGCGATACCGTCGTATTTCATTTCTGTACTGAAGATGCCTCGACAAGTGATTGCAAAGATTGAGCGAACTATGATGAGTTTCTTTTGGTCCAATGAGGGGATGGGTGGATAGGGTGCCAGGTTGGTTGCTTGGGAGGAGGTCTGCAGACCATTGAAAGACGGGGGGCTCGGCGTGAGGGATTTGGAGAGATCTAATGACAGTCTGTTGGCGAAATGGGTGGGGTGGCTGTTGGAAGGAAGGGGGATTTGTTGGGCAAGGTGTTTGAGACGGCGTATGGCTGTCTGATGCGTTGGGATCTCCTGGTGTCTCCGCCTAGGGATGCTTCTCACTTCTTGAAAGGCTTGTCGACGGTGGCCCCTAGGGTGAGGAACTGCTTTGTCCCTGTGTTGGGAACAGGGGAGATTTTCAAATTCTGGCAGGATGACTGGACGGGTGATGGAGCACTTTCTAGAAGATTTCAGAAACTGTTTGCCTTGTCCCAGAACAAGATGGCGTCTGTGGCTGAGGTGTGGGAAGATGGGTGGTGCCTGCGCTTCGTTGGCAGTCTGTCAGATGCGAGAATGCATGATTTTCATATCTTACTTGATGAGTTGGAGGAATTGCAGCCGGCGGCTGGTACAGATATGTTTGGTTGGGATGAAGGTGAGTTTTCGGTTGCGGCCGCGTACAGGAGGCTGTCCGCTGGTGGTCTTGAGGTGGAGTTGGATCTGGTAAGGGACTGCAGATAGATTTGGAAAGCCGCATGTTTGCTGAAGGTCAAGATTTTTGCCTGACTGCTTAGGAGGAGAAGGCTGGTAACTAAGGTGTGGAGGGTGAGGTGGGCTCCTGGAGAGTGTAAGGTGTGCTCTTTGTGTGGGGGTGGTGAGGAGGACGTTGACTACCTTTTTTTCGCTTGCCCTTTTGTGGTGCAAATTTGGGGCAAGATGGGCAGGAGGTGGTGGGAGTGTCGGCTGTTTGAGGAATTCTGGCATAGCTTCAGAAGTGGAGGTGGTGTTGGCAGACAGTTTGTTTTCCGTACAAAGAAGGAGAAGGCTAGGCCGTTGGTAGTCCTTTGGGAAATTTCGTTGGGCAAAAATGCGGTGGTTTTCCGGGGCCAGAAACCTTAGAGAATTTTGTTGAATCTATTGACTCTTTGTTTTCTCTTTGGGTTGAATCCTTGTGAGTGGGGGACCTTGGTGTCTGCTTGTTGTAATGATGTTTATTGTTGATTCTATTATATAAAATTTTGGGTAGTTATCACTCTGGATAACTACCCTTTCCTTTTTCAAAAAAATTGCTTGACAATTCAGAGCTTTGGTATCCAACTAATAGCTAATAGTGTTAAGACTTCTAGTTATCTTGTACTTTTCGTTCTGTTAGTAGCTATTTGTAGTTTATCATTTCTTTATAGACATGCACTGTATTTTACTCACATCTCTCTATATAGAGGTGTAGGATTTCCAAGGAATAATATATTGAACATTTCTTTCAATTTGGTATCAGAGTAATGATCCTAGATTGACACTCGGGTATCCTACCTAAATAAGTCTCCGAACCAAAATCCTAATCCCAATTCTTCGATATTGCCAGCGACGCGTGCACAGCAGCGTGCGACGGCCATTCTCAGCAACAGCGCACACTGGCGGCAACGGCGATGACATGCAGTAGCGTCGATAGCGCGTGGCAGCGAGCTTGCAGCAACGTGCTGCAGGAGCAGTAGCACACGGCAGCATGTGAGTGGAGCGGTGGCGCTCGGAGCGGATGCACGACAGCGTGCTGTAGGAGCAACAATGCATGGCGACACGTGCGTGAAGCAGCAACGCTCAGTAAGGCGTGTACAGCGTCGACCCTAGGCCGTACCAGACAAAGCAACAGAGGCAACGGTAGTGTTGCTGCTTGTTGCTGCTGTGTAGGGCGGCAGTGGTGAGCACAATCTCCTCCCTCATGGTTTGAGGGCCACTAGGGGTCCCTTCTGACCCTAGCGTGTCCCTCCTATCATCCGGAGGGATCTCATGATCTGAAAAATGTGATTTCCAAGGATCTATTCACCAGGATTTCATGTTCGATCACATGATTCGTGATCTGATCGTGATTCTACAGATCTGAAGGAGATTTCAGATCTGATTTATGTGGATTCCTAGTGGATTTGAGAGCAATGGCTGCTTCGTCATCACTCGATTTGTGAAGCGATCAAGGTGATGGAGTATGCAAGCATGGTGCAACAAGAGCATGACAGGAGTCATCATAGTACAGGATGATTGGTTGACTCTTGAAAGGTGGTCACAATTATTTTCGACCACTCAGTTCTGTTGCACCAAGGAGAACGGTGCAGGTTGCTAATGACAGGCATGCTCCAGTTGTTGGCCAGGGGAAGGTGTTTGTTACCCCTACGTTGCGGTAGCCGAGAGCACTACACGTATCAGAGTTCCCCATGAGTTTGTTGTCTGTGAGTAGAATTATGAAAGATCTTCATTGCAGGGTTATCTTTGATGAGATTGGATGTATTGTCCAGGATAAGTTCACTGGGAAGACCATCGCCAGAGGTATAGAGGAGAATGGTCTTTATCACCTTGGCTAGGAGTCATTTGCAGGAGCTAGAAGGTATGATGGTGGGAGTGCCTTACAGTGGCACGTTCGTTTAGGTCACCTGCCTCTGGATTGCCTCAAAAGGGTGATTCCACATATTTCACCTGCTACTACTATTAGATGTGATGCTTGCCAATTCGGTAAGCATTATCTGTCTTCCTTTCCTGCCGTTCTCCTGGATCAGCAGCTGCTTTTGAGTTACTCCATATAGATGTCTGGGGACCAAGTAGAGTTCCAAACAGGATGGGACATCGGTATTATCTTGTCATTAATGATTTCACCAGAGTATCTTGGATGTTCCTTCTGAAGACCAAGGGAGATGTTGGACGTGCCATAGAGCCTCTTCTCTTAGACATCAGGACTCAGTATTCTACCACAGTAAAGATTATACGGACAAATAATGTCCTCAAGTTCTACACTACTAGACTTATCAAGTTCTATAGGACTCATGGGATTATCCACCAGACCACTTATCCCCATACTTCATAGCAGAATGAGATTGCAGAGAGGAAGCACAAACAACTAGTAAAGATTCCCGCACTCTACTTATCCACAACAGTGTTCCACAGAGATATTGAGGGGATGCTGTTTTGATGGCGTGCTACCTCATTAACAGGATGCCGAGTTCAGTCCGTCACGAGCAGCTACCAATTCTTCTGTTACATCTAGATGGCGAGCTTTTTCACGTCTCCCAGGACCTTTGGGTGTGTTGTTTTTGTCCATATGCTATCACCAGGCTGTAACAAACTTGCTCCTCGTGCTGTTAAGCGTGTCTTCTTAGGGTATTCCATGAGTTAGAAGGGTACCGATGTTATGATCCCATCCACCACAAGCATTTTGTCAACGCTGATGTGACTTTTCATGAGACGACACCATATTTTTCTATTGTTGGATAGACGAGTGTTCATGATGATGTTACTCGAATACCTATTCCTCCAATTCCACTTAAGGTGATTCCGATCTCCATACCTCTGTCAACTTTTCAAGGTCTACTACCCCCTTAGATGGCTACTAGAGATTGCATGGTCCGCTACAGACATATAGTAGACCTCATGCGATACTACAAAGGCCTCTGCCAGCACTAGTGACTGGTATTCCACAGGCAGTTGGGATGGATTCTGATGACATTGATCGTCTAGTTAGACCTGATCTCCCTGACAGTGTAAATCACCATGGTAGTGAGGTTCCCTCTGCAGAGACTCGGTAAGAGATACCAGATGAGTCTGATCTTCCTATTGCCATTAGGAAGGCACCCTGCATGTGTGAATCCAGATATCAGGTTGTAGGTAGTTTGGCTATAAATGATCTTGGTTCTCAGTTTAACAGCTTCTGCCAGGTACTTACAGCTTCACCCATTCCGTCTACCTACTAGTAGGCCATGCTTGATCCAAAGTGGTGTCAAGTCATGGAGGACGAGATGGCAACGTTTCGAAGCAGAAAGACTTGGGATCTCATCTCGCTTCCTACAGGCGAGCGACTTGTTGGCTCCAGATGAAGTACAACCCTAATGGGTCTATCTCAAGGTATAAGGCCGGGTTGGTGGCAAAGGGGTTCACTCAGATAGATGGGGTGAACTTTTTTGATACTTTCTCTCTCGTTTCGCTGCTTGGTACTATTCGGGTACTTATCTCTGTTGCTGCTTACAAAGATTGATGGTTACACCAACTTGATGTGAATAATGCCTTTCTTTATAGCGATCTTCAGAAAGAGGTTTACATGTAGCAGCCCTCAGGTTTTAAGGTTCAGGGGGAGTGTGTGCAGACTCAGGAAGGCCATCTATGGCCTAAAGCAGAGCCCGAGAGCCTGGTTTCAAAAGCTCTCAGATGTATTGCAAAGGATGGGGATGTAAAGGTCTTCAAATCATTCTCTGTTTGTCAGGAAAATAGAGAATGGTGTGGTAGCTCTACTGATTTATGTAGATAACCTGATTATCACTGGTGACAATGAGGCTAGAATAAGGCAGGTCAAGAATCTCTTGCACAACAATTTGTTATGAAGGATCTGGGCTGGCTTTGATACTTCTTGGGGATTGAGGTTGCTAGGAGCATAGATGGGATTGTTCTTTTTCAACGTAAGTATGCGTTAGATGTTCTTCAGGAGACAGGTATGCTGGGGTCCAAGCCAGCTAATATTCCTATGGACCCCAAGGCACATCTTCATGATGAGAAGACAGAGATAGTTGATAGTAGAGCATACAAACAGCTTGTAGGCAAGCTATTGTACTTGACTATCACTAGACCTAATATTACATTGGCAGTAGGCAAACTTAGCCAGTTTATAGAGAGGCCAACAAAGCTGCATTGGCAGGTAGTTATGCAGATGCTGAGATACTTGAAGAAAGTACCAGGTCGTGGCATTCTCTTTTAGAAAGGCTCTCTTATGACGGTGGTAGGATATTTTGACGTTGATTATGCAGGAAGTATGCTTGACAGGAAATCCACCACTGGTTTCTGTACCTTTGTGATGGGTAATCTGGTTACCTAGAGGAACAAGAAACAAGGGGAAATTTCTCGCTCCAGTGCAAAGTTAGAGTATAGGGCAATGGCCTAGACTGCTGTAGAAATGTTCTGGATACGATCTCTCTTACGTAATTTGCATGTCTAGATTGAGGAGTCTATGGAGATGCAATGTGACAATTGGGCAGCTACCTACAACCTACATAGCTAACAACTTGATGTTCCACGAGCACACCAAACATATTGAGGTAGATTGTCACTATATTAGAGATCTTATACAGCATGGTTTATTGCGCACTAATGTGAAATTTGAAGATCAAACAACCGATGTGTTCACGAAGCCTCTATCTCATTCGGCATTTGATTTCTGTTGTTCCAAGCTGAACATAATTGACATCTATGCTCCAGCTTGAGGGGGAGTGTTGAGACTCCTTGTTATCTTATGCTTTTCCTTCTATTAGTAGCTATTTGTAGTTTATTATTTCTTTCTGGACATGAACTGCATTTTATCAACATCTCTCTCTATATATAAAGAGGTGTAGGGTTTTCAAGGAATAATAGATTGAATATTTCTTCCGACTAATAGATTTAAGGCAAATTAATAGCATGCACCATGTTAGAGAAAGAAAGCTAGAGATGTAGACATTTCCACAAGTACCTAGAGGTAGATCACCATCAACAAACAACATGAATATTAAAGGGAGTAGATAATTTTTACAGAGACTCAGAGAGAAGCATCCCCAGTAATGTGAGCCTCAATCTATAAATCACCAAGAATGAGAGGTGTTGGTAGAGGGAGCATAATTAGCTGTCCAATTTGCAAGCTTCATAATAAAGACTCTAGTGGATGAAACACCATGATTGATAGTCCCAAAGTCTTATGATTGACAGTAGAGCATGCCATACTATTTTCTTAAGGATAGTAACCTATACTCACTAACCTGTAATGGAAGGAGTAGCCTCTGGTTCCCTAATGTAACCTGATTTACCCTCAAAGGCATACATTTAGCAAGGTGTCCTAACTTTTTGAATAACTAATATGTAAGCATGAGAGCATTTTCTTGTATCTGTGATTCTGGGACTAGAATTTTGACGTCCTTTGCCTCTCCCAGAATATCCACCATGTACACAACCACTGGATATAGCCATGGGAGAAGAGCGAGATGATGCCAGACTTTAAGGAGGCATCTGAAGTAAAAAGTCAAGCATAGATCTATGTAGGGATAGGAATCTCCTAGAGTAAACACTTGGTCCTTAATTGCATGATAATCAAGACCTAAAGGTCTACATTGATTGAATGGCTTCCCTTTGCTGAGAGTATCTTTGAAGATAGGATGATAAATATTGTGGGCATCTCCCATATTGTTAAGACGTTATAGCATTCTACCATAATCATCAAGCTGATCAAGTCATAATTTCATATAAATTACGTGCTCAAGTTTTGCCATTTTTCTAGTATTTATTTTGAAAATATAGCAATTTGACATTTCTTTATATTTTACAAATAATGATATTCTCTTTATTTTTATATAATAGGCGAGGCAGTGAAAGATCCATAAGGTGGCCCAAGATGGAAGAGAATATTTTTATGAGCCCATTTAGGTGTCTAGGTTATGAAAAATCAAGAAATAAGCCAGTTTGGACTAGGTGGTGACATATGTGGGATTTTGGCCAACAATTAGAGTTTCGATGGGATAAGGAGTTGTTTTGACTCTAAAACAATCCCTTGTCTCTTTGCTACAAATTTTAAAGATTTTTGAGAGTTTCTAGAGGTTCCCAAGTCTACAAATAGATCTCAAGATCCTTAGGGAAGATCCTTCTACATTTTACCCCACTTTCTTCGGGGGGCTTCCTCCAGGCAAATAGCCTCCGATGGCCTCCAATAGCCGTTGATGTTCTCTACCTCGATTTTCCATCTCTGGCCATCCTTATCACCACTATGACGTCACTACGCTTTCTGCTTCGTCTCACCTTTATTTTTCTTGTTCTACTTCGATTAGATTGCAAGTTGCTTTATTCATAGGTGTTTTTGATTTAGTTTGTGCTTGGCGTAACTTCCATAATAAACATCTTTTTATATTGAATAGTGTTCGTATTTGCTTGTCCCTACACTTCTATTTCATCACTAGTTGTTTACTTGTTCTAGTTAGTTTTGTACTTAGAAATTACATTCACATTTTTTTCTAAATTTTTGCATTCACCTCCGTGTGTCCAAAAATCCAAACATTTTATCTTAGGTTTCTATATGTTAGGTTAGCATACCAACAAAATTTCATGCAAAACTTCTTATAGAAAAAAAGTAAAAATTAGTTTACATTTGGCTCCTTCGCTTGTTAAGATTTCGTCTTGAAATTCATTTCCGATTTTTTTTCATATATTTTAGAAGTCCTATTAGCAAAATTTGGTAGGGTTCTTATTTACATAGTTAGGAGTGTCCATGCCTTTTCTTAGAATTTTTGCAATTTAGGAAAATTATTTTCACATGAATACATTTAGGCCCCTGCTTTGCAATTTAGACCCGATCTTTAGGTTCCCTTGTCTTATCTCCTTTTAAAAATATCAAAAAAATCTGAAAATAAAACATAACAAAACTACATTAGTTAACTTAAAAAAAAAAAAACAAAACTACATTAGTTTAGGATTGTAGGAAGAGATTTGGTTGATTTTGCCTGTGTCATGACTCGAACTTGCATTATACCTAATTTTATATCTTTAGGAGTTAGGAAATTAATTAAATGGTCATAAATTTGCATTATGACATATTTATCATTTGCAAACCTTTGCGATCACAAGCCATCCCTGAATAAATCTTAGAGACAGGCAAAGTTACCACTGTGAGTGAACCTCATAGAGAACATCCTACATCATCTTGGCACATTTGCAGGCCACAAACTGGTTGCTAGAGCTCTCCTTTAGGATGGTCATCGAGTCATTGTTGACCTTCTAGTCATCACTCTTCTCCTGAAAAGAACGCACTTGATCTTATGTGACCCAACAAATTACTCCAACAGCATAGACTGAAGTAGGAAACCGGTAACATTGAGTTTAAGCGGTAATAACTTGCACAACAGGAGAGTCGAGACTTCCTCATAAACTCACCAATGCTATTTTCACTGTCTGCCATTAGTAAGCATGCCTATAGAGCCATGATTGTAGGAGATATATACCAACTATTTTTTAGATCATCAAATGGACCATACGAAGTTGATGATAATATGCATGGGAAGATGCTACTAGAGGTAAACTTGTGCACATGATGCACAAAAGGCTTGCACTGCTGCTGGGATTGCGTGAAGGAAGTTGTACTACTAGTGCAGCTACTGTGAGCATCCATACAGGTTGCACAAGCACAAGGGGCCTTGTTGCTGTTTGTGGAAGAAATAAACTATTGTCTTATTGCAAATAGAGGCCCCTTACCTCTTTACATAGAGAGTCAAGTTAGAAAAATTACATGTTAAACCCAATAGGATGTAAAAATAGCAACACAACTAGAAAACAACCAGAACTCTTAATTCTAATTAAAACAAACCTATAACTCACACTCTCTCCCAAGTTGGAGTGTAAAGAATACACCCAACTTGCAAGTAGGAAACAAAATAGTCTTCCCCCAAATAATGACTTCGTCTGGCTGGGGGATCAAGCAGGTTGGCTAGCAGTTGAGTAGTCACCTCACAATAGTGGAAACCCTTCTCGTAAAAAAAATTGGGGAGAGGCATTCAAGTAGGAGAAGATAATCCCAAGTAGGCATGCAATAGAAAGTCAATAGAGGCATGAGACATCTCTTGGTTGCGGAAACCCTCTCTAGAGGAGAAGGGAAAAATGCTGGGAAAGCTCCCCATGTTGAAGCAAAGGTAGGTAGGCAAGTAGAAGAGGCACGCAGTCATTGCCTACTTGCAAAGAAACACCTTGGAGGTGAAAAAAAATCGGCAAGGTAGCAATAGAGGGTTCACTCCTCAGCAGATTCCTTAGTTCCCATTGAAAAAAAATCCAATTTTCAATGGGATTGTTCTCAGATACTGTGACCTGGTCAAGCGACCATCCAAGGAAGAGGAAGAGGTTGGCAACAGTTCAGGGAGGATTAGGGCAACATCAGACGATTGCCTTGGCAAAGGAGAGACTAGGCAACAGGTCTCAGCAAGAGGGAGGCTAAGCGAAGGTGCTCAGCAAGAGAAAGTGAGGGAGGAAAAGGGAAGGAGGCCGATGGCGGTGCTCTTTCCTTCCAAGACTCCTGAAAAGGAAGAGAGTGCAACAGAAAAATACGGGAGGGCATAGTGCTTGTCGCCCCAGCTCCATGCACGTGCGAAGAGGCTGTAAGTGTGTGGAGAATGGCAGCAGCAACGACGACAGTGGGCCCTCTCTCTAGGTGGTGGTGGTAGCTTTCTCAAGTTAGGCTTTCTAAATCCACTCTGATATCATGTGAAAGAAATAAATTGTTGTCTTATTGAAAATAAAGTCCCTTGACCTCTTACATAGGGAGTCAAGTTAGAAAAATTGCATAAAATAAAAAAAAACAAACATGAATAGAAAACAACTAGAACTCTCAATTCTAATTAAAACAAGCCCACAACTAACTAAATCCTACAACTCTGACAGTGTTAAAGTAGCAAGGAACGCCAGTGCTAGAGACTACACCACTCTGCACCATGCTAATGCAAGTTGGTTGCAATAGCACCTTTATGAGAGGTCGTGTGCATAGTGCACTGTAAATTGATGGATAACGCCTTTATTGTGATATCTGGCATTGGCTGTGGAGGAGGAAAGGGAGAAATTGATAGATTTAGGAGAAGCCAAGTACCTGTAGCACACACTTTTATACCATGCTATAGTAAATGAAAGTTCTATTAACCAAGGAAATTCTAGGTCCTAAATCAATAGACACAAAAGAGTTACAAATATGCCAGGGGTTTTACATGTACAACCCTATAAACTATTGATGTTGCACATCTACCCCTTGCTTTTTTTCTACTTTGCACATATATCCTTACAAAGTATAACATTTTTACCTAAATACCTCCTCAATTGAGCTCCAACAAGAAAATTTCTATTTTCAATGGATATAAATCAAAATATATAAATTTGACCTTGATCATATTCTAATTGTAGAGATTTTAGGTGGCGGAAGCGAAGCGTGGACTCCTATGCACACGCAGCAACAAGAAGTCACTGTGTTTAGGATGTCTGCATGGTCAAGGTCGAGAGAAGCTCCTGTTGACCGGCTGCTATGGAGGCTAATTGGCCTTGATGCACACAATGAGAGAGAAAGGAGAGAAAGGAGACGAGCCTTGTTGATTTGGAAATATTCTTCTATATTGCTCAAGAGAAAATAAGGTGGGAAGGTTCTCTATTTATAAAGAGTACATATCTCAACAAAAAAAGTAAGGGATAAAATCTTGTTTCGTAAGGAAGAAAATCCTCTCATTTGGAAAGATTCTTAACAAAACCAAATCATAAACTTAAATCCTAAAAACTCTTTTACTAAAAAAAGATAAGCACCATATTGATGCATCAAATTTGATCCAAAGGACCCTTGCAACCAACCTTGGGCGTCTAGATGGTTGCTGTTGCTACTGCCACGTGGCCTGATGTGCCACCTGGCAGTGTCCACGTGGCTTCTTTTCAGATTCCCAACACTCCCCCTCAAGTCGGAGGTCGGGAGGCCGATGACTTGCCGAAATTGAAATTGTGTTAGATGGTGGTGTTATGTCTTGTCTATTTTATGTTTATTTTTATGGACCATGGTGTTATTTTCCCACACCTCTTCTCTTTATAAAGAGATGTATGGCTCCCATAATGAAGTTAACAGATTCTATTTTTTCTACTTGGTATCAGAGCACCGGTCCTAGACCGTGGCTCTCGATATCACACCCACAAGGCCCCAAACCCTACCACCGTACCCCTCTTCCTCCCTTTCCCTGTGGCGGTGGTGACACAGCCCACCTGCGGCGCTCCAGCAGCCATGAGTGGCGTGCATAGGCAGCGAGGTGTTGCACGCGTGAGTGCCCATTTGCGGCAAGGTCCATCGGCAGCGCTCCAACGACCACGAGTAGCGCGCACCGGCGAGGCGGTGCTGCACACGTAAGCACCCATCTGTGACGCAGTGCTGCATGTGTGGGTGCTGCATTGTCCGGTAGCACTGCAGCACCTCCGAGTGCCTGACACGGCAGCGGTCTAAGCGGTTGGAGGTGGTAAGACATAGCAGCAAGTCTGATCGGCACGCAATCAGCAGTAGCGGCATGCAATCAGCGTGTAGGGTTAGCAGTAGACATGGCAACGGCTTTAACGCACATCTGAGAGGGTTGTAGTCTTTTCCTAGGGCTACATCCTCTCTTATTATAGGAAGAGAGACACCTAGATCCCATTGAAGCCGTCTCGGGTGATCTCCCTGCACCTAGACTAGGCCAACACCCATCCGAAGGGGTTTTTCCTGAGAAGATGCAGGTCTGAACACATCCAACTTCAGATCTATTGATGATTCCTGGCAGTGGTATGATTTTTTCCTAGATCTACGGTTTGATTTTGGGGTGTGTATTCCCCTATGGCATTGTGTGTGGATTACGAGGTGTATATTCCCCGAACATTGATGCTTGATGCAGGAATTCAGGTCTGTGCCCTTGTTTCTCTGGATGTGATATGTTTAACATCAATGGCAAAGCATGTAAGTATGGTGCACCAGAAACAGTACAAAAGCCACCCTGGAGTAGGATGGTTGTTCGACTCTCGTGCATCACAGCATCTCTGTGGTGATCAGACCTATTTCAGCTCGCTACAGTCCATTCCTCCAGGGAGGACTATACAGGTAGCTGATGGCAGATACACCCCAATTAAGGTTAAGGGGGAGGTGTCTGTGACACCCACTTTATAGCTGTCTGGCACGTTGCACGTGCAATAATTCCCATTTAGCCTATTGTCCGTGAGTAGAATTGTGAAGGATCTCAACTGTAGAGTGATCTTCAATGATGTCGAATGCGTTGTTCAGGACAAGCTCACCAAGAGGATTGTCGGTAGAGGTATAGAGGAGAATGGCATTTACTATCTGGGACAAGAGCCATTTGTAGGAGTTACTCGGTGTGGTAGCGGGAGTGTTCTACAGTGGCATGTTCGTCTTAACCACTTGTCTCTAGATCACCTCAGGAGGGTGATACCACACATTTCCCCAGCTGCTACCATACAGTGTGATGCTTGCCAATTGAGTAAGCACTATCGATCCCCTTTTCCATCTAAAACCTCTCCTGGATCTTCAACATTATTTCAGTTGCTGCATATGAACATATGGGAGCCGAGCAGAGTCCCAAACCAAATGGGACACTAGTACTACTCGGTTGTCTTAGATGATTTCTCTAGAGCCACATGGGTGTTCCTGTTGAAGAACAAGGCAGAGGTTGGTGGATGCATAGAAACTTCTTCTGGATATCAGCATGCAGTATTCAGTAACAGTGAAGATGGTGCGGACTGATAATGCCCTTGAGTTCTGCATTGCCAGACTTAAGGAGTTCTACAGGACCCATGGGATTATCCACCAGACCACTTATCCTCACACTTCACAGCAGAACGAATTCATAGAGCAGATGCACAAACACCTGTTAGATGTTGCCTGTACACTATTGCTTTATCACAATGTGCCGCAGAGATACTTAGGGGACCTAGTCCTGACAGCGACTTATCTCATCAACAGGATGCCCAGCTCAGTTCTTCATGAGCAGATATCGATTCTTCTGCATCCAGACGACGAGTTATTTCATGCGCCTCCCAGGACCTTTGGATGTGTTGCATTCGTCCATGTGCCGTCACTTGGTCATGACAAGTTGGCTTCTTGCGCTATCAAGTGCGTATTTTTGGGGTACTCTAGGACACAAGAGGGGTACCGTTGCTATGATCCTCTGCAGAATAGACATTATGTTAGTGCCGATGTAACTTTCCATGAGGATACACCATATTTCTCAGTTACCAGACAGAGGAGCTCTTGTGATGGTGTTGCCTTTCTTCCCCTGCCTATTCCGTGTGCAAAGACTCAGGTGTCTACTTCTCAGTCCAAACCTCCAGCTCATAGACAGATGAGCTCTTCCTCCCTAGATGACTTTGAGAGATTGCACGGGTCATTATGTACTTATCACAGGCATCACACTACATTTTAGAGACCTTCCTCACCAGTAGTTGATGGTTCATAGGTAGTTGAGAATGTACCTAATGCCACTGACAATTTGGTTAGACCTGATTCCCCTAATAGTGTAGATCACCATAGTAGTGAGGCTCCTTTTGCAGTGACTCAGTCTGAGATACCAGATGATTCAAATCTCCCTATTACCATTAGGAGGGCACTGCACACCTGTAAGTCCAGATATCAGGTTGCAGGCAATTTGGCTACCGATGTTCTTGCTCCTCAGTTTAGCAGTTTATGTCAAGCATTTATAGCGACACACATTCCATCTATCTATTAGCAGGCTATGCTTGATCCAAAGTGACGTCAAGTTATGGAGAATGGGATGACAGCACTTCGGAGTAGACAGACTTGGGATCTCACCTTACTTCTTGCTGGCGCACGACTAGTTGGCTCCCGATGGGTCTTTGCCTTAAAATATAACCCTGATGGGTCTATTTAGAGATATAAGGTCAGGCTAGTAGCAAAGGGGTTCACCCAGACATATGGGGTGGACTTCTTTGATACTTTATCCCTCGTTGAGTGGCTTGCCACTATCCGGATACTTATTTCTATTGCTGCTCACAGAGACTGACCGTTATATCAGCTTGATGTGAAGAACGCCGTTCTCTACGGTGATCTTCAGAAGGAAGTTTACATGTAGTAGCCCCCGGGTTTCGAGGTTCAAGGGGAGTGTGTGTGCAAATTGAGGAAGGCAATTTATAGTTTGAAGCAGAGTCCAAGGGCTTGGTTCTAGAAGTTATCAGAGGTGCTCCACCAGGCATTCCTCCTGCAGATCACTCCTTATTTACCAGGAAGATTGACAAGAGGATTGTGGCGCTCCTGGTGTATGTTGATGATCTTATCATCATTAGGGATGACAAGGATGAGATAGACGAAGTCAAGAGGCACCTATTAGAGAAGTTTGTCATGAAGAATCTGGAACAGTTAAGGTATTTCTTGAGCATTGAGGTTGCACGTGGCAAAGATGGAGTGGTACTCTCGCAGAGGAAGTATGCTCTTAATCTTCTTCAAAAGACTGGCATGTTAGCAGCTAAGGTTGCAAATATTCCCATGGATCCCAAGGTCCATTTATATGATGAGAAATCTAAGGTGGTTGACAATAGGGCCTACAAGCAGCTGGTGGGTAAGCTCCTTTACCTCACCATCACTTGTCCAAACTTGTCATCTGTTGGTAGGCTTAGCCAGTTTATGGATAAGCCGACTAGGTAGCACTAGGAGGCTGCAATGCAGGTGCTTAGGTATGTGAAGAAAGCACCAGGACGAGGATTATTATTCCGTAAGCGAACACTCATGAGAATTGTAGCATACTCTGATGCTGATTATGCTAGTTGTGTTGAGGACAGAAAATCTATCACAGGGTTTTGCACCTTTGTTGCATGCAATCTGATTACATGGAAGAGCAAGAAGTAAGTTGTCGTATCTAAATCTAGTGCGGAGTTAGAGTACAGGGTTATGGCCCAAACAGCCGCTGAGATGGTTTGAGTCAAATTAGTTTTGTTAGATCTTCATGTCCCTCTGGATAGCTCTATGGAAATGCGGTGTGACAACATAGCAGCGACCTACATTGCCAATAACCCTATGTTCCACAAGAGGATAAAGCATGTAGAGATTGACTGCTACTACACTTGAGATCTCATTCAGCGTGGGACGTTACATACCATGAGTGTCACTTCTGATGAGCAAGCTGCAGATGTCTTCACAAAGCCCCTGGCGAGATCTGCCTTTGAGGCTTGTTTTTCCAAGCTGAGCATGATAGATATTCATGCTCCAGCTTGAGGGAGAGTGTTAGATGGTGGTGTTACGTCTTGTCTATTTTATGTTTACTTTTAGGGACCATGGTGTTATTTTCCCACACCTCTTCTCTTTATAAAGAGGTGTAGGGCTCCCATAATGAAGTTAACAGATTCTATTTTTTTCTACTAATTGATACATCATTCTTCTCTTGAGATTTTGAGGATGATCTTCGTGTCTCTTCTTTTACATTCGAGAGTCAAGCTCTTCATCTCGACGTTCCTCAATGTATTAGGAAGTTCCACGTGTCTCCTCGAGAAGTATGGTGCCTTGCTCCTGAGCAGGCAAAGACCTTCGACTTTTCTTCGAGCAAAGGTCACCAAAAGAAAGTGTAGAAGTCAATGCATTCTTGGTGCTCTTCTAGAGATTGCACTACGCCTCTTCTAATAAATCTCCTTCTCGTGCTTCTTATTGTTATTATTATCCTTGAAATCCAATGCCTCCTCAAAGAGAATACTAAGTTTCTCCTATCCACCAACAAAGATCTTGAAGGTGCAACCCCACAAGACATAGTTGGCAGCACCGCTCAATTTGATGGTTGTCCCGAAGACAACCACCTTGCTTTCTCCAAGGCCGAGTGTAGCATCTTCGATGGTCGTGGTAGATTCTGCCATCTTTTGGTCTTCTTTTTTTCCTCGTAAGTCGCTGGATTCAAGGACTTTGGATGCACAAATCACTGAGTAGTTGGATCTTCTACGCGCACAGGAGCCTAGATTGTAGGCTCTGATACCATGTAGAGACTTTAGGTGGCGGAAGAGAAGCGTGGAGACTCCTATGCTCACGCAGCAACAAGGAGTCGCTACATTTAGGACGTCTAGATGATCCACCAAACGTCTGATCTGGGTGACCAAACACATTTGGAAGAGGAGGTCAAGCAGGAAGAAGGAGCTTCTGCTCCTGTTGACTGGCTGCTATGGAGGCCAATTGGCCTTGATGCACATGGTGAAAGAGAGGGAAGAGAGAAAGGAAAGGAGCCTTTTTGATTTGGAAATATTCTTCTATATTGCTCAAGAGAAAATAAGGTGGAAAGGCTCTCTATTTATAGAGAGTATATATCCCAACAAATAAAGCAAGGGATAAAATCTTATTTCCTAAAGAGATAAAATCTGTTCTCAATTGTAAAGATTTTATCATTTAACAAAACCAAATCCTACACTTTATTCCTAAAAACTCTTTTACTAAAAATAGATAAGCACCATATTGGTGCACCAAATTTGGTCCAAAGGACCCTTGCAACGTGGCAATGTCCATGTGCTTGTTCTCATATTCCCAACACTAATATTCAAATTAATTCATCTCCACCTTTAATCACCTCAACCATAGATCTATTGAGGCTTCAAGCTCTTGTGGTGTCTAGAACTTGGTGAGAAGGTGTCAATTTTGTGCCATTTTAGTTGGATCTCAAATCTTTAGATGGACACAAAGATCTTAGTTGGCGCTGACATTGGCATAAATTAGCTTAAATATTGTCAATCTTAAGGTCATATTTATGGAGGGGCATAAGTGTGAAATCCACCAACTATTTGAAGCATCTAAATAAATAATATCAAATGTTGGCATGGGCAAATAAGTAAAAATTCCTCAACTATAGCACATCTGCTATTATTCGAATCAACATTTCAAGTTTAAACCATTAATTGATAGTTTTCATAAAAAGGGACATGTATTTGGAAGTAACAATATCTATCTATTGAAACTTTGTAATGAATTTGGTATATTAGAAAAATGTTTGAAGTTTCTTGTACATAACTAAAGAGATTAGAGAGAACAAAAAGAAAATCCATAATAACAAACCTGTGCCTGAACTATTCGCGGTAATACAGATTCTGTAACCGCTTGGAACTTCAAAAACAAGGTCTCCCTGGAAGCAATCAAGCAAAAAGTTAAAATTGAAATTCATTGAGAAAGGAAAAGAGAAGTAACTACTGTTGTGACCTCTAAGGTAACATCTTTTGCTTCAAATTCTCCATTTCCATGTAGGACTATCTTTAGACCCTCGAACCGTTGGATATCATGCTTCCAATAGACATTTTCTGCAGAATTCCAGTTTATGCCTTTATTTTTTATCTTGACATTTTGCAGCTTGCACCTACCGCATCTTACATAAATAACACGAATATGTATTAGCTAAAATCATCATTCCATGGAAAGAACCAGTAATTAAAAGGATTAAGTACCTATCCCCATAATGAAGAATTGGATCAGCATCTTCACAAGTTCTCATTGATCCCATCACATTTTCAGCAAGAATAATTAGACTTCCATCAAGCTGATAGAGAGATAATAAGATTATGAAATGCACTTAGGATCAAATTTGTGAAACAAATGAATACTAGAATACCTGTACATCTTTCCATAAAAACTCAACAACCTCCACCTGCAACTCAGAGCCTTCCGAAATAGATCCTCCATTAAACTACAATATCAACATAGCCAATAAACATTGTCAAAATATCGAGCCTTATTTGTCCCATTTTAGAAAGTATATCTAGGGTGCCAGGGTCAGTGGCGTAGAGTTGTAACGCATCGACAACAGACAGCTACATCTTCTTTCATGAATATAGCAAAAGCATACGCATCATAAAGTTGCCAAAACAGAATTGACAACAACCAAACGATAAAAGCAACTGAAAATTGGCCAGTTAATCTAGTGATGGTTATGACTTTAATATGTTAATGGTAAAATCCAAGTTATCTTGATGATTTATCTTTAGTTGTTGACATGTAAAGGTGGACAATATAAAGCCCCCCATTCCCCACCCCAATATATGCACATGCATGCACATGGGCAAGCACATGCACACTCACGCACCAAAATAGGAATAAAGCACACAACCACAAAAGGGGGCCAGACCTAAGTCCTTTCTGAACTTTAGGGCTTGAAGGAATAGATACCATAAAATGGTTTGATTCAGAACAAGCAAGTTCAAGATGCACAGCACTAAGTATAATTTAGAATAGACTCATTACTTCTTTTCTTCTAACTGTGACTATTGATGACTTTATTTAGTGTGGACGAAATATATTCAGGTTCCTTGTGGTTTTCCACAGAAATGATATGTGAAGTGTGAGAACAATGGAATTCAACGATTTATCACAAGAAGTGCTCACTAAATATAGGGGAGTGCACACACGTACAAAATAGGAATAAGATCTCATGTATAAAAAAGCCAAACAAGGGAAAAGAATCTCACAAACAATTGCACACTCACACGAACCAAAATAGGAATAAAGCACACAACCACAAAAGGGGGCCAGCCCTAAGTCCTTTCCGAACTTTGGGGCTTGAAGGAATAAATACTATAAAATGGTTTGATTCAGAACAAGCAAGTTCAAGATGCACAGCACTAAGTATAACTTAGAATAGACTTCTTTTTTTCTAACTGTGACTATTGATGACTTTATTTAGCGTATGGTCGAAATATATTCAGGTTCCTTGTGGTTTTCCACAAAGATCATATGTAAGTGAGAGAACAATGGAATTCCACAAAGATCATATGTAAGTGGGAGAACAATGGAATTCAATGATTTATCACAAGAAGTGCTCACTAAATATAGGGGAGTGCACACACACTTACAAAATAGGAATAAGATCTCATGTATAAAAATCAAACAAAAAGGGAAAAGAATCTCACAAATAATTGGGAATATTCCATCAATGGACTATATCCCTAACACTCCAACATGGAGAATAGATATCTATCATACTCAACTTGAAGATTTTGGAAGCTAGACTTTGGTAATGGCTTATTGAAGATACGAGTTACCTATTCTTCAAATGAATAGTAGTAGTAAATTGAACCTTGGAGTAGATCGCATCTATGATGGCAATCCACCTGTACATGCTTTGTCCTTTCATAGAACATAGGATCATTGACAATAAATGTGATTCTACGATTGCCAAATTGCATCTCCATAGGGTTCCCACCATATACCTGAAAATCTTATTATATATATTTAACCCAAACCACCTCAATAGCCATTTGAGACCTAGCTCGATACTGACTCTGCACTAGATTGGAACTATCTACTTTTGGCTCCATGTAATAAGGTTCCCAACTGTTGGGGAAAATAAAGTCTCTTATTCCAATTACGAACCCTAGCCCCCTTTATTTAGAGAATAAGGTTAAAAAAATTACATAAAAGATCCAACAGAAATAAAAAATAACTAACAAAATAGGAAAATGGCTAACACTCTCAAACCTAATTAAATAGACTAAACCTAAATAAAATAGTACTCTTTATTAACTAGTCCTAATACTCTTAACACTCCCCCCCAAGTTGGAGTATGGATGACAATCATGCCCAACTTCTTACAGTAGACAAAATGTTATCCCCCCTAATGAAGACATTGTTTGGCTGGAGGAGTAGGCAGACAGCAGATCAGAGGAGCAAGTAGGTAGATAGTAGAAGACGATCCCAAGCAAAAGATAGTAGCAATAGAACAAAAGACGATCCCAAGCAACAATGGTAGTAGAGTGAGAGATGATCCCAAGTAGCAGTAATGGTAGTAGTAGTGGGAGATATAAGCCATGCTTAGATCCCCCACTAGCCATCGACTTTAGCTGAATATCTAGCAAATTGATCATATGCTCTAGTGACCAGATCAAAAGTAGTAGAGGCAAGGTCGGTTGCTACTCCTGTAGCAATAGCAGTTGTGGAGGATGGCTTGCTTCTCAGTAGAGTCCTTAAGCATTATGTCTTATTCTCATAATGAAACCCTAACTTCTCTTATATAGAGAGGAGGGAAAGGGAAAATTACATGAAGGCTCTTTAAATAAATATAAAACTGAAAAATAGGCATAACAAATAAAAATAATAATAACTCTAATACCTTCCCTCTAGTTGGAGCGTAGATGTCCCTTAAGCCCAACTTATCGCAAATAATGTTGCTTTCTTGGAAGTGCCTTTGCAAAGATATCTGTCAGTTGTTGCTCAGAAGATATATATGATGTCGCAATTTTTCCTTCAAAAATGCATTGCATATAAAGTGGCAGTCCACCTTAAGATGCTTCGTTCTCTCATAGAAAATAGGATTTGAAGCAATATGGGTGGCAAATTTGTTATCACAGAACATAGTAGAACTCTTCAGAGGGGTGTCAAGATCAATCAAGAATGAGGTAATCCACATGACTTCACATTTGGTGTGAGCCATAGCTTTATGCTTTGCTTCTTGCTGCGTCAGGACACCAAGTTGCTTCCAAGGAAAACAACAAACCCTGTAGTAGATTTTCTATCTTCAGTTGATCTAAAATAATTAGCATTAGAATAGGACAACTCCTTATGCCCATTTTTCTTGTAGAATCGACCTCTCCCAAGAGATGCCTTTACGTACTTCATAATAAGGCATACATCATGCTAATGACTATAGCATGGCTTCTCCATATATTGACTAGACTTGCTCACTATAAAATTGATATTTGGACGAGTAATAGTCAAATAGAGCAATTTTCCTACAGTACTTCTGTACCTATGCACATCTTCAAAGAAAGAATCCTTAGTATGAACAGGTTTGTCTTTTTGCTCAATAGGAACAATAGAAGGCTTGGTGCCAAGAAGCCCTACATCCTCCAGAATTTCAATGGTGTATTTCCTCTAGGAGAAAGCCACCCTATACATGCCTCTAACAGCCTCTATACCCAAGAATTAGTGTAATTCACCAAGATCCTTTGTAACAAAGGACTTTTGCAGAAAGGCCTTCACCTCTTGGTGTTGGGAAACGATCTCAGACCCACTCGTGGGGACTCGAACAATTCGATCCCCAATTTTGGTAGCATCGTAGAAGAGAGAAACATAGGCATTTAAAAACTTTCATCAAATTGCATACTTGGGTTGATGCCTACAAAACTCGAATAACAAAAATCGATAAAGCAACAGCCTATGTAATCAAAACCACATAGGGAGATCTAGTATCCCTCTATTCTGAGATCCCTGAGAGCAAGAGATTATACCTTTATGTGGCATAGTACAGCACCCCACGTATTGTGCCTCCTACAATAAGTCCTACCTATAGGGACTCCCTTCTTCTAGGCAGGTAGATAAGACCCTTCACACCGAGAATGATTAATTTCGTTGTGTGGCATGAAGTTTTTTTTGCCAAATAGGAGGCAACCCTCGCCCCAATTCCACCAAGAACTTGGCTTAAAAGGTTAAATCCTCTTAGCCAAGTACTAGCCAACCGACCAACCATAGCCCTTGGTCGATGCCTAACATCTTTAGGAAAAGAAAATCCCCAAGAACTCCTTCCTGGCAATTAACTCCTCAATCCCATGTACTAACAGGTCATCCAGGAGACTTCCTGAAGTCCTGTCAATACATGTTGGTGGGTGGTGCATTGACTAGGAGACCTACAGGTCATCTCCTTCCTCTTGTAGAGAGGGGCAGCGACTAGCTAAGTTCTTGGCCGTCTATTTTCTTCTTCTTGCTCTCTCTCCCAAGTTGGGAAGAAGATCTAGAAGAAACCCAAGACGGCCGACAGCTCTCCTCTTATATTTGCCTTATGCTTGGAGGAACGTGCGCACGATTAATGGATTTGATTGGGATCAAATTTTGGCTTGGGAGATATTTATAAGGTTCTTAATCTAATCCTAAATGGCGTGAATCCTTAAATCTCCATCTGAGAGTTGGGATCTAATCTCACTTGAATTTTACATGATTGGCCCATAATAACTTATAAGATGTTTACTTCTAATATCTAAACAGTAATTAATTACAATCCAACCCTTGGATTTTGTACCTAATCAAATTAATGCAATTAATCACCAAATTAAATGTGATTTAACTCTTTAAATCCAATCAATCAATCCTATAAGTAGGAACATACAAAAATGATTATTAATTTCATCGTGTCAATAATCAAGGGTTAAGGATTAACGGAATTCTAGCGCTATGCCTCTCTTAAGTATTTGAAATACTCGTGAATCCTTCATACTAGAAGACATTTGTAACCCTTGGGATTAAATCACAAATTTACTGTCCATCCCATTATAGGTTACAAATTTTTCACAGTCTCCTTGTGTCATTGGGACAAGAATGAAGACCAGATCCTTTCCTAAATGATTGTCTTCTCTTCATGTATGGATCTGAAAAGGACCCAGACAACCATGAATGGAATTTCATACTTAATATATGCAGAGTGAACTCGAGTCTCCCAATTTATTGCGTACACCTATGACAATGGATCTGTGTAATTCCTTTGAGAGATTGTCTCTTATGCCCTCATATGTATACCAGCTTTCCAGTTTTAATGCCAAGGTGGGTGTATCTTCCTAGTGATTCACCAAATGTGCATACTCAAACACAGAGACATATCTATATTAAGTCAAAGGATACGCTTTCTCTGTGATAGTAATAAAAGAACTTCCATCTCTATAAGTTCGAGTCAACTCCTTAACTCAACTTACGTGACAACCTTGAATTTTAGAGGATGTGCATCGAGGGTACCGGTCAAGCAACAATCTCTAGAAAAAAGTGCCACTCTTCTCAGACCAGAGACGAGTGGATATCATGATGGTTTTTGATGACTTATTGAAATCCTTAATCCAAACTGTTTGGATCATTCGATACCCATCATCAGTATATCTAGCATGACACAATACATTATCCTAATTGTATTGAGTGACCCATTTAACTATATTAGTGTGTCCACGTGATCTGATACTTAGATCTAAATCATTGACCTAACGATTCGACTCAGGCTGGTTCGCTCAAGGCACATAACTCTAACGTTTAGATCTCAGTTGTATCATCTTCTGTCAGTATCATGTCATCAACATATACTGCCAGCATAACATTGCCAATGGTTGTCATGGTAAAAATGGAGTAATCAAAAGTGGACCTCTTAAAACCAACCTTCATTACTTCTGCTCTCAGCCAGTCAAACCACACACGAGGACTCTGTTTAAGGCCATAAATTCTTCCACTTGCATACAAACTCTCCCTTAACCTCATAACCAGGAGGCTGACACATATACACTTCCTTTAAAAGGTCACCATAGAGAAAGGCATTTTTAATGTCCAACTAGAAGCGAGGCCAATCCAAATTAATAGCCATAGAAATAATGGTATAGATGGAATTCATTCTTGCTACAAGTGAAAAGGTTTCAAAGTAGTCCACCCTGTATGTTTATGTGAATCCCTTAGCCACCAACCTTGCCTTAGACCGGTTAACGTTGTCATTTGCATGATATTTGACAGTGTACACCTACTTGCAATCAACCATCTTCGCATCATGGGGAGTTGGCACAATGTCTCATGTGTCACAAGTAGTGAGTGCCTCCATCTCAACATAAATAGCTATAACCCATTTGAGATCTTGGAAGCCTCATGATGGTTATGCGGTATAATGGTACTACAAAGAGCCTGTGAGAACTACACAAAAGAATCTAAATGGGCAATAGAAGTATATGAGAGATTGGATGCAGAGTACAAGATCTAACTTTCTCAGTGTAAAAGGCATGTCATAATCCCTACTCTGGCTCTTCGCCGAGAGGAAAGGAGCATCCGAAGCACGTACGACAAAAGGCATCTCGGTTGGTCGATTGTTACCTGTGTTAGAAGTAGGAGAGACAGGAACAGGTATAGGCACAAGCATATTTGGTGGTGTTTCCCACCTTTGGTAACCTTAGATTGGAACTTGGTAGCATGCCCCTTAATCGAGAAGTAGGGAACCTACTTAAAGAAGGTAACATCGGTACTAGCATGGCAACGTCGGTTGACTTGATCATAGCCTCTATATCCCTTTTAAGTGCGGAGTATCCTAGGAACACACACTTAGTAGTTTGAGGAGAACATTTGTTAGAGTAACTAAAATTATGGACAAAATAGCACACCCAAAGGTGCGAAGGAGCAAAGGAAATAGGCCCTTGTCCAAATGAAGTGCAATGGTGTATTACCTCTAACAACAGAGTTGGTACACGATTTATAAGATAAACAACATTAAGGACGACATCCCCCCAAAAATGCTTAGAAACACTCATGGAAATAAGAAGTTTCCTAACAACATCAAGAACATAGCATAGCGCTCTCTCTCTCTCTCTCTCTGACCCCATTCTGCTCTAATGTGTGGGGGCAAGAGATATGGTGAATAGTCCCATTTTCCTTCAAAAAGGACCAAAGAGAGCGTTGAACAAATTCAAGTGCATTATCAAATTTGAAACATTTTATTTTGGTAGAGAAGATATTCTAAACTTCAAAAAAGAACTTTATTATAGAAAATAATTTAGACTTGTCTTTCATAGGAAACACCCAAAAAGTACAAATAAAATCATTAACAAAAATAGCAAAATATTTAACTAGATCCAATACTAACAGGATAAGGACCCTAGATACCACAGTAAACCTAGTAAGGAAACTCTGACTTTGCTGCTTCGAATGAGATAAGAATGAACGACAGTGATGTTTCCCAAGTTGGTAGGCCTTACAGTCAAAGGTAGTGGAGGGAAGATCCGAGAACATTTACTGCAGCTTAGATACAGATGGGTGACTAAGTCGCTAGTGCCAAAGAAGTATGTTGGAGGAAATGCATGTGGCACTTGAAAAAATAGAGAATAGATTGAGGTAACACAGCCCATTGCACTCAAAGGCCCCATAAATCATCTACTTCGTCTCCTTCGTACAGATGTAATGATCTTCATAAAAAAATAGCACGACACTTTAATTGTTTACAAATCTGACTAATATACAAAAGACTAAGAGGAAATTCAGGGGCACAGTACATGTAAGTAAGCTTTAATCTGGGGGAAAACTCCATAGTGCCAACAAAGGTAACAAGAGACTTGCTCTTGTTGGCAAGACAGAGTAAATGGTGATCGATTCCTTTGAAAAGGATAAACCGGAAACCCTACTAATAAGATGAGTAAAGGCCCCAAAGTCGATCCAATTAGAAGTACCTGTATAGACAACATTTGTTGTAGTACATGTGGTAAGTGCAAGAATGGATGATGAAGGTTCACTCTTCAATAAATATCACAATCGGTCTAATTCATCTGCAGTAAAGGGAAAACTAGACTATGCTATAGCAACCTTTGAAGTAGGAGGGATTTCTATCATGGAAGTTTGGTTGGCCTAAGGTGGCTGAACAAACTTCTCCCAACACCTCTTCGAGGGATGATTTGTGTTCTAATAGTGGGTGAACGAGGGATAAATGCATCGCCCACAACCCCATCACATCCACGTCCACTAAAAAGACTAGCTCTCACTCCATATGTTGTTAAGGTCGTTGTCTCAGGAATAGTAGGAGGTGGAGGGGATGATGCATGAACATTAAGCTTCTAGAGCCATCGATAGATAGTCTCCAAATCAGGAATGGTCTCAGCAAACAAAATCTGATCATGGGTTGACTGATACTGAGGAGAAAGACCATCAAGGAATCGATATGTCTACTAGTCAACTCGATCAATAATCTGCTTATCATAGTAAGCAGGATGAAACATTGTAAGTTCTTAAAAAAGTCCCTCGAGGATGGTGAAGTACTCAACCAAGGAATCTCCTTAGTTAGTACTCCATATCCACCTGTAGATGTCAGCATGGCGGAAACTACTTGTCTGCATTGAATATCTTCACTCCAAAGTGTCCCATATCTCATTGGTTGTCCTTAATCTTCGGATCAATGATATTCATAAACTAGCTCATGACAACATAATTGTCATTCTCCTACTTCTTGAATCTAGCATCTTTGTAATCAGGAGCAGCATCTGTCTCATGTCCCCCAACAAATATACGGAATGCTCTCGACTATAAAACATAGTTTTAGGACATTGTCAATTTAATTTTGGTCCCTTAAACAAGGGCAGAGGCATGGATCTTGGTCTCTAAGGCAAGCATTGAGGTAACTCGATCACCTATAGGGATCAAAGAAAGCAATAATCACGCAACCACGCTCCATGCACTAAAATGTGCACAAGAAGCATGATATCCACATGCAAGAGGGCATGATGTTCCTAAAACCATAGCTACATAAATCAGTAGTCGGTATTTAGTCGATGAGGTCACAAACTGAGTATATGGTATGCGGGTAATTAATCAGGGATTAATAGATGTAGTATTTTTTAATATTTAAAATTTTAAACATAATTATATATACCATTATACATATTAAGTATACATATATATGAATTGAAATATCACATATATATTAATATTATTTTGTTGATATACATATTCTCTCAATATAGTTTCTAATCATAACACATAAAATAAGGCAAATAAACTAAAATTAGTGCATCATAAATCTAAAGGAGACAAGAAAAGTGACTCAAGATCGAGAGTTTTGCTTAGGGCTGAGGCTTTCATGCATTGGAAACTTGGCGGTAATGGGAGAAGTCGAGTTTAGTTGGGTGCATTTAGGCGTTGGTTTAGTCAGGTTTTGGTTTGCAGGTGGATTACACATGCATCAAAGCTAAAAAACATTGAAACCTTAAAACTTACTCAACCGAATAATCGGTTGGTTAATTGGATAATCGACCGATTAATCGGGTAGACCGACTATAGGGCCAAATATAGATACTTGGCTTGTTTTCGAACCACATACGATTATGCGACCGATTAATTGGCCGCATAGACCGATTTTTACAGCCTTGCCTAAAACATGTTGCCAATAATAAATCACGTACACAAGTATGTGGACAAATAAGGGGTAGCAATAAGGCTTTGATCAAAGCAAGATAGATGACCAGGACCCAACCAAAGCCACAATCAAATCTAATAATGGTCAACAATATCAAAACCTAAACCTTTAGGCATAGCAGCGGATCACAGGTGATTACCGTGATGTAGACCAGCAGCAAATCACCGACGATGCAGATCCCAGGTGCTGTAAAGCCTAGGCGATGCTGCAGATCACTGGCCAGAAGTAGCACCCCTCCAAGTGGCGCTGCAAGTCATCGCCAATAGGCCTAGGAGACACTGCAACCACCAGTGATGCTAGAAGCCTAGAATGAGGAAGGCAATGCTCAAGAGGGGCAGCGAGGATGGATGGATCGTGCTCGATGCCCTAACAAGATCCTCTAGATTGAGGATCAAAAAAGAAAGAATGATTGGTGGTATTTGGTGGGATATTGGAACGTCAATCTAGAATTGCCGCTCTAATACTATGTTGATGAAAAAGAATGCCTTATTCTCATAATGAAACCCTAACCTCTTTTATATAGAAAGAAAGGAAAGAAAAAATTACACAAAGAGCCCTTAAAGAAACATAAAATTGAAAATAGGCATAACTAATAAAAATAATAACTCTAACGATTCCAACTCTGCAACAATAAATTGCATAGTACACTATTATAAGGCAATCTTAATCATGGGAGTCTTGGATGACGTCTGATTAGCCATGGCAAGCTTGTCTCAGCACTTCTTGGAAGGATGGCTCATTTACTTGCAGTGCATGCAAGGAGAGTAGATGCAACGACCTCGCCTGTGACTACCAGAACAGCCACCTCTTCCTCCCGAAGCAACGAGGGTAGAGGCATCAAAAATAGTAGTAGGAAGAGTAGGTAGTGCATTTGTGTTGATCTTTTAGAGGCAATCGTAGATAATCTCCAGATCTGACATCGTGTTTGAAGATAAGATCTAATCTCAACTCAACTAGTATTGTGGTACAAGGCCACCCAAGAAGCAATAAGTCTGCCACTCTGCTCGCTCACTAACTTTTCACAGCAGGCAAGCTAAAAGATGACAAGTTCCTTGAATAGGCACTCTAGAGTAGTGAAATACTCAACCAAGGACATCGCCTTAATTAGTATTCCAACTATGCCTGTAGATATCCACCCAATGAGAACTGCTCATTTGGAGGAAGTATTTCTTCTTTAAAGTCTCCCAGATCTCCTTAGTTGTCTTCTTGTACATCATGTTTGCTACAATCTTAATACTGTTCATCAACCAAGTCATCACTAGTATTTTGCTCCATTTTTGGAATTAGAAGCCTTATGCACATGTAATTTGTCTTGTCCCCCGATTGAATATGCAAAAGGCACATAACTAGAGCACATAGTTCGGGGAATAGTCAACTTGATGCGGTCCCTTGAACTAGAATGGAGGTCGAGCTATTGGCCTCAAAAAGTCACAATAGTAGAGTTAGTGTTTGCCATCAGGAACAGGAATTAGATCAGGTTGAGGTATGTGATTTCACATATGGAGGCATGGCCTTCACAAGCAGAATGTAAGGCCACGTGCAGAGAGGTACACGCGGAGTGTAGAACCATGCGTGTAAGAGGCACGTAGCAGGGAAAGGCATACGTGTAGGAGGTGCATGTAAAAGACAAGGCTACGCTCAAGCGCACGTGGCAGGGCAAGGGCGCACGTAGGTGGCACACACAGAAGAACAGGCCAGGCACTCAAGCACATGGAAAAGGAGAGACCATGCATTGCAGTGTTGTGCACGATAGGGCAGGCCACGTATAGGTGCATGTGATAAGGACGATCGACGCACAGGAAGCGGGTAAGGCAAAGGCATGTGCACGAGCAATGCATGCGAAGGACAGGCCACGTATGTAGATGGCACGCAGCAAGGTATAGACCTCACTGCGAGATGCAGGCGAGGTGGTGCTAGGGCTGGTGCACGGCAAAGGGCACACAGCGAGGTGGCGACATGAAAAGAATAGGAATTTTCAATCATGAGGATTGAGGTATAAGATTATGCTCAGATACTATGTTGGAGAAAATAAAGTCCCATTTAAATTAAGAACCCTAACCCCCTTTATATAGTAGGGTTAAAAAAATTACATAAGAGACTTAACAAGAATAAAAAATAACTAGCAAGAGTAAGAAAAAGACTAAGACTCTCAAACTTAAATAGACTAAACCTAAATGAAATAGTACTTTTTGCTAACTAATCCTAATACTCTAACACCAACAATAAAGGTCCACCTCCATATGATTGGTCCTCTCATTAATTCTAGACTAGATTGTTAGCAATGAACACCATCACCTAGTTACCTCATCTTCATGGGACCACTTAAAACAAAAAATCAGTAAGCACATGCTCACCCACATCAGATTTGCAATAGTATAAGCCATCACTATGTGCTTGGACTCCACACTATAACATGCAGACACAATATGCTTTTTACTTGACCAAGTAATAAAAGATCATCTTCCCTCAAGAATGGGAAGCACTCCATCCATGATTGTTATTGACAAGCATGATTGGCTTGTAGGAGTGGATTTTGAAGCAAATCCTGTCTCCAAGCTGTGTATATCAGCAAACATACAAATACATCATGCAAGTATCTACACGCCGATCATAGCCATATTGATCAAGCAAATGAGTAACTCATAATGTCACCTAAGCAACTAAATAAATGATGTCTGCAAGGAATTCGAGTTGAGGCAGTGTGGCAACCATCAATAGGTTCACGCATGGGCAATATCAAGCATGCAAGGCACTACATCTTAGGTCTGAATCAGGTCACAGCTTCATACAACAAAGGAAGCTACGTTGAAAACCTCAGTCTAAACAAGAAGAAGAAGGCACAGAAGCATTAGCAATACAACAAGCCAATTTAGTGTTGAGGGTTCTTGCCCCCTCTCCTCAAACCTCCCAACCAATGTAATCGTGTAAAATAGTTTCATACAACAAAGGAAGCCATGTCAAAAGTAATTGGTTTAACATTTGATGAGGAAGTCATAGAATGACCAGCAACAAGGAAACTAATTTACCTGGTGGGGCTTCTTGTCCCCTCCCCTTTCCCGAGATATATTGGTTCCTACAATTAACTGCTATAATCCCTGGCTGCAGGTCCGTCTTACACAGATGGGATTCCCAACTGTTATCCCATTTTATAGGATGCTACCCTCCGCTACTAGCACATAAGACACTACCATCTCAGGCAACACATGGAAAAAGCAGGGATTAAAGAAGATAATGGGATAATATCACACTACTTAGGGCCATCATTCTGATACCAGGTCAGCAAAAACAAGAGAATAGTTTATAAGTGAACCTATAAAGATGATAATGAAAAATACAAAAGAATACTCAGAATAATAAAATGAAACACAAGAACAAAAGACTCCTCAGCAATCTTCAGCAGCAAGTTTTGCATTTTCCTTTTGAACACAAGTGCCATTGTCACATTGACTCTCCAAACCCAAAAAATTCATAAATGTCAATGTACAAATGTAATTCTCTAGAAAACATTTTGATGGACACTCCATGGTCAATAAAATTTTTTGATAAATAATATTGACATCTGCCATGACTGCATCCGGCATCACTGATTCCATGCATTCTTGACAAATGCATGGAAGGCAACTAACTCCACCACTAACTCCAAATGTTGCATGGTCGTCAATTGCTATAATCCAGTTCTTAGCATATTCTATGAGGGCACTACGAACCTGTCAGCAACCATGTTCTCTTACGTGGAAGTCAGTGTCACACCCATCTTTCAGGTGTTGATTAGAGATATGAAGAAACATTTCAATTTTTTCCAGAGACAGCAATGAAGTTTCATATTCAGCCTCTCTTAATAGTGATAAAAAAAAGAATGCCAGACTACAAGCCATGAACATGCTCCTATTTTTCAGGATCAGGTTGCATGCTTGTAATCAAGAACTGCCTCAGGAATGCGTGATAGGATTTGGTGTGATAAATTCATAACAAGTTGTCCCACTCCTTATAAATCCACCTCAGGAGCTACCAGGAAAATAAGTTTGTCAAATCCTTGTGTTAGGAAATAAAATCAAAGACATTATTAAGTTGTTTTCCATTTAGATCACTTCTATTTTGAGTAAGTATTTAGCTGTGTTTCCATATATGCCAAGGTCCTCTTTCTGTATAAAGTGGGTTAAGGCCTTTATTTTCAAATCAATAAAGTTCATCTTTCCCCAAAATTCCAACATGATATCAGAGCCACTTTGCCTGATACCATGTTAGGAGAAGAAGAAACCTTAGAGGGGGGAGGCCCTCCGGCAGCACCACCAGCCTTCGGCAAGCCACCGGAGAGGTTCCCTCCTCTCCCAAACCTCTCCTCTCCTCTTCTTCATCTTCTTCTTTCATTCTCCCTTCGATGCTGCTGTTGTCTCCGGCGACATAGGCTCCTCTCCTCTCTGTTTGCAACAGTAGCAGCAATTGCTGCTGCCACCATCTGCTCCATGTGCTCCAGTTCACGTGGTGAACAGGGACACCAACAACAGTGAGTGTATGCTTCTGTTGCTGCTGTTGGCATGTCCCTTTAGGTCCAAGGAAGAGCCTCCACACTCCGATTGTGCCCAAAACCTCAACACAATGATCTTCTCCGATGATGACGCTCCTCCAAACCTCCTCTCTCCAACGGCACGCAACTGGGGCGATGCCTAGGATCACGGGCAGTGCTCTCCCGCACCTCAAGAGAAACCAAGCAAGAACTGGCTCTGTGAGGGCATACAAGTAAAGACACTTGAGTTTAAGGGTAACTTTACGAAGAAGAAAGACAAATCGGCATAGACACATACATGGGGTGCACTCTTACGCACCTAGTGTTTCGACTGACTCTTGAGGCGTAGGAGCAATGGCAGTGAAGGTGACCTTACACATGCCCAAAAAAACCAAGCACAATACGCGGGCCCACAGGGTGTAGGAGCAATGACACCCGTGTGACCTTATGCGCACTCAAATAGACCAACCCTCATCATCTTTTGACTCCTAGACGTAGGAGTAGCAACACCCAAGTTTTTAATCATGATTTCTCATCTGCGTAGTGCCTTACGCGAGACGTGCAAATAGAAACATGACAAGTCGATTATTTTTTCTACTACCACCAAGTACCGTTGATCCAAGTCTTAGCCATCTTCCACATCTCGACTTGCAAGGAAATGTTAGGAAATAAAATCAAAGAGATATTTCTGAGTTTTTTTCCATTTAAGTCATTTTTATTTTTAGTAAGCATTTAATTCTATTTTCATATATGCCAAGACCCTCTCTCTATATATATCGAGTTAAGGCATCTATTTTCCAATCAAATAAAGTTCATATTTTCCCAAAATCCCAACACCTTGTAACCCTCCAAGTAGATCCAAAGCCTTTATATTTCATATTTCACTCAAAGTCATTGATGAAAGCTGAAGGAGATGAAATTCAACTCTACCATAGCAACATAAATATTAATTTCTTCAAAAAATTAACATTAAATTAAAAATCCTCAAATCTATGGATATGCAATAAGAATCACAAGATCTTTAGGTTAACCGACAAAAAGGAAAAACATGACAAATACAGTTACTCAAGCATTCTACTATGAGAGTGAAAAAATGAAATGAAGTGGCCTAAAAGACATAACAATCAAATTCTAACTCCAATTTCCCCATACGTCGAACAAATTAAGATGTACCACAACAAAAGCATCTACTTCAAAAATGATCGTAACCAGAAATACTTTTGCCGCCAATGCATGTACTTCACCGTGGAAATATATTCTACGTCAATGATAGCCACCAAAGTATATTCAACGCAATACGTGGACAAGCATATTCCAAGAAAATTGAAATTTCTAGATCAGAGAGCAAGTAATTTTATCTCCACAAGGATGCCAAAAAATCAACATATGCAACAAAGAGTAGCTCACTTGGCAATTTGAGAGAACCCAACAAACCAATTGACTACCTTCTGTCTGATCACCTCCCAGAGTGGGCCTAGGGCTGGGTGTAGTAGAATAAGAAATGGTGGTCCAGAGTGCAAATATTTGGTGTTTTCCTCAATCTGAAAAGAATGAAGATCCATGAATGATCTACTTTGCAGCGCTCCTAACTATTAGCAAGTTCGATTTGTTTTAACCAAATTAATAAGCAGACCTTTGTTTCAAAAACTCATACAAGCACTGGCAGTTTTAACCATTTGGAGTTGAATAGCAGCAATTACTTATGTAAGCTTCTGCTTCAAAGATCAGTAAGGACCAGAAATTTAAAATATTAAGTGGAATAAAACCTGTTCTAATACTTCTATTCAAAAAAAAAAAAAAAGACTGTTCTAATACTAAAGAAGGCAGATCCAATTTAAATGAGTTGGAGAAAATGACAAGTCTTATTTATCAAATGAAACTCTACACTTCTTTATATATGGAGATGTATAGGGAAAATTACAGCATAAGTCCAATAGGACAAAATACATGACATAACAGTCCAAAACAATAAATAAACTAAATAATTAAAGTGCTCTACAAACACTCCCGTCAAGCTGGAGCATATATATTAATGATGCTCAGTTTGAAACAACATTTATCAATTGCAGATCTTGGAAGAGGCTTCGTGAAAATATTTGCAATCTGATCTTTAAAAGGTACAGATGTAGTGAAAATGACTCCACGCTGTACAGTGACAATCAACCTTAACATGTTTTGTCCGTCCATGTATGTAGCAATGTGACTATCACTCCTCATCTCCATCGGTCCCTCTACCTAGACATGGAGATCATGTAGCTCTGATCTAATCTAGACCATCTTTGTAGCTGTCTAAGCCATAGCCCAATATTCGGACTCTGCACTAGACCTGGATATCACCTACTGCTTCTTGCTCTTCCATGTCACCAGATTTCCTACCACACAAGCGCAAGACCCAGTTGTTGACTTCCTGTCTACCATGCACCCTGCATAGTCAGCATCAGAATAGCCAACAATACTCATAGGTGTGCCCTTCTAAAATAAGACACCTTTGTCAGGTGCTTTCTTCACGTATCTAAACACCATATAGCAGCATCCCAATGCTGCTTGGTGGGCTGTCCAAGAACTAGCTGAGTTTCCCCACTACAAGGGAAAGATCAGGATGTGTAATAGTAAGGTATAATAGCTTACCAATCTGCCTATAAGATCTTCTATCTACAAGCAAAGACTCAGCATCATAGAGGTGTCTTTTAAGATCCATAGGTATATTAGCAGGTTTGGACTCAATCATTCCTATCTCCTGTAAGACATCAAGGGCATATTTGCGCTGACTGAGGACAATGCCCTCTCTGTTGTGCGCCACTTCAATGCTCAGAAAGTATCTGAGCTTACCTAGATCCTTCATCACAAAGGCTTCAGCCAACTTCTTTGTCACTTCTGTTATTCCAGCAATGTCATCTCCAGTAAGGATTAAGTCATCCACATAGACACGGAGTACAACCACTCCCCCTTTACTCATCCTAACAAATAATGAGTGAACAACAAAAGACCTTACGAGTCCCATGATCTGTACCTCCTTTGAGAGTCTCTGGAACCAAGCTTTTGAACTCTGCTTCAAGCCACAAATGGCTTTCTTCAGTCTACATACACTCTCCCTGAGTCTCAAACCCTCGGGGTTGTTGCATATAGACCTCCTCCTGAAAATCTCCATACAGGAACGTGTTCTTAACATCTAACTGATGGAAATGCCAATTATAGTGAGCAACTACAGACATCAAAATCTGGACAGTAGATAGTTGAGCTACAGGTGAGAAGGTATCAAAGAAATCTATCAAATACGTTTGGGTGAATCCCTTTGCTACCAGTCTCACTTTATAGCGAGATATCGTGCCATCTGGGTTGTACTTAATAGCGAAGACCCAACAGCACCCCACCGTTTGACATGAGAAGGCAAAGTGGTCAAGTCTTACGTCCCTCTAGAGCGTATAGTAGCCATCTCATCCTCCATGGCTTGATGTCATTTTGGATCCAGCATGGCATGCTGATGGGATGTAGGAACTTGTGTCTTAGAGAAAGCAACTGTGACGATAGCAAATGAGCTGCCAAGATTGATAGTAGAGACTATCCCTGCAGTATGGTAATGGGCACAGCCACGAGGAGCCTTCCAAATAGCAATTGGAAGGCCATGATCCTCCTTTATAGGCTCAGCAGTAACAGACGGAGACTCATCCAAGGAACCTGCACAAGCACCACTAAGACAACTTACATCAGTATCAACCCGTACTAGATAAGGGGAGGAGACAGGTGGTTGAGGTGGTGGGGGGGTGTGTTCTTTTCGCAATGCATGTTGTTTGTATATCACAGGTAACCTGTAGACTTGAGTAATCTCTGCATTCTATCTCATGGAAGTCTCTATGGCAGTGGTATCCTCACAATGAGTGACTGAAATTTATTCCAAGGAACTGGTGGAACAGGCATAGGAGTTGGTCCTCCTTCAAATGCCATCTAATGACCATCTGTAGAAAAATATGAAATAGGCTAATGAAATGTGACATCAGTAACATAATGCTTCTTGCATCGGGGGTTATAGCATCTGTATCCTTTCTGGGTGCTACTGTAACCCAGAGAGACACTTCATTGCTCTTGAAGCCAACTTGTCCCTGTCAAGTCCTAGAAGGTGAACAAAGGCTACACAACCTAACACCCAAGGTGGTACAGTAAATAAATCCTTCTTAGGATAAAGGACCTGCCATGGAACTTATTCCTGTATAGCTGAGTTAGGCAACCTGTTAATAAAATAGCAAGCAGTTAATACTGCATCACCCCAGTATACCTGTGGCACATTATGCTATATTAGTAGTATTCTGACCACATCCAACACATAACGGTGTTTTCTTTTCACTACACCATTCTACTACGAGGTATGGAGACAGGATGTCTGGTGCATAATTCCAAATGATCTATAAAAGGCTGCTAACTTAGCCATCCAAAACTCAAAAGCATTATTAAATCGTATAATGTTCACATTGGTAGAAAGCTGAGTCTTTATTTCCAAAATAAATGTTTCAATCACAAACCCAACCTTAGATTTATTCTTCGAAAGAAATAGCCAGGACATCCTGGAAAAATCATCCACAACAAATTGATAAAATCTATGACCAAGTATGTCTGATACTTTATTAAGACCCCATACATCCATATAAAGTAAATTAAAAATAGCAGCATCACTCTAAGAAAAACTGGAAGGAAAACTAGCTCTATGATGCTTTCCCAACTGGCATACATCACACAAAATCTCAGTAGCAGGTGATGTGAGAGATAACGCATTGAAGCCTGTCCAGTGAAGGCTACCCAAGATGACGATGCCATTAAAGAGCTGCACCAGCACTAAAAGCAACCTCGCACTGACACATAGCCGCAAATGGAGACTAGATCAGGCAATACACACCCCCTCCTCATGTCCGCCACCAATCATCTTCCCCGTGAGCTTATCCTAAAAAATACAGCCCAACTCATCGAATATAGCACGATAATGCAGGTCTTTTATAATTTTACTGACAGACTAAAGACTAATCAGAAATTTTAGAACATAAAGAACATTAAGCAAAGTCAATGTAAGAGTCACTGCCACATCTCCTCTGCCATGAACTCGATACTGCCTGTCATCTACCACCTACACAGATCCACTCGAAGGGACATCCTGAACCTATCTGAAACATGTCTCATCACCACTGAGGTGCTAAGATACACCTAAATCCACCAGCCACAAGGCATTGTCAGAACTACCAGTACCAAATCTATAAGCAAGAATTATACCTAAGGAGGCTAAAGCAGCATTATCAGCAATAGTAGTGGTCCCTAGGTCAATTGGGAGAGACGCTGGACAATATCATCATAATCTGCACGAGATACCATATCACTCACCTCCTCCGAAGAAATAACATGGTTAGCTATGGGAGGTCGACCATGCTTCGTCCAAGAAGAGGCCTCTAAATGGCCAATCTTCCCACAATGTGAGCAAATGGTGCAGGGTCTGCCACTCGTACCCTGACCACCACGTCCTCTACCCCTGGTAGATGGAGCACCACATCCTCCACGTGCAACAGCAAGTACAGGAGTCTGTCCAACCTCTGACATGGATAGTTTAACCACCACCCTACTCACACAACTATAGACTTCCTCAAGTGATGGAAGCTCAGCCAAAGTTAGGATTTGAGACCTCGCAGTCTCATAATCCAGTCCAAGTCCAAGAAACTGGACCACAGCATACTCCTTCATGTATGCCCTCTGAGTGGCACAAGTGCAGACAGGACGACAAACATCGTACTTCTCAAGAAGTCCCTTCAGAGTGGAATTCTACTGAGAAAGTGACTGGCCCTCTTATTTGAGACCACCAATGTCATGGTGAATCTCAAACACGTTGCTGGAATTCTTCTCATTTGAGTACGTGTCACGCAGAGAATCCCACATCTCCTTGGCCGTTTTGTAGTACATAATCACATTACCGATGTTGAACGAGAATCTACGCTAACGTGTTTGGTTTTGGAAAACCCGTCGTTGTAGTTCGAAAGCGAAGGATTCGTGTTCAACAAATAAAATTTATACCGAAATAAGAATTCCGGGTCGAACTCAGGGAGGCTACGTTGATCTATATTCGCAATTATGTTTTTTTAAGATTTTTGATAAACAAGGCGAAATAATTACAATGGAGCTATCAAATTGAGAGAGAGAGAGAAAGAGAGAGAGAAAGAGAACATGCATTCAATATTTCAATTGTTTATACAAGCAAACGAAATTAAAGTTACACTAGAAAGCGGGAAATCAATTACACTATAAAGCAAGAAAATTCTACACTAGAAAAGCTGTAAATAAGAATGGGAGAGAGAAGTTATCCTCCTCGACGGTCGCTTGGAGGACGAGCCGGACGGGACGACGCCTGGACGAAGGAGAACGAGGCGGGACGAAGGAGGACGAAGCAGAAGAACGGGAACGAAGCAGCACGCCATCGTCGTCGCGGGATCCACTTCCGAAGGGGGACGAAAATTTGGACTTTATCTCGCGAGAAGCATCCCGGGTGTGGGACAAGCTTCTCTTGAGCTTTGGAGAGGTAGAGAGAAGGAAGGGATGCAAATTTCGTATGGAGGGGGTCTCCTTTTATAGTTGCAAGGAGTGGGGGCAAAATGGACATTACATCTTCAAAATAATAAATAAGGGGTCTTTAGTGACGGATAAAACCGTCGCTAAAGCCCCGCCGTCGCCGTCGCCGCCGCGCCCACGCGCGCCCACTCGGCTGGCCTGCGCGCGTAACGCATACGCACGTCCGCGTCGTCTCAGCCGTCCGATCGCGAGATCGGACGGCTTAGATCGCGTCCGCGCCCGCTGCGTAGCGCGCCCGCCCGCGTGCGATCGAGCGTCCACCAGGGCGTCCAATTGCGCGTCGGCGCTATCGGGCGCGCGCGGCCGTTGGATCTTCATCTGACGCTCGTGCGCGCCCGCTCGCCCGCGCATTCGACCCCCTCACCGCGGCTCGAACCCGCGACCTCCGCTTCGCCCGCAGCTGCGTCGCCGCTGCGCTACGCGGGCGAAATGGTCGCGCGGGCGTTTTTAAACGCGAGCGACCGCAGCCGTTGGATCGAGATCCAACGGCGGAGAGGAGACGGTGCGCGGTCTTCACAGGACTCCTGCGGCCGATTGGGCGGCTGGGATGGCGCCACGTGGCGCCATCTTGGCCGTCCATCTTCTGGAAGTTGTAGATGGTGCCACGGATGTCGGATTGACTCGATTTTTGTGTCGTTCGGCTGCGATCGTCGATCCGAATTCATCCGTGTGGTCGGATTTTCCATCTGAAGTGCGGATTTACACCATCCTGGCCCTTGATCTTCTAGGGTTCCCCGGTCTCTATCTGATGCTACGGATGCTTGATTAGGGCGATCTTGGAGTCGTTGAACTCCAATCGTCGCCCTGATCATATCCATACGGTTGGATCTTTGATCCGAGGCCCCGATAAAATATTTGCCCTGTCCAAGCACATAAAAGGAGACAATTAACCTCCATTTTATTCAAACTACTCTAAATGCAAGATGATGCATGTAATGCAATATTTATATCATGAAATGCAATCCTATGCTTAAGAACATACATAAATAGACATTTTAAGTAGTGTAAATGTGTTTACATCAACCGATCTGAGGCTTGACTAAATTTATGATCCAAGCACGGATCATTGAATCATCTTTCTTCCATGTGGCATTCTTCCTTGTCTTATTTTATGGCTCCAACTCCAACAAAAGGTGTTCCTTATCATGTCCCTCAACAGTCATGAGGAACGTCTAAGACCATTTGATATAATTGACCTCATTTAACTTAGTGATAGGAATAAAGAACGGAGATTTGTAACTCTCGTTGTCCATAGTGGTATCCGATGACACCTCCGAAGAACTTGAAGAAGCCAACATGCCTTAGGACAGCCACAAGATATCACAAAGACAATCTAAAATCAAAATTCAGATCTGAGAATCTCGAAATCAGGGGAAAAATGATTTCTTAAACATGAAATCTAAGATCTACGGATCCTACATAACATTCCAAGAGTCACAAACACCCATTAAATCACAGCTTAGCGCATGCTAGGATACGGTGAAGACCCTAACCACGCTTCAAGAGGTGCTATCCCCCTCTCTGGCGAGAAAAAACATGCCACCAACCACCACTACCCACTACACAAGGCAGGCAGTGGTTGATGGCGACAGTAGAGGGGCAGCAAGCGCTCGAGGCGACACTGGTGGTGCCCTAGGAAACGCTGGCGATGCTGGTAGAGCCCTAGGAGTCGCCGGCGATGCTAGGGAAGCCTGAGGTAGCACTAGCGAAGCCCTAAGAAGCGCTGGCAACACTGGAGAGGCTCGATGCAACAATGGCGATGATCTATGGTAGGGATGTGAAGCCCTATCGATCAGGTGATGGCCTGCCAAAGTAGATTGACCGATAGCGGTGGTCGATGGGGCTCGTTAGCAGTGGTGGTGGCCCAATCAGCGGTCTGCTGTGACCGACAGAGGCCAGTGGGCCGCCAATGGAGGCTCCTCTGGGTGCCTTCAAGAGAGATTAGGGTTTTAGCGGAAGGATACGAAAGCTTGTGGGGGTGGAACACCGAAGTGCCGATCTAGGATCGCCACTCTGATATCAAGTCAGAGAAAATGACAAGTCTTATTTCTCAAATGAAACCCTACACCTCTTTATATGAAGAGAGATATTGGAAAAATTATAGCATAAGTCTAATAAATACATAACAGTCCAAAACAATAAACAAATTAGATAACTATAATGCTCTACCTACAAAATAAAATTTGAAAAATTTCTCATGACACCTTTTTTAGAGAGTAAATTCCAGATTCCTTGTAGAAACGTGAGTATGGTAACATGTTCTTAAGAATACAGTATTAAGTGCAGAATAAAAGGCCAGGGTTCAAATTGCCTCTCAAAAAAATTCGTCTTGGTGAGAATAAAGGCATGATACCTTTCCAAAAAAAAAAAAGGAACCATAGCCATCGTTGATAGCAAGTCCTAGCAAAAGAACCTACCTCCCCTTTATACTATAAAGTTAGAGATCCAGACAACAGGCAAGTATTATTTTGTACATTTAATGTCTTCAACATAACTAACTGTGCATACCGTGGGCATTTGCATGCTACAACATGAGAGGATATCATAGGCATTCCGCAAAATATCCAGCAATGAGCCAGCAGGAGTCTGCACATTACGGGAAGCATGAATATTACAAAAAACAAAACCCTAACCAAAAGATATCCAAACCAAGAAAAATTCTTGTGTAAACAACTTTCCCCAATCCTACTGACACAATTAATGGGACTTTTATCAACAAACCCACCTGTTTACCATATCTCGCAGAAACAGCGAGTAACTAGAGAGAATCAGCAGAGGAAGCTGCAGCCAACTATTTCTAATTTTTTATTAGTGGGAAAGTCATGCAGCCCCTATGATGTCATGAATAAATGTGTGCTTGCAAAAGAAAAAATGGATGTACAGAAAGTAAACTATGCAGTCAATATGCCTAAAACACCATGTTTACCAGACCCATCTAGTTTCTCACCATATCAGTCAATGGTGAAGGTTCTATACCCCCAACAGAATGCCGATCTTCCATATAAATAGGAACAAATAGAATAGTAGGAGCACAGAATCTATCATGCTCAGCATCTCACGAAGTTGCAACCAAGGGAAAGTTTCAAGACAAAAACATTAGTTGCTTGCTCCAATGGAAGAAATGGTGAGAAAAAATGAACTTTGCATGCAATGCCTTGAAATTAACGGGACACCTTGATATGCTTGGTTCATTCATGGAACATTCACTCACCATTAACCAGAGCAATATTGTCAATAACTTTAGTTATTTATGATTAGCTGCAAATCACCTCCATAAGTAGCTTGTTAAATACCAGGCCAAGCTAAAAAACCAAACTTGAGACTATCTGAACCACAACTCTGTATATAGACTCCATGCTATAAAGGGCTTAACAATGAGCTTCTTATTCCTCCAAGATATAAAGCTGCCACCAAATAAATGCTATGATGTGTAATAGCTACCAGAGTCTGCAACATGTCTCCCCGCCAAGCACTGCATCTGACTACGATAGCTGTTAGAATAAACGAAACAAATAAAGTTGCCATGTATTTTCTATTTTTGTATCGGCTTCTCTATAATTTTTTCCTCGTGTCTATACAAACATGTAGGGCTCCTTCAGTGATGGTATTGACATCATCCTCTATAACTAACTTAATTTGGCTAAGTTCTAATGTTAAATTCACTTAATTAACATATTAAAAGGGTATAACTCAATCATGGTTGAAGAGAGAGGAATTAATAGAAAAGGAGTAATTCTGCAATTTTCACGAACAATTATAAATGCAGAATAGCTGGAGGTTGAACCTATGATTAATTAAATGTCAATTAAGGTTAAACATCTTAAAAGTGGGTTGATGTTGGGTAATTTAGGATCTACATTCAAATTGAATGTTTAATTCTAATTAAAATCCTAATTTCAACTCCACTTCAATTAAAACAATTCTAATGGAAATAAATGTAATCTAAATCTTCTAAAAATCATTTAAAATTATTCTATAAGGTTTGGCACAATCAATTTGATGATCGGAACGTATTTTGACCTAAAACAAAATCACATGCGGGAATTTAATACATTTGGGTCTAATCGTAAATTGATCATGCAAACGACATCAAAACCCAAAATTGAAGTCACTATTAAATTTTTCATATCCAAATTAGGTTACTATAAAAACTTGAGTTCATTTGGACTTCATCTTGGTCAACTTCACATTTTGATCCTTAATACTTGATTTCATTGCAAAGGACCCCCTAACTTTTGAATTTCATTGCAAAAATACCCCCACCAACAACAACCTCACCTTCCACCTCCGCAACCTCCAGCCATTATCTCCGGCGAGGTTGTTTGCGCACCTACTGCCCATTTTCTTGCACGCAAACGAGCTATAAACCTTCGCCATCGCACGACGTTTCTCGTCGTCGAGATCCGACCGCGTTTCCTGCCCTTCTCCTTAGCCGCGACCAACGCTTCGTCTCCGATCCCGGTGGCCCCTCCGTTCTCTTCCTCTACGCATGCTCCGACCTCAAGAGCAGTGCCACCACCTTCCTCGCCTTCCTTCGGTCGTTGCCGATCAAAGCGTGGCCTCCTCCCTTTTTCTCGTCGTCCTCTTCTTCTTCCTCATGACCGGCGATCACGCTGGCCACCTTCTCATCCTTCTTATCGTCTTCTAGGTAGATCTCTTTCTTCCCCTCTCCCTCTAGGTTAGTTTAGGTCTCTTAAATCCAAGGTTCGACCTCTCCTACGACCTCCTCTCCTCCGTCTTCCTCGTAGGCAGCAAGTCTCCGGCGACAACTCCGACGAGCCGTTCCCGCAATGCTCCGTGCACCTCCACCTCCGTCGACCACCCCTCCACCTTCACCAGGACAAGGCGAGCGAAAGCCCTCAATCAATTTGCGACATCGCTCGCTCGAGACATCCCCCGGGATACAACCACCCGCCGGCACCTTCTTCGAGTCCGCTGGCCCTCCTCCGACCTCCTCGTAATGAATCGCAGCCGCCATTATCTTCAGCGAGCCACGGCGAAGCTTCCCGACTCCTTGGATTGGAGTTTCAAAGCCTTTTTACCTCAACCGACCAACCCACGTCGTCGGCGACCATACCTCGTCGCAGCACCACCTTTTGACGTCCGCAAGCCTCCAAGCTTCACGGGAAGCTTCTCCACGGCACGAAGAACACTGTGACTACCGACAAGGATTTTCATGCCTCAAGGAGCTCCGTCGACCACTGCCGAATCCGCCATTTCCTCCGCCAGCGTCGACCTCCCTCGCTCATCCAATCGACGATCCACCGCTGCCATCAAGTCCGCGACGCCACGTCGACTCTCCTCTGCCGTTCGCCGGCACTAGATGCTAACCAAAGCTCATTTTCGGTGAGGCGCCGCTGCTTCTCTGATGAGCCTTACCAGCTAAAGAAGGAGAAGAGAAAGAAGGCAGGGACCTAACCGCAAGAGCTCAAGGATCGAATTGCAAGTTCTCAGGGACCTATTCGTAAAGCTTGAGGGATTAATTTTAATCTGTGAAAGTAATCGCTTAATCTCTCGTATCTTTTAGTGGTTTACTACTATAACTTGGCAAATATTCTTGTTAAAGCTCATGTGTGCCTAATTTAATGCATATACGATTATCATTGATTAATAACTCTTTATTGAGCTTTTAATAAATATTTCTTACGCTGCATACAATTTCCATTCTCTACAAATTAAGTGCATCAGTGAACTTGTCTTACTTTCTTTGAGTTATCCATAAGTTCACTTAAATCATTAGAAAAAAATCAAATAGTGATATTCACGTATTTTATTACTCCCATAGACGACCTCGGATTTTCTTCTTTAATTCGAGTATTATAAAATTTAAATGCTTCACTTGCTTTGATCACTATACTACGACGCGACATATTTTTGAAACGATCGAAGCGAAGCCTAGCATTCAATGATCAATGAATTTCATCTTTCTCAGCATGTAATTTTGTTGATGGTCACCAGGTTCTTGTAATCATATTAAGACATTGTAGCATCCCTCGTAGAAGGTTGCTATTGAAGGGAAGCTATGAGCTTTGCATTCCAGAGAGAGTTAGGATATGGTAGACCCACCCCCAAATGCCAGTACTTTAGGGTGTAGATGGTTTCTACCCTCAAGTACCTGCTTAGTGGATCTACAAGTGATACAAGGCTAGATTGGTGGCCAAAGGCTATAAATAAACATATGGCATTGACTATATCATTATTTTAAGACATCGCTTATGGTTTGCCTGTACTCCATATGCATCTTATTCTCTGTGGAAATGAATTTTGGCTTGCCAATCTTCCAGCTTGACATTAAAATTTGACTTAGAAGGTTTATATGGAGCAATCATTGAGATTAGCTATTCAGGGGGGGAATTTTACAAAGTACATAGACTCAATAAGGCCATATATGGATTGGAGCATAGTTCTCCTTCATGGTTTCATAGATTTACTAAGGTGGTACAACTATTTGGACTCACTCTTCGTTCAATCATTTGGTCTTCACTTTACATAGTTCTTAGGATCGATGATGTTGATTATTTTTGTTAATGACATTTTAGTTATAGGCAACAATCAAGGTGGTACTTTGGCAATGAAGGAATATTTGTATTCTTAGTTTGTCATTAAGGATTTTGGCCTTTTTATTTATTTTACTGACGTTGTAGGAGTCACATAGGAAAAGACTTGGTTGTTATTGTATCGACATTGTAGGAGTCACATAGATGTTGGTCTCATTTTATCTCAGAGGAACTATGTGATCTTCAAGAGACGAACGTGATTGGTTATACTCCTACAACTTATTCCTATTGATTCACAACTTCTTGTTGGTGGTTCTGACGTTCTAGAGCTTCAAGATGTGATACATTTCTGCATTTTCATTGGGAAACTTCCATACTTAACAATACATATCTAGATATCTCCTTTGCAAATGGACGGTTGAGCTAGTTCATGCAACATTTTAGAGAGATACATATGGCAAGAATTTATCAGGTGCTTAGATACTTTAACTCATTGCCAGTGAATAGTTTCTATTTCAACAACAATGGGCATCTTGATGTTTGGGGTTACTCTGATGCAGCTATGCTAGTGCCCATAAGGATAGGAGTTCAACTACAATGTTTTGTATTTATCTCGAGGGTAATTTAGTTGCATGGCTTAGCAAGAAGCAAGATATTATTTCACACTTGAGTACAGAGTTAGACCATAGACCTATGACACGTACTATATGTAAGCTTTTCTGGGTGGTATCATTCTCCAAGATTTTAGTGTTTCTGTCTTGAGACTTTTGCTCATGCATTATGACGACAAGGCAGCTACCTTCATCGCTAATAATTCAGCCATTCGTGAGCACAAGAAGCATATTGAGGTTGACTATTATTATATTGGAGATGCTATCTTATCTAGGAAGATTTCTAAATCTTACATATCTATAGACGAGAAGTTGGTAGACATTTTCAACAAACCTCTCCCACGCCATCGATTGAATTTTATTTGATTCAAGTTTAGCATGGGAGATACCTAAGCGCCATCTTAAGATGGGTTAGAATAATAGAAAAAAATAAACCTTTATGTGTTTTTCTATTTTATATATGGGCTTGACTATAAATTTTCTCTCATGTCTCTTTCTTTAAAGACATTTAGGATTTCTTTAGTGATTAATAAATTCTTTCTTTCTCAATAATAGCATATTTACAAACAAAGCATCAGTCATCTTAAGAAGTGTTAGAATAACAGAAAAAAATAAAGCCTTTACGTATTTTTCTATTTTATATATGGCCTTTTCTATAAATTTTCCCTTGTGTCACTTTATTTAAAGACATTTAGGATTTCTTTAGTGATTAATAAATTCTTTCTTTCTCAATAATAGCATATTTACAAACAGTCATCTTTTCTACATGCCTCGGCTAAATGGACCCCGCAAATGTTGAATGCACGATAATGAACTATTCAACAGAGGTATCAGAGGTAGGAAATAATAATGACTATGGAAAGGAGATGAATGGGGACATGAACAAATAGACTTTTAAAATAAATGGTGAATTATAAAATAATCTATTTACAACAACAACAACAACCAAGTCTTTTCCCACATTAAGTGGGGTCGGCTATATGAATTCTTTACCTCCACACAGATCTATTTTCATCCATTTCAAGATTTAAATTAAGGTAATTGAGGTCATACTTAAGTAATTGAAGTCATACTTAATAAAATAATCTATTTATCTCTTTAAAAAAATAATATACCTATCTAGACCAACTACAATCTACATGCGCTATAGATAATTGAAACTACTACTAAAATAAGTTATAAAGTAAAATTTAGAGTGTGTTTCAATTCTTGTAAATATGTAAATATGTTCTACAACATTATGTCAAAGTGCCAACCAGCACTTGCCTGCTATACCTTTTCCTCTATCAGAAAATGGTAGGATTTGAAATTTTAAAATATTTGCAGTAGAATGGAGAAACTGATGCATCCCAAGGCAAATGTGCTCCAAACACCTAGTACAAGAATACATACACACCCAAAAAGTACACAAACAATATTTTTTTGAAAGGTTGTACACATGCAATATTAACAACAATATCGAGAAACCTGATGCAATGACTTGTCATTAGGTCTTCTTTTCTTCTTTGCAGAAGAAGTCACCCTTTTCCTTTCATTGTAAATAATGAATGTATCTAAAGCCTCTGAGAAAGGGAAAGTATCATAATGAGAACCACGGATTTATAAGATAAACCTTAAAGTAGGAATAGCTGGTGCTATAAAAGGGTGGTTGTGGTAAAAGATTAATCGAAAAGATGAAGGCATACCTTCTACACCTTCATAACTTCTTGATGGATAAGAATTTGTAAAGTTGTCAGCAATATTTTGCATTGTACATTCCAGCCTACCACCGGAGACACTATGAAGTAGCAACCAAAAGTATAAGCCAGGACATTTAGAAAGACATAACTTCAGAGAAAAAATCACCAAAAAAATTGGCTACCTATGCTGAAATCCAAGATGGTCGATGTAGTTTACAGGCTTCTTTAGATTCAACACCATCCCAGGCAAGCATCTTATGCTTTGACATGATCCGACTTTCTCAACAGACAGTAAATCAACGTATAAAATGTTTGTATTGGCAGGAAACTCTGAGAGCCTTTCATACACAGAAAGCAACATAAATTAGAAGCTAAGCAAATATGACATTTAGAGAGGTAACATTCAGAAAAAGGTTTAAGTAGAGGAAAAGAATCCACATAGCTAACCTCACTTAGTGTGGGTAAAGGTTTGGTGGTTGTTATTATTTTTTGAAAAAGAAAAAGGATGACTACTAAAGATTAGTAGGCAAATATAGAAATAAATAACAGATGCGTAGACCAAAAAGAAGAGAAAGATAAAGCTTCCCTTACAACATTTTCCAGCCACACCCTCTCTCCTCTAAAAACTGACTGGATATGCTGCAACCATATACAGACCAAAATGTTGCCGATATCAAGACCCTGATTGCTGGATCTACCATAGTAACTTACCGCCAAGAAAATCAAAAGTCATGAAGGGAGCCATTTTCAATGACCAAAAAGGTGATATCATTTCATTTCATTTTTTTTTCCTATCATAGATATACACATATATGTCCTAATCAACAGGTTGTTACGTGCAAATTTTCCATTAACCACCACTTTTAATCTTCTAATAAGGTTTTCCAAAACCCAATTCTTATTCCATCTCCGATATCCTCAATTTGCAACCAGCCCCCAACCAATCCCATCATCACCACCGACATTTCTGTCCCCAACCAGCCCCACCACCACCACCTACCCGCCACACCACAATCACTGACATCCCTACCACCACCTCCATCTGTCTTCTATCATTGTCAACACCCTCACCACTGCCGACGCCCTTGCAATCACTTACATCTTAACGCTTACCATCATCTGACAGCCCCCTCACCCAATTACTCCAACCAATAGCAACCTAGCAACTTCCCGCCACCAGCAGTCACCACGCACCACAAACACCACCTCCTCCCTCTGCTGTAGGACCGCCACTGGTCTGCCACTACCAAAGAGGTCTCCCTCAACCCTCCCAGCCTTGCTCTCTGCAATCCCCTTTGAGAAATAATTGAGAGATCTATAATATCTATAGGATAATTTGTGTATCTATTTCCTCTTTGGGGAAAAAAAAAAAAAAAAGGGTAATCCATATCCAAATCATGAATGTCCCCTTTGTATCCATATGTGTATTTTATGGATATGATTCCTTAACTTTTATACCCGCATAAAATCCATTTTCATATTCACATCCATTTTATAAATAGTTATAATTATGATATCACTTATATCTGTATTTGGATCCGACCTTTGCATCCCTAATACTGTTTCTATGACCTATAGTCTCTGAGGAGCAATTAGGGTTAGTGCACAGATCCCATACACTCAACCCAATTTATTATACTATATATGTCTAAAACAAAGGCATAAAGAACTGTAAAATCACACTGCATCCCCTCTTACCTCCTCCCTCCCACCCTCCATCTCCCACAGTGTAAAATGCTTCTTCTACCTATGATTGAATGGAAAATATAACTTCTCACGGAACTTCATTGATCAATTGTAAATACGGACATGTCCCTATACGAAGTTCAAATAACCAGTAGATCGGTTGAGGAGAGAAAAGCTTAACTAGAAATAATGTATTGCTTTGTTCACAAATGTATACAAGTAATAATAGTCAATTCTACACCTCTTTGTATAGAGAAATATGAGGAAAAAGATATAGCAAGAGTCTAATGAAATAAAAACATAACAAAAAAATCATTAAGACATAACATAACACTATCCCTCAAGGTGGAGCATATATATCTACCATGCTCAGCTTGTCTCTATACTTCTCAAACATAGGGCGAGATAACAACTTAGTAAACATATCTGTAGTCTAATCTGAAGAAGCAAGGCAAGCACTACGTAGTAACCTTTGTTGGATAAGACTCCTGGTAAAATGACAACCCACCTCCACATGCTTAGTTCTCCCATGAAACATGAAATTGTTTGCTATATAGGTTGCAACCCTATTATAACAATACATTTCCATAGGCTCATCAACTGTAACATACAAGTCACGCAACAATGACCATATCCAGATCATCTCCGCTACTATGTATGCCATGGCGCGGTATTTTGATTCAACGCTCAAACGTGAAACCACACTTTGTTTTCTACTCCTCTAGGTTAGAAGGTTTCCTGCTACAAATATACAAAAACCTATAGTAGATTTTCTGCCCCCAATATCAACAACATAGTCAGCATCAGAATAAGCAACAACACTCATAGGAGCTCTCTTCTAGAATAGAAGACCACGACCTGGACACTCCTTGATATATCTCAACACTTGCATCACTGCCTGCCAATGGTCAGTAGTAGGTTTGCCTAAGAACTAACTTGCTTACCTACCGCAAAACTAATATCTGACCTCGTAATGGTCAAATATAACAACCTTCCCACTAGCTGTCTATAGGCCTTGTTATCCAACAGTTTTGTTGTGCCATCAAATAAGTGTGCCTTTGGATCCATAGGGATATTAGTACCCTTGGACCCAAGTACGCCTGCCTCCTAGAGAATGTTTAAAGCATATTTTCTTTGGGACATAACAATACCCTTCTTGCTCGTAGCAATCTTAATGCCAAGAAAATACCCAAGACACCCAAGGTCTTTCATAACAAACTAGCGAGTTAAGTACTCCTTCACCTAAAAAATACCAGCTGCATCATCACCAGTGAGTATCAGGTCATCCACATAAACAAGTAAAGCCACAGTACCACCACTAGTCTTCCTCACAAACAGGGAATGGTCAGAAGATGACCTCTGCAACCCAACCACATCAAAGGCCTCTGATAGGCGCTGAAACTAGGCTCAGGGACTCTGCTTAAGGCCATAAATAGCCTTTCTAAGACTGCAAACACTCCCCCTAAACCTCAAAACCCAAAGGCTATTGCATGTATATCTCCTAAAGATTCCCATATAAGAGTGCATTCTTGACATCCAGTTAGTGTAACGCCCATCCATAGTGTACTACCACATAAACAAGTATACGGACCATGGAGAGGCAAGCAACCGGTGAGAAAGTGCCAAAAAAATCCACCCCACAGGTTTGGATGAATCCTTTGGCCACAACGCGAGCCTTATACTGAGAAACAAACCCATCTAGGTTGTATTTCAAGGCAAAGACCCATCTAGCCCCAACAAGATGTGCACCAGAAGGTAATAGAGTGAGCTCCCAGGTGCCCCTGTTATAGAAAGCAAACATGTCCTCTTCCATAGCCAATTTCCAGTGAGGATCAACTAAAGCCTGCTAATATGAAGTAAGAAGCATCAACCTAGAAACTGTAGCAGCAAAAGTATGAAACTCAGTACTCAGAGTACCGATGGAGGCTGCATACCCTGCAACACGGTACTAAGCATAGGAACAGAGAGCTTTCTGAATGGCAATAGGCATATCATCATCAATATCCATAGAAACCTAACCTGAGGAAATGTTACTGTCAGATGGCTCAACATATACCTGAATGGGAGAGTTCGATGGTGGTTCAATGGTTACTAGAGGGGAGGGGTGTGTGTATGCTTCTCTATGTAACTAACAGGTATCTGATATGTAGTGCCTTTGAATATCCTCTCATCTAATAGTACTACTCTGAATGTGCTCATAGGCTACTTTGAGGAAATAACATCTCTGCTACTACTGGTAAAGTCATCCATAGATATCGGAGGCACAGGCATAAGCACAGCAGTCACCATATCCTGTAACTGATATCCCGATGTGGAGAAAAAAGGAATTCACTAATGAAATGTAACGTCCGCACTGATATAGTGTTTTCTAGAGATGGAATCAAAACATCTATATCCTTTCTGAGTGTGACAATAACCAAGAAACACACACTCTGTTGCTCTAGGAGCAAACTTATCCCGACCAAGTCCAAGCAAGTGGACAAAACCTACATAGCCAAATGTCTTAGGAGGCACAGAAAATAATTCCACATCAACGTACAACACTGTCCATGGCACCTGCTCGTGGATAACAAACGAAGGAAGCCTATTAATAAGGTAATAAGCTATAAGTACCGCATCTCCCCAGTAGGTATATGGTACACTGTTCTGAATAAGTAACGCCCAAGTTGTATCTAGAATGTGTCTATGTTTTCGTTCTGCAACCCCATTCTGTTGTAATGCGTAGAGGTAGGAGGTCTGATGTACAATACAGAGAGCTGTAAAACCCCGTCAACTACTTGGTACAAAATTCTAAGGCATTGTCAGTTCTAATAATTTTAATGTAGATCCTAAGCTAATTCTTCACAAAAGCCACAAAATGTTGAATAATGATACCAACATCAGATTTATTATGTATCAAAAATAGTCATGAAATACGAGAAAAATCATCCACTAGAATTAAATAATAACGATAGCCTTGTCTATCTACCACATGGCTAGGGCTCCAAACATCACAATGTATCAAGTTAAAACAAGCAGAACTACTAGGATGCGTGGAAACTGGAAAATTAGATCTATGGTACTTCACCAACTGACAGGCATCACACTGAATCTTCGTAGCTGGTGACAGATGTGGAAAGAGCTGACGTAGCTTGTCCAGAGATGGATGGCCTAGTCGTCCGTGCCACTACAAGACACTCCTAGGACTCGTTTGACATGTTGTTGCAACTGAACCCTGCACTATCCAGTACACACCCCCTCCTTATGTCCACCACCAATCGTCCTCCTCGTCAAGCGGTCCTGAAAAATACACCTAACAGCATCAAAAATGACTCGGCAAATCAATTGCTTTGTAATAGTGCTAATGGAGCGCAACTACATAGCCATATCAGGAACATACTACACATTTAACAGGTGTAAAGTGGGAGAAACCGACACCCCCTTTTCCAAAAATGGGGGCATGCCTACCAAAGCTGGATTGAGCATTCTGGTGGAACCTCCTATATACCTCCAAAGCACTGGGGAATCATAGAAAAGTGATATGAAGCACTTGAATTTATCAACCAAGTATTACTCATACCCGAAGCCGATGCATAAGCCGTTGTGCCTGAAGACTGTGACTGATCATGAGTTAACTGTGCCAAGTGTTGTACCACTGCATCATAATTAGCATCTACAAGAGTGAGGGGCTCGGTAGAAGTCACAATAACAGGTGTCAAGCAGGTGTCACAGTAGCTTGGTTGGCCATAGTTACCCTTCCAAACTTGTTCCAACACTTGGCCTCAACATAGTCAATCCTCCCACGATAGGTGCATGTAGGGTTGCCACATGTACCATTGCCACATCCTCTGCCTTTACTACGGAAGAAGCCACCCCGACCACCACAGGTGCTAACAGCTACATGGGCAGAAGATATATTGGTGGCAACTATCTCATGGGTAGACTGAACCAGCAACCTGCTCAACCTCTTGTAAATTTCCTCAATAGAAGGAAGCTCAGAGGGAATAAGAATCTGAGAACGAGTCACAGAATAATCATCATTAGCCCTGCAAGAAACATATGGGCTGCGAACTCCTTCATGTGATCCCTGGATGTAGTAGATGTACACATCGGCCTACAAATATTACATTTTTCCAACAGTCCCTTCATAGTAAAGTAATACTGTGCAGACTCATTGACTCCTACTTAAGATGGCATAGATCATAGTGTATCTGGAATACTTGAGTTAAATTCAACTCATATGAATAAGCAACCTTCAGACCATCCCACATCTCCTTAGTCAAAGTGTAATACATAATTTCATCTCCAATGTGGAGAATAACACTATTCAAGATCCAAGCCCTCACCATAGCATCATCTATATTCTAGGTTGCATACTTTCCCTGTTCTCTGCTCCGGTGGTGCTTCCATAAGTACATGTTTCTTCTCATGACCTTCCACAGTAAGAAGGTTTGAAACCAATGAGGGTAATTGGTCTCATCCAGTTTCATAATTGGAGCAAAGGATGAGCTTTCATACAATCCACTTTCTGCACCCTATCCTGAAGACACCTCAAATTCTGCTAATGAAGCCATGCTAATTCCAAACACACAAAAAAACCACAAACAAACTGCAGATTTGAATTTCTATATCAAACACCAATATCAGCAACACTTAACAAGGGAATACACACCCCAAGAATTATCCAATAAGGGGAATACACACCTCAAAAATTATCAACAAGGCGAATACACACCCCAAAATCAAACCTCAAATCTAGGACATATCATATCATAATTCGATGTTGCACTACTACACCGATAGGAAGGTTCTCGATCTAGAACTCCATCACCTAAGCACCAAGAACCTTCATGCAAACTGTCTGGGAGAGACCCATGACCTACTGCCCTTTCCCTACCGCTGGAAATGACCCGGCAAAGAGAAGGCGACGTCGTCGAGCAGTCTGAGTAGGTCGCCCTGCCTCGCGCGCCCTACTGCTGTAGCACTAGGCGGCGCGACACCTACAGCTAGAGCATCGTTGGGCGATGACAGTGCCTACTGCTGGAGCAGTGTTGGGTGATGGCAACACTTACTGCTGGAGCAACGTTGGGCGATGGACGATGCGTCAAGCAGTAGCGCTGCTGCTATTGTGGCAGCGACGGTACTATTGCTGCTGCTGCGGCGGCGACCGGTGCTGTTGCTGGTGACTATGGTGGCGACAGTGGAGAGGTTTGAGGTAGGGTTAAGGTTTTTCTTGGTGGAGCCTCCAACTTAACTCCAATACTAAATTGAAGAAAATAAATCTTCTTATTTTACTAAGTCGGTCCTACACCTCTTTATATAGAGAGAGGTGAGGAAAAAAATATAACAAGATTCCAATGAAATAAAAAAATAACAAAAGACCCTCAAGACATAACGTAACAATAATAATATCAAAAAAAGTTAACAATCTCCAAAAAAAAAAAAAATTCAAGCGTTTTGTACCGAACCAATGATGCATACCTTTGGGGAGAAGGAGCATTGCTTCCCATTCCAAGCTTTTCAAATTCTGTGTACTCTACACATGTAACCCCATACTCCCAGTGGCCATGGACGTTCTTTCTCTCAATGAGAACATTGATTCCTTCAGTGGCACCTGAACTCCTTTGGCATGATGCAAAACCTAATTTCTGCAGTATTCACCGCTACATAATTATGAAACCACCCATATAAGAAGATGACTTGGCAGAGGAGGAAAAGAAAACATTTCTAAAGATTTTCATTAAATATAAAGCTTAAATTAGAAAATATAAATCAAACAGAATCCATGGAATACAGGAATAAGCCATCCAACTAGATGTTACAAGGCATTTTGTATTTTGTTTAAGCTTTTTTTTTTAGTGTAAAGGTTTTCCACCATTAGCAAACTATTTACTGTAATACACAATTTTTACATAGATGGTCAATTATAGTGCATATCTTTCCTTTTGTTGTAAGCATTATAGTGCATATCTAATCCATGAAGCTAGTTAGTGCCATGAAGGAACTTGTTTGCCAAAAGCAAGCCATTTTAGATTAGTTAAACCATACAAATAAAAAGGTGGAACATATCCTGCAAGGCTGAACAAAAGGGCCTTGTTATAAATCTTCACCATAAACTAGCTACATCGTTTCCAACTTCAACATTCCATTTGAGCATTTTGAAGGTCCAGAATTTTCTTCAGTTTTATACATTGGCTTGGTTTTTGCCATGCTATATGATTCTAAGTGTTGGGCCAACAATTATAGACATGTCCAAAAGATGTGTAGTATAAATAAAGATGTTAAGGTAGATGTGTATTCATATAAGGAGGTACCATATTCTAATTTCAAATGAAATTACCTAGGAAAAGGTTAAGTGGTACCAATAGATGATAAAATGAGAGAGACACATCTAGGGTGGTTTGGTCATTTGCAAAGAAGGCCAGTTAATGCCCCAATCAGGAGAAGCGAGGAGTAGAACGTTGAAACTTCTAAGAAGAGATGAGGAAAGCCAACGAAATGTTTGAAGGAAACTATCAAGATTCACACACGTGGAACGTGGAGGCTCCCTTGGAGCATGAGAAAATGCCCAATAGGGGCTATCCACGTGAAAATCAGGGAGAGAGAGGCAGCAACAACAAGTGGCCTTAATGGAGACCGACCGATGATGTGGTCGGTGAAGGTGGTGGCCGGAGATGATGTTAAGAAGAGAGAGAGAGAAGAGTTTGTGATGTGAGAAATATTATTGATAACTCAAGGAGATTACAATGGCAAAACTCTTTTTTATAGAGAGAACATATTCCACAAAACAAGAAACAAATCATATCTCTAAATAAGGAAGAACAAATCACCAAAACTAATTCCTAAAACAACTTTTCCTAAAATCAACTTAGTAAAATAACAAACTTAGGACTCAAGTAAACAAAATTTGGTCCTTTGAACCTTCATAACCGTCGACCCTATGGGACCTCTTGTTGTTGCCACATGGCAAGTCCACGTGGCCCCTTATTCTCAACACTCCCCCTCAAGTCAAGGCTAGGAGGCCAACAACTTGGTCTTCAACTCGTGAGGCTAGATGTCCCACCACTCTTCTTCTTTGAGAGTTGTACTATCGGTCTTCTCTTTAGATGAGTCAACGGTATAGCCTCTTGCAACCTCCAAAGTCCTTGCATCTGTAGCAACCTAAATAGTCATCACAATGGTCGACGTTGACTTGTCCTCGCAAAGCATGGCCTATAACTTCTCGAGATCTTCAAGAGTCAAGGAGTACACTCATGAGGTGCTAATAGCCCCACATGGAGGCCTCCCAAACTTGTCCCAGCATCTGTCTTATGGATGATTGGTACGTCCACAATATTGGCACTTCGGGTAAACGCGACTAGGGCCTCGACCACGTACGCCCCACACTTCCTTCTGGAACAACAAGTGAGGAGATCTTGCTCTTAGGCGTGACTTCATCTTTAGGAATCTCCATCTTCATGAGATGGCAGAAGATTACCTCAAGATCCATCTTCCCGTTGGATGGCAGGATTTGACTGTGGGTGGCTCGATAACTGGGATCCAACCCTGATAAAGACTTGGTAGATTGTCAAACCGCCCATGTCTCATCCTGCTTGTCACAACATAATGGCTCGTAGATGTCCAACCCCTCAAACAACGCCTCCATCTTCTCATAATATTTAGTTAAGAAGAGATCTCCCTAACTAGTTGTCCATATACAAGTATATAGATTAGTAATACATGTATTACTTGATGCTCGGGCGTACCTTTTCTCAAGGGCCATCCAAATCTCATATGCACTCTTTTTATAGAGCATGTTCGAGGAGATGGAAGGGTCCATCGAGTTCATGAGCAAGTTCATGACGGTGTAATTCTCCTTCTCGAACTTCTTTTTGTCATCCTTTTGCTCTGATGGCTCTTCAAGGAGAATGCTAAGTTTCTCCTATCCTTCGACAAATATCTTGAAGACGCGAGCCCATAAGACATAGTTGGAGGCACCCTGCAATTTGATGGTTGTCCCAAAGACAACCACCTTGCTCTTTCTCGGACCCAACATGGCATTAGCAACCTTAGTGGAAGCTTCCGTCATCTTTTACTATATTCCTTCTCCGCGGAAGGCGTTGGATTTGTAGAGGAAGATTCTTTGGAGACAAAAACCACAGACGTGTGGTTAAGAACCTACACATACTAAGAGAACCTAGACTGTAGGCTCTGATACCATGTCAAAATTCACGCACGTGGAGCATGGGAAAACAGCCCAACAGGGATTGTCCACGTGGAAATCAGGTAGAGAGAGGGAGCAGTAGCAGCCAACCTTGATGGAGACTGACCAGTTATGTGGCCAGTGAAAGTGGTGGTCGACAGTGATGTTGAGAAGAGAGAGAGGAGAGGAGTTTGTGATGTGGGAAATTTTATTACTAACTCAAGAAGATTACAATGGAAAGACTCTTTTTTATAAAGAGAACGGTTCCCACAAAACAAGAAAAAATATCTCTAAATAAGGAAGAACAAATCACCAAAACTAATTCATAAAACAACTTTCCCTAAAACCAACAAAATAGCAAACTTGGGACTCAAGTAAACAAAACTTGATCCCTTAGACCTTCCTAACTACCAGCCCTATGGGCCCTCCTGCTGCTGCCACATGGCACTGCCACGTGACCTATCTAACTATCTTGTGGCAGGTTCACGTGACCCCTTATTCTCAACAGAAACTATTAAGTGTGATCTCAATTACTTTAATTTAACCTAAAAATGACTCAAAATAAATCTAACTAGAGGCAAACAATCCATATAGCCAACCCTACTTAGTTTAGAAAAAGACTTCATTGTTTTTTTTCTTTGGAAAAAGAGAATGACGACTACCGGAGGTGGATAGCCATCCACTTCAATCCACTACTTGAACTGCAAACTACAAATGGTAGATCCAAAAATCAGCCAAAACATTTGCCTCTCTTGCAACATTTTCAATCCACGCCATATCCCCCAAAAAAATCGTTGCATTGCGTTGTAGCCACAAGGACCACACCGCAACCATCGCCTTTACCCAACAATCAAAGTTCATTTGGATCCCATTCTTGAAAGAGGTCCAAAAATTGTCCATGGATGCAACATCCACTCCTTCCAACCACAAATTCACCCACAGTTGCTTTGAGAAATCACACGTCCAAGAGAAGTGGGAGTCATTTTCATCTTGTCCACAAAGACTACAAGTTCTGTCTACTTCCACTGCCCAACGACTTCTATGCACCTTAGCAACAAGCCTTCCCTTACGAATCAACCATAGAAAGTGTTTGGCCTTCAAGGGGATCCTCAACTTCCAAAAATACCAACAATCCATATCCAGATCACTATCAGGAGCCCCCTCCTCTCCTCAAAGCAAGTAATAAGCCTTCTTCACAACTAAAGATCCCCCAGTCCATGCAAAGGAGTCAGGTGACGCCATCCTAGGTCGAAAACTATGCAACACAGAGAGTAGCAACTGCAAATCTTGAACTCAAGTATATGAGAGTCCATCCCCAAAATTAGGCACCAAAGAGGAAGACATGACATCCCAAACATCAGCCACCAAATGGAACTTGTCATCTACAAGAGCATACAACCTAGGCATTATCTCAGAAAAGGCACCATCTCCAACCCATCATCCTCCTAAAATGTGAAAATTCTTTCATCTCCCAAGCACAGGTGAAAGAAGATGGAAATCCTCAACCTTTCAAAAAAAAAAGAGAAAAAGATGGAAATCCTCTACATAACAAGCACCAAGGTCCCCCAAAAATTTAAGGCTCCTTAGCTAACCATAGCCCTTTTAGACAAACTCAATGAGGTACCCTAGGAGTCCATCATAAGAAGATGGCATAACCTGTCCCCATTTTAAAGAAGCTTCACCACCCACTTTGATAACAAAGCATCACTGAAGCTATTCAGGTTGCATACTCATAAACCACCTAGCTTTTTAGGCTTGCACACATCAACCCATGGCACCAACTGCAAAAACCTCCCAAGTCCCAACATGGTCTACTCCCTTCCAAAAGAACCTCTTTCTCATGACCTCCAATTACTGCAACACATTTTTTGGGTGACTTAAAAATCGAGAGATAAAATATTAAGATGGCCGAGAGCATAGCCGTCAAAAGAACAAGCATGACACCCCTAGAGAGGAACCTCCTACTCCAAGCACTGAGCTTCTTCTCCATATTCTCCATCAAATGTATCCTTTCTCCCACATTCATGTGCCCCTCAAAGGAAGCCTCGAACAAGTAAATGGGAAGTGACCCATAGATGTATGCAATAGCTGAGAACTGACAACCTCCTTACTCTTTATATTGGAAGGTGCAAATGCAAACACCGCCAACCCAGAAATGCCCCTAAAAATTCTAAGGAGCACATCCATATTCTCCACTTCCTAAGCCCCTCCCACCGAAAAAGAGTGCCATCAGCATACTGCAAAATTAAAGTCAACAAAGAACCATCTCACTAAAGTGAGAAATCATAAATAGGCCCCTTATCGCAGACCTTAAAAGTCATGGTTGCCAAAGTGTTCACTGCAATGGTAAAGACAATTGGTGCTAAAGGCCAGCCCTACCTAATCCTACATTGTGGCTATGCCCAAGATCCATCAAACCTACCATTGATCAGAATTAAAGAGGTTACGGCAATGCACCACTTCATCCATCAAACAAGGTTCTAAATGCCAATTTCGACGTTTCGATAAATTCTGAGTGCACAAATACTCATATTTCGACGATTTTGATGTTCCGAAAATAGTCCATTTCGGAGGCACATCGAGAACATGTCGACAAAAATGACATTTGTTCATCTTTTTCTCTCTCCTCTCCTCACCTCATCTCCTTACCTACTATAACCCACCCGCTTAATCCACCACCAACAAACCCTTCACCTTGAACCATCTCCCCTCTCCTCCGTGTGACTCAATAGAGACCCACCACCTCTCCTCCATCTTCTCTACAAAGCATGAATCACAATGTCACTACCATCAAAGTAACCAAACCCACCACTCCGACCATCGCAGCAGCAAGTAGCAGCTACACCTACACGTAAGGGCAGAGCAGCATGCCCCGAAATGGTCGTGCCGACCAACATATTGAAATTGTCAAAATACCGTCGACACCCTTGTATTTCAATATCCTTCCATGTCGATACAATCTGCCTAAAACCTCCCATTTCACTGGCATAACGGCAGCATCTTGATCATACTTTTAGAATGATTAGGATTGTATTGAATTCATATGATTGTAGTAAAAAAACTTGATAAGCACTTAAATATTAATCCTATCAAAAAAATATTTAAACACAGAATCACATGATCTAATAATCTAACTCTATAAAATATCTACCATAAACTCATGGATTTGCAAATGAAAATGTTAAAACCCATAATACGATCTAAATCTAATGATTGTAGCTTGACTCTAACTTAGAGAATAAAAAACAAATACTATTTAACTTTGGAGAAGCTAAATTTCCTTAAAGATCTAACAAATAGAGAGAGAAAACACTTACAAGAGTTCTTATCACTCTAACAAGCATGCAACAACAGTAATGGGTAGAAAAAGGATCTAGTGGTGGTGAAAGAGAAAGGGAGGGCAAAGGTGTTGGTAGTGTCGATGAAGAAGAAAGAGGATCCGATGGTGGCAAAACCAATGAGAGAGAGAGAAGAGATGAGGGTGATAAGGGATTTAGAGTGTAAGAGAGAACCAACAAGAGAGAGAGCAACCACATGAGAGAGGAGTAGACAGTGGTGGCACAAGCAACAAGCATGCAGGGAGGAAGCAACGTGCACCTTTAGGCAGGGAGAGATGCCATTGAAAACTCTAGGTAGGGAGGAGAGGACGACAGAACCTAGGGTTAAACTTGCTTTAATACCATGTTGAAGTTTTTCGAAATAGATTTCATTGAATTAAAAGAAATAAATCAACCCCTCTTTATATAAAGAGAGGGGATTATAATGGTAATCCTAATCCTAATCGTAATTTGAAAACAAACTCATAACAAATCAAATCAAATCTATACAAAATAGAAAGAGAAAAAAGAAAACAATTTTTACCTAACTTAATTAATCCTAAAAAGATTCTTTCCTAATTCTCTAACAATTTTTAGTTACAACAACAAGAACCAAGAGTGTTCCCACATTAAGTGGAATCTGCTACATGAATTTTTTTACTCGTTCTGTGGGGTCATTCGAAGACTTAAATTCAAATAATTGCCTTAGGGCAAATTCATCAAAAGACCTTCTCTACGTATTCCTATATATGCTCAAATGAGTCTCCTATTTTGGTCTTCTATTGGGGTTATACCAAACTTTTCTCTGATGAACTCTTTTCTTTTTCGAAGAATATTAAAAATAATCCACCACCATCAATGAGAGGGCAAATGCAAAGGGTGAAGATTGGTGGCCAGTGGTTGAACAGCAAAGGAATGAGAGAGCTACCCTTTTTTTTTGAAAGAGACGGGAGAGCTATTCATGGGTTGTCAAAGGAACAGAGGTATGGGAATAGAGTTCTTTGCTTCCATTGTCAAGGCCATGGGCTTCTTGCTCCTGAGTGCACCTTGGTCGGCAACTCTCAAGGACAATATGAAACACTCGATGCCAGTCCAATTGATGAAGCGTCAATGGGTAGCACTCTAAAGAAGGAGGTTCTCCAAGCAGCCAAAAAGGAGATCTGAAGAACAAACACAACCATTTTTCTCAATTCGATCATGCAAATCTCTTGAGCACCTTCACCTAGAGACAAAAGTTGGTGGAATTTCACACATTGAAGTTGGAGTCAGGCAGGGGTTAATAGGGTAGCACAGCTCGTGTCACCTGTCCCCATAAAATCCTTGTGCCGGGAGCCGAGTTCGAAACCCTCGAACTTGCCCATACACGCATAGGCTTATGGTGGCATGTGGTGACAATCTATGTCCAGCCATCCCTAACTCAGTGCCCGAGTGGTTGTGGCTTTGATCACGGAGGTGCTCCGTAGCAAGCGAGAAATTCGAGGACCCTTGTGCTTTTCAAAAAAAAAGGTTGGAGACAGGCAGGGGTTAATAGGGTAGCATAGCTCGTGCCACCCGTCCCCATAAAGTCCTTGTGCCGGGAGCCGAGTTCGAAACCCCTGAACTTGCCCATACATGCATAGGCTTATGGTAGCATGTGGTGACAGTCTAAGTCCAGCTATCCCTAACTCAGCGCCCGAGTGGTTGTGGCTTTGATCACGAAGGTGCTCCGTAGCAAGCGAGAAATTCAAGGACCCTTGTGCTTTTCAAAAAAAAAAGTTGGAGACAGGCAGGATAAGGCTGTAGCGATGGGGAGAGTCCAATGGTGCTCTCTTGGAATGTGTTCCTATCAAACAAGTAGTCCAAATTGAATTCTTGGGCCTCCTGCTGAAGTTTAGGAGTTCGGAAGTGGTGAGGACAGTGTATATCGGTCATTTGCGGTAGTGCACTGATCTCGATAAGGCAATTTATTTATATTCTGAAAGTTCATAATGAACTCAACAAAGTTTTTTTTAGAAAAAGGGATGACCACAAGAAAGTTAGTGTGACTGTTAAGTTTTGAAAGATTTGATTCATTTTCCTTGCAGAAAAAGCAAATGAAAATAAAAAATCACCATGCAATGACAATCATACCTTTCCATAGTGGAGCCCTATACCTGCCAATGCCAATAAAGTAACGTCCGTGGCAGCTACCACATTACTGCATAACAAAGAAATTCATGAGTTCTGGAAAATGTTCTGGCTATAATATCCACAAAACCAGGATTCTAGGTAACTAAATCAAACCAAATAACCTGACTTGTCGTACAGTTGCACCTTTTCTTCCATGCTCATAAAACCACTTGAAGATGCCCTTATCATGTGCTAGTTTCCATATTGCACCATGCCCACCAGGCTTGCAGACGGGAGATAGTGCCCGACTGGTCAACCATCTACCATTTTCTGCAACCACTACAGGCACCAGAGGCTGGAAAGGAATACCAAGTTTATGGGTTGGACTAGATAAAGTTATATATGTTTCCAGTTCTATTCATATAACAAAGGAAATCTAGAGAGTGCTACAAAGTACCTGCTCAAAAAGCTGAAAATTCTGCTCACCTCTTCCAAACCATCTCAGCCTTTCACAAAGTGTCCTAATATGTGTATGATTGTTTTTTGCAGAGCTTGTCATGATCGCAACAGGAGTTAGACACTGTTTCCTATATAGCTTGAAATATAGGAATTCCCGTGCCTGACATACAAAACAAAAAATAAATTCCTTTACTCCAGTCCAATATCATCAACATCTCTAAAAAATGGAAAAAAACTCATTAACAAAAGTTAGGCCAGGAGTACTTCTTTTTTTTCTTTCTCACAACCAATGACCACCAAACATGCACCTATGATTGGTCAATCAAATTTAACCAGCTTGGCAAACCTCCTGAAAGAGCTTGGATTGGGTCAATCAACTAATAAATACTAATGATGAAACCTGGCCAGATCAGGTACAACTGGCTAAATAAAAGCCACCGTGGCAGGTTAGCCAAGCCAGCTTGTTCCAAACTGAGTTATTTTGTTGCAACGAAATCCATGCCAAGCACAAAGAAATTAAGTCCCAAACTAGATAAATATATCCAGGAACTATTTAATTTAAAAATATAGAAAAGAGCATATATCAGTAGCATTAAATCTATTTAAAATCCACTGTGATCATTTTTGGTATTAACGGAAGCCGATAACCTCAAAGGTTAGTCCTAGCAAATTCCCTCAACAAAGGGAAATCGGGGAGACTTGAGCAGGAAATTCCAATCACGAGCGAGGTATCTTTTAGCTAGGTTTCACCTTAGGAAGAAGGTGTATTTCCTGATGAAGGATCTAACCTCCAAAAGCACCACCTGAGGAGGTGTGATTATGAATCTCACATTCAAGTCAGGGTGAATCAAGGCACAAGAGCACATGCCCTCTCAAATCCACCTTACACCATATATATAGATGAGAGGGAGTTGAAAAATTGGCCACATGCATGGCATTTTCAAAGGAGACATCAATCATCGCATATAGTCGCAAGGAGATCATATACACATCTTTTGATCTACCTTTCATCACCTGAAATAACAATTCATCTTTGACGGCAATGAATAGGGGGTTGAGGTTTTGTAGAGAGAATTGGTTGAGAGAAGTTACATGTTAAATAATTTATGGTGCATTGCATATGCTTAAGGGGAGTGACTAACGAATTATGTTAAGCCGAGGTGGCTCTTGCCTTCTTGGGATGCTCAACAGGCTATCTAAATGACGAGTCATAGCAAACCAAAAGACATTAGTTATGAAAACATGCACACACCCTATTCATAAACTATTACATTATATTATGAGGGTGTTCGTGTAATTTTTATTTCTATTTGGAGCCCTTAAATATTATCTCAACACCTCTCTCTATAAAAGAGGTATAGGGTTTTCTTTATAGATTAAGACGCTTCATTTCCTTCAACTTGGTATCAAGCCAAGTTGAGAGCTCCATCAAAAGAACCCTAACCTCCACCGGCAGCCCCCCCTCTCTACCATCGCCGCCACCGGTAGTGCCAGCCATCAACGTCGCCGCTGGTGCTCGCCGCCAGCAGCAGCAGCAATAGGTAGCCTACCTCCAGTAGTAGTAGTAGGCAGCCCACCACCGGTTGTTGCAGGCCGCCACCTAGGCTACCTGCCACCACCAAGGCCCCAACCGCTGATTTTTTATGCTCTCCTTGCTGTTGGTGTTTGGTAGCAGAGAGAAGGCACATCTCTACCTTTTGTCTGATTGGAAGACCTTTGGATCATAGTTGGTAGAGTGTTAAAGCCAAGGGTCTTCCGGGAAGGTGATTTGATGGTATTTTCAAATCTTATCTATTAGATTTGGAGTGTGTATTCCCCTGTTTGTTGGTGATCTTGTGGGGTGTGTATTTTCCTTTGAAGTATTAACTAATTTTTGAACTGCATGTGTGCAGATTACAGGGTGTGTATTTCCCTTCTAATTCGATTTTGGGGTGTGTATTCTCCTCTTTGATATATACCTTGTGTCGTACATGTTATTGAAGGAGTTCTGGGGTGTGTATTCCCCTATGTTGCATTAAAATCAAATCTGCAGGTCCTTAAGGAGGAGAAATCAAATTTGGGCAGTGTGATTTTGCGGATATGGTAGCTTCTTCTCAGTTAGAGATTGTGCTGAGAACCATCGTGGATGACTCTTCTTCAACCACTGGTGTGACGTGGTTGATTGACTCAGGTGCTTCCAATCATCTATCTAGTAATCCATAGTGTTTTGGGCAGATTCAAGTTGCTTCTCAAGGTCGCACTGTCCAAGTGGCTAATGAAAGACACTCCTATTGCTGGTCAGGGGAAAATTAATATTACCTCATCTATGCAGCTTAACCGTGTCTTATTAGTTCCTAATCTGTCTATAAATTTGCTCTCTGTTAGTGAAATTATCAAGCAAAAAAATTGTCATGTTATCTTTGATGAGCTTGGATGCATTTTCCAAGACCAAATGACAGGGAAGGCTATTGGTGGTGGATATGAAGAGAGAGGTGTTTATCGACTTGCTTAGGGTCCCATGGCTGCTACTTGTCAGATGACTTCTACTTCAGGTAGTGCTCTACAGTGGCATAAACGGTTGGGTCATCCATCTTTGGACAAATTACACAGACTTATTCCACATGTGTCCCCAGCTACACAACTTTCTTTTGATGCATGCCAACTTGGGAAGCACCATAGGTCTTCCTTTCCAGCTGCTATTGGACCACATATGTCTTCATGTGTTTCAGTTGATGCATCTTGATGTTTGAGGTCCCAGTAGGACTCCTAATAGACAAGGACATCGGTATTATTTGATTGTAGTTGATGATTTTTTCGGATTATCTTGGTTATTTCTCAAGAAGAACAAATCTGAAGTGGGTCCCCTTATTGAGAAGTTTGCGTTGATAATAAAGAAGCAATTTGATGTCTGCATCAAGACTTTCAGATCTAATAATGCATCGGAGTTTTGTACTCACCGATTGGCATATGGTTTACATGGTATTATTCATCAGATCTCTTGTCCCCACACCTCTCAGCAGAATAGGGTTGTAGAGAGGAAGCACAGACATATTCTTGATATGACTAGAACTCTCCTTATTCATAATAGTGTGCCAAGTAATTATTGGAGAGATGCAGTTCTCACAGCCTGCTATCTTATTATTAGATTGCCTTCCTCAATGATTCATGAGCAGGTACCATGGCAAGTGTTATATCCAGATATAGAGTTGTTTGATGTCCACCCTAGACATTTGAGTGCATGGCTTTTGTACATCTTCTTGGACCTAGCAAAGATAAATTAGCACCTAGAGCAATCAAGTGTGTGTTTCTTGGCTACTCCGTACTCAAAAGGGGTATCGATGTTTTGATCTACACCAGAAGCATTACATTAGTGCAGATGCCACCTTTCATGAAGTTGTACCTTATTTTTCTGTTACTGCCAAACAGGTGCAGAATGTGCCAGAGTGTGCTCCTGTGCCAGTTGCTCCTATACCGTTTGATGTATTCTCAAATGGTAGCAGTTCTCCAGCCACTGGGTCGTCTGCCAACACATTCAGGCTAGTACCAATAGATGAAAGAACTTTCAAGGGCCATACTTATCAATTACCAGTTGTTTACAGGGGAAAGCCTCCTCCGTCTATTCCACAATCTCCTCCGGTTAATGTTGATAACCTAGAGACTACTTCCACTCAGGAGATTCCTACAGGTATAGATACTCGAACATGGGAGGCTCCTTTAAATGTAGTGTCAACGGGTGTGGAGGTTGAGACCACTGAGAGTGCTTCGCCTGTAAATGTTTCTTCAGGTCCTGTTTCCATGAGTACCGAATCTATCGATGACGATATACCTATTGCTATTCGGAAAGCCTCTCGATCATGTACCCATTACCGTGTGGCTAGGAGTGTAGTGTCTACTAATTCTCTAGGTGTTGCGTTTCATGCATTTACAGTTGTTGTGTCCAGTTCTAAAATACCTACGTCGTATCAGCAGGCACTTATGAGTCCACATTGGAAGGCTGCAATGGAGGAGATGGCTGCCCTTCGTAACAAAGACACCTGGGAGCTTGCTTCTTTCCCATTTGGCGCACATCTTATTAAAGCGAGGTGGATCTTTGCCTTGAAATGCAACCCTTATGAGTCAATTTTTCAGTACAAGGCTCGTCTTGTGACTAAAGGATTCACTCAGACTTATGAAGTGGATTTCTTCGACACATTCTCGCTAGTGGCTCAGCTCTCTATTATTCGTATTCTCATTTCTGTAGCTGCGCCCTATGGTTGGGCACTTCAACTAGACGTCAAAAATGCTTTTCTTTATGGAGATCTTCAAGAGATATACATGCAGCAGCCTCCAAACTTCAAGGTTGAGGGGAAGTGCGTGTGCAAACTACGTAAGGCAATCTATGGCCTTAAACAAAGTCCTACAGCATGATTCTAGCGACTCTCAAAAGCATTATCAGTGATTGGATTACAGAGATTTTCATCTTACCATTCTTTGTTTGTGAGAAAGACCAATAAGAGTGTTGTGACTCTACTTGTATATGTAGATGATCTTATTCTCACAGGTAATGACATGGCTGGTATATCCCAGGTCAAGGAGTATCTGGCACAGCAGTTTGTGATGAAGAACCTTAGGAGACTCAGGTACTTCCTTGGTATTTAGATTGCCACGAGCAATCAGGGAATTGTGATGTCCTAGAGGAAGTATGCATTGGATATTCTTTAGGAAGCTGGCATGCTTGAGTCTAAGGGAGGAAATATCCCTATGGATCCAAAGGTTCACCTATTTGATAAGTCTGCTTGACTGATGGATAAGAAGGTATATAGGCAACTTGTAAGAAAATTGCTCTATCTGACTATCACTAAGACAGATATTAGTCTTGTAGTAGGCAAGTTGAATTAGTTTCTAGACAGGCCTACAGATGAGCATTGGCAGGCAATAATGCAGGTCTTGAGGTATATCAAGGAGGCCCAAGCGAGGACTCATTTTTTAGAGAAGAGCTCCTATGACTGTTGTTGGGTACTCTGATGCCGACTACGCAGGTAATGTGGGGACAGGAGGTCCACCACAGGTTTCTGTACCTTTGTTGCAAGAAATCTAGTGACATAGAAGAGCAAAAAGCAAAGTGTGGTATCACATTCTAGTGCTGAATCTGAATACCGTGCTATGGCACATACTACTACTGAGATGATCTAGATATGGTCGTTATTGAAGGATCTCCATGTTACTATTGGGGAGCCTATGGAGATGTATTATGATAATAGAATTGCCACATATATAGCTAATAATCCTATGTTTCATGAATGGACGAAGCATGTGGAAGTAGATTGCCACTATACTAGAAGCCTGATTCAGCAATGTCTACTTCACACTTCTTGTTTAGCTTCGTCAAAGCAAATTGCAAATATGTTCACCAAGCTCCTGTCTCACTCCTTGTTTGACAAGTATAGAAACAAGCTAAGCATGGTTGATGTATATGCTCCAACTTGAGGGAGAGTGTTATGTTATATTATGAGGGTGTTCGTGTCATTTTATTTCTATTTGGAATACTATAATATTTTTCCCTCACATCTCTCTATAAAAGAGGTATAGAGTTTTCTTTATGGATTAAGATGCTTCATTTCCTTCAAACTTAAACAGCACCTAAACAACAAACTTTGGCAAGAAGCTCTCTTCATTATTGCTGCCTTGTGTGACTTGAGGCCTTTTCCCCAATATTTCTCTACTTGTAAATTGTGATTATTGACTCAACCTAGCTTCCAGCTATGTTGAGATGGTCATCATATGAAGGATCAAGTTTGATTGGGACATTTACTTGACTAGATAGGGCAAATGGGGATGTTCTCGGTGATGACCAAATCAAGCTAGGACTTATGCTAGCCCAAGGCACATGCACCTTGAAAATGCACCGGAAAGGAGCGTAAATAATGTGAACAAATAATAAAAAGAATTTTAAAGATGCACAACAAAAGTTCAGTCCACAAGAGAAGATTTTACAAGGAAAACCTCCCTCTAAGTAAAAATCACCGACTAACCTTCCCAACCTAGGTGATCAAACCACTAATCACACTAGTTTGAGGGTAGTACGACCTTCATTACAAACTTCCTCTTTGGTCCCACCAAAGAGATTTTATCTCTCCCTTCTGGAGAAGAAAAGGGAAGTCCGATAAGCTAGCTACCCGACAACAAAGTAAAATGAGGGGAAAGGTACAAAAATGTATAGAACCCTTTCAAAAAAAATATATAGAGCCAAAATACAAGTAAGAGTTAAATTTAGGCTTAGAATCCTTCCTCTTTGGGGGTGCAAAATTGTTGCAAAGAGTGAGAAGTAGAGTGCTCAAAGAGTTATTGAGTAGATGCAGTTGGAGACCACATTCAAGAGAGAGAATTTAGAGTAAGAATGTTGTATTATCATGTTTTGTGTTTGCCTTGGAGAGTGCCTATGGGCAACTATAGATGTCTTAGGAGGTCTTTATAAGAGTTACTAAAATAAAGGTACCAAGTAGATCAAGTTACTATGAGTTGAATGTTAAAACAAAGCGGAAGCATAATATCAAAAGTATTAAAAAATCAAATGAACGCTTAGGTTTACATGGAAACCCCACTCACAAGGAGCAAGGAGAAAACCACTGGAGAAGTGCCTCTATAGGAGTGTTTTTCTCTGTTTCTTCTTAAGAAACAAATGAGGGTACAATAGCCTATTTATAGGCTCCCCACACACACCTCACTTCTTCATTCTACTATGTGGTACCAACCATACCACTACAACACACCATATCTCTCAACCCTCTCCCTCAAGTTAGAGTATGGAATGCTCAGCTTGCACAAGAGATATTCCCACTCTACAAAGCAAAAAAACACAACATAAATAAAATGATGCTGCTAGGTCGCAACTTCTTCATGCCTCTCATGTCGCCAGCTTCTTTGCATCCTCAATTAGTGTTGCCAAGTCATGGTTGCCTTATGTCGCCAGCTTCTTTGCATCTTCACTTTGCTTGTAAACAGGTGTAGGTAAGAATCCGAAGATGAGTTGTAGACAATTGATCTAATACCGGTGGGAAAATAAGCTCTCATACTCCCCCTTTCTCCCATACAAGCATGGGAGAAGAAACAAACATAGAGAAGAAATAAAATAGAGAAGAGTTTCTCCCCCTCTTCTCTTAAAATCAAACTCTTTCCTCCCTTTTTTTTCAATATATACATATATATTCTCTTTTTTTCTTTTTCCCTTTTTTCAATTTTTTTTTGTCCTTTTTTTTTACTCAACTCATTTCATTTCCAACTGAGAAACCAATGAGGGAAATAAGGGTCAAAATATGCAAATAACCCAAAATAACTCAAAAGAAATCTCATACCCCTTTCTCTTCACCCAAAAATAACTTAACCCTAACTCTTAAAGGAGGCAAAGCAACCCTAACTCTCAAAGGAGACACACTGCCGCCACCAACCATTTGGTCAGTTGGTAAGCTTCCTCACACATGTAGCCACCTCTACTGCATTGCCGCCTGCACCTCCTACTATCAGCACAGCCTCCAGCGCCACCTCATCTTCTTCATCTCACACGGTGTTGCTGGGGTCTACCTGAGCCTTAACGACACCGCCTAACCCCCCAGTGCTCCGACGCCGCCTCCTTCACACCTTAGCGTTCAAAGGAACCCCAATGTGCCGATGCACAAGGACTCCACAGTAGCAGGGCCATCGCCATCGCCTGCTGTTCTGGAGAGAGAGCACAAAATCGTCGCCGAGACTCTCACCGTGATCATCGTCAAGCCTCCTTGACTGCTGCAAGGTCACCTCGATTTGTACTACACCATCTTCATGCAAAGATCTACATCGCGAGACTCCCTATTGTTGGAACACGAAATCTCAAAAACTGAGTTCTCCAACTCCCCCTCACAAGATCTCTGCCACCATCATCGCCTCCTCTCACCACTGAAGGAGCAAATCTCCTCGCCGCGAACTCAACGCCTCCATGAAGATGAAGAAGGCGTTGATCTCAACACCTCTCGCTAGGGCTTAGCTACTGCTAGTACTGGCGTCAAAGAACAAAGAGATTGGCCATAAAAAATGAACAGGAATGAACCAAACACCAATGAATAATAATTAGACAATCAACCCAAGAATAAACCCACTCTGATACCAAGTCGAACTTTAAAATAAAGCGAAAGCATGATATCAAAAGCATAAAAAAAATCAAATGAACGCTTGGGTTTACATGGAAACCCCACTCACGAGAAGCAGGAAGAAAACCACAAGAGAAGTGCCCCTATAGGCGTGTTTCTCTTTATTTCTTCTCAAGAAACAATAGAAGTACAATAGCCTTTTTTATAGGCTCCCACACACACCTCACTTCTTCCTTCTACTATGTGGTACTAAATGTACCACTACAACATACCATATCTCTCAACACTATGGCATCTAAAAAAACCAACAATTAACCAACCAGCCAAATGAAACAACTAGAATATGAATGACAAGTAAATTGACTAAAATGCATGTTTGTCACCTAACATAACATTTAAAAGGGCTCAAAACCTTCCCAAAACATTCGATTAGGAGGCAACTGATCAAAGAATCGATCATCTAATTAAACAAGGTCAAGTTGACAATATTTAGTCCATCAGACCATTGGAGGCTTGACTCAAGGAATAATGTGCTTACTATTACAAACCAATTTCACCCAAACCTAGCTAATTTTTGAAACAAGTCGACCTTGAAAAAGGTCAACTACCCATTGAATGATATAATAAGGTACACGCAAGGATGATGCGAGAAACTAAGTAGTTAACAATAACATACTAATATCAAATGACTAGTATTGAGAGTCTCTCGTCCACTACGTGTTTTTGTTTTTTTCAAAGAGTGGAAGGGTGGTTATCCATATGTTAACCACCCAGATTCATCACCAAAAGCAACAAGTTACAACGCTAAGAGTTACAAGTTGGACTCCTAAAACACAAGTTGGGAGAAGGAGGCAATAATTTCGACATCAGGTGCCTCACCTCTAAAAACAACCCCATTCCTCCCCAACCATAGCACCGCCAGCACCCTTTCCTTCTTCCTCGTCCTGAATGTATTTCCACCACCCTAGACATTACCCCTCCAGAACGAGGACCAAAACTCCTCAAGAGAACCAAAATCAATCCAAGCAATTCCCAACATCCTCCACACCCACGCAACAAAAGCACACCCAAAAAAGAGGTGGCGAATGTCCTCATCTGCCCCGACACAAAACAGGCATCTAATGTCCATTGCAGCCCACCTTGCCCTCCAAGCCTAGGTGAGCACTCTTCCTTTCCTCACTAGCTAGGCAAAAATCTTGACCTTCAATGGGCAGTCCGCCGACCAAATCATCCTACAGTCTCACTGGAAATTCAAATCCACCATGTGTAAGCTTCCACGCAGCCAATAGAAGGCCTTCTTTACTAAAAAAACTCCCATCATCCCAACAAAAAGCAACCCTCCCTCCCTCCCTCAAGCTCCCACCCTTCTAAATCCCGCAACATCAGCTAGAACTCCGCACACCTCTGCTCTAACAAGGTCCCTTGAAAGGTGAGACACTAAGCACCATCCCAACAACTTCCTACAGTTGCCTCTTTGTTCACAGCCCTTGAGAAGAGGCGGGGGATACCTATTGCAGAGGGCCCCCTCTCCCAACCAATTATCCAAAAAAATCTGAATGTGTCCCCCCCCCCCCCACCAACATATGACAAGAAAAAACCACGAACCTTTGAGATCACCAATGCTAAGCCTCTCATGAAGTGAGACGCCCCTGACACCGGAGACCCAAGGGCCTCCCATGAGAGAATATCAAGGACTTATATCAAATAAATGAATGTCGATTAAGATAACTACAATATAGGCAACTTTTACAAGGAATCTCAATGGTCAGTTCATGTAATGTCAGTTGATATGGGTCTATCAGTCAATCCACTTAAGAAGAATAAATCAGCCTTGTCTGAATCATCAAACAGGCATGAAAATTATTGAAAAACAAAGTAATTTCAAAAAGAAATGCAGTTCAACTAGCTTTTAATATCAGACTTCCTATGACTGAAAGATCAGTCATCCTTATTTGGGCCTTCATTCAGCCTTGCAGGAACTGCCAAGGTGTTTTTGAGTCAATTCTCATCCTAAGGTTTTTTCCAAGTGACGAGGGACTCTGAGCAAATATTCCTTAGCCTATTTGCACTCTTTTACAATCATCTAAGTGAAGAAAAAATAAAGTAAAATACAAATACAAATTTCTACAAAAGTACAACAGTTTAAGGTCCTTCCTGATTCTTCTTGAGTTGTTCTTGAGTCTTTTTATCAAGTCTTTTTCTTTGGACCTCTTTCTTCTTGAATCTTCCTTTTTCTTTTTAGCCTCTGAGGTTTTTATCTTACAAGAAAGACTATAATACCTGACAATCTTATTTTGTTATCATCAAAACCTAATATATTGAACTCAACACGCCTCATGCATAGGTAATTTCTATCCTTGGCAGGTGTTGTAACAATCAATTCGAGCTAGATCATATAGTCAAATGGTTATATTTAACAAGTAGATGGCAACCTGCAGTACATTTGACACTGTAACAAGATAAGCTCATAATGCCATCCGTGTCCCTTTTTGAATTGTGTCCAACTAGGATTTTTTTACGTGGTTAATGGTTCAAATGGATGACAACCCTTTCCCAATGGACATAAGCATTGGACTTTTAAGCCAAACCATATACAATCATCTTGATTCATTTGTAGTTTTCATTTTGTCTCCATCAGAGAAATGAACCTAGATTATTTTCATTGCCTCAGGATCAATCACCTATATGTTTCACAGTTTCACTACAGTTTGTATTTCTCAGGTTGGGATCTCAAATCAGAGGTTAATAAGTGTTAGCGGTCCAAAGTGATGGTCAATAAGGAGTAAATCACAATTTGGCAGACATTTAGTCACAAGGACGACCTCAAGCACAAGGATCATCAAATCCATCTGATGTTTCCCCTTCAAGAAATTAAATTAGACCATTCTTGTGTTTTGTCATGCCATCACAAATCATGCTCTCTACTTCCATGCTTTTTCTCATCACAACCACTGCGTAGTTTGAAATTCTGTTCAATCCAATACTCCAAGTCTATACTCACCGGTGCTATATACTTCAAGTTAGCTATTAGCGAAAGGCATGTGTCATTCAGAACTCTTCCCTGACACCCCAAATATCTATATGGAGATCAATCCAAGTGTTCACACTTTTCGGCATGCTTTTACAAGGACCAAGCCTCATCTCACAAGTACTTCTATGAATTCCAGTTCCTACTAGAAAACCATTAGACAAATACATGGCATGAAAGGCTTAATAATAGCATTTATAAACGGATAAAGTTGTGAGTTTATTAACAAAAGAAAACAAGATCACCTATTCAGAGTCCCAAACTAAGCATGATGATTGGATGTATACAATGAGGAAGAATGGCCTAAGAGCATCAGTTAGATTGCCTAAATACGTATTGCTCTATCAACTTTAATAAAAATCTCCATGCTAGGTTTCCATCTCTATCATTAGTTCATAACAAATTGGTTGTGATTGAACAATTGTGACATATTGTAATATGTGTCTCGAATTCCTTGTACCAAATTATCCTCTATGGGACAAAAAAAACTTGTGCAAACGTTAACACACATTGAAAGACCTAAGATGAGTTCAAGATGTGCAATAATACTCTTCTCAAATCTATCTACTCCATCCAACTAAAAGATCGAGTCCTAGGCAGCCCATATAAAATATAAAAATGGAAGTCTTTCCATTTTCACTTTATTGATTTTTGTTCGGATGAGTTATTACCCCTTCACATCAGTTGACATTGACACATAGGCCATGTCATACTGTTAAATAGCAAGTCTTTAATTAGCTATCTACAGTTATATCTAATGTGTGTGTTTAGGCGTCGTTGAAAATGGAATCAACCAAGATTTTACCATGACCGCAATTTTAAAGAGACAAAAACCTACCAGCCTGTGGGGCACAACTAGCAGTAAATACCGTCTGCTATAGCAAGGACTCTTTAAGCTTCTTGTTGGTCTAGGGCAAGCACTCTTGGTAATGAAGAAGAAATAGACAACAAAATTTGAACTAAGCATGAGGATCTCGTCAACCAATCATCAAAGCCGTCTAAATAATCATAAGAATGTGGATGTCAAGATTTGCGTAATGGGAAGCGTAGAGGCTCATAGGCATGGGAAAAATAGCCCACGTGGGACTGTTCCACTTAGAATAGGCAGAAGAGGACCAGCAGCAGCCACCGGCTGCTTGTGGTCGCTAGTGATGGTGGCCGGCGGTGATGGTGGTGGTCAGCTGCCTTTGAGAGAGAGAGGGAGAGGAGTTTGTGAAGATGGAAAATATTATTGCTAAGTCAAAAATAAATACAATAGAAAAGCTTTCTTTTATAAAATAAGAAATTAATCTTATTTCCTAAATAAGGAAGAACAAATCTCAAACCAAATAAAATCATCTAAACAACTTTCCTAAAAACTAACTTAATAAATAAATAAACTTGCAAACCAAGCAAAGGACCGAACCCTAGGACTCTAGGACACCCAATAGGCAGCCCTAGTGGCCTCCTGATCTACTACCACGTGGCCTGGTTGGCTGCCACATGACAGTGCCACATGACCTCTCTTATTCCCAGCACTCTCCCTCAAGTCAAGGTCGAAAAGACGATGACTTAGTCTTCAAACTCGTGAGACTAGGTTCCCTACCACTCTTCTTCTTCGAGAGTCATGCTCTCGACCTTGTCTTTGGAAGAAGCGACAGTGTAACCTTTTGCAACCTCCAAAGTAGTTGCGTCTGTGGCAACCGCTAGAGTCGTCGCGACAACTGTCGTGGCCTTCCTCTCTTCATGAATCATGGCCCGTATCTTCTCAAGATCCTCAGGAGTCAAGGAGTCCATCCATAAGGTGCTAGTAGCCCTACGTGGAGGCCACCCAAACTTGTCCCAGCATCTCTCTTGTAGATGATTTGTACGTTCACAATCCTAATACTTGAGGTAGACATAACCAGGAACTCAACCATGCCCCCTTCCACACCCCGCACTTGTCTCTGGGATTGCAAGTGCAGAGTTATCGCCTTTAGGCATGTCTTATTCTTTTGGAATCTCCATCTTCTCAAGACATCAGAAGATGGTCTCAAGATCCATCTTCCCATCGAATGCAAAAATCTGAGCACAGGCAGCTTGAAAATTAGGATGCAACCCCGATAAAAACTTGGCAGATTGCAAGACCGCACGTGTCTCCCTCTGTTGTCACAACACAAGAGCTCGTAAATGTCCAACTCCTCAAACAATACCTCCATCTTCTCATAATACTTAGTTAAGTAAAGATCTCCCTGACTAGTTGTCCATATATATAAGTATATAGATCAGTAATACGGGCATTGCTCGATTTTTGGGCATAGCTTTTCTTGAGGGCCATACAAATCTCGTATGCGTTCTTTTTATAGAGGATGTTCGAAACGATGGCTAAATCCATCGAATTCATGAGCTAATCATGACGATGGAGTTCTCCTTCTCTTGTTACTTTTTCTTCTTATCATCCTTCTGTTCAGGTGGTTCCTCCAAGAGAATATTAAGTTTCTCCTGGCCAGTAATGAATATCTTGAAGGCACGTGCCCACAAGACATAGTTGGAGACGTCCCGCAACTCGATGATTGTTCCTGGAACAACCATCTTGCCTTCACCCAAGGAAAACGTGACATCAGTGACCATAGCAATGGTGTTCGTCATCTTCTATGACCTTCCTTCTCCGCGTAAGATACCGGATTTGTCGAGGAAGATTCGTCAGTGATGGAAACCACACGTATGTGGTCAAGGAACACGCACATGTTGAGGAGCTTAGACCGTAGACTTGGATATCATATCAAGATTTGCGCAATGTAGAGCGTGGAAGCTCCTAGGCATGGGAAAAATAGCCCACATGAGACTGTTCCACATTGAAACAGAAAGAGGAGCAGCAATAACCACCAGCTGCTAGTCGTGGCCGATAATGGTGGTTGACGGTGATGGTGGTGGCCAACTACCTTTGAAAGAGGGAGAAAAGTTTGTGAAAATAGAAAATATTATTGTTAACTCAAAAACAAATACAATAGAAAGACTCTCTTTTATAAAAGAGAGAACATATCCTCTAAAACAAGAAATTAATCTTATCTCCTAAACAAGGAAAAGCAAAGCTCGAACCAAATAAAATTCTCTTAAACGGCTTTCCTAAAAACCAACTTAACAAATAAACAAAGTTGCAAACCAAGCAAAAGACCAAACCCTAGGGCTCTAGGACACCCAACCAGCAGCCCTAGTGGCCTCCTGATCTGCTGCCAAGTGGCAATGGCTGCCACGTGGCCTCTCTTATTCCTAACAATGGATAAAGATAATAATCAACTGAAACAACACCAAGGTTCTGTAAGTTAATATTAAGTCCAGAGAACTATCTTGTGAACAGGGATGGCAATCAAGAGAACTATGCTTTAATTAAGTGTAAAACAGGTCAGAACGAAAAAGGTATTTTAGCAACTTGAGGATATTTATAGACTTACTTTCAAAACAAAAAAAAATTACATAGTTTTAAAATTCTCAAGTTTTTGGAACATCTTTCTCGATGTATATGGTTGCATAAACAGCTTACGGTTCAGACCAATGTCTACCTGCAGATCACGTATCAGACCTTCTAATAATGTTCGTCCACAATAAGGAAGCACGGCAGCTGGAAGGCATTCACCTGTATCAGGGTCAACTAATCCAAGACGATCTCCAGCACCACCAAGAGGATATATTTCACCCAGACTGGGTAACCCCTGGAAGTGATTGGACCTGTTATCAGTATAATAAATCATCCTCATTGAGGAATTGATGTGGTCCCTTATCCATCTTGACATTTATTTCAGATTGAATTCAGAAGTTTACCTCGATTCCCCATAGAGCTGCCTGAGAGGCATATTCTGTATTTTTAGAAAGATCAAGAACTGTGGGGACATGAAATTCAGTAAATTGGTATTCCATTGACTTCTCCATATCTTGGGACAACGATCCTTTTTCTAGTTTTGAAGATGAAAGAAGTCCAAGCACTGTTATTTGATACCTATTAAGATACCTCAAGTTAGAAGTTCACGGCTAATTCTTCAAAAAGCAGGTAAGCCCTGCATAATTATATTCACATGGTTAATCAAGCAGTTACAGTCTTACAGAATCCAAGGAAAGAACAACCAGAGACTCAGTGTCATTTTTTTACAACTCAATGGTGGCAAAACAACACCACCACCAAAAGAAAAAGCACAACAGGAAAAACACAAGCACCACAGCACACAGACTGCATGAGATGAAGATTTCAGGAAAATGTGCCATGTTGCAAGCTAAATATGGAAAATTGACAGATGTCAAAGTCAAATTTTAAAGTAAAAAAGAGTCAAAAAAACAGTTACAGTTATTAAAACCATTCTAACCATGCATCAGCCAAGATAGATCTAAAACTCGAAATATTAAGCAGCTCTGTTTGCTATCTTCCCTTTACAAAACTGTAAAGTCTTGAAGGATTTCAATTGAAGAACTTTCATTTACTGCAAAACTCCACACTCAACTTCTCAACAACTACTTTACAATGTCCGCATAAAAATCTTTATCAACTACATCCTTCAAATAAAAGACAGATTAAGGCAAAGAAAAACTTCCACCCTTAATCCCCGCCAAAAATATTTATGACTGGCACAAAGCATGATCTATCTTCTGTATATAAACCAACATTCTGTTTCTAGTGAGTAAATAAGTGACAGTAACTACATCCCCCTGAAGCATTCATGCGTCCATTTGAAGCAAAACAAGCTAAAATCTCTAAGGCAGTAAGATTCCATATCAACATTCACAATTCTCGTTAGTCGTTGCCCAATCACTGACAGCAACCTCATCCCAAATTTCTCAATTCCACCAAAATCTCCATTAATATACCAACCATCCATCAAAAGTTACAGCAGACTACACTTTTGATCGGAGGTTCTGTTGAATGATCAAAGTTTTAACAAAAACCCTATCCTTCTGAAGATAAAAGGAGAATTCTTTCAACCAAATTCGAACATCACCAAACAGCTATGCCACTGAAACAGGGGTAGAGTCAAGGGGGGGTTAGTGAGGGCTGTTACCCCGCAAACTTTCAAACTTCCTTAAAAATTATACACCAAAACATCTAAGTTTAGTCATGCGTGTTCACGTTCTTCCCCTGACTACTACCTTCTCATTGTCTGCCCCCTCAACCTAAATTCCTAGCTCCGCCTCTACGTACAAACCAAAAAAGAGGAGGAAAAGAAAGGAAAAAGAACAAAAAAGGGGCAAAAAAGGCCTCTTTAATCCAACATTTGCTTACCCAATGATGCCCCCAATGCAATCATAAAACTGCTCGACCTCAGCCAGCACCTTCAACAGCCCCTCCATCAGCTCCCTTTCCCTCCCCTCAACATCCACAACACCCTCATTCCCCCACCTCGCCACCATCTCCGCCAGCACATACAACGCACTCTTCAACACGCTCCCCTCCACCTCCCCCTCCTTCCCCTCCTCCTCCTCTTCCCCTTCCCAACCAAGCACGTGACCCTGCCCCGCGGCCACCAGGCACTTCACCAGGTAGACCTCCCTCTCCCCCATCCCCTCCAAAACCCTAGACCGCCTCCAGTCCTTCACGAATCCCCTCACCCTGGGGTCCGAGTCGAGCACCCTGAGCCTCCCCCGGAGGCCCCCGCCCGCGGCGAGGAGCCGCGAGCGAAGGACCTCGAGGCGGGCGATCTCCCCGGGGAGGTCGAACTCGGGGGCGGGCGTGTGCTCGACGGGGATCGTCGAGAGCTTCTGGTGGACGGCGAGCCGGCGGGTGAGAGAGTCGGCGGAGAGGGGAAGGTGGCCGCGGCGGATGGGGAGGGCGCAGCGGCGGAGGAGGCCGGCGGATGGGGGGAGGAGGACGGCTGCAGATCCACCGGGCGGCGCCGCCGCGGTGGGGGCGGCTGCGGCGCTCGCCATTGGAGAGAGGGAGAGAGAGAGAGAGGTGAGGCGAGGAGTGAGGAAGAGATAACCAACAGAAGGAGAAAGTGAGATGCGGAGGATGTGCTGCGCTGGCAGTGGAAGGGATATGCCACGGAGGATTCGCTCTCCGCTGCTCTTGGCGGGACCTCGTCCGCTGGATTCTTGATGCGATGGGTCTCACGTTGTGGGCATCCGAGCTGGAAAAACTGGAAAAAATCGAAACTTCTAGAAGGGGTATTCTTGAGATTTGCTTTGGTTCGGAATCTTCGCTGCGCCATGAGAAAACTAAGAAATCATGCTAAGAAAAAAATAGCAAAGTGGCTTCCAATGCCAATTTTCTTTGATTTCAAGAGCTGCGATGTGTAATAGTGGATTTTTCTTTCGTTACCAAATATCTTGAGGTAAAGTTATATAGTTAGCTAAATTATTTATTTAGTATTAATATGTAACTTTTAAGGATGATAATCTTTATGATATACTTGCTAGCTATTAAATAGGTAATAATGTAAATGAAATTGGAAGCTTTATAAATCTATTGGTATGATAGTGTTCAAATTTCCTACTGTTTCCAATAAAGGACTACAAATCTCTTACAAGATTACAACTATAAAAAATGAGTCTATAGATTATGAATTAGGCTATGGATCTATGGTGATTATGCTTAATCTCTTGAGCACCACACTTGAATTGTGATATAGGAAGACCTAAGTTTAGTTGAAGGACTAGAGGATTCTTTACTACCACCCCTTACTCCTTAATTCTTCCATCACTTCCTAATTTAGACTCTTCCCCTTAACAACCTCTCAATAAACAAGACCATCTCCCACATTAATGACTATACATGTCAAATATCATGATGGCTCCCCCCATGCATGGGAAGCTTCTATGACATCATTCATGACGATTGCTTGAGACCCTTAGAAGGTACTTAATTTGTTTCTATAAATCTTACTTTAAAATTAAGTATCAAAATTACAAGTTAATATTTCCACCCAAAATGGGAGTAATTGGATTTTCCTTTACACAAGCTCAATCGATGCCTCTACATCTCTCTTTATTAAGTTGAATATGATTGTTATTTCAAGTAAAGCTTACATCTTTTTGGCTACAAAAGCTAAAAGGAATCACAAGATTCAAAGGAACCAAGAAGCTTTGAGCGCAAGGTGGTGTAAGGTTCATTCTCACTCGTCTCACTAAGCCCTAAGGATAACCTTTTCGGCCTTGACACCCTCTCAAGAAGCTTCCAACCCTAACCACCTTTTTCCGGGGGGGTAAGGGAGTTAGCCGGCCATTGCGTTGGCCAAGGCCCCTCCCTATCGACCCCTTGCTCCGCCCATCACAACCCTAACCCCATCAATTGCTTTTGATCCATCTTCAACACTCTTTTGCTTGGTTGGCCGATGGTGTTTAACGCTGTCTTCAACAATGTCGTCCTTTCATTGACCATCCTTACATCTTTGTGGTGGTGTACCTTGTGGACGTTGCTTGCTAGTTGTTGCTTGGCTAATCGTGGTTTTGTCGCCCATGTTTTATGTTGTGATCCTCCTTATGGGTTGGGGGCTTGACTTCACTGAGCAAGGGGCATTGGTCTGTCACTATAAGAAAACTATGCTTTTGAGATGGTTACTTGCTATGGTAATTCTTTTCATGACAAAAACATTCAACTTTTGTGACAGTACTAACATCTCCTTTCAAAATTTATCATAAAAGTTTTGGAGGCAGAAAATAATTGTTACAAAGATAGAAAAAAAAAATCGACGGACATGCTCCCGCCCATCGTACAAAAATATCCCTTTACATACATATTCCCTCTTGCCGATACCATTAAAGCTTTTGCCCTCCGCTTCTCATTCCCTCCCCCAACCTCGAATGCCCTAATCGCCCCACCCCACCTCCTCCTCCTCCAACCATCATTCCCCTCGACCTCCTTTCCCCCGATCCCCAATCCACGACTCCCCTTACCACGACTGCCCTATTGGTAAGTCGGTGGACTACTACACCATTCTGGGGCTCCCCTCATGGAAGGAGGGCATGATGCTCGAGCTAAAGTCCATCGAGCGTTCCTACAAGATGAAGGTAAGGCAGCTCCACCCAAACAAGCATTGCGATGACCCTAACGCCACTGCTACTGTTACGACCGGTTCCCAAAGCCCGACATGACACGAGATCGGACCGACTCGACTGATCTTAAGACCCAGTCGTCCAACGAGAAAGTAACCAAAAAGCAGTAAAATAAACCACATTCACCATGCAAGCAACTAACAGTAACAAAAGTACAGTAGTAAACAAGTAAACTACTACAGTACACACAACCACAACAGTGTAACAAATTACTCACTACAACAGGAAACGGAGTACAACAAAAGCTACAACTACTGGGCTCTACTGGACCCAGCACCCTCTGCAGCCGTAGGCTCTGGCTGCTCAAATCTTGGACTTGAAAAAGGTTATGAGTACACGAAATCAGCGAACGCTGAGTAAAGTGGCAAGCAACTAACTAAAACAGTAAAGGTGAACAGGTAGCTGTTGTTTTTCAATTTCTTTCTTTCTTTAACTAATTATTCTTCCTTTCATCACTTGGTTTATTTATCAGGTCTCTTTCTTGATCTCAAATGTTCCTCATGGGAACGATCTTGATTGCAGCTTTTTCCGAAGAGTAGAAGTAGCACGTAGTGCTCTCCTAGTCGAGAGAGTCCCCCGTGGTGGTCCTACACTCAGTCAACCACCCTAAGGTCACTGACAGACGTAACAGTAACTACGGCATGTGCGATAAACGCACGGGTAGCTACCCCACACTGGCACACAGTCAGTCGTTTTCGTTAACGGGTGCGCCCAAAGCACAGCACGGAACCAGTATAGGGCATAGCCCTCTCAGTAACAGGGGTCTAGCCCCTAAGAACTAAACAGGGGTTTCGCCCCTCCACAGTCCGCGCACCCTCGCCTAACTACCCTGGTTTGCCCAGTGGGCCTAACAAGTCGGTGTAGGACGGCTAGCTGAACCCCGGGCGCCGTGAGGTGGCTAGCACTCTCCCTACACTAGTAGCTCTCCCCGGTACTGTGTACACGAGGGCCACCGACTCGGTGCAAAGTGGTCAATCCTAACCATGGGTCTCAACCCAAGGGCGGCTAGCTCCCCTCTATAGTAAGAGGTAACATGTGCTCCCCTTAGTACCACGTACTCAAGGGCCAGCACACTTTCCAACACATACGCAGATTCATTCCATTTATCTTCCAGGAGCTCAACTTCTAATTCCCCGTAGGGTTCATGCTCATGTTCTCAGGCCAAGCCATACTAGGTTTCATCATTTCTATTTCCATTTCTCAGGTTCTACACATGTAGCATATAACTTTACTATTCACAATCCAGGTTTATTCGCAAGTAGCTCGTGTTTCCAACATTCAATCATCCATTTCCAATTCATATACAGGCAGCTCGTATTTAATTGTAAACAACAGGAATTTACATGCAACAGTTGCTAACAATAGTATTTTACATTTCACAGGAAAATGTTATACATTTACAGGCAATTGTTATTATTCTATTGTCTCATCCAAGATTGCAATTCATACATTCCATACAACTATTCCAGTGTTTCTAGTCCTAGGATTCATGCCATACCCTAGGATCTAACATTCATTCCAGATATGCATTCATGTTGTAATTAAACAAGGGGAAGCCACTCTACCAGTAAACCCAGGAGTAATGGGGGCTTAATTGGCAAGTCAACGTGCCTCAGTAAACCCCAAATCTGCAACAAAACGAGGTCCTATCACAAGGATCAAACAAAAGAGACCACTCAGAACATGATAAAAGTATTCCAACAAGTAGAGGAACTTATACAAAGAACAACGGAATCTTAATTAGGGAAATCGGACCTCAAACGGATCCTAAACGAGTCAAAAACAACAACCCTGATTCATATCAGACGTCTGGAACACCTTCCAAACGTCTTAAAAAAGGTCTAGAACCATACCTCTACTCTGCGCTACTCCTCAGACGTCCAGGGACTCTGCTGAACCGTCTAGACCTAGTTCAAGACGTCCGACCACCTCTTCAGACGTCTGGAGACACTTCCCGTCGTCCGGTGCCTCGCCCAGACGTCTGAACTGCGTAGGAGGGCATGCCCCGTGCCTTCCCAAAGCAAATCCTGCACGCGCGACACAAAATCTTCTCAAAATGGCATGGAACATTGCCTCGACGGAACGGCCTGCATGGCCGTATCCGCAAAGGGAGGTGTATGTCGTGGGATTTACCTCTCAGTCATCTGGAACCACCTCCAGACATCGTCTACGTCTTCTGGATGTAGATCCAGACGTCTGATTCTGGAAAAATCCCAGAACCAGGGACTGCCTTCGCCTTCTCACTCCACGCACGACCGCGCCGCGCCGGCTCGACCACTGCTCTGGCTGCAGCAATGTCGAGGAGGACCTCCCCGACGCAACTCTCCTCCTCGCGCACGCGCCGACCGACCGTGAGCTCTCCGGCGAGCTCTCTCTTGAGCTCGTGCGCGTGCTCACCTCCCTTCCCCTCGTTTCTCCTCCTCTCCCACTCCGCTCACGCCAGCTCCTCGCTACTTGCTGCTCACCGCTCTAGCTGGAGAAGAAGAAGGGTGGATGGAAGTGGGGTGGCGTGGGGGAGAGGAGGGGGGTTTATAAGGGTGAGGTTTAGGGTTTCATCGGCGAGAGGAGAGAGAGGAAAATGCGGCTGCGTACTGTCAGCGTAGCACGCGCGCAGACGCGTGGACGTACACAAAAAAAAAATTGATTTCCAGACGTTTGGGAAGGCATCTAGATGCCTGACCCAAGTCCCAGACGTATTAAACGGTTTTAACAGCATGGGTCTTAATAGCTGCCTTCCAGTGCCTCCACTCCTCCTACGAGCTCCACAAGGATGCCCATGCCCAAGACACATTCGATGACCTCCTCTGCGTCTGCCACCAATGCTTCACCCACGACTTTGTCCTCCACTCCAAGCGTAGTGGCCTTGCTAAGGACCTCGAGGAGCGCGAGCATGTTGCTGTGTCGGTGGAGGACCCCAAGGAGAGGGCCAACAAGGAAGAGCCGGGAGCATCTGCCAGGCTAAATGTGGAGCTCGCGAGGATTTGCACGATGATGCATTCTAGGAGGGCCGGTAGCGTTAGTGCTGCAGAGCTGGATGGGGGAGGTGGTAGTAGTGGTGGAGGGGTTCAATAAAGCGAGGGTGCTGAAGGTGTGGTCGAAGAGGAGAGGTGGTACTAGGGAGTACACCGTCGAGAGGCCGAGGGAGATCTTCTCAGGGTTTAGGGAGGTGGAGGATGTTGTGATCAGGTGAGGGGGTTGAAGAAGACGGCAACTGTGCTCGTTGTCCTGGCAAGTAAGGGGGTTGCGGTGGAATCTTCAAAAGGTGTATGTGGCAATATCTCAAATCCTTTATTGGTTGTGCCTCTTCAACCTTTAATGGTGTATCTAGCATAGCCACCACTACCAGGCCTCCTGAATTTTCCTATACAAACCTGGGCAACATTGTTGGCTCTGGCTGCCAAACATATGAAGATTATGTGCTATGAAAGCTCCAAAAGGTGTGATTAATGTAACGGTTAGAATCTTTTGTTTTGTCTAGTTAACTAACATCGGCTAGAAATATTGGTTTCTTCAGCTAATATTCTTAAGGAAATATTGGTTGTTTCAAAACCAAAGGACCCCATCAACAATGGCAAGGCCGACCTCGCCATCATCCCTTTTATGGCTCCCCCGCAACCTAATGTAGATGATCGCCATCATGTGGATGATGTGCCCCCATGCCCTAAGAAGGTGTGGTGGAGTGCATTGCCGTGAGGTTACATGGTTGTCATGTATTGTGATGTTTTATAGGTTGTTTAATTTTTTTTTTATCTTTGGTGGGAATGTTGTTCGCAGGGATGCCATTGATTCAGAAGCATATGAGAGGGCCCATGTGGTTGCACTTACTGATTGGAATATGTTGTTGCTATTGTTGATTGCATTGTTTGTTCTTTTGTTTACTTTTCTATGCTAGTAAAATTTATCTTGAAGATGGGTGGCAAGTGTTTAGATGCATTGTACCTTGATGATGGACTTATTTGCAGATTTTTTTTCATTTCTTTTCTCTATCTTTTTTCCCCTTTCTCAAGAAGGCTTTGGATGCCTTCACAAGATAAGTAGCCTTGCTTTTATTAATTGAATTGTTGTTGTATGAAATATTGAAACAAGAAGCACACTTGGATTCCATTTGAGTGGTCAAGTTGTTGGTTTGTTTCTATACTAAGAGCATAAATCATTTGCAAGATACAACCCTGGAACTTGCCTGAATTATATGGTACTTTGGTGGTGTTTGATCTTGAAACCTTGCCCTCGAAACCAATGATAACAATAAGCATAGATTTTTGAGAGATGTAATCATGGAAGCTACTTGAAAAGTCAGCAATTAGCACTAATTAGGCTTGAAATTAGTGGAAAAGAAGGCAATCTGTTTACAAGGCATAACCTTGGAACTTGCTTCAATGGCTTAACAGTTGAGCCCTGATCAGGCTTGAAATACCTTCCGGAAATAGGGATGGGTAGAGCGAGGAATTTAGATTTGGGGTGGTGAAGACAAAAGAGGCTATATTTATCAATATGAACCTAATGTTTAGGGTGGGAAGACCTGAGATAATTAACTCAAACCATAGGTTGTGGTATAAAATTTGAAAAATTAAAAAGTTGGGACATAAATCATTGTCTATTACAATGTATTTTTATTCAAACAAAAAAGAAAAAAAACCAATACTTTTCAACTAGATAGTAAACAACAAATCAACCGTAGCATATGCTTGCTTTGGTTTTGTTTGAAAAGTGATCACTTTTGGCCAATAGCTACTCTCTCACATATGAAAGAATGCTTTCAAGTGTGGTGGATTCACTCAGAGTTTGTTTTATTAACAAAATGATAAGTGAATAAACAATGATGGAATTCTATGCATATGCTTGGTGAATGATACCTTCAACCAATATTTGAGGCTTGCTTTATCCTAGTAATTAGTGATAATAGAAAAGGTGATTGCTTTCTCGCTTGAAGGTTTTGATTCTATTTCAGTTGGTGCTTTCTATATCAACATGATGGGCCTTATTTACGTACTTCTGATGTTAAAACTTCGTTTTTCTTTTGCAGTAATGTTTTTGCCCATATGTGGGACAGCAACTATATAAAGGAAGGCTAAAGCATGCAGAAGAAGAAGACAAGGGTTCCCTTTCTTTCATCTCCATGTTTTTGTTCTTCCTCTTCTCTCTCTCCTCCCACACACACACTTGCAGGCACAAAAAAAAGAAGGAAGAAGGAAAAACCAAAATTAGCCTTCACAAAAGCTTTGTTTACTTCAATGGTCTAATGATGTTCATAGGATAATGTGCTAATATGTTTTGCTTATGTGTCGATTGCTATCTATTACGGTATCCGACAATGATGGCAAGAAGGGTGCAGCGTATCTAGGTGAGACCAAGTGACCAGCATGTGGTTTTTTGTTTTTTTCATGATTTGGTCTTGCCATATATGAGTTCACTTGAATGAGATGATCAGCTAGGATTTGCGATGAGTAGGGGGATATGATATGGAGGAGAAGGCTACCAAGACATATTATTTAGCTGCATTGAAGTATTGGGGACCAACAACTCGCACGAATTTTCCCGTATGCCATTCCTCTCATTTGCATTGGTTTGATAAATTAATTGTTTTTCCAACTCCTACTTTATTTTGCGATTGGTGTTGTTGATTCACCACTTTCTCCATGCTGTTGTTCTGTTCAGCTGAGCACTTTTGAGAAGGAGCTCAAAGAGATGAAGAACATGACTAGGCAAGAGTTTGTCGCTAGCCTAAGTAGGTTTGCACCCCATTTCTTCATTTGGTGATTTGTTGAATAATATAAAGGATCATATGTGGATCCGTGAGCTACAACGTGTTCACCTAAACAATTACAATCATGTCTCTCCTTGTCTTACATAGAGTACTAGCTTTGAGAAATTTCATTTTTAATAATCGTCACCAAGCTAGAAAGATGGTTATACCAAAATATGTTTTATGTGCATCTGAATCTCTAAAAGATCCAGAAAATATAAGGATAGGAGCATATATTGTAGTCTAGGATTCACCATTGGTTTATTTAGAGTATTATCAAAGCAATGACTTCTCAACAGGTGCATTTGTGTACCGAGGAGTGACTAGGTTCTATCAAAAGATTACTTTAGTATTAAGACAGCCATTCGCATACTTCTTTTTCCTTATAGCTTTTGTGATGTACCCAACAAAGATTGGAATAAGCATCCTACACATATGGACGGGTATAGATCACTTTTAGATTGCTTTCATCTGCTCGTGCTTGCCCATACACGACAACGATGGATTACTAACTTTTTAATATAATTTCACAGGCACCACCAACACGGGTGTTGAGTGCGGAAAACTACGCGATCAAAGTTGGTTCGAAAAATCCATCGTCGTAGTTCGATTTGCGAGGAAATCCATCAACAAATAAATTTATATCGAAATTATAGCAATTCCGGGAGGAAGATGGGGAGGCTATGTGAATCTAAAATCTGCGATTTATATTTTTTTGTGATTTTGTTTGAAAACAAAATAATTACACTAAATTGATATAAACAATAAGTGAGAGAAAGAGAGAACAATAACTTAAAATAATCAGAATGTTTTTACAACTACAAAGTGGGAAATGATTACAACTAGAAAGCAGAAAGTTCTATTCTAGAAAGTGATTAAAAAGAAGAGAGAGAGATGTTATCCTCCTCGACGAATGTTTAGAGGATGAGCCGAACGGAGCAACGCTTGGAAAATGGAGGACGGAGCGGGAAGGAGGATGAAGCAGGAAGAAGCGGGAACGAGGCAGCAAGTCATCGTCGTCACAGGATCCACTTCCGAAACAGGGACAAGAAAATTGGATTTAGCTCTAGAAAAGCATCCCGGGTGTGGGACAAGCTTCTCTTAAGCTTTGGAAAGGGAGAGAAGTAAAGGAACAGATGAAGAAGTGGAGGTCGGGTCTCCTTTTATAGTTGTAGGAATTGAAGGTAAATTTGTCATTTCAAGCTTAAAACATTAATATCAAGTCCTTAGTGACGGATTTATCCGTCACTAAAGGTCTGATCGTGGCCTACATGTGCGCGGTGCGTGCCTCCATGCCTGCTACGCTTGAAACGCCTGCTCACATTCTTCAAATCTTATTGGACGACTCAGATTTCTACTCGCGTGCGCCTTCGTCTAGGCCTTCACCGCGCGCCCGCGTGCGATCGAGCGTCCGCACCGTGCGTCAAATCACGCGTGCGTGCTATTGGCTGATCTGAGCAGCCCGCAGCCGATCTCATGGTGGAGATTACTTGCCCGCGAGCTGCGGATGGCGAGCCGAATGCACATCGCGCGCTCGCACAACGCCACTTAACCGCTATGCTGAGGCGCCGCTTTGTCACGGTTACGCATTACGCGTGCGCGTGCTCAGATCACGCCTTGCGACACCTTCAAAAGATGGGGAGCGGTGCTGCAGCTGATTTGGGCAGTTGTGATGGCGCCAGGTGGCGCAATCTTGACCGTCCATCTTCTGCATGTTGTAGATGATGCCACAGATGTCGGAATGGACCGATTTTCATGCTGTTAGGCTGCGAACATCGATCTGAACCCATCCGTGCGGTTGGATTTTTCGTCTGAAGTGCGGATTGGCACCATCTTGGCCCATGATCTTTAGGCTTCCTCGGTCTCTATCTGGTGCTACGGATGTTTGATCAAGCCAATTTCGGAGTCGTTGTACTCTAATCGTTGCTCTGATCAGATACGTACGGTTGGATCTTGAATCTGAGGTTTCGATTAAAAATCGCCCAGTACCTTATCATAAAAGGAGACAATTACTATACAATTTATACAACTTGACCTAATTACATGATTATGCATGTTATGTACTATTTAAAATGTATGACGCTAATATGACACTAAAAACATGCATTAATAGGCACTTTTGGTTATTTAGATGTATGCACATCACATCCCCATGCCTATCTTTTACTAGTCCCTAGCAAAACTATTTGCCATTTATAAAAGAATTAGGGTTGGATTACTCAGGCACAAGTCATTTTCAACATTAAGAAATTTTCACTTATGACCTGAACATTCAAAGACACAACAACGCCCAAGTATCTGCCAAAATGCAGACCGCCTCAAGCCCTCGCCTTATTCAAAGAAAGGTCTCTTTTTCTCCGTTTTCTTTTTTTCTAATTTTTTCCAATTTTTGAGTTTAGGGTTAGAGAGTGGCTTTCTACGGCCACTCAACCCATCCAAGACTTGATGAGAACCCTAAGTTTTAAGTATCTTTTTGTGAAAGTGATAGACTCGTTGATCGGCAATCAGAATGGATTTCGAGTTTCTACGCCCCTAGGTGATCTTAAAAAAATTCTGCCTAAAGGTGTACCTATAGAACCGGTAGCTTTCTCCCTACATTTTTATTTTATTGGGTCAATACAAGGGTGAATCTAGTGTATATCTCCCCGACTTATTCTACTTCTCCGCTTCTTCCTAGGAGTTTTAGGAATTTGACATGCATTTCTTGAGCTGGGTTCTAGAAAACCTACCAATGGGATGTTACCCACGATAAGTTTCCAGCCATACTCGTGCGGTGAAGTGTGGCTTATTTCTTTTGTTTTCTTCTCCTTTTCTTTTTCCTTTTCTTTTCACTTTCTTTTTCTTTTTGGACTTTCTTTTTCTTCCTTTCTTTTCTTTTTTTAATAGGTGGCTTCCATAGTCTAAGATTTACCTAAAGGCAATAGGAAAAGATTAGTCCAGTGGCTGGGCGCTGGATAACCTACCTTTAGGCTGTTACCCACTATAACCTGCCAGCCATACTACTCTAGAAGGTTTATTAGCTATCCAATTTTCGTAAAAATCGTCGAACAACGAGTCTGTGATGAATAGTGTGTAGATGCTTGGACTTAAAGTTGCCTCAAATAAGAGGGTGGGTTGATAAGTCGTGTACTTATCACCCAAATCTATTTAATAAAATTAAAATAGAATTCAGGAAGGCGAGGACTCGATAAACAAATCCATATTTTAGTGGATACCCAAGCTGATTAATCCCAAAGATCTGAAGGATCTTAGTGTTCAGATCCTACTGTAATATTTCTTAAGATTAAAAAGTCCTAATGCCCAAGTATTTTTTCCTAATTCAATTTTTTTTTATTTATATAAAAGAAAACAAGTAGAATTTACAAGAATTTCACAGAGCTGACAAATTGATTCAGAAATGAATCCACCCCCCATGCCTAGCTGATGTAATGTCCTCATTGAGAATAATAGAATGAAAGGAAGGTAGATTGTAGAATATATCACCTGAATATGATGCTCAAATCAGCTCTAAATCAGACTGTACAACTGCTGAGTTTAATGCCATCAGCTAGGCGAAGTCCAACCAAAGAGATCACAATATGATAAGAGCAACCGTGTCTGGGACGGGTTCTAGAACAATACGGTCAATAAAAGGCTTTAGACGTTGACAGTTGACTTTGAATGAATTACCTGTCTTTGGGTTAGAAATCTGAACGGCCCCTTTCGAAAAATTCTCATTGATGATGAATGGGCCGATCCATTTTGACCTAAGTTTCCCGGGAAAGAGCTTAAGTCGAGAATCGAAGAGCCAGACCTTCTGGTTTGGCTCAAAGCTCTTGTGGGATATCAATTGGTCATGAAGAGCTTTGGTCCGAGCCTTGTAGATCTTGGCATTCACGTACACGTCATTTCTATGCTCCTCCAACTCAGATAGTTGGAGTTTCCTAGTCTTTCCGGCTAAACATAAATCCAGATTGCACTGCTTGATTGCCCAGAATGCCCTATGTTTAATTTCTATGGGTAAATGGCACCCCTTTCCATACACCAGACGAAACGGTGACATGCCGATAGGCGTTTTGTATGTCGTATGGTAGGCTCAAAGAGTGTCCTCAAGCTTTCGAGTCCACTCTTTATGATCAGGCCTACCGTCTTCTGAAGAATACTCTTTATGGTCTGGTGATTCTATGATTTACCCCATATTTTGCCAATAAATTACGAAATTGAACATTAGTGAAGTGAGAACCACCGTCGCTGATGATGGCCCTCGGAATTCCGAATTGACTGAAGATGTTCTTCTTGACGAAATCGATGACCACCTTGTGGTCATTAGTTCGAGTGGGAGTGGCCTAGATCCACTTGGAGACGTAATCAATAGCGATGAGAATGTACTGATGTCCAAATGAACGGAGGAAGGGTCCCATGAAATCAATGCCCCAACGTCGAAGATTTCGATGGGAAGAATCGGGTTTAAGGGCATCATGTCTCCCTTGGTTATGCTCCCAAGTGCCTGGCATCAAGAGCACGACCTCGAGAATTCTTGGGCATCCTTGAATAAAGAAGGCCAAAAGAATCCAGATTGCAAATTTTTTGCAGCCATCTTTTTCCCGGAGAAATGTCCACCACACGCAACTGCATGGCAAAAGTCGAGTCTACTTTTGAATTCAATCTCCGGAACACATCGGCGAATAATCTGATCGGAGCCAATGCGATACAGTTTAGGATCCTCCCAGAAGTAATATTTAGCCTTAGATTTGAGCTTATCACATAGTTGCTTGGTCCAATCCCGAGGGATTTGACCAACGGCCAAATAATTTATGATGTCTGCAAACCATAGAGTTTGGGCATCTGAAACAGTAACGATAGTCTTGTCCGGAAAGGTATCAACAATCGGAATATCCAGACGAGAAGAATTACTCAGAAGTCTCGAAAGATGATCCGCCACCACATTCTGTGCCCCGTAGTTATCCTTGATTTCAAAATCAAATTCTTCAAGTAAAAGTATCCATCGAATAAGCTGGGGTTTGGCATCCTTTTTGGCCAAGAGATATCTCAAGGCCGAGTGGTCGGTACATATGATGACGTGAGACTTTAAGAGATAAGCCCTAAATTTCTCCAAAGCAAATACTACAGCTAGTAATTCCTTCTCAGTAACAGTGTAATTGCTCTGGGCCTCGTCCAGAGTTTTACTAGTGTAGTAGATGACAGAGGGCCTCCTGTCAATCTTCTCACCCAAAACGGCCCCGACAGCGAAATCAGAAGCATCGGTCACGATCTCGAATGGGGTTGTCCAAACCGGTGGTTGCAACACCGGAGCACAAGTGACTACCATTTTGAGAAAATCAATTGCCTTACGACATGATTCGTTGAAATCAAATGGCATATCTTTGGCAAGAAGGTTGCTCACAGGACGAGCAACCTTAGAAAAGTCCTTGATGAACCTCCTATAGAATCCCACATGACCAAGAAATGATCAAATTTGTTTGACAGATGTGGGAGGAAAAAGCTTAGAGATAGCATCAACCTTAGCTTTGTCAACTTCGATACCCCGTTCAGAGATTACATAACCCAAGACGATGCCTTCTTGTGTCATGAAATTACTCCTTTCCCAGCTAAGGACCAGTCTTGTTTTGATGCATCTTTTAAGAATCATTTCAAGATTAGCCAAACAAGAATCAAACGATTCTCCAAAAACAGAGAAATCGTCCATGAAGACTTCCATAAACTCTCCCACCATGTTAGGGAATATGGCTAGCATACACCTTTGAAAAGTCGCATGTGCATTGCATAAGCCGAATGGCATCCTACGAAAAGTAAAGGTTCCGTAGGGACAGGTGAAAGTCATTTTTTCCTGATCCTCGGGATGGTTAGGGAGTTGATTGTATCCTGAGTAACCATCAATGAAACAGAAGTACTTCTGGCCCGCTAGTCTTTCAAGGATTTGATCAATAAAAGGCAAAGGGAAATGATCCTTTTTCATGGCTGTGTTCAGCTTCCTATAATCAATACAAATCCACCAAGAGGAAGCTGAACGAGTTATGACAGATTCTCCTTTCTTGTTAGTCACAATGGTAATCCCGGCTTTCTTAAGAACAATTTGCACGGGACTTACCCAAGGATTATCAAAGATCGGATAAATGATTCCTACATCGAGCCACTTGATAATTTCCTTCTTGACCACTTCTCGCATATTAAGGTTTAATCTACTCTGCGCTTGGTGAGAAGGGCGGGATCAATCATCCAAAAATATTCTATGATTGCAGTAAGATGGATCAATCCCCCTAAGGCCATGAATCGTCCAACCAATTGCCTCCTTGTGTTCCTTTAGGACCTTGATCAATTTAATCTGCTGCTCCTTAGTTAATCTGGCACCGATAATCATAGGGAGCATCTTTTGAGGTCCCAAAAAATGATATTTCAAATTCTCAGGCAATCGTTTTTGTTCAAGTTGGGGCGGGTTTAAGATTGAAGGTAAGGATGATGCTGATAAAGATTCATCAAGAGGAAGAGGTTGAAAATGAATAGAATCAATAACCTCTTCAGAATGTGGCGGGTTCGCCACAGAGGGTTGCGGATAAGATTCATCGCCACAAGAGGAACTTTCAATTGCAGAAAATGCTATACAAGTCTCAATATTCAAATTGTCTTCCTAAAGTTCCTCTATAGATCCACAATCCTTTTAAATTAATGATAGATGCCTCAGATTTTGCTCTAGGGATCGTTCTAGGGCAAAGAATTAGCAAAAAGCCCGTTGTGATCTGTTATGCTAGCAAAACTCCTGATGATGCACAACGGAATTACACGGTTACTGAAAAGGAACTTCTTGCCATTGTATTTGCCTTGGAAAAATTTAGATCTTATATGTTGGGGTCACATGTCACTATATATACTGACCACTCAACAATTAAATATTTGCTGACAAAGAAAGATGCGAAACCCCGCCTTATTCGTCGAATTCTGCTGCTCCAGGAATTTTACCTGGAAATCAAGGATAAGGCAGAATCGCACAACATAGTGGCTGACCATCTCTCTCATCTTATGACAAATGACATAATGACCTCGCCAGATCAATTCCCCGATGAAAGCATTTTAGCTGCTACAACCCTCCCTTGGTTTGCGCCCATCGCAAACTACTTAGCAACAGAACGAATCCTCGCTGATTGGCCAAAAACAAAACAGGATAAGTTCTTTGCTGATATTAAATATTATTTTTGGGAAGAGCCCGATGACGTGGCGACAACTAGATTTTTTTATAGCGTTGTAGTACAGTTAGTTATTGCCATCATTCACTAATATTTATTACTCGAAAAATAAAGTTCTCTCGAGATCGAACTCAGGGAGCAAGTCGTATTCCAGAGATATACATGTTCTATTACAAAAATAAAGAGAGAGAGAGAGAGGGATAGAGATGAAAGTTTGGGTTCTTCTTTTCTTCTCTCTTTCTCTTTGTCTTCTCCTCTTTAGCTTTTGTTCTTCCTGTTTTTCTTCTTCTTCTTTTCTTGTTTCAGATCTTCTTGTTTCTTCTCTTCTTCTTCTGCGGTCCTTCTTCTTCTTCTGCTTGGCTGCTCCGCCTTTCTTCTTTTCTTCTTCCTCCTTGTCTTCACCTGTCTTCAGGACGTCATCTGATTTTCCAATCAGACGACTTAACCTGCGGATGCTACAGTGTCTCCTCAGTTCTTCTTCTTCTTCCACAGTCCTTCTTCTTTTTCACCTATGCCTGCACGCTCAAGAGTTCAACATCAGAGGGCAAAACCTACTCTATCTCCCCCCCGCGTCTCTCTCTCTCTGAATTTGCTCTTAGGAAGGCTCTCCCAGAGCATCTGGGTAATCGGGTACGCGGGTCGCGCCCGGGTCCAGGCCCACCGGCGTGCGGTGGTGGGCGAGGAGTGCAGGTCGGGCTAATCAGGTCGGGCCAGGTCCGCGGGGCGTGAGCGCGGACGAGGCCGGGTAGTCGGGCGGGTGAGAGGGACCTTACCCCGTGAACTGAAGCGAACAGCTTAAGGCACTTTTTGCCTTTAAGCGCCTGCGCGCCTCTGCAAAGTTCCGAGGTGGGACTAAATGTCCCACCCCAATTGAGCGCCCGCAGCGGAGGAAGCAGCGGGCAATCGCGGCTTCACACGAGGCCTTCGCCCCAGCTGCAAGCCTGGGACTCTTCGCGGAGATGCCCCGCGCAGCCTGGGAGTCGGACCTGGGCGAAGCGCACCTAGAGCTGCAGGTTGAAGGTGCTCCTTCCACACAGTAATGGCGACGGCGGTCGAGATACCTGTTCACAGAGGAACGGCCTCTCGGCCTAATCAGATACGTGGTGGGGGGTCTGGCAGGCGGCGGGGCGGAGCGTGAGGGTCGCCCTAGGTCAAACTGCGGGCGGAGAAGTGGGTTTGTTCGGGGGGTCTGCAGAGGGCGAGTGGCGGGAAGTGGAAGGGCGGAGATTGATCAGGGTGAGGAGGCGGAGGTTCTGTGAGGGTCGGCGGGGCGTATGGGGCTGTGGAGCGATGGGGGCGTCTCGCCGGAGTTTGGCCGAAGACGAAGGGGGTGACGGTGGACAGGAGCGGTCGAGGGTTTAATCAAATAAAAGACAGTGAGGAAAAGAAAGAGGGGGAGATGGGGAGAAGTTCTGACCTAGCTACGGAGACGAAAGGGGCTGGAGCAAGGCGGCTGTCGTATCGACTGTCGCCGGAGAAGAAGATGCCCAGGGGAAGGGGCGGCGGCGAGGAGAGGGCCGGAGAGGCGCCAGCTGGGTGCGGCGTGGCGCGGGAAGAGCGAGGGAGGGCAACCCTGCAGCTGGTAGTGCGGCAGAGCGACGAGGAGGAAGAGGAGAGGCCGCCGGAGCAAGGGGGCGCCTGTCGGAGTGGGAAGAGAGGAGGTGGGGGTCTTTCTCCGTCAGGACCGAGCTCAGAAGAACGGCGGAGCGACGGGGGATATTTATAGGGGCCGAAACAGAGAGGTGGGCGGAGCGAGACGACGTGTCTCCCTCGCCGGAGGATGCCGGAGAGAACATACCCATACCGTCCGTGCGTTCGCACGGCCGGTATGGGTGGGTACAGTGCACAGGGGGTGTCCCTGCGGTGGCTGACGACGCAGGGCACCCGCCATTGACTTGCCAGAGTCCCTCCCTCACCCTGCGCGGCGCCATACTCCGCGCAAGGTCGCCGGAGTATGGTGCCGTGCAGGTTTTGGCAGGAGGGACCTGAATGCAAAGAACGAAGGAGAGTTAGGGGCAGAAATGTGAGGGTTCAAAAGTTGAGGGACAAAAAAGTAAATAAATGAGGACCAAAGTGTAAAGTTGGTCAAGAAGGTTTCCTCTTTGGCTCAAGTTTTTATACATGACTAATTGGGACCTAAGGATTATGATGGTGAATTTTATTTCCAGATTAAACCTTGTTTGACCAGTCAATTTACGTAAAAACCCAAATTAAGTTGTTAATTGGGCATGGTTCTCAATGTAGGTCAAAATGGGTTCCTAAGGCCAAATTGAAGGTTCTAAACCCTAGAGATTATTTTTCTATGAATTTTAGAGGATTTAGTTGATTTTTTCTCTACCTCGAACCTCGTGTTTTTAAGTGGGTTTGTTTTTAGGGTTACAAGATGTCATTTAATTCCTTGAAGTTGCTGTAGCCCTTATTGAATCATCTCATCCTACTTTTCTTCTTATTAGGTTGCTTTGACCTATGTTTGGACCCTGAGTTACCCTATTTTCAGATTAGATTGGTGAAATTGCAATTTTTCCCCATAGTTTCTGTTTTCTTTGCGAACTCAGAATCTCTCTGAGCCAAGCCTTTCTAGGGTTATGTAGGAGCTTTTTCTTGCATATTAGGGTTAAATGGTGCTAGTTTAGGGTTTGTGACGAGGTTCTCATCACCCGACCTTTTCCGCATTTGTACCGATCAGGTCATTCGACGATGTGTACCCAATTCTGAAATCCATGATATTTTTACACATTGTCACTCAATGGCCTGTAGCGAACACTTTTCGAGCAAGAAAACTGCAGCTAAAATCCTTAATGAGGGATTATATTGGCCCAGCTTGCACAAAGATGCTCATAACTTTGTTCGGCTCTGTGTGCGTTGCCAGAACATCGGAAATATGACTCGGAAGGATATGATGCCCCTTAATCCAATTTTAGAGGTTGAAATTTTTGATGTTTGGGGCATCGACTTCATGGGACCGTTCATCAACTCTGGTAGGTATTTATATATATTAGTCGCAGTCGAATATATTTCAAAATGGATAGAAGCAAGATCCACCCGCACTACAGATCACTGTGTGGTTGTCGAATTTCTTAAGAAAAATATTTTCTCAAGATTCGGCATACCAAAAGCCATTATCAGTGATGGAGGCTCACATTTCACCCACTCACAATTCCGTCACCTTCTTTCTAAATATGGGGTTAATCATAAAATTTTCACAACTTATCACCCCCAAGCAAATGGCCAGGCTGAGGTTTCTAACCGTGAAATTAAAAATATTTTACAAAAGACGGTCAGGCCCGACTGTAAAGATTGGCCCACCAAATTGGACGACGCTTTATGGGCCTACCGTACCACTTTTAAAACCCCGCTTGGCATGTCTCCCTTCCATCTGATTTTTGGGAAGGCACGCCATCTCCCGGTAGAGCTGAAACATAGCGCTTTTTGGGCAATAAAACAACTCAACATGGATTTATCTAACCCCAGTATTCATAGAAAATTGCAATTAACTGAATTGGAAGAATTATGTAATTTTTCCTATGAAAATGCGAGGATTAATGAAGACTGAATAAAGAAATTTCACGATAAATATATTGTTCGGAAACACTTTGACGTTAATCAACGCGTATGGCTTTTCGATGCGAGATTACGTCTTTTTCCTGGCAAATTAAAATCTAAATGGACCGACCCTTTTATTGTCCATAAAATATATCCATACGGCGCTTTTAATCTTTTTAATCCAAAAACTAATTCGACCATTCAAGTCAACGGCCAACGTTTAAAGCCTTATTTTAATCATACGCCTAACCTTCCATCTGAATCTTTTAATTTTACTGAACCAGCCACCCTTAATCACTAATGCACACTACGCCTGGCTGAATGGAGTAAAACATAGCATTGGATGGGAGGTAACCCATCATTTCTTCCTGCTTTCCTTTTTTCTTCTTTTTCCAGGTTTTGATCGTCCTAAACACGACCGTTCTTCACGAAGGAGATCCCTTTTCCCTCCAAATGCATGAGGACATGACATATCTTAAGCATGGGGGGTGTTTTTAAAATTTGACAATCGATTTAGGATTCTCAAAACCTAAAAACATGCATTTTTCTTTAGTTATTTTATTTTCCTGCTTGCATACCCAAAAAATAAAAATGTTGAAAACCATTTGAGGAAAAATTTTTGAATTCAGGACTAAGGTTGAAAAAATTCACTTTTGGGTACAATGGGATTTAATCTTTAACAAACTAGGGATGAGGATGCGAATCTAATCATTAGAATTTCATGATCTATTTTTAGACAAGATCAGATATCCTTCTCTAAAATTCCACCTGAACTCATGATAGTTCAGGTGACTTGATCCTATTTTGTAATATGGAAAGTATTTGGCTTAGTTTCTGATTCAAAAACTTGCATTTCTTGAGGAACTACTTGTGTCAATTTTCTTGCACAAGCCAACACTTAAAAATAACTAAAAATTAGAAAAAGTCTCTTGTTTGGACTTAGTAAAAGTCTAAAGCAGATCATTGGTTTGAGTTCCCACCACCGAGGAGGAAAATGCCTCCATTGAGGACGTGATGTCAACATGTTACCACCTCGGCACAGCTCCATATCTATATTTCATATCTTTAGACAGAGCATTAGAGCACATCTTAGCAGCTCAAGTGTCTTGGACGGTGCTTTACTTATAGTGTCAGAGTAAGAGCTTGAGCTTGCTTGGAGCACCCCTTTACACCGTATCGTGTTTTGGGGTTGTGAGCTCCTGGGTGGTGTCATGGACAGTGCTATCCCAAAGTACTGGTGCCAGAGCCCCCTCGAGGATTGGTAACGGGAATGATGATCCCGACACATCTGTTGTAAGACTAAGCTAAAAATAAGCATGGGGGAGAAAAAAAAAATAGTAATAATAAATAAATTAACACGCCCTTATAAATGTTGGCTTTTCACAAGAACGGACATAAGGTTTTAAAGGATTTTGCAAGTTGCGAATCTGATTCACGAGCTAGAAAAATCCTAAAAACAAAAATTTCAAGTCATCAGAATTAACAAGGGGTTAATTAGTGAATTTTCTGGAAGATATATTGATCCCGTTTTGTCTAATGGTTGGATCCGAAATAAATCCCGATGTTTATCTTTAACAAATCCCGTACCTCTTGTGTTTTGTTCAACCAAGGTCCCTCAATCATTTTCTCCTCAAAAGTAGAAAAAAATTAGATTTCCCAAAAATTCTGTTTTCCAAAAAATTTGAGGTTTTGTTAAGAGACTAGCAAAAGATAAGCATGGGTGTGTGATAAATGCCAGTTTATCATCATTCTTATACATTAAAACAAACCTAACTCTTAGGATTTTACTCCGCAAACGGATTTTTGGGCTTCATTTAGGCATTAACTAAGTTAGGCATGCATTGCATTTTCTTTTGTTGTTTTAATGAGTTTGTGTGAGTGTTATGGGCGCACAGATATGCAGATCCTTAAAACCCTAGCACTCAAGTAGGCAAATGGTGAAGGAGGAGCTCAGACTGGCTGGAACTTAGCTTGATCTAGCTCACCACAGCTGGAACCTCGCTCGCTTAAACTAAGGTTAGCTCATCCCAACTCCATTCAGCTAATCTCAGCTGGATGGTAGCTCAAGAGAGTTCATCTTAGCTCACCCTAGCTCAAGTCAGCTCAGATCCAGCTCAACCTAGTTAAGTCTAGCTCATTTTAGCTCCCACTAGTCCACAGGGAGCTCTAGCCAGCTTAGCTGAGTTAACCGGAGTTCACCCCAGCTCAGATCCAACTACATCCAACTCCAGCCAATTGAAGAAGAACTCATCCCAGCTCAGGAAGCTCAGGTCCAACTCCCGGGGACCCATCTTAGCTCAAGCTAATTGAGCTAAGCTACTTTAGCTGTCTCAACCAACTCAATCCTCCCCGAGAGCACCAGACCCAGCTCAGCTCAGCTCCATTCTGTTGGTGCTAAAGCACCACGATCATTTGTTTTGATGATAACAAAACACGTGTTATTTAACATTTGCAATTTGAGTCCTAGATTTCAGGTCAATTGCAAATGTGGACGTGTTTAGACGGAACTCGAGCTCGCATCCAGGACGGATTGGAGGAGCTTGACGGAAAACAGAGGAGGTTCGCGTGGAGCGACAGATTGAAGATAGAAGACAAGAAGAATAGGATAGATTCTTTTTAATCTTTCATGTACTTTTATCTTTATTTTTCTTGCTCTTTATTTTCCTTAGAATTTATGTTAAAGAGCCTCAAAGAACCCTAACAGTAGTCCTAGGAACACCGGCACAACCCTAGGATACTTAGGTTTTCTGTAGAATACTTAGAAAACCAATATAGGGTTCAAACAGCACTTCCAGACGTCTAATTCCCAAATCAGACGTCTGATAAAGAATGTTAAGACGTCTGACTGTTGTTTCAGACGTCTGATAACTGTTAGGCTGGACATAGTTAGTTCTGTCTGATGAATTCAGACGTCCAGACATTATACCAGACGTCTTAGGAGACGTCTGATGACTTTGCCAGACGTCCAATTAGTGGACCGTTGGCTGGCTTTGAAAACACTCAAGATTATGACCGTTAGAGCCTTATCAGACGTCCATAGGACTTTACAGACGTCTGATAAATGACCGTTTTGCCTCGGCTGACCCAAAATCTCTTCTTAGAGATTTTCTAGCCGTTGCAACGTTTGGAAATCAATTCCCACAGTAAAAGTAGGTTTCCAGACGTCCAGACATAGTGCCAGACGTCCTATATGTCGTCTGATGGACTTGCACAAAAACCCTGTTTAGATCTGATTCAAGTCAAGGAGAAACCCGCATAGAATCAGACGTCTGACCTTGAAATCAGACGTCTTAAAGTGGCCTTCCAGACGTCTGATGCCAGAGTTAGACGTCTGATAACCCTGTCAAATGTAATCATTGCCCTGATTTCGGCCTGATTCTCTTGGACTTTGTTCCCAACGGCTATAGAACCCTTTCTAAGCCTTCCAAAGCCTTCCTAAGGCCTCTATAAATAGAGGGGAGCCTTTGCAACACAAAAATACATAAGAGACACTTAGAAATACACTTGGATACACTTAGCTACACACTTTCACACTCTTGTGTCCAAGAAGTTCTTGCTCTCCAAGCTCAAGCTCCATCATCTTGAGAGCTAAATTCAGTTTGCGCGCCCGCTCTCCCGCTGTTGTTCACGAGAGCTACGTAGCGCCATCGCGTGGCACACGCACCGCGTCATCGTCGACGCACTCCTTGCAAAGGGGAGTTTCCTATTTCCTATAGAAGCTAGGTTTAATTATTTTGTTGGCTCTATAGGACTATTGTTTATTTTATCTTTGTTATTTGGTTGGGTATTCGCTTTGCGAATTCCCGTCTCCTTCGTGGGACAAAATCCTTCTCGTGGAGAGAAGGGGTTGAGGAACGCTACCCTCGTACTTGTAGCGTGGTTGTACTGAGGTTGAATCACCCTCGTTTAAAGTGATTCATTTAGTGGATTTTGATCAACTAGGTTGATCGGAAAATCCTAACTCGAGAGGGTTAGGAGGTGGTTTTCACCCGGTTTGGGTTTCCACCTAAAAATTACCTGTGCACATTTTGTGATTGCTTATTTTTGTGAGATTGCTTTATATATTTCATTCCGCATTTTTTTTGTCACGCTGATCTCACCCCTCCTAGTACAAGTAGGAACTTTCACATTCAATAGAAGCCAGCTACCTTAGCTGTCTCAACCAGCTCAATCCTCCCCGGGAGCACCAGACCCAGCTCACCTCAGCTCCATTCAATAGAAGCCAGCTCACTTTAGCTTGGCTTAGTAGCTAGTGAAAAACTAGCAAGCTAAGCTAGCTGGAGTAGCCCCATGTTGGCCTCTTCAGCAGTTGCCAGCTCCACTTCAGCTCCGGACTCTTCAGAACCAGCTCCTCCCTCCAAACCCTAGCTCCAACACCTCCTCCTCTACCCCACCATTAGCTAAGCTAGCTTCGCTTAGCTTAGCTTAGTTTAGCTTAGCTTTGCTCCAGCTTCCTTGGCTTGTACCACCCAAAAACCCTACCTAACAACTCCACCGACTAGCTCCACCTAAGCTCCACAAAAGCTAACCCTACTTGGCGCCAACCTAGCCTACCCACCACCTCCAAAAGACACCAAAAAGTGGCACCAAAACCACCCTAACTACCCCCTTGTTGGCACCACTTTTCCCTAAAAAAATCCCCTTAATCTCCACCACACATCTCCCCTTAAACCCATCTCCATCCTCCGCATAATCCCACCTTCTAGAAGCCTCAAAGTTGGCACCAACCCATGGCACCTCTCCATGGTTGGCACCACTTTAGGTGCCTCTTGATCAACCCTAACTACCCCCCTAACACCCCTTAGGTGGCGCCAACCATCCATAACCCTAGGATCATCTAACCACCTCCATCCTCCCATCTTAGCCCTCCATTTCAAGAGGCACTTTAACCCCTCATCCTACCCTAACAAAAGACCACTACCCACCACCATTCAAACCATCCTTGGCTAGCAAATTCACTCTCATATTCTACCTAGAGCCCACGCCCAAGAGAGAAGAAGAAGAAGAAGAAGAAGATTAAGGGGATATTATGTCCCTTTGGTGCCTTCCCCTCTTCCCTTCTCTCTTGAGCCACGCCAGCCAAAGGAGAAGCCAGGCAGGGAAGATTTTTGGAGGAGATCTTGAAGGTGGTCCACGCCACCTTGGAGGAGCTTTTGAGGGTGGTGCACGCCCACCCCTTGGAGGAGAGCATTGAAGGTGGTAGCATCCACCTTGGAGGAGCTCTCAAGGAAGGAGAAGAAGGACGCCCTCTTTTCAAGCCAAGGAGCAGCTAGGCTTGGCGCAAGAAGACTCCCTTCTTCACCAAATTTTGCAAGAGGATTTGTGTTTCTTTTATTGCTTTTAGATTTTTTCATTTCTAGTAGAAGCATTCCCCTAATTGTCTTGGAAAAGAACACAAATTCTAGTTAATCAAATTGCTTTCTTTTTACTTTCTATTGCAATTGCTGTTTTTGTTCTAGCACTTGTTTCACCTCTTCTTCCAAATTACTCTAGTCCTCCACTTGCCTAGAGTGAGCTCAGGAGGAGGGCATATCTATCTCTTAAGTTTTAGTTAAGTAATTATAGGTGTTAGTACATTCCTCCACAATTTATATTTTACCCTCGTCTTTTCAAAACAAAAAAATTACATATTTAAAATACCAAAAAGAAAGTTGAGATATATTTTGTAAGCAAGAGAATTCATTTTGCAAACATTTGGCCTCCTTGGAAGACCGTAGATACTCCCCTAAGTAGGATATAAATTTAAAAGCGTATGCGAATTCGCGTGTCACAACGACATTAAAAAATCGCTTCTATAAATCACGCGACTTTTCATATCAGGCACATCCATGTCAAGGATAAGGAAATCTACAGGAAAATAGAAATCCTTAACCTTAACAAGAACATCTTCAATAATGCCTCACAGATTTGTGACAGAACGGTCCGCTAACTGTAGCGTTACTGAAGTCGGCCGAAGTTCACCTAATCCGAATTTCTGGCAAAGAGAAGTCGGAATTAGGTTAATAGATGCACCTAAATCCATAAGTGCTCTATCAAAAGTGTAATCTCCGATGACACAAGTGTTGGTGCTAGAGCACCACGATCATTTGTTTTGATGATAACAAAACACGTGTTATTTAACATTTGCAATTTGAGTCCTAGATTTCAGGTCAATTGCAAATGTGGACGTGTTTAGACGGAGTTCGAGCTCGCATCCAGGACGGATTGGAGGAGCTTGACGGAAAACAGAGGAGGTTCGCGTGGAGCGAAAGATTGAAGATGGAAGGAAATGAAGAATAGGATAGATTTCCTTCTTTTGTACTTGTTGTATTTTTCGTTTCTTTTGTTGCTCTTTATTTCCTTAGATATTTTATGTTAAAGAGCCTCAAAGAATCCTAACAGTAGTCCTAGGAACACCGGCACCACCCTAGGATACTTAAGTTTTCTGTAGAATACTTAGAAAACCAATATAGGGTTCAAACAGCACTTCCAGACGTCTAATTCCCAAATCAGACGTCTGATAAAGAATTTTAAGACGTCTGACTGTTGTTTCAGACGTCTGATAACTGTTAGGCTGGACATATTTAGTTCTGTCTGATGAAATCAGACGTCCAGACCTTAGACCAGACGTCTTAGGAGACGTCTGATGACTTTGCCAGACGTCCAATTAGTGGACCGTTGGCTAGCTTAGCAGGCACCCAAGATTATGACCGTTAGAGCCTTATCAGACGTCCTTAGGCCTTTCCAGACGTCTGATAAATGACCGTTTTGCCTCGGCTGACCCAAAATCTCTTCTCAGAGATTTTCTAGCCGTTGCAACGTTTGGAAATCAATTCCCACAGTAAAAGTAGGTTTCCAGACGTCCAGACTTAGTGCCAGACGTCCTGTATGTCGTCTGATGGACTTGCACAAAAACCCTGTTTAGATCTGATTCAAGTCAGGGAAAGACCCGCCCAAAATCAGACGTCTGACATTTTAATCAGACGTCTTATAGTGAACTTCCAGACGTCTGATGCTAGAATTAGACGTCTGATAAGCCTGTCAGAACAATGATTGTTCCTGATTTCGGGCTGATTCACTTGGGCTTTGCACCCAACGGCTATGGAAGCTTTTCCAAGCCTTCCTAAGGCCTCTATAAATAGAGGGGAGCCTAAACACACAAGATATACACTTAGAAAAACACAAGACACACTTAAGCAACATACTTCCACTCTCTTGTGTCCAAGAAGCTCTTGCTCTCTAAGCTCAAGTTCTACATCTTGAGAGCATCATTCCCTTCGCGCACCCGCTCTCCCGCCGTTGTCTACGAGAGCGACATTGCGCCGTTGCGTGGCTCATGCACCCGCGTCATCGTCGACGCACTCCTTGCAAAGGGGAGTTTCCTAAATCCTATAGAAGCTTAGGTTAATTACTTGGTTGGCTCTATAGGTTTGTTGTTTTATTTTACCTTTGTCTTTTGGTTGGGTATTCGCTTTGCGAATTCCCGTCTCCTTCGTGGGACAAAATCCTTCTCGTGGAGAGAAGGGGTTGAGGAACGCTACCCTCGTACTTGTAGCGTGGTTGTACTGAGGTTGAATCACCCTCGTTTAAAGTGATTCGTTTAGTGGATTTTGATCAACTTGGTTGATCGTAAAATCCTAACTCGAGAGGGTTAGGTGGTGGTTTTCACCCGGTTTGGGTTTCCACCCAAAAATACCTGTGTACGTTGTGCGATTGATTTTTGTGAGATTGCTTTATATTTTATTTCCGCATATTATTACGTCACCCCTCCAAGTAGGGAAGAACTTTCAACAAGAAATCAACGGAGCACTTGGATCTCTTTTTTTCTGAGGGAGGTGATGCAGGATAACGGAACTAACATGCTCAGAGAGTGCCTCCTTCCTCGGAATAGATTCGCTCAACTTACGCTTCTGTGTGCATAAATCCTTCAAAAATTTAGCGTAAGCTAGTATGTGTTTGATAGCGCCGAGGAGTGGGATATTGATCTCAACATTTTTGAATATATTCAAGAATTCCTCGTTACTATCAACAGGCTTCTTCTTCCTAGGTTTAATCAAGGCCTCAGGAAAAGGAACATAAGTCAGATCTTCGGAATCAGGTTCCTGAGCCTTGATTTCTTCTTCGGAGTTCTCCTTTCTCTCCTCAGGCTTCCCAGGATTTGGTAGATCATAACAGTGCAGTTGTGGATCCTGACTTTGTTTTCCACTCAAGGTAACTGAATTAGCATATGCATATGGGTTTGGGTCTTGGGGAGGGTTAGGAAAGATTGAAGGGGCTTCATTAGCCAAAAACCTTTGATTTGAGGAAGAGGAATAAGAGGAAGGACCCTGCTCAACCACCTGAGCATGTGCATGCGGGTCCCTCTGATTCCCGTACCCTTTGGCGTGATTGCCCGGATTCTGGATATTACGCGGGTTGGGTATGGGTTGAGATGACAGAGATTCGGGTTGACAAGAATTAACAATGAACCAGTTTAGCAAGTTGTCTAGCGAGGTTTTCATTTGCTGCATGAGCTGGAGCATAGATCCCTGCATTTCTACCATCTGTCGGTTCAAATCAGCCTGCCCTAAGGGTAGATGGGCATTCCAAGATAGCTGATTGACCTGATTCGTGGGTAGTTGAGTGTAAACATGACCCTGACACATTGGTCTTTGCAGAGCATAATTGCTGGGTCGGAATTGGGTCTGTTGCCCCGGGTTTTTCCAGGAGAAGTTAGGGTGATTCCTCCAACCCGGATTATAAGCATTGGAGTAAGGGTTGGACCTAACATTCTCTTATACAACATAGACATCCTCATAGGGTGAGGATGGAGAGAAAGAAAGGGAGGGATCAGAGAAACTGGGATCAAAGAACCTAGTTTGGAACCTGTGGGTTCCGAATAATGTTGACTCATAGGTTGAGCAGCATCAAGTTGATTCACGAACTCCCGTCCAGAAGGAGCTCACGACGAATGGAATCCCGAATTTTGGGATTGAGTGGATGAAGAATTGTTCATTGAATTTCCAGCCATCCACTCCTCCATCCTTTTAGCAACCAAGTCCACCTTATCTAGTTTATCGCAAAACAATTCCATATCGAATGAATGAAAGCCGTTGACTTCATTAGCATTCGATCCGGGTTGTTGGGATCGTTTTAAAGTATCCATGGATGCATGATTGATCGAATTCTCGTTCATCTCCTCAAACAAATCATGCACGCTATCTGCATCTTTGTTGAGGAAATTTTCTTCGCAAGAAGCGTCCACGTGATTTTTGAGTTGCTCAATCAACCCGTGGCAGAAAATCTTCACAAGCTGCCAATTTGCTCCCAAGCAACATCAAACTACTCCCCTGGCCACAGGGTGAAGGTAGTAATCGCCAATCTCATTGCATTGGTATGTCCGACGGAGAGGAATTTCTTCAGGAAGGCCAATTTCAAATCATTCCAAGTTGCAATTGGCCTTTCTATAGTCCTGTACCAATGAGCGGCTTTATCCCTAAGAGAGTGGGGGAAGAGCCTCATGATCATCTACTCCTCATTCGCGTTTCGTGCTTTAGTGGTCTGGACCAAAGTGGTCAAGTCCTCCAAGTGCTGAAATGGGTCTTCAGAGCCAAGCCTGTGGAAGTGTTTGATCATGATTAACACCTGGGGCTTGCTTTCTACGTCTCCGGCAGGAATTTGGATGCCAGGACGTTCCCCATAATTTGAAGGATCACAAAAATCCCTCAAGGGCTGAGCGCCCTGCATTCTCTGAAACCATTCTTGCATTCTCTGCATTTGTTCCAGCTGCCTTTGAAATACCTCCAGTGGATTATGAGGCAGAGGAGGCTGTTGATTGGCCATGGGATCAATTTGGCCAAAATCCAATCTATGCCTCCTAGAATACTCTAGTGGTGTTTTCAATCGAGGATTCAATGACCTCCTTCCCAACATAAACTAGGAAGAAGTCGGAAGGACTGGCGATAAGAACCCTGCAGCACAACAAAACAAGCACGTCCTTAAGTGGGATAGCCTAGGGATCTACAGACTCTCAGAATCTGCCTTAAGATTATAAACGATTTACTCTACTCGCGTTCACTTAATCCAACCAGTTAGAAGGAGGGACTGGGGAGAAGGTTCTTCCTATGACTTGCGCCTCCAGTTTCTAATGTACCCCCCAACCGCGGTCGTTTGACGCTACTCCCCTAGCCAGACATTTGATTGATTTGTATAAGCAGGTTAATCCTAAACAATCTTAGACTGTACCTCGAAAAGCGAATCAGTCCTTAAGGCCAACGTCTACATGATTATATTTAGGCCTGAGATTATAGTGCTTATGGAATATGGTGGGCCCTTAAAATGGGTTATGCCTTTAATGATGAATTGAGTATGTGTGAGTGCGTGCACAACCAGGGTTTTCAAGCAAGATTATTTTTGATGAGTAGATTTTAAGCTTCAAATCTTGCTAAAGTAGCTTTTAGGGTTTGAAATTAGGTTTAATTCAATCAAGTTCGAGGCAAACCAGGTTTTCAAGCATGGATGAAGATTTCTTTCCTTTTTAAATAAAAAATTAAAGTGGAGTGCCTGGTATTGACCTCAATTGAAAACCCTAAGGGGAAGCTACTTAGTGAGTTAATTTTAGGCTAAGTGGTGAGATCCAAACAACTCAAACAATTGGCCAAGATTGTACCACTGAGTTAGGCACACAAAATAGTTAACCTAGACTGATTTCTACTCTTTTATATGTTGATTTGTGTGTACTGGTTTCACAGATCAGAATCTGGTTGAGTAGAAGAAAATCAATTAGGTTATGTGGCTTGAATGTGGGTGTATGTTAAATTACCCCACAAGAAATATCTTTTTGTTGATTTTTATATGAGGGTGAGATGAATGTGAGTGGAAATCCAGGCAACCAAACTAACCCTAGGATTTATACAATCACCAAGGTTAATTGGAGTTTGAATTAATGTCGTGAAATGAAATCCATGGAGAGGGAAGAATGGGAAGCACTTACAGTTGTCTTCAGCAGCACTTTACTAAGGTACCTACAAAACAATAAGCAAGAAATAAAGTAAGTTAGAAAACAGTAAAGTGCGTGAAATGTGGAAAGAAAATCGAAAATCGTTGCCTCCCCGGCAACGACGCCAAAATGTTAAGTGCGGAAAACTACGCGATCGAAGTTAGTTTCGAAAAACCCGTCGTTGTAGTTCGATTTGGGAAGAAATCCGTCAACAAATAAATTTATTCGAAAATTCTAAGAATTCCGGGTCAAACACTGGTAAGCTACGCCAATCTAAAGTCAGCGATTTATATATATTTTTTGTATTTTTGTTTGAAAATGAAATAATTACAATAGAATTCATATAAATAATAAGAGAGAGAAAGAGAGAGAGAGAGAAAGAAAGAACAATCACTTAATATAATCAGAATATTTTTACAACTACAAAGTAGGAAATGATTACAACTAGAAAGCAGAAAATTCTATTCTAGGAAGCGATTAGAAAGAAGGGGGAGAGAAGTTATCCTCCTCGACGAATGCTTGGAGGACGAACCGGACGGAGCGACGCCCGGAAGATGGAAAACGGAGTGGGAAGAAGGAGGACGAAGCAGGAAGAAGCAGGAACTAGGCAGCACGTCGTTGTCGTCGTAGGATCCACTTCCAAAACAAGGGCAAGAAAATTGTATTTAACTCTAGAAAAGCATCCTAGGTGTTGGACAAGCTTCTCCGGAGCTTTGGAGTGGGAGAGAAGTGAAGGAAGGGATGAAAAAGAAGTGGAGGTCAGGTCTCATTTTATAGTTGTAGGAATTAAGGGCAAATTTGTCATTTCAAGCTAAAAACATTAATATCAGGTCTTTAGTGACGGATTTATCCGCCACTAAAGGTATGATTGTGACCGATGTGCGTGCGCCTCCTCGCCTGCTACTCTCGAAACACCTGCTCAAGTTCTTCAAATCTTAGTCGTCCGATCACGAGGTCGGACGGCTCAGATATCTCCTTGCGCGCACCTTCGCCTAGGCCTTCACCACGTGCGCGCTGTGCATCAGGTCGCGTGTGCACGCTATTGGTTGATTCGAGCTGCCCACTGCCGATCGCACGGTCGCGATTACTCGCTCGCATGCTGCGGACGGTGAGTCGAACGTGCGTCGCGTGCTCGCGCAATGCCGCTCGATCAAGTGCTGCGGCACTACTTTGTCACAGTTACGCATTACACGCGTGCTTCACGGCGGTTGGATTAAGATCCAACAACCCATATCACGCCTCGCGACACTTCAAAAGATGGGGAGCAGTGCTGCGATTGATTTGGGCAGCTGCGATGGCGCCACATGGTGCTATCCTGGCTGTCCATCTTCTGTATGTTGTAGATGGTTCCACGGATGTCGGATTGGACCGATTTTCACTCCGTTAGGCTACGATCATCGATTCAAACCCATCCGTGTGGTTGGATTTCTCGTCTAAAGTGCGAATTGAAACCATCTTGGCCCTTGATCTTTAGGCTTCCTCGATCTCTATCTGGTGCTACGGATGTCCTATCAGGGCAATCTTGGAGTCGTTAAACTCCAATCGTTGACCTGATCAGATACGTACGGTTGGATCTTCGATCCGAGACCTTGATTAAAAATCGCCCTCTCCCTAATCATAAAAGGAGACAATTACTATACAATTTATACAACTTGACTTGAATGCATGATTATGCATGTTATGCACTATTTACAATGTATGTTGCTAATATGACACCAAGAACATGCATTAATAGACATTTTTGGCTATTTAGATGTATGCACATCAACGGGAGATGGCAAGCTCGGTTCAAGAGGGTTGCTGGCAACAAGGACCTGTACCTTGGAACTTTCATATTGTTCCCCTTTCTTCAACTCTACTTTATTCTTGTTTTCCTCTGATGGATTCATACTTTTGGTTTTTATTTATTGCACTTGTAAAATGTTGCAACTTTGTAAGACTTTCTTGGTGCCATTATTGTTGGGTTAAATCATACTTCACACTACTCCCTGAATAAGTTTCCTAGTTCAGAATTCTGAGATTTGCTTAAGCTTATTATTCAAAGGGTGCTATATATATGTGTGTGAGCTTGAATTCAAGTAGAACTTGAATGAAACAACAATCAGCTCATATTTTGTTTTAAAGAACTTAAGAATGTAAAATCTACTTGTGATGGCCATTATTTTAGATTGCTATCATTCATGACTTTCATTTGATTTCATCTCCCTCTCCCAAAGGGCTTGTTGAAATAGTGGAAAATTATCAAAATAGAGATATATACTATGCAGTTGAATCCATATCAATATCGAAGTGTAATATTAAGAAGAATGGCATGGGAATGCTCTACATATATTGTTTAGAACTTTGAGATAATTATTCAATGAATAAAATAAAACCAAATACACACATGGGCTTGAATGGCTCAATTCCATTGGATTTCAACAAGTTGGAAAGCTTGATGTCTTTGTAAGTGTTGTTGAATGCCTATGATTGTTTCATAAATGCATCATGGTTGATGCTTGTTTGTGGTGGTGCCACAAACATGTATTGTAAGAACTATGGTATCGTGTAAGGACATCTATTTTCCATATACTTGAAAATTTACATGACTGTTACACCAATAACACTTAGGAGAGCTCTTTAAATGTGACTCCTGTTTTTAGCTTGGATAATTATGTAGCTTCTACGCATTTTCTTGTGACCATTTAAGAAAAGTGCATTGAGACAACTCCAAGCTTATCCCACTAACTTTGGTCCATCAAGGAGCTGAGTAAAGCTTATTTTACCTTCCTCAAAATCACATCAACCATTTTTTTCACCATTCCTTCCAATCTATATGAGGAATTATTTATTTCACTTCCTATCCAAGTTATACCTTAAGAAATATTGTAGGATACTTCTGTAGAAGTGCACCTACCATATTTTGAAATTTAGAGGTGCACCACATGTATTTTTTATTCATCCAATTCTTATATTCACATGTTGCAATCATTAATCACAACTTAGGTGATGGAGATACCGATGTCTTTTCCTAGCATGAATTATACTAATGTACTTCCCTTGATATTTGCCTGTTAGACGCCTCTAAATGGAGAATTTTCTATGATGAACTATAGGATGATCCAAGAGTTTAACCCTTCATTCTGTATAAATGCATTAATAGTAGTAGGATCTTACTGGGTTTATTTCCTTTGATTCCCCATCAAGTACCACTGCAATTTTTATTACAATACATATGTCACTTCCAACTTACACATCCAGGTTTGTTTAATATGCGTTGACGCTATACTTTGGAGAGGCATATTCACTACTTATCTTTATTGATATGCTACAAAAAATGGCTCAATAAGTCATTTGTGAACTTTAGAACTAGGACATGTCAAATATTTGACAACAAAATGTTTACATGTGTGAAGTTTCAAACAAACATATCCCATATTGTGAATAAAGTTTACATGTTGTAAATTAGTATTTCTTTTTATCAGTATGTCCAAGCAATGTGGGTACATCTTTTGCCGAGACATGGAAACTAGCCATTGAAATATATCCCGAATGTGCCTATGCACTAATGTTATTATATCTTTAACATTGATTGGTTTATGCCATTTTGAAATTGACTTTTGTGTTCGTATATTTTCAATTTGTTTTGTTGTAATTTCTTTTTTTGAATTGTTGTACGATGGATCAGCTCCAGTACTTCTTAAAGCTTAAGTACCATTGTAGGAAGTAGAGCAAACAAGGGTGATGTTCACGAGAACGAGTCTGACAATGAAGTGAAGATTATTTTTTAAACTAGTTTACATTATGGAAGGGATATATTTATCTATTTATGATGTGTGCACCTTTTTCCTGTAAGAATTTAAATATTTTGAATTAAGAATGAATGAAGTGTGTTTTGACCTATGCAGGCGAAGATATACTTTTGTTGTGCGTGTGAATGGTGAAAGAAAAGTTAACCACAGGAGGTTATATTGTAGTAATTAAAAATTCTTAAATAGGTAAATACATTTTTTTTGTGATGATGAATGAAAGATTTTTGTAGTGGTATATATATTTTCTGATGCTTTTTAAATATTATAGATCATCTTTTTTCACGATGAATGAAGAATTTTTGTAATGGCATGATTATTTTGTGATGAGTTTTGAATGTCACAAACTTTGACGTTAAATTAGTTTTATGAAATGGCATCAAAGAATTTGAGATAACAAATTACTTTCGCAAATTTGTGATGGTTATTAACTGTCACATAAAGTCTTTCATGATGGTTTTTAACTATCATAAATGGTAGATCATCTATGATGGTAATATTTTTTGAGACGTCTCTTTTTGTGACGGTTCCTGTTACCATCTCAAAAAAGTTTTTGTAACGGTAGTGGATGTTTCTATGACGATATTATTCTGTTGCAATTGATATAATTTCCTATATTGTGTCTTCCCTTGCTTAGTCTTGGTCGTTCCTTGCTCTTTGGTGGCTTTGGCGCTAGTGTCATCACCCTTCGGTGGAGCTCATGATCCTATCAATGAGCTTGATTTTGGTGGCTACCTATGTGTATCTCCATGTTGAGCTCACCACTGTCATATACTTTATTAGTTGTAGTTGATGCTTTCACTTGGCATCGATCGTCCCACCTCTCTTCATCTCCGCCTCACTGATCGTTGTTACTGTGTCTTTGGTTGCTTTGTTTTTTGATTTGCTTCTTGTGTTGATTGTTCAGGTTGCTTAACTCATCTTGCTTATCTCTCAGGCTAGATTTTCCTAAGGTTTTATGTTGGGGTTCCGCACTATGTGTGCTCATTAGATGTCTTTTTGACATCTTCAGACATTGCGATTACATGATGCCTTGCTGGCATCGTTGTCTTTTCAGCAGATCTTATATGGCCCAATTCTTCCACCCATGACCTTGTGCGGAGATATCTAGCAGCAATTGTGTTTTTGCACCTCCTATATTCATTGGCTTTGTACGCTTTTCCAGGTTGTTATTATCACAATGGTCCCCCTCTTTGGGCTTGTACCGGATATTCATTCCTTGAATGAGATATTATTCTCCTGTTGGAAAAGGTTTCAAAAAAAGAGTTTTCAGTGCTAAAAAGCACCCTTAGGTCCCATTTGGTGTGATTTTTAAAGGTGGGGTTATCCCACATGTCATTTATAAGTGTTGTAGGGTATGAACAATGCAAAAATTTTATTCCCCACTCATCACATCTATCATCATCTAGCACATCTACCCCTCACCAATGATATCTACTCCCACTAACTTACTCACACCCATCACATCTATCTCCACCAACACACTCTCACCTATCACTTTTATCCTACAAACACACTTCTAATACAAATAAAAATAAAAATCAATAATAACATATCAACTCAACAATCACATTCACACCCACTAACTGTCCTCTTATTCATCCACTTATCTCTCCTTAAAACTTCCTAAATTTTATCCAACCTTAAACTTTAAATTTCTACAAAATGTAGACTTAGAGATTAACAAATTAAGCCAACTTCCAAATTCATTTCTTCTTGATGTCTTTCTTATGGATGGGTGACGCAATTGCATTCCGCCTTGTACCAAGAAGAAGGAAGCACCTACGGTTGGATACACACCTTCTTGGATTTTACCTCCAATGAACAGTGAATGGACTTAACAAAGGAGATGGTCTTGGCCATGAGAATGGATAGAGGGGTGGAGGCACATGGAGGGGATAATGGCACAAGAAGGTGACAGAGACAAGAAAAGTTAAGGAGGATAGGGAGAATGTGTCAAAGACAATTTGGTTTTGAAAGAGAGGCCCCTCACAAATAATCATAGTTAAGTAGTTGTTTTGACTCTATATAGGAGGAGTGCAAATGGTGGTGAGGTAGATTCAAATGAGTTATTATTGGAATGAGAATTGATAGCTGGGCTTTATGAGGAGGAATTTGGTATACTAATGAAGAGGGGTTATGCTTGTTATGAAGAATATATAGGCAAAAAAGGATACGTTGGGGATGAAAGGAGTTTCAAAGATTCTAGGATTGGTTTGAGTGGGAATCAATCAACATGCTTATCACGTTGAACAAATTGGGCAGCAGAAAATTGAGATTGGTTGGGGAGGGAGTGCATGGGGTGAGATGGGGAATTCTTGGCCCACCAAATTTGATGGTTGAGAATTTTCTTCTCCGATGATTCAACCATCAAAATATCCAATTGCATGGCTAAGGTTTTCTTTTTTGTGAGGGATTGGTATATTCATAACTAAATATATATATAGTCATGGTACTGAAACGTGTATCAATTTTTATACACAAATATATGGCGTTGTTATGTCCTTATCCAATAGCAAATCAACAAGAAAATTGAATATACTAGAAGACCAAAAAAACAAAAATTTCATCCATACCGTTTTGTTTCAATCCAAGGTCTTCTACCATCATTATGAATTACCACTAAATTACCATAGTTCATCCCTTCGCAGGACAAGGAAGTAGCATCATATATATATATATATATATATATATATATATATATATATATAAAGGCAAAGATATATTTGTTATTAAAATTAATTACCATTCAACAAGTGTAGCAACGTTTACAAAAAAATGTGTTGTTAAATCAAACATAATAATGATTGTCAAGTTTTTTTTTTAAATGGCTAATTAAATATTTAAGGGATGTGAATAGGGAAGTATATGTTGTAAGTATTTTGCAACGTGTGATCCTTACTCAACAAAATATACAAATGTATTTTGACTTTCAACTTGTGTATTTTGATTTTCCATTGGAATACACTAGTTGAAAATCAAAATACATAAGTTGAAAATTAAAATACACCAATACTTCACCAATGAAAATTGCTTTTTCACTTTTAGATTGAAGACTTAGGACTAAACCCTAAATCCAAAACCCATAGGTAAAAACTACTTTTCATTTTCCAAGTGAAAATCCAATTTTCATTGGTGGAAAGCTAAAACAAAGCGATGTGTTTTGTTTAGCAGGGACGCGTCCTACGATGTGTGTTTCTTTACTTTTTGGCATATTTAATGCGGATCCTGTTATCCTAAGTGCTATATATTGTGACACCCTCTTCTTTTTGGCTTTGGTGAGAAGAAGACTTGGCCTAAGAAAAGGAGATCTAAGACACTGTCATTCCATTGGTTTTTCTTTCTTCCCATTGAGAAGCTTTTTACGTAAATCCTTGTGTATATGCGATTGTCTTCTTGAGTTTGGTTTGATTCTACACTGTATCATAATCATTGATATCGAGGGCATTGTACATTGTGGGAATCTCCCCATTTGTAGTGATCAGCAACAACCGTGTGGCGGTGATCACTTAATTGGCCTCGTGGTGGTTAGTTATATATTAAGCTTTGCCAAGCTAACATTTTCACCAAGCCACGCAACTTCTTATGACAAAATAAATGAAAGACAAGACTCTTCTTGATTACCTTCATTAGTGTTGTTGCCCTCATGATAAGCAACCACAAGTAAATCTTTCAGGTTGTGCTCTATGCTTTCTCCTTTGAGATCCAATAGGATTTAGATGTGTGGCTGCCCAAGTATATCATTTCATTAGGCATATCTACAAAAGGACTTACAATGTATAAGGCAAATTAATATAGTCCAATATATCCGATCAATGTGTTACTACTCTCAAGTTACAATATATTTATACATATAACTTACTTATGTATAAGTTAGTTGACTTGGTCGTTGAGTAGCATTGAAAAGCAATTGAATTGTGTAACAGAATTGTTCTTTATATCTATAGGAATTAATCTCAACTTCTTTGTAGGGCTATGGTTCCATTGATTTTGTTGCTCCTCATAAGCTTTGTTTAGAATTGAAGAAGATTCTTAAACCACTTCTTTGCAAATTGTTTATGGTCTATGCTATTGCTCACCCTCTCATCAATCCCTCCACATCTTGCATTCATGCCTTGGTTCTCCACATTCAACTGTAGTAAAAGTTCCCACATTCTCACGTAAAATTAAAAAAAAGAAAAGCTTTTCATAATGATTATAACGAAGAAAAAACACACACTTGAATTCCAAAAAGATGCCTCGTAAAAACTAATTGACCCCATAAAAGAAATGGATCTTGCTTTAAGAAAAACCAAAACCAAAAATAGTGATAATTTCTCGTTGACGCAACAGACCTTCCATCTCCTCAACTTTCAACAATAGGATCTCTACGAAATCAAAGCAAAAGTCAACCTTTCTCAATAAGTCCAGCACCCATTTCAGATAATAATTAAAGCCACCAACTGCAAATCGTCTTAATTTGGTCCATTACCCATTTACCCCACTAGCTTTCGCGTAGGAAAAAAAGCTTTCACATTAATATATGTAGCAACGGTGTCACACACATACTTCACGTGGAAAACAACAAGAAGAAATTAGAAGAATCCCTTTTTACCCTTGAAAATAGCCATGCGATCCACATATAATTAATTTTTCGCACATATAACAAGATTTTTATGTGATTTTACTAGGTTAACATATACGCAGAGTCTTAAATACCATAAATCTCGAATGTGACTCTGGATTCTTTCCACCAATTGTGGAGGAAACTTTTGAGTCAAATGATCACGAGCTTTTTCTGTTTTTCGTTGTTTTCATGAACCAAGAAATAGAGAAATACACATGATGACGTAAAAAGTGACATAAGTAGTTTTGTGAATTGGATTTTTATATTTTACATAGTGTAGTGAATATACATCTACTTAATAATTGATATTTAATGTAAAGAAATAAAAGTACGTAAGGTTGTTATGTGGTGGGGTTATCACATTCAAAAAAAACTACTACATCAATTTAATTTAAAACACACAGTAATAAATAATTTTACATCAGTGATAAACTACTTTTTACCGGTGATAAATTATTCTGGACGATTTTACACTTATGCAAAATGATTTTATACTGGTGAAAAATGATTTTACATCGGTGATAAATTATTCTAAGGTGTCTTTCCGCTGGTACAATCTCATTTTACATCGATGCAAAAATATTCCAAGGGTTGTTTCACCCGTGCAAAGTGATTTTGACGTATAAGTTTAGGATTTAGGGTTTAAAATTTAGGTTTCTGGAAAGTGATTTCACGTATAAGAAATGATTTTTCACTTGAAATGTCATTTTTTAACTTAGAGTTTAGAGTTTAGGATTTAGGGTTTAACGAACACTAAAGACTAAACCTTAAACGCTGAGGTGAAAAAATTACCTTTCAAGTGTAAAATCACTTGTCATACGTGAAAAACACTCGGAATTTAATTTTACACCAATGCAATCTTACTTTACATAAGTACAAAATAGTTCAGAGTGAGATTATATCGGTACAAAATAATACTGCATTAGTGTAAAGTAATTTAAAGTAAGATTACACCAGTACAAAATTATTTTAAATGTGAAAAGCGATTTTGCACTAGTGCAAAATGATTCCGACAAAGATTTAAATGCTTTACATCTATACAAAGGTAACTTGTTAGTGACTTCAACATTAATGAACCCCACAATATATTAATACTTTTTTTACATAAAAAGAGGATATATAAAGTGATAATCATATTTAAATTGCTATACGTCAACTTTTATGTCACATTCTTTATTTTCCAACCCACATCAATTTTTAGGAAAATTATTCCCGTACATGGGGGCAGCATATGCGCTATTGTTTATCGCAAGAGCACTCATACGAGTCTTTGGTCAAAATCGAGGATGGAGTTCTTTCCTCTCTTGATATAGCTGACGGAAAAAATTGCTGTCAATTTGACAATAATTAAATGCCATGGCTTCTCTGATAAGTTTTTATTTTTTTTAATGTTGAGAATGAGGATAATTAACTAACGAGGCTCGAGCTCGATCGAGTGGTGAATGGATAGTTTGAAACCTCTAATTATGGCTCTTGAAAATGCTACCGTAGATACATAAGGCCAAAGGCTTCCTCCTTGCAGTCAAGAAGATGGATACCCACCGTGTGAAAGAACGTCATACAAGAGGTGGAACTGTAAGAATGTGGTCAAGTTCATGATTTGTTACTCCAAGTACTTGCATGCAACATGATTTTAAGTATTTTAGATCAAGAAACGAACCAAAATTTTATTTTTCATTTTTTTTCCTCTTTCTCCATTTCTTTCCTTTCAATGAGCATTAAATAAATTACATAGAAATTACAGCAATAAAGGGGAGGATCGCGAACAGCAAGGATGTAATTATATTTATAATTAAGATCGTCAGATTAAACGTACGCATGTGGCGCCAAATGACTTACCATAACAAAACTTTTCATTTTTTGTTTGATCCATGACAATTGTACCTGCAACAACTAACTGTATGCGGTACTTCCAAGAACAAATTCTTGTGATGGTTTGAGAAAAATCTTTTTTGAATATATTAATTTTAGAAAATAAATAGATAAGTATTATGTTACTTAAAAGAACTTGCCCTCAGTAAAATCAAGACCCGACAGAGCATTGTTGCTACATAACTCGCCTTGACCGTGGGCAAATTAAGTGCATGGTTCATCCAGGGCAAACGCGCTCACATAGAAGGTGATCTAGATCTTCATGGCTTAGTAAAATTCCTATATATATTGGGATGTTTGATAGGAAATTAACGCTTGGTTCCATACATCCATCAACAAGAGGCAAATTAAGATTCTCTTCAAAAGTAGCAAATCTTGAGGAATAATTATTTCAAAATATATAACGTTCCATTCGCTCCACAATATTGAGCTCTTCTTTGGTAGGTGTCCTTTAACAATTATTCATTTGGATTATTGTCTTCCTTATGCCTGTATTAAAAAAAAAAATTATTTATCCTTTTATTCATTTTTTAGAGAAATAGCAAATTGCATTAATTTAATTCATGCAGATAGTTGCATGGTTACAAATATAATATCTGCAATCTTTGACAAAAAAATGTAACATCTACAGTTAAAAGAGAATGAAATTTAACCAGCGAAATGGGGGAGCGTGTATAGAATCGGGAGAACATATACATTTCAAATCGTTCTAAACTACCACATGCATATATAATTAATTAATTAATTAATTAAGCTTTTCCAAGAGTTCATTTACCATTCAAGTCCAAGTCGCAACCCCGTAATTATAGACAGACAGGAGTCGTACACAGCTCCAAACTTCAAAACGAGTGTTCCAGAGACGACACTAAAATATTCGCATATTTAATATAAAAAAAAACCAAATTTCTTTGAGAATGCCTCCCGGTCCTCCCCATGTGGAGACCAAAGCGTACACTCGGCAGAGATCGAAACATATTTTAAACATTTAACTATATGTTTCCTGAGACCAAACTAGCATTACCAAACAAAAATTACCAACCAGATGCCAAACAATAGCTAACATCAAGGCAAACACCATCAGCCTGGTCAATGGTTCTCGGCCCAATAGTTTTTAATCACACAAGAGATAAGGCAACTACATTGATTCAACTCCGCAAGATAAGACCCAAATTATGGCACATCATATGTTACATATACGGTAGAGACATCAATATTAGACGATCGGTCGACCAACTCTCCAGTGAGGAAATCGACCGAGAAAAAGTAGGTGATGTCAAAGGTGGAAGCTCGAACGAAAAAAAAGACATCGTCAAATTCGATGTAAGCATCAAGAGCACCTCTCTCGTACGAACGGCACAATCGAATGAGCGTAGTTAGCATACCTTCGATTACAGAAATGGTTGATGCACTCGCGAGATCACCAAAGATCTCACCCCCAGGCACCCTTTGATGAATTGGCATGGATCCCCATCACATCTGAGTCAGACCTTTGGTGATCTTCTAGATGCGCCTACCATCTCTCCTCTGATTTAACATCACAACGAGTACCACAATATCTCACTACATCCACATTCATATGGTGAGATCTAGGGTACTCATCCAACATTCTCGACGCATCAATCTCCTTTCCTTCGTCGTTTCCTACCCACATGTTCCTTATCAAGCCTTTTGTCGAAAGAGTAGTGACATCCACACCCATGGATCCCACCCAAGATCTCACTTATGATATCCTGGCCATTCAATGAGGGAGAATGCAATGAGACACAAAAAAAGAGGTGGACTTTTGACTCGCTGTCTCCCATCAATGGCCAAGATCTCATGGGTGAGATGGAGGTGGGGGTGCGTTAAACATTTTTGTTGTCGAAACCATCACCTTTTGGCATCGATTCGTGCTCTTGGTGGCGGGGAGGGTGGAGTGTAAGTTGTAGGCTGCTCTCACACACCTCTTCCCATCGCCTCTTCCTACTATCTTGCCTCATGCCAAGGGAGAGCGAGAGGGAGAGATCCAACCCCTCATCCACCGGTCCAGCTCGATCTCGATCAGCTGCGGCCTCCAAGATTCTCGTCGACTTACATCCAAGCGCATCCTCTCCCCTTCTCGCCGGCGACGACGAGGAGGGCACTGCAAGGGATAGTGGACTCGTGCCTGGACGGCATCTACAAAAGTCCGTCTCATCAGCGGATCCAAACAGCTGGATCCGTCCAGGCCCGCGTAGCCGGTTCAGCCGCCAATTGTTGTTGTGAAAATTCCACGTGAGCTCGTTATATCTAATGAGATCAATCGTCTCGGGGGATCGGATTGATTAGAACGCGGATTAATTCCATACATGATTCCCAGTTCCAAAAGTTTCCATCGACTTTTACCTCGAGGTAGATCCCAAGGATCTTTGATGGAGATTTCGCAACATGGGGAGGTGGGTAGAGTTGCGTAGATGCCCACTTGCAGCTGCAGCAACTTCGGCTAGATTTCTTCGATCCGCAATAACTGCAACGAACATAAAGAAGGGTATAAATAAGCATATAAGTAATGTAGGAGATCGATAACCATTAATTGATGATCCACATATGATATGGCAACAACCAACAACCACCCGAGAAATTAATTAACCAGCATGCAGTTTACCTTGTCCCGAACCGTCCATCTTTTTGCTCCTGTACATCTGATCATGGGATTGGTAATTGACCCAAGAATTAGAGAATTCCGGTGCAATTTTAACTCAAATATGTACCGGTATTTTTCTACATGGAGATGATCGGTTTCATCATACATATACACATATACCTGTAAGTGACTTTTCACATGAGCTATTGTGAGTCCCCTCACGTTCATCAGCTGGAGAACTAGTTTGGGTGTTGCTCCTTTAATTATGCCAACATAAACACAAGGACAAGAACAACGATTTGAGAGAAAGCGAGAGAGAGATTATTGTGTGGTGACTGCTAAGTTGTGGGGATAAAAGGGGGAGATGCATGGGAGCATACGATATTGGCCGCCGAGGCACTCGACGGCGCGGACGAAGCAGAGATGGAGCTCCGGAGTCCACCGCAGCCTCGGGAGCTTCGACCGGACATATGGCCTGACCGAAGGCGGCACGGAGCTCTCCTTCCTCTCGCTCTCGTCCACCGTGCTGTTGCTCGAGCTCCCCGCGGCTGCCCGCGGGTTGTCGTCGTCGTCGTCGTCTTCGGAAAGGGTTTGCTGCCTGGAGCTTTGGGAACAATAACCAGCAGCCTCCTCCTCCTCCATCTCTCTCCCTCTCTTTAGTATACACTTAGGCCACTCTACAATATGTCCGGAAACCCTAATTTGGTTAAGTGGTCGCCGTGGATTGGGTGGGGGGAAGGGCAGGGAGATGGGAAGCCAGAAACCCTAATATTCTTGCAGTGCTACTGCCTCTTCCAAACATGGTTCTTGAGGAGGTGGTTGTCATATTAAGTAATATCTACGTCTCTCCCTCTCTGGTCTCGTGCTTTCAATCTACCTTTGGGTCTTCCTGGGGTACACATGCATGCATGCATGGATGCCCATGTCGTGGGGTCATCATGCATGCCTGGATGTATGGCATGTGATGTGGGCTCTCAATCATTCACAGGTATGTGTATATGTACACACACATGTACAATACTTGTATTTAAGAAGGAAAGCGTTCCATCGGACGAGGGCGTACGTGGACTTTGGGCATCGAGGTATCCATTCTCATTGAGAGTACAAAGGTGTCGAAATGATGAATTGACCGTACAAGTTTTGCCTCTAAATTTTGATAATTAAGAAACAATGATGCTTACTGTTCTGAAAGGGATTGACGTAGGTTAGATTCGAAATTCGATTTGGAAAAATGTCATGCGCTTTGACTTTTCAAGTATACATACAATTAAATACGGAAAGGGTGGTCCATGACCAATGAGTAAAAAACGCTCTGTGGTTAAATTATCATGCGATGTGGTAAAAGTCAAAGAAAACAAAAAAAAGGAAATAATAGAGACGAGAGTTAGCTAAGTCAAATACAGTACTCGCTGCAGTTCTGTATCAAAGGATTCAGGAAAAATTACGATTAACTAAATACCACGATAAACACGAATGGACCCTTTAATTAATACGTTTTGCTTTTTCATAGATTTCTAATACTGATGAGCAAGTTTGCTTATTCCTCCTGCACTCAATCCAAGTTTGTGAGACACCTGGACAAGGAACCATTTCAAGTCTCACATTAATTTCCAGTTTTTATTTTCGTTGGTTTAATTTATGTATTTCACCTTGAGCTACCAATTTGTTATGCTAGGATTGCACTTAAATTATGATTTGGACCTCAACATAGAGGGTAAGGTTACGGTGTTACATGGATTCAACTAATTAAAACAAGCAAAAATGTGGGCAAACAAAGTTCCAAATCAAGGGAGAAGTTATGATTTTTTTTTTTCAAACAACCTTTGTGATTTAACTTTAATTGAAAATTTTAAAATAGGTTAAAAGAAAATGGATGTAGGTTGCGAAATGTAAAAGTTGACGTAAAATTAACGTTCAGTTATAAATGTAATACCAACACGCATCCCTCCATTCTGTGTAAAAAGTGTGCTAACACGTGATGGGTTCCGTCACTGTTGAAATCAATAATAAACTACTTTCGTATGGATGCAAATCACTCAAATCACCTTATACGGGTGCAATCTTAATTTGCACCTTCAAAGAAATTATACACGGGTGCACAATAAGATTGCATCAGTGTAAGCTTATTTTGAACTACTTTATACCGGTGCAATATTATTTTACACGGGTGCAATATATTTTTGCACAGGTGTAAAGTAAGATTACAACTTACTTTAAACTACTTTGCACAGGTGCAATATTATTTTACACGGGTGTAATATTTTTTTGCATGGATGTAAAGTAAAATTACATGGATGTAAAATTAAATTCCAAGTGTTTCTTCACTATCACAAGTGATTTCACACCTGAAAAATGATTTTTCACTATAGGTTTAAGGTTTAGTCTTTAGCGTTTAGGATTTAGTCTAAATCTTAAACCCAAAGGTGAAAAATCACCTTTCAAGTCAAGAATCATTTCTCATACGTGAAATTACTTTCCATAAATCTAAATCTTAAACCCTAAATTCTTAAGTCAAAATCACTCTGTACGGGTGCAAAAATACTTTGGACCATTGAAATTACCCTTAGAATAATTTTGTACCGATGTAAAAAGAGATTAACCGATGTAAAGATACCTTATAATAATTTATCACCGGTGCAAAGTAGTTTATCACCGATGCAAAGCTTTTTATCACCTGTACGTTTAAAGTTAAAGTGTGTAGTAGTTTTTTTTAATGTGGTGGAGACCAACACGTAACAAACCTGACGTTCTTTTGTTTCTTTACAGTAAATACAATTATCAAGTAGGCCAATGTTCTCAACAATGTACAAAATACAAAAATAATACCTCACATCACTTTTTACGTTAGAACCTACATTGCCATACTTTTTGACAAAAAGAATTTGTCAAGCATCCCTCGCTTGGATCTATCGGAAGCAAAGCCTGCCAAGGTAGCAAAAAGGGGTGGCAGCTTAAAAGATAACTCCCATTCCACTCTCGAGTTAGAATATAAACAATCTCACAAAAAATTTAAATCACACAATGTACACAATTATTTTTAGGTGGAAACCCAAATCGGGTGAAAACCACCACCTAACCCTCTCGAGTTAGGATTTTCCGATCAATCAAGTTGATCAAATCTACTAAACAAATCACTTAAACGAGGGTGACTCAACCTCAATTATAACCACGCTACTTTATACGAGGGTAGCATACCTCAAATCCCTTCTCTTCACGAGAAGGATTTTGTCTCACGAAGGAGACGGGAATTCGCAAAGCGAATACCCAACCAAAGTAACAAAGATAAATAACAACAATCCTATAGAGCCAATAAAGATTTAAACCTAGCTTTTATAGGAATTAGGAAACTCCCCTTTGATGGAAGTGCGTCGAATCGATGACGCGGATGCGTGACCCACACGATGACGCAACGTCGCTCTCGCGAACTACGACGGGAGAGCGGGTGCGCAAAAGTTTGATGCTCTCTAGATGAAGAACTGGAGCTTGGAGAGCAAGAGCTTGCTTCTTAGGATTAAGAGACACAAAATGGTGTGAAAGTGTATTACTGGGTGTGTCTAGGTGTGTGTTGAGTGGAAAAGGCTCCCCTCTACTTATACAGGCCTTAGGAAGGCCTTGGAAGGCTTAGGAAAGCTCCCATAGCCGTTGGGTGCAAAGCCCAAGAGAATCAAGCCGAAATCAGGAACAATCATTGCACTGACAGGGTAATCAGACGTCTGATCCTAGCATCAGAAGTCTGGAAAACTGGTTTAAGACGTCTGGTCACAAAGTCATACGTCTGATTTTAGGCGGGTTTCTTCATGACTTGAATCAGATCTAAATAGGGTTCTAGTGCAAGTCCATCAGACGACATACAGGGCATCTAGCACTATGTCTGGACGTCTGACAGTATGTTTGGACGTCTGGAAACCTACTTTTCTACGGGAATGGATTTCCAAGAAATTGCAACGGCTAGAAAATCTCTGAGAAGAGATTTTCGAGTCAGCCAAGGCAAAACAGCCATATATCAGACGTATAGAAAGGCTTAAGGACGTCTTATAAGGCTCTAACGATCATATTCCTCAGTGTTTGCTAAGCCAGCCAACGGTCCACTAATTGAACGTCTGGCAAATTCATTAGACGTCTTCTAAGATGTCTGGTCTGAGGTCTGGACATCTGATTTCATCAGACAAAGCTAACTAAGTCCAGCTTAAATGTTATCAGACGTCTGAATCAACAGTCAAATGTATTACAACCCATTATCAGATGTTTGTTTTTGGAATTAAACGTTTGAAAAGGTGGTTTGAACCCTATATTGGTTTTCTAAGTTCTCTACAGAAAACCTAAGTATCCTAGGGTTGTGCCGGTGTTCCTAGGACTACTGTTAGGGTATTTTGAGGCTCTTTAACATGATGTTCTAAGGAACAAAAAGAGCAAGGAAATAAAGACAAAAGTATATGAAAGAAATAAACATAATTCTATCACATTCTTCTTGTCCTTCGATCTTCGATTTATCGCTCCTCGTGAATCTCCTCTGTTCTCCATCAAGCTCCTTCAATCTGTTCTGGATGCGAGCTCGAACTCCATCTAATCACGTCTCCATTTGCAATTTGCTTGAAATCTAAGACTCGAAGAACAAATGTAAAATGACACGTGTTTTGTTATCATGAAAACAAACGATCGTGGTGCTCTAACACCAACAATATCATGCTAAGATAATTGGGGCTTAACTTAAAGTAAAATTATTATACTTTTTTGTGAAAAAACTTTAACTTGTTAAAATACCTAAATAGATTAAGTAACTTGTTTCATCATTTATTTCACTTACTTCGTATTTTTTCACTCATTTAATAAATTTATTTCTTTTATCAAATGGAACCTAAGGAGGTGTTTGGTTGACGCGTTAAGTAAGTTTACATCGAGTTAAATATTTAATCTGTTACTTAACCCACCTCTTATTTACGTCTAATTAAGTTAACTTAGGGTAAAATTATTCTACACTCTCTGTGAAATAACTTTAATCCACCACCATTTATTTCACTTCTTCTCCATTCATTTACTTATTTCACAAACTTATTTTCTTTACCAAATGAAACATAAGGTCCGTTTGGTAAAAGGAATAAGTTGAAGAAATGAAAAAAATGGTAGAATAAATGAGTTAACTCGTTTAGATATTTTAACGAATTAAAATTATTTCATAAAAAAGATAAAATAATTTTTCTTCAAATTAAATTCACTTAACCTAATATAACGTAACTCGAAGATGAATTAAGTGATAAATTAAATACTTAATCCACCCTTTAATCACAATTTAAATGAGTATGTTATTAATTTGTAGAATAATATGTTAGGTTAAGATAACTCCAGCAACATGGTAGTTCAATATCAGCTTTTATCACAGCTTCAGCCAACACTGAATTCAACGAAATATTAATGCGGAATATTCTCAAACATATTCATCATACATAAGCAGTACGGCTGCCTTGGCACACTTACCAATGTAAAGAGAGAGAGAGAGGGGGAGAGAGAGAGAGAGTGCTGACACTTTTTGATGCGAACTGTCGGTGAGGTCGACCCAAAACCTTTTACAAAATGCGGACAGCATCAGTCGAGAATCACGCAATTGTCTCAACTTGGAAGGAGGAGACTTCAGATCAAATACTTTAGCCGTGTTAGGACTCCTGCAACGTGAGTTTTGTTTGGAATTATGTGAGTGGGACATAATCCCGGAATGTGCTAAGGAACAGACCAAGTTCCATGGATCGGTGGTTGTGGAAGAGAATTGGGCGTGGATTTTAGTGACTAGCCTTCCAAGGAATCTTCCACTGTAAAAAAAAAAAAAGGACAAATCTTCCGTATATCTCCTGAAATTCTACACCGGTGGATATGAAAGGCCTGTTATGATAAATGAGACAAAGGAAAGAGCACGAAGCGTAGACCTCAGGCGTACGTCATCTGCGCGTCATTCCGACGTAGCTTTACGACCACGCTGTTACATGGCGTCAGAATCAGACGCAAAGTATGAGTAGCACGCGGTTATTTCAATTTGAGAGACGGGAACCAAAATCACTTTCCACACCTTTTCCGACGTAAAGTTACCCCCCACCCCCTCAACCTTCCTGCAGCATGCAGCGATAACGCGTAGATGTGTGACTCCTTCTTCTTCGTTTTTGGTTTTTTTTTTAAGAGTAATGAGAAGAAATGTGGGAAGGAATATGCTTCTTTTTTTTTTTTTTTTCCTCCAATTTATTACATAAACATATCCGTGAGCCTAAGTTCAAAAGCAACCGAGGAGAATCGAACCTTTTTTTTTTTTTTTTTTTTTCTTTGCAAAATAAGACTTTCATTGAAAATAACAAAATGATGCAATAGAGAAAATGTCAAATGGTAAAGGAAGAGGAAAGAGGCGCGACACTCCCAAAAAAATTAAAGGAACTGAAAATGTCCCAACGAGGGGGGAGGAGGGGAATCCAAAATAAAACGACAAAAACTAGCAAACAAAGGAGAAGAGAAAGTGTTCCTAGTAGAAGTTTCGTTGCAGCGACGAATAACTAAATTGTGCCAAGGGATGAGGACAATGTCAATGAAGCAGAGTCTTAACGACCAGACAGATCCGCATTAACGAATGAAATCATCCTATTACTTGGTTGTGTGAAGGCACAACAACAGTTGTAGCCCCAAGATAAAATGAGGTACCATGAGGTTGAAATGGTGTCACTGAGGCCGAACGAAGGAATCGGAAGTGATGGATGCGAAGACGATGACCGTAGCTTGCAAGTACGGAGGGGACGACGACAACTAAGATGACAATGGTGGCATCGAAGATGACCATGGGCGGAGAAGGGCAAAAGTGGGAGGGGGTCTCCAAAGCAGCGACAAAGGTGATGGGTAGAGATGGTCAATGGAAGAAAGGTAAACGGTTGGCCGATTGGATTCAAGAGAGAGAGAGCCAGCTAGAGATTAGAGAAGAAACCTTAGATTGCTAGAGAGAAGGAAGATCTTCTCTCTCTAAAAATCAAGGGACTTTAGCAAACTAAAATACCTTCAAGGCAAACACCTGAAATACCTTAAAGCTGCCATGTTTAAAATGGGATCCACATTCTACATAAACTTGTATCCAATCTTCTTAAGCATTGAATCAGGTGCATTTCTCGTAAACAAGAGCGCTCCATCTTAGAAAAGATTGTTGTAAAAATGCCTTCCGTTTAGGATTCCATATGCTCAACCTCTTGATATATATATTTTTTAAATTGTTGTAAAATGCCATAAGTCTAGGACGATGGAGTGCATTTGAACAGCAACAAAGTTTAGACATGTCACCCGTAAAATTCCAAGTGACCGTACGATAATTTTCGTTGCAGCTCGGAAAGAAAGAAAGGAAGAACATGCAAGTTCTCAAGAAAGTAAAAAGAAGTACCTGCAGTGACGTGTTTTCCAACGGATAGAGTTGGAGAATACACGAGATCATTGGATGTGACGATTACAATCGATATATTTTAATTTTTGTAAATAAAAATTATTTTTAGTAAAAAATTATTTTAAAAAAATCATTTTAAATAAATAAAAAATCATTCTCTATCTCAGTAAAGATAAAATGTAATTGATTTTTTTTTATTTTTAATCGATGTATTTTGATCAATTTGATTTTTAATTAATATATTTTAATTTTTAACATATATATTTTAATTTTTAATTAATATATTTTACTTTTTTTTTTGTTAACAGACATATATATAAATGATGGTTGAATATCGTAAAATATGTTAAAACGGATATTTCGTGTGGTAAGATTCCCTTCAACCTTTCAAAAAGACTAATATTATTTTCATAGGATTCTATTATAATTCCCAGCGGATCGACGAATGTATTATTCGTATAATCTTTAAGTATGATCGGGGATGCTTAATTTCTAAGTTCTTTGATTACAATCTCGTGGTTATTCTTAATTTTCTAACGTTGAAATAGGAGTACATGGATCGATAAGCACAAGGGAAAGCTCTCATGGTCAAAATTATATTGTGAAAAAAAATAAAAAAATATAAGATTTGTAATGTGGTTGGTCCTTTTATATTTAAAAAAATTATCATATCATTCTACATTAAAATATATATGTGATAAATTATGAATGTATAAGTGATAAATAATTTTACATTTATGATAAATTATTCTAAGTGATTTCATACATGTGATAAATTATTCTGAGGTAATTTTACATCGATATAATCTCATTTTACATAGCTGTAAAATTATTCCGAATGTGATATGATATTTTTGTACCGATACAAAGTAATTTTAACATATGGGTTTTAGATTTATGATTTAAGATTTAAGATTTAAGATTTAAGATTGAAGGTTTAGGTTTGTGGAAAGTAGTTTCACTAATGGGAAGTGATTTTTTACCATAAGGTTTAGGATTTAGGGTTTACAATAAAATCTAAATCCTAAATCCTAAGGCAAAAAAATTATTTTTCATAAGTGAAGAATTACTTGAAATTTAATTTTATATCAATGCAAAATTATTCCAAAGTACTATGGTGATTTTGCACCAATGTAAAATGATTTTGTACGAATGCAAATTAATTTCGAAAGTGATTTGATTATTTACACCAGTACAAAAGAGATTTGTTGTTTATTTCAATAATTATAGATCTCACCACATGTGAGTAATTTTTTTTACATAAAAAAAATACATCAAGTGAGGATCACTTTCACAATAATTTTATGTCACTTTTTATATTTCCGAACTCACATCTTTCTTATATATCACCTGATTATTTATTAAAAAATAACTATGATATTTAATTTTGGAAGAGGATATTTGACTAATGCATAAGAAAATGAGTTACAATGCATTTGCCCAAACAAATTTTGCAGGCTAATACATATATTTTGAGTTGAAATCTTTAATATTCATGAATGTATGCAGTGCTAATCGCGTAGAAGTTTGATATTTATTGAAAGGGTGATGAGGGGTAAAAAATAGTTTTGAATCTAAAATTTTATGATAGGTTTGAAAAGAAAGATCTAATCCAGAGAAGTTCGAATTTAGGTCGACTTGGAGATCCAACCCGCCTACATCTAAGGGAAGCCTCCCGCGTAGACCAATCCGACAATCCAACCAACTCGCGCACAAGAAGGTTGGGCATAATCGGACCCAAGGGACCCTGTCCGTCAGATCGCACGATGAAAGTACAGAAGTCCCGTGTCTCCAATAAATGCTGACAATGACAGTTGTTATTAATAATATAGCATCGCAAATACAATTGTCGAGTGGCGTATCTGCTCAGAATATTTTACTAGGAGCCTGATCTACTTAGAAGATCCTGTTGGGATCCCAAGCCCTATCTGTTTAGGTAATCTCGCTGGGAGCCTGATCCCAGCACTATAAATAAAAGAGAAGGCCCACAAGGCCTCTCCCAAGCAATCCGAGAGAAATAAAGAGATTATACACTTTGTAATCTTCCTAAATTTCTTGTGCTTAGTTGGGAGCTCCATCCTCTTCCCAGGCGTACATCTCTTGTGATGGAACTGAGTAACCACTTACTTTGCCATTCGTAAGATTATTTAGATTTCATGATCGAGTCATTCACTCAAGGAGATCCGATCATTACTTGAGTTGAATATTCCATGTCACAAGATACCTATCAAAGAGAAATAAAGAAATGCAGCAAGTAGTTGTATGCCAATTACAATTAATTTTAGTTAAATGCTTCCACATTGAATTCCGACTACAAGGATAAGCTTTGGGGTGCTGATGTTAACAACATCCCGCATGGACGGCAGAGAAGAGGTGGGGAATCTGTGAGCATTTTCCTCCCTTTTACGTGTTGCCTATCCAAAGCTCATTTGGTTTGACTACATCACTTATTACACAGGTACAAGGCATTAACATTGTCCAAGATATATTTCTTTTTGAAGACCACTCTTCATCAAGAAATTCCCTAATTAATTCAATTTGGAGATGTACGTTTGCTGGATATATATCAATAATTAAAAGCAAGCGTAGCCTTACAAAGGAAAGTCTAACCTAATTCCCAAGAGAATATGACCACTAGACCTTACAAATAGCTATTAAAACAAAAATCAACAAAAAAATATAAGTATTTTTAGGAGAATCTCTAAGAAATATGTAGTTCATCTATGTAAGAAGAATTTGAACTTGCCAACATATGTTGCAACGTATTTTGCGTCGTACGAATCCAACTTATGTCTCCGCTCAACAGAAAAAATAAAAGATGTCAGTTGAAAATAAGTAGACTGACCCAAAATTAAAATATTAGTTGGAAATGATTTTCAAAAATGAAAACAATCATGTGTGTTTTGCTTTTCTAATGGTAGAAAATAATTTTTTACTTGAAACATAGTTTTTCTCCTGTGGAAAGTGATTTTTCATTTGAAAAGAAGATTTTCACCCATGAAAAATGATTTTTACTGATAAAAATAAAAATACCCTGATTAATAATCACTGCACGTTGTAAAATACATTACAACGTACGATTATTTAATTTTTGACCTTGAAAAGCCTTATGATGTCTTGCAAGAAAAGACTTCACATGTACGCCTTGTTTTCTTCCACATCCACAACAGAAAAAACTAATGGAAGCTTTAAATTGAGGAACATCCATAGATGTGATGCGAGCCAATGTCCCAAAGATAAACATGATGCATAATTAGATATTAGCTTGAGTAAATTATAGTTCGTCTCTGTTTTAGTCGGCTGAAGGACACTATTTTTTTCAACACTATAGTCCTAGTTGAAAATAAGTAAAAAAACGTTTTTCCTCAAAGCAGGAAGAGGTATATGGTTCAAAAGTGCAATCAAGGATATCATGGGTGGAACCAAGGGGTAATGGAGGATGCTCATTACCCCCCAAACCATTTAATTTTTCTAATAATTATATAGTCATAACTTGCTGATAGTCATAACTTTTTCAGCCACACCCCCCACAAGCTAAATCGTTGGATCCACCTCTGAGAATGGCGAATATGTTGATATAATGTTATCATGTTTTCCCCACGTGCCTGGTACTCAATGCAACCAAGAAATTGTAACAATGAAGCATGCATATATATGCAACTGCTCAACTAACTAGTTACCTACCAGGAGTGATGTCTTGAGTCTAATCGCAGGTACGTTAGTAAAAGGCTGAAAGTAACACCTTGTTATTGGGCCTAAGACATAAGGCATTAATTCCCGATCTTAATGACAATGAGATGCTCTATCACTGAACCAATCCCTTAAGGGTCCCTTGATGTTTTGACATGGCAAGTGCATAGCATGCGTCGGTTTTCTCTTAGAAGAAGAGAAAGGACGACTATCCTTTGCAATAATCATTCAAAAATTTTATTAATATAACATGTAAATATTACCAGTGTGAGGAATAGACGTGTCAAATTAATACATCAGAAGTGCAGTAAAAGCCAGCTAATTAAGCTCCGTCGAGGGGTAATGATACATAGCTACGAGAGAGCCTATGTTAAAGACATACATACTTCAATCATGAACATAGATTTTTATTCCTCCTGCACATCTCAGTGAAACATGAGCAGCTCCATCAATGTCATCAACTATTATTCCCTGAGCCGTGACCAAATATGCATTGAGGTCTCCATCAATCATGCACACAAGTTTTAAGTAATCCGCCAGAGCCTGATCCTTCAATCTAGAGGAGGAAAACCAAAAGGCATGTCCCCGTTCATGCATGATGCTATATGGATACATGCCTATTGGGGAGGAAGGGCTTGGCATGCGCATGGGATGCATGTGATAATCGACAGACATCCCACCTTGGGCACCTACATAGATCCGCATTTAAAGGAATCACGCATGGCCATGCAGGATAAAGAATTAGGGTTCTTGCAGGGTTGACCTTTACAGCTTGTGGGGGCTGTGCCCAAGTGAATCTTTTTGCTCTCAACAAATCCATGCATTAAAAATGCTCACAGGGCAGGGATGGGAACTACCCATGGATTATATTTATTTCCACCTGCCTATTCCCACCACAAAACTATATATCAAACCCTCCATCTGTACGTAGGCTCATATTCTAAGTCATGCTCACCTGTTTGGCTCGTATTTCGTAGCTGGAGGAATGCAAAGATAGGGCTGCAATTTCCAATCCCTACATATAACGGATTAATTAACTCTCCTTTTCGTGGGTTATTCCCCATTCATCAAGGGTTAATTTACTTCAGATGTTGCGAATTTCAGATGTACAACTAATGTTAATTAACTCCTTTTTTTGGTTTACTGTGCCAGAGAGGTTAACATATAATTTTATTTACTTGAATTAAGTGTTAACTCGAGGTATTAGGGAAGAGAAAGATAAAAATAAGAGAGTTAACACCCCTAGGAACCTAAGTTTTGCAAAATCCATATTTTCTCTCCAAAACACATGTTTCGAGCGGTGGAGTTAACTCACAAATAATTAGGGATTAATCTTCCAAGTAAACTAGACCTAAAAGATTAAGATAACACTGATTTGGACTCAAACTTGCATTATCTTTGCCCCCTACGGCTCCCAGGTTTATCTCAACCCTCATTTTAGCACCCTTTCCCATCTCACAAGCCCCTCTTTAACATCCAATTTTAGGTCACATTCAGTAAACACCCAAATTGATTAACCCCCTTTTGAGGTTAACAAAAACAAGGATTAACCCCTGCACCCAAGTTGCAAACCTAGGATAGCTTACTTGTGACGTCAACTAACCCATCGTTTGAAAAAGTTGATGATTTTTACTCCTTAGGAATCCATTGTTTCACATTGACGTAGAGAATCCTTGCAATCATTCGCAATGGAATACATATATGCATACCCTAATTCTTACTATTTATCCTAGTACCTCTAAAAACTTGTCCTACTCATATCAGTACCCTTCTTTTTAAATATTCCATGAAACTTGATGGAATTTAGAGTTGAAAAATATTTCTATTCAAGATTCAAGCTATATCTCCAGCCGAGACTACTCAATTGCTCCATTTGAATCTACAGGATGCCAGACTCACTTAGAGATATCACTGTTCCGGTGAAATAATAAAAAGGAGATTGCTAAAAGGAGTAAGAGGATGGAGAAGAAGACCAAATTGTGGGATCTGAAATGCAAAAACGGTGCACTTTTGGGCTTACTGTGATCAACTTTGGCAATAAGGGCCATTGATCGATGCAGACAATATTTCTTTTAACTACGTCAATATTAAGAAATTACAGTTACATGTGTCATCGCAAATGGTTTCAGAGAGACCCATGTAAAATTCCCTATGTATAACCAAGTACAAGCATTAGTCTCCTTTCGAAATGCAAAAAGGGTAAACTTGATTAGGGCTGGCTTTCGTACATTACAGTAATTAAGAACATGCACACAAAAAGGGACGAAATATGCAGCTTTAAGAACGTGATAATCACAAATGCCATTTCCTTTGATTTTACTTCTTTGTTGTTTTGAAACGATTAGTCAATGTCCAATGGAATGTATGTATGAAACATTAACTTTTTCACTTGCAAATTATTTGGACCCCCCATATTCAGAAATACAACCATATAATTGCCATGGACTTCCGAAGCTTAAAATTCAGTTAAATAAGTTGTATTGTATAAAAGGGGAAGAAAATCTTTGATCAGCAACATCTACTTTCAATGGTATGCTTTTCTAAAATAGTTCCAAGGCATGTTGTTAAATGAAATTATCAAAAAGTAAACAAATATACATTGCAATTCAATTTTCAAAGCACAAAATGAGAATGATAGTTTTAATCGGTGTATTTTAATTTTCCACCTGTGTAAATCACTTTTTATAAGTGAAAAATCATTTACTATTAATAGAAAGGTAAAATACATCAACGTATTTTCATTTTTAATCGTTTTATTTTGCTTTTCAACATGTTAAAAGATATTTTCAATTAATGTGTTTTAATCTATTTAATTTGCAACCGGTTAATTTCTATTTTAAATCGATTGATTTTATTCTCTTTAAATCGCTTGATTTTCATTTTCAGCTGTTTGACTATAATTTTCAACAAGTTAATGTTGACCGTTCGTTACAAAACACATTAAAATATGTATTTTTGTACTTATATATAACAAAATTTTAACCAATGTTGCTGGACATTTACCATGAACATCTACACATGGTATAACCCCTAGCTCTCACTTTTAAAATATAGTTGGATCTTCTATATGGGAGTTTAAGAAGAAATGCAATAGATAATGATCCCAACTCTCTCTCCATGATTTTATGCCATAAATTTGGCAAAAATGTTGAAATTATTGCCAACCACCTGTAAGCATCTTCAGTTGTAAACATACCATTATGAAAGTACAATATTCCCAAAATCAGATCGAATGTCAGGCCCTCCAGGGATCAGTTTTACTTTGTAGCTTGCCGACAGAATATTCTTTTTTTAAGAAAAAACAAAAAAAACAAAAGAAAGGAGCACATAGAAATTTTCTGAATGTGAGCCTCTGAATTTGTGATTATCTAGCACAAGTAAGTGCTAACGCAACTTTTCTCCAACGTTGGTTCAACTGACGAGGGTATACCAAGATTTAGACCTCTGGGCACCTTTGCAACATGAGAAATGTGACCACCCCAACAATTCTTTTGCCTTCTCCCTTGGTTTCGGCCGCACAACTGTTTGAGTTTCAATTCCCTTCTGTTGGGTTCAACTTATTTAGGAATAAAGCCAAGCTTTGACAGAGAAAGGAGTTGATTAGGACCGCGGTGTTAGCTAGGGATGCAAGTAGCATGGTTTTGGGTTGGATTTGGCTAAACTCATATCCATATATATTTATAAAATCGATATCCATACCTCACCTACCTATCAGAAACGAAAATCCAAATCCGTACCTATTTACAAAATTCATAACCATGCCCTACCCATCCATCAGGTACAAAATCTAAACTTATATCCATAACCATCTACCAATTGAGTATTGTTTCACCTGTCGAGTATTTATTTATAAATTTATCTTACAATCAAATCCAACTCAAATTAGAGCTAAAAAAAGGAAAAATATATATAACATTACCCATTAATTGTTTATTTTTAATAAATTCAAAACACAAGGACCTGAGTTGCACCAATTTTATTGATATGAAGTTATTTTAAAAAAAGCACTTTAAGGAAAATGAATCAACAATAAAAAATATAAAATATAAAGAAAGATAAAATACATGTATATTTTAAACAAAAGATCCCCATCCTCAAAATAAATATTCAATGAAAGTTTCAAAGTATCCCCAACCTTCAAAATCATGGAGGAAATAATAAGGAAAATTAAGATTAGGAGAATAAGGAACTTAAAGTGACGCTTATAATCTCGAGTGAATAGGAATTTTATTCGAATATTCAGGTCAAAAATTTACTATTGACCCATAGTCAAACCTGGTAGGGCTCAGATCAAATTTTACTCTCTTTTTTTTTTGTTGAATTTACCAAAACTTACATTGTTAGAGTTAGCATGAAAAAGGTATAATACACGTTGGATCCTTCAACGGTGGAAGTAGATTTTTGTGGGAAACAAAAAGGAGAAGGAATCTCCAATAATAAGAAAAGCATACATGTTAATCAATTTTGTTGAACTCTAAACCCTCCTTAGGAAATGTTTGTTTCACAGGAATGAGTGGCGGAAAGGAATGAAAAAGCCCCCATCGATTCCTTTCCCAGGTTTGGCTGTCAAATATAAGATGGAAATAATATTTTCATGGGATTTACAATTACCATAACCGTTGTAATTTCCAATCCATGCCCACCCCCTTGGACTCCCCTTTCAATTTCACTGTAACTACTCTTCTTCTCCCATGGAAACAACCCAATGCACCCCTATCTCTCACATCGTGTCTCGCAGCAACCTCCTCTCTCTCGGGAATCGACTCTTTTCCTGTTACGACTCGGTTCCCGAATCCCTATAGGACACGAGACCAGACCGACTCGACTGATCCCAAGACCCAGTCGTCCAACAAGAAAGTAACCAAAAAGCGAAAAAGTAAACCACATTCACTATGCTAAGCAATTAATAGTAACAAAACTACAGCAGTAAAGAAGTAAAAACTGCTATAGAACATACCACCACAACAGTAGAAAAGTAACCAGGTACAAGAATATAAAGTACAAAACGTAAGAGTGCAAAACGTAAAAATACAAGAGTCTACTCACAACTATAAAGGAGTACAACAAGAGAAACTACAACTCCGGGGTTCTACTAAGCCCAGCATCCTCTGCAGCCGTAGACTCGGACTGCTCAACACTAGGACCTAAAAAGGGTTATGAGTACACGAAGTCAGCGAAAGCTGAGTAGAGTGGCAACCAACTAACTAAAGTAGTAAAAGTGGACAGGTAGTTGTTGTTTTCTAATTTCATTATTTCACAATTTATTCCTTTTCACCCATTGGTTTCTTTATCAGATCTCTTTCCTGATCTTGAATGTTCCTCGTGGGAACGATCTTGATTGTAGTCTTTTCCGAATAGTAGAAGGCACACGTGGTGCTCTCTTGACCGAGAGAGTCCCCAGAGGTGATCCTACACCCAGTCAACCACCCCAAGGTCACGGATAGGCATAACGGTGACTACGGCACGAGCGATAAGCGCATGGGTAGCTATCCCGCACTGGCATGCGATCAGTCATTTCCACTAACGGGTGCGCCCAAAGTACAGCACGAAACCAATATAGGGCCTAATCCTCTCAGTAACAGGGGTCTCACCCCTCCACAGTCCGTGCATCCTCACCTAACGACCCTGGTTTGCCTAGTGGGCCTAACAAGTCAATGTAGGGCGACTCGCTAAACCCCGAACCCCAATGGGGTGGCTAGCCCTTTCCCTACACTAGTAGCTCTCCACAGTACAGTGTACACGAGAGCCACAGAGTAGGTGCAAAGTGGTCAAACCCACACCAGGTCTCAACCTGAAGGCGGCAAGCTCCCCTCCACACTAAGAGGTAACATGCGCTCCACGTGGTACCACGTACTCAAGGGCCAGCACACTTCCCAACAAATTTCTAGATCCATTCCATTTATTTCTAGGAGCTCACCTCTAAATTCCCCGAAGGGTTCATACACATATTCCTCCGGCCATGCCATACCAAGTTTCGTTATTTCTATTTCCATTCTCAGGTTATACACATGCAACTGGCATTTCTATCGTTCACATTTCCGTACTCAGGTTATACGCAGGTAGTTCGTATTTCCATTATTCCCATTACCATTCTCAAATTATATACAAGCAGCTCGTATTATATCATTTAATGTATACAAACGGAAAGTCACATGCAACAATTAACTAACACAAGTATTTCCCATTTCACAGCCAGCTATTAGTCGTTTACAGGCAGTTATTATCATTTCTGTCTACTCATTCAAGACTGCATTTCATCCATTCAATACAGACATTTCTAATGTTTCTCATCCTAGGATTCATGCCATATCCTAAGTTCTAATCATTCATTCCACACATGCATTCAGGTTTGTAATTTAAATTAAGGGAAGCAACTCTACCAGTAAACCCAGGAGTATTGGGAGCTTGAACGGCAGGCTCATATGCCTCAGCAAGTCCCGAACCCACAATGAAACGAAGCCCTATAACAAGGAACAATCGCAAAGGAACATTCAGAGAAATATAGAAAACCTTCTATCAAGTAGAGGAACTCACAAGGAATACGTTGGTATCTTATTTGCAGAAAATAGACCTTAAACGGACCCTAAATGGGTCAAAAAATAGGATTTCTGACGTAAAATCAGACGTCTGGAACAACTTCCAGACGTCTTAAAAGTGTCCAGTATCGTACCTCAGTCTCTGTGTCCACCCCAGATGTCCAGGAACTCTTCTGGACTGTCTGGACCCAGCTCCAGTCGTCCGACCACTTCTACAGACGTCTAAAAATGCTTCCAGCCGTCTGGTATGTCTCCCAGACATCTGAAATGCGTGGAAGGCCGTGTCCCGTGCCTTCCCGAAGCAACTCCTGCACGAAATCCACCAAATCTCCTCAAAAAGGCATGCAACAGGGTAGCAGCGGAGTGGCCTGCATGGTCGTATCCGCAAAGAAGACGTACCTTCGCAAAGCCCTCTCCTTAGTCGTCTGGAATCGCCTCCAAACGTCTGCACCGTCGTCTAGACGTCACTCCTGAAGTCTGATTCTGGGAAAAACTCAGAACCAGAACCTTCTTCCGCTCTCTCACGCCGCGCGTGGCCGCGCCACGCCCCTCCTCGCCTACAGCTTCGGCTGCAGCAGCGTCGGGAAGGACTTCCCTGACGCACTCCTCATGCACGCGCCGCTCCAACCGTGCACTCATCGGTGAGCTCCCACGCGAGCTCGCGAGCTCCCTCCTCACGTCTCTCCTCCTCTATGCCACTCTCGCTGTCTCGCTCGCTCTGGGGAAGAAGAGAGGAAGGTGGCTGGTGGCTGAGAAGTGAGGAGAACAAGAGAGGAGAGGGGGGTTTTATAAGGTTGGGGTTAAGGTTTGCATGGAGGTGAGGGAAGAGAGAGAAGGAGGAAAAACGAGGGGGGCACTGTCTGTGCGGAGCCTGCGCGCAGACACGAGCTCGTACCCAAAATTTTTGAATTCCAGACATCTGGAAAGGTGTCCAGACATCTGACTAAACGTTTAACCCACAGTCCAGACGTCTTAAAAGGCTCAAATAGCACAGGTCTTGACATCTCCCAACGCTCACCTCTCTCACGTTCTTCTCCGAGCGCTCTAGCGACCCCTCTCTCACTTGACCCCCTCAAGCGTGACAGCCCCCCTCTAAGCACGACGCTCGTGACGCCCCCCTCTGAGAGAAACGACCCTCTAAGCACGACGCACCAACAGAGCACACCCACTCTCACGACTATCCAGCAAAGCGTGCCATCTCTCACTACCCATCGCAGGTGCAACCATCTCCCCTCACCCATCAACTCCTCCCTCCCACGCACCTACAACGTAGATGTAATATATATTTTTTTCCTTTTTCTGAAAACTAGATTTCATTAAATAAAAGATTGAATGCAACTCCTTTCCTGATAATCTCATGAATATCGTTAAACTGTCACAACCCTGAATATCCAATTTTGGGCAATGACATGGTAGATCCCTGGAAATATAAATACAAGTAAGATCATGTAAAAAGTTCAACAAATCAATATTATGTGATATGCTATTCTTTAGCCTATTTACTGCCTTGACAAACATAACTTCCAGGAATATGATTAAAATATGTAAATCCAAGAAGAGCTACGTTATTTTTATCAATATAGAAAAGGTTTATAATTTTATTTTAATGGATGTCTTGAGAATTTCATAGTAGACCACTTTGAGATCCACGTTAAGAACACATGCATCGAAGATGGGGATTTCCATTTTTGCGGATAATGTTGTAGTGATGGTTGGGCAATAGAGTACACAAAAAAATGAAGAGATATGTACGTGCTAAAGACATCCAATTAAATAGGATCAATCCTAGATATATAGAAGGCAAGTTCAATGTGAAACCTAGATTTTTTTCCTTTTTTGAAAGGTAAAATGAAGGCTACTTGAGAGCAGTTGCTTTCCTACTTAGCTAAACTAGATACAGGGGTTACATTACATTACAAGCTAAGAGAGCACATGATCCCATGAAATAAAACCTTTTGCACAGAATACCATGCTCTCTACATAAGCAATCGCTAAATGAAATATGAGTGTTCAGATGGAAAAATTGAAGAGGGAAATAAATTACAAACTTTACTTCCTAGTATTCACCCATTCGTAAGACTTAATTGATTGCAAGCTCCTGATCGATCAGTGAAAACTAAGTCAGTAATAATTAATGTGATTGAAATCTCACATACGTATTATTTACACAACTATATAAGCAGCATGCAGTACTTCCACCAGCTTCCCTAAATAGCACATAATCCACTTCAAAATTAGTTGCCAACAGCAGGTTTGGCCAACAAAAGCATATCCTAGTCACCACATTCATCCAAGTCACAAGTTTCGAAGTTAGCAAGGGTCATTATCAAGATCATCTCCAAAATCTCAAACATTTTGAGATATAGTCACAACAACTTTGACTCCAGCCAAGAATGGCTTTCTTTAAAGATACTACGTATATTCCCACAAACTCTCTTCATCATGAACTCCCTAAACATCCTTGGTCAATATGTCAATAAGAAGCTACCAAACGTCTGTTTTTATCACACTTGCTACAAATTATCAAGATCGTAAAGCCTCTTTATTTTTTCATTCACTATCCCAAAAACATTAGAAGAAGATGGCAAACCATCATGAAATACTTATGCAATAACTGGAAAATTCCCCCTATTGTTGCAAATCTCTCCACTTGTGTGGCGTAACGACCCGATTCACGAATCCCTACGAGACACGAGAAACGGATCGACTCGACTGATCCCAAGATCCAGTCATCCAACGAGAAAGTACCAAAAGAGCAGTAAAATAAACCACATTCAACATGTATATAACTATCAGTAACAAAATACAGCAGTAAAGAAAAGAAATACTACAGTATACACCACCACAACAGTAGAGAATTAAACAGGTACATAAGCATGAAGCTTACAACCAAAAGAGTACAGGGGTAACAGAAACAACTCACTACAACAGCAAAAAAATACAGTGGGTACTACAAGTACCACTACTGGGCTCCACTAGGCCCAGCGCCCTCTGCAGCCTCCGACTCTGGCTTCTCAACACCTGGTCCTGAAAAGGTAACAAAGGTGACACGTCAGCGAAACGCTGAGTAGAGTGGCAACTAAAAGCTAAGAAGCGGCAAGGTGGACAATAGCTGTTATATTTTTAATTTCTTTCTTTATAATTTTCCATTTATTCACTATTTATTTATTTCTCAGATCCTTCTCTTGATTTTGAATGTTCCTCGAGGGAACGATCTTGATTGCAGTCTTTTCCAACAAGTAGAAGCAACACGTGGTACTCTCCAGGCTAGGAGAGTCCCCCGTGGTGGTCCTACCCTCAGTCAACCACCCTAAGGTCGCTGACAGATGTAACGGTGACTACGGCACGCGCGATAAATGCACGGGTAGCTACCCCGCACAGGCACGCGGTCAGTCATTTTTGTTAACGAGTGCGCCCAAAGCACAGCACGGAACCAGTATAGGGCAGAGCCCTCTCAGTAACAGGGGTGCAGCCCCTCCACAGTAACTAAACAGGGGTCTTTCCCCTCCACAGTCCACGCACCCTCGCCTGACTCCCTGGTTTGCCCAGTGGGCCTAACAAGTCGGTGTAGGAAGGTTAGCAGAACCAAAGGGCCTGTGGGGTAGCTAGTGTGATTCCCTACCAGGAGGGGGTGACGTAATAAATTGCGAAATTGAAAATAAACAATCTCACAACAAATTCAATCACACAATGTACACAATTATTTTTAGGTGGAAACCCAAATCGGGTGAAAACCACCACCTAACCCTCTCGAGTTAGGATTTTCCGATCAACCAAGTTGATCAAATCCACTAACCGAATCACTTAAACGAGGGTGATTCAACCTCAATTACAACCACACTACTTTATACGAGGGTAACGTACCTCAAACCCCTTCTCTTCACGAGAAGGACTTTGTCTCACGAAGGAGACGGGAATTCGCAAAGCGAATACCCAACCAAATAACAAAGAAAAATAAACAACAATCCTATAGAGCCAACAAAGTAATTTAAACCTAGCTTCTACAGGAATTAAGATGCTTCCCTTTGCAAGGAGTGCGTCGACGACACGGATGTGTGAACGACAGCACAACGTCGCACTCGTGAACTACGGCATGAGAGCGGATGCGCAAATGCTTGATACTCTCTAGATGAAGAATTAGAACTTGGAGAGCAAAAGCTTTTCTTCTTAGGATCAAGAGACACAAAATGGTTTGAAAGTGTATTACAAAGTGTGTGTTGTGTATCAAGACGTCTCTTGGTATGCAAGAGGTTCCTCTCTATTTATAGAGGCCTTAGGAAGGCTTTGGAAGGCTTAGGAAAGCTTCCATAGCCGTTGGGAGCAAAGCATAAGAGAATCAGGCCGAAATCAGCAACAATGATTGCACTAACAGGCTTATCAGACGTCTGATCCTGGCATCAGACGTCTGGAAAATCACCTTAAGACGTCTGGGAACAACATCAGATGTCTGATTTTAGGCGGGTTTCTTCCTGACTTGGATCAGATCTAAATAGGGTTCTAGTGCAAGTCCATCAGACGACAAACAGGACGTCTGACACTATATCTGGACATCTGGAAACCTACTTTTTCGTGGGAATGGATTTACAAGAGAGTGCAATGGTTAGAAAATCTCTAAGAAGAGATTTTAAGTCAGCCGAGGCAAAACGGTCATCTATCAGACGTCTGGAAAGGCCTAAGGACGTCTAATAAGGCTCTAACGGCTATATCCTTGAGAGTTCGCTAAGCCAGCCAACGGTTCACTAATTGGACGTCTGGCAAATTCATCAGACGTCTCCTAAGTCGTCTGGTCTAAGATCTTGACGTCTGATTTCATCAGACAGAACTACCAAGTCCAGCCTAAATGTTTATCAGACGTCTGAATCAATAGTCAGCCGTCTTAAAACACATTATCAGACGTCTGATATTGGAATTAGACGTCTGGAAATGTTGTTTGAACCCTATATTGGTTTTCTAAGTTTTCTACAGAAAACCTAAGTATCCTAGGGTTGTGCTGGTGTTCCTAGGACTATTATTAGGGTACTCTGATGCTCTCTAACAAGAATCTAAGTGAAACAAAATAAAGAGTAACAAAAGAAACAAAAAATACAAGGAGTACAAGAGAAGGAAATCTATCCTATTCTTCATCTCCTTCCTTCTTCAATCTATCGTTCCTCGCGAATCTCCTCTGTTTTCCATCAAGCTCCTCCAATCCATCCTAGATGCGAGCTCGAAGTCCGTCTGGTCACGTCTTCATTTCCAATTTGCCCGAAATCTAAGACTCCAAGTGCAAATGTCAAATGACACGTGTTTTGTTATCATCAAAACAAATGATCGTGGTGCTCTAGCACCAACAACTAGTGCTCTCCCTGCACTAGTAGCTCTCCCCGATACGGTGTACACGAGGGCTAAGAGTCAGTACAAAGTGGCCAGACCTAACCCCGGGTCCCTAGGGCGGCTGGCTCTCCTCTGCACTAAGAGGTAACAGGTGCTTTCCCTGGTACGACACACCAAAGGGACAACAAACTTTCCCATTCACTTTTCCAGCTCCATCCCATTTATTTCCAGGAGCTCTACTCCTGATTCCCCGTAGGGTTCATACTCATGTTCCTCAGGCCAAGCCATACTAGGTTTCATCATTTCAGGTTGATTCGCATATAATACGTGTTCCAACATTCAACTTCTTTTTCTTTCCAATTTGTATACAAGCATCTCATATTTAATTTCAACCAACAGAAATTACATGCAACAGTTACTAGTAATAGTACTCTACATTCCAATTTCAGGCAATTATCATTATTTTATCCACTTATCCAAGACTGCAATTCAGGCATTCAAGACATTTGTTTCCAAGTTCAATGTTCCTGGGATTCATGCCACGTGCTAAGATCTACCATTCAATCTAGTTTTCAGGTCCTACGATTCATGCCATACCCAAGGATCTATCATTTAATCTAATTTTCAGGTCCAAGGATTCATGACACACCCTAGGATCTATCACTTAATTCAGATAAGCATTAATGTTTGTAATTAACAAAGGGAAGCCACTCTACCTGCAAAATCGGGAGTAATGGGGGCGTGATCGGCAATCCCGTGCGCCTCCGCAACCCTAGAGCCGCAACAGAACGGGGTCCTAACACAAATATCAACACAAGGAGTTACTCAGAACAGTATACAACTACTGTAAACAGGTAGAGGAAATAAATCTGGAAGGAACGAAACTTGAAACGCGGAAAACGAACTCCGAACGTACCCTAAACGGGTCAAAAACGACGAGTCTGCCCAAAATCAGACATCTGGAACTTCTTCCAGACGTCTTAAAAGGTCGCACAGGTCATACCTTCGTCTACGCAGTCCTTCAGATGTCCGGAAGCCCGCTGGACCGTATGGACTTAGTTTCCAGACGTCCGATTGTCACCCCGGACGTCTAAAGGCCTTGTCCGTCGTCCGGTGCTGTGCCCAGACGTCTGATCTGTGTGGGATGGCGAACCTTCGCGCTCTCCCGAACAAATCCTACACACACACACACTCGCTCTCATCAAGAAGAGGTGCAAAAGAACTCGGCAGACGGCTGCATGGCTATACACGCGAAAGGAGGAGAAGATAACAAATATTGTACCTGTCAGACGTTTGATCCTTCCTCCAGACGTCTTCTGTGTCGTCTGGACATAAGTCCAGACGTCTGATTCTGGGAAATTTTCCCAGAATCAGGACCCTTTTCGCTCTCCGCCCACAGCGCACGGCCGTGCCGCGTCGAGTCCGCCTATGGCCTAAGCTACAGCAGCTCCTCCGCAGCACCCCACACTCGCTGCTCTCCTGTCGGCCGGCTCTAGCTGCCCCAGCAAGCTCGCACCCTCGCGGTCGAGCTTCTTCTTCCTCTCGCAGCAGCTTCTCCTCCCCACACGCTCGCAGCAGCCGCTGCTGCCGCTCTCGCTCGCTCGCTCGCTCTCTCGCTGGCAGGGAGAAGGAGAAGAAGGAGGCGGTGGAGTGAATGTGAGGGAGAGGGAGGCGCTATTTGAAGGCAACGCGGGGAGAGAGAAAAAGAGGAAGGCTGCGTCTGCAGGGAAGGAGAGGAAAGAGAAGAAGGAGGGTGGCGGGTTCAATCTGCTCGTGCATGAGTGCAGACGCGAACCCGTACGTCGAAAAAATTTAATACCAAACGTCTGGGAAGGCTTCCAGACGTCTGGCCAGATGTCTGGGCCACTTCCTAAACGTCTTAAACGACGCCTGATGCCCTATTCGTAACATGTGGCATTCTTGGTTTAGTAATCTCACAAACGAGAAGCTTCATCATCTTGCTACTATTGCTAAATAAACACAAGATCATAAAGCCTCTTTTACCCTAAATAAGATTAATAGAAAGTCCCAAACTTTCTTGATACGCAGTTGATGTTTAGTAAACAAGAAAAGGTTTAGTATCCAACTCAATTGGACTCCTCTTAAAGGTAAACAAAATAGTGACATCGACACTCATAAAAAGTGCCTTTGACTAGAATGATCACTTCATTTCCCCCACAACATCAAATTAATCCTTTCCTTTTAAATAAAAAATGACTTATAATCATTAATAAAAATAACAAAATTCTAGCAAAGTCACTGTGAACTTGACCTGGCATCCAAACATAGCTGTGAACCAATATAAAAGGGGATGCTCTCCATTTCTAGATGTGCAAAGCTTTTATGTGATTTGTATTCCTTTTTAGCTATTTTAAACAAGCATTTTGTGCAGACTTTGTTCTTTAATATTTTGTAAATTGATTATATTACAAATTTGAATTATATTACTATGCAAATTTGAATTAATCTTTTATTTTCAATATCTTGTAGTTATGGCACGTTCACCTAATTAATTAAGCAAGAAGCAACAACGACAGATATTGATCGTAACAATAGTGCATTGGTTAAATATATTACAATTGATACACTTATTTCTCATTATTTTGGAGGGGTTTGTCCGATGGCATTTCATAAAGCATCTATAAAGGAGAAGTAGGGTTAACTTAGATCATCAACGAAATACATCTCTTCAAAGGTTGCTATATGACAATGACACAAGTAGTTATAAGATGACAAGAATGGATCGATCTACCTTCTCAAAAGTTTGTGACTTGCTAAGAACTATTGGCAAATTATCAGATTCTCGAAATATGAAAGTTGACGAGCAAGTTGCTATCTTTTTATATATTATTGTTCATCATGTAAAGAATAGAGTTATCAAATTTCATTTCATATTATTTGGAGAGACAGTCAGTAAATATTTCCACCATGTGTTGAATGCTATTTTACGACTACATAATGAGTTACACAAAAAGCCACAACCAATTCCTGCAAATTCAACCGATGATCGATGGAAATATCTTAAGGTACATACATACTTGTGTAATTTTACATAGTCATCTTTAATTTTAGTAACCATCAACTTATATCTTAGGACTACAATGATGCTCTTGATGAAACATATTTTGAATTGATTGTTCCGGAAATCGAAAAATCGAAGTATAGGTCAAAAGAACAGACAATTGCAATTAATGTTCTGAGTGCATGTTCACCAAATATACAATTTATCTACGTATTATCAGGTTGAGAAGGATCCACAATCGATAGTCGTGTATTAAGAGATGCACTTTCAAGAAGTAATGGACTAATTGTTTCTCACGGTAAATATGCTTTACTAAGCTTCTTTAAATTAACTACATATAAATATATCAGAAACTTAAACACTTACATTTTAATATATGGCAATATTATTGGGTCAACTGTGGATACATAATAGTGAAGGTTTTCTCGCTTCCTACAGAGGACAATGATATCATTTGACTTTGTGGAGAATAAATTAACCAAGTATCCCTAAAAAAGCTTTTAATTTGAAGCACGCAAGAGCAAAGAATGTGATTGAGCATTGTTTGGGATTACTGAAGAAATTTTGGACGATATTGAAGAGTCCATGTTATCCAATGAAAGCTCAAAATAGAATTTTTTAGCTTGTTGTCCTCTTCATAATTACGTAAGACGTGAGATGCAATATGATCCAATAGAAGATGAAATACCAGAAGTTTCAAATATGCAAATGAATGGACAATACTCAACTGATGAATCTGATGAAGATGAATCGGAGTTGATAACAACTATAGAACCATCAAATGCATGGATGTTATGAAAAGATAATTTAGCTAATGCAATGTTTAATTAAAAAATATAGTTGAGCACATATCTTTTTATTTATTAACCATTTTCCAGACAATCTTATTACAAAAATTAAAATTTTCTTGTAATTAAAGAATTAAAGTTGCTATATTTTTTTGTAATTTGTTAGGATTTTTTTTTGTTATGTATTTACTTTATCCAATCACATTTTGTAAATTTTTCTTAAAAGATATGAGCCGAGGAATGGTAATGAATTTTGGCCCTGGAAAGAGTAAGCAAAAATGGTCAAACGAAAAAGATCAAAAGTTTATCGAAGCATTACTTGATTTGGTCCATGATGGAACCTACAAGGCTAATAACGGATTCAAATCAGGATATCTTGGAGTATTGGACAAAGCATTTGAACAAAAATTACCAGGACGTGGAATAAGGAAAGGCCACATATTGAATCACGAATTAAAACATTTAATAATCACTTTCACATTGTTTGGGATATCTTAAATAAAAGTACAAGTGGGTTTAGATACCATCCAAATTTGAAGTGTGTGGTTGCTAGGAATGAGATATGGGAAAATTATTTGCAGTTAACTTTCTTATGAACTAATAAAATTTTAAATTTTATTATCAATTAAATTCTCTTATGACGTTTATTTAGTATTTGATTACAAAGTCACAAAGATGCAGCTCAATTCATAAATAAGCAATTCCCATATTATAATGACTTTTATACTATTTTCGGGAAAGACCGTGTCACAGGAAGTAATGCCGAAGCTACTATTAATGTTATTGATGAAGTAGAGGCTGAAACTGCAAATGAGAATGATGTTAATACTGTTGATTTAGATGATATTGATCATGGATCCCCTCTTCTTTCAAGAAATCAAAATGTATATGAAGAAAATTTTGTTCATGGGTGTAAAGGAAAGAGGTCTCTTATAGATAGCTTAGGAAAATCTATCATCGACGCTACAACTATGATTACTTCAGAAATTAAAGAAGCAACCAACTAATTCAGTAGAGCGATTGGGATTAATGCTCATGAAAACAAATTAAAACTAAATGGAGAGTGATAAAAATAACTTCATTCAATCAAAGTCAACGCCATCAAATTGGTTTGAAGATTGCTCATGATGTTGATGCATTGGATTTTTTCTTTACTCTCCCAGATGATGAGAAAGAAGGCTTTGTTAGAAACCTTTTAGATTAAAATCGTGTTTTCGATTCTCTCACTGAATAATGTAGTTGAATTCTTATTATTAAGATATTTATATTTCATAAATTAGCCTTCAATATTTTCTTTATCTATTAGTTTGCCATTTTGTTTGAATATGCATGTTAAATTTCAATTAGTGTAATATATATAAAATGATAGATTAAATTGAAATTTTTTAGAAAATTTAAGGTCATTTATGTAAATTAATAATATTTATTCCTTATTAATGGATTAAGATGAAAATAACTTAAATTTTATGTTAAAACTAATGATTACCATATTTTTTAAAAATATATTGGGTCAACTATATAAAAAAAATTTCGATTCCATTTATCTCGATAATTGATCTTATCAAACAAATGAAAGGAATTAGATCTATTCTTAATAATTCCATTCCTATCATAATCCAAACAAAGAGATGAAATCAACCATTCATTTCCATTCCTTATCTCATTCTATTCTATACTTAATTACATTCTATCTCCATTCCATTGCTATGAAACACGCATGCCCTTAGTCCTTCTTTGAAGAAAAGGAAACACATAAGCTTGATCGCCGAAACTATAAAACTGCATTCTTGAATCTCTCGTACAATATAGGGATTCCTTTTCGACGTAAGCTAAATGAACTGAAAGTTTAATAATCAATCGCAGACGAAGTTTAAAGAGCCTGAGGGGAAAAAAATAAAAAACAAAGAAACCCTTGTGGAAGCTGTAGTGCTAAGTTATATCGTTGGCTTTTTACGCTCAACCGGGCTCCCTCTTATAATACCTACTCATCTGAACCATTAGATTCATGGCTAGCGTTGGGCATATGCCTCCTTGGAAAATTCTATTTTTTGCTTAAAGGAAGTACATTTGAGAGCCCAAAAAAGACACGCTTATACATATTCATCGTTATTGAAGGTTAATTAGAATGCTTCATAAATTTCTGTGACTTAACATCCAGTTTATCTTGTATAATTCACCAAAAACCAAGGCAAGAACCATTTTTCCAACCCAATATAATCTGGGAACAATCCAGAGAACGCGGATGCAGTTCTACACATTTGGGCATAAAGGTGCAAAATTAGAGAAGAAACGCACTTTATCCATTAAAATTGCAATTTTTATTCGTGGATTTTTCCTGGGTATGCACCTTCTTTGTTTATACACGTTCACATCCCTCAGGAAATTGCACCCCCCATGGTTTTCATTCCATTCTGTGTACTCTCCTCAACCTTTCCAGTTACCACCACCCAAAGTTCATCGTGGCAGGTTTCATGTTCCCTCATAACTGATAGCAATCATATAGTCAGGTATAGCCACTTTATCGAGCAGTTCGCATTCCACTCAAAGACCAGTATCCAAATCTTGCCCTTCTCTTTTAACGTGAAAACATGACAGATTCACCACCAATCATGGAATTATGGTGAACAGACTGCATAAACTGTGATGCCAAACTTCAACAAGATTCAACAAAAATAAGATAGGCTAAAAATGCATATACTTCCATTTCCAATTCTCGCTCAAGAAAATCTGGAACAAATGTATACAGGTAATCAAATTGCAGATCTCATCTTTAACCATGTCACCTTTCTGTAAACAGATTCAAATCGTTCCCACAGAATAAACAACTCATCGCAACCGTGGGAAGACAATTGGCCTGAAGTAATACCTGAAATAACCAAAATCTGGAGGTCTTTTGACCACATCAGACTCAAAGTTCGTCTTTGAGGCAGCGTAACTTGTAAAAAAATTATTGTGTGATTAAGATAGAATCCAGGTAAGAACATGAAACTTAATGGAAGGGAAGAGCAAGAGATTTTAAAATACAACAGCAGATGAGTTATTAGCAATCTGCCTGATCAATCCACAAGACTAACTGGAAGAGAAGTTAAATTGTATGCCCGTCTTACCACGGTCATGCTCTAATTGCTTCAGTATGCGACAGTAGTTTATCTGAAATATATAATACTCCACATAAGAAACATGTATGATTTCAAGATAAACCAATACTTTGCCATTGCATCTAGAAAAGCAACGACCAACCTCCATTCGGAAGAGCTTTGTCGGAATGACAATGCCAACGCCTACAGAGCTTCTGAGTGAAGTGAGAAAATTTCTGAAAGAAAAGTTCTTATAACCGTCCTCTGTTATCTGGGTCAGATTCCCAGCACAGGCAAACATGTGGCCATGTATTCCAGATTCCCTGAGCAGTTTTATTGGTAGGTCAAATGAGAGATCAGCAAAACTGGTGACAGCCAGATCTCCTCCAAGGATGTCCCTTTCAGGAGAATTAGAATCATCGTCAGCTCTGTTGGGTATCTGCCTGCGCAAGTCAGTCGGGCCCAGTCCTCTTGTTTTGAACCCTAACAATGAGACGGGGCCACCAAAAGCACCCACAAGAGATGATTGACCACCCATATGGAAACGGTCGGAAACAGGGGAGGCGGAACTCATAAATCCTTTGCCCCATGGAAGAATGATACCAGCTGCTATGCCAAAATTCAATGCAGTATTGTAAAATCCCAAAGGAATAGCGGCTCGGAGATCAAATTCCTGTTTAAAGTTCCAAGGAAAAATACATTGAAAAACAAGCCTAGGCAGCATGTTCAGCATAAAGGCAGAAAAGTGGGGAAAAAGTTCCACTCTCAATTCAGAAGACAGACTTCGGTTCACCAAACAAAAAGTTAATATCTGAGAAGAAAAACACCAAGATGAACAGAACAAACTTCTGCAAAATAATAGAAAAATCACAAAGCTACGAAATGAGTTAAATATTAATCTCTAGTGGATATGAAAGGTCTACTGTTCTGAAAAGAAGTCGTCACTAAAAATACAGCAATGATGTCCTGCACGAATGAATCAAACATTCCCTAAAGGTTAACATAATAAGGGGTCATAAAATATCACCATTTCCTGCAGCTTTGTTGCCATTAAATCAAGTCCAGGATTGACCTGACAATCATCTTCAAAAGCTTAGAAAATAGTTTTCAAAGCATAGATATACTGAATGTAGAAATATTTCGCTGGTCTATTCCAAGTATAATAAGCAAATAATCCTTGGTAACCTACTGGCGAAGCCTTGATTATGTCCAACTAAAACTTATGTAGACTTTTCCTTGGAAGAAAATGATATATGAGTGAACCACAAAAATTGCAACAGAAAAACAAAAATAAATCCAATAAAACAAAAAAATGCTTCAATAAGATTGTAAAACGTAATTAGGACGGAAAGGACGTTAGAGTATTGTGCAAGAAATCATGTGCACTAATCTCCAAAAGAAATCTTAGTCCTACTTTTATATGAAAGAGGACTGGACAAATTACATAGGTAATTTGTTACACAAGAAATAACAAATATTAAACATATCCCTATAACTCAACACTTCCTCTCAAACTGGGACGTATATGTCTATAAGACCCAACTTGCTACTAAAAAATTCATGTCACTTTTTCTTCAACGGCTTAGTGAGAATATCTACTAACTGAAGCTCAGGGTACTGATCTTGCCATCCAAAATTGCATCTCGTATAAAGTGGCAGTTAACCTCAACATGTTTAGTCGTCTCGCGGAGGATCGGATCCAAGACAATGTAGGCAGCTAACTTATTGTCACAGTAAAGCGATACGAGCATGTCAACCTTTATTCCCAAGTCCAGTAGAAAACTAACTATGCATATAATCTCACAGGCTGCCTAGGCCATAGATTTATACTTTGCCTCTGCACTGGAGCGAGCTACTACATTTTGCTTCTTGCTCCTCCAAGAAACAAACTCCCAGATAAATAGCAAAACCTAAAGTAGACCATCTATCTTTCATAGATCCAGCATAATCAGCATCTGAATATGCCAAAAGATCAAGAGGTCTACTCTCTGTAGTACAAACCTCTACCTGGGGTGCCCTTTCAGTATCTCATAATGAGACACTTCTCTCCAATGATTGTACTGTGGATTCTGCAAAAATTGACTGGTTCTACCAACAACAAAACTGATATTAGGCTATAATGGTCAAATATAGCAAGCGACCAATAGAACTACGATATCTAGTGATATCCTCAAAAAAAAAGGAACTGTCTCATCTGTACTATGGCCAGACTGCAAATCTATTGATATCCCAGATGGCTTGGTTCCAAGAAACCCAACCTCCTCAAGGATCTGTAAAGTATACTGTCTCTAAGAGGACAACCTGGTCCCCTTGCGAACTGCTTCAATCCCCAAGAAGTACCGAAGGTCACCTAAATCTTTGGTGACAAAAGTAGACTGTAAAAACGCCTTCGTCTGCACTACGCCATCTACATCATCGCCAATCAGGACCATGTCATCAACATAGCCGGCCAAAATATCAATTCTTCAGGTACTACCATACTCTGTCCTCTTGATAAAGATAGAATGGTCAGTAGTAGGCCATTGAAACCCACTCTTCCTGATCTCTAGATTGAGCCTCTCAAACCAGGCTCTGGGACTTTGCTTCAAGCCATAAATGACCTTTCATAAGCGACACACAAGCTCCTCCTGAACATAATAACCAGGTAGTTGTCACATGGACACCTCCTCAGCTAGATCTCCATATAAGAAAGCATTTTTAATATCTAGTTGATATAACGACTTCTAGATTACTGCCACAGAAAGAATAATCCTGATGAAGGCAATGCAAGCAACAAGAGAAAAAGTTTCAAGGTAATCTACTCGATATGTTTGTGTGAATCTTTTAACAAGTTTGGCCTTAGATTTATCAATTGTCCCATCAGATCTGTACTTTATCGTTTACACCCATTGATAAGGGGCAAAAAATGCCCTCGAACCCGAAACCCCGCGATAGACCCAAAAAGAAGGATCTGGCCCAAAGCTTAGATACAGGTGGGTTCGGAGATCCAACCCGCCTACATCCAAGGAGAACATCCTGCAGACGAATCCGACAGTCCAACCTGCCTGCGCACAAGAAGGCTGGAAATAGCCGGACTCGAAGGACTCTATCTGTCAGAAGGGTCGGCATTTATTGAGAAGGCCTGCGCTCCCAATAAATGCTGACAGTGGCAACCACTATTAACAACCTAGCAGCATATCTGCTCAAAAGATCTTGTTGGAAGCCCGATCTGCTCAGAAGATCTCGCTAGAAGTCCAGCACTATAAATAGATGGGAAGGCCCTTAAGGCCTCCCTAGAGAAATCCGAGAGAACTCAAGAAATTGTATGCTATGTAATCCGCCAAATTTCTAGTGCATAGTTGAGAGCTCCATCCCCCCCCGGACGTACACCTCTTGCGGTGGAACTGAGTAACCACTTCTTGTGACATTTGTGAGATTGCTAAGATCCCTCGATCGAATTATCCCCCCAAGGAGGCGCAATCGTTACTTGAGTCAGACACTTTGTATCTCGAGGTGCCGATAAATTGACACCGTTTGTGGAAAACGATTGCCGACTGATAATGTTTCCTACCTCTCGAGGTCCTCCCGATAGCTCCCACAACTCGCAAACTCCTCCCGTGCTGGCCCGAGAAAGTGCCGGATCGGGCCAAGTCAAGCGTGTCGGTGTCCAAGAGACGGCCCCCGCCAACCCAAGACAAACAAGGAGAAACAGAGAGTCCTCACTTAGCTGCCCGAGGACCACGAGTTACCCCCTCCCTGAGCTACAAGCGAAGGAAGAGCAATGTCAGCCTAAACTGGCGACTCTCAGGGCTAAGGAAATCTCAGTCACAAAGAAGCTCCTAGAGATCAAGTAGGTTCGGGAGCTCGGTCCACTCCCACAGGGGGAGAACCGCAAGCCCAACATCAATGACAAGCAACTAAGGTGGTGTCGCGCGATAAAGGACGAAAACGCCTGACTACGCAAACAGTTCGAGAAGCTAGAGCATGTTCTTAACAGCCAGACGGGAAGTCCCTCCTAACCGACTGAAGGCTCCTCACCCACCATTCGCGAAGGAGATCTCAGGTGCTCAACCCCTTGCAACTGGTAGCAGGTGATCGATCCCTGAGGTTGTCCGCCAGGTTACCAGGGCTATGAGGGGCATACACCCCCGGGCCTACATCACCACCTACCCCATCACTGAGGAGGTGATGGCAGCCCCCCTGCTTAAGAGATTCAAGCAGCCCGTCATGGCCCCATATGATGGGATAACGAACCCCAACAGCTTTGTTGGGAGTTACCGCCAGATGATGCTGCTGCACGGCTGCCCCAACGGAGTACTCTACAGAGTATTCCAATCCTATCTGTCCAACATGGCCCATGAGTGGTTCAACAAACGGCCGACCGGATAAATTGCTTGCTTTCAGGAACTGGCTGACAAGTTCTACTAGTACTTAGCCGAACAATAGAGGGTTAGAGACAACCCCGAAAGGCTGTCAGAAGTCCGACAGCGAAAGAGAGTCCTTCCGGTCATACTTAGTCAAGTTTAAGGCCCAGTACTTCAAGTGCAAGCGACCTCACAATGCCATCGCCATCCAATATTTCAAGTCAGGACTCCTGACGCAGAGGTTTTGGTACGACATCGACGACTTCCCACCCAGAGACATGGCGGAACTCTGGGATCGCGCCACGAGGTTCGCAAAGCAAGATGACTCTTTCCGCTCCCGCAACCAACTGGCGAAGGGATTTGAGGACGCTAGCCCTACACGAGAGAGGCAGGCCCCAGGCGAGTCGACCCCCGTCTCCATCCGCGAAAGTGGCCGCTTCAGCCAGCACAAGGCCAGCTTCTCCGAACAGAGGAACAATCAACCAGACAAGAGTCGAAACAATGGACCCTGCCAGACCAGGCAGGATTATTTCGAAGAATACACTCATCTGACCGTGAACCAGGTGGACGTGTTGGCAGAAGTATGGTCTACAGACAAGGACTTACTATCTCTACCTAAGCCAATGAAGAGGAAGGTGGACACCGGGGCCTACTGTAAGTATCACAACGCCCAAGGCCATGCCATCAAAGACTACCATGATATGCGTGACCAAATAGAGTCTCAGATTCAACACGGGAACCTGGCCCATTTCGTTAGGCAGAATGAAGGTCAAGATAAAGACAAGGGCCCCATGGAGGGCCCAGAAGACTACCACAAGGAGAGGCTCCAGCACCTCCGTGGGGTCAACATAGTATTCACTGGGGGTCCAGAGCCCAACGACGCTGCCGCCCGCCTCCTCGAGCAGGCGATATCCCCCTGCTCCCGCCAAGTGAGTACCACCGCCAGGTCCCAGCAACGATACCCCGGACGCCCCAGCACATTCACCACCCACTCCATGCGAGTGCGGAGGTCGAAGTTATCTTTAGCGTCAACGTCGCCCCAGGTTGCCAGACCAGCCCGTCCAAGTGGTCAGCCCTTAGTGCTTTCCCTACCCTCCAGTAGGGCGAAAGAGGACCTGTCAGGCAGGCGACCTCACAACTACTCGCCTCCCTCCCCGACCCAGCGGAACATATAGACCCACTGCTGGTTACACTTGAATTGGCCAGGCGACGACAGCCCTAGCTCCTCGTTGACGAGGAAAGCACCGTTGACGTCCTCTTCCTCAAAATCCTATGCCAGCTAGGTTTCACGGAAGAGCACTTAGTCCCTTCGGTTCACCCGATGGTCAAGTTCGACAATCACAAAGTAATGTCAAAAGGGACAATCAGCCTCGCTTTGTCCATCTGCGACTGGGACAGGCATCTCAACCGCACGGCCACATTCGTAGTGGTTGGATTGATGGCATCCTCAGCTGTCCCACTACCCACGCCTTCCGGTCAATCCCCTCCTTACTTCCAATTTATGCTTTTTCAGTCTCCACGCGGCGTTGGAATAGTGCACAGGGATCAATCAGCCAGGCACGAGCTCCTCCAAGTCGAGTTGGAGGGGTCTCTGGAGCCAAGGTTCAAAATGCTAATTTTGACGTCGTGTCGATGAAATTCTAAGTGTGCATTTCGTGAGCATGCCGAAGGCACACCATGGAAATGTCCATTTCTCAATGGCCATGTCATTGGGCATGCCGAGGGCATGTCAACAAAAAATCACAGAAGTGCTCAAAATGATATCAATTTCAAAAAATACTAATTGTGCAACAATTAGTGCCCAAAAATACTCATTGAACCCAAGGTTTCGATGAGTCAATTCGGAGCCCAAAATCGATGCGTGCATGCGTGTGCCCTTACCTAAACCTGTAGACCCTTACCCATCAAACCCACACCTCGAACCTTACTCAACCAGCACAAAAACTCACCAGACTCGTCGGCACCTAGCAACATGCCGACGAAATGGTCGGCATGCCGCTGGCATCCCTATGTTTCGACACAAAGTGCATATCGGCAAGGAGGTTTTCCAAAGATGCCCTTGCCGGCGGCATGCCATCAGCGTTTCAATCACTGCCTAGAGCCATAGCTCCCTAAGTCACGAAAATGGGGGAAGAAAAGAAACCAAGTCCAAGCGATCCAACAGGAGACCATCCCCGGTGATCAACTGGAGGCTTCGAGGTTACAGTCAGGCTCTTCAGCCATGGCTGTACAAATTTATCTCGACGACGCTACCAAGCTCATCTCAATCGGAGTGGACCTTGCGCTCTCCGAAGTACTGGAGCTGCTACTCCTTCGGGCCAACGCAAACGTCTTCGCTTGGTCCACCAGCGACCTGCCTAAGTGAACCCGTCCCTGATTCAACATCACCTAAACATTCAGGCGGGCACCCACACAGTCAAGCAGACGCACAGGCATAGGTTAGCCGAGCAATGGTAGGCAGCTGAGGCTGAGCTACAAAAGCTCCTCGACGCATGATTCATTGAAGAATCATCGTACCCGACATTGCTCTCGAACATTGTAATGGTGAAAAAGGCCAAACGGTCAGTGGCGCATGTGCGTCGATTTCACCAACCTAAACGAAGCCTACCCGAAGGACGAGTTCCCCTTACCAAAGGTGGACTCATGTAGCGGATAATCCCACATGTCCTTAGACACCTATTGCAGGTACCACCAGATCAACCTCACCCCAGCAGATAGGCCTCACACCTCCATCACAAATAGGGGCCTCTTCCAATATAGAGTCATGCCCTCCGGCCTAAAAAATGCTGGGGCCACATACCAGTGCCTTGTAAACATGATTTTTGAAAAAATAATAGGAAAACCTCCCACAACACCTAGAATACCTGGTCGGGGTGTTTCAAATTCTACGGAACACCTACCTCCACTTGAACCCCGACAAGTGCATCTTTAGGGTCTCAACCAGTAAGTTTCTGGAGTTCCTGGTCTCTAACGGGGAATTGAAGCATACCCGAATAAGATCCAGGCAATTGAAGGCCTGCAATCACCAGGCATGTTGAAAGGGTTACAGGTCAGCAAGATCACTTCGTTAGGCCGATTCTTGTCCCGATCTTCCGACAAATGTTTACCCTTCTTCGAGTGCATTAAAAAGGGCAAAGGCTACGCAACCGCCCACTGGACTCCCCACTGCCAGAAAGCCTTGGTGGAAGTCAAGAGTACAGCTCGAAATCCCCTCGTCCTAACAACCCCCCAACCTAGGGAAGTTCTCTTTCTATACTTGCCCGCCTCTGCATCAACCATCGGCACCGTCTTAGTCAACGATTGGGGTGAAACTCAGTGACCCGTGTACTTCATCAGCAAAACTTATCAAGATGTAGAAGCTAAGTACACGGTCATTGAAAACTTAGGGCTGGCTCTCATCACTGCAACTCAGAAGCTATACCCATATTTCCAAGCCTACTCGAAAACGGTCCTGTCGGCCTACCCCCTTCGACGAATGTTGCACAAACCCACGGAGTCAGCACGACAGATCAGATGGGCTGTGGAACTAGCCAAATTCGATGCCAAATAGCAGCCACGAAGGGCAATTAAGGCACAAATCCTAGTAGACTTCATGACCGAATTCACCAATCCCAATGCCTCCCTCACACTCCCCTAGTGACTATACGTCGATGCTCGTCAATGATAGCCGAATCTGGGGCCAGGATAGCCTTAACCGCCCCAAACGGCGTCTCTCATAAGTACACCATAAAGTTGGACTTCCCTACGTCCAATAACCAAGCGGAATACGAGGCCACGATAACAGGCATCCTGGTAGCAAAATCCATGGAGATCACCTCGCTCAAGGTCCACATAGACTCCCAGCTGGTCGCCAACCAAATAAACGGCGAATACTAGGCATGGGATCCGAACATGATGTTACATGCAGACAAAGTCAAGGAGTTGACAAATTTTAAGACCGTCTCCATTAAGCGGGTGCCCCAAGCAAACAACCCCATGGCAGACGCGTTCACTAAACTCATCGCCGCCATCCCTCGGGCAAGACGAGGACATCTGCCTTCAGACTCTGAGAGAGCCAACCATCCTCGCTCTCAGAACGCTCGCGATAGAGCAATCCACCTCCTGGATGACGCCTATCGTTACTTGAGTTCTGGAGAGCTGCCCCCGAGAGAACCCCAACCCAAGGCCTTCCACCTCAAAGCCTCTAGGTACACCCTAATAGAAGGGCAGTTGTACAAGCAGGGGTATTCCACCCCCTTGCTACGCTACCTAACTCAACATGAGGCAACCCAAGTCCTCCAAGAGGACCACGAGGCACTTGCAGGAACCACGAAGAGTACAAAGGGCTCCTCAACAAACTATTCCAGGCAAGCTACTTTTGACCCAAAATGAAGCAACATTGCAAAGCCTTCACACACAAGTGCGATAAATGCCAGCAGTTTGCCACCCTGCACCACATAGTGCCTGGAAAGCTAATACCCGTCATGTCACCCATCCCCTTTGCAAAGTGGGACATGGATTTCATCGGTCCCTTCCCGCCAACATCGGCTCAGAAGCGATTCATCTTAGTAGCTGTTGAGTACTTTTCTAAATGAGTCAAAGTGAAAGCCATGGCCAGCCCCATGGCCGACAGGGTCATATTTTTTGCCTGAAAGAGCATCATAGCTCGGCACAGGGTACCCCACTACACAGTCATGGACAACGAAATCCAGTTCACCTGTAAAAAGTTCGAAGAATTTTACACCAGCTTGGACATCCGTCTGTACGTTACGTCAGTGGGTCATTCTCAGGCGAACAGGCAAGCCAAAGTAACTAACCATACCATCATCTCAGCGCTCAAATGTCGGTTGGATTCAGCCAAAGGGAGGTGGGTGAAGGAGCTTCCAAACATTCTCTGGGGATACCGGACTTACCAGGGAACTTCCACAGGCCACACACCATTCAGGTTGGTATATGACATGAAAGCTCGGCTATCCATCGAAACAGTCCTCCCCACCTACAAAACGCAACTTTATGACCCGGCCACCAATGATGACCAAAGTCCGCCTATCCTTAAACCAAATAGAATTGCTAAGTGATAGCCTCCAAGACAACCCTCAAGCGTAAAGAGGCCACAGCTACCTCCTACAATAAGTGCGTCAAAACGTGGAAGTTCTCTCAAGGGGACCTGGTCCTACGTAGGTGCGAAGTCTTCATGCCGACCCAGTCGGGCTGAAAACTAGACCCATCATGGGAAGGGTCTTACAAGATTCATAACGACAGTCCAGGCAACTTCTACGAATTACAAGCCCTATATGGTAGGGATATCCCCCACACTTGGCATGCGAGCAACTTACGAATATACCATGCATAAACGCCCATGAACAATAAAGAAAAGAGATTGTTTCATTCCAAAAATCTTGCCTGTTACATCTCTTAAAAAAAAAAACAAGAAGAGAATAAGGATAACATTGCCAGAGGGCCCTACTCCTAAGGCTCAAACATGTCCCTACTGCCTGTAGGCAAAAGGCGAAGCGGACTAGCAACTCCTGCAGCCAGGTCGGTGACCTTCAGCTGGTGTGCCTCCTCGGCTATCAGCTGAGCTACCTCCTCGATAGCCGTCTGGGCCACCCCATTATCAGGCGACTGATACATAGGCAGTTCCACGGGCTTGTCGTCAACAATGACACTAGCCCAACAATGAGACTAGCCCCCTTGAGGCGGTCATATTCTAACACCAACTGGTCAATGGATCAATCGCACAACTCCTCCGTGGAGACATGCTTCCCCTTAATAAGGGCCTGGACGGAAGTTAGAGTATGCTTCCCAATCTCCCGCGAAAGCTTCTCCCAGATCGATCCCATCAACAGGTGCGTAGCATAAAAGTCCATTACCACCTCAGCATTCAGCTCAAGCCCCTCTACCTCCTTTGCGGGCCCCTCCGCCCCCTTTAATTCTGCCACCTGTAACCCCACTCCGACGCGAGCTCTTGGGCTAAGCCAAGGTCGGCCCTCGACCTTTCTGCGTTCGCCTCCACCTTCTCTACACTAGCTCGCATGGAAGCAAGTCTATCGATCGATGCGTTCAGGTGGATGCACACCTCGAGAGCCCCCTCATACCCCTCTACTGAGGAAGAGTGCTCGACCTTAAGCACTTGCACCTCCTTCAAGTAGACGACATTGGTACAGGCGACCGAGAGGCGCTCCGACAGGTATCTCAAAGCCTCTAAATGGGTGCTATGTGCCCTCATGAACCTCTCCTCCATCTCCTTGCCAGCAACGGAGGCCCTCCGAAGCATGGAGTGAGTCCTCTTCAGGTCCTCCAACCAGCCCACTTGGCTGGCCGCCTCTCACTGGGAGCGAAGCCTTCGCCTGGCCTCCTCCGCCGCCTTCTCTCACGCAGTAACGGCCTTCGCCACCTGCCGAAGCAATTGCCGATGCTCCGCTTTGGCCATCACCGCCCACTGAGCAACAAGGTCCATTGCATTGCTTTAACCAGCCGAGGCGGGAAGGTTCAAGGAAGTGCCACCGTGCGGAATGCAGCACGACCCATGCATCTCTGCCTGAAAACCACGAGCGCATTACAATACATGTAGCTCTGGCCAAGAAAAAATGAGTGAAACACAGGCCTCACAAGCTTACCATGAGCATGTAGTAGAACACAGGGTTATAGTCCATGCCACGAGGCCTAAAAGTGGCCCAAGACACGGCATCATGCAGGTGCCTTAGCACCTGCCTTTCCAGGTCAGGGGCACCACTTGACGTCCCCGGCTGCACAAGAACCCCAAGCCCAGGTCCGGATCTCCCAGGGGTGCCCTCCAGCACGGATCCAACAATGGACCTGAAGGTGCGGCCGATCATCCTCGGGCCCCCCCGACCGAGGGATTTATAGAGCTTGTACGACTGGCCGATAGTAGGACTGGCCAAAAACGCTGCCCATGCCAGCCACCTACGCTGGTAGGGTAGAGGCCCCTGGCGAAGCCGACGAAACAACAAACCTAGAGGTACCCTCTAGACAAACTACTTCCAAAGGCGCCTCCGAGGGAGAATCACGGAGGGAGATCACCTCAAGTGGCCCAGCCTGCACCAAGGGGAGCAGAAGGCGCACCCTCCCCCTCAACCTCGTCGGGGCTCCACAGACAGGACGTCGCCGACTCCTCCCGCGAAGGTTCCACATGGTGACCCTTCCTCGCCCGCCTCAGAGGGACCTCTGGCTCCTTCGCAACCCCCTCAAGGGCCTCCTTTCGCTTTAGCCCCTACCGATGAGCGGGCTTACTCCCCTCCACAATGCTGCCTCGACGCTTGGGCACAACCGACCGAATGAACTGCCCAAAAGCTACAACCAAAGATACCAAATTAATAGGATAATTACTGGGTGCAAGGTACAACGTGAAAGGTATTCTCTACCTCCCCCCATTTACATGACGTAGGCAACTCGTCCGCCACCCATGACAACACCTCCTGAACGTCCTTCCGCCTGAGCTCCGACCGAGCAATCAAACCAAACTTAACCATATTTTCCGCATCCGCCTGCACGGACGAGTCAAGATCTTCAGCTCAGGGCAGTTGGTCCCTCTCAGGCAGACCTTGCCAAGTGCAAGGGACTTCAAGGTCTTCAAGATTGGAGAGAAAAAAGAAATTGTGGTCCTGCCCCTTTAAACTATCGAGGAGATCCACTATCTAGTATTCAGTCTGCCAGCTATACAACATGTAAGCACATGATGGAGACCTGCCCTTTTTCACCTTCAAGGGCATTAGCCCAAAAAGCAGGCGGAACAAAGCAAGATGAGGGGCAATCCCAAAATGTAGGCAGAGGGTGGTGAATGCGTTTAGTTAAGGCTGAATTGCGAATGAGCAAGATAGTAAAAGCAAATGAAAGACACAAAGGGATTCAAAGGCACCCCTAGACCATGCTCTATGGCGTATTTGCATATATTAAACATGTCCTTTGACCCGTCTGAACACAGACGGGTTTCGGACCCACAAGCCTCAAACGACACCCCATCAAGCTCGTACTCCCGCAAAAAAGACAAAATCACGAACCAACTACGGAAGTCCGACGAAAAATCGTATAAAGACCTGGTCTCGGCAGATACTCCAAAGGAAGAAGCAACGGACTTACCCTTGTTTGCAAAACTCGACATGGCGGCTTTTGCCTTAAAGAGGCCTCAACACGATAGCACTCCGACGAAGGGCGTCACCTCACACCGCTTTGCCGAGTAAAAGCTCTTCGCACAAGCGCTCTCCAAGGTAGGTGGGCCATTAACCAAGACCCACAACCCCTACATATACCCCCCGATGGAGGGTGGTTTCCCCCTTGCGAGGCGTGACGTTCGAAAAAACGAAATCCTGCCTTCTCTGGCGTGGGTTCCAAATATACCACTAAAGGCAAAGAAACCTCGGCCATCATTACAAGCATTTAATACCCCTGCACACATCCACTACCGCAGAAAAAGGGTAGTCCCAACAGTGGCTGGCATAACGCTTGAGGCCTTCGCCTCATCATAACAGCAATAAATGCCGATCTCTTCAGATAGCGAGCACCATTTCAATCCCGGCTTAACTAGCCATTACCCACCGAAAAAGCAGGTGAACACACAACAAAACCGCCTTTTAAGGTCAGTGACGTAGTAGGCGGACGTGTCTCAAAATCACCTCTTAAGGCTGCAGGTGGACACGCCCCAAAACCGCCTCTCAAGGCCGGTGACATAGCAGGTGGACGTGCCTCAAGATCGCCTCTTAAGGCCAGTGACATACCAAGCCCATGTGCCCCATACAACCTCTTAAGGGCCATACAACTACGCGCCTTCGACCCAAAAACCCACTATATAACAAATGCTCTCCCACGTAAACACACAGCTGGGGCAGCATTTGGGGCCATTACCTACCGCGGAGTTTCTACTCCAAACGTTACTCTCAGCAAGCATTCGCTAGCTCGAGAGTAAGAGGTATATGATTAGGGACAAAAAATGCCCTCGAACCTGAAACCCCGCGATAGGCCCAAAAAGAAGGATCCGGCCTAGAGAAGCTTGGATACAGGCAGTTTCGGTGATCCAACCCACCTACATCCAAGGAGAACATCCTGCGGACAAATTCAACAATTCAACCCACCTACACACGATAAGGCTGGGCATAGCCGGACTCAGAGGACTCTATCCGTCAGAGGGGTCGGCAAGGGTACAGCAGGCCTGCGCCCCCAATAAATGCTAACAGTGATAGCCGCTATTAATAACCTGGCAACATATCTGCTCAAATCTTGTTAGAAGCCCGATCTGCTCACAATATCCCGCTGGGAGCTTAAGCCCGATCCGCTCAGAAGATCTTACTGGAAGTCCAGCACTATAAATAGATGGGAAGGCCCTTAAGGCCTCCCTAAAGCAATTTGAGAGAACTCAAGAGATCGTATGCTCTGTAATCTTGCGAAATTTCTAGTACATAGTTGGGAGCTTCATCCTCCCCCCCAGATGTACACCCCTTGCGATGGAACTGAGTAACCACTTCCTATGCCATTTGTGAGATTGCTTAGATCCCTCAATTGTATCATCCCCCCAAGGAGGTCCGATCATTACTTGAGTCGAACACTCCGTATCTCGAGGTGCCCATCGACACCAAACAACTGTGGCGGCAGTAGGACATGGCACAAGATCCCATGTCTTTCTAAACTGTAATGCCTGCATCTCATCCATAGCAGCTTTCCACCTGGGATCCTGAGAGGTCTGAACAAAATCTTTGAGAACAACAGTGGTAGTAACAGCAGAGGCAAACTGTCTATCTTCATCCTCCAAATGAGAAATCATTGTATATTGGGACATGAGATGAAGGGTGCATACTGTAGTAGATCTCCTCTGCATAGGCTCCTCAACTCCATCTAAGTCACATCTGTTTGGAGAGGTAGGATGCTATATAGGCTCATCTCCCTGGGTACTGTCCAACTGCGGTCTCTTGTGACATTTGTGTCTCCTGTATAGTGGCCTCTATAGAGGATCCTTCTTCTGAAAAGTAAGGAATCTTTTCAAAGAAGATCACTTCAGCAGTAACATATCTTTTATGCGCGGGATCATAGCTTCTGTAGTCCTACATCCTAGAGTAACCAACGAAGGCGCACTTCGTAGCCTCAGGAGCAAACTTGTCTTCATTGACATGATTCAGCACAAAGCATATGCACCTAAATACTGTTAAAGGTAGGGAGAATGGCCTGCTACATCCTGGGTATATAATCTGATACGGGATCTAACCATGAAGCACGAGCGAGGGCATTCGATTGATCAAGTATGTTGCTGTGAGTACAGCATTAACCCTAAATTGCCTAGGAACCTTCATATGAGACATTAAGATCCTAGCAATATCAAGGAGGTCTCTCAACTTGCACTTAGCAATCCCACTCTGCTAGGAAGTATGAGCACATAAAGTCTAGCGAATGATTCCCCTGGAAAGGAAAACCTCCTGCAAATCTTGGTGCATGAACTCAAGTGCACTATCACTACGAAAAACTCAAACTGTGGTAGCATACTGGGTTTACACCTAAGAAACAAATTGCTGCACAATAGAGGGAAACTACGGGCCTTCATCAGAAAGGCCCATGTAAGGTAACTATAGTCGTTCATGAATACAACAAAGTATTTATGCCCGCCTGGAGAGGCAACTCTAGATAGTCCCCAAACGTCACAGTGAACCAAGGCAAAAGGCATTGTGCCAACCCCACCATCTCTCCGAGAATAAATGCTCCTGTAGTGTTTACCCATCCGATAATCCTCGTACCCTATAGTCAGAGTGTGATAACTCTAGGTACATCTGTCGCATCTTCCCAATGAAAGGGTGCCCAAGCCTCCTATGCCATACCATTGGATCACAACTGATGGAGACCGCTCCAACAAACAAGGTGAGCGTGTCAAGATAGTATAACCCATCTATCTCAATTCCTCCACCTATCATCTCTCCTGTCAGACAGTCATGGAAATAGCAGTGCTTCTCATCAAATATAACTAGACATCCAAGACCCCTGCAAATACGACTCACAGACAAGAGATTCATAGGAAACTCAGGAGTGTAGTATACCTTCTCAATCTTCAACTTTGGGGTCACATCTACAAGGCTAACCGTAGTGATTGGAGAGGTAGCCCCATTAGCCACTCTCACATATATTACCCCCTGTAGAACAACAGGGTCAACCAGCCAGTCTCTGTCTCCTGTGAGATAAATAGAGGCGCTAAAGTCGATCACCTATGCGCTCCTAACCCTCTTCTTCTCCACAACTTCTTAAGCTGCACACGCAAGCCTCATAGAAACGAAGATTGAACTTCTTGAATCAAACATCTCTACCATAGGCGAAAGAAGACTCATTACACAGACATAAATCCTAGCCGCAGGAGATAAGCGCCCACCCACTGTGGTGGCTGCTACAGGCCCTATCGGCACCTATCGATGCTGGTCCCACTAAGCAAATCGACGGTGGTTGCAACCATGGTTTTAAAAAACTAGCCTCGAGGCGCTTGAGGCTTACGCCTGGAAGCGAGGCAGAAGAAAATCGCCCGAGGCAATAGCCTTGGGATTGTAGTGTCAAGTGTGCGTCTCGATTTGTCGAGGCGAAGCAGAGGAGGTGAGGCAGCAAGGTAGAACCGAGGCTATAGCCTCAGTCGAAAGTTCACATTTGAATGTCCTATGAGTTACATATAACCTAATAATACAAATAAAATCCTTTTTCCAAAATCCTATACCCATTACCCAACCCTAAACCTAAACAATGGCTTTAACCTCCCAAGCCCTAAAAAACCCACTGTCCTTAGTGTTGCAAGTCATTCTCCATCTTTGGACTCCTCCATTACCATTGCTGATGACTATTGCTGCATCGCCAATTGCCAATCACCTTCCCTACGTACCACCCATTACTAGTTTGTCCCCTCCATTGCCCCTTATTGCCCCCTTTCCCTTTCAGGTCTCAACCTCACTTCTTGTTGTTGGTAAGAGTCTCGACCTTTCTTGAGTTAAACATTACATTTTTTCTTGTCACTTATACATTTATTTTACTGTTTAGTTATGTTAAAGTATGTTTGAATGTTTTATGTGGTTAGTTCACATGTTATGTGATCACTGAATTGATTTTTTTTTTAAAAAGGCTATGTAGTAATTGTTTACTTAAATCTTGCTATTACATATTTATTATTATTATTCTGTTAAAAAATTTATTTTTTATTATTGTTTTCTTTTTTTAGTACAATTATGTGATTGGTATTTTGATTTTTTGAAAACTTTACATGTGTGACACTTATGTGTATTTAAATCTTGTTATATTAGTTTATATATAAATCTTGTGCATGCCAGCAATAATATCTAGTTGGACATTTAAATGTTGTGATAGAGCAAAATAGCACGAAAGTGTGTTTTTACATTATTTTTTCATTATTAGCACCTAACAGTATAATATTTGTGTCATGTTTTCTTATTTTCCACCAATATACTGAGGCTTATGCCTCAAGCACCTCGATGCTTACGCCTTGCCTCGATGAAGGCAAACTGCCTCGGTACCACCTTACGTTTTTTAAAACCTTGGTTGCAACGCCTCTACCAGCTGTTGTAGTGTTTGTGGCGGCTCGGTGGAGATCCTCCTCCATCGAATCATCGTCTTGAAGGTAATTAATCATCCTATGGGTAATTTTTTTTCCAGTGGGATATCGGATGCCTAGGACCACTGCTTTAATATCATGTGAAACAAAATGATGTGGATTAGTCTCCAAAAAAAATCCTAGCCATTCTTTTATATGAAAGACAACTGGACAAATTACATAAATATCCCACAAGAAATAAATAAATATCAAACATATCCCTATAACTCAACAAGTATAAATCACTATATGTTCCAAACTTGATGATCCTCAACCAATGATACGCTGAAAGAACAAAGTAATTGCAATAAATAACAAGTACATCGCCATATGATCCACAACTAATGATGCTCTGAAAGAAATCAGTATTTAAAATAAATTACAGAAATCAACATTCAAACATCATTTTTTAAAGAGAAATTCAAACATTATTTTTGTCACAAAGTCTTGCATTCACAGCAAATCAAAATCCCTAAAAACGCTAACTGCCATATTACTTTTACGTAAGCCAAAAGAACCAGTACTATCCCTTGAGTAAATTATAGATTGGGTCTAAAACTATCAGGCGGATATCAAATAGGGTTCTGATTTCAAAGCTTCCCAAGTAGGATTCTACAATATAGTTCAATCATGAGTAAAATCCAGTGTAAACTCACGTAAATCATTAACCAACATGGAGACAAAAACTTTAGATGAGAATTCCTTCCAACCTTCTAAACACACAAACCACTAACACCTAACCCAAGTTGGTGTTATGTGAGCTCATTTTTCTGTGTTATTAGGTCATTTGGAATTGAAGAGAGGAAGGATATCAGAAGGGCATCTGTAGCATTTATTTTTGAAGTTTTTGGTTCCAATACACATAAATGTTTCGCTTGGAGACTCAGTGAATGAAATCAAAATCATGGAACCCCTTGTAACCTTCGACAAGACCTTCACATTAAGCACCTTGGCCACCCTTAGATTAGAATTAGAAACATTGTGGTCTCTTCCTGCCACAGTTAAAACCACACACCCCCCCCCCTCTCGAGAGCCTTACGTTTGTAGTGAGAATGGAGCAAAAAACCTCTACTCACATGCAACGGCCTAACCAATGCCATGGCCACAGTCAACCATGAAGAAACCTTACCCTTCGCAACATTTGTCTTTCTTCTTGCCGCAGAGGAGGCGCACCTCACCAAAGGCATCGCTAATGAGGCATGACGACCACCGCCCCCCACCTATGAGTAGTCCTCCCTCGAAGCGGGCTCGGCAGTGCCAACTTCATCACCACCCACCTGTAAAGAGCCAGAGGAGCTCCCACCAAGCAATGTTGCCCCAGCCAGACCCGCCTCCCAATGCGATGTAGTCAGTCGACGAAAGGATCCGGAGAAGGTGCCATGGCTATCACAAACATGGTCATGCACTAGCAAAATGACCTGCACATGGGGAAGAGAACATGGAACAAGACCATAATCCAGGAAAGGTGTGGTTCTATTGGGATGAACCACAAACCGATTAAAAGGTGAGAGGAACTATCGAACCTCCTCAAGCGAAGCAGCACCTCAAACGAGATCCCCCAGCAAAGATGATGCAAGGATGAAGTCGAGAGAACTCACCTCCGAAGAACACAAAGCCTCCACCTCCATTGAAGACGGATCGCTTGGAGGCAGAGGGGGAGTTCGACCACACCCCACTCTTCGGCATGAAGCATGCTTACGTCCAATCCCTACACACACCAAGCACACCACCGAGTCACGACACATCAAAGCGACATGGCCTTGTTCCCTGCAACGGAACCACACGACAGCATGACCCCTCCCCTAACTCCTCTATTTGCCATTCCCTTGTTCCCTCACCACCATGCACCTTGATGACTCTCCAGTATATCCACTCACCAAAATATCCCTCAAGAGATACTAACTACCGTGACAAAGTGTGACAAGGAAAAATGAGTTTTCCCAGTGTCTTTCTACATGAATGCATTTAACTGGATTGGGCCCAATGTACCAGAGGATTCTTTTTTTTTTTTTTCCCCTCTTCAATTAAGACTTTTCACACTTGCAGTAAGAATGGGACTCCTCAACCAAGGCTGCTCCCGGTGTCGTCCATTTTAAGTAAACCTTTTGTGGGCTCAACAAATAAATTTTATTTGTTTGTTTGTGCTTATGTCATGATGCCATCTACGTTCATGACTGAATTGAACCTTCTTGGACTTCTATATCCTTTGAAAGATTTATAAACTGCAATACTAAAGTGAATTTAGCAGCAAAATATCAGAGTCTGAACACTAGTGGATCACATGCCATCAGCCCTTCAGTCAAGATTACAGTCACCTCCCATGATGATAACCATGTAGTCAATTACCTATTGACTGCAGAAACATCCTCATTGGCATCAGAAGACAGTTTTACGTCCTAGCATCTACAAGTTGACCAACAATACTAGCACATATGTAATATTTGGGTAGGTGAGTGACAGATGCAATGGCTTGATCATGATTCTCCAATATCTCCCTTTCTAGATCCTTATCAAGAGGCCTTCCATAGGCTTGCCCTCTCCAATTCAGCAGCTTCATACTCTGCTTAGTCAGTATCCTCCAGACATGAAGGTAGCACACAAGTGGATGGGCTTTTTTGATTTGCCTAGCAAAATTCAAAGTACTCGAGAAGACTTGGAACATCAGTATAAAATTCCTCAAGCACTTTATTTTCAAATTGTTAAATTTTTTCTTTTCAAAAAAAGAAGTTGAATCTTTTTTCTATATTGGATTTTAACCTCCTCATCTATAGTCACCATCATATAATCTATGTAGACAAGAATGGTGACTACTTAGCCATCTGCTTTTAACAAACATCCATCAGCTAATGCTCTCATGAGCTTGTATGGAGAGTCAACTTGATTGCACTAGATAGTGCTGAATAACATTTTGGAGAACTACACGTCCAGATGACTACCAATTTCAAGTAACCACCCTCTCACATCTACCAAAAAAATGGTCACACTTTAAATGGTCATACTAAAACAGTTAAACATGTCCTTGCATTGATTATAGTTTTACAGCATATGATGACCCTTTATAGCCGAGTAATTTCATCCAAAAAAGAAATTGTATCTGGATACCATTCAGGAAGGGACTTTTAGCACCTTGTTTGGACAACCTACATGAGCACCAAATGGTACATGCAAGAATTTAGACACTAGAGATACCAACTCCACCAATCATGATTCATTCTTTTTTATGTTATTCTCTTTCATTGACGCAACCATTTTATCTAGAATATGACATTTCACCAAAAAAACATTATGGTTCATCTTGATGAGATCAAAGCCCCTCAAAATTGGCCCACATCCAGGGCATTACCAACATCGGTCCACCTAGGATCCTTTCCAGCTTCTATAGATGAGTAAAAATGCAAGAGGAAGGCAATGATGGAGGAGGACAGTGCAATGTCAAGGGCCAAGTGAGAATGAGCAACACATCAAAGGTAAAGAAAAATCTGTAAACTTCCATGGCCTTTTCAATCAGCAATAGGAAGTAGCAACATGTTAGCTACAGCTGTCAAGAGAGAAGTCAATTTTATTCCAAGAAACAGGTCCATTGACAGATTCCACAACACCTCTGTCTGCATCAGGATCATTGACAGGCCAGCTAATGCTCACTCAATCATATGGGTCGGAGTTTTACTAGTCAAGGTGGAAACAAGCAGTTATCTTTAAATATTGCAACCAAATTTTTGTTTACAATCTCCCCTAAGAATGAATTTCAGTATCTCAGAAAGAGGGTGAAGTCTGGCTAATTGTATAAGTTCGAGTTACTTAAGTTTAGTTAGTAATAAGTTTGTTTTATTCTGGTTGAGAGTTCTAGTTTATTCCCTATTCCTGTTTGTCATTTTCTATTTCTATGAGGACTACTATGTAATATTTCTAACCAAACTCTCTAGATAAAGAGGCCAGGATTTCTATTTTCAATAAGGTAGTTCATTAGTTTCTCAACATGATATCATAGCAGATTTGGAGGAAAAAGAAAAACCCTAACCATAAGACCACACATATCCCTCTATCTCTACCTAGGGAGGTGTGCCGCCTTCCTCTCTGCTTCCTAGGAGGTGTCACCAACCCTCCTCTCTCTCTCTCTCTCTCTCTGCTTCTACCTAGAAGTAAGAGAAGGTGCTGCCACCCTCTCTCCCTCTCCCTCTTTCTCGAGCACATTCTCTCCTACCAACCAGGACTGCTGCCTCCTCCCTTACCACCTTCGTCTGACAACTATTGCTACAGCTCTCCTTCTATCGTGGCTTCCTCCACCACTTGGCCTTCCTACCACCTTCAACATCGTCACCCTCTCTCCTGCCGACCCTGTGCAACATGCCAAGGGCACAGCCCAACCACTCTCTTGCCAAGGCCGATCACGCAAACTTCTCCTCCAACCGATAACCACCCCTACCTACCCCTGCTACCTAGCTACTGCCCCCACGTGTGGTTGCTGCTACCACTATTCTTCTCTTGGCTGCCGTAAGGCCTGAGGTCTTCCTACCGCATGCACAGCATATGAGTGCTCTTCTCTTGATAGCTGAAAGGAAGACTTCTGTCGTGACTTCTGAAGCTAAGATTTAAGCCTCTATTCTAGTTCAAGGAACCATGATCAACTTGTTGAGTTCCTCAAACTATGTGCTTTGGTTAAGTGCCTCCCGTATCTTCGTCGAGCAACAAGACAAATTGCATCTGCTAACTAACAAGGCACATGACTCTAAGGACGAAACAAAGTACAGGAAATAGGAAAAGGATAACTTCTCCATGATGAATTGGCTGATGAACAGCATTAACCCAAAGATTGCAAACAAAATGATCTACAAAGAGTCAACCAAAGAGATCTAAAAGACTTTGGAGAAGAGGTACACCCTTCAGACGTGCAATTCCCAACATGCAGACATCTACAAACGGATCTAGGATATTGACCAAGGTGATATGTCCTTAGTTGAGTATTTCACCACCGTAGAAGGCTTGTTCGAAGAGCTTGTCATCTTCCAACCTGCCTGCTGTGAGAAGCAAGTTACTGAGCAAGCAGAGTGGTAGACCTACCGCTTCCTCGACAGTCTTGCAGCATGATACCAGTTGGCACACAATCAGATCTTGTCCTCAAACAAGGTACAAGATCTAAAGACAGTATATGGTCGTCTCCAGAAGATTAATCTTGAGTAACCATCGTCCGCTTATCCTCCTACTATTCCTAATACCTCAATCCTCATTGCTTCTAGAGAAAGAGGTGGTTGTTCAGTTAGTTGTCGACGAGGCCACCACATCTTCACTCCCTGCATTCACTGCAAGTGAACAAGCCACCCTTTAGAGATGTGCTAAAAGAAGTTTGGTAAGTCTGCGGGTTCTGCCTAAGCTAACCAACTGAGTCACTGACCATGATAAAGACTCCCATGCCAACACTGTTCTAGCACAACCTTCCATGCCTTTCACTACAGCGAAGCTGGACCGTCTAGGGATGCTTTCAAGGACCAAGGCATCTTCCTCTATCATTGATGTTGCGACTGCTACTAATGTCGCTTTGGGCTTCACTACCCTCCCTGCTCCCGATTTTGCATTTGCTAATCCTTTTGGAGATGTGGATAACACTAGTAGGGGAATTGAGCATGATGCTCATCTCCTTCTGCCTACCAACTACTGCCTGCTTGCTATTTCCTATCGGCATGCCTTTCTCTAATGTTTTTTTTCCTTTCTCCTATAGAGAAGGGTTTCCACTGGTTTGAGGCCACTACTTCTACTACAATTGCCTACCCACCTGCTCCTCCAACTAGACAATGTTATCATTTGGGGAGAATCTATTTTTCTTTCTATCTACAAGCTGGGCATGTTCTCCACATACCAACTTGGGGGGAGTGTTATTGCTAAGTTTAGTTAGTGATAAGCTTGCTTTATTTCAGTTGAGAGTTCTAGTTTATTTTTTTACCTATTTGTCATTTAATATTTCTATTAAGACTCTCTATACAAAGAGGTCAAAGATTCTATTTTCAATAAGATAGTTCATTAGTTTCTCAACATTATAGAACCGGAAACATCCTCTAAGAGTCACCTTTCACAAGTTATAATCCATGCACCTGAAGCCTAGCCTTAGTGGGAGGCTAAAGAAAAGAGACCACGGGTAAGCTCGATATCCAATTTGAGCGACCAAATTCAGAGTAATGAACAAAGCAATAACAATTGCAGCACAACCACCTCGTTGGGCAAGCGTGATGGTTAACTCATGTCACGTTGACTCCAAAAAGGAAGGGAGGCCTTCTTATGTGCAGATATTTTCTCCACACCCACATGTCGGAACCCCAAACACATTCAATCTTTTGGTACTTGGATCGTGATGGATCTAGGCCCAGTGGCTCAGCCTTCTCTTTGGGCCTTTCATTGAGCCCAATATTTGAAGTTGGGTTTTGGTGCAGTTCATGGAGCCCCAAATGGTCATCACCTAATCAATCTCGAAGCAACTTTAGGGGTGCAAAACCCTCCCATGGCACCAAGGAGACTTTTGGGTGGGGGTAGGTTTGGTTGGGAGGGTGTGGATCTAGGATCCATTTAAGGAAGGGAGTAGTGCAAAGGTGACGAGGTTGCACCCTTCTCCAGTGTGCTGGTGGCAATGGGGTCCTGCCAAAACCTCAAGATGGGCTTCAGCATAAGGGGCCAACTAAGGTTGTGCAGGGGCTAGCAATTGCGGCATGTGGCTTCACCTGTAAACGTGCAACAAACAGATCCATGCTGGAGCAAAATATAAGCAAACGAAGGTCATGGAATATCCATGAGCTACAAGACCTAAACCAAAAAAGATGTTTGGAGAGGTACTCACAAGATTCGAAACCTTCCGTCATATTATCTCAAGAAACTAAGTTAGGAAAGCGTATGACAAGGACATGCAGCCCAGTAGGCGAGAGTCAATTGAAGGGCTTTGAAGCTCTAGGCTCTAATGAACTTTCAAGTAGAGACTAGAGAGTTGGTGGCATGGGATGGGAACTCATTTTGTGTCCCTGGAGCTTGCCCAAAGATCCAAGGGTGCCAGAATTTCATGCTCCTCGATTTTGTGGACCGCACAACGATTCGGAAAGAAATGGCATATGGAATGAGCTCAGGAACATTCACAACACCTTGTTTAATCTGCCATAGTCGATCGGAGGAGATTTTGATGTTACACTACAGTAGAAAGTCAGACCAGGCGATAGGACAAGCAGAGATAGAGAAGCCATGGATCTTAGTGATAAACTGTCAAATCTTTTTTTAAAGATAAATAAAAGGGTTTTCCTGTTCCTGAAAGGGTTTTTAAAGGCTTTGTTGAGAAGTAGGGGTCATTCTATTATTCTCTATGTAAGCTCCTTCTTATAATAATGAAGCTACTTAAACTTAGGTAGCCTTCTTTTTACCTCTCACAAAAAAAAAGGCAATAATGCCCACAAAATCTGTGAAAATGATGTAACTAGAATGTTGCAAAGAACATATTGGGGTACAATTCTAAGGAACACCTGTGAACTGCAGGGTTATGAAGAATGCAGCAGTGAAACCTATCTTAGCATGATATGTTTTTCAAATAATTATCTTAGTATGATATTAAAGGTAAAACTCGCAAGATGAATTGATTGAGACATTTGCAAAAGGGGGACTCCTAAATGAAGTAGGAAATTCCTACTAGTTCACTCATTTTCTTTTTTTGAAAAAGTACTAGTTCAGTCACCACAGGATACAATATTCAAGTTCCTCAGGAAAGAGAGAAACTATGAAGCGAGTATATTTCGTATCACAGGGCCTAAAGAATGGTCATAAGTGCCACCTGCCACTGCAATCGCTGACAGGAAGGTAGACATCTTTTTCACACTTGCTTTACCTGATTTTACTAAAAGAGTAATTTTTTTTTTTAATTCTACTTGGAAATAAAAGATTTGCTGCAATTCGGAGAAAAAAAAAAAAGCTTTGTCCTCAAACACAGCAAAGTTCAGATGTATCAAATATAACTGAAGTTGTTATCCAAGGTTTTGCCACAATGTATGAAAGCATTTTGCCAGCATGACAAATCAACTATTCTTTCAAATTAAAAAGAAAAACATTTATTTCATCTAATTTTGCATCCTCAATCCACCTCCCAAAGAGATGGCATGATAAAATTAGTATCTTTTCTGCGCATCAAACAATTTAAATTTGTATGCCAATTACCAAGTAATAGCCTCATATTACACCTTGCTATTTACAACACAATTAATAAAAACATCAATAATTCAAACTAAATACATATAAAGAAAGATCATATCGATTTTGCCTTGAGGCCTAGTAGCAATGCTACCAAACTAGCAGGTTTTAGGAATATGTGGACATGCCATCACTGAAAGAGAAGTTCAAAGATAATAATTCAACAACAGGAAATCAGATTGGTATTTCACCTGTCGAAAATATCGCAGGAACTTGCTATCTCCAAGTCCAGCAATTTGAAATGTGGAAACAAGCGCATATCCTTTTGTTGGCCTTACACTTGAATTTCTTCGATCAACCTTAAACGTGTATTTGAGTGATGACAGCAGACTGTGTCCCAAATGCCTCCTAATTGACTTAGATGCCATCTTCGAAGGGTCACTTAAAGTACGCCATGTCAGGTTGTAAGCCAAATCATGGTACCTTGTTGAGATTAAACCTACTGAGAAGCCCAGCAGTTGTTCTTTGTATGAAGAAAATTTCAACCAGTCCTGTGTAAGAAGTGAGAGACGGGCTACTATAGGGGTGGATATTGCCTTGAATCGAGGTAATGATAGGCCTGTGCTTATCTCTGTTGTTTGGTTCCAACCATAGGCTCCGGAAGCATCCCAAATATCACCAAAACCAAAGAGATTTTTCAACTTGAGTGATGATTCAAGAGACCAAGATTTGGCTTCCTGCAAAAGTATGTCTAAATAGATAAACAACTCTCTCTCATAGGAAACTGGGGGAAAAACTACTATCAAATATATAAACATATAAGCAAACCGTCATTCAAAGATCAGACACAGCATGAATGAAAATTTAATCTTTGATGAGCAAAACTTCAGAAAGTGCAAGAAGCAAACAAGGAGTCTAGGAGACAACCTGACCCATACTCGCAACAAACCAATATCTACAAAAATTTTAACCCTTACATGAAATCCTTGAATTAGCATTTTAAAGGAACAAGTACGCCAGAGTGCCATTCTCTTATCATTTTCTTTCCTGCAATTTTGTCACTGATAGTAAGCTACGTTTTATGAAATATTAATATCTTTACAAACCAAACTATTTCATTGCCCCTCTTTTTTGTTTTGAGGGGGATTGGGGAGTGGAAGAAGGCACTACCTTATTGCTCTCTAGAATGCTGATCAAGCATTTTCACATTTTTAATTTCCTACTTTTTAAAGCAAAAAGGTACTAAGCAGGTTGACATATACAAGAAACATGCAATCAGAATCATCATCATTTTGTGGACAACTAGAACAAATGATGCAACAGCCATATTGTATCCTTGTGACTGGGAGGTCATTGGAACTCAATTTCCTACGTTACCAAGATGCTCAGTTAACTTTCTTCCAAACAGTGAACTGAAAAAGACGTCTCGCAAGAGAATACTTTTTTTTTTTGAAAAGTCAAAGGGTGTTATCCAAGTGATAACCACCCACATTCATTTCATTTCACAAAAATGAATTACATAAGGAGTTATAAAATAGATCCCCAGAACTCCAGGCAAAGATCTTCACCTGGGAAGAAATGGATGAGATAAAATTTTCGACATAGGGTTCCTACCTGCTGAAGAGCACCCCAATTCTTCCCAGCCAAACACCCCACAAGACTGCCAAGACCTTGGCTCTATCCTTCTTGGATCTAAAAGAGATTCCCCCATCTTGGGCGTTTCCCCTGCGAAATGACGACCAAAAGCTAGCCGTGTCCCGATGGGTAATACAGTCAATCCCCATCCTCTGCCACACCTGCACCACAAATAGACACTAGAAAAAGAGATGTTGGATGTCTTCCTCCGCTCCTTCACAAAGGGAACAACTCAAATCATCCATTTGGGCCCATCTCACCCATCACCGCTTCGTCATAATCCTCTCCCTCCTCACCAACCAGGCGAAGATCTTCACCTTTAGCAGGCACTCTACCGCTCAAAGCAGTCTGTAGTCTCGCAAGAATCGACATCCGGGTTGACCACACCGTTACCCAATCTACGGAAGACCTTCGCCACAGAGAATTCTCTCTCTTCCCAGGAGTATGAGTCACCGCCCTCCTTCAGCTCCCATCCTTCCAACTCCTACAACAACCTCTGGAAATCTTCACACCTCTGGTTGGAGAGGCCCCCCCGAAAGATTGGGCACCAATCCCCGGTCCAACAATCTCCCACTAAGGTTGATGGGTCCACCACTCCCCCAAAGAGACGAGAATATGTCGCTGAGGGTTGAGTCGACCACCTACCAGTCATCCTACCAGAATCGGAAAGCATCTCCTTCCCGTAGTGTAGGGGAAAAGAAAACCCGCACCTTCCCTGCCACCGCCACCAACCCCCTAAGAAAGGAGGCCCCGAGAGGAAGGGACTCCAAGGGCCCCCAAGAAAAGAAAGGCACGTAGTAGCTCCGCATGACGCCACCAAATAGCCCTTGATCACGACCCACCAATCTGGCAATCTACTTCGCAAGGAGACTGACATTCACCTTGTCCACATCCCTAACCCCCAAGCCCCCTCCTGCACCAGCCAACAGACCTCCTCCCAAGCCACCAACCTCACTCGCTTTCTTGTCATCCCCACATTAGACCAGAAAAAATCACTCATCAACCCAGAGATTTTCTTCTCAACCTATCGCGATATCCTAAAAACTGAGAGGAAATACAACGATATGGATGCCAGAACATCCTTCACCAGAGTTAATCTCCCTCCTCTAGACAACAGTCTAGATGACCACCCTGCTAATCTTTTTTCCATCTTCTCCAGCAAAGGAAGACAATCATGCAACTTAAGGCGCCGATCTAACAGTGAGAGGCCCAGATACACCAGTAGCAAGGAACCCACATATGTCCCTAACGCACCACCCACCGTCTCCACCTCCTCAACCACCATGTTCATCGAGATAAATGTTGACTTCTGGTAATTAATCTGCAGCCTTGATGCGCCAAAGAGCTCCAGAATGATTCTCATCCTCCTAGCCTCCAGACCTGCTCCTTCAACCAGAAATAGAGTATCATCAGCATATTGTAAGATCGCCTGCTCTCTGTCCTCCCCAGCCAAAAAGCCTCTAATCAAACCCCTGTCACCTTATTTTCTGTGGCCAAGGTATAAAAAAATGGTTCAACAAGTTAGTGACGCCTTATTGTTAAAACAATTCATGATATATAGAAGGAATTTCCATCAAACTGGCAAACTTATTGTGGAGAATCAGGTGGTGGCACATGGCAGTCTTTGCCCACCCTAAGGAGCGTCGACCCTAAGGGGTGATTTTGGTTTTGCCTAAAGTCCAAGTCATGGTCCTTTTAATATGGTATTTTGTTTTTTACGAAGTTGTTAAGAAGATTTGATCTTTTCTATTTTTAGGTGATATGATTTAGTTTTTTTCTTATTTTAGAGATTGGGTTTGTTCTCTTTATAAAAGAGAACCTATATAATTGTTTGGAATTGAGTTAATCAAGATTTCTTTCTATCATATCAACTCCCTCTCTCTCCCTCTCTTCTTCGCCACCTGCTGACATCTCTCTCTCCATGTTCACGTGTGCAGCCACCATTGGCAGCACCCTACTACTACCATCTCTTCCCATGTGGAAGAGCCTCCGCACTCCCGTATCGCGCCAATCTCCACATGGTATCAGAGCATATGATCTAGGCTCTTCAAGGGGATTTTTCTACACGCATGTGAGAAGGAAAAGAAATCTCTCTCCATGCACAAAATCTTTTTTGTGACATGAAGAAAGGAGTGTAGCATCGAACCACGTCAACCTCAACCAAAGTCGAAGCTTTTCCGACCCTTTTTTAAAAGCCAAAGACTATTCCGATCAAGCCAAAGTCTTTCCCAGGCCTCAATTAGAACCGAAGTCTTTTCCGATTCAAACTATCTCGAAAGATGATGGCAAGTTCTAAGATACAAGTTTCTGGTGAAACAAAGATGCTCGTGCATGGAACCGCAATTAAGTTAGTTGGTTCTTCCTACTATATTCTCCGGGCACGTGCATTCAATATCTTTGTTGGTGGACAGGAGAAGCTACACATCCTCCTTGAAGAAGAGCTAGAGACGAAAGATGTAGCCAAGAAGAAGAAAAAGTTGGAGAAGAGAGTCTATCAAGTTATACAAAGACAAGACAACTGCTCCAATAGCCACGACTTCAAAGGTTGCTAAAGAAGCAACGACTATGGAAGTGGCAAGAGGATTCGTAGTTGCATCAAAAGAAGATGGTGGAGCATCTAGCTGCACCATTAACAAGCCAAGTAGAGTAAGTCATCATCCTCCCAACCTTGACTTGAGGGGGAGTGTGGAGAATCAAGCGGTATCACGTGACAGTGCCACATGGTAGATCAATCAAGCCACGTGGTAGTGCCACGTGGAAGATTTTTCCCACCCTAAGAGGCGTCAGCCCTAAGGGGTGATTTTGATTTTTCTTGGAGTCCATGTCATGGTCCTTTTAGTATGGCATTTTATTTTCCAGGAAGTTGTTAAGAGGATTTAGTCTTTTCTATTCTTAGGTGATATGATTTAGTTTGTTTCCTATTTTAGAGATTGAGTTTGATCTCTTTATAAAAGAGAAACTATGTAATTGTTTGGAGTTGAGTTAATGCAATATTTCTTTCCAACATATCAACTCCCTCTCTTCTTTACCGCCTGCTGCCATCTCTCTCTCCCTATTCACGTGTGCAGCCACCAATGCCAACACCCTGCGACTGCCACCTCTTCCCACGTGGAAGAGCCTCCACACTCCCGTATCGTGCCAATCTCCATACTTATAAATCCACAACAATAATTACTTGCTTGCCAAGCAATGCAAATTAAAATCCATACCACAAATATATGACATGCAATTATAGGTTTTGTCAACAAAACCTGTGTGTGTGTGTGTGTTTGTGTGTGTGTGTGTGTTTGTGTTTGTGTGAGAGAGAGAGAGAGAGATTCTATCAATGACTTGGGTCTAACATTAAGAATTTAAGAACAAAAATAAAAGCTTGAAAAATGAAATACATCTTAGACAAAAGGAGAACTAGAAATATATTGAGAATGGCATTCTCTCCCTCCTGAAGAAGGCAAAGGAAAGAGACTTTAACATACATGAAACATCAAAAGCTAAGGAGCTCTATAAAAATCTTGACATACAAAAACACGCTCATCTCCAATCTTCAAGATATTCTCAGCAACTAAAAACTACATACAACTAAAAAAATTTGTTTCTGCGAAACTTACTATATGAAATGAAGAAATAAAAAACTTCAGCAACTTGCATACTCTTACCCAAGTTTTTGTTCTCTCCAAAAAGGTTCTTAGGCAAGTTTTATTTTGCAGCAATGCAGTGTGAACTATTGGCTCCTCAAACTTTGTTCCTTCTTTCTCTCTTTAAATTTCTCTTAATTCGTCTCCAAAAAAATGCAACCCTCCCTAAACCCGATGCTCTGGAAAAATTAATAAAAGGACACCAATCATTCCACAGTCAACCCTGTGAATCTATGAACCACTAAAGGCTGCAATGCAATAATCCCATTTGGTTTTCTCCGTAGACTACAGAATTGGATACTAAATAGAAGGCAATTTCAAAAGCACTGTCTAGATGATAAGTCCAAGAGAAGTCATGGCAGTCCATCCTCGCCACTTCTTGACTCTCAAGATCATAAAGACTTCCCTCACTAGTGCCAGACAGTGAGAGGATACAACTTAAACGCCCTCCATTTCATGTTCCTCAAAACCAACCACTCCACAGTGTACCTCAAGTGAAGAATTCAATTCCTAAGATACATTCACTATCCCTCCCCTCCCCCAACCCCAAGTTGTCCCAATCAAACACCAAGGCTACAATGCTCGGAAGCACGAAGCCTAGGGATATTCAATCCGCATCCCACACCCTACCAGTCCATCTCTGTTCAAAGACCAACCAAACTTCCCATCGCAACAATCAAGATGACTTCAATTAGCATATCAAAAACCCCCGCTTTCTGAGATCAACCCAAATTCCAAGCAACAACAATCAGGAAAACAGCACAAGAACATCACCAAAGGCATAATTGGGAGCAAAAAGGGCCTAACCCCGGGCCTCGAGTACACGCCGATGTCCCCGCTGAGCGGGCTCTTGGGCTCGACGACCTCGATGACGACGTTGGCGGTGTCAGGGAGCTCGGGGGGCCCCGCGTCGAGCGTGATGGTGACGGACTCGAAGATGTCGAGGTCCTGGAGCCTCGCATTGGCCACTCCCGCCGCCCGCACGAGGTCCTGCATGGTCCCCGCCGACCTCAAAACTCCACCCACCACCTCCTCGATAAGGCCCTCCCTCGTCCTCGCGTTCCCCTTCACCACCACATCGTGGACCCTCAGCGCCACGGGGCCCCTCGACATGCGCCGCACCAGCTCGCTCATCTTCCTCCGCCCACCCTCGCCTTCTCCGTCCTCCCCTTCCATTTCTCCCTCCTCCTCCTCCTCCTCCTCCTCCTCCTCCTCCTCCTCCTCCTTGTCCTCCCGCTCATGATCGCGTTCCCGATCGAGATGTGCTTCTTCTGACGGAGGGGGATTAGGGCTTTGAAGAGGCATTTGGGTTTTGTTGGGTGACGGGGGAGTTTGTCGGTGTGGGCGCTCGCGAAGGGGTTCGCGGTGCGGTGAGGGTGAGAGGAGAGTGAGGTGTGGTGTTTTTGGGGAGAGGAGGCGGCGGCGGGGGATTCGGGTGCTCGGGTTTAGGAATGGATGGCGGTGAAAAACGTTCGTAGAGTTAGGAAAAATGTTTGTGGCGTCCGTCTCTCCTTACTCTAGACACATAGTTGAAATTTTTATCGAATAATTATTTATTAAATCAAATCAACGTAACAATCTTTCATGTAATCAATTAATGATTATTTTAAATTAGAGTTACACAGATCAAAGGGAGGAGAGTGAGAATGACAAAAGGAGCGATGTGAAAAAAGAGACGATGAGAGAAGGGGAGTTTGAAGGAATATGAAAAAATGACGTCGACAAAGGAGATGGTGTGTCAGTAAGTAGAGTCATATGAGGTGACTCCTCGATCGAAGGAGGTAGAGTGATAATTCTTAAAGGGGCAAAAAAATTATAATTTCATTTCGCGCTTAAACTTTAAAAATAATCACCTTGTCAATCAATCGATTTTGAAAAATTGACTATTTTTTATCTGTCTCTTAAGTTGACTATTGAGTTTGTCTGCTTGAGTTAAGTAGGTAGATCGGCGATAGTCGAGCGTCTGCCCATTTGGCATTTTCTTCTAGGGCATGCTCTTTAAGCCTCCTTAAGCCTTCGTCATTTGAGTTTTGAAGAAGATTTTTCCTCCCTCATCAATTGCTGATTCTCTCTTTAGGTAGTTATGTTAACTAAGAGGGTATTTTTTGAATTAACGTTTCCTCATGGTACCCCCAACAAGCGGGCTCTGTGCTAAACAAGTGGGTGGTTGCTTCAAATGAGGAAAATTGTGTACATGGGAATTTGTGCATGAACAGGCTTTATGATTTAAGCATATCAACACATTGTTTTATGATAATAATTGCATGGTTATTGTCTCCTGGTTTATATCGATACTTTCATGCATATCGTCGCCTAGTATCTGGTGACTTAAATTTGCCTATCCGGATATATTATTCTACCCATTTTGCGAGTGACGATTAAAATCATGTAATTATGAAAAGTGATGGGTAGTCACTGTCAAGCACTCTCTATGTGTAACAGTATGGTGTACATGATGTGTTCATCATGATTACCCCATTCTCAAGAAAGTAAGATGTTAACATGATATGCTTGTATTTGTGGGAAGGTGGGTCATTGACAATGCACATTAAATGACGATATGATGCAATACGGTGGTGAAATTTTCACCTTTGCCTTGGTATCGATGCTTATCAATAGTGGGATAGGTGCAAAGTAAATACACATTTTCACTCTTTGACATTTAACCAGCGCCTGCAAGTTTAAATAGTACTCTGTACATTCTTTTAAGTGAACTAGGCAAAAAAAGACTTGGCGGGAAATAAGTCTAATTTTGCTAGAAAAATAAAATCCACCTCTTCCTTCATGCCTCCATCGTTAGAAATTTCCCACAAACGGCACTAATGATCGGAACCTTTCTTTTGATGCCCTATTGGATTGGTAGGTAGGGAAAGACTCGTTCAAGCTAAAATTAATCAAGCAATCACATGAAAAATAAAATACAAGAATTGGTTACCCCAATTCCACCTTTATTAAAGTGTACGTCTGGGAAGGGGGAGGGAGTTTGAACTCTCGAAATATGCATAATGTGGCAAATGGGAATTGAGTAAAAGTGCAAGTTCAATTCTCTTATTCTTCCACTAAGGTTACATGTTTGCGAGCGAGAGCTATGCATCCTCTTTTATAGCCACCCACGTGGCTGCAACAACCATCGATTAATCAAGACCTTTGAGACTCTATCCTTTTGCAACAAATGAGAATGTTATGGTCATGTCGTACACATTACCTACATCATCCAATTTTATCGAGTGTTGTGGATAACGATCTTAAAGTAAATGTAATGGAAGAAAAATAAAGTGAGTTGCACTTGTTGACCGAACAACTCCCATATTTATAAGCATCAACTAAGGCTGAGAACATCTTGTTGAGATAGGTCCAAACATCTTAAGAAGAGGATAAATCTGATATTTGGACACAGATGTCTTCACTTACAAAAGACACTAAACAACTCCTCCTTCTTTTGAAAAGAAATATAATCATCATTAAGAACTTGAGATAGACTATCATCGGTGGTTCATTGAATAAACTTAAGAGGAGCTTCAAAAGAGACATCGATGAGACCTAACAGATCATACACTCGTGGTAGCGGTAGAAATTGGACTTTCCAAATGGAGAAATTTGTGGAGTTCAATTTATAGGGAACATTGTGTTGGACTGAGGCAAGTAGTTGAGGTGAGGAATTTAAAATCACAATGGAGTTGGGGAGCTTAAATTTGTTAAAGAAGACAATGTACCCACAGAGAAGATCTTACTATTCTGAAAAAGAATAAGCAGAATACCAAGATTGACACTAAGTCAGTTTTGGTTGACCTCCAATTTGCATAGAAGTGCCTAGATATGGCACAATCAATCAAAGATGTGGTGAACCAAATTGAACTTTGCTGAACCTGATCGTCAATTCCCTTAATTCTAGCACTAATCATGTTTGCTTTTTAATTCTCTCCACCTGCCATCATAAAGTAAATGTAATAGAAGAAGAATAGAGTTTATAAGCATTAGTTGAGGTTGAGAGGTTGTTAGTGTAACAACCTTACATAATTACATCATTGTCCTTGATGGGATTACATATTAACAAACCGTCTAATTAACGCAACCATTCACTAACAGATATTTGTTGAAAAAGTTTGTCGATGTAGATGACTACTCACGTTGCAAGTTAGCCAATTTTGAGAGATCGATTATTTTTCTAACTGTGTTTCTTGAGCCAAGCATTAAATCCATTTGCTTGAGTTAAGTGGGTAGGTTAGTGGTAGCCAAACATCTATCCATTTAACATTCTATTTTAGAACCTACTCCTTAAGCCTCTATGGACCTTTGCAAGTTATGCTTCAAAGGAGATTTTTCCTCCATCAGATATAATACTAGAATTATCAAAAAATACAAATTAAGACATGGATCAAGTATGTCAATTACTATACAATTAACATACTTTTTGGAAAAATATTTCAATAAATTATGTTCAAGCTTCAATGTAAATATAAGTTTCACGCAATTGTGCATGTTCTTTTTGTGAAAATCTCGAAGCCCACAACAGTGCTGGAGAAAGGAGGTCATTAAAGAGAGAAGTAAAAGGGTTGATTCCCTTTTTCCTTTTCGGCCAACAACTGCTACATTAACCTTCTGAATTGACCAATTCTTTGCACTTTCAGAAGACACGTGCTCAGATAAAATGACCATTTCATCATGCAGCCAACGGAAGAAAATGTGCTTCATTTCACCCTTAACTGTCACGATTCACATATGGGCTGAAAGCATTATTCAAAAGGGTCGAATTTCTCGAGTCTTTTCCCCAGACACGTTCCCCTTTGCGAGGGAGCCCCCTTCCCACTATTGCTTGTGATGTTATTTGTGCTACCATTGAAGTCCCTCACACTCTCGCCTCTTTCATCCTAATTCTAAAGTTCCCTCTGTTTCCTCTCAAGTTTTCATATGTTTTGCCTTTACTGCGTATACTGATTGCTTCTAAGCTGTATGTTGCTGTCATGTGTTTTTTGTCTTAGGTATTTGTCGTTAGTCATATGTTCTTATTGTCTATGTTACTTATTGCCCATCTTAAATCTGTGCTGCATATTTTATTGTTCATCTACATTACCTTCAGAGTCTTATATACCACAAATTCCACTCTGCCTGATATGGATTCTGAAGAGATAGAGGTTATCAAGGGTATTCAAGCTCTGCTGCGAGAGGAAGGAAGAAGGGTCACAATCAAAATGAATCCACATGATATTAAAGTTTCAAATAGCTGGGATAAGTGTATATATTTCAACATTCTTACTAAAAAGGAAGCCGCAACCATTGGCAGTTACTAAAGTCGTAACAAAGGCGTGGACAGTTACTGAAGCTGCACGGGTAGCCCACGGCATTTTGATGGAGATTTGATACCTACTGAGGTTGGCAAACCGGAAATGAGGCCTGCAGACTATTCCTTTCTTAAGGCTCGGGTTTGGGTTTAATTCTGGGATCTTCCATCGGAATATAGATGCCGATCGGCTCTGATGAGGTTGACACATGGCTGGTCTGAAATTAAGGATATGGACATCGATGAAGCAAAAGGGGAAGATATGTAAGGGCAAAGCTTGAACTCATAGCAAAAGATCCTTTAGTCAAAGAAATTATGGTGGGTATGAGATGCCAATTCAGCTTCATTACGAAGGCTTGCCTCGCATCTGCCATCTCTGTGGAAGGCTTGGCCATGAATTCAAGGACCGCGACAGATCGTTGAAGGGTAAGGAGGACATGGAGAATATTCATAATGCTGACCTGTTGAATATGGTAGAGAGTCATGTAGTTTTCAACCATGCAAATTTGCGAGCACCCAGAAGAGGTCGAAGATCTACTGTTGATCATCAGATAGATGCTGCTTGGAGCTTGGAGGAGGAGGGTCTGCCGGAGTGTACTGGAGAGGACGCTAGGAAGGGTGATGGTGATGGTGTGGAAAGTCCAAAGTTGCCCATGCCTTCTTCTGCTAGTGGGAATGGGATGTCGCTCTCTTTGATAAATCTCCCCTTGCCCATACCTAACTTGCCAGTGGCCCTACCCACCACTCCTGACGTTCCAAACTTAAATGCTGCTAAGGTGACCCCTCTCAAAAACCCAGCCAGCACACTCCCAATAGAAAAATCAGAAAATGTACCAAATAAACCTCAGTCACCCTCGCCTAATCATATGAATTTATTAAGGACATCCCAACCTGCCATTGTCAATCCCTTGGACCAAAATTCTAGCAATATACCATCCATCTCTTGAAATACAAGAACTGATAAATATACCTATCCTAAGCTGTCTGACTCTTTAACCATAGGTACTAGTAACACTCTTCAACCCATATCCATTGTAGAGCCTCCATGTCACTTGTCCATTGCTCTTGCAACTGATCAAGCTGTTGTGGTGGAAGAATTGCAACCCTCCAAATTATTAAACCATAATGCCGACATGGCCCCTTTCAAGGACTCGCAGGATCAACTCAACCGGTTGAACTGAGTTTATTCTCTTGAATTGCCTGATTCTGAGAAAACACAATCAAAAAGATGGAAAAAATATAAAAGGGCTGGAAGGGAATCTGCTGGAGAGGATGCCATGATTGAAGATGATTTATTTATAACTTCCTCCAAGCGCCGGATACCTGATTCAATTAATGAAAGTTTTGCTGAAAAAGCCAAAAGGCTGAAATCAAATCCTTTTGAGGAGGATACATTGCCTGGGCCCTCAGTAGCTGAGCCTTATCAACTGCCACAGGGGAAATGAATGTTATCTCCTGGAAATGCAGGGGGTCGGGGACTCCCTCTGCAATTCGGCATCTTAAAAGTCCCATCAAAGCTACCTCCCCTTCACCTTTTTTCATCTCAGAAACACTTCTGCATGATGCGAGTATGACTTTAGTGGTAGGTCAGCTTACCAATTTTGCTAAATTCAGTGTGGAGGCTAAAGGTAGATCTGGAGGAATATGTCTGCTATATAGAAAGGACTGTGAAGTTTCCCTCGTTCACTCTGATCGACACTGCCTACTTGTACATATTAATGATAGGACTTGTGGACGGTATCTTTATTGTGTTTGTGGAACTCCAAAAAAAAGTTGAAGGAAAAAATTTTGCTCAAGAATGATTTCGTTGTTGATGGCCTATGCAGAAAGGTTGGTTTGCATAGGAGATTTTAATGCTATAATGGAAGCTAAGGACAAGATTGGTGGGCAGCAAGTGCAAATGAGGGAGTACAGATATCTTCGGAATTGTCGATGGATTGGACCTTATGGATTTGGGGTTTGTGGGCCATGCATATACGTGGTCGAACAAGAGGACTAAATACCTAATATAGGAAAGATTGGATCAGGTTCTTGTTTCTGGAAATTGGTGCCAGCAAAATCCTATGGATGGGGTTCTCCATCTTCCTCCAATGCATAGCAATCACTGTCCTATTATGCTTAGAACTGTCAGGAAGGTTTCTTCTAAAAATCATATATGGAGGTTGGAAGCATCCTGGTATCTCAATGCCTCCTCCCAACAGTCTATTGCTGACTCTTGGTCAAGCAATAATTTCTCTAGCATGCCAATTTCCTCCAAAAGCACCAAACTAAAATCAGATTTAGGCAAATGGAGCAGGAAAGATCAGAATAACTGGAAAATCAAGAAGGTGCAGCTTGAAGGAGTTATGGCAGATCTGCAAACAGATCCTCCATCTGACCACAATCGCATGGAAGAGGCTAAAGTCAGGCAACGGTATGATGAATTGGTTAAGCATGAGGAATTGTATTGGTTTCAAAGGTTGAGACGTGTGGATCAATAGTGGTGATCGAAATACAAAATATTATCAATTACATGCCATGAATCGTAGGAGGAAAATTTCTATGCAGTGGCTCAGGCTGCCGATGGGGGAAGAAATCGGAGATCAGAAAAAAATTCAGAATTGCTTCTTTCAGTTCTGTAAGTCTCTATTCACATCTGAATGTGGGATGGTACAGGTGCCTACACATTTTTCTGAGCAGGATAAACTCACTATGAATGAGTTCTCCTTCTCTCCTTCTATTCCTTCTGATGATGAAAGTAAAAAGGTGCTATTTAGTATGGATGCTTCTAAAAGTCCTGGACCTGATGGTCTTCCTCCTTTGTTCTTTCAGAAATCCTGGGAGATTGTTGTCAATGATGTATCGAATTTCGTAAGAGGGTGTTTTCATACCTCTTCAATGCCTGCCCAGATGAGCAAGAATTATTTGGCGCTAGTTCCAAAACTAAATGATCCTATTTTGCCGAAGGACTACAGGCCCATCAGTCTTACCAACTCCCTTTATAAATTGGTAGCCAAACTTGCAGCTAAAAGAATTAAATCTGTTCTTGAGAGAATTATTTCATCTAACCAAATAGGTTTCCTGTCCGCCAGGCACATTGCGGAAAACGTAGTCCTAACTAAGGAGATGCTCCACTCAATGAAGACTCTCAAGAGGAAAAAAGGGCATATAACTCTGAAGTTAGACATGGAAAAAAACTTTTGATAGGCTAGAGTGGAATTTTGTAGAATCGTATTTACATCAACTATTTTTTCCACCTAATCTAATTGCTTTGATTATGTCTTGCATATGTGTCCTTTGAGGTGATTGTAAATGGTAGCACAACTGACACTATTTACCCAACACATGGCGTAACACTGGGTTGCCCTTTCTCCCCCTCTCTTTTTATAGTGTGCTCTGAATTTCTAGCATACTCCCTGCTTTCTTCACATTATTCAAAATCCATTTCAGGGTTCAAATTAGCAAAGGAAATGCCTCCTCTAACCGATCTCATGTTCGTGAATGATACCCTTTTATTTGCAGCTGCCACCATGCAAGAGGCTTTACATTTGAAGAATATATTTTGCAAATTTCAGGCTTTGTCGGGGCAGAAGGTTAATTTTGCAACGTCAAGAGTATATTTTGGCAAGGGGGTTTCTTCAGAGATGGAATTAGCCATTAGTGAATTGCTTCAGGTTGCACCCATGACAAATGACGAACTTTACTTGGGTTGTCCACTGCTGGACGCTAACGGGCAAAAAAAGCTGAATGATTTGGTACTTTCCAAATGTCGGAAGAAGCTTGCTGGTTGGAAAGGAAGGGTCTCTCCAATGTTCACTAATTTGCTCTCAAAGAAATTGTGCTATCAAATTACAAAGACACGATTTCTGGTGGGGTTTTCAGGATGAAAAAAGGCATATGTACTTAACATCCTGGGATTCAATAGCTATTCCAAAACATTTTGGGGGATTAGGCTTCCGTGATCCTTATTATTCCGACCTTGCCTTTTTAATGAAAATGGGCTGGAGAATGGTTACTGAGGAGGAAGGCCTATGGCAAGCATATTTGAAAGCTAAATATTTTCCAAATGCATCCTTCTGGGAGTACCGCCCAAAGCAAAATGATTCATCTTTTATGAAGGCAATAGCACAGGTGCAGCACCTCCTTTTTCCCCACTCGCAGTGGTTGATTGGGAAAGGTGATAAGATAAATCTGTGGAGGGATAACTGACTTCAAGACTGGAAAGCTCCGCTGCTGTTAAGCAAAGAAACTGATAACATTGGCAGCTCATTAAAATATCTGATTACTGATGAAAATGAATGGGATGATGCAAAACTTCATATATACTTTGATGATATACTTGTCGAAAAAATTAAAAATACCATTAGTTGATTTGGGCCCCTCAGATTGGGCATATTTCTATAAAGTCAGCCTATCAGACTCTGCTGTTGCAAGAAGACAAGGATCAAATTTATGATTTTCAGATCATAAAATTTTGCAAAACAATATGGTTGCAGAATTCCTTGGCTCCAAGGACAAAAGTTTTTCTATGGAGGGCAGCCATCAATGCATTACCTGTCAAAGCAATACTGGCAGAAAGAAGCGTGCATGGGGATCCTGTTTGTAGTCTTTGTGGGGAAGAAGGGGAGGATTGCATCACATCTTTTTTTCTTGTTGAGTGGCAAGGGCAGTTTGGTTTTCAATGGGGATAAGAGTGGACAGTCTTCTTGGTTCTTGGATGGAAAAAGGCAACTCCATACTCGCCAAGTTAGTGACTGCAGGTGGTAGTAGATAAATCCCGTTAGATGTCCTTCATGTACTATGGCTGCAACGGTGTGAAGGCATCCTAGGCGGCAAAGTACTTAAGTTGAAGGATGCTAAGCAGAGGGTAACGAATATGTGTAATTTCTACCAAGCCTCCCCGAACCTCATCAACGGTCCAACAGAAACTCCAGAAGTTCTTCCTGAACTGGGAAACACTGATTGGGCTCTTAATGAAGCTTCCTCTGGGATTACCATCATGGTAGATGCGGCGGTTAGAGACTCACATTCTTGTGCAGCTGCTCTAGCTAGGGATCATAATGGGGATTTCTTAGCAGCCACATCTGAAAAGGTGCCGTCCTCTGGCCCATTCGAAGTTGAAGTTCATGCAGTACTTCAAGGCTTAACTCCTGCCTTGAGTTTGGCTGTTCATGCAGGCAAAATTGTCAGCGATACCGTTGGGCCCGTAAGCCAAATCTTAGATCTTTCGCAACCTCGTTGGCCCTCAAAGCATAAAATTCTCAGATGCCAGACCCTGCGGAAGTTATCCCCTTCATTATCTTTACGCAAGGTCCCCCGAATGGTGGTTCAACATGCTCATAATTTGGCTTAGTTTTGTGTTGATACTGATGTTTATGGTTTTTGGTTATGGCCTGATTTCCCGTGTACGTTACGAGGTTGCAATGAACTATGATTTCATCTTCAAAAAAAAAAAAAAGGATCCAATTTCTCACACTCCTCAAAAAATTAAATATCACCTATAATATGTAACAAAACGCACCATGATATTTAATTATGCATTAAATATATTTCATTTTGGGTGGAGGCGCGTGAAACAGCGCACGAGAAAGCTACTCCACATTTGTGCTATTCAAACATGGTTAACTGACAGTGTGACTTGGCTGTTTTAGTTGACTCTCGGTAAAATTCGCATGAGAAATTCATAAAATCTAGCTAACCTGAAATCTTCGATCACAACAACCATAATGTTGAAGATACTGCTAAATAAGAGCCCCTGAGAATAGACAATGCAGAAACATAATCCATCTTCCATTTGGTACATCATGAACACTTCCAGTCATGAGCACAATTTTTTTTGAAAAAGAGCCATGAGCACAATTTGATACATCAAATCAAAGCAAGAACAGGCGAACACACACCAACACAACTTCTCCCAAGTTTACAAACTTTTCACTCGCAAATCTCAAGCGCAAACAACTAAGTTTTACCCCTCATTGCAATTTTGACCAGATCATGTTGCAACTGAGAGAGTCCAGATGGATGCACCTTTACGATGTGTCGCGGGGCAAGATCTCAAGCTCTGCCCACCAGAGTGGTGACAATCTTGGAGCCGCACCTTCGGGAGTTATCGACGTGATTCCCTTCAGCCTCCCCACAACCGAATCCATTGATGGCCTCTGTGCCGGATCGTTGTACAAGCAATCTCTCACAATGTCAAACACTGCTTCAAAGTCTTCATCGCGTATGGATCTCAAACACGGATCCATGGCATCTATTGCAGGTTTATTGTCAATCAAAAAATTAGCCGCCCAGGGGATTAGGCAGCCATTCTCGTCTGAGAATGGGGGCCGCCTTCCGGATATCAGTTCCAACAGTAGCATCCCGAACAACTGAACAACTTTCTCTGGGACATGCAAGGTCCCGGAGTCAGTCATCTCAAGCTCCAGTATATGGCTATATAGCTCCAAATCTGCAATTTTGGCAGCAAAGTCATCTGTTAAATAGATGAAAGTTGAGTCAAGCTTTCTGATGGCAACAGGGGGGCTCAGCCGGAGCATGTGGTCTAGACAGTATGCCACACCCATGGCAATCCGCAGCCGTGCATTCCAGTTCAGGCAGTCACGTGAATCAATACCTGAAACATTTAGTAAAAAAAAGAATGAAGATATGCTTATATGTGGACAAAGTAATAGATTAACACGAAAACTGTATGTGGCAGAGTGAAAAGGCATTAGGCTTCATCAAGCTTCAACTTCATACAGATTGAACTCCTTTACTTCATGAGATTTGTTAAATGATAATTCCTGCTTCAAAGATGGACACAAGAAACATGGACTCTGTATCTGACATGCTTTTTGTCATAGTTTATTTGTCTATATATACCCATCCACTTTATAGTCTGCTATACATCCTTGGCATGTGATTGCAAAGGATAGAAGTTTCACATCAACTACATACAGAAATCTGAAGACAGGAAAACTTGGCGAGCCCAACCAAAGTTTTGAGCAGCCAATCCTCATCCCTAAACAAAAGGCTTACTCTATTATTCTTTAGAGTAATTAACACCGTTGAGAGTAAATGATGTCATATTCTCAAAGGAAAACCTTAGCCTCTCTTTTATATTAGAGAAGTTTATGAAAATTACAAAGTCATTCAAGAAAAACATAAAGCAATAAATAAGTCCCTAGGCTCAACACTCCCCCTCATGTTGGGACGTAGATATCCACTAGACCCAACTTGTCGCATAGAAAATCAAAACATTTCTTCTTTAGAGCCTTAGTAAATATATCTACTAGGTGGAGCTACGAGGAGAATACGGAGTGCTAATCTTCCCCTGTGAGGACCACATCACGAACAAAGTGACAATCTACCTCAATATGCTTGGTCCTCTCATGAAAGATAGATTCAAGGCAATGCAAGTGGATGGCTTATTGTCACAGAGAAGTGAGACTAGTATAGTGACCTGGATGCCAAAGTCATGTAGAAAGGTAACAACCCACATAATTTCACAAGCAGCCTATGCCATCACTCTATATTCAGCCCCTGCACTCAAGCGAGTAACAACACCTTGCTTCTTACTTCTCTAGGAGACTAAGTTTCCACCAAGATAAACTGCAAAGCTTGAAATAGAACATCAATCATCCACAGACCCAGCATAATCTACATCAGAATAGGCTAGAATATCCAAACTACAACCATCTCTGTAGTACAACCCTCTACCTAGTGTCCTCTTGAGATACCCTAAGAATAAGGCAATCTTCATGCCAATGACTGTAACGTGAAGTTTGCATATGCTAGTTGACCCTGATCACTGCAAGACTGATATCAGGTATCGTAATAGTAAGATACAGCAATATCGGGTGACATCTTTATAAAATGGATCCTCCTCATCAGAAGAATGTGTAAGTAGAGGCTCAACGGGTATACCAGAAGGCTTTGTCCCAAGCAAACTTACCTCCTCAAGAATCTGTAGTGTATAATGTCTCTGTGACAAGGACAAACACGATGTACTGCCTCAATCCTCAGAAAATATCTCAACTCTCCTAAGTCCTTGGTAACAAACGTGGATTGTAAGGACTTGGTCTGGGCAATCCCATCCTCATCATCACAAGTAAAAATCATGTCATCCACATAAACAACAAGAATAACAACTCGAGTATGATCACCAGAACCAGTCCTCTTGATGAAGACAGAGTAAGTGATCAGAAGTAGAGCACCGGAACCCAATCTTCTCAATCTTCGAGATAAGCCTCTCAAGCCAGGCACGAGGACTCTGCTTCAACCCATATATCGCCTTCCTCAGACAACAAACAAGCACCCCATGACTACTGTAACCTGGTGGTTGTCTCATATATACCTTCTTTAGATAAATCACCATTCATGAGGGTATTTTTAATGTCAACCTGATATAAATGCCATCTCTTGACAACAGCAACTAAGATGATAATCCTGACAGAAGTAATACGAGCTACAGGAGAAAATGTCTCAAAATAGTTTATCCAATAAGTCTGGGTAAAGCCTTTGGCAACAAGCCTGACCTTATATCTATCCATTGTCCCATCAACTCTATACTTGATGGTATACACTCATCTACAATAGCACTAGAAGGACATGGTACTAGATCCCATGTCTTCCGTGACTGTAATGTCTAAATCTGCTCATCCATCACAACACGCCACCTACAGTCTTGGGAAGCCTGAGCAAAGTCCCTGGGGATAACAATGGCAGTCATGGCCGAAGCAAACTAACAGACTCCATCCCCCAGATAGGCAACTCCTGTGTACTGTAAAAGAGGATGAAGAACGCATACTCTGCTAGATCTCCTCGGAACTGACTACTCCTCGGTATCTGAACCACTCTCATCTGTCAGGATGGGACAAGGCTCTGTATCTGGTGAAGTATGTGGCCTCCAGTGGTAAACACGGGTCTCCTCCAAGGCTGCCTGTATAGAAGTTTCTTCCTCTAAGAGGTATGAAATCTTCTCAAAGAAAGTAACGTATCTCCTGCGACTCAAGTCATACCACATGTATCCCTTCTGTGTCCTGGAATATCCAAGGGAGACACATTTGATTGCCCAAGGAGAAAACTTATCATAATTGCCATATGCCTGAACAAAGCAGGTGCACCCAAAAATCCTTAGTGATAGAGCAAAGGGCCTATCACAGTCTGGATGAATCACCTCTCCAAGCACTAACGAAGGTACCCGATTAATCAGGTAGGCTGCAGTAAGTATAGCATTGCCCCAGAATTGCTTAGGAACCTTCATATGAATCATGAGAGTCCTAGCACATCTTTGGAGAAGCATGTACACGCCCAACAACTGTGATAGGTAACGTGGCTCCATTAGCCACTCTAACATCCTTGATCCCACATGGAGCCTTGGGATTCATAAGGCACTCCACATCTCCTATAAAGTGGATAGAGGCACCAGACTCAACTATCCATGCTCCTCCGATCCTCTTCTTCCTCTTCGTGTCTCCTTGGACCGCAAACACAAGCCCTTTCAGATCTGAACTTGATCTTTCTTGTTGACCAACCACAACTTCATTGCACGAGAGAAGACCCATTATGCTTGAGGGGGATATCTTCACTATCAAGGGCGAGAAAAGGCTCATCACCACACCTATAACACGTGAAATATACTTCATCACGCAAGAGACAACACCAAGAACCACAAACCAAAGCAATGTGTTGGCTTGTTGGGCCACCAACAGACCTGCCACAAGTCTGCCGACGGCAACAATGGGGTTGCCACCCCCTGGGCGGTGCCAACAGGGTCACCGAACCCCCAGGAGGCAACAGTAGCGCTGGTAGAAGTCGCGACGCTGGTTTGCCCACTTAAAACGTTGTCGCTGTTGCTGCTACTTGCAATGCACTTCTCTTCCATCATATCACCACTAAGTTGGTATTTTGATTATCTTTAGGAGGAGATATTTGGTGGGATATCGAAGCACCGGCCTAGGACCACTGCTCTGCATCATGTTGAGAGTAAATGATGTCATACTCTCAAAGGAAAACCCTAACCTCTCTTTTATACTAGAGGTTTGGAAAAATTACAAAGTCATCCAAAAAAAACATAAAATAGTAAATAAGTCTCTAGGCTCAACAAACATAATCCTGTTCGCACTAGAAATCAATTCACCTCCTTGGGAGTTGACTTTTTAGTTGCATCAAAGGAACCCCGTGGTTTTCAAACATTCAACAATGCCATTTAGATTTCTCAGGATCAAAGTAACCCCAATGCTACTCCTAGTTTTTTTTCAAAAATACCACCATTTTGCCTCCACCATTTTGAACCTTCCAGACTCCTTCCCACTTGGCCTATGCTATCAACTGCAGCTTTGTCTTCCTTGCTTTCAGCTTCCTTACCGTCAAACACCCCTTTCACCTACACCATCACCCCTCCAACCAGTCTTCTCCATGATGAGCACCAATTGTTCCAACATCAAATAATTGTTTTGTCTTCAACAAATCCTATTGTTTGTGCTATGGTACAAAGAAAAGGAAGCAAACTCCCCTCACAATTGGTTGGAAGAAAAAGACATTCAACCACCAAAATGGTCATGAGATGCAACAGGCCTTCAACCTAAGCAACAGAGAATGTTACGTACTCAAAGGGGCATCTATTTCGAAGGATGGATCCTTTCAGGGGTTGCAGGCAGAGCACGAGGAGCAGAGCAATTAATATTGGTGTTTATGTTAAACATTTGAAGTCATTGTACTACACAATTAACATTTGTTTCAACGCTATTATACTTACATCTTCTGCAAGGAGCTTAGAGATGAGGAGGAGAAAGTCATAAACGCTAGGGTAGAGTAAACAATATGAAAGGTAGGAGATGAGAGCACAAGAGACACATGAGATCTCAAAGAGATCACACAGATCTGCTATCATAGGTATACTGTGTACACAACAGATTAGGAGTCTCAAGCTCACTCCGCATATGTTAGAAAGTACGAAATTCCATGTATGGTCATGCGAGTCCTAATTATATCCATACATGAAGAAAAAGAAGACTGTGCTTTGAGAAAGGATCTGATCTTCATTCCAGTCCCAATGATACAAAGCAAATGTGAAAAGCATGTAACTCGTACTGGGATGGACAATGAATATAAAATTTAATCTCAAGGGTTACATGTCTTCCAAGGGAGTTAGCCACCCCTCCCCTCTTTCCTACTCCACCCGGTGCAAGAAGCCCCCATCTCTTTCCATTTACATACTCCCCATACCAATTTGAACACCAACTCCATCTCCATTCCAAATGTCCCATCTCCCTCTCCATCTCTCCAACTCCTCCGTCCCTAAGGCCTCCACCCTTCCCATTCCTCTCCACCTCCAAGAAACCATCACTATCATCCTCTCCTTTTCTCCTCCATGTTCTCACTTCCCCCTCTCAACCTCGACTTTAATCTTAAAGTTCTCTCATCACGGTGGATTTGTGTGCAACCTAGAAGTGACTCCAATGGGTACATGGGTGAAAAATCGACTACAACCTCTCTAATGACATTTTGGCAGCTCTATGGCGAACCACCAAAGTAAGCCTTCTTTACTCTCCTTTGTCAAAGCTTTTGTAAAATTACATAGAAGTAATTAGTGATTTAAATGCCGTCGGCATGTCGCCAGCATGCAATCGGCAAGGGTGTTTTTGGAAAGAGGGTATATCGACACGAATATGGTGTCGGTTTACAGGGAAACCGTCGAAATGCCGGCGATATCGCCAGCATGCCAACAGCTCCCCGACGAAACGGCATGCCGCTGACAAGATTTTGAACACACTGGAAAGGAGCGGAATAGGAGGGAAAGTGGGAGCGCTGGAGGGAAAGTTTAGGAGAGGGGATATTGAAGGCGCGGAAACACACACACGTTGATTTTTGTTATATAGGCTGTAAATAACCTGATAAACATGTTTCCAATATTTTTGGGTGTACCATGTGTTAGTCCGCTCCACTAATGGGCCTATTCCTTTCCAAAAAAGAATCCAACTCACTATACAAATAACTTTCAGAGATTCATTGTTCACCTAACGGTGTTCCTCTTTAATCTATTTCTCATACCCTCTTAGAAACTCTATTAATGCAAACAACCTTGCTGCCAGAGTACAAGTCATTATATCCACTTTCAGTACTTTACAGAAGTAAAAATTTCTTGAATTTGAAGTACTCTACACGCCTGAGATAATCATTTGATCTCCAACACTGTGGAATGTGATCAAAGAAAAGTCTATCCAAGACAGTTCACCTCAAATAAAGGGAAAAGCTCCACAAAATTAATGGAGTAGTAAACTTGTAATTGCATGGGCACTACTTCTGTGTGTGATGCTTCACCAAGTAAAACAGCAGTTGCAGATTATACAATCAGATACGTCACTGAACTCCATCTCATCCCTATCCCTTGATACTTTATCCCCTAGTCGGTCATGTATTCCAACTTAATATTAGAATCTCAACCTACACTCTGGTAAATTGGAAAAAGGCCCTGTGCATGTGTCTCAAATCTTCTTGCAGTACCCTTCTCTCTATCTCTGTATGTGGCCCATACAGAGAACTAAAGAGGAATCCGTTCTTATCTAATATATTCAACATCACTGAAAATAAAATGTTTCCAACCACCGAATCCTCTTGCAAAGTTTCCCACATCCTAGGCAATCAGACGCCTGCCTACCAAGCCATCTGGATTCTGAACCACAAAATCATTCCATTATGTTCCCCCAACTGGTCCCAACAGTTAAAAACAACAGACCTCCAATGTTGCCCCTTAAAAAAATATAAGCACTGGACTCTAATATGACAAGCACCTCCCAAAAGTCCTATGATAGGTAGTGTTCCACAAACCCTTGTGTTCCAACTATCTTCACCAGAATATAAGACAAAGCCCCCGCTTACAGAGTTCCAACTGTCTACCACAAGCCTGCCCCCTGGCCTCCATCACAACTCTAGCCACTACATCCGTAGTCTATTTGAAGTCTAATGTAATTCAATTGTTGCAACCCCATTGTTAGCCTCCTTTTATAAAGTGTAAACATGATGGTTTTGAGTGTGGGAGACTTCTTCAAATCCAGACATCACATCTAGAAATCAAATCCGAGAGCATGCTGTCTAATTTTTTTTTTGAAAGGAAAATGAAAGCTATCGAATTGCCAATAGCAATCAAGCATGCTGTCCAATTTTAAATATAGTTGAGCATAATAGGTCATTGACTTTGCTGCAAACTTATGGTAATCTCAATTTTTCTATTCAACAAGATTTTCTAGCCAACCACGATTCTTTCTTAGCAACATGATCGTCTAATGGAAGTAAACAACCAAGCGAACTTAAGACATAGCATGAAATTAAGACAAATCACCACCATGAACACTGAGAAGGAAATCTTGAAAGGTCACTCTTATACAATGTTGCATTATACAAGATGAAGCAAGAATAAAAGATAATCAAGAAATAATGTGCTTCATCACAACAAACTCCCCTACAAGAGAAGTGGACTAAAGTTAGTTCATTCTTCTCAGAGAAGAAGACAAAGGGGAAAAAAGGGCCCACCTCAACTTAAGTAGTATGCCTTATTCACACCCAAAAAAAAAAAAAAGGAAAAGAAAAAGAAAAAAAGAATGATATGCAACTAACACCCTGAGTACTAACTGGATATAGAGGTAGATCCAGCAGGCCATCTAATCAGTTACCTTACTCAACATAAAGTCTTCATCATTGACCTTGGATGCCAATCTTCACTCTTAGCTTATATTCTACGCCTCTTCATGATTAACAGCAATTTCGGTAGTGTTTCTGCCCAAATCCATAAACCATGATTCATGCATGTTGCTTTGGGGTTGATTCTAAAATCCTACTATGCATGTTCATATATTATTATTCCATTACGCATGACTTATGTATCTCACTTAGGGTTTTCTTCCGTTAAATAGTGTATTAATGTGTTGTAGCTAAGATTTCTAGTAAAGGCATCTTACTAGTTTTCCCTACTTTGGTGTTCCTCTATGATTTTGTGACTACATTTAGATGGAAGGATTAGTTTAGATGCATATACACCTATATATTAAGACTAACATTGCACTGACCAAATATTGTTCATGGTGCTTCATGTACAGATACAAGAGGAGCCAGTTACATACAAACCCTCCTAACCCGACCTTAGGCACTCTAGGATCCTGATCCATCCGAAATATGCCCCCAGTTCAAGTCAAGATATAGATGAGCACAGTGATTTAAATGCCGACGGCATGCCGTCGGTAAGGGGATTTTTAGAGAAAGGCCATGCCGACACAAAGATAGTGTCGATTTGTAGGGAAACCGTCGGCATGCCGAGGGTTTCACCGGCATGCCAACAGTTGCCGACAAAACGGCGGCATGCCGACCGTCTGCTGAGTGGCGATGGGAATTTGAGCGACGGGAATTTGAAAATGAATTGGAGATTTAAATCTGAGGAAAATGCACAGGTTATACTTTTCAAAATTCGGGAAGAGTCCACACACACACGTTGATTTTTTGTCGTATAGGCTCAAATAACCTATAAATACGTTTCCAACATCTTAATTTAATTGCCTTTCGAATTTTAATCATTCCTATACACACACGTTGATTTTTTGTTATATAGGCTTAATAACAATTATTTTTTGTTCATATAGGCTTACATACAACTGTAAATATGTTTCTAACATTTTGATTTAGTTCTTTCAAATTTTAATCATTTCTATCATTTCTTTCAGCATGCATCGGCATGCCCTCGGCATGCCTCGAAATGTCATTTTTTCGGACCGTCAAAATCGTCAAAATCTGCCATCGAAAAACAGACATTTCCACGACATGCCTTCGGCATGCCCACGAAATGTATACCTACAATTTCATCAGCACGACGTCGAAATCGACATTTCTAACCTTGAAGTAATTTGTCGTTTGATAATGTAGAATCCCTTATCTTGTAGAGTTTTAAGCATTTTTCTGTCTTTTATACCTACAATTTCATCAGCACGACGTCGAAATCGACATTTCTAACCTTGAAGTAATTTGTCGTTTGATAATGTAGAATCCCTTATCTTGTAGAGTTTTAAGCATTTTTCTGTCTTTTATTAGCATATAGGATCCTTAAGAATCTTAATAAAGTAGCTTCCAAGTTCCTTTGTGTTCTTTCTATTGAAAATTCAATATAAAATGGACCGTGATTGATCTTTCTGCATTTTTTTATTTTCCAGGTTAGAAAACTTGATGGTCGTTCTTTTGTCATAGAGTTTGCATAATTCCCATTTGTAGAATTTTCTTTAGAATTTTCTTGAAGTCAAAAAATTTCTATAATTAGACCCGATACCCAGCTAATTTCTCGACCATAGTTAATGTTACAACACTCGTAAAATTGTTTCAATGTATCTGCAGTTAGATTAGATGGTTCAGATGTAGTTTGTAATGATGTGTGCATCTCTCTTAAAATACCCATCCACTAACCTTGAAATTTAAGCCATAACCCTCTCGTATAAGGTAGAGTTTATGTGAATTCTTGTAGAGTTTTGCCACCACTGTAAGTGTCGTATGTGGTAGCTTGTTAAAACAGTTAGCTTAGTGATATAAATTAGGATAGTATAATTAGGATCTTCATCAGAAAGTTACAAAGCTTAGTAAAAGTATCATCTTCAGCATTTAAATTAAGAATTTTAGATGTTAAAATCAATTTTTTACCGTCTAATCCCCCAACTAAACCTAGTAGATGGCTTTAGTCTTTGTAACTCAAACTGATGTTTAAACCCTAAATCACCCCATTTAGTCTAATTAACTTCATTAAAAGGATTTACATATGGTTTTTATTGATTTGGAGAAGGCCTATGATTCTGTCCCAAGAGATATCTTGTGGAGAATTTTGGAGAAGAGACAAGTGCCAATTATATATATCAACCTCATAAAGGATATGTACTATGGAGCTGCAGCTTGTGTAAAGACTAAGGATGATTTGACAGACTACTTTGATATCACCATTGATCTGTATCAAGGTTCGACTTTAAGCCCTTATCTTTTTACCTTGGTTATGGATGAGTTGACGAAGCATATCCAAATTGAGGTGCCTTGGTGTATGCTTTTTGCTGATGACATTGTGTTAGTTGATGAGACAAGAGATGGAGTGAACAGAAAATTTGAGCTTTGGAGAGAAGCCCTGGAAGATAAAGGATTACGCATAAGTAGGACGAAGACTGAGTATATGGAATGTAAGTTTAGTAGTAGAGGGAACAATGAAGGGATTGATGTAAAAATTGGAGAAGAGTGCATTCCAATGAAAGATATTTTTAAGTACTTGGGATCCATTTTCCAACATGATGGTGGAATTGATGGAGATGTTACACATAGAATTAATGCAGGGTGGTTGAAATGGAGGGGTGCTTCTGGTGTTCTCTGTGATAAGAGGATTCTTTTAAAAGTCAAAGGAAAATACTATCGAGCTGTGGTAAGATCAGCCATGTTGTACGGTTCTGAATGCTGGGCTATAAACTATAGGCATGCACAGAAGATGTCTGTGGCAGAAATGAAGATGTTAAAATGGATGTATGGTCATACGAAAAAGGACCGTATTTCAAATGAATTTATTAGAAACAGGGTTAGGGTGGCACCGATAAAGGATAAAATGAGAGAGGCCCGTCTAAGATGGTTTGGACATTTACAAAGAAGGCCACTAGATGCTCCAGTTAGGAGATGTGAGAAGCTGGAGGCTGAACCCGCTAAGAGGGGGCGAGGAAGACCAAACAAGTGTTGGAAGGAAACTATTAAGTATGACCTCAATTACTTTAATTTAAGTCCTAAAATGGCTGAAAATCGATCTGTGTGAAGGCAAAGAATCCATATAGCCGACCCCACTTAGTGTAGGAAAAGGCTTGGTTGTTGTAAAAGGTTCGCAAATGCCCCCCTATGAGACAACTTAGGCTCAACTTCAGTGCCAAGGAAGTAATGCAATTTCCCAAGATCGTTAGTCACAAAGATCACTTGTAGGAATGTCTTTGTTTCTGGTTAATATCATACCATCAACAGCTTGTAATTATCTTCTTATAAAAATGGAATAGTCAGAATTAAATCTGCAAAATCCTACCTATACAGCTTCAATGCTCAACCTCTCAAACCATTCCCTTCAACTTTGCTTTAGATCATAAATTACCTTCTAGAGTATACAAACACACTTCCCCTCAACCACATAGCTAGGTGGTTGGGACATTCAGACTTAATAAGGTCATTGTTGAGTTATAGGGCCATATTTGTTATTTATTTATTTTTCATGAGGTACTTATGTAATTTATCCAATCTTTTATATAAAAGAGGGATTAGGATTTCTTCGTGAGGATAATGCATATCATTCAGTTCCACATGATATCAAAGCCACAATCTTAGGCCAATGCTCTAATATCCGACCAAAAATCCACCCAAGAGATGATTGAATCACCTTTAAGTTGGTGATTCGATGGAGGAGGGTCTCTACCACGTCGCCCCTGCCATCAATGACAGCAAGGATGCTGTAGCAGCCAACAAAGGCTCTCCAGCCACTGCCAGGCAGACCGTTAGTGGTGGCTACGGCACCGTTGGTTTGCCCAGGGTGATCAGCACCGCCGCCAACCCACCCAGCGGGCCTGGCAACATCGCCTGAGGGCCAACAACAGCAGCTGGTCTCCATCCATCTCCTACAGTTGGGTTCTTCCGCATGATGAGTCTTCTCTCATGCTTGATTGGGATGGCGATGAGTCTTCTCTCGCCTATGGTAGAGAGATTTGATACAAAAAGGTTAACCTCTACGTCTACAAGGCTTGCATGTGCAACCAAAGAAGTTATGGAGAAAATGACCAGAAGTGCATGGGTGATCAACTCCAGCACCTCTATTCATCTCACAAGAGACAGAGAACAGTTGGTTGACCTTGAAGTTCCATAGGGGAAAAGAGACCTGAGAGTGGCTAATAGGGCTACCTCTCTAATCATTGCGATTGGGTGTGTAGATGCGACCCCAAAGATGAAGATTGAAAAGGTATACTACACTCCTGAGTTGCCTATGAGTCTCATGTCTGTGAATCATACTTGCAAGGATTTTGGATGTCTAATGGTTTTTTATGAGAAGCACTGTTATTTCCAAGATCATATGACAGGAGAGATTGTAGGCGGAGGAATTGAAAGAGATGGGTTGTACCATCTTGACACACCCACTCTGTTTGCTGGAGCAGTCTCCATCAGCCATGATCCAATGTTGTGGTACAAGAGACTTGGGTACCCTTCCATTGGGAAGATGAGACAGATGTACCCAGAGTTGTCGAACTCTCTTACTATAGAGTGCGAGGACTGCCAAATGGGTAAGCACCACAGGAGCAGCCATTCCAGGTGAGGAGTTGGGGTCAACACTATCCCTTTTGCCTTCGTACATTGTGACGTGTGGGGGCCATCCAGAGCTACCACTCTAGGCAGGCACAAATACTTTGTTGTATTCGTGGATTATCACCATCGTCTTACATAGGTCTTTCTGATGAAGGCTTGCAGTGAGATTCCTTTCATTGTGTAGTAGTTTCTTTCTGAGGAGCAAACTCAGTACGCTACCACAATTCAAGTCTTCCGTAGAGATAACGCACTTGAGTTATGCACAAATATTTACAAGAGATATTCCACTCTAGGGAATCATTCACCAAACTTCATGTACTCATATTTCCCAACAGAGTAGGATTGCAGAGCGCAAGTTGAGACACCTCCTTTATCTTTCCGGGACCTTAATGTCTCATATGAAGGTTCCTAGGCAATTCTAGGGTGATACCATACAACAGCTTATTTGATTAATCGGTTGCCCTCATTTGTACTTCATTGTCAGATCCCATATCAGGCTATATATCCAAAGTGTAGTAGGCCATTTTCTATACGTTTGAAAGTATTTGGGTGCATATGTTTTATGCAATATCATGGCAACCAGGATAAGTTTGCTCCCCAGGGGACGAAGTGTGTCTTCCATGGTTACTCCAGGACACAAAAGGGTTACAGACGCTATGATTCAGTCTGTAGGAGATATGTTGTCATTGCCGATGTGACCTTCTTTAAGAAGATTCCCTACTTCTCAGAAGAAGGATCCTCTATAGAGGTTGTTCTACAGGAGACAAATATATCATAGGAGATTACAGTTAGACAATTTCAGGGAGATAAGCCTATATAGCATCCTACCTCTACAAACAAGTGTGGCTCGGATGAAGATGAGCAATCCATGCTAAGGAGATCTACTATAGTATGCACTCTTCATCCCATGTCTCAATACACAACGATCTCTCAATTGGAGGAGGAAGATAGACAGTTTGCCTCTGCTATTACCACCGTTGTTCCCAGAGATTTTATTCAGACTTCTCAGGATCCCAAGTGGAAAGCTGCTATAGATGAAGAGATGCAGACATTACAATCCAAAAAGACGTAGGATCTTGTCTAATGTCCTAGGAGTGCTACAGTTGTTGGATGTCAATGGGTGTATACGATAAAGTACATATTTGATGAGACAGTTGATAGATATAAGACCAAACTTATTGCAAAGGGGTTCACTCAAACACATGGAGTGGATTACCTTGAAACTTTTCTCATGTTGCCTGCATTACCTCCATCAGTACTATCCTTTCTGTAGCAATGATTCAGATGTAGCCCTTATATCAGCTAGATATTAAAAATGCCTTCCTATATGGGGACCTAGCTGAGAAGGTATACATGGGGCAGCCACCAGGCTCTAATGTTCAAGGGAAGCATGTATGTCGTCTACGGAAGGCCATTTATGACCTAAAACAGAGTCCACAAAACTAGTTTGAGAGGCTCAATTTAAAGATCAGGAAGATTGGATTTCAACTACTGGCCATTCTATTGTATTAGGAGGACAAAGTATGGTGGTACTTGGAGAACTGTTATTTTGATAGTCTATGTTGATGACATGATCCTAACCGGTGATGATGCAGATTGTATAGTGCAGATGAAGGCGTTTTTACAGTTTACCTTTGTCACCAAAGATTTAGGTGATCTACGGCATTTCTTGGAGATTAAAGCAGTTCGCCAAGGAACCAGCTTGTTCCTTTCTCAAAGACAGTATACCTTGCAGATCCTTGAGGAGCTAGGTTGCTTGGAGCCAAGCCATCCAGGATACCAATAGAGCCACAATCTAGTCATAGTACAGATGAGACAAATCCTTTGTTTGAGAATTGTTGGGATCAGTGAAGGGCCACATGGCAACTATCCTAGGGCCTACAGTTTGGAGTCTAAATTTAGTCAAGCAGGAATTATTTTTCTTAGTTGACAAGTAAGTCTAATTTGGTTCACTTATTTTAGGAAATTTTGTAAGATTTGATTTTTACCAAAATCTAGAGGATTTGATTAGATTCTTTAGTTAAGCCTATTCTTAGCAAATAGGAATATGTACTCTCTATTTAAAGAGAGCCTTTCCTATTATTTGGAATTGAGCAATAAAAAAACTTCTTCCAATCATCAAGCTCCTCTCTACCCCTTTCTCCAACGTGGTGGCTCTCTCTTCCCAACACGCCAACTACAATAGCTACATCAAGAAGATTTATTCCTGATTTCAACGTGGAATCAATCTACATTCCACGTCAACTACAACAGCCTCATCGGGGAGATTTCTCCCTAATTTCCACGTGAAATCAATCCCATCGTGGACTATTCTCCACACCAATCAAGCCTCCACGCTTCCCACGTGTGTGCCAATTCTTGACAAGAATGTCACTAGATATCATAGTATTGTTGGTTACGTGTTATATTTGACCATTACACGGCCTGATATCAGTTTTGCTGTTAATAGAGCCAATCAATTTATGCAGCATCCATGATACAGCCATAGGCAAGAAGTGTCTTATTCTGAGAGACCTCAAGGGCACCCCATGTAGAGGATTGTACTACAGAGAGAGTGGATCTCTTGATCTTCTAGCGTATTCAGATGCTAACTATGCGGGATCTATAAAAGACAGATGGTCTACCTCGGGGTTTGCTGTCTATTTGGGAGGTAGCTTAGTTTCATAGAGTAAGAAGCAAAATGTAGTAGCTTGCTCTAGTGCAAAGGCTCAGTACAGGTCTATGGCCCAGGCGGCATGTAAGATTATATGGATGGTCAGTTTTCTACAGGACTTGGGAATAAAGGTTGATATGACGGTCCCACTTTACTGTGACAATAAGTCAGCTACCTACATTGCCTTAAATCCGATCTTCCACGAAAGGACAAAACATATTGAGGTTGCTGTCACTTTATATGAGATGCAATTTCAGATGAAAAGATCAATATCCCCTACATATCTTCTGAGCTTCAGCTAGCAGATATTCTTATTAAGCCGTTGAAGAAAAAGTGTCATGATTTTCTTAGTAGCAAGTTGAGGTGTATACACCCGAACTTGAGGGGGAGTGTTTGAGTTATAGGGTCATATTTGTTATTTATTTATTTTCCCTAGGGTACTTATGTAATTTGCTCAGTCCTCTTTTATATAAAAGAGGGCCTAAGGTTTCTTTGTGAGGCTAATGCACATCATTCAGGTCCACAATCACCATACACAAAGGCTGTTTTAAAATCTAGTTGAAACAAAGGCCAACCTTTGTTTATAGCAATAGATAATATACGCATGAAACTAAGGTAAACTATAGGAAAGAATGTCTTAAAATAATCCATATCATATATCAATGTAAAACCCTTGACAACAAGGTAGGCCTTTACTTGTCAACACAACCACATGGTATACTTGACTGTGTACACTCAATGACAATCAACCACAGTAGCATATGCTCAATGTGGAACAAGAACCCATGTGCTACGAAAAATAAGGGCCTTCATTGCATCATCCAATGCATGTTTCCACCCTAGATCATGCATTACTCCACATGATTTTTAGGAATGATAGAGCTCGTGAGTGCCACAGAACTGCCACAAATGAGGACTTAATCTGTCAACAGCTGACAAGGGGTGGACAATTTAGCATCTTACCAGCTTACGTAGATCTATAGGCAAATCGACATCTACATGATCAAGGGAAGGTTGTAGAAGTGGAACATCTAGTACAAAGTTTGGTTGGGACATATAGTAAGATGGTTCTCGGACATGTATGTCAAGGTGCATATTTAAGGAACAACGAAAGTTCACTTAGGATGCCTCTAGTAGGCCACGAAGCTTCAACTCTATGATGAGAATGCAATTGATGCTAGTCAACTAAGGACTTCAATCGGAAAGCTTCTACATTTGATAATTACATGTTCACCTTTGTCACTAAGGACTTAGGTGATCTTACATATTTTCTAGTGATCGAAGCAATTCGACAAGGATCATGTCTTTCCTTGTCACAGAGGCAATATACGTTGTAGATTCTTGAGGAGGCTGGCTTGCTCAAGACCAAGCCTTCTAGTATACCAGTGGAGTCACTACCTGCATATTCTTTTGAGAAGGAGGCCCCATTGTATAAGGATGTTACTTGATACTGCAGTATAGTGGGACATATGTTACACCTTATTATCACAAGGCTTGATATCAATTTAGCCGTGAGCAAAGTTAGTCAGCATATGCAGGCCCCACAATGTAATCATTTGAGTAAGGTTTGCCTTATTCTCAGGTACTTCAAGGGGACACCAGGTAGAGAACTCTACTACAAAGATGGTGGCAGTTTGAACATTTTAGCTTACTCTGATGCAGATTATGCTGAGTTTGTAGATGACCAACGTTCTACTTCAAGCTTTGCAATTTATCTTGATGAAAACCTTGTATCCTAGAGGAATAAGAAGCAAAGTGTTGTTGCTCGTTCAAGCGTGGAGGCTGAGTACAGAGTGATGGCTCAAGCTGCTTGTGAGATTATGTGAATTGTCTCCTTTCTATGGAACTTGGGCATTCAGGTCACTGTGCCAGTTCCACTTCTTTGTGACAACATGTCAGCCACATATATTGCTTCAAATCCAGTCTTTCATGAAAAGATCAAGTATAGTGAGGTAGATTGCCACTTTATTCATGATGCAGTTCTTGCAGGGAAGATCAACACTCCCTATGTCTCCTTTGAACTTCAGCTAGCAGATATATTCACCAAAGCTTTTAAGAAGAAACACCTTGATTTCCTATGTGACAAGTTGGGTCTCATTGACATATATGTCCCAACTTAAGGGGGAGTGTTGAACATAGGGATGTATTTACTATTTTACATTATTTTTGAATGACTATGTAATTTTTCCAAACCTCTCTATTATAAATGAGAAACTAGGGTTTCCTTTCAATAGCAATGCATCTTTTTCCCTTCACAGAGATCATGCTTAATAGTTACCTTTCAACACTTCTCTGGTTTTCCTCACCCCCTCCGAGGACATTCAATCGCCAACTCCTCACATCTCCTAACTAAGGCATTTACTAGCCTTCTCTACAAATGTTCGAACCACATTAAAGTGTCACATTTTACCCTCTATCCATAACACCAAACATTTTCTTGAATAATCTCATTTGAAATATCGTCTTTCCTAATATGACCACACATCTATCTTAACATTTTTATTTCTACCATAAACATCTTTTGCACACGCCTATAATCGACGACCGAACATTCAAATCCATACAACATGATAAATCTTACAACTCCTCTGTAATACTTCCCTCTAACTTTCAAGAGAACCATCTTATCACACAAAATCCAAATGGTCTCCTCCATTTCAACCACCCTATAAGTAACATCTTCATTAATTTTACCATCATGCTGAAAATGGATCTAAAAACACCTTTTTTCAATATGCACTCAACTCCAATTTTTACATCTAGCTATTCATTATTACCTTTACCATTAAACTTACATTTCATATACTTTATCTTGTTTAGACAAAGGCTTTTAGCTTCCATGGCTTCTCTTAAAAGCTCAAATTTTCTGTTCACTTTATCTCTAGTCTCATAACCAACACAATATCATCAGCAAAAAACATACTCCATTGCACTGCAACTTAAATATGCTTCACCAACTCATCTATGACCAACGTAAAAAGGTAAAAACTTAAAGTTGATCCTTGATGCACACCAATAGTAATATCAAAATAGTCCATCAATACATCCTTAGCTCTTAAGATAATGACAAAAAAACAAGTCCAAAAAGGTAACTACCAACAAGTATATACAATAGATTTCAGAAGACAAATAAATACAACCAAATTAATCCTTTCAAAAAAGATACAACCAAATTAAACTGCCATCATTGCAATGGGATATTGGTCAATTCAAATAAGAAACAAATAGTGAATTAGGAATTTTGTTGGATGTGGATTCTATATAGCATAGAAAATAATTTGAACCCAGATTTGATTCTAGAGATGCTCAAAATGCTGAAGGGCAAAAAGGCATAATCATAATTACAAGAAAATGATGACATCAATGGAAATCTTTGCAGAAAAAGAACATAAGAGTGTGACGCCCAATACCCAGCTATATAAAACTTAATGAAACCAGTCATGTTACATGACCATCACCGTAACACAATTAACATCACTCAACACATAGCCACAAGACAATTTCACAAATGATAGCTAATAAATAATACTACAATAGAAATACTATAATGCTAATCAAATGCGGAATAAAACAAAATCCACCTCCAACAACTAAAAAATATATCAAGCGTGAGCCTTGTAAAATGAAAAGAAGTAACCATCAAAATTAGACAACTTAGCTTCTTCAAAAAAAAAAAAATAGACAACTTAGATGACTCCTACCAACTCCCATGAAAATGCATTGGAAGAGGGGTAAATAGTGCTTCTACCAAATTAACTAATATCAAATATATATCACAGGAAAGAAAGTTCCCCTGTAGTAAGAGTAGAAAACAATAGTCAATCTTATACCAAAAAGAAATCTTATAGCTCTTTATATAGAGAGAGATGTGGGAACAATTGCAAAGTAAAACCAATAAGAAACAAAAAATGACAAAGTAACCCTCAAAACATAAGCCCAAAAGTACTCAACATTCCCCCTCAAGAAGCATGGATGTTAACCATGTTCAGCTTGGAACAACAAACATCAAACATAGATCGAAAAAGAGACAGAAATGGTGTAGATGACCCCACGTAGGATTAGATCCTAGGTGCAGTGACAGTCAACCTCGACGTGTTTGGTGCACTCATGAAACATCAAGTTGTTAGCAATATAAGTAGCAACGTGGTTATCACACATCTTCATAGGCTCCTCCACTCGCACATGTAAATCCTGTAAAACGGGTCTCACCCACACCATCTCTGCAGCAGTCCAAGCCATAGCACGATACTCAGAGTCTGCACTGGATTTAGACACCACTCGTTTTTTACTCTGCCATGTGATTAAGTTCCTAGCAACATAAGTACCGAAACCAATAGTTGACTTTCTAGATGCCAAGCAACCAACATAATCCACATCAGAATAGTCAACCACTGTCATCGATGTGCCTCTAGTAAATAATGTCATGCCCAGATGCTTTCTTTAGATATCTAAGCACCTACATCGCTGCCTCCCACTGTTGTTTGGTAGGCCTATCAATGAATTGGCTCAACTTTCCCACTGTCAAAGAAATATTTGGCTTGGTGATGATAAGATATAACTTACCCACTAGCTGCCTATAAGATATGCTGTCCACAGGTGTTGACTCGGCATCAAATAGATGTCCCTTGGGATCCATGGTTATGTTGGCAAGCTAAGCTCCCAACATCCCTATCTCTTGTAGTACATTAAGAGCATACTTGTGATGTGAAAGTACAATTCCCTCTTTGCTTCTTACCACCTCCATGCCTAAAAAATATCTCAAGTGGCCTAAGTCCTTCATTACAAACCTATCAGCCAAGGTCTTCTTCACCTCAACTATCCTAGCCTCATCATCACCAGTGACAATGGTGTCATCAACATGTACCAAAAGTAAGACTCCCCTATTACTCCTCCAAATAAAGAAAGAATGATCTGCAGATGATCTCTGAAGGCCTATCACCTGTATCACCTCGAATAGCTTTTGAAACCATGCACACGAACTCTACTTTAAGTCCATAAATAGCCTTCCAAAGTGTAAACTTCCTCCTAAAAATTGCCATATAAAAAAGTGTTCTTCACATCAAGCTGGTAGAGAAGCCACTCAAAGTGGGTTGCAACTGACATCAATATCCGCATTGTCGGTAGTCGTGCCACTGGAGAAAAGTGTCAAAGAAATCCATCCCATAGGTCTAGGTGAATCCCTTTACAACCAACCGAGCCTTATGCCATGAAATAGATCCATCGGGATTGTATTTCAAGGCAAAGACCCAACATCCAACCACTCATGCTCCTACAAGAAGTAAAGTAAGCTCCCATGTCGCTCTGGAATGAAGATTAACCATTTCATCCTCCATGGCTTAACGCCATTTTGGATCAAGCATGGCTTGGTAGTACGTAGTAGGAATCTGGTTGGCAGAGAGTGCACGACAAAAGCTCCCAAAGCAGACCCAAGGCCATTAGTAGCCCAACTGCTTACAACACGGTATATGTACTCACAAGTGTGAGGTACCTTCCTAATGGCAATACGAAGGTCAAGATCATCTACATGATCCTCCTGTACAGACTCTTGGGCAGGAACATCCATACCTAGACCTGTAACATCACCACGAGATCCTATAACATCAGTACGCAAACTGTCCATGGTCACCTAAACTAGAAAAGGTGGTGCCTATGTAGCTATTGGAGGATCTAGTATCTGCAAAGTACTGTGAGAATGTCTGTAGGTAACAGTAGGCTCAAAAAACCTCATAGGTCCAGTAGTAGTAGCAAGGGGAGCAAAAATAAGTAGCTCCTCCAAGAAAACATGAGGGATAGGCATGGGCACGTCCATAACCTCAAGAGATATTCCTCGGGTAGCAGTGGAGAAATATGAAATGAACTCATGAAAGGTAACATCCGCACTCACATAGTGCCTACCGATGATGGGATCCAAGCACCATACCCCTTCTAAGTTCGTGAATACCCTAAAAGCACACTTGACTGGCCATGGCGCAAGCTTGTCTTGGCCTGGGGAAAGAAAATGAACAAGGGCAACACAACCAAATACTTGTGGTGGCTGATGAGGTGTGGCTTATCATAGCTAAAATGCCCAAGCTAGAAACTAGGTTAAACACCATCAAATTAACACAAGAAATTACTTAAGTGTGAGAATTAAGAAAAATGACCTAAAGCATCAAAAATGTGTTAAAAATGCATAATTATGTCACATTTAAGAAATTATGTACTTAACTATGTTTATGGATAATTTAAAAATTGAACACCAAAGTGATCTTAATTTCACAAACCAAGGGTTAAAATATTTTCTAAGATGTTCAATTACTATACCATAAAAGCTTCATAGCATTTTGACATCATTGGAACCTAGAAACACATGCATTACATCTAGGTCCTTCCTTTATCATTAATTCTTCACATCCTTTGCATAAGAATATGCCAGGGACTCAAAAGTAAGCTTTCAGGGACTTCTGTGTAAACCTCAAAGATTGCTCCGTATTAAAAACCCATCACTTATAAGTCTAAGTTCAATTATTCTATCAGTTCACATTTAGGCCTTTAATGTAAATTCTCCAAAACACGTAACACTGTTCATCCTCTTCTTCAACTCATTCACGATGAACTCAAGCTATAGGAGTTGTCCATACCTTCTCCACCTGATCAACGGTGGAACCTCAAGCAACCTACTATTGCCAGTGACCCAAGCTTCGTGCCCACATCTAGATCTAATCCTATGATCTAATTTTATCTCAAAATTTCCCACGCGACCTAGACCCATTGTGAACCATTGATCCCCATTAGCCATAACCTACTGAACCCAGTCACTCTAGCCTTCCTAGGCCTATATAAACACCTCCCTAGCGACCCATGGCTCCTTGACCATCTCCCCCCTACACCTCTCGAGTTGGTCACCCTCGTCCCCTTCCAGTTTTCCTTCTCCTTCATTCGCAACTGGTGACAGGAGCTACTACTTCCTTACTCTCTTCAATCCTTGCCGCTAAGGATCACACAATGCCTGAGGGCAATCTGGAGCTCCTCTACTCGAGCTCTTCATCGCTGGAAGCTTCTCATCTCCCCTCATCGCTGTAGCTACCGGCTACGGATCCCTGAGGTCCCATTCGTCTGATTAGTTTAGGATTTAATGCTTTCTTAGATTAGTTTTATATGCTTTCCTAGTGTAGCGTAGATTAGATAGATAGTTTAGAGTAGATTCTGATCGATAATTCTGTTAAATTAGCTTAGATTAGTTGTAGTGTACTATCAATCTTCCATCCCTGATCAATTCAAATCAAAAAGGATGAATTCATGCCCATGCATCGATTCACTGGTCTCACTCCTCATTTCACGATCGCCTTCACCTGATTTCTCAATGCTTCAATCGCAATTCACCTCCTCTGCCAATGCCACTCTTGGATCTGAAGCTCTATAGCTTCCAGATCTAAGAGCGCACCTAATTCACTTGGAGGGCCTCCCATTCACCTAATCTGAAGACAAAGACCCTCCTCTGATCTAAATTGCATTGGATTTGATCGATTAATCATGTTTTGATTCTAACGTGTGTTTGGATGATTTGCGAAGCAATTCAGTTTTAATCTAACTTAATTTTGAGAATTGAAGCTTCAGAAGTATAATTGGATCGCTTGCAATTGATTTGATCTAGTTTGATTGAACTTTTATCAATATATTGCACCGCACCCAATTTAGACCATTGGTACTGGTTTTCTTCTTCACCGGTAGCATTGGCCAAGGAAATCAGTGACACTAATTAGAGGCCTTCGCAATGATCCAACAAGTTCAATAGCATCACCTGATCACCTTGAGCATCAACCAATGGTGTGCAGCATGATAGAGTGATCAAATCACTCAGGCGAATGCAGATCAAAAGCCCACCTGGGACAGCAGCTGGGATTTCTTGAAAATAATTTCAATCAGTTATTTGAGTGTTTGATTGAGTTTGAATAGTCTTAATGAAGGTCTGAAGTTGGATTTTAGAGTTTTTAGAAAGCCTGATCTGAATTCTGATCTTCACACTGTCTATTGTGTAAGAACAGGATCGACTAGGGTTTCTAAGAGGTAATGAGTTTAAATCTGACTTTTGTTGAGCGTTAGACTTATCAATGATCAATTGTGACATTTCAGATTGGTACTAAAAAAGGCTTACATCTGATTTAGAATTTTGGATTTCAGACCCAAGGTTCCAGGTCAATCTGGAAATCCTGAGAGGCTAAACCTACAGCATATATTTTGAGAATCTTAAGATGAATTCTAATGTGTCTATCATATGCTTCAGTGATAATTCGAAGTCTTGAGTTTTTTTTTATTTTGATCTGAGAGTCTATGACAGCATCTGCTGTTCTTTATCTGAATGAAAGGTCTTAAGGAACTTTTAGAAGTGGATTTACATGGATTTTGAATGTTCTTGAATTTTTAATCAATTTCTAGAATAAATCTTGCTAAGAACTTAACTGCAGATGTTGAAGAGGCTTCTGGAACACACGGATTACATTTATTTGGCATGACTCCATGTTTGACACTAGCAGCTACTCAAGGCTGTCAGAAATGACTGATGTTTGATTCAATATTTGAATACCGTTCCTGATATAGATTGAGGTCTAAATTTGTGATTTAAGATAGTTTGATGTTACATTACGATCATGGAAGCATGTCTTGATATTTAGATGAAGAGAAAGGCACGTTAGACTCGAGTTGAAATTTCTCTGTCTGCAAAAACAAATACTAATATCTGTCCAAAATGGCATTCCAATGTTGATTTCAATGATAAAACATGTTTTCAAGTTTGATTCTAATCTCAATTGATTTCTGGATATATATAGTGTTTATATCTTTCATTCCAGCACTTTTGATGAATTTTTGTGGCATAGAATCAATTCCTGATCATTTATTTGCCATTTTACAATATTTTCGGTATAAATAACATGAAAAATATAAAACAATGAAAATAAATAAAAGAAATGTATCTTGAGTTAGATTAAAATATGTCTTAGGTGTTTTGAGTCCTTAATTATAGATTTTGAGTCTCTTAGTTAGGAGAATATATCTACAAAAGTTCTAAACTTTTATTGGTACACAAATAAAAGTTCAAAAATAAAAAGCACAAAAAGAAGTTCACTTCCTTAGCTTCCTCTGCTCTTTCTTTCTCCTTATAAATCACAAAACTAATATAAAAATTAGAAAAATTCCAAAAACCTAAAAATTCCCAATGTTTATAATGTAAATACACTTATATATTCTTAAGTTTATAAGTTATATGTATGTATATATTATATCTATATATTAATTATGGTAGTTAAGTTATAGGCCTTATTTAAATTAAAGAATGTTGTATATTAATTGTATATATGTATATTATAAGATATGTATATACATAATTCTAGTTTATAACTTAGAAATATGTATAACATATGTATATACCTATGTATGTATGTATATATATAGTTATGTATTGTATAGGTATTTATATAAGTTAATAAAAAATATTATTAAGTTAAATGAATGTAGATTAGTAATTTAAGTAACCAATAAGATAATCTATTCTGTATTCTCATTAATTATAGTTTAACTTATTTTAACTATATTTATAATCTTATTTATAATGTAAATTATTATGTACGCAATTAATTAAAATGATTCAACTTGTTATTGAAACCTTAGAGTTCTCTTATGTAAAGAGAGACAAAAAAGGGTGAAAATACATAGATGTCTCTTAAGGAGCAAATTCCATAACCATATAATAAAGAAATAAAATAAAAACATATGCTAATACTATCCATCAAGTTTGAGCATAGATATTTATCATGATCAGTTTGGATACACATGAATCAAATAAAGATCTGGTTAGGAACTTGGTGAAAATATTGGCAATCTGCTCCTCAGATGTAACTAGGGTGGTATATAACAATCCCTTCTGAATGATGTCTCTAATATGACGTATTGGCTTAACCATGAACTGGCTCAATCTCCCCACTGCAAAGGAGATATCTGGCCTCATGATAGTGAGGTAAAGTAGCTTGCCCACAAGCTACCTGTATTGTCTGCAGTCCACCAACTGTGCATCATCATCATAGAGTGACATCTTGTGGTCCAAAGGAATATTGGCCTCCTTGGAACCAAGCATACCAACCTCCTGCAAAATATACAAGACATACTTCCCCTTGGACAAGACCACACCCTTGTTACTGCGAGCAACCTCAATACCCAAAAAAATACCGCAGAACTCCCAAGTCCTTCATAGTAAACTACTCTGCTAGGATACACTTAATCTGAACAACACCCTGCTCATCATCCCCTGTGACAATAAAGTCGTCAACATAAACAAAGAGTACCACAGTACCTCGTCCAGTCCTCCGAACAAAGAGAGAAAAAATGACTGTCAATCTCCTGAATCCTGTACCTCTAGAACCTGTGACAACCTCTGAAACCAGGCTCTGGAGGTTTGCTTAAGGAGTCGACATACACACACCCCCTGAGCCTTAAATCCAGATAATTGCTGCATATAGACTTCCTCTTGGAGATCATTATAGAGGAAGGCATTCTTCGTATCCAACTGATACAAAAGCCAATCTAACTAAACTGTCACTGCAACCAACACCCATACAATAGGAAGTCTGGCAACTGGTGAAAAGGTGTCAAAGAAGTCCACCCCATAGGTTTGGATGAACCCCTTTGCCACGAGACATGCTTTGTATTTAGCTACACCGCCATCTGGGTTGAACTTCACAATGAATACCCACAAACAACCAAGTGTAGCACCATTAGGAAGTAGAATGAGGTCCCAGATCCCACAACCTCTAAGAGCAGCCATCTCATCTTTCATGACTACCCGCCATTTTGGATCAAGCATGGCCTCACGATGAGTAGCTGAAATTTGAGTAACAGCTAATGCCTAAGTGAATCCAGCAAACCCAACGGCTAAGCCATCAGTAGCAAGTGCCTCGGCCGTAGAGTAAGTAGTACAGGTCCGTGGTCACTTCCGAATAGCTATCGGAAGATCAAGATCATCACCTGCCATATCATATGTCCTGCCCCTGTGATCATCACATGGAAAACATGCGTCAGTGTCTAAAGGACTCACCGAAGAAGCCGATGATGAAGGCGAGGGTGGGGGTCCCTGATAGGTAGGGGCGAACATATGTTTGAAGTGGCATAGTCAAACGAGGAAATGAATGCGTAGCAGAAGGTGGTGGTGGTGGTGGTGGTGGCATACTAGGGACAGGAACCTCGGGAAAACTCCCAAAGCGAATGAGGGCAAATGGCATAAGTGCCATGTCACCCACAGGAGGCATCTCAACAGTAGACATAGAAAAGAAGAGTACCGCCTCATGAAAGGTAACATCCACCAAAACAAAATGACGAGAAGTAATCGGATCAAAACACCGATATCCTTTTTGCATCCAAGTATATCCAAGGAAAACATGCTTAACTGCTCTTAGTGCTAGTTTATCCCGACTCGGTCCCAACAAGTGGACAAAGGCAACACAACCAAAAGTCCAAGATGTGACGTGCAATGGAATCCGTTCATGTAAAGCAACATTAGGCATCCTATTTATCAAGAAACATGCAGTCAAAACAGCGTCACCCCAATAAAGGAAAAGGACCGAATGGTGAACCAATAAAGTACAAGTAACATCGAGAATATGACAATATTTCCTCTCAGCAACACCATTTTGTTGAGAAGTATAAGGGCACGTGGTCTCATTAATAATGCCACAACTAGAAAAGAAAATGTACAAACGCGTAGTACAAAACCTCAAGACATTATCAGACCGAAAACGCTTAACCAAACAAGAATGCTGAGTTTTTATTTCTTTAACAAAATGCTCAATGATCTGTCCCACATCGAACTTATGCTTCATAAGAAACATACAGGAAACACAGGAAAAATCATCAATTAAAATAAGATAATATATGTTCCCAAGTCGATCAGAAGTACGACTGGGACCCAAAGCATCCATATGAATCAAATCAAATGCAGCAACAGATGAAACAGAAATAGAATTAAGGAAACTAACCGTATGGTACTTGACCAACTGACAAGCATCACAGGTGAGAATAGTAGTGGAGGGTATATGCAGCAAATAACGTCCGAGGCGATCAATAGGCAAGTAGCCAAGGCGGTCATGCCAGTGGATAGGAGATCCAACAGAAGTAAGGCCCCGGGCAGCAAAAGCAATAACACTGCGGCTCAGACGGTACACCTCTCGTTTCTCATGCTCTCCATAAATCATTTTCCCAATGAACTTGTCCTACAAGACACAAGGAGACGCGTCAAAAATAGCTCAACAGTTCAGGTCTCTAGTAATCGTTCTAACAGACAATAAGCACAAAGGAAAATTAGGCACATAAAAAATATCTGCCAGTCTCAAAGTAGGAGATAAGGACATATCTCCCTTGCCAACAAGTAGCGAATGTCCCCCATCTGCCCCTGTACAGTCCTGGCTGGGGTAACTGGTGCTAACTGATAGAACGAATCCCTGTCACCACATAGGTGCTGTGATGCACCAGAATCAATCAACCAATTACCAGATGATAAGAGTGACAACATACCAGTTGCAAGTGCCACAAAAGAGATAGCAATAGCTGTAGTGTCCGAAGACCGACAAGAAGCCTGAGTCAACTGAGCAATTTGCTACCACAAGGTCTCAATCTCTGTGCTCAGAGAACTAACAGCAGGACTGAGGAGAACTCCATCTATAATCTCGACTGCCTGATTGGACACAGGTGGCCTAACATACTTCTGCCAATATGTAGCCCCAGAGTGACCAAGTCTGCTACAGTAGGTGCACAGAGTCCTAACACGTGTACCAGAAGAACGTGTCCATGATCACGTGCAAGAGGAGCACCCCTGCCACATCCAAAGATCACAGCCAGTGCGAACGTCTGAGCACCAGAGTCAAGAGCAGAAGTGCGTACGGCTACTCTGCTGAGTCTACTATAAGCTTCCTCTAGGGTAAGAAGGTCAAAAGCGGTGAGAATCTGATCTCCAACTGCCGTATACTCAGGTGCGAGGCCTACCAAGAAAAGGAAGACTGCCAATTATCTCCTAAAGCTCCACCAGGATCACAGGCACACCATGGCAGATAGGAGTGATGCCTCTCCAGCATTCCCTTCATGAGGGAGTAGCACTGTGGTAGTGTGCGTCCTTCCTTACACAAGTAGAAGAGGTCGAAAAAGACCTGAAACACCCGTGCGAAGTTCTTGGCATGTGTCACGCAAGAACTCCCACAACTCCTTTGCTGTGGTGTAATACATAATCTTATCCCCTATTTGAAGAATAACCGTCTACATCAGCCATGCACAAACCATGGCATTGTCGTCGCAGTTGGCATTTACACCAGTCTTGCCTGCCGACTCCAGATCCGTAAGAATATGGCTCTTCTTATGACCCCTGACGGTCATAAGGAAAGTTTGGGACCACTGCAAGTAGTTTGGTCTCGTTTAAATTGACAAATGACCAAAAAACGGATTCTTAAGTACCCCCAATGTCCAAAAGAAGACCCGATGTCACCTCGGACTGAGCATCTAAAAGCATCTTCGCAATCTGGAAGCCTCAATCAACCTTCTATGTCCAAGAAACCATCAAAAGATCTGAATCTGGATATTCAGATCTGCATCTTCACGGAAGACCTCCTTGGACAAACGTTGGCATCACTTGGGTGCAGGGAAGAACACCCAAGATGGCCCCAAGGAGATCTAGGTGTCTCTCTCCCTACGAAACCAATCAGACCTGCTGCAGATCACGAGCAAACCAACCGACAACAGCCATGATCACCGTGCCGACCAGATCGTGGTTGCTGGAGCACCGCCCGATCAGATCGCGGCCACTGGAGAGCCACCAATGCCGATCGTGGCCGTGGAACGCCGCCTATAGCGTCGCCACACGAGATTTGACAACGCTAAGCAACGCCGCACACATTGGGGCGCTACTGTGCATGTGCGCCGTCGCACACAGCTGCTAGGAGCGCCGCCACACGAGATCTGACGTTGCTATCGCTGGGAGAGAGGAGAGAGCGTGGGGTGTAGGATTTGGAGGCCTTAAGGGTGGGATATCGAGATTGCTCCGATACCAAATTGGTTGAAATGATTCAACTTGTTATTGAAAACCTAAGCCTCTCTTATATAGAAAGAGATCAAAAAGGGTGAAAGTACATAGATGCCCCTTGAGGAGTAAACCACATAATCATACAATAGAGAAATAAAATAAAAACATATGCTAACATGCAATATATAATTTATATGTAATATATATAATTCGTGTATATTAAATGGGTAAATATCTTAATAAATCAAATTAAATTATTTAAAAATCTTAATTAATCATGCAATTATGTAAATTAACTAAATTACGACTAAATTGCATCATTAATTCATTAATTTATACTTTAATAAAGTAATTACCACTAACTATAACATGTAAATATCAGTAACTTTAGCTAATTTAAAAATATAATTATATATTTAATTAATGAAAACTAACTATATCAATAAGTAGCCTTATATATTGGCTACAAAAGCATGTAATTTAATTGTAATTAGGAAGCCTAATTAACACCTAATCACAAGTCTTAAATCTCTAGCAAAAACCACGCCAAGCGATTTTTAAGTTTAGTGCCACATCGTATGGCACCGAACTTCCTTCTGCGGATAAATTGTTTTGCACGCATTACCCCATCACCCGAGAACGGAGGTGGGCTCCCTAGCACGCTCATGAGCGAGCGCGTCTGTGTGCTCGTGCGTAGCTCGTGACCTGCTCGCGCATGTGTGCGTGCGTAAGTCTAGGTTTGGCCTAGGTCCTAAAGCCATTAGGTTAAGGTGCAATTTGTGCACAGCCCAATATGGGTGGCCCATTGGGTGAGGCTTGTGAGTGAACTGAGCATCTATGGCTAAGGCCCTCCCCCGTAAGGGCTACCCTAGTAATAGTACCGATCCGACCCCCTTAGGAGTCGTTGATCTTGTGAATGGGCAAGCCAAAAACATTTTTTTTTAAGGCTTTAGGACTTTAAAACTAAGTGTTGGCTTTAGAGACTTAGTGTCTGCATGTGTTGTATATGTATTAGAGTTAGGTGTTGATAAACGATAATTTATTATCATTCTTATGCCTTAGAACATACCTAGTTCTTAGGGTTTTAACTGCGCAGTCGAGTTTTTGGGCTGCATTTTGGCATTCCAGTAGGTCATGCATGCATTACATTCTTTTGTATTTTTAATATGCTTATTTAAGTGTCAAGGATAAGTAGAGAATCAGATCCCACAACCCCTAACACTTTGGAAGGCAGAAGATGAAGAGGAAACCCAAATTCAGTTGGATCCTAGCTGAATCCAACTCATCACAACTGGATCCTAGCTCCACTTAGTTGAGACTAGCTCATTTCAACTGCATTCAGCTCATTTCAGCTGGATGGTAGCTCAAGCTAGCTCAACTCAATAGACTTCAGCTCAATTCCAGCTCAACCTAGTTGTGGCTAGCTCATCTCAGCTCCATTTAGCTCACCTTGGCTGAATGGGAGCTCAGGCTAGCTCAGCTTAGTTGATCCCAACTCCTCTCAGCTCCATCCAACTCCTGGAAGTACTATCTGACTAGGATTAGCTACTATCATCAACTAGCTAAGCTTAGTTAGCTGAAGAAATTCTCAACCAGCTCGGGTCAGCTCAACTCTAGCTCTCAAAGACTCAGTTAGCTCAACTTATTTAAACTAAGCTACTTGACCTAAGCTAACTAATCTCAACTAGTTGAGTAGTCTTCGGGAGGACCAGCGCCAACTCACCTAAGCTCCAAACTAGAAGAAGCCAGCTTAGATTAGCTTAGCTTAGCTACTAGCAAAGAACTAGCTAGCTAAGCTAGCTTCTGAGTTCTCAAGTTCCTCTGCTTCAGCTACTATTAGCTCCGAGAAGATCATGCAGCTCCAACTTTAGCTCCTCATCGAAACCCTAGCTATTCCTCCACTACTCTACTAGCTTAGTTAACTTAGCTTAGTTCAACCTAGCTCCACTTCATGGCCTACTACCCTACTACCTAAGCTCCACCAAAAAGACCACCTACTCCTACTTCATTTTGGTGCCAACTTTCCCTTTCATTGCATCCACCATCAAAACCCATCTCCACCCTCCATTTTTTCCCTCCAAAATCAACACCTTCTAGAAGGTATTTTTGGAGGGAAAACCAAGGCACCTCTTCATCTCCCTCCCAATTTTTCCTCCAAAAATATCCAAGCACCCCTTAATTTCTTTCCAAAAAAACACCATAACCACCCCCCTTCCCATCCTATAAATACCCTACCCTACCACCACATAATTCCCATCCTTGGTTAGTTTTTATTCCACCCACATCCACCATAGTCCATGCTAAGGAAGGAGAAGAAGAAAAGAAGATCGAGAGGGCAACCTACCCACCCCCTTGGTGCCTTCTTCCTCTCTCTTGTGCCACACCAAGGAGGAGGAAACTTTCATCTAAGAGGGACGGCTTGGGACCAAGGTGGTTGACGCCCACCTTGGAGGAAGGCTTGGAGGAGTATAAACTTAAAGGCAAGGAGATCTTTTCAAGCAGAGGAGCTGCTATGTTTGGAGCAAAACCTACCACTTCCTTCATCATCTTTGGAGGACACTTTTGTTCTTTATCTTTCTTAATTCTTGTATTAGCTAGTGTTGTACTTGTTTTTATATAACAAGCATTCCACTACACTTCATTTAGTTGCTAGTAATACAAGTTTTCAACTTTGCGTTCCAATTTCATGTTTTATGTTTAGTGTGTTTTTCATGCTATTAGAATTTTAGTATACCACTCTTTTCTCTTCTAATTACCTTAGACGCACTTGCCTAGGGTAAACTTAGAAGAGAGGGTTTCATTCTTGTCACATTAGAATAGTTGATAAGCGTAGTTTTAGTATAGTTCATCTTCGCTTTCAACTGCCCGATTGTTTTGAACATCCTAAAAACAACAAAATTTAAATACAAAAATGCAAGTGTGGATTTGAGAGGCGAGAGAGAGAACCATTTCATGTGATTAACAATTTGGCCTCCTTGGACAACCCTAAATATTCATCATATCTAGGTATTATAAATTTTAAGAGTTGATTGCCGATTTACTCATACAACAACACTATTTCGCATAATTAAGTGTGTTATATATTTGCATATATACACGTATTGTGTGTGTGTGTATTGAGTGTTTATAATCTAAGTATTGTAAGTTAAGGGTAATATATATGCATTAAGTTAGGTGTATATATAGTATATATTAACTAAGTATTTCATGTGTATTAGTGTTATTTATAAGTGTTATATATATATGTTAAGTATTATATATATATATATATATATATATATATATATATATATATATATTAATTAGTATGAATATATAGTGTATATATGTTGTATATTATGTATGTTAGTATTATAAATTAGTTACTTACCTTAGTATTATTAATACATACATAAGTTTGATGTATATAAGTGTTATATATAGCTTTTTTTGTACCTTGATTGTACTTAGTTTTAAGGCATTACTTAATCTTGTATATAATTAGTTATAGACACTTAGATACTTGTGTACATAATTAACTTAGATTAAATTAGCATTATTTTTTATTTCTTTATTCTGTGTATATTCTTGAGGCATTCTAACTAACATTAATTCATTTGTTTTATTTGTACATAACCAACATAGATTAGCTCATTCCTTGATTACATTGATTCTAACCCATTCTTGTGTAAATAAACTTAACATTTTTGAAATAAAAGATGATTTTGAATAATAGAGAGTGATGTACATCAATAACTATCACTTAGTGAACGACATTAAATAAACCAGTAAAAATTGTATATAAATAAAATAGCATCCGTCTGAATTGCAATTAATACTATTACAACGATAATTAACCCTAATTAACTAGCAATCCAAAAGGTACATTAGTGGCACATGAAAAAGCACTCGGCCAGGATGCCAAATATTACAAGGAATCTACTCATGAAGTACTAAACTAGGCATTCTATTGATCAAGTAACAAGTTATAAGAACTGCATCTCCACAATATAATTGAGGTACACTGTGGTGAATCAATAAAGTACAGGCTACATCCAGAAAGTGACGATGTTTCCTCTCAGTCACCCCATTCTATTTAGAAGTATGAGGACATTTGGCCTGATGTATAATCCTATGAGATCTATAAAAAGCAAACAACCTGGTGGTGCAGAACTCAAGCAAATTATCAGATCTCACCACTTTAACAACTACTGAATATTGATTCATCTCTAACAAAAAATGCTCAAGAATAAATCCAACGTCTGACTTATTTTTCAAGAGAAATACCCATGATAGACATAAGAAATCATCAACAACCACCAAGTAATAACAATAACCCTGCCTGTCTGAAATTCGACTTAAGCCCCATACATCCATATGTAGCAACTCAAACAAAACTATAGATCCAGGATGAATACTCACCGGGTAGGAGGCACGATGGCGCTTGCCCATCTAACAAGCATCACAACTGATCTTGGCCGCAGGAGATATGTGTGGAATAACACGTCGAAGACTGTCTAAAGGAAGATGTCCAAATCTAAGATACCACTGAAAAATAATCCCAGCAGTAAAAGAGACACCTCCTTGACACGCAGTAGCAAGTGGAGACTGAACAAAACGATAAACACCACCCTCTACATGACCACTGCCAATTGTCCTTCCTATCAACTTATCTTCAAAGACACGTCCCACTCATCAAAAAATAGCCCAACAATTAAGTTCCTTAGTGATACTACTGGCCGAGAGTAAGTTGATGGGAAAGTTTGACACAAATAGAACATCAGGCAATCTCAATTTAGAGGTCACTAGCAGCTTCTAATCCTCTATCCTGGAGTGCTTGCCATATGCTACTACAGGTCTGAGATTAGTAAACCAACTTCAATCTCTAGATATCATGAGGCTCCTAAATCAACCAACCACTTTGTGCTTTCTTGTTTCTTGTCATTTGCAAGGGACACTAATTGGTGCCTCCCCGGTAATCATCATGATGGTAACAACCTCGGAATAGTCTCTCATACTCACTCCGTGTGACGATTACTGTATCACTTACCAATCTCTATTCGGCAAAGATGCCTCGCTTAACATGAGGGGAGGCCATCTTCCTTCAGACAAGGAACAATGCCACAAACCAAGATCTGAAATTATTTTGCAATCATAACAGATAGTAAAACCTCAAAATCAGTAGATGAACATGGATTCTTAGGTACGAGATCACCCAAAAAATCACGTTCATGTCTCTAACAACCCCTACGTGATCAAGGCATCGTAACAAGAGTCAAGATTGACTCAAGCACGACGAGCAAGGACCATCGAAGATCCCACTCCCCTCAATGAGTGCTAGCAACCCCTCCTATGGTCCAAGCGCTACCCAACAGAGTCACCATCGGTGACTACAGGCCATGTGCCTGCGAGGCAAGGCTATGAGCGGTGCTGGGCGACGCTATGGAGGCGACACCAGGCCTGGGCGACGCTGCGCGACATTGTGGAGGTGACGCTGGGCCTCGGCGGCACTAGGGAAGTGGTACTAAGCCCTAGGGTGGTGCTGGTTGGCGATGCTCCTTCCGTCGGAAGAGCAGCCGCTGTCGATGGCTATTGTGGCCACCGGTGGCTGCTACAGGCGTCGGTGGCTACAGTAGCCATCAATGGCTGTGGTTGCTGCCGGTGAGTGAAAAGGAAGTAAATCTAGGGTTTTGGTGGGGTTTTTCGGGCTAGATATTTGGTAGGATATCAAAACCTGATCTAGGACGACACTCTGATACCAAGTGGGAAACAATGGTGAATCTTATTCCAAATAGAAACCTTACACCTCTTTATATAGAGAGGTGTGGGAATAATTGCAAAGCAAAACCAATAAGAAATAAAAAATTACAAAGTAGCCCTTAAACCATAAGCAAGACCAAAAGGGGTGCTCAACGGTAAGCAATTCGCCAAAAGTAACCAAAAATTCCTTGGTAAATTGGGGGAAAACTAGAACTATGCACATAGAGATTTTTGAAAAAGGGCAAAGCCAACCGACAAATAAAAACTAGTGTTATTGTAGCTATACCCCTGTTTTGTTAGGTATACTTCGAAGAATGGCATAGAATGGTAGGAAATATCATTCCAGCACAATATGACTATATAAGGCAAGGTAGACATTGGATTAACAGGTATATAATTGTCGGATGCCCCAAAACAATAGGAGCATAAAAAATCCAAATGGAAAAGAAAGATAGAAAAGGCTACCCAACCTACTAGATTCTTTACATAAAACTAAGGGATAAAAGCAATTTTATCCATCTCTAAATGTACACCCAATAGATTATTGGATCCATATTGATGCAATGTGGCCAAATGAAGATCGGTGCCGACGGAGCAGTGATTTAAATGCCGACAGCATGCCGTCAGTAAGGGGGTTTTTGGAGAAAGGACATGCCGACACAGAGATAGTGTCGATTTGCAGGGAAACCGTCGGCATGCCGAGGGTTTCGCCAGCATGCCAACAGTTGCCGACGAAACGACGGCATGCCAACCGTCTGAAAAGGCAGAGGGAGAGGAGGTTTAAATCTGAGGAAGAGGGAGAGGGAATTTGAAAAGGAGGTTTAAATCTAAGGAAGAGGGAGAGGGAATTTGAAAAGGAGGTTTAAATCTGAGGAAGAGGGAGAGGTTATACTTTTCAAAATTCGGGAAGAGTCCCCACACACACAGGCTTAAATAACAATTATTTTTTTGTTCATATAGGCTTACATACAACTGTAAATATATTTCTAATATTTTGATTTTGTTATCCTTCAAATTTTAATCATTTTTGTCATTTCTATCGGCATGCATCGACATGCCCACGGCGTGCCCTCGACGTACCTCGAAATGTCATTTTTTCGGACCGTTGAAATCTGCCATCGAAAAACGAACATTTCCACGGCATGCCTTCGGCATGCCCACGAAATGCATACCTACAATTTCATCAACATGGTGTCAAAATCGGCATTTCGAACCTTGCGACGGAGAGACCACCACTAACACAAACAACGAAGGGATAGACTGCAATATGCATGGCAATGAATGGTCATGGTCATGTGAGAGAGCAGAGAATGGGAAAGAGAGGAAACAAGAGGAGCAATCTACAGGAGAAAGTGGAAGGCGTATGGACTTCAAAATAAAAATCAAGTTAGGGGCATTTTGTCATTAACTCTGTTAGTAAAATATGAAGTTGATTGACTTCCCTCCACAATTCGTGGGCTGAAATTACAGCAATCAAAAATATATGGTTAAAGTAAATATGCTGTCTAACCAAAAGGGCTTTGATTTTTTTTCCCCCAACAAGAAGAGGGCTTTCCATTCATAACTCAAAATGAAAATAAATCACATAGAGTAAAGACTTACTATGAAGATGCTCAAAGAGCTTCCCATTTGGTGCATACTCGAAGACCAGCATTCTGCTGAAAGGCTCTTCATCCTCACAGTAGCCAATAAGATTGACAAAGTTCTTGTGGTTCACGTTCAATAGAGTTGTGATCTGAAGCCAAAAGAGAACCCTGCATTGCTTAGAAAAGAACAGGCCCAAGCAAAGGATCTTGAAAAAGGTAATTGTACCAATACCTTCTTTCTAAATTGTGCTTGAGACTGTTCAGGCCAGTCATCAGCCTTAATGATGCTTACAGCAATCTCAACCCCACTGGAAAGTGTACCTTTGTAAAGTGTGCCATCCATTAAAGTGCCAACAATATTACTGAAGTCCTCACAGGCAGCCTGAAGTTCTGACTTTTTGAGTTTAGGCAAGCCTAGGACAGGAAGCAAAGCCGTGAAGTCAGTAGATAAGAATGATGAAAGAAACCTACTTATTAGCATGTAAATTCAACCTGTCACAAAAGCTTTCTGCAGTTGCCCACTTAAGCCAAGTGCCCATGGTCTGACTGAGACCTTTCTGGCACGGATAAGGACAAAAATTATTAAGGTAACAATCACAAGACCAGCAACTCCAGCAATCAATCCATATTTCCACTTATGAAAACCAGAAGAAATGGGATGTGAGTTTGATGAAGGCAGCGGTGATCCCTGAGATGGACGGGGGGGAGGTGTAAATGGAGACCCTGAAGGACTAGCTTCAGCTGATGGTTGTGGTGACATTGATGGCACGTGATTGGCTGAAAATGGGCTATTACTGATAAGTTGGCCATCATTTTCTGAATCATCTTGAAGCCTCCGAATTGCATTCCCCTTGTTCCTGTTAAAACAACCACCCCATTTTAAGGATGCTAGCAAAACATATCACATTCATCCTGCATAATTTTAATTCTTTACCAAATTCCTTGAGGCCTCAAAACAATATATTGGCATTAGGTATCAATACAAGTTCCACTACATCTTTTAGACCTTAGGTTTAGGCTATTATAGCACAAGGCATAAGCTAAGTTTTCAACAGTCTGATATGCAACAACTGCACTTCTCCAAACAATGGAGAAAATGTGATTTCAACATACCACACCCAAGCAATGAATATAACTATACACATTTTTGTGAAACAATGCAGTTCCAACTTCTATGATCGGCTTGCCATTGCAGAGGACTTATATGAAGGCTGTTGCGAGACACTCTATATTATCCTTAGTTGCTATTTTTGGACGATTTTGTTATTTCTTATTTCTAGTTGGGCCCGTTTGGTGTGGGGAATAAAGGGCCCTATGCTGTGTTTGGTGTGGAGAAGGGCCAACTTTTGAAAAAGCCGACTTCGACCCACTTAAGCCGCCTCTTCTCTATTCCACCTTCACGGTGGAATTAGCGTTATTCCCCTTTCTCATTCCGTGCCCCTCATTCCGGACTTGCTGACTTTGCCTCCATTCGTTGCAATGGATCACTCGGTCATCGTCGCTCCGCTCCGTGCTGCACTCCTCATCGGCTTCGATTGTGGCGATCGTACTCCATTGTTGGTCGTTTTGCATGTATTAAGTCGCCTTTGGTGTCGATATATGGTTTAGGCGATCGAATGGAAGTTGGTTCATCGTAGGGTCTTGCGATTTCTTCCATCGATGAGGTAATCGATCGTTGCTGGCATTCTTAGCGGCTTGATTTCTGTTTGTAATCGTGATTCGATGCTTATCACCTTCGGTTTGCCCTAATTGCCCCTTTTGTAATATTATGGATTTTGGGGATTTCGTGATCTGCTACTGCGATGCCATTGATGGTCGTGCAGTTGCTTTTTTGACTGAGCTGCAATAAATCTTGCTAGTGCTTTTATTTGTCAGGAGTTACTCCATTGACACCAGTTGTTGAGTGGTCTTTGGTCTTCGCTCCTTTTATTTTCTGATACGCATGGCTGCGATCTCCTGCCATTGCCGCATGTCTTTACTCCTTGCTTTCCTCATATGTTACTATCTTCAAGATCTTTTGTACCTCCGATTTCCTTGTTGCATGACTGTACATCCCGATCACGTGCTCTCTCACATCCTGGCGTGGGATTTGGTTCATCAATGCAATGAATCCTCTAAGCCCATGTTCATCTTCATGTGGGAAGATCAGTAATGACAGATGGCTTCAAATCCACAAGAGGATAAGGTTGAGGTCCTCCTATAAATTGGGTTCATGATTGTTTAAAGTCATACTGTGGGTTGTTCTTGACTTGTTATTGGAGGAGGAGGAGGGTAAAGGTTGCCTGAACGTTTTCTTTTTCCTTCTTTTGCTTGGCTGAACAAATGACTATGTTGAGTTTGCTTTGCTTGCAAGTGAGGTGACTCTGATCGAGGATCAGTTGCTGCTCGATCGCTTGTGGTGTGTTCACGAGAGACTTACAGCTAAGGTCATTGGAAGGTAGTAATCTTGACAAATCTCTTTACGTACCTCCTTACGTACCTCTCTACGGTAATACTACAATATGTGCTTTAGTATGCAATGCAGTATGTGCTTCTGCCCTAATGCTTATATCAAAGACCTTGGCTCCCAGAAGCCATGTCAAGGAATTACTTCTGCAAATAGGATTTCAAATTCTTCATGATGTTGAATGGAAAAATTATTACTTAGCATCTATGCAAATTGCTTAATAAACTGTACGCATAGACAATCATGTTGCTGCTATGAATCAAGCTGTAGGGTGCATGAAGAATAATTAGAAACAAAAACTTTTCCATACTACATGATCTTTTCCAGTCACCATGATTTATCCATATCTGCAAAAAATCAATTCATGTGTTATCCTCCAGGGTGCATGAACAGAGATAGATCAGGATAGTAAGATAGACCAGAATTTATTCATGTCAAATAACTTCGAAATATGCCTCTGCCTTCAACAAGTCAATATGTTTGACTTTGCTGATCGGTGGCGTTCTCTTTTCTTCCAGATTTGTTGTTGTGGTTCATTGTGGTTTTCGTAGTTTTAATAAGTTTTGAACTTTGCTAGCAGATAGGTACGTGTAAATCTATGTTACTTTGGCAATTTTGGTTTCTACAATTGAGATATGTTGGTCTTAATGGTGCTTCTTAAAGTGAACACCGGTGTTATTAAATGAAATATACATTTGAGTAGTTTGAAAAAAAAAAAAAATTCAGTGTTGGTTCAGGAGGAAAGAGTTTGGAAGAAGCAAGAGTTGTGTGGTGTTCCAGATCCATTTATTGCATCAGGTAACCCTGTTTTGCTGATGATGCCAAATAAATTGTGTTAGATTATCTACTTGTTTCTTACTTTCACTACTTATGCCTATCAGGGCCTTCCACTTAATATAGGTATGTTCATTTCAAGGCGATTGGGGTTTCTTGGTTATCTATTGTAATCTTTGGGTGGATTCTATCTTCAGATCGACTGAACGGTTTCACTTCATGTTTTGGATTCATTTTTAATGCAAGAAACGTATTTGAGTTGACAGTAGCTAAGGATGTAATGGATGTTCAAAATAGCAACAAAGAAGAGTTCTAAATTAGTCTCTCCGGTACCTTTTTTCTGGTCTTCCGTCTTCCTTTTTATAAACTTAGCCAGTGTATGACTATTTTCTTACTACCACTCTACCCTCGCTTATCCTCACCTTTGGTATGAACTACAGTTTGTATCTCCAATCAACTGTCCACTTTTTTCAGCTCCCTCCAAAGGGAGTCAAACTAAAACATATTATACATTGATATCATCCTATCTCACCACCTTGGTTGTAATTGAAAGAACGTTTGCAAAGTCACTGACAAGTTTCCTTACCTTGTTAGTTGCCATAATATGATTTCTTTTGCTTCTACCCTCTAGTTCAACAGAATTAGTGCATTATTGCAGCTGTAATGGTCAAATAGAAACAGGAATGTGAAAGTAGTTTTTAAAGAATCCATGTCCCTACCTCTCCTATCTCTTCCCTTTCTCTACTACAGCTTTATGTTCCAAGTTCTTCACTTTCTTTTGCGGCAGTTTATGTACAACTGCATATAGGCACCACATCACCCTACTCAAATCCAGTAACGGTAGTTTGGGGAGTGTGTGTGGGGGGGGGGGGGCACTCAGTAACATTACCTATTTCCATGTGGAGAGACTAAAAGGAGTTATAATTGGTGAGAGGTTCTAACTTACCTATAAAATCATTTAACACTTTCGGTAACCATCGCACAAGGATGGCATGGATAATTTGCAAGTCCTAATGCAAAGTTGATTTGCTCTTTTTTTAACCACCAAATGCTATCGCAGATAATAGATCAATCTATGGGTGTGCCCAAGCATGTGATCACATTAATATTTCAGATAGATGTGCAATTTCAGTAACAAATGAAATAAGGAACACCTCATTTCAACCGGTTACATGTTTTGAAGCTGCATCATCTACTGTCACATTTACTGTCTACAGCATCATATTAAATTTTTTTTTTAATATCTTCTAAGATGTTACCAAATTCATTTCAAAGTTTCCGGTAAACTTCTCATGTCCACTTAGTGGACCAATTTAATATAATGTCGCTACCATAGGGTATTTTACATTATTATTTTGTCATAACTAGCCTAAAATAAAAAAACTCACATATATGAGGTTTACTATTTGCTGTTGAAATATTTACTAGGATATTATAGAAAGACAAATCGAAAATATTCCACAGGACATGTACGGTATAAAATTTGACCGTACCAGATTCCTTGGCCTATATCGTTCATGCCATTTATTTTATTCTTTGTAGAATGAATGGTAATCAAGGGCAACCTAACTCGTCAAAGAAACGAGCTAAAAACTAGGAACCCGAGCAAGATGTTATCTTAATGCAAATCTTGCTAGATCATTACAATAGGGGGGACTGGAAGGATGGATCCTTCTCAAAACATGCATGGAAGAAAATCGATAATGAGTTTAATGCAATGTCCCACCGAAACTACGATCACCTCAAGATCCTACACCGATGAAAGACATTGAAGATAGAGTTCCGATTGTACCATACACTACTCAACAAGAGCGGGTGGCGATTAGATCCTATCAACAACGTCCCCGTTGCACCAAGTCCTAATGTCTGGGCAGAGGTAGTTACCTATACTTGTCCATTTTGTTTAATACCTTCTCCTTTGTAGGTCGCCATATAGGAAGCGTCAATGTAATTATTTCCCTTTGATTGTTCGTAGCTACTGAAGGAGTTGCGTAAATTAAGAGATCGAGCATTCCCCCATTACAATGACGTGAACATTATAGTAGGGAGAATTCGCAATGTCCTCTCAAGTTGAAGAGGAAGAGGATCAGTTTCGTAGTCAGTCTCAATGCCCTACGCAAAACACTTCAAGGTCGTTCATGTTTTCTGCTCCACCATCATTTCAAGATGGCCCGACACAAGCACACATCCCCAATCTCAATTTATTTGAAGGAGCATTCGGCCTTGGTTCGCAGTCTCTTAGTATTAACCAAGAATTCTTCCCATTTCACTCTAGCACACCCAATATATACCAACCACTGGATTTTAATCCCGTGAATGTGGATGCCCATCGAACTCCACAATTTCCCAATGAAGAAGTTCGACCATCACCTGTACAGAACTCCCCTCCACCTCAAGAGCCTTCCCCCACTTCTCACAAGAGATCGTCCACGGGAAACAATAACAGTGATGGGAAACGACAAAAGGGAACATCATCCACAGCTGCCACAGCCGATCAAGTTGCTAAGACTAATGCTCTCCTTAAAAAAATCGTTGATTACCATATCTCAAAGCCAAGGAGGCCTGATATTTCTAAAGAGATTAAGGAATGCTTGTCATTGGTAAGGGAGAAGCTACCAATGATAAAAGCAAATGGCCTAGTTTCATTGGTTCACTTCCGAAGCACAAAGGGTAGTGTTCGTTCAAATTCTGGATCACAAGGATGAACTTGCCGCATGTTTGCGGAGGCATCTGGGTAGTGATTATGGAGTGTGATTCAGATTCAAATGATCTCTTCATGGTTATTTCTACTGGTCATCCTTACCATATTTGTCTTAGTTACTTGTAGTTTGAGTAGACTATATGTATGCCTTCGTTAGTTTTTCTTTTGTATTTGGTTATTTATCTCTATTTTGGCATGTAATATCGAACCTCTTATCGTTAGTTACGCTTTGTTATCTCCTGAATCTCCAGCATCATAGTTTCCGCTTTGTTATCTCCTTAAATTGGCATATTTTGTTTTACATTAGGATGAGGACACCTCCATTTGATTAGACTGAAATAGCTGACTCCATCTTCTTGAATCTCATCCACTGGGAAAAACTTAATGGCCACTAATGGGAAGGCACCCTCAGTAAGGATGGATGAAGGGAAGTGAGAGATCACTTCAATAACCTATACAATGTGAATATGCAATTACTAGCACTCCGTAATCGGTGGAAAAGATTGAAACATACGTACCTCGAGCAGCTTTTGGGAAATGAGGGTTGGAACTGGGACGATGAGACTAGTCTTCTTGTCCCTCCTTCAACTGAGTCATGGGATTTGGTTGCAACTATGTTTCGTCAATTTGTTAGGGAGAAACCTTTCCGCAGTACTTCCTTATGGTCGACATCATGGAGGACTGAATGGCTTAATAGCTGAAGTTAGTTGTCTGTGGCTTCCATTTGGGGTCGCACTCATTTTGTCCTCTTTATATCTATGTTAGGTGAACTTAACTATGTTGATGCTATCAAGTCCGATTAGTTTATCTAGTTACTTGTCGTGGTCATGTTATCTTGAAATTTTCGATTGTCTAATATATTGTTTGTTTGTATGAGTTGAAGTTTGTTAGTCTTCAATTTTATCTAGGGATGGATCCATATGCAATTCATGACTAATCGAGCAGAGGGAGATGAAATGGCAATTGTTGAAATGATTCTTCCATTAGTAGTACAGTTTCCTGAGGCAAATGACCATGTGCCTCGTATGCCAAGAAACACAAACCTGATGACAGGCCATATTTGGGTCCATAACATTTTGTTCAGTCAACCAAGGAGGTGTTTTGACGAGTTCCGAATGTCGAAAGATTGCTTCATTGCTCTGTTTGATTCTCTGACCACCCAAGGTTTATTGAGAGATACCAGAAACACAATAGTAAGAGAGCAGGTTGGTATAGTCTTATCAATTTTGGGACATGGAGACTCTAACAGGCATGTAATGGAACACTTTCAGCATTCCGGTGAGACCATTAGCCGATGCTTTAACAAAGGTTTGAAAGCTATTGTCGCTCTAAAGAAAGAGTTCATACGACATCCCAAAGTTAACACACCAATCCCTGAGAAGATATTAACAAATTCAAACTTCCACCCTTACTTTAAAGTAAGAAACCATCTCCTTGAACGATTTTTATGATATTTTAAAGTCAGCAAGTAGTTGTGATGTTAAGTGTACTACTTGTAGAAAGTAATCGGTGCAATTGATGGCTGTCATGTACGCGCAACAGTCAAAGCAGTTGATCAAGCAAGGTTTAGGAACCGTAAGGGATACACTAGTCAAAATGTCCTTGCAGCAGTAGGATTCAATCTGGAATCTCTTCATAGCCATTGGCTTTAAAGGCTCTGCTGCTGATATGCGTGTATTGCAATGGGCTCTTAATTCTGGCTCTTTTCGTGTGCCATCGGATAGGAGATACCTAGGTGACCTGGGATATACCAACACCGAAAGATTCCTTGCTCCTTATCGGGGTGTGTCATACCATCTCTAGGAATACAGGAGTCGGGCGTACCAGAATGAGAAACAAATTTACAACCACAGACACACAATTGAGATAGCTGGTGGAGAGGGCTTTTGGGGTCCTAAAGAAGCGTTCCACCCTTTTGGACAAGAGACCGTTTTACTCGTTTAAAACACAGAGACGAATTGTCATGGCTGCATGCATTTTACAGAATTTTGTCAGACGTTTCACAAATGAGGATTTCTTCTTTGCTGAAGGATTTGAAGATGGTTTTGATGAAGGTGACTCGGAGGTTGGACATGGAGTTAATGAGGCTGAGTGGAGAGTTTGTGCAAGATTAGATTGCCAGGCAGTTATGGGATGCTTATCGTCTTAGACATTAATGCAAGTCACCTCGATCTTCCTGATGATACATGCATATTAATATGTTTTTTGCACGGGTTACCACCTCCTATATGGTTCTTGTAGGTCTTATAATTTCTGTTGTCGAACAACGTGCCTTGTCATTCTACATAGGGAAGAAACTTATTTGCATTTCCGTAGTTTATGCACAATGTAAACACAGTTGACTGCTTGGTTTTGTATAAAGACTAAGTCATTTTGCCCTTATTTAGTTGTTCCCTATTAGAGTTGTGGATATCCATATGTCTATGCAATAAACAAAATGCAGGTATGGAGAGACCACCTGAAGAAATTACCCATTGTTGGCTTCATGGAAGAAAATGCTTATGCCCTGACTATTGCGACCTGGTAATGGACACACCTAATTAGGAAAACGATCGTGATGACAACTCGATTCATAATCAGCTATTCTACGTATGTCATCCAGGAGATGCAGTAAGTGAATATACGCAGACCTTGTCAACTTTTTTCCTATAGTAGTAGCACAGATTTACCTTATGATTAAATTTCACATTTCCCGTGACGTGTAGGGATGTCGTTACAAGAACTTAGCTATGGCTCATTTCGCTACATTTGAATCATTGAACGCTGAGTTTCATTTTTTATTACACTTATATGACAAGTTGGAGAAGAATTATAAAGAGCAACAAAAGTCTTATGAGGAGTATATTCAGCTACTATAACGGAACCTATCTAAAATGGGTTCTACAATTAATGAAAATTTCATGGATTACAATGCTTTGGAGGAGCAATTTCGAACTTCCCAATTTGAAGTCGCTAACTTGAAACAAAGGATTAATGAACTGGAAGAGGAAGTTGAGAACTACGAAGCTGGGCGAGATGAAACCTTAGTAAGATCCATGGGAGGATTGCATCTTTCATAGCGTTTCCCACATTATAATTACTTGCCGTTGTTTCTTACTTGAACATTAGTTTACTTGAACTTAATTTCCTTTAAATGAACATGTCCTTGCGACCTTACTTTTTATGATGTTCTTCTTAACAGGTTGTGCTAATATCTATTACTACTTATTTGAACAGGGTTCCTACTTGGCAATGATGATAGTTCGACACATGTTGAAGCAAACCTTTTATTTTATATGGGGGTCTTGTGGAAAGCATCCGATATATAGGTGTCCTTCGTGGGGTGACACATTTCGAGTATAATTGGTTAGCATGGATGGCAAATATAGGCAACCCCAACTCCTAATTTGGGCCATTAAAGGCATAGTTTATACAACCTTCTTTGCAACCCCAACCCGTTATAGGTTTTTTCCCTGCTTTAATCTGCTCTTATGATATAAGGTTTTATGATTTCTGATGTGGGAGTTGTATGCCTGATTTGGTGTTATGATATCTACTCTTGTCATTCTAATTTGGCCTTGTTTCCTTGCTTCAATCTCTACCTTGTCATTCCGATTTAGTCTTTTGATATCTACTCTTGTCATTCTGATGTGATTTCTTTCCCAGCTTCAATCTGTGCCTTCTCATTATGATTTGCAGCATTTGCTATTATAATATTTTTTTTTCTACATTTCGTTATTTGTTGGCAAACCAGTTATATGTTTGTTGAGTTTCTTAACCGGTTACATTTTTAATTGTATTCAATCAATTATATGTTTATCCTCCTTGCCTATTTGTTAAGTTCTTCTATTAACTTGCATGCTTTTAGTCAGTTAGTTTATATCAGTTAGCCTACTTGGTAGTTATTTTACTTCGTTTATATGTCATTTGCCACTTCCTATCATTGAACATTATAATAATGGTTGTGTTTTACTCTTTGAAATAACTTCGATCACATTGAATATCATTTAATGTCACTCACCAATTGGGTAACCTTTATACGCAAGACTTGTTCTACACCCCCTATAACTGATGATATTAGTGTCAACTACCTGAGCCAAACTTCAAATACATGACGACTACAACTTCAAGATGTCCAAGACTCCCCTCCAAAGTTATATTTCTTTTTTCGTGAGTCCCATTTCCTTTGGTATTTCAATCTTCAAAGTTGAGCTTTTTGTATACTTATTTGTGTTGATTTCATTTGCAGGCAACGTTGGACTCATAATTGCAGTGCCAATGGGGAGTGATACGCGTTGTTTGAAGAAAGCACCTAATATGCAGAGAAGACTATTATAATTTTTCCTTATTGTGTATTAATTTCAAATGTATTTAATTTCTTGTAGACATTCATTGTAAGTTTGGAGCATATCTCCATATGTATTATATCCATTCCAGATAAATAAAAAGTTTCAATTTCTCAGGTTACTTCCATGTCTCCTCTCCTGTAAAAATGCAAACATTATGCACTGTGGGATCATCAATTTAGTAGGAACTGTGCGTGTTGTATGAATGGATAATTACGTTCAGCCATTTTGGAAAGATAAACTCTTCGTTTTAGGGAAAATATAACTTCTGTGTTCAAGTTGATTTCAGACAACAAACAATTCTTAAACTTGGAGGAAAACAACAACCAATTCTATTTATCATTCCATGATATTATACAGAAGAAATTTAATAGCACATATCAAAGGTAATTATGAAAACCTGGACGAATTTCAAATTTCAAAATTCTAATTTATTTTCTAACAATTGAAATTTGAGTACAAGGTATTATAATGGAATATAATGGTATGTAATTGGGAAAAGACAATTCACAATCCTTTAAGGGCATTTTGGTCCTTTCATTATTTAATAACTACATAATTCCCCAAACAATCTACTACCTACCCACAAATTCCCCACTTTCATTCTTCCTATCAAACAATTCAATTCCACCAAACAAAGAACAACGCCAACTTATTCCTCCTCACCATCTACACCTAAACCAAACAAAAAAAGGAACTTATTCTTCACTTATTCCACCTAAAGGCTAATTCCATCCACAATTCCTCTAAATGTAATTCCTTGAACCAAACTGGGGGTGATGGAATTTTCCCAACACCACTCTCCATAAAAAGAGGTGTAGGGTTTCTCTTGAGAATAAGATCATTCATTTCCTTCTCCTTAGTATTAAAGCAAAGATCTTAAATCGACGCTCTGGTATCCCACCGAAATAAGCCTCCTACCCAAACCACCTAAACCCTAGCCCACCTTCTCCTCTCTCCACACTGTCGCCTCCTTGATCAATAGCAACACCAGCAGCATCCACTGCTGCAAGTGTAGCAGCAATAGCAGGGGACTCTAGCAGCACAGCAAAAGCTTCCAGCGACAGCAACAAGCCATCCCCGACCGGCTGCAGCGTCGCTGATGAGGCTGTACCACCTGAGCACCGACAAAGAGAGGGGCTACAGCCTCTTGAGGGCTACTAGGGGTCCCTCCTGACCCTAGCGTGCACCTCCTGATCTCCGGAGGGGCTGTCGTAAGGTTCTAACTTGATTTCCAAGGAAGAGTACCTGAATCTCATGTTAGATCTTGTTCTTCATGATTTATGGTTCTGAAAAGTCAATTTCAGATCTGATTTCGGCGGTTTCCCCTTGTTCTGGTCATCATGGCTTCGTCAGCATCATCCAAAGTTTCATCAGAGACGACTCTGAATAGCAGGGAACTACAAAAACCCATTTTTTGCCCCTATTGTGAAGTTGAATGAGACCAACTATACCTATTGATCACAAACATTCCTTATGGCAGTCAAGTGTCATAACAAGAAGCATATTCCCTTTGAGCTAGAGCCCCAGAATAACACAGGAAAGTATGCCACTTGGAAGGACAACGCTATAGTGAAAGCATGGATCATGAATGCGATTTTGCCACAGATTGGAGATGGCATCATGTACTACAAAACTGCTAAGAAAATGTTGGATTCTCTCCATGACAAATTTCCAGAAAAGAATTTTTAGCAAGGTATGTTAGATCTATAATGAAATGTTTACCCTCAGGAAAGAGGGTCAACCCTTAACTCAATACTATGCCACCTTGAAAGGGCTTCTGGAGCAGTATTACGCGTCCAAACCTGTATGCATGCACGTGTACCATCCATAGAGATTATTGCAAGGAAACTATTGTTTTGCACATTCTACCTCAATTAGACCCAAAGTATCATGCTACTCGCTCTCAAATATTGACTCTATCAGATCTCCCTTCTCTTTAGGAGGCATATAGTCGTCTCGACAGGATCACTATTACTACTTCACCAGAGATTACTGGACAAACCTCCACTTTGGTAGTTGGTGGAGGTCGTGGTACTCAAGGTTCTATTCGTGGACATGGATGTGGACGTGGACGCAGCAGAGGACAAACTAGCAGACCTCGTCCCGCGTGTACCTTCTGTGGCCGGATTGGCCATGTTGAGGCTTCTTATGGATCTAAGCATGGGAAACCTCCTGTAGCCAACCAGGCTATGACTACTTCTGAGGCAAAGTCAAATACAATGTCACGGGCAGAGTATGATGATGTAGTTCAGCGACTTGCTCAAATTACGTAAGAGACCCTTTCCTCATCTTCTGATACGGCTGCCATTGCCTCCTCAGGTATAGATTGTGCTTTTGGTGCTTTTGACAGGGTCTCTAACACTACCATTTGACATGTTGATTCTGGTGTGTCACATCATTTGAGTGGCGACCCTAGTTTTCATCAACTTCAATCATTGCCTCCTGGTAGGACAGTTCAAGTCACAAATGGGCGACATTCTAGAGTGGATGGTCAGGGGGAGGTGTCAGTCACCCCCAGTTTGAGAGTGTCTAATGTTTTATTTGTTCCAAATTTTCCTATAAACTTATTGCTTGTTAGTTTTTTTGCTGAGTGATTTTTGATGGTGTTAACTATGAATTTTAGGACAAGCTCATAGGGAGGATGATTACTAATGGACATGAAGAGTAGGGGTGTACCACTTCTCTCAGACGCCAATTGCCACATCTTGTTAGAGTGATAGTGTGCTTTGCTACATAGAGTGCTATGCAGTGGCACAATCATCTCGGTCAACCATCTTTGGACAAGCTTCATCGTATCATCCCTAATCTTTCACCCGCTACAAAGATTCACAATGACGTGTGTCAGATGGGGAAACATCATAGAGCCGCCTACCATACTAGTTCCACTATTGCTGAGTCTATTTTTAATTTATTGCATCTGGATGCATGGGCACCTAGTCATATATCAAATTGAATGGGCCACAAATATTATTTGGTAATAGTTGACGATTGTTCTAGAATATCTTGGGTATTTTTATTAAAGAATAAGTGTGATATTGAGTCAGTCATTGAGACATTTATTATTGAAATAAAGAATCAGTTTACTTCTACTGTCAAAGTGTTTCACACAGATAATGCTCTTGAGTTTTGTACTGTCCGAATGATTACATTCTACAGATCTTATGGTGTCATTCATCAGACTACTTACATCATACATCTCAGTAAAATAGGGTGGCTGAGAGGAAACACAGGTGTCCAAAACTTTATTAATTCAACATAATGTTCCTTCACGATACTAGGGAGATGCAGTGCTTACTGCATGTTATTTGAGTAATAGGATGCCCAATTCTATACTCTCTAAGCAAGTACCATGGCCGATATTGTATCTGGGTCAGGAGTTATTTCAGTTGCCACCTCGGATTTTTGGTTGTGTAGCTTTTGTGCATATTACTGGGCCTAGTAGAGATAAACTAGCACTAAAGGCAGCTAAATGTATCTTTTTGGGATATAGTCATACCGAGAAAGGTTACAGATGTTATGATCCCTTACAATAGAGGCATTATGTTAGTGTAGATGTCACTTTCCATGAGGTACCATACTTTTAAGTTACTGAGAGTCAGCTGTCATTTGAAGCAAAGGAGGCATCGATGCTTATTCCTCCTATTCAGTTAGGAGATTTTCCTGTCTCTCAGTCTACATCACCAGGCACAACAAAGTTGTTACTCGGTTCAAAGATCCTCTTATGCCATTTAGATTACCTGTGACATATCAACAGCACGGCCCCTACTTCAGCACCACCATCCTCCCCCCAACAAGTATGTGTTGATGCTACTGTCATGTGTCTGGTGGTGATCCTGCAGGTGATGATACTTGTTCTGGTGATGTACTATTAGCTTCTAGATTGCCTATTGATGATGTTGAGCCTCACCCTGATGATCTTGACCTTTCGATAGCTATTCAAAAGGCACTCCAGAGTTGTGCACAGTATCAAGTTGATAGAGTTATTTCTTCTCGCTGCCTCAGTCGTCCTTTTGCCCTGTTTACAGAGGATCTATCTTTTACTCAAATACCAACAACCTTCCAGCATGCCATGCTTAATCCTAAGTGACGACAAGCCATGGAGGATGAGATGGCAACACTTCAATCCCAGGAGACATGGGAGCTTACTCTGCTTTCATCTGGTGCCCACACCGTTGGCTGTCGTAGAGTCTTTGCCTTGAAATACAATCCTGATGGATCTATTTTTTAGCATAAGACTCGTCTTGTGGCAAAGGGATTCACTTAGACATATGGGGTGGATTTCTTTGCCACCTTATCTCCAATTGCCAGGCTTCCTACAGTATGAATTCTCATAGTTGCTGATGCTCATCTTGATTGGCCACTACATCAAGTAGACGTGAAGAACACTTTCTTGTATAGTGATCTCTATGAGAAGGTATATATACAGCAGCCCCCAGGTTTTGAGGCTCAGGGAGAGTGTGTATGCAAGCTCAAAAAGGTGATCTACCGACTCAAGCAGAGTTAACAAGCCTGGTTCCAGAAGTTGTCGGAAGTTGTTGAAGATATGGGGCTCAACAGATCATCTTCTGATCATTCCTTATTTGTGCGGAAGACAAAGAATGAGGCAATTGCACTTCCGGTCTATGTAGATGATCTCATTATCGTCGGTGATGATACAGCTGGGATCACTGAGGTCAAGCACAGTTTAGCTGAGAAATCTGCTATGAAGGATCTTGGTCCTTTGAGATATTTTCTAAGCATTGAGGTGGTAAGAGGCAAAGAAGATATTGTTCCTAGTCAGAAGAAATATGCTATAGATTTGTTATAGGAGACTGGGATGTTGGAAGTAAAGCCAACCAACATATCCATGGATCTTAAGATACACCTATGATGCAAAGTCAGAGACCATAAAGAGCAGAGGATATAAACAGTTGATTGGGAAACTTTTTTATGTTACTATTACATGTCCAGATATTTCACTTGTTATAGGCATGCTCAGCCAGTTTCTAGATAAGTTGACCAAGCAGCATTGGGATGCTACAATGCAGGTGCTTAGTTACTTGAAGCGAGAACTAAGGCGGGGATTGCTATTCAGGAGAGGCAAGTCCATGACTATTATGGGATACTTTGATGCAGAGTATGCAAGATGACTGTCAGATAGGAAATCCACTGCTGGCTTCTGTACTTATGTGGTTGGTAACCTGGTGACATGGAGGAACAAAAAGCAAAGTGTTGTATCTCGATCAAGTATCAAGTCATAATATAGAGCCATGGCACAGACAGCAACTGAGCTAGTCTAAGTGAGATCTCTCCTACTTGATTTGTATGTTAAGATTGAGAAGCCTATGGAGATGAGATGCTACAATCGTGCAGCTACATATATAGCTAATAATCCTATGTTCTATGAGCGCACGAAGCATGTGGAGATTAATTGTCATTATACTAGAGATCAGATCCACAGAGGGCTTCTCTACATTACACATGTCACTTCAGAGAATCAAATTGTAGATATACTTACCAAGCCTCTTATCAAGTACACTTTTGATGCATGTTGCGACAAGTTGAGCATGATTGACATCTATGCTCCACCTTGAGAGGGAGTGTTGTGAGACTCTATATTATCCTTAGTTGATATTTTTGGACTATTTTGTTATTTCTTATTTCTAGTTGGTTCTCTGATGTAATTTTCCCAACACTTCTCTCTATATAAAGAGGTATAGGGCTCCTCTTGAGAATAAGATCATTCACTTCTACTAAAGTTAACAAACAAACTAGTCTAGTGACACCAAACTTAATGAAAGGCCCTTTAATGAAAATAGCAACATCTTCATTTTAGGTTTCTTGAATAACATCCAAAGATAAAAGAAAGGACAAGCACACATTGATTTACGTGGAAAACCCAAAGGGAAAAACCACGAGAGAGCAACCTATTTCGCTCTCCTTGACGACAAGGTTTTCTTCACTAAAGAACAACAAAAGGAGGGAGCATTACGTATATAGTATCCCAGGTTAGATAGATTAACCCCAAGATCCAAATACCCAGTTAAGAATGCAAATCACACTCCCCTCAAATTGGGCATAAATGTCAAACATGCCCAACTTACCAACATTTTCTTTACACTGCATCATAGCAACCACTTTAATGAAGAAATATGGCACTTGATTTTTTTTTTTTTAAAGGGAAAAGACAATTATCCAATTGATAACCACCCAGAATGTTTTATAACAAAAGATATGGCTTTTCAGCCTACATCAAAGCCCACAAACAACAGCAAAAAAACCCACTCATAGTGACTCTCCACATTCTAATCATAGCAGCAATGGACTCCACAAAATTTTCTATATATGATCTCTGCTCCTTGAAGACCACCTCATTCCTCCCCAACTAAATGCCCCAGAGGACCGCTAGAGGCCTTGCTTTCTCATTCTTCGACCGGAAGACATTGTGGCCTGTGTTGACACCACCGCATCTAAATGGACTGCAAAACTCCTCAAAAGACAAGTGGTTCCACCACCCAGCTCCCATGTGGTTCCATACCTATGTCACAAATGGACAAGAGAAAAAAAGATGATCCACGTCATCATCAACACTTCAACAGGCACACCTTATCCTCCTTGAGGGCCCACCTAACCCACCACATTCTCATCATGAGCCTACTCCTAAGCAACCAAATGAAAATCTTAATTTACAACGAGAATGCCACCCTCCAAACTTGATTGCAATCTTTCACCAGATCCATATCACCAATGGGTCCCCCACCAGATAGTCTCCTATAAGCAGCCCTCACCAAGAAATCACCTTCATCCCAACAAAAAGTATCATTTCCCATCTCTGGTTGGAAACCTTCCAGCTCCCCAAGCAAAATCTGGAAATCCTGAATCCTCACATCTGAGAGGTTCCCAGCAAAGGACGAGCACCACCCGCCTTCCTAAACTTCCGCCACCGATGCATCCCTGCTCGTAGACAACGCACAAAGTCTTGGGAATCATCCACACAGTCTCCCCTGACCCGTCCAATCATCCTGCCAAAATCTGAACACATCCCCCGACCCCATCATTGGTACAAAACAATCCTGCACTTTAGGACCCACCAAAGAGAGACCTCTAAGGAAATGCGAGGCATCCCTTAGCAGGGACAAGAGGAGATGCCACCACACCGAGATGCCATAGGAGGATCTGAAAACTCTCCCGACCAAGCCATCCCCATTCTTCAACAACCCTCCAATCCACTTCGTCAACATGCTGTCGTTCACTCTCCCCGGGTCTCTCACACCAAACCCCCCCTCCTCTACCGGCCTGCAAACCTCTTCCCATGCCACCAACCTTGCACCTAGCCCATTCGACCCGTGGTTCGACCAAAAAAATTCCTCATCAAGCCCAAAATCTTTTTTAAAACCTGTTGAGGCATCTTCAAGACAGAGATGAAATACGACGGCATCGCGACCAGCACCGCCTTGAGTAAGACCAACCTCCCTCCCCTCGACAACATCCTGGACGCCCATCCTGCCAATCTCCCTTGCAGTCTTCAAATCAAAAAGGACCACTCCTGGATCGAGATCCTCCTATCTGTCAGGGGAAGGCCCAGATATGTAATAGGCAACTTCTCTCGTTCCGTGCCAAGACTCAAACTGCACTCCCTCACCTCCTCCATCATGTGGAATGAAACAAAACTCAACTCGGAGAGGTTAATCTGTAACCCAAAAGCCTCCCCAAACAGCTCAAGCAAGATCCGCAGCCTCCTAACTTCCACCTCTACGCCTTCTACGAAGAATAACGTATCATCAACATATTGAAGCACCGGAATCTCTGTCCCATCTTCCAAAGAGAAACCTCTAACCAGATTTCTCTCACATGATCTACCCACTGATCTTGCTAACACATCTGCCGCTAGAACAAAAAGCATCAGAGGCAAAGGACACCATTGTCTAGCACCCTTTCTTGGTTGGATCCAACCTTTCGCCGAATTCCCATTAATAAGAACCGAGAACAAAGTTGTGGTGACACACCTCTTCATCCAATCGACCTAGAGAGACGGGAACCCCCTCTTCAACAAAGAGGCCAACACAAATGACCACTGCATTGAGTCATAGGCCTTGCTGAAATTCACCTTCCACATGAAAGCCTTCCCCTTTTTCCTCCTCCAACATGACAAAATCTCCAAGGCCACAATGTATCCCTCCAAAATGTTCTTGCCAGGAACAAAAGCTATCTACACCTAAGCCACAATCTTTGCCAGCACCCTCTTCAGCCTATTAGCCAAGATCTTTACCATAATAAGATAGATAGCATTGGAAAGAGCTATCGGTCTATACTCCTCAATCGCCTCTGCCCCATCCTTCTTTGGAAACAAGAACATATAAAATTTATTCAGCCTATTGAAACCCAGGTTTCCATCTCTGAACTCCTACAAAACCTGTAAAACATCATCCTTGATCATCAACCAGAATTCCTTATAGAAGAAAATAGGGAATCCATCAGGACCCGAACAACCATCCGCATTCAGCCCCCAAACAACCTTATGGACCTCCTCCTCAAATGGGCCGGCAATATTCCTCGCCTCTTCATCGCCAATCCGTGATACCCTGAACTCTAGCCATCTCCATCTTCCCCCTGCCTCCTCCCCGTGAACTCCTTGTAGTATCTCATAGCTGCCTCGCCACCACCTCCCTGCCCGTAAAAACCTCCCCACCAACCCGCAAACTATCAATCCAATTTTTCCTCCTTCCCAATGCCACCATATGAAAGAAACGAGTGTTAGAGTCACCCTTCCTGAGCCACTTCTGTCTAGACCTCACCTTCCACTCCACCTCCACCTTCTAATCTTCCTGCACCACCTGCAAGTGCCTTGATATTGGAGCAGATATACGGAAGACATACTTCACCAAGTCAATTTTCTCACTGTATAAAATGCTTGTCCAATTCAACATGCTTAGTCATGTCATGGAGAACTTGGTTGTTCGCACGATTTATGGCAACCTTGTTATCACAATAGAGTTTCATAAGAAGACTTGGAAATATACAAATATCTTGCAACATGATCTTTACCCACAACATCCCTGTAATCCCAGAAGTCATTGCTTTAAATTCAATTTTAGCACTTGATCTGGCACAAGCACTTAGATTTTTGCTTCTCCAAATAACGAGATTTCCTCCCAAGAACACAATATGGCATGTCGTTATCTCCTATCATCAATGGACCCTACCTAGTCCGTGTTTATATAGAATTAAATCTCAAGTCCATTTTGTAAAGATAAGTCCTCCACCAAGATTTTCTTCAAGTAACTAAGGATCCAATCAACAACCCTGAGATGAACATTGGGGGGAGCATGCATAACTTGGCCCATCACATACACTACATAGGTGATGTCAAGCTGAGTCAGGTCATCCACTTGTTCACATTTTATGCTTAGACGGAGATTGACTTCAATTGGAGTTGCAGTAGGCTTACAACCCAATTTTCTAGTTTCTTTCAGCAAGTGTAACACATACTTCCTTTGATATAGGAAGACTCCCTCCTTAGATCTAGCAATTTCAATTGCAAGAAAATATTTCAAATTTCCTAAATCCTTAATCTCATATTCTTTCACTAACCTTTGCTTAAGATTCTAGATCTCTTCTTTAGCATCCCCCGTAAGAAATATCATCCACATACGAAGGAAGAAGAGCATCTTTGCCTCCACAATGCTTGATGAATAATGCATGATCATTATTTCCCTATTTATTTCCTCGGTCCCTTGTAACAATTCTCAACCTCCCAAACCAAGTTCTAGGTGATTGCTTAAGTCCATAGAGGGATTTCTTAAGCTTACAGCACCTCCCTTTCCATTCAAAACCTAGTGGCATGTGAATATAGGCTTCCACCTTTAGATCCCCATTTAAGAAAGCATTTTTAAAATTTATCTGTTACAAGGGAAAGGAGAATTGCACTACTATGGAGAGAAGTACTTGAATGGAATTCATCTTCGCCACTAGTGCAAAGAACTCCATAGAAAGAAAAATAAGTTCCCTATTTCTCAAAAGAAACCCTAGATTGCTATATAGAGAGAGAGGTTAGGAGACAAATTACAACTATGTCAAGGAAAAGTAAACATAGAGCAGCCAAGGTAAAAGGTGCAATACTAGACTACAAAGAACATCTTTCTCGACACTCTTCCCTAAGCTAGAGCATAAATATCCATTATGCTCATGTTGGAACAGTATCAGTCAAAGAAACACGTGGAAGTGCTTTAGTGAACATATCAATAGCTTGATCTCCAAATGCCACAGGTGAGGTGTGAATCATTTTTTGACCATATCACGGATGTAGTGGCAATCCAACACCATGTGTTTTATTCTTACATGGAAGATCAGAAAAAGAGAGTACTGACTTATTGTCACACCTCATCTCCATAAAGCTAAATACAAGAACATGTAGATCCATGAGAACAAATCTAACCCACATGAGCTCAGACGTGGTTTGAGCCACAACTTTGTCCTTGATTCTGCACTCGAACTAGCTATCACAATCTATATCTTGCTCTACCATGTAACCAAGTTGCCTCTTGAAAACTAGGCTCATCGAAACTTAAGGAACCTAGTGGGCACATGGTGTCTGTCCCTGTGGATAGCCATGCTTAATCCAGCATCTATCAATAATATGTCCACTACGATGGTAGTGATCATAGAAGAGGCTATTACGTCCTCGTCCACGACTACCACTGCCCCTACGTGGTTGTCCTCTCCCCCTGCGTGAGGAGCCTCCATAACCACGACCAAAAGAACGCATAGCAGAAGAATCAATCATTGGGATAGGATCAAATATCTCAAGCCTGGATAGACAAGCATTGATCTAGGCAAGTGTAGCTATCTCAGTTGATCCTTCACTACCTTGTGCTCAGGGCCCAAAGTCGCAAGAAACTGGATGAATCTAATAGCCTCCCTCTTAGCCACAATAGGCACATATGATGATAAAGGCTAATAAGTGTCTTACTTATCCCACAAGTTCTTCAATGAGCCATAACAGTCTGCTAAAGACATAGATCCCTTCCTAAATGTATGTATCTCTTTAACAACCCAATAAAGATGGGCTATGTTGCTCTTGTATGCATCGATCTGATGAAGCACATCCCACAATTTTTTAGTAAAAGAATATGACATAACTTGCTTGGCAATATGCTCCATACTATTCAGCATACAGGTGGTAATCCAATCATTATCAGCCTCCCAATCATCAATCTTCTTATCATTCACCGGTTCCTCCTTAAAAAGAATGTATTTCTTCCTATGCGACCCTACAGAGGAAGAAAAAGTAGACCCAAGGAGAAAATTTGTCCATTCAACATTATAGGCGTTCCCTGCATATGAGGAGAGGTGCTTGTGGTAGATATCTTCCCCATTAAGTCACCAAGAACTTCCTTATGGTCTCCCATGTTAGACCGTCTTGTAGGAAGATGAACACCAGCACTAAAATCATACCATCAAAAAGACCATAAACAACAATATCAATTTTGAAATTGATTTTTCATATCATGTTAAGGCTCACGAGAGCCCAAACACCAATCTGAAAAATATTTGTCAAAACATGGACAGCCACACGGGGAACAAAATAGCAACAATAGTGCTATTACACATAGGCAAGGCCCAGACAAAGGCCCTGCTTCCCACAAGAATCGCTAGAGAGATGCGCGACAACCGATTGTAGGTGCAACAGCACCCAAGGGCATGATCGACAGTGGCACTAAGGATGGCCTGCAGGCCAGCAACACTGCTGGGCAGCCTGTAAACTGGCAACAGCGTGGATTTGTGGAGAACTCCACCTAGCAATGAAGGGATCCCCTTCTCAAGGATCAATCACACGAGAACCCTCGAGATTGAGTATTCAAAGTTGCACACAAATGCGATTGAAGATGGTATTTGGTGGGATATTGAAACATTGGTCTAGGACCCCGCTCCGATACCATGTGGATGGGAAAAGGTGTAATTAATTCAAAAGAAACCCTAGAGGTCCCTTTAGAGTGAGACATCTTGGGAGAATTACACACACCACCCCACATAATACAGAAATGACTAGAGACCATAAATCACTTGATATAAAAAATAACTCTCAACACATTCGCACAATTATTTTGGTAAAACTATTCATCCAAAGATCCCCAAAATTTTACCGTAGGTTTTGGCACTTTAGATTTACTATCCCACAAAATTTTTGTTTACAAGTTCCTTATAGTTCATTTACGTTTGGGCCTTTACATTGTTGCAAATTAGTCCTTACACCTTCTTTAGGAATTTACTACGAGCATTCTATAAGTTATTTTTGCGTAAAAAAATTTAGTTTGTTAGTTATTTATATCAAGCAATTTTCTTAAGATTTTTAGATTTATGAAAAAATAATTAGTTTTTATTTGCATTTAGGTCCCTATCTTGCATATGACTCCCTATCTTTAGGTTTAGTAATCCTTCCCTATTCCTAAAATATCAAAAAAAATCCAAAAAATCAAAAATGACAAAATACATTAGTTTTAGATAGTAATTAGCAATTTTTAGAGTTCGAGATTTTATTAAATGGTCATAATTTTATGCACAACAACAAATTTATTATTTGTGAAGTCTTGCGATTGAGATCAAGCCTATAACTTTCAATCGAGCCATTAGGTTGGCACTTCATTCTGAACACCCAATTGAAGCCAACCATAGTTGGGACAGAAGGAGGTTAGACAAGGCTCCAAATACCCATGGATATTGGAGTGGACATCTCATCTTCCATGGCATGTCACCCTTTCAGATCGAGGAGTGCCTCCTAATGAGTAGTACCTAGTATAGATACAACCAACATGATACTAACAAACTACCTATTCGGCTATTCTATAGAGTCAGACTCGCTATTGAACCATGCTTGGCATGACTGAGTACCCTTGTGTAAGGAGATAGGGAGATCAAGATCATCAAATCTAGGGTCATCTTCCTCAACTACATCTAATTGTTGTGAACCACATGGAGGTGTGCCTAAAACCTTTAAGTAGACACTACACTGTTAGTCCTTAGGACATTACAACTAGCAAAATCATCAATACTATCAAGGATAGTAATTAGCAGGTGCATGTGAAGATGTAGACTTAAAAGGAGGAGGTTCAGCTTCTGGCGTATAACAAGAAGAATACACCATCCTAAATCTGTTCTCTAGCACCACAATGCTATTAAAAGGAAAGGTAATAGGGGCAATAGCCTTACCCTCAAGAGTAGACTTGGTGGCATGTGGGTCAAAAGTGTAGTGAGGAATGGACTTACAAAAGGTGATGTCCACACTACTAACATAATGGCAATAACCAAATAGGGTCATAACATCTATACCATTTCCGAGTCTTAGATGTGTAACAAAAACACACTTGATGGCCCAAGGACACAACTAAACATGTTGGGAATAAGAAGATGCACAAACGTGACACACCTAACAACTTAGATGGAAACCTAACGAGCTCACGCCAAGAAAAAGGATAGAGCATTGAGGATTGTTTCTATTTCGTTATTTCTGTTATTATTGATTTCCTTAATTATGTTATAGTAGAGAGACATGTCTATTATTTTTCCCTTTGGCCTCTCCTCTACGAATAGAGGCCTATGATTTTTGCAATAGAATCAAGTTGATGTTTTCTTCCAACATGGTATCAGAGTGGCAATCCTATGCCAAAGATCTATACCTTCATGATTCCATCTTTCTTTCTCCACCAAATAAGAATCTCTAGCATCAGGGTGTATGAACAACTTCATTCTTGGGATTGACAGTAGCCAACCCTAGAAACTTGAGGAACAAGCCACCACCACCCCTGTCACCAGCTACAATGCCACCGGCAAGGATTTTTTCCTACAACACCCCTCCCCAACCTGCTTTATGTAAAGGCTTTATCGAGGGCCTCATCTCCTCTAAGGGATTGTAAGGGTCCAACACAACCCCTCTTTTCTGCCCTAACTCTGGTGACAGATCTGTCACCGAAAGGGTCACTGGAGTGCTGCCAAATACTTGATTTAGGGGCCTTCAGATCGACAGTGTTCCTGTTGCTACATAGGAAATTTTTTTCTCTACATGTGAGGCCTTGGATTGGAGAATAGATAATTGGTGAGCATTTTATGTGAAATTTTCTTACTATCTAGCAATTAGGTCATCGATTGGGAGTATTACAGCATTTGAAGTCGTTAATTCTTCCACTCAAGGATAGAGAAGTCATGGGGATTTCAAGAATCCCTTCTTTGGTCCAATCACCAACTTTTACGAAACCAATTATACACTGCTCTCAATCGATCCTCAATGTAGTTGAGGATCATGGTAAAGAACATATACTCAAATCGAAGTCCATCCACAAGACTGGCAAGTATTCTACCTAGAAAAAGGACAACACTATGGTAAAAGCGTAGATCATGAGCACAACTATTCAAAGGATTGCAACTAAAATCATGTATTACAAGACAACAAAGAAGATGCGGCATGTCCTTCGGCAGACATTCTCAAGATAAGAACACAGCATGTGTTCTACAACTTTATCGTGAGATTGCCCACATGAGACAAGATGGGAGACCCCTCGCTCATTACTATTTCGCCCTGAAGTCTACATTTGAGGGGCTGAATGCCGATACGCCTTTGTGTGCCTATGAGTCACACAAACTCTACAAGGAAAAGATCACGGTGGATTACTTTCTACCTAAGTTAGATCCATTCTATGAAGCAGCAAGATCACAGATGTTGAGCCACAGACAAAGATACCCACTATGGAGGAGGCTTATAACCATCTAAGCAAGCTTGTGATTTCTCTCTCTCTCCCCCGTTGGACAGGTTGAGCACACCTCTGCCATTTACGGCATTGTGGACAAGGACGCTCGTGGCTATGGATGAGGACAAGGAGGTCAAGGGTGTGCTAGGTCCCGATGCTCACACTTTGGGCAACTTTAGCATTCCAAAGTGATTTGTTGGTCCAAGTACAGGAAGCCTGCTAGTACTCACCAGCAGTAGCTAGCTCTAATCTTGGTTTAGAGACAACACCTATCACCAAAGCCGAATATGACAGTCCGATTCAAAGGCTATCCCAGCATGGACTATTTGCTTCACCCGCTGCTACACCTTTGGACTTGGAGATACTGCTGCCATCACCAAGTCTTCAAGCACATGTCTTGCCTATGATGTTAGGCTTGATGTTGTAGATTGGTTAGTCAACTTAGGCGCTTCTTGACATATATGTGGAAAGGCGCAGCAATTTGCTAGTTTACACCCAAGCTCATCTAGGAGGTCCATTGTTGTAGTAGATGAATGGAATTCTCCAGTCGCTGGTCAAGGGAAGGTTCAGATAGCCCCCCACATACAGCTACAGAATGTTCTTCATGCTACCGATTTTTCTTTGAATCTTCTTTCAAGTAGTCATATTACAAAGGAATCAAATTGTCGAGTAATAATTTATGTTGTCACTTGTGTTTTAGGATATACTAATGAGACAAGTGCTTGGTTGTGGCCGTGAGGAAGGGGATTTTATTGCCTTCTGCAGTCACCGTATGCTGGTCAGGCTACTAGCCTACTACATTTGTCGGAGGCTCTTTTAGTTATTTATGGCACCTAAGATTTGGACACCTTCCTCAGACGAAGTTGAGATGTATCATTCCGCAGATTCCTACCACAGCTATCTTTCAATGCGAGACCTATCAACTGGAAAAGCATCATAAGAGTTCGTTCCCTAGTCGATAGTGTCAAAGTTCTGAATCCCTTTTTCAGTTCATTCATTTTGATGTATGGGATCCAAGTCGTGCTCCTGATCACATGGGGCACAGGTTTTACCTTGTTGCAGTTGATTTTTCTTGATTGGCATGGGTCTTTTTATTGAAGTCCAAGTATAATGTTAGCACTATAATAAAGAATTTTCTTATTGAAATAAAGAATCAATTTGATACTCATGAGAAAATTGCTAAAACTAATAATGCTCTAGAGTTTTGTACTCATTCACTACGGTCTTTGTTCCAAGGACTAGGAAATATCCATTAGACTAGTTGTCCTTATACCTCTCAATAGAACGGTGTTGCAAATAGGTAGCATCGCCATATTTTGAATGTTGCCAGGACCTTACTTATTCAGAACAGCGTCCCCTTACCATATTGGGGAGATGCTATTTTTAATAGTTGTTACTTGCTAAATCGTATGTCGTCTACTATTCTTAATGAGGAGGTTCTTATTATATTATGTTCCCTAATAAGGAACTCTTTGGAGTCCCTCCTAAGGTCTTTGATTGTGTCTTTTGTTCACATTTCTGGTCCCAACAGGGGCAAGTTGTCACCCAGAGTAGTCAAGTGCATATTTGTGGGTTACTCTAGGACCCATAAAGGATACAAATGTTATAAACCTATTGCCAATGTCAATGCCAATGTCTCTTTCTTTAACTTTGTCCCTTACTACTTCTCAATGGGGTCTCGTATTATTGCTTCTACCCCTAAGAGTGAGTGAGCTCTTCCCATTCCGACTCCTAATATTGAGTAAAGGGTGATGCCTGAGAATGGACAGGACAGTTAATTCTTGTTGGTTTATTCATGTAGGCTCAAACACCAGCATGACCCCTCCACAAGTGCCTAGGCCTTCACCTTCTCTTGAGGCAATCCATTCTTCCGATAGTACTGATGATTCTTCCAGTACTAATGTCTAAGATATTCTAACATCTCAGGATAACTTCCTTACCACTAGAGCCTATTGATATAGCGGGGTCAGCAGATGACAGAGAGGATGTCAATCTTAACCTACTAATTGCCTTGTGGAAAAGGACTAAAACTTGCACTCTACATCCCATTTCAAGAAATGTGCCCCTAGCCAGCCTCCCTCAAAAATACAGGAAATTTGTACTAGCTCTATCCAGTGTACAAATCCCTTCTACACACTAAATGGCTCTTGGACATCCGTAGTGGAGGAAAGCTATGCAGGACATGCCCGCATTAAACTCATGAAGGGCGTAGACACTTGTGGATCCACCATCTAATGCTACAATCGTTGGATGCACGCAGGTCTTCAATGTCAAGTACTTGCCTAATGGCTCAATGGAGCGCTACAACAAGAGATTGGTGGCAAAAGGATACGTGCAAACCTACAGCATTGATTACTTCGATACCTTCTCCCCATCAGCAAGACTTCCTACGGTCTGGATCCTTATCTTAGTTGCAGTTTACCTTGATTGGTGTTTACATTAGTTAGACTTTAAAAATGCCTTCTCTATGGCAATCTTGAAGAAGTGTATATGCAATAACCTACGGGGTTTGAATCTGAGAAGGATTGTTGCTAAGTTTGCAAGTCCCTTGGTGATACTTGGCAATGCACAGTGTCGCAGAAGGCAGAACACACATCAAGGGGTTGCACATATATCCCGAGGCACAAAGGAGGCCAACGACACCCTCTTAGGTTCAATATAGTTCATGGTCTTCCCAAGAAAAAACTGGCCCTAATACCATGTGAAGATTTAGATAATAGAATACTTTATTATTGAATATCAAGAAACAAAGCATAGAGTTTGGTCCTTTTATATAGAGAGAGAACCAATCCTAATTCCATACCAAAAAAAAAGGAAACAAAACATATCTCTTCAAATCTAATCAGATTTCTAATAATCCTAAAATATATCTCTAACAAATCTCTAAAACAAAACTAGAAAAGGACAAGATGGGAAGCGGATAATTCCACAGCTAACATGCTTTTCTCTAACAAGATTATTTTGAAATTTTTTGAATAAAAAATACATACTTTTGGATTATTGCAAAAGGAAGTAATAAAACATTAAAAGGAATATTACACCGATGAGCTTTGTCAGTTTCTTTTTCTTAAAAGAATACCCCAGTGAATTCCAGAAAAAGGTAAATAACCCCTTCCTGGGCTGTTTGGATAAATACAAGATGAGTGAAAAAGCATCTTACTTCCAACAAAATCTGATATTTCTTTTTGTTCTTTACTATCCAGCATGTCACGCCCTGACAATAGATAATTTAACAAAAGTAGCACTATAATTGCAAACAGTAAATGTGCAATGAATATCTCGTTCTTTTGTGTTATGCAACAATGGAAGAATGGCCAATGTGGAAGCTGCAATCACATACATGGAAACCTGAACAGGCAGTATTGGCATCATCATGTGCCATTGAAGCCAATCAATCTCATGCAATACACCAGGAAAGGAAAGTGAGTAATCCTCTTTGGCATGATTGCTGGAATGATTTCTGCAAATTATGCTAATCTGATGGTCAGCTTGATCTTTGTAGAGGTCTTGGACTGCAACTAAGGAATTCATTCTAGAATACAACATCAATTTGAGGATCTCAAAGTGTTCAAAAGGCAAGTAATAGATCAATGGAAGCACCCAATCATTTGATGCATCAACATGACAGGATTCACTTCCATGAGCACTAACTTCTTGCTGCACCGTCTCAATCAAGTGTTGCAAATCCAAATCAAATGATGCTTTTCCTCCATTATCTTCAAATCTAAGCCCCAAAACCAAATCCTTCATTCTAAATTTAAATGAAGCCAATCCACAAATGAACGGCATCTCGAAATCCATGTATACAGATCACAAACTTCACAAAACTGAATCCTAAGAAGTAAATAAAATACTAGATCCAAGTTCCAAGCTGACCCCAAATCTAAGAAGGAAGCCCTAGGGTCGAGTCAACTACACTCATACAGTGTCGAATAAACAAATAGCATAAGTGCAACAACAAGAACACCAAAAAGATCTTGATGTATGTGGAAAACCCCTCTACTAAGAGAAGGGAAAACCCACGGGATAAGTGCACCTAAGAGCCGGATATTCTGTTCATTCTTCTCCTCGAAATCAATTGTACCAGGTCACATATTTTTTATAGGCCTCCACTTCCACATCTCTCTCATCTAGCAAAGTAGGACTAACCACATACCAAGCATCCATTCGGATACTTAGATAAATCCAACCACCCATCGACACTAATCCATATAACTTTCAACAGTATATAAACAGGCACTACGTTAGAATAATCATGATACTTCTATTGTAATTCAGGTGCTTACAGGGAGACGAACCTTCCATCCTCGCAGGTGACTCCATTCCACGCACAAGGGTCAGCCTCCCCTTCCTTCTCTCCCCAATTCAACAGAAGCCCATTTGGGTCAACCTCTATCCTCTCCCTAAATCTCAGCGGCGCGCTCCCTGCAAAGATCCCACGAAAAAGGTCACAGCTTGCGACCCTCCACAACACCACAAACGAACAAAAAAAAGAGTCCCACGATACCTTCTTCGTTCAAAGCAAAGTAAAGATCCAAGGAGCGGACTCCAAACAGCAAAAGGACAACAACGAACGCCATCCCGGCAGAGCCCCTAATCCCACCCATTCTTCCAGCAAAGCTCCCTCCTTTCAATCTTCAAATGGCCTCCCACTAGGGGATTCTATGTCGGGTAGTCGACATCTTGCGGGAAGAACGTCGATTTCCACCACGACAGCAAGGACGAGGACTGGGGGCGGTAGGGGGGCTCGAAGTCCACGGGGGAGAGAAGGAGCAATAAGCGAGAAAAGATCGCTCCTTTGCATGTTGGTTGGGTCCGTGGGCTCGATGGCGTGAGGTCTTGGGAGCTGATTTGACGAGGTCATCGATTGCGACCGACCGTGGAGAAGAAGTGGTGGTCGTGGTGGTCGACGTCGTGCTCGCGGTGGCCGAGGTGTGGCTGTTTAAGTTGCAGTTGTAGGGTTTTCAAAGTTGGCATCTTCGCATTTCTACCTCTGAAAGAATGAAGAGGGAAAGTTTCTCAGGCACTCCCTCCTCAACTTTTCCTTAATTTTCAACCACTTTCCACGGCTGGACGACGGCATGTCGTGACAGTTGATTGCGGATATCCTATGCTAATTTGAAAATGTCTGGCCGAATTTTTGGGAAAATTGAAGAGTTCTTGTGCGGATAAGTTTCACAGCCTGAAGAAAATTTTAGCTGAGATTTAAAAATATCATTCTTATAAGTTCTCGTAGAAATGAGTTTTGAGTTGGGTATGTGTATCATAAATGAGTTAAACACACACATGCACGTATACACTTGAATCACTTTTATGGACTTTGAACATATTTAAAAATTTCAATTATCTCGATCATTTTTGCAACTTCGACCCCATCTTTTTTCTTTCCATAAGAAGTGTTTCTTTCAAGTGTCCTTATCTCTCAACCATATCTCCTGTTATGGCTTCTAAAGGTAATTATATTAGACCGTGTGGAATTCGATTACAGATCATCACACCCTAGAGCCTAGTTTGGTAATAAGGACAGATTTTGTAGGATAATTTCCTTGCAATTAGGTTTATTACATTTCTATTTGGAATATAGATGATTTATCACACTAGGTTAACCTGAAAGTCTTTGGCATATAGAGAGATAACCTACTGAATTATCTTGTGTTGTATGAAATGGAGGAGAGGACTTAACCTATGATATGAGCCTATTTCATCTCTTTACCAAGATAGCTTATCCAAGGTTAAGTCTCTTTACTATAGATTAAACAACCTCACAAGCCAAACATGCATAGCCCACATATTTTGACTTATTTCAATAGCCAAACTAGACATAAAAGTAACAACATCATCCATGCGTTAGTGGTCACAATTTATTATGAACTTTTCATCCTATATTCTTGTTAATAAGAATAATTATATTTTTGTTACCGCAAAAGTGTTAAAAGAAAAACAAATATAAATTGGAAATTTATGAATTAATTATATTTAATAATCAAGACTATGTTGATTCAATTTTAACCCTCCTACAACCAAAATAAATTGATAATTTTAATAAAATTATTAGGCCAAGTTAATTTGCTTAAGAATCGAAGTTTTCAATTAATTTATATCTATTTAGCTCAGTTGAATCTGATTTCAACTTTTATAATTGAATGAAAATTATAAATATGCAATTAAACACACAAATCTTTTTTTAAATAACAGAATGACAAGTAGTCAAAGCTTTTTTTATACCTATAAAGAGATGAGAGGAGAGAATAACTTGATTATATATGGAAAGGGTGCAAGTTAGATATCGTCATGTTATAATATAGTTATGAAATTTTTATATAAATACAATCAAGAACTTTCAAAATTATTTATATGCCATGAAAAAATGTGTAGTTACAAAATTAAAATAAAAGGATTAATACTATTTAAATTAATGTCAACTACTATATCGATCCTTGTATAAATCAAGATGAAACTAAGATTGCATCAATTCTTCTTCTAATACAAATCCAAAAGCATGAATGAGCAATTCAAATTTCATCTTGATCGGCACAAGGAGATACACAAGAATTGACATTTATGTAAATAATGCTAAATTTTTATGACTCTATGTAAGTATGTATTTTCTTATGATATTTAAGTAATTTTAAAAGTTTTCATGGCATTTATGTAAAAAACTCTATATTATTTAGTTTTACACGTAACAATCAATTTGATTTGATTCATAATTATTTTTTGATAATTTAAACTAATGATGAGCATCGATTCTTGACAATGATGGGTTGGTAATCGAATTAGAAAAATATTTTTCGATCCAATTAAGCTTATGTTTTTTCCTCTTTCCGTTGAATAGCCCTAAGCATGATGTTGACATGATCTAATTATTTGACATGATGCTTTGTTAGGAGGAAGATATCCAATAATGGCTTTGGTTACATGAATCGATATTACTAAGAGCTATGTAAGTGGAGCATATCTTTGTAAATGTGCTTGCCACGAGAACAACTAAGGGCCGAGCATACATCATAACCACTACTGTGCATAGCACGTTGGTATACCTATTTTTAAATTATAATGAGAGCCGTCACCTTTTATTTGCAAGTTAAAAGGTATCATTAGCAACCAAAAAAGTTACATATAGGAAATCAGGCCAAAGCCAAACACCCATCAACACTCCCTCCTGCACATAACCTGCCCAAAATATGATTAGGTTCTACAATATTAATAGGGACTTTGAGCAACCTAAACAACATAAAACATGGGTGTTCAGAGACCATGAAACAGCAAGCCTGGTTAATGGCATCACTATAAATCACCACCTCCTTGTAAGCTTAACCAAGATCTTCATGGATTGCATTAATTTCCGCTTACTCGACGGATTGTACCTTGATCACTATCGCCACCACAGATGAAAGGAAAAGGGGAACTCCTACTAATACGATTTCCCACTTTAAAATCCTGTCCTTGATAAATCATAGGCATGGCTTCATCTTCGACTTTGACATTTAATAGGGTAGACTTCTCACCACCCATTATTACCCCCACATTCTGCAGCAAAAATGAGTAGGCAAGGTAGCAACATGAATTTTCAGGACGTTATTAGCAGAACTCCATAACAACTAAAAGAGATGGATTTTTTGTAACAAAATCCTGACATTATCTCGTGTAACGACTGATGTAAAATCGAATCTAAAATCCTCGGATGATATCTATAACAAACATGATTTTTCTCGCCTTATAAATAAACCAAATGGCCACCGTCTTAGGTGAGTTGAAAACCACACTTAACAAGCATCCCCTTTCAGAAAATTTGGATGCTTAACCTCCGCAGCTGATTGAACTAATACAAGTCTCCATCACCACCTCACCATCCAACAAAAGAACCACACAACCCCTTAGAGTGGACAGCTGCAAATAACATTCCATGTATCTTCGATCCCTTGACCACATGATGCACACCAGAGCAAATTTAATCTTACTGCCAGCAAGGATTTAGTGGGAAGAGCAAAAAACTGCAGCCTTCCATATGAATATTTTTGTATAGGTAACCACATTTTTTATCCTCCAGATTCCTTTACACCTTACAAGATCATTAATTATTCTCGTCACCTCATTTAGACCATGCCATCCCAAAAGAGATTGGTTGGCCGATTTTATTATAGAATGTCCCTCAAGATTGTGCTTCCAGACCACTTCATCCTACCCATTATGAATTTGAGTTTCTTCAATAGCCAAAGCTAATGGAGCAGGAAAATACAGTAGCAATCAAGTATGGCTACCATTCTCCGATTTCTAGACTGACTAATGCAGGCATGTTGATAGATAAGGGAACATTTACATTGTCTATCATAACCATCCCATCCTAACCCCTAACCCATTGATCGCACGAGATTCTGTCACACTTTGAGGGATGAGAATTGCTTGTATGCTTGCTGAACTAGCCAAAAGGGTTGGCCAAAGTTATTTAAAGAGTAATTTGTATAGAACTTATCATATATATACATAGTATAGTCGTAAATACATAGGACCACCAAGGTTCCAATTAGAGCAAGGACCCAATATATATATATATATATATATATAAGGGTGCGAGTGTGGAAATGTGTTGATTTTAGGAGCCTAATTGTGTGACGTAATTGATATATAATGATTTGAAAATTTATGTTGAAATAAATGAAATGTGATAGAGGTTTTTAGTCTCATATTGAAAGTGAATAAATCTTTTTGTGAGTGTAAAAAGCTTTTACCTCCCATGGCTTATGTAGTAAAGAGTATGAGGTGGGGTCATGGACCATGAAAACACGCACGTGCCTTGCCCTGTTCTCAACTTGGGTGAGAATTAATTTGGAACATAAACTTTTTTGCTACATATTTTTAATCTCATTGTTTTTATCCTGGATTTGTTGATCAATAGGTCAAGTTTGATTGATCAGTTGGTTTGGTCAATCAGGATGCTACGCGTTCCTACTATGAAGAAGAATGTTCTCTTTGGCTATTTGTTAGTTAAAGAAGGTTTTAAGTTAATTTTAAATGTAATAAAGTTGTTATGTTAAGACATAGTACACTTGTGAAAAGGGATATTTGATAGATTTTAATATATTATTTAAAGTAAGATGTGATGTATCATGTAAAAATACTTTGAATAATGTTAGTTTTCATTCAATTTAATCTATTTATAGTAATATTGAATCTTCTAATACATAACATGGTAGATTCCGGTGATATATGTTCACTTTTCACTTTTTTTAGTGAAAATCCATTTTCAGCCGGTGGCTTTCATTTTTAATTGTGTTAATTTTCAACCAAAGTGTTTTGTTACGTGGGAGATGAGTGTTGCAAGATGTGTCTTTTACTTTTCTGCTACAATATACGTGTATCATTATATGTAACAAGTGTGTTTAGCCCTACGCTTTGTTGCGAGATCAATGGGAAGAAAAAAATATAGAGAAATAGCGATGTGAAAATTCACGTGGAGTGTCTATGCACGTGATGACGGTTGTTAACTAGGTTTTGTTATAGTGTTGTAGTATAGCTAGTTATTGCCATCATTACAGATATTTTTTTTTTACTCAGAAATAAAAGAGTTCCCGAGGTCGAACTTAGGGAGCAAGTCGTATTCTAGAAGTATAAATTCTTATTACAAAAATAAAGAGAGAGAGAGTGTGTGAGAGATGAAAAATTTGGTGGCTTCTTCTTCTTCTCTTCTTTCTTCCTCTTTGTCTCTTCTTTCTTCTCTTCCTGTTCTTCTTGTCTTCTCTCTTCTGTTCTTCAGATCTTCCTCTCGTGCTCTTCTTCTTCTGTTCTTCCTTGTTTTCTCTTCTTTTTTTTCTTCAGATCTTCTTCTTCTTCTTTTTCTTCTTTCTTGTCCTTCCTCTTCTTTGCCGCGGTCCTGCTTCTTCTTTTCTTCTTCTTCCTTACCTTCAAGACGTCGTCTGATCTTGCAATTAGACGACTTAAACCGTTGCTTCTACAGTGTCTCCCTTAGCTTCCGTCTTCTTCTTCTTTGTGTTCTCTTCTTCTTCTTCTTCCGCAGTCCTTCTTCTTCTTCTTCACCTGTGCCTGCACACTTCAAGGTTTTCGTCAGAGGGCAAAACCTACTCTACCTTCCCCCCCCCCCCCCCCCCGCGTCTCTCTCTCTCAGAATTCGCTCTTAGGAAAGCTCTCCCAGAGCAACCGGGTAATCGGGTACACGGGTCGCGCCCGGTACCAGGCCCACCAGCGTGCAGTGGTGGGCGAGGAGTGCAGGTCGGCCTTAGTCGGGTCGGGCCAGGTCCGCGGGGCATGAGCGCGGACGAGGCCGGGTAATCGGGCGGGTGAAGGGGACCTCACCCTATGATCTGAGGTAGACAGCTTAAGGCACTTTTTGCCTTTAAGCGCTTGCTTGCCTCGGTGAGTTTCCGAGGTGGGACTAAATGTCCCACCTCAATTGGACGCCCGCGCGGAGGAGGCAGCGGCAGTCGAGGCTTCGCGCGAGGGCTTTGCCCCAACTGCAGCCTGGCACTTCGCGAAGATACCCCGCACAGCCTGGGAGCCTGATCTAGGCGCGGCGCGCCTGGAGCAGCAGGTCGAAGGAGCTTCTTCACTCGTTAATGGTGGCGGCGAGCGAAGTACCTGCCCACAGAGAAACGGCCTCTCGGCCTAATCAGATGCGCGGACCTTCGCCGTAGCACGGCGAAGGTGGTCGGAGGGTCTGCAGGTGGCGGGGCGGAGCCTAAGGCCCGCCCTAGGTCAAACTGCGGGTTGGGAGATGGGTTTGATCGGTGGTCTGCAGAGGGTGATTGGTGGAAAGTGGAAGGGCGGAGGTTGATCAGGGTGAGGAGGCGAAGGTTCTGCGGTGGTTGGCGAGTCGTGTGGGTTGCTGGAGTGATGGGAGCGGGTCGCCGGAGTGTGGCCGGAGGTGGAGAAGGGGAGGGTGATTGGTCGGAATCGAAGGCGACAATAAAGGTTTAAAGTGTGGAAAAGGAAGAGGGGAGGAAGAGGAAAAGTTATGCCTACTTAGCAGGACGAGGAGGGGTTGGAGCAGGTGACAGCCGTATCGACTGTCGCCGGAGAAGAAACTGCCCAGAGGAAGGGGCGACGGTGAGGACGGGGCAGAGGCAGCGCGCGCCGGTATTGCGCGGCGCGGAGGAGAATCAGGAAGAAGTCTCTGCTGCTGGTATTGCGGCAGGGCGACGAGGAGGAGGAGGAGAAGCCTCCGGAGCAATGGGGCGTCTGTCGAAGTGGGAAGAGAGGAAGTGAGGGGGTATCTCCGTCAGATCCGAGCTAGGAAGAACGGCGGAGCGACGGGGGTATTTATAGGGGCAGAACCAGAGAGGAGGGCGGAGGGAGACGACGTGTTTCCCTCGCCGGAGGACGCCGGAGGAAGGATACCCATACCGTCCGTGCGTTCGCACTGCCGGTATGGGTGATTGCAGCCATCAGGGGGGTGTTCCTGCGACGGCTGACGACGTAGGGCACCCCCATTTGACTTGGCAGGCTCCCTCCCTTACCCTGCGCGGCGTCATGCTCCGCGCAAGGTCGCCGGAGCATGGTGCTGCTCAGGTTTTGCAGGAGGGACCTAAACGCAAAGAACGAAGGAGAGTTAGGGGTCAAAATGTGAGGGTTCATAAGTTGAGGGCCAAAAAGTAAATATATGAGGACCAAAGTGTAAAGTTGGTCAAGAAGGTTTCTTCTTAGGCTCAAGTTTTTATACATGACTAATTAGGATCTAAGGATTCTGATGGTGAATTTTATTTCTAGATTAAACCTTGTTTGACCGGTCAATTTACGTAAAAACCCAAATTAAGTTGTTAATTGAGGATGGTTCTCAATGTAGGTCAAAATGGATTCCTAAGGTCAAATTGAAGGTTCTAAACCCTAGAGATTATTTTTCTATGAATTTTAGAGGGTTTATTTGATTTTTTTCTCTGCCTCGAACCTCGTGTATTTAAGTGGATTTGTTTTTTAGGGTTACAAGATGTTATTTAATTCGTCAGAGTTGTTGTAGCCCTTGTTAAGTTATTTCATCCCACTTTTCTTCTTATTAGGTTGTTTTGACCTATGTTTGGACCCTGAGTTACCCTGTTTTCAGATTGGATTGGTGAAATTACATTTTTACCCCTCAGTTTATGTTTTCTTTGCAAACTCAGAATCTCTCTGAACCAAGCCTTTCTAAGATTATGTAGGAGCTTTTATTCTCTGTATTAGGTCAAAATGAGCTAGTTATAACTTATAATGAGGTTCTCATCAACACGCATGGGTATTAAATTTGAAAAAAACTATATAAAGTCAACCAAACCTAATCCTATTTACATTATTATATCCGATGCCACTATTTAGAAGTAAAGTACATATTGCATCTGGCACTAAACTATTTCCATGTACCGAGGCACATATATATACAGCCAGTTTGTGTGTTGCTCGATGCAATGCGATGGTCATTATACCTAATGTCTAATGAATACCAATGAGATCCTGCTATTTTAAGTGCTAGATGTTCAATTGTAAAATATTTGCTACATCAATTAAGCATTTTAACTGCTAGGGGCAACATCCATTTACACAAAGGACCACTTTTTTTTGTTTTCGTTAAATTTTATGACAACGGCTTGGGGGGGGGGGGGGGGTAATTGGAAATACGAGAGAGGGGGATGGATGGCAATTATGTGTTATGGGAGAGCGACGAAGGTGGAGGGTAGAAAGGTACTGGAGAGAGAGAGGGAGAAATGGAGGCACTTGGGGAAGAGCATGAGAAAGGGGGTAGAAATGGGGGTTGCGGAGGGGATCAGGCAGGAGGAGTGAGGGGGTTGGGTAACTCGGCGACGGGGTGGGGGGAAGGCAGGAGGAGTCGACGTAAGATTAGGGAAAACCTTCTTTGAGATACACTAGTGAGCAAGTTCGTGATTTGCAGTGGAAATAGTGTAATTAATAATAATAAATAAAAATATAAATAAATAATATAATTTATTAAATCATCTAATGTATATATAGATAATTTTATTTTAATAATTAAAATTTTGTCTATCTTAATAATAGAATAATAATATATGATATGCATAATATATATGGGAAAAATTTTTAAAAATAATGCTAATTAAAAATCACCTAAGTCATAATTTGAAACAAAATTTTCATTGTGACACACAACATAAAAATGCTATGGCTATCCGAACAATCACTCAAGCGGTGAAAGTATAACTCCATCCTTTTTTTCTTTCTTTAGACAATAATATCAACCTCTTCAAAATTATGAGTTAACCGATACCTACTAAATTTCTATCTTAAGTAATAGGATAATATGATCCGTACAATATATATTGGAGAGAAATGTTAAAAAATAATGCTAATTAAAAATTACCTAGGCTGTGATTTGTAACAAATTTATTACTGTGACACACAACATCCAAATGTTATGGCTATACCAATAATCACTGAGACCTAGTTTAGAGTGCGGGTTAACCATTCCTTTTGGGGGTTAACTCCTATTTACTAAAGGGGATAATCCAACCCCATTTTGCACTGTTAACACAGGTTATCGCAACCAGGATTTAAAGGGTGTTGACTTAACCTCGTTTCAACCATCATTCTCTCTCTCCTCTAAGTGTTACCTCTCATCTGACCTATGTCCCAACTTGCCCCTTTTGCCCTCTTCACTCTTGTGACAACGCGACACTTGTTGACCTATAATATTTATATGCTTACCCTTCGTATTTAATTCCAGATTGCTTTCTCTTATTAACTTATATTGTTATTTATTTTTTTGTAAATTGCATAAAACACAATTTCAACTTTCAACTATCATTCAAAATGAAATCATTGCCTTTTGGGTTTTCATAACAGCTTTTCTTGGAAGAATGATGGAACCATTTCTAGGTGGTTTTTTCGAATTTGAACATTTAAAAAATCTAATTGACATATGAAATTACTACTTTGTACTTTCATTTTATTTTTTTATGTATTTTCCACTCTCTTCATATTTGTAACACAAATTTTTTGTCTTTTCTTTATCCTATGGAGGTGTTCTCCACATGATCTTTGGATGGGGAAGAAACTTGAGTATCAACTGAATTACACTTTGATGAATATACTTATCATTGTTGTTGCACATGTTATTTTGTCGATGGTTGATGAGGACCAAGGTGTACATATTTCAATCTCCTCCAATTCTCAACCACAGATGTAACATAAGGTTTCAACTAGTTTTTAAACTTGTATGCATTTACTTTGTAAGAATAAGTTTGTGCTCTCTAGCTACATAGAATTAGCAATGTAATTTTTTAACATATCAAATATGAAATGAAGTCCTATATGAAATTCATAGCATGATGGAGAGTTTGGTTATGTTATTTTCTATAGGGAATCTAATAAAAAGGAGATTTTGCCCAAAATTTCAGTTGGATAATCTATGTGAATTTTGTGCCATTTATATGTTCCCTGTCCATTATTTCATTTGTTAATTGATGGTAGGAGTTTGAGAATGTGCTAAATAATACATTAGCTTTGTGTAGAAGTTGGATAATGATGTCAGTAAACTCTAGCTTTTATAACATGGTTGGGCAATGCTAAACAAATAAGTGGCAATGTTCGAAAATGATAAAACATGATGCATGTTATTTTCATTGCAACAACTGCATCTTTTTATTTCCTTTGCAACTTTATTTAATGAGATTGTTATAAGATATTTCTACAAAATGCCTCTAATATAAAATAATATAAATTTAAAAAAATAATTCCAACTAACTTATCTACCTTATAAGAGCAAAAAAATCTATTACCAACTTACCTCGCATCTCAACCCCCACTCCCAATTTAACACCTCTCTTTTACATCACAAGTTAACTCCCATTCATAACCCTCATTCAGTAAATACAAATAGAAGTTAACTTCTGTTTGTAAGTAAATACAAATGAGAATTAATCATTGTTGTGACTTTACCGACCCAAATTATCTGATATGCACCATAAACTAACCCTAAATTTTGAAAGTATAACTCCATCCATTTATTTTAGACAGCAATAATTACTTACTCAGATGAGCCACCCTACTAAATTTAGAGGCAATTAAGTCTCCTCATAGAGAGATACACATACAGACAGATAGATAGAGGAACAGAGGAGAGAAGTGGATGGGAATTAGGTGAGAGAGAGAGAAAGACAGGAGAATACAGAGAGCAGCAAGAAGGTGGGGGACGGAGGGATCAACACCTGGTATTCCGATACAAAGAGATGTGTCTTAAAAAAAAGAGGAAAAGACAAGAAATGCTCACCCACGAAGGGAAATACGCTACGTGGAAATGGGGAACACAAAATAAAATAAGACGAAAGAAAAAGAAATCGTCTATAGATCAAGATCCGAATGAACTTTCGAAGGAGAGTGACATCACACTCGTGAAATAGCTAAGCTTCAGCAAGATAGAATCTCGAAGATTGTATTAATAAGTGACCGAATAAATCGATCCCTGACCAATGTCAGAAAATTAAACCGTAATAACCGGAGGTCACACGTGATCCCACAACCAAACAGATCTACACAAAAAAAACAGAAAAAGAAAGGCCAACTCAGCCCCGCACCAAAAACACCACAACAAACAAAAGAACGACACCAAAAGCACGAACCACACCAAGCAACCCCATAGCAACACTAGGTCGACGGTGAGGGGACGACATGCATCACACAATCGGACGACTAGGCAGTGCAGTCGGACGATGAGGCGGCCAATAGACAATGTTGGTCGGCAATCAACGCAACAGCACTCCAACGTTGAAGGCGAATGCAGACCGTGCTCATCCCACATGCGCACCATCAAACCTCAAGAATGGCCAGCGCCGTAGCCAGACCTCCCCACGATGTCGATCATCGACAATGAGGAAGGACGGCCTTAGGCGACAAGAAATTACGATCTTGTTGAATGATGCTTTAGGCACATCGGAATCTATACATGGTGGCAAAGGGCTCAAATCTTCTGCGTGGCATATTTGAAAGGCATACTTAGAATACACATCTATTCTTTGAATCGCTATTCCAATAACTAAAAAGGGTGCTGATGCTCTCGTCGTTACACATACACGCGGAAAAACAAACCAAGGATGGTGGTTGGCACGTGGACATTGTTGTGAAGAAATGCTTGTCTGCCCTCGCTCGGTTGGGAAAGTTTGCAAAAGGCTCTAGTGATTTATAAAAATAGGCATTCTGTATGTTTTTCTTTTCCTTCAAATTTCAATAAATTATGATGCTCACCGGTGTAGCTTTAGGCATTACAAATCTATGTCTTAAGAAGCATGGAGAGAAGCCCTCACTTGATTCTTCGCATTGAATATCAAGTAATTACAGAATATACGATGGATAAAACATATACCGTCACTAAAATCAAATTGCAATGCATCTAGGATTTGGTTGGTGTGTGTTATTGTTCTTTAATATCAGGGTAAATGGAAAATTGGCATTTCAATGTCCTATCCATTTTATTGTATATTCAATTTTATTCCAGGTACTTTCTAACATCATTCTTTCTAGAATAACTTTCTAGTGTAGATGTACAAGCAGTTGATAGGCAATGACCGACATTGGCTACCATACAACATAATGTGCATATGATAAGGGAATCGGTGGAGATAAGGATTTTATTCTGTGTTGAGTTTGAAGTATCATTGGTAGCAGTTAAACCAAGTTTTGAAACTTAAGCCTAAAAGTTGTATTTTTCCTTTCCAAATTAAATAGTCGTCGCTAAGACTTTCAAACTTGATTTCCTTTCATGTAACTCGCTTGGACCTTTTAATTAATTAGTACTTGCAAAGTGGTGTATGGAACATATTTTAGTTGGATTTGCATGATCAATCTGGCAATGACTTTTCTCGGACATGAACTCAAAAAAATCTCTTGGCTACAAAATTGTTATTGTTGTGCATCAACTATTTATATGATAATCTAAATCACGCAACAACTTTTAGAATAGATGTAGAAGTTAGGTGATAAATGATGACTGACATCGTATTAGAATAGAAGTTAGGTGATAGCACAATTGGTGGAAGGACTTTTATTGTGTGTTGAGTCCGAGGTATAGAATACCACAACTCAAGCTTTGGAACTTAAATATAAAAGGTAGATTTTTTATTGCAAATATTTTTTTTTTCTAAATTTTCAAGCTAGAGTTCCTTCATATGACTTGCTTGATCATCTAATAAATTAGTACTTGCAATTAGGGATAAGAAATGGACCTGATCTGTGAGGGGCCACCTAAGTTTGGCCCAACCCATTAAGTGGACCTAGGGCCATTTAATTTCTAAAATCTTGGACCAAATCCAAGCTCAATCCAAAGTAGGTCATTTATTTTTCAAAAAGAATAAGGAAGTATGTAATGTAATAAATAAAAATTTAAAAAAAATAAAAAAATTTGTGTAACTTAATTCTAATTGATAGCAAATACTACAATACTAATTCTTAGAATAATAAACTAATTAAAATTATAAAATTAAAATTTAGCATGCTTTCTTGCTATCTTAATAATGCAAAGAAACAAGAAATATTCAAAGAGATAAGAAAGAAACTACAAAGATCTATGTTATTTATTGTGTTATCCCAATATTTGGTATTTTAAAATTTGAACATAATATATTTACAAGTTATTTATTTATTTTCTATATAAAATTCGTATATGTATAAATTTAGCATATGGGTCCTAAACAAGTCAAGCATCTAGATAGAGTAGGCATAGGCCTGTTGGTGCTAGAGCACCACGATCATTTGTTTTGATGATAACAAAACACGTGTTATTTAACATTACACTTTGAGTCTTATATTTCAGGTCAATTGTAAATGAAGACGTGATTAGACGGAATTCGAGCTCGCATCCAAGACGGATTGGAGGAGCTTGATGGAGAACAGAGGGGATTAGCGAGGAACGATAGCTTGAATAAGGAAGGAGATGAAGAATAGGATAGATTTCCTTCTCTTGTACTCCTTGTACTTTTCATTTTTTTTGTTGCTCTTTATTTTTTGTTACTTAGATTCTTTTTAAAGAGCCTCAAAGTACCCTAATAGTAGTCCTAGGAACACCGGCACAACCCTAGGACACTTAGGTTTTCTGTAGAAAACTTAGAAAACAATATAGGGTTCAAACATAATTTTCAGACGTCTAATTCCCAAATCAAATGTCTGATAATGTGTTTTAAGACGTTTGACTGTTGATTCAGACGTCTGATAACATTTAGGCTGGACATAGTTAGTTCTGTCTGATGAAATCAGACATCCAGACCTTAGACCAGACGTCTTAGAAGACGTCTGATGACTTTGTCAGACGTCCAATTAGTGGACCGTTAGGCTGGCTTAGCAAACACTGAAGATTTGACCGTTAGAGCCTTATCAGACATCCGTAAGCCCTTCCAGACGTCTGATAATTGACCGTTTTGCCTCGACTGACTCGAAAATCTCTTTTCAAAGATTTTCTAGTAGTTGCAAATCCATTCCCACGAAAAAGTAGGTTTCCAAACGTCCAGATATAGTGCCAGACGTCCTGTATGTTTTCTGATGGACTTGCGCTAGAACCCTGTTTAGATCTGGTTCAAGTCAGGAAGAGACCCGCCCAAAATCAGACGTCTGATCTTATTTTCAGATGTCTTAAAGTGGTCTTCCAGACGTCTGATGCCAGAATTAGACGTCTGATTACCCTGTCAGTGCAATGATTGTTCTTGATTTCGGGTTGATTCACTTGGGCTTTGCACCCAACGGCTATGGAGCCTTTCCTAAGCCATCCAAAGCCTTCCTAAGGCCTCTATAAATAGAGGGGAACCTCTTGGACACCAATACACACCTAAGAAACACAAGACATACCTTGCAATACACTTTCAAACCATTTTGTGTCTCTCTTGCTCTCCAAGCTCTAATTCTTCATCTAGAGAGTATCAAGCCTTCACGCACCCGCTCTCCTGCCGTAGTTCACGAGAGCGACGTTGCGCCGTCGCGTGGCTCACACATCTGCGTTGTCGACGCACTCCTTGCAAAGGGAAGCATCTTAATTCCTATAGAAGCTAGGTTTAAATTACTTTGTTGGCTCTATAGGATTGTTGTTTATTTTATCTTTGTTATTTGGTTGGGTATTTGCTTTGTGAATTCCTGTCTCCTTCGTGAGACAAAATCCTTCTCGTGAAGAGAAGGGGTTTGAGGTACGATACCCTCGTATAAAGTAGCGTGGTTGTAATTGAGGTTGAATCACCCTCGTTTAAAGTGATTCATTTAGTGGATTTGATCAACTTGGTTGATCGGAAAATCCTAACTCGAAAGGGTTATGTGATGATTTTCACCCGGTTTAGGTTTTCACCTAAAATCTTTGTGTACTTTGTGTAATTGTATTTTGTGAGATTGTTTATATTTTATTTTCGCAATTATTACGTCACCCCTCCTGATAGGGAAAATTACATGGCCAACCTAGGCTTTAAGCCTAGCCCATTTAATCGATGGATAAAAATTGGGTCCAAATTCAAGCCTTAAAGTTAGTGATCCAGGCTTGGCCAACCCAATTCGATGCTTTGCCCTAGTTGTAAAGTATTTTAAGGAAGATAGTTTAGTTGAATTTTTGTGAGTTTGCATAATGATTTTTCTTACACAAACTCTTTCAATATCAATTAGCCCATTTAACTTTCAAAGACAAGCGTGCAATGAACTTTTTTCTTTTAATACCCCTAATTGATTGCTTATGTTTAAGATGTACACCATACATGCCCAGTTGCATTCTTTATTTTTCACATTCGACTTCTAAGCATTTTGCATAAGTTGACAAAAATGGACTTTGGGTTAAATTTCCATTTCTTGACGGATACCCCTAAAAACTTTGCATCTACACTACATTTCAGTGGGCATTATAATTCAATAAGATGACGATATAAAAGAGTTGATCAATAGTTTAATGTAGTTTTACTATTGCAATTCTTTTGGCTAGTATTACAAATAATGCACCTAAATCAATTTTCGTAAGCTACAATAACCAACTTAATATCTTAGGAGTTATCTCATACGTAAGTAACAACCTTTGTGGTACAAGTACATGCATACATTTTGTTGCATGTCATTTTCGATGTGCAAGGCACTGAGCTTACCCTAAGTTATGTTAACCATATAGGAGAATTATCGAGAGACACCCACTAAGTGTCTACACTTCTCAAATGTGTAACAAGGGTGTGACACCACAAGCTTTCACATACATAGAGCTCGTAGATATGCTAACATGGGCTTAAAATTAATATGGTGCAATAATTTACGAAGATGGCTTAGCGGAGGTACTTGTCTCTCAACTTATGGTTAAGGCACCAGGATTGAATCTCCATTAATTAGGTCATTATTATGAACTTTTTGAATCCAATTGAAAAAGCTGTATTGTTGGTAATCTGGTGCAGCTACGTATTTACTTTTAGACTCCGCAATTCTAAACGTAATAGAGAGATGGCAATCCTACAGCCAACCTCAACTTATTAATACTTCTAGGAACAGTTCATAATAAATATGAAATCTCGTGTGAGATTGAATCACACAAACACTGTAGCTATCAATGTGGGTCGATTGGTTGGTAAAACTCGACAATTTGACATAATAAGCAGTGCCCTTAGCCATCGGAATTCCTGTTTAACTATTGGGAGTTTGAATTAGAAAGGAGAGGTGAGAATGAAGAATCAAGCATTTCACATCATATCGCTTCCCAATACATCTTAATTATCAACCAAGATATGGAAAACAATTATCCTACCTGATGCATCATACGTTTGTTCTCTTGTGAAAAATTGACACCGTTCTTGGGAGTAAGCCCTAACAACTAGAATCGCTTGTTATGATGAGCTCAACGCTAGAAAAGGATTTATTTTTTGGTTGTGATTTAAAAGGTAATGGGTAAATTGATTGATGCAAGAACTTTCCTATTTAATTAAGGCAAGTTCATGGGAAGGATGGCAAATTCGGGTTTACAAATTAAAAATAGTGGATATGGTGTTTACTTAAAATCTACAATTATCCCACTGTGGTATTTACTAAAAAAATATATAAAAAAAAAAAGTAAAGTTGAGAGTAATCATTTGATTTGACCATTCGAATGAGAGGAGAAGGGATTAGATAAATTACCTTCTCTTCAAACTTAGGTATGGCCAAATCTAAGTTATAGTCTAAATGTAAGTTTAGATGCCTCTTATTATAAATGAGGGATATCCCTATTTTGAGAGGATATACCTCCTCCAAAATAAGCCTTAAAGAGTGGTAATGAGGTATGGAAAGTAGACAAAAAAAAAAAAAAAAAAAGTTTTCCAAATCAAAGTACGTCTTAGTCTTCCCTAGGATTCAACAAACTTTTAGCACCTAGTGCACACTAAGGCCCAGTTTAGCAACATGATTATTCTAGGTTAGGAGTTATCCAAATTTTTCTTATTATTTCAATACAAATTCTTATAGAATAATTTTCAATCATTTACACTTACTTTTACTATTAAAATATCCATTATACCTTTACTCTTACTTTTAATATTAAACAAATACCCACAAATATTCTTCATTCTCAATTATAATATTAAACAAATATCCACCAACATCACATCAATATACCAATTATTTTAACTTTATACTTAACATTCTCCTTATTCTACCACCAAAACAAATACTATTTTCACTTATTCCATTTTAACTTCCCTTAATCTCAACACCAAACACAACCTAAAGGATGTCCAGCAATTGATTTTAAGCTTGAATCCACATTTTCTTTTAAAAAACCTACTTTTTGTATTTTATGATAGCAATTCTTATACGTCCATATATACAGGCTATGTTTTGATGAATGTTAAAAAGATGAAATCCGTGGCATTTCAAAGCTAAAGATGAATAGTAATATTGGATATGCATGATTTACGAGACATGCCATCTAAAATCTCCATTTACAATACATTAACTTATCTATTAAACCTAATATTATCTATAGTTTAACCCTTTTATGTAGACTCAAAACTAAAGCTCTTCAAATATAAGGAACACATGTTCTTTTGAATGTGAGGTAAATAGGTAGGATAAGTGACGTGTCATGGATAAAATAAATAGTATGATGAACAATGATAAAATCATGATTTTATTGAAATATAATATATATAAGGATAATCTAAGGGACGATCACATAAAAATGAATATAATAAATATTGTTAAAATAAGTGATCAAATAAAACTACATAAAAATTTATGTGTGTGAAATAAATTTACCCTATCCCACATGTTATCTACGTGGGGTAAATTTTACCCAAACATCAAGATGCCATCACGTTGGGGTCATGTTTTCTTTTTCTGGATATAATAACAAGCAAGATGAAAATAAATACGATGTCGATACACAGCGTATACAGGCAATCATACTTTGGCCCACTACTCGTCCTCTCAACTTCCCGCCCCCCAAGAGTACATTTCAATCTTTCACCGGTTCTTCCTCTCAACTCCTCTCCTTCCCAGCGCGCAAAGTTGACTGCGTTAACCGTGCAATGCATCAAACAAAGCACTTACCTTTGAAGGGGACAAAGGATCCGAGGACCCAACATGTCCTCCGTCTCTATGTTATGCGATACCCGAGGTGATTGATCTCGCGGGATTCAGGCGGCGTCGAAGGCGGAGCACTGCGGGCACCGAACGAGGCCGTTCTCGTTGCAGGAGGTGCAGGTCCGGAAGCCGCCTTTCTCGCAGTAGCGCTTGTGGCTGCCGTGGCAGGTCTTGCAGAGGATGAAGTGGATGCCGCCGCAAGAGCCGCACGCGCCTGGCTCCGCCGGAGGCGCCCCCTCGAGGTACTTCTGCAGCTCCCCCGCCTCGTGGAGGTGCCGGATCTCGTCGGCGCCACCCAGATATCTGGTTGAGCATGACAGCAAGTTTCTTGTGGTCAGAACTGGTCGTGTAACTTTATCCATGTCGATGGTATACTTGTACTTAAATCTTGAGTTGCAATGTCACCTCCAGGACTTCCTCCTTTTTTTTTTTTTTGGTTCTGTCCCTCCCATTTTTGGATTTTTTTTTTTTTAACTTTCCCATTTTTCGACTTCTTTTTTTTCCGTTTTATCTTTCCCATTTTGCCGTCAAGAAGAGAGTGCAACCAATTTTCTAACGAAGATTCTGCACTCCAAACTCACAGAGGAGCTGTTTGGAGAGAAGGATAAAAAATAAAGGAATTGCAAGAAAAATAAGAAGAAAGTGAAATTGGGAGATGGATTGGATTTTTTTTTTAATGAAAAGTTAAAATTAAATTGGGTGTTTGCGAAAAATAAAAATCACATCATGTTATTTCAAGAGGTAGAAAGAGAATAAAATAATTTTAAAATTCACAAATTTAAATGAAAAATTAACCTCCAATTCTAATAACCAAACAACCCCAGAGAGAAGAACGTTCCAGTCTTACTAACAGATCTTAAAACAATCTATCTCGGATAGTCTTCGGTTGCATATTGAATGCAAAATCAAATCTTAGGCGGTGTTTAGATGTGAGATAAATCCCAAGTTAGATGTGGGATAAACCTTTCAGTTATCTCATTTTTTGGAGGGTGTTTCTCTTTTTCTTTTTTTGCTACCATTGTGCAAGGTTTAAGTAAAAGTGCTATTTAATCTCTTAATATCAAATATAAAATAAATAAATTATAATTTATCAAGTGATTATTACATCAAACCTGCTACTAATTAGATTTTGCAACTGAATAAAAAAAAATCAATGCCAGATATAAAACCAATAAAGAACAAGTCTAAATTTTTCACTTAAAAAATTACATCATTTTACCTGTTATGTTTGGTCCGCTATTTCTTTCACCATTCAACAAAATACTTCCTTTCAAATTAATACATGTAACTTGAAGTTTCTTAAATGTCCAGTTGTCGGTGTGCATTGACAATACTTTTAAGCTTGAGAGGGCAAATGTACTATTTTATAATTTCGTAGGATTAAATAATTAGATCATTACCTTCAATTTCATTTAAGAACAATTTCAACTAGGTTAAAATTCTTTTGAACTTTTCTTATAAATTCTCTATGAATAAGATGCACAATATCTTTTCTATCTCTCTCATCAACAAATGGTGGTGATCGGCTTACTTTGAAGTTAAATGGACTGGCTAGAGATTTTCCTTAACATGCATTAATTTTTAAGAAATGTTTCTTTGAAGGTGATAGGCAGTAATTCTTGATGTCATCTAGATTATTGAAGCTGAATGTGATAATACTCAAATCTTTTGAATAATTTGTTTTTTACCTTAATGATCATTTCGTCGGGGAGCCCTAGAGCAAACCTAGATTGAAGAGAGTTTTTAATGAGAATTCTTCTTCTTTTTTTTTTTTGATGACGAGAAACCATTATACGAGATAATTCTCGGGAGATCACAAATATCCCAACTCACAACTCCTAAGTATAATCTGCAATGACAAGTTTCGAACTGACACCACCATTTCCACTAAAGTGATATGGGTGGATTACTGGCTGAGACACCAACAAGAGACTTTTAACGAGAATCTACTCTTCCTCGAAAGGTAACCTATTCTCTTAATCCAGTTAAAAATACCAATAAAAGATATGTTACTTTTGACATTCTTTTAGTTGATATTTTAAACTCTTATTGCCTTACAGTTTCTTTCTTTTTTCTCTTTTAGGAAATACTGCTTTGCAGTTGAATGGTCCACAACCAATATTAGAAAAGTAATGGGATATCCTCCCAATTTCAAGGAAAAGAAGTGGATTCTTTCTTTCCCTTCAAAACTCCATCCTACTTGATTCTTTCAAACGAATAGGTTCCTTTTCTCGACTACCTCCCCTCTTACTCCAAAGCTACTTTGTATACTCGAATATGTAAGAAAATAGCTTTAAAGTTAAAAGGAAAAACAAAGGAAATCAAATCAAATTTTTCTTTATTTTTCCTCAAATTCTCTTTGACCAAGCATTTGTGTATATATTGGAAAATAGAAGGAAACTAGTTAGCTTCACTTTCCTATGAAATTATAGCTCTTTTGCTATGGAAAATAGTTTATACATAAAATGGAAAATGATGAAATTCATGGAAAGTGCAAGAACATTAGGAAAGTAATGAAAATTTTTTGATTAAATGAAAAATTATTATATTTTATTTTTCTTTATTTTCTAAGTTCACAAACACACACACCCCTTCCCCTCTCTCCTCAAATGCAACAAAGAAAATAGAAACTAAAAAATAGAAAGAAAATAAAAACAAGAAAAGGGGAAGCAAACCCAAACAAGAGCCACTCACTTAACCATTTCACAAAAATAATTAAAATAATGATAACTAACGAAGGTTAGTGGGTGACTTACACTCATTATATTTCTATATTAGAGATAGTACTTGCACTTTGCTGTGGAAGTTTTCAAAACTTTTGGATATCTAACTATAATATATAATTTGATTAAAACTCCAAAAGTTCAATTTAATGGAATTTAATTTATATTAAGCACCCTTAGGCATATATATATATATATATATATATATATATATATATATATATATATATATATATATATATATATTTGGTGAAATAATAATTTAGACAAATTATTATTGGTTTGTGTGAAGAAAAATAATCTCATTGGATAAATGTCAATGGATCATGACGGTATTGAAAAGTTCTATAATTTTAAATTATCCAATGTTAATACATATTAACATTTATTTAACATGAATATATATATCTAAATGTTAAATGAAGTTACCATCATTTGGTAACAAATATCGAAATAGTTGATTTTTTTTTTATATTTAAATGTCATGGCTACTCACGGGGAGGAAGGGGGGAGGTGCGGGGCCGCGCAAAACGTTTGTGACGGGATGTTATTTATTTGAAAAAAAGATGTTGTGCTTAGATGGTAATGCCTGACATACGGTTAGCAAAAAGATTAAGAACTCTCTTTCATCTCACGCGTGCGTGTGTGTGAAGAGAGAGGGAGAGAGTGAATGTGTGTGTGGTGTTAATGAGTGGAGTCCAGAGAATCTGTATGAAAATAGGGGAAAGACGTGTGTTCACATGGGAAAGAGGAGCATGAGAGAAGGAGGGGGAGTCGGAGGTGGTGACGGTGGAGGAGTTACAAGTGTCAGGAGAAGGGAGGTGTAAGCCTCCATTAACTATGTATGTATGTAGATATAACTGCCTATACAGTTTCCTACACATGGGCAATTACAGATGCACATGCACGATCTATGTATATAACAACAAAAATGTTGGAAGATTGCCACATCCACATAATAAATACGTGTATTTTTTTCACGTGGCAAACATCGACTACTTGGAGCGCATGCTGCATGAAGAAGACAGCTCTAGCCTGTATTTTAGGATTTTCCTTTTTTTTTTGTTCTTCGGTTGTGGCAGAAAAGCATGGTAGTCTTCACACGATCATGTGCCAGAGAAGAGACGAGATTGTCCAGCAAGAATAGACCGACTCTTTTTAGATGGGATGCAAATCGTTTGCAGATGTCCCACCAACTTTCTGCACGACATAAGCCTGTAACTTATAAATAATTACGTTTATTTAATAATATGTTGACCATATCCTTTGTTTTAGCCGAGGGATAACCCCATCTATGTGCCGTTTGGATGGACTTAACGCCCATCTAACTTTTTTGCCCATCAAGATAAAATGAGTTTATTTCACCAACTTGTGCCTCGATGCGATAATAAGTTAGTTGTTTATATTTCTACATGACCTATTATATCAAGGGACTCTCATTTGTTCCCATATTTGGCCCTGTTTAATGCTTACCACGTTGCATGACTTCATTCCTAATTCTAGTAGCCAATTCCAACCTAAGGGTTTACCTATATCATTTTATGCTGGTGTTAGTACCTCATTCTTATCCCACCACTTTCTTGATTAGAAAGTTTGATACACTTTCTAATTGACACAGGCACGAAGATTATCGTAGTACCTGTCCGAGTCATGAAGTTGCTTCTTGGACAAGATTATAGATGTATATCAAGTTACTCCCTTAAATAAAAACCCCGGTATAATATCTAATATCAGCAACATCCTTTATCTTGTTTCCTTTAGAAAAAAAACATCCTATATCCAGTTTACAAGAGAACTTTGTTGACATGAATTTGCAAAATTAAAAAAAAAAAAAGGGATAATCCTGGTTTGTTTTTAACGTATGGAAAGAAGAGAGGTATGTTTGTGTTTATTAAATGGGGAGGTCTAATCAAGGGTTATCTTGTAATTTTGACAAGGGATATTTACTTGGAAAAAGGAGGTTAGAAGAGAAGATAAATTGTAAAATGATCTCATTGATTCTGGATCACCTCACGTCATATAAACGCTATCTATCTTGGTTAACAAATGAGGGGAATCCCCCACGTAACTTTACGAGGATATCCCCATCGTAAATGGATCGCCAAACTCATAACAAGCGAAACACTTCTGCTAATCCAAAAAAGCGGCATGGTCAACTCATTGCTTCTATTTCATCGTCCAATGGTGCTTCGGTAAAACGTGACCACTGACCATCGGGACCTCGTTTTTTTTTTTTTTTTTGGCATTTTCTACCCACCCAAAGACCGAACGTGATAGGTGTGAGCGAGGGTATGATGTGAACGTGATGATCATTATTCTTGCACTATTTTCACATAATGGGCGTTTTGTTAGTGTGTTTTGTTATTTGCCTTTCTGGATAAAGCTTAGTGTTTATTTTAAGAGATGTGTTTTTCCCTTCGAACGAAGTGGATGTTGTCATTAATAAAATTTTTATCATCGGAAAAAAAGGAAAAAAGCGGCGCGCCGTCTATGCATGACATTCCCAGGTAAGGGAAAAATTCGCGCACGGGCGATGGTTTTTGACTTGAGATGCCCCCAACGAAATCGAGTATTACCATTTTCATCCAATTAACAATTACAGCTGAGCTACGCCACACTGGTTGCCTTGAATTTTTTTTACGATCCACAATCCAATTTAGATAAATTGGGAAGGAATTTGCCTGAGACGTCTCGACAAAGTTAGAAAGAGTTCTCGCCGTTCGATCATATCTTGGTGATTGCTTTCAATACGAGGAAGGAGAGGCAGGGGAGGTAGGTAAAGGGGAGTTACCTTCCGCCGACGAAGACCCTGGGGAGGGCGAGGTGGCGACTGGCGGTGCCGCCGAGGATGGCCTTGAGCTCGGCGAGGAAGCCGGAGTCCAAGGAGAGGTCGCGCTCGTCGATCGCCACGCGGAACCCCCGCAGTATCAACATCACCGCGCGGCAGTCCTCGAACGTCTTCCTCACCACCCTCAGGCTCGTCAGGTACACCACGATCCTCCTCTCCCCCGGAGAAGAACGATACGAAGACAAAGAGGACGGATGCGAAGGAGACGAAGGCACCGCCGACCTCCACGTGCGGATCGCAGAGGAGGCTACGCACACGCGGTTGAACACCGAGGTCCTCCTGGGCGTCGGAGGCGTCGAGGAGGACGAGGGGGAGGGGTCGACGACCTTGAGGGGGGAGCCGGTGGCGTCCGTGGCGGGGTCGTGGCGGGGGCTCTTGTTCCCCGGCGGCCACATTGGGGTGGAAAAGAGGGGGGAAGGCGGAGGAGGGAGGAGGAGAGGTGTGGCAATTGGCGTTTGGGGATGTGAGAGACAGAGAGAGAGGGAGGGAGGGAGGGAGAGGGAGGTGGGGACCAGAGGATGAGCACCGGAAGCGGGGGGAGGTTGGTGGGGGTCTGTGTTTTGTTTGCAGGGAGAGTCGTCCTTCTCTTTATTTGGAGAAAGTATAACCGCGGTTCCTTTCTTCCGTTTTCTTCCAACAAGCTGACGAGGAAAGGTCCATGTGTACCGTATAAAGTCATCAGCACACCTCTACCGCATCATTTCGTTGCAGATACCTCCTGTGGTCAAAAGGCGAGCATTCAACGTATACCTTATAACGTCTACTAGAACATTACAATCTTAAATTATAGCATTACATAATTACATAAATATTAATATATATTAAAATATACTTATTTTAACATAATATACCTATTAGGTATATTTACTATATCATACCGAATCATTCCAACCTTATATTATAATATTAAAATATTATCTACTAATATCACGTCATGTTCTAATCATTTACATCTTATTATTTATTTCATACTTTTAAACTCATATGATGTAATTTATCTCTCATCTATTATATTATGAGAAACAATTTATCTCACATCCAAATATGAGTAAATGAAAACTAAATTAACACATAAAAATAACTTCGATCATAAGATCAATTGTAAAATAACATGTAAAAAATTATCAGCTTAAACTTTTTTGCATCGATAGGATTTTGTTATATTTAACCAGAAAATACCATACCATACCATAATGTGATAAAATTGTGGAGAGAGTTGAAGGAGTTACAATGGAATCTTCTATGTATCCTAAAATAAGATGCTCTTCATGCCCTTCTCCCATGTGACGCTAAGCAGGAAACCCATTCTCCCTTCTCTTTCCTATTGCACCACTATTGGCTACCACCGCATCCCCTCCATCCTCATCCTTTTCTCATGTGTCATTCGCTCTTCCCCTTCTATACGTTGCATCATTTCTTGGCTTCTCTCTGCGTGTCATCTTCTTCAATCCCATCTAATGAGCTTCCTTCCTATATGCCCCCTCCCTACAACCATCACCTGATCAAAGACCGAGGCCATATACAAGCAAGAAGCAACATAAACGGTAGGTGGATGAGGAGGAGGAGGAGGAGCACAAGTAACAACAACAATCATGAGAGGAGCATGTCTAGGCTAGAGAGACTCAAGTGATTCTCCCACCATATATAGATGAGCAAGAGCAATGGTGTAGTCGATGGGTTGCAGAGGAAGCTGATGAAGCATCAAGCTTTACAGGTGGATAAAGGCATGGTAGAGGAGAAGCTATTGAAAAAGAGGGCATGGAATAGTCCACGGTGGTGGCAAAAAACGAGAATGGCAGCTATAGAACAACATGATCGAGGAGGCTGTGAATGCTTTCTTCCCTTCTCTTTACTCGACATGATCGCGCAATTGTTTGGCGTTCTGATTTCTTATAAGAGGATAAAAGGATGTCTATTTTGTCGTTTATAGTGGATCAATTTCAAAACCCACATGAGGAAGGTACAGGGATGATATGATTTCATAAATTATTGGTGAGATCATGTTGATTTTTTTTTTTTTTTTTGCAGGTGAAACGCCAATGACAGCAGCCTTACAACACACAAGGAAAGCTCAGGGATACCCAACTACCTTGCAGATTGCAATGGAGACAATGTTGGGTTAACACACGTGCTGACTAGACTTCAGTTCTGGCTACATTAAGCAAAAATAACACAGCATGAGAATTTAAAATAGAAGAAGCATTCTGGACATAACATCTAGATTTCCAATCAGGTTGCTGTTGGGCCAATATTTGCCTTACCGGGTTGATGGCATCTGAAATCACTGCCACCTGCGATAAGCCAACATCTAAAGCCATCTAGAGACCTTTGTAGATTGGCCAAGTCTCTGCAACAGAATTGCAAGATGTCTGAATCATCAAAGCACTGCACCTAATGTGATTTCCATGGTCATAATCCAAAACTGCAGCTACTACAGAATAGGCATTGCCAACCGCTGCATCCACTCGAATTAAGCTTGTATTTTCCGGAACTTCAACTACAGTAGAACAATCTAGCATATCTTGATGAGAAATAAAAAAGATTACCTGATGACTTTGAGCCTGCATGCTGTAGCATTTGGCCATATTTAAACCAAGCTCCAAGACCAGACTTGGATTGGGGATAACTCCCTCCATCACCACTTTACAACGATGTACCCAAAGTGCATGTATTAGAAAGTAAGCTATATTCAATATAAATCCAGCTGCTTGAAATTCTTGATTCAAGTTTTTAACATAGTTCCACCAATATTCACCATTGTTATCTGCTCTAATGCCCTAAACAAACCAAACCACCTTCATTAGCGGACAAAACCAAAGAAGATGCTCCCATGTTTCATCAATGTTGTTACAAAGAGGACAAACAACATCTGAATTTTTTAATCTAGCAGCAAGCTTAGTTTTGATAGAGAGCGCTACAACAGTGGCTTTCCATAGAAATACCAAAGTTTTTGGCGGCAAGTCATTTATTAACCAAACCCTCTTAGCATATTGCACCTCCCTATTTTCAGCCGCTCTTAGCAACCCAAAATCCTCCAAAAGTCTCCTATAAGCCGATCTGATAGAGAAAACCTCTTTAGGGTGAGGCTTCCAGATAAGTAAGTATGAACCTTGATGTATGGGAGTTTTCAGAATGTCCTGAACATTTGAAAAATCATATGAATTAAATTCAGATCCCATGTAGAATCTTCATTAATCAGTTCTGCAACCTCGGAAATCTGAAACGAAGAGGAATTGTTTGGTAATAAAGTGCATTCTTCATTTTCAACCCAACAGTCACTCCATATATTCACATTCTCACCAGTCCCACTCAACCATTTGGTATGCCAGAAGAGATATTCCTTGACTCCTTCCAGAGCCTTCATAAAAGCTGAATCCATTGTTTTAGAGATATATTCCCATAATGATCAATCGGGGAAATATTTTAATGTGAAATTCTCATGCCACATTCTATTATCTTCTGCTTGTAATGTCCACCCCATTTTCATAATAAGAGACAGATTTACCAAGTAAGAAAGTTTGAATCCCAAGCCACCAAAATTTTTAGGAACACAAATTTTCTTCCAAGCTTTCATGTACATATGATTCCAGTCATCGGAAAAACCCCACCAGAAATCCCTTACAATCTTGTTTAGCTACAAGCATAATTTTTTTGAGAATAGCGTCATATGCATAAGATAATTTGAGGTAGGAGAGAGGGAGCTTTGCATCAGAATTCCTCTAACTGCCTATGGGAGATTCCTAAACTTCCATCCAGCGAGTTTTTTAGAATATTTAGATAGAACCATCTCCTTCAATTTGGCTTGATTCAAGTCTTGTAAAAGTAGGCCTCTAAAATATAATTCACTACCATTCATGATGTTAACTTTGAGGATTCGGGTGATATTCATTACCAATCAACTTCATCCTTAAATCATCCTATTATATCATATTAACGTCAATATATATTAAACTATATCCATTTGAACATAATATAGTTATTAAAATACATTCATTATATCATAATCTTAAAAAATCATCTACTGACGTCACATTATAATACCAATTACTTTATCACATTACTTATTCTTATAATGGGGTGGAGTATTGGTGAAGGTCGACTCGATCTCCGCACAAACTTAACCTGAAAAAATCCAACTTGGGTCGAACTCGAATATTATATGAGTCGAACCTAGGTTTTAATTTTTTTGAAAAACATTGGATTTACACTCGCCCTAGTCCTAACATGCAAAAACCAAAATAAGCATATTGGGCCCATTTGTATATAACCTCCCCCCACCAACCCCCACCCCATAAGTTTATTCACAAGAATCACAATTGTCTTTACCTTTTTTGCTATAATGTATTTAGTTGAGTTATATTTCATGCATATTAATATATTTTGTTCATATTAATATCTATGAAGTTAAAAAACTACCATAGAAGTACTATTATTTTTTATTCAATAAGAAGAATTATTATGATTATAACAATTAAATTTCAACTTTAATTAGGCCTTACTTAGATAACTAAAAAAAATAGCCTTAATAGACTCTGGTGGGTCTTATCCACAAAAATGGTTCCTAATAGATTTTATGGGCCTTAATCGATTTTTCTGGACCTAACTTGAAAATTCAAACGAAACATCGAAATCGAACCCACTGGGCCCATAAACATAGGTCGTGAGTTGGGTTATGGATTTAATTTTGTAAAAATTTTAGGTCTTAGACTCGATTTAAGGCCCAAAAAATAAAGATAGCTTTGTTGGGTTTCCGCATGCTCCACCCTAATTATACTTCAACCAAATACTTCTTTCCACTTATCTTTATAGTATTTTATATAGATATAATGCTTATCCCCTATTAAATGTGGCCTTAAGTTAATAAACTTAGTATTATTCCAAATGCTTATGTTGTGAGAGGCCAATTTGGGGCTAAGATATGCATCACAATCAAGGATCCAACCAAGATGGAAAGGGTAGACAATGGTTGGCCTCCTACCAGGAAGAATCTTAACTTTCTTGAGAGAAGTTGACAAAATTAATGAAGGTGGGGCTTTCAAACCAAAGATCTTTGCACGATATATAGGTGATGGTCGTGATGATTAGGCATGCATATCAATTGGATGATAAATTAACTCAAAGTTTAACGGCCCACAGCAAGAATACAACAGAGTATAAGACTTTACACCCTCTCGCCTGCATGTTACTTGCCATCTGTGCTTCAGATATGATATTCACGTTTTACTTGCCCACAGATATCCACTCTAATGTGTTAATTAGCCTCCTATTCCTTTTCCTCCGTATCCGGCAAACTATAGTGCGAAGAGCTCCAAAGCTTCTATGTGAGGCAAATTGTAGCAAAGAGCTCCCTTGGAATCGAGAAGTAAGCTAATCCCTCCCATGATGGAATCTCCCATGGAATGACCAAGAAAGGCCAATTGATGAAAAAAATGTATTCAAATGCGTGGTTGTTGGCTCATCTCCATTTCACAAGATGCTAACGGATCCATTTATTGCCCCTTCTCTCCCTTGCATCCCCATAAATTTTGGAGGTGATGTTGGTGCAGGAATACCCTCCTTTTAAGATTTTGTTCAAGTTCTAGGAGAGATTTCTTGTATCAAATTAAAATAACTTTCATTCTTATTTTTAATATTAAATAAATATCAATTAACATCTTCTATTTTTATCTTTAATAGTAAATAAATATCTATTAACATCATCAACTTTTACTTTTTAATATATCAATTATTTTATTTTATCACTTAACCAATTAGTTATTCCACCATCCAAGGGAAATGACAACTATCGCATCTTAGGTCATCAGAACGATGTTAATTTTATATGGCATTTATACCAACAATTTATTTTATCAAACTGGAAAACACGACATTGCGATGATGGATGTCATTCATTAATTATGAAAAAAATAATTAAAATATCATTGAGGAAATAATGATAATCTATAATCTATATAGAAATATAGAAATAAAGAAATATTAATCTACTGCATCTAATTTCGAAAGTAGAAGAAAGTATATCTTAAATAAGATAAGCTTGGAACTCTAAGAGATCACCTCCACCAAATTTGATTTAGTTAAATCTTGGAAGAAAAAAAAAATCAACCAAGTCTTTTTTAATGAAGAAATATGAAACATCAATCCTAAGTTATTAATTATGATCTCAAAATTCTTTTATGTTGTTCGATTCTATGTCATGAATTTTTTTTTAAGGGATTCTTTCTGAACTAAATAATGTTCATGCATAAATAAATACTGTATGAATTATGGTCATCATTAAGTGTTCAATGTTCGTGTTTTTCGTTACTATCAACACCTGATAATCCCATCTAGACTCGAATAGATCTCACCTCACCTTATATTTACTAAAGACAACTGTGAAGCTACCTATTGTTGCCATTGTTTCATTTTCAAAGGCATCATTGTTGATTGATTTGACACTTTGGCAAGTCAAGTGACTCGAGTAGCTAGTAAGGACTGTTTCTTCTGCAATAGCCATCATGGAGTTGAATGTTTATTGACTCCTTTCCAGGATATAACTCTCTCTTGGACCAATTCATAGTTTGTAAATTTCATAATTACTTCATCGTGGTTCCTTTAATATCTGATGAAGGGCAAAAGCGCTTTCAAATTTAAAACTTTGCGCAAAGTACAAATAATCTGGCTAACCCGAATACCCAACAAATAGGTGGATTCGGGCAAACCCAACCCGCCTATATCCAAACGGATTGATGATAACATCATTATGAGTCATAACTAGCTTTATTTAGTTACATCCAAATTTGGTGGGATTGATGTTCACACTATAAGGAATTGATTGAGATCGGACTTGGCTCCCAGACCGCAATGATTAGTTCACGCGAACGTGGTGGGTTAAATCCTCAACACAGTTAATTAATTCATTTAGGCTTAATTAATTACATGAGAAAGTAACTTAGGTTAACTCGAATTAATGACGTTAGTATAGTATGAGGTCAAGTTAACCTAACATTTTAGATTTTAAGTTCTTTTTAACTGGTTGAGTCCAGGTCATTCACCAGAATGCGTAACTTAATCTTAATTCACCATTAATTCCTAAGCACAACTAAGAATCAATTAATTAATTAGATTATAATTACAATATTTTAAACACATGAATATAGCACAAAAGATTAACAATTCAAAGTATGCAATATTCCATTAGAAGAAACACATTTACACATATAATGTCATTAATGATCAAGTAAACATGTTTATTACATCATTATATCTAATTACAAGAGATTGAGACAAGAAAAATGCTAATCAAATGAGTACAAATGCCTCATTACATCAATTAAGCTCAAAATATTGAAAGAGAATATTTCAACAAAAGTACAAATCAGACGCCTAATAAAAAAATTGGACCTCTTAAAAATAGACATTGGAAGTCTGAAATGATTGCAAGACGTCTGATTCTCTCTTTACATTTCTTTCTTACAATTCCTAATTCCCTCAGCTCTCCTCTTCTTAGTTCTTTTCTTCCTTTGATGTGCTTTCTCTCTCGAGCTCTTTTTCTTAAGCCTTATGTGCTTCTCTTCTCTTCAGTTTTCCTACTCTCTTTACTTTTCTCTCTTTCCCTTCTTTAATTTCCTTACTCCTCTCTTACGCCTTAGGTATGACACTTAGCTAATTTTCTAACGTTCTCCTCTTAAGCTCTCACGTTCTCTTTTTATTGTGCTCTCTTATATCCACCAAACTTAGTCATTTTTCTCATGCTTTAGCTATCATTTTCATACTTACAAAATTTTTACCTTTTTTTCTTTGCGGCTCAAACCGGTCGGGGATGCGTAGCACCCAACAAGGGGTGGGACCAGACCCTACTGGGTTCGAGCCTAATTTTTCTTAGGTCGATTCATTTCATTTTCAGCTCAAGCACAGTCTCCGCCCTCCCAAGATCACTGCCCACTCACGGGCCCATGCTCACGGCCATAAGCGTATGCACACACCCACCCATGCGCAGGCACGTGCATCTCATGCACCCACGCCCATGCCATTTTCATTTCGCGCCCTGCATTGACGACCGAGAAGGTATACGCAGGAATTCGTAATCTACCATGTCGTGCACTCAGGAACTTCTGAGGTGGGACTTTGTTTCCCAGGTTCTGGCCGAACTTCAACCGGCGATTCCGGCCAACTCTGTTCGCCAAATCGATCGAGCAAAAGCTCGATTGGAAGCCCTTTCGATGCTCTACAGGATTATAACACCAATTTGGTGTTCAGATTAGGTCTACCCCTTCAATTTGAAGGGCAAAGCTGGGAGATTTGCACTGCATTCATGGCCTTCATGAGGTGAACTCAAGTCTAAGGAACTGCAACAAGGCGTTTGTCCTCCAGATGAGGTTATGGACTTCTTTACTAAGAGATTCTGCGTCTAATGGTTGAGGAGAGCTTTGAAAAGCTTCAGAGATAGGAAGAAGCTCAAGAGCTTTGTTCAGGAGCTTCAGAGCTTCATTTTGAGCTTTGAAAGGCTTGACAGAGAGAGAAAGACCTCTGTAATAGAATTAAACAATCTCAGTAGATTGTTTCAGATTGATTTGGGCAAAATTGGCAGTTGAATCTTGCCAAGAACACACTGAAAGCAGTATAGGTTCAAAAATGACTCAAACTGGATAGAGATCCGATTTGGCCTAAATCTTCAATAAAACACTTTCCAATCCAACCCAAGTACATTCTAAATCATCTCAGAAAGAATTTCAACCTTTTAACTCACAGAATTATACACTTAATCCTCAAATTGAACCTGGGGTTGACCACGGTAAGCTCAGAGTTGACTTTTTGTAATAGACTCTTTTAGATCTAATTAAAACCTTGAATCAGCTTAATTCTTCTTCAGGAATCGATCTAAGACTTCAAAACCATGTTTTTATCAGGTCTAATGCGATCTCAGTCATCTCCGTCTGAAGTCGAGATGAGGTTTGTTCGGTGGAACAATCAAGACACTCTTAGAGCAATTAAAGATCAGAAGCTTCTTTTATAAGTTCCTCTCAAGCTTTTGGATCAAATTTCAAAATCTAAACCTCATCAGAACTACATCTCCAACTCCACCAGAGTTGAAGAAGTCACAGTTCAAATGGGAACTCTAGACAATGAAACCTAAATTAAATCATTGATTTATGGTCCTTACAATCCAAGAAGACAATCTGGAGTTCTGTAGAGCTTATCTAGGGTTAAAGCTCTGATTTGACTTACCAAAGCTCACGAGAGCTCCAGTGTGTCTAAGAAATATCTGGTAGTGTACAAAACTCCATCAAATTGACCATTAAAGGTCTTAAGAGCTTCTTGCGGTCACAAGGAACTTCAGGAGCTCATTAATTAAAGCAATTAGAGATCAATTCACAAGTTAAGCATCTAATTCACAAGTGTTCCGTAATGTACAGAGATGGTCTATAGTGATCAATTAAGTGTTTTAACTCTCTTGAGCTCGCCATGGATAGTGAGCTCAAGAGTTGAGACGTAATTAGGCGTTTTTCATAGAAATGCTTATTTCTTTAATTAACAAGTTGAATGGGGCCCTTAAGTAGTGTATAGGCGATGTAGGGCCCCAATTGGTTGTGGCCTATGCTCAGTAACCTCGGCCGTAGGCAACGGAGGTCGCCGGTGAAGGTGGCGATGAATTATGTGCTAGGGCTGATAAAAATGAGGGAAAAACAGTGTTATGAAATCATGATAAGGAGAGGAAGGTGATCAGTGCATAAAAATGGCAAAAGAGTGGCCCAGATGAGCTCAAAGTGCTCGCCGAAGCTGAGGAAGATGGTATACAAATTGAACATTTAAACTTAAGTAACTACCTATTCTACTGAACTAAGCTACGCTATACTTACCTAAGCCTAATCCTATCGTTACCTGGACGAAGAGGTAGAGGAGTCTCCATCGAAGGTTCTTAACGGAGGATGAAATCAGAAGGTTGGGGGAAGAGCTTCGGCGGGTGGTTTCGTGGCGTGGAAGCAGAGTCCGACGTCGGCACTTCGTCAGAGGACGCAATGGACGAATGTGGAGATTGGAAGCAAGTGGAGATGATCGGAGGAATAGGGTGGAGATGGGAAATGGTCACCGGAGTAGGAAGAATAGTCTATCAGTTAGTTGCAATTGGGAAAGAGGGTAGGGAGCTAACTGCTCAAATCGTAGGGTTCGAGGGGTATTTATAGGTTTCGGCGATGGCTAAGGGGCTTGAATCCGAATGAGTTTGCGTCTAGGTGCAGCTTAACATCCGACGTTTCTTCGACGCTTGTGAGGTTAATGCCTCTACCTAATTAGGATTTATGAATAATCTGAACCGGTGGATGGAGTTGAGGTGGTGAACGCAAGCTTCGGAAGCTTCGCGAGAGTGGAATGGCGTCAGATGAGCGGTCATTGGAAGGTGACATCATTGCCGAACATCAGTCGTTCAAGTGGCTGAAGAAGAAATGAAGAAGACGGTGTTCGTAGGGACCTATGTTCAAGGAAAATTAAGGACTTAGGTGAAAAGAAAAGGACTCGAATGCAATGAATTATAGGAACTAAAATGTAAACAAAGGCCATTTAAGTTAATTTTAATTTAATTCTTTTCCAACTTTTTATATATAATTATAAATTAGTTAAATATTATATTAAAGCCATATATTCACATTTTGACCCATTTATTTAAATTTATTTACCTATTAACTTTCTTAAATTATTTAAGACTTAGGTCTTAAATTATACTTAAGTTAAATTAGATATTAATTACATAGCTAATTAACGGTATTTCGAGCTCATTTATTAATTAAGTTATTAATGATATTAATTGATTGATAATTTAGCATTTTTTTACTTATTTTAAGGTCCTTTAATGATTTGTCTCTTATTACATAATTAACCCTTATATATGCATATTCCTAGCTAATTAACTGGGGAAACTAGTTAATTATGGATAATTAGAAGCCATGACGAGTCTCTCATCAGAACGCATGAAAATCATGGGTTCCTTATCACTTGGATATCAAGCCAATTAGCATTGTTTCCTAATCTAGACCTTTCCCAGGAGCACTATATAAGCTCTAGCATCTCCCATCGTCCAAAACTAGTCCAGTTTGGCCCTAAAACCTTCTTCCTTTCTTCCTTCGGCCAACTCCGACCTCGACTCCTGCGAGCACTCTTGACCTCCTTCCTCCGACCACTAGAAGGACAAATCAAGTGGTCCATCATCGTTAGCCAGCCACAGCAGGAGTTCCTTCCCCCATGGTCTCCGCTGTCTTCCCTCAACGAAGAGTTCGTCCCCTTTGGCACAGGCCAATCACAGTCGACGCCTTTCCTCATCCCCTTTGTCCACTAGCTGGGTATGATCCTTCCTTTCCTTCTCCTGAATCTCCCTATGTCCTTCCTCTTTTATTTTGATCACCGACACACCCTCGACCACACCATCTTCCCCATGTCCGACCGAACTTTGGCAAGGCCATCCGTCCTCCATAGACCTCCAAACAATTCGCTATCACCTCCACAACCTCTACCACACCTCCACGACCAAAACCCCTCAAGAAATTGAGGGGATTAACCACTCAAAACCATCACCGAACTCCACCCCCATCACACCTCTTCCCCGACTTTGTTACGTCACCACACACCTCCGCACGGCACAAGAACCCCACCATCACCTTCACCGTCCTCCGGCGAAGCTCAGGAGTGTATTAACCAAGGCTTTTGAGCTCGTATTCATCATTTCAGGTTCATCACTGGAGCTCCACTTCATTGCTCATCTTCTTCGACTTCGTCAGCCGCTGCCCAGTCTTCACCCTCTCCGCTTCCACATCCAGGCAATGTGGATTGAAGACAAGAATCCACCTGGGGTTTCCATTGAGGGAGGCAACCTTCACAGTAGCTCCGATTCGCCCGAAGACTCATCTGCAGTTGTGTGGAGAAGAAAGGTGGGACATTTAGTCCCACCTCATGAAGAGAGAAAGCACCAACACCATATAAAGTTGAAAAGGTGCATCAGCCTTATCGCCCAAGTCATCGAGGGTCGGGTCCCCGCTCACGAACATTTCCGCGCCTTGCCTACGAACCATGCACGCAGGTCTGGCCACTATTCAGGATCTGATTACCCAATACTTGACCCGATTAAAACCCAGTTATCTGAGAGAGAAGGAAGAGGATTTGTGAGAGAATGGGGGAGGGTTTTGCTCTGAGTTGCCTCTGCGTGCTGAAGAGGAGGCTAACACTTAGCCTGTGCTTGTGAAGGCCTATGAGAGTTGGCCCTGTACTCGTCTTGAGATGGTTTGAAGAAGAAGAGAAGGCTCTTGAGAGAGACTTGTACTCTGTTGGTGCTGTGCTTCTATTAAGGCGTCTGGTGCCTTATTCTGTCGTTTGAGTCTTGAAGTTGATTCTGCTGGTACTGTTGAATCATTTAAGTACCGAAGTTTAGTTGATTGAGAATACTCTTAAATGATTTAAATGCTTGGGGTATATGCTTGATTAAGAAGAATAATTGGTGATTTAAATCACCATTATTTTATCTTTTTATTTCTTTTTATCTCATGATCTTTTGAGATACATTGATCTATGTGTGAATGCTATTCTGACCAGTTTATTCATTGAATATCTTCTATCTGATGCTTAATTTACTATGCTCATTTATTCTGAATTGAGATTAATGCGTAAATTCTACATTTGCTTCCTGCGAACGACCTTGGACTCAAATTAGAATATGAGTTTATAAATTTAAGTGTTTGTTGTGAGATTTAGGTATGTACTACGACGAATGTATATTAAAATCTCCTCGATTCGCATGCAACATTTTGGCGCCATTGCCAGATAGTAACTTTACACCACCCCTTTATTTATAACCCTCAGGGGGAATTCTCCCTATACGTGGCATAGATTTCAAAAACGTAATGCCATGATATGCTGCGCGAATTTCAAATGATCCCATCAAATCTAAAATAACCTTGGTCATCAATACGGGTATTGATGAGGGACAAAAATTACCCTCGGATCCAAAACTCCGCACATGGCTTGATAAAAGCAAAACTGATGTCGTGGCATTGGGATAATAAATCGAAAGATTGACGCATCCATCATCCAACAGATTCTGATGAGTGGAACAGAGTTAGCGAGAATCGCGCATTATTCGTAGAGGAGGCACAAAATGTGAGACTAAGACTTATAAGCGATGAATTCAACCCAATCAGGAGTATATATCCATTATATTCCGTATGACCGGTGGTCATGGTAACTTACAACTTAACCCCATTACTATCCATGCAATTTGCATTCATGATGTTAGTGCTCCTTATCTCAGGACCCAAGCAACGGGGAAATGCAATAGATGTTTATCTCCAGCTATTGATTGATGAACTGAAAGTCTTGTGGTACAGTGGTGTTAAAACATATTACGCACAGACAAAATAATTCTTCCAATTGCACACAGTATTATTGTGGACAATCAATGATTTTCCAGCATATGCGAATTTGTCAGAATGGAGTACGAAGGGGAAGTTCGCTTGTCTAATCTGTATGGATGATAGTCATTACCTGAGATTACCTGAAAGCAGGAAGTTCTATTACTTAAGGCATCGCAGGATTTTGCCCATTGAACATAGATGGCGAATGTCACAATTCAAAGACAAATTTGATGATAAAGCATGTCAGTATTCGTCGAGGAATCTAAAGAGTAAACTCAGTATATGTTCTATTAGGCTGTCAGGGATGAAAATTATGTAGACATTGCAACAGCTCGGAGAAATACGTTTGGATCATCTTTTCAAAAATGACTTTGCTTCCTTTCGACATTCAAGGTTTACGAAGAAAAGCATATTTTTTTATGGAACTTCGATATTGGAAGGATTTAACAATGCAACACAATTTAAATGTTATACATATCGAGGAGAATGTAATAGACAACTTTTTTAATGTATTAAACCTAACAGACAGTTTGAGGGATGCAATTAAAACAATAAATGATATGAACATTTTGGGTATTCATCCTGAGTTTAACATTGAAGGAGTGTCACTTTCCAGAAGCTATATATAGTCTTACTGGAAAGCAGAAGCGAAGGATTTTCTTGTTCCTTAAAGACATTCGGGTTCCAGTTGGGTATTCGTTGCATCTTTTACGTTGCATAAATGAAGTACAAAAGAAGATTACTTTGTTGAAAAGTTGTGATTCTCATGTGTATTTGCAAATCTTATTTCCACTAACGATACGTGGAGTGATGCCTGATCCGGTAGTCGAATTTTTCACGGAAAGGAGCAGATATTTTAAAGTCATCTGTTCAAACGTATTAGATCCGAAATTACGAGACTGTTGGGGCAAACAAATTGTGATCACAATTCGTAAAGTGGAGCAAATTTTCCCGCCTTCATTCTTCGACGTGGTGGTTCATGTCGCGCTTCATCTTTCGAATGAAGCGAGAATTACTGGACTCATGAAGTACAGATGGATGTATCCAATTAAACTATATTTGAAGAAACTGAAAGATTGTGGCTTAAATAAGGCTAAGCTAAAGGGTCAATCGTTGAAGGTTACCTTGTAGAAGAATGTATTAACTTCTGCAAAATGTATATGAATGAAACAGACAATCGATTTAATCATCTTGAACGGAACTATGAAGGAGAATTTAATGGTAATGGTGAAAATTGTCTGTCCATATTTAACATCAAAGGAAGGTCGATCCTTCGAATGGAGGTTGAGACCATCTCGGAAATGGATCGACAATTGGCACACTCGTACATTCTAAAAGAAATTCCAAAAGTGGATGAATTTTACAATGAATTCAAGGTATCCTCTGTGTCATATACACTCAACTTGCAGTTCTCTGATTGGTTCAAGGATCGTGTAAATAAACTGAAAGATGACGAGGATCAACGGTGGATACAAGATTTTGATGTAATTGCTGATACACCTTTAACATACGGATGTTACCATTCGGGATACATAATCAACAGTTTCAGATTTAGAGTATGATCCATTAATGATGTGAAGGCCACCCAACAGGCGGGAGTTATCGTCAGTTGTGACCTAAGCACTGGTTGCGATAGTCATTACGGTCAAATTAAAGAGATTGTGAAAATGAATTTCAAGTTTAACTGTAAGGTGGTTTATTCACATGTGATTGGCTTGATGTTTTTAAACAAGGCATTGGATCGATAAGAAATACGATTTCTTGAGCTTAAGTAAGAATCGTCGCTTCATCCAATCGTCAGAATCGTTCACACTAGCTTGTCAGGTAGCACAAGTATTCTAAATTCTTGATAATAACAGAAATGGGTGGATTATACCGTTAGAGCTCAACCGCGTGAACAATATGCTGCGGATAAAGATCTACAGCAGGATGTTCAATCTGAAGCATATCAATGAAACCCACAAAGTGAAGAACTTGCCCCTTGTGCAACTGACATTGACATGTAAGGTAATTTGTCAAAAATATTAATTCATAGCCATAAATATAAATAATTTAAGAAATTCTTAGTTTTCTGTTTTGTTTAAGTTTTTTTTAAATTATTTTGTCTTTTATCAAAGCTTATGTTCATTTATATTTGAAAACTAAAATTTATTTTATTGCCTTCTGATATATGTTTTTTTCATTTTCCTTATGTTTGTGCATAGTTTATAGATCATTTCATCAGTATGGTGAGTTTCTTACTACTTTTTTCTTTCAAATGTTATTATCATGTTAAATGTGGGGTGTTCCCACTTAGATTTATTTTTTGTGTGGGGTGTGCCCACTTAGGTTTATTTTTTGTGTGGAATAATGCATTTATTTATTTATTGTACATTGAATGTGTTTCTGTTGAATGTGGAGAAGAATAAGGAGAAAGGGAAATGGAGGGGAGAATGGAGGAAAAGAGATGATGTCTGAAAAGGTGGAGGGAAATGGAGGAGAGGGAAAGCATAAAGGAGAAAGGAGAAAGAGGAGAGTAAAAAGGAAGGGAGAACGGGAGGGAAATCAAGGGGAGGGTAAGGGAAATGGAGGGATAGGAAGGGAAAGGGGAAGGGAGAGAGGGAATTAGAAGAAAAAGGAAGGGGGAGGTGGAGGGAAATGAAGGGAAGGATAAGGGAAATGGAGGGATGGGAAGGAAAGGGGAGAAAGAGGAGGAGGAAGGGAGAAGTGGGGGGAAATGTAGGGGAAGATGAGGGAAATGGAGGGGAGGGGGAGGGAAATGGAGGAATGGGAAGGGGAAAGGGGAAGAGAAAAAGAGGAGGAGAAGAAAGAAGGGAGAAGGGGGGGGGATGGAGGCGAAGGGAAGGGGAAGGGAAATATCATTTCATTTTCAGTTTCATTTATATACGCTTATTTCATTTTCATTTATTTGTATGCTTATTTTATACAAGATTTTTGAAATATTACAATATATAGGGAAAATGCTTCTAAGTTTTTTTTAAAAAATATCTTATTATTTGTGATGTTTTTACGTAGTTTATTTTCAAGAAGAAGGCTAATAGGAGTCGTAGGGAGGAGGCTTAGGCCTACTAGCAACCTGAGGCCCCCTTAGCAGCCTGAGGCTCCCCACTAGTCGCCTCAGCCTCAAGCTCACTGTCGGCAGTAGCCCACTTAGCCCCAGTCTCCTCCCCAGCAGTTTTTGAGGCCTGGAGATGTGGCTCGATATTTCCACAGTCAAGGGAGGGCAGGTCGGGGGAAGGGGAAGAGTCCGATGCCTCCTCCGACGGATCAACCTGCAGAGCATTCCAACTACGAGGAGGATGCGATCGTCGATGTGGAAGAGGATAGTACTTCAGTTGATGAGGAGGACGTTAGCTTAGATGATCAGCCAGAGCAGACGACTGACCCAGATCCTTCTCAGCCGAGATGTTTTGCACCACCACCACCCTTCCGCAGTTTATGTATGAATTTAAGGTTTGGTAAATATTACGATTTATTTATTTCTTTGTTATTTAATTTTATGTTATAATTCTGCCTTATAGGTGCACGAAAGGGAAGAGGTCCCACGTAGAATAGGGACTTAGAGAGAATTCCTCATGGGATTCGCATTTCAGTGCGGATCACACCAGCGGGGGAATGGTCGTGCTTTGGACCGGTTTGTATTTGTATTTTTATTACTCGAAAATAGAAAATCTCCGAGGTCGAACTCAGGGAGCAACACTTGATTCTAGAAGCGTACAAAATCATAATTTACAATATATATAAAATCCGTAGTCATTTACATGCAATTATAAAATCTGTAGTCAACTAACGCTGAGTAGAGTGGTAATTAAGCCATTTACATGCAATTATCATAAGACAACCAATTAATTTTATTTATTCATTCCCATTTAGATCAACTAATTAGTTATGATTTGTTCATTCTCTTAAGAAACCAGTCATTTCTTGATCTTGACTCTCCCTCAAGGGGACGATCTTGATTGGAATCTTTCCGGTGATGTAAGATGTACACGTGGTGTTCTCCTGGCTGGGAGATGCCCCCCCGTGGTAGTCTTACACCAGTCAACCACCTCGAGGTAACAGTCGTGTCGTAGTGGTGACTATAGCATGCGCGATAAGCGCACGGGTAACTACCCTGCATTGGCACGCTATCAATTGTTTTCGCTAACGGGTATGCCTAAAGGTATAGTGCAGAACAGCATAGGGCCTTGCCCACTTAGAACAAAACAGGGGTCTCGCCCCTCCACAGTCCGCGTACCCTTGTTCGACTATCCCGATTTATCCAATGGGCCTAACAAGGGTGGTGTAGTGCGGCTAGTCCTAATCCTAGGCCTCGTGGGGCGACTAGCTCCCTCCCTACACTAAGTAGCTCACCTCAGTACCACGTACACGAGGGCCAAACAGAAGTCGATGTAGAGTGACTAGACCTAACCTTGGGCCTCAACCCAAAGGGGCGGCTAGCTTCCCTCTACACTAAAGGGAGAGTTACTCTCCTTGGTATCGCGTGCACAAGGGTCAGCTCACTTCCCGTCTACTTACGAAGTTCTTTCCATTTACAGGAGTTCTTCTCCTAATTCCCCATAGGGTTCATGCTCGTATTCCTTTCATTCCATTTTCCAACATTCCTAACTCACTATTCACATTACGGGCTTCATTCTTATAATAGGCAGCTCGTGTTTTACCAACTGAGAAAGCATCACATCAATAAGCTAAATTCAATTGCTAGCAAGTTGGTGTAACATACATCTCAAGGAAACAGTGTAGCTCAAGCAATATTTGTTCGTTTCTGCTCTAGGATTCATTTCATATCCTAGTGTTCAATTAAGTTATTCTAAACATGTACTTTATTTGATTAAAACTTAATAGTAAAGCAAACCACTCTATCGGGGAAAATGGGAGGAATGGGGACTAGAACAGCAGGTCCGGTCATCTCCGTAGGCCTCGAACACACTACAGGCCGATGACATGTACCAGTTACTAAGTCACATTAATGGAGTTCAAAACAGTATAAACTTGACACTAACACTTAGAGAAATTCGAGCGGAAAACATGCCAAAAACGTGCATACTGCCCAAAATCAGATGTTTGGGAGTAGTCCCAGACAACTTAAAAGATGTCAGAACTCACCCTATGTTTCCTGCGGCTTCCTCGGACGTCCAGATCCTTCCGCGATTGTCTGAGGGGAGTCCCAGGCGTTGGACTCTCCTTCCGGTCATCTGGGAGTACAGTCAAACGTCTGGCGATGTGCTGAGACGTCCAAAAGTACCTCGAAGGGCGCACCGCACGCATTTCAAACACTCTGCACCTACGTACCCATGCATAGAGCAAGAAAATGGCTAAGTCATCCTGCAGTAAGGTCTGCATGGTCCAGACCCATGCAGAAAATACGTACCTCGGCACTAAACGTGCTTTTAGTTGTCCGGCTTCAGCTTTGGAGTCCCTCTACTGATCCAGACATTTGGTCAATGCTCCAGATGTCTGATATCGAGTAGGTCTACTTGCAGAACTCTCTCGCGAGTCTTCTTCTCCACGTGAACTCCACTTCGCTTGCAGCTACTACACTAGGTGCCTTAGGAGGTCGCAAAGCTCCCCCTTCGCAAGCTCCTCCTCGCACGACTCCTCTCCTTGCACCTCCGGGCTCCTCGAAGGTCCTTGCACCCCCGAGCTTCCTCCTCTTCCCCACGCCCTCACTCTCCCGCGCACACACACTCTCCCCCTTTCTACTCCTCACGTGAGCTCCTCTCCTCCATGCGCGGCTGCAAGTGGAGAAGAGGAGGCTGTTAGCGGCTCACCGGCAGACCAGGGAAGGAGGTGGAGGTAGTGGAAGTGGTGGTGTAGTGGAGATGGAGTGGGGTGAAGGGGTTTAAGTAGAGATGGGTTAGTGTTTTGGGTGAGGATGTCGGTGGGGTGAAAAACGCATGCGCATCGCATGCGCAAGAAAAGCAAAAGAACTTACGGTTCTCCTTACTTTCAGACGTCATGCCATCTAGTCAGACGTCTGGCGAACACTCCAGACGTCTTATCCAACCAAAAAGCGACGGGTCATTTCACATTTTTACTAGCTTTCTAGTTCTTTGCAGCTCTTCCACATAAATTAAACACATTAAAAAAAACACTTTCTCGATCGTTTTTACCGGATGACAATATTCGTATTGTCAACTGTTTTTTAAGAAACGTTGATAATATTAATATCCTCAACCGTTCATAAATGGACGATAATACAAACATTATAGACTGTTATTGATAACCGGTTGAGAATATGCTCTTAATCGACTGCCTAAATGTCGATTGAATTAAATATTTTCATTGACCGTTTATTTGTATCGGTTGAGAGGAATAAGCAAACTTCGAGTGGTGATCAGCCTTTTTCACGATAGTATTATTCTAGAATGGTCGAGAAAACCTAATAGCGATGATACAATCGTCGACTCTTTTTCTCGACGATTATTTGAACATTGCCAACCGTTTTTAACGATCGGAAATAGTCAATATTTTTATAGTGAGGGTATATCCACTAAGGTAAATTAGGCCTTAGTTTACTTACAATCTATCTAGATAGAACAAGTACATAGGTGGATTTCTTCCAAGCAACATAATAAAATACTCTAATATGCAAATATATCCTATAAATATATTAGAATCATTAATCATAAAAGGATGATACATAAGTAGAAATTAGTCACCGTTGTTTGTTACACTAAAAGTAAGTTATATTTAGTTAACCTTAATAATCTATTGAAATCATATATTATTTCATAATTTTTTTCAAATACATAAGTAAATCCATAATTGATGTTTTAAACATTAAAATTATACCTAATTAATGAAAATTTCACGATCCGAACAATGCTTCTATTCAATAAGTCAATCATCACCTTGAAAGAAAAAGTGACCCATGCTAAATTAATATCATGACCAGTAAAGCATCCTGATTCCTAGTCGTTACGGCCAGCGGTATTATTATGAATGGTAGCAACTAAATTAGTACCATCAATTATATGATTAAAAGTCACAAAAGCTTATGACATTAGATGATTCTTGCTTCTCATGTTCGTTATTGATAAACCTCTATTTACATATTTTTATTTTTTTACCAATATCATGAGTAGCACCTCCACAACTATTTAGAGTGAAACTAAGTTACCAATTTTTTCTTATTTGTGTGATTATTCAATGATTCTCCTTTCATTTTGAATCAAATCACTCCAAACTTGATCAATTAACCAACCACTTGTAGTATCACCTCTACGGCTACGTTTGGATGAATATTACGAGAAAATGGCTATTAAAACTTGACATGGGAGGTGCTGATTGTGTTCAGCAGTAAGTGGAATGGATTTGATAGAAGAATGATGTAATGGTTGTGAGTAAATTTGATGGATTGTTGATGGTAATAATCCGTGATGGGGTATTTTTTTATTTTGTTAGTGGAAAAGTTAGTAGTGCATGTGTGTCGAGACAATGGGGTGTTTTTCATGTTTGTTTTTGTGATTTTTTTTCAGGGTGGGATGCTTTTCTTCATTAGTTGTACGTATTTCTCAATGAATTGATAATTCTTTTTGTGATTATCGTTAAAAAATTATGATTTTACTTAGGGTTACTTTTTCAATGATACAAATATATACAAATTGCAATGATAATACTTACATGGTATGTTGATAAAAATCATAATATTCTTGAAAGTCCTTTAGATTATATTGGAAATACTCAAAATTTTATGATAATATACTCAAGTGTATTAATTTTTACTACCTATACGTTGGTGGGCATATTCATTTTTGTGTCATTTACATATTGTACATGTTCTCCTTTTGAACATATCCTCTGATTGCATTGTCATTTATCATATAAAATATTATCTATTGCAATGTCGCTCCAACATTGTTTAATGTACTTGATTGCTCTTCTTAACTTTTCCCTACATGTTATCTTGGTATATCTTATAATCTTTACCTAAATGGTGACTTTGTTATTGTATGCCCTATCGAGCAGCAGATAATCTCTTGTACCATTCACATTCCATGACAAGCTTACCAATTGACTAGTATAAAAAAATAGCAAAACACTAGGTGATTAATGAAATTTCGTAGTGAAAAGCATTGAGTTTAGAAATCCGTCGTTGTAGTTGCGAAAAACTTGATAATTAGATAATTTTTACCCAAATTCAAAGTGAAGTCCCGTGTCAAATACGTGGAAACGAACATTTGATCAAAAATCGCGTTGGAATTATTGTCATGAAAGCAAATTAGCTGGTTGAAATTAATATACTAGCTATTCTACTTAAAGAATAATTAATAGAAGAGAGAGAAAGAAAAATACAAATATAAAAAAATAATGAGAGAGTAAACAATTATTTTATATTCGTAGCATCATGTTCATTATATCTACTTACTATACTAGAAAGCTGTAAATCTACAGCAGAAATTGATCAAAAGAGAAGGGGTGAAGTTATCATTCTCGATGGTTGTGTTGACTGTAACGACCTGATTCTCGAGTCCCTACAAGACACGAGAATCGGACCGACCCGACTAATCCCAAGACCTGGTCGTCCAAAGAGGAAGTAACCAAAAGAGCAGTAAAATAAACCACATTCAACATGAAATACAACTAGCAGTAACAAAATACAGCAGTAAGAAAAAGAACTACTGCAGCATGTACTACCACAACTATAGAGCAACATTTAACATAACAAGAACTACGGGTAAAGAAAAGTACAGAGAGTAACAATAACTACTCACTACAGCGAAAACAAAAAGGGTACAAAAGAACAGTGGTAACTCTACTGGACCCTACTCGGCCCAGCGTCCTCTACAGCCGCTGACCCTCGCTGCTCAACACCTGGTCCTGAAAGGTAACGAGTGTAACACGTCAGCGAAACGCTAAGTAGAGTGACAGCTAAACTAAAGAAGCAGTCAGGTGTACAGTAGCTGTTTTAATTTTCTTTCTTCCATTATTTACGTCTTTCTATGGTTTCACAATTTATCTATTTCTCAGATCCTTCACTTGATCTCGAATGTTCCTCGTGGGAACGATCTTGATTGCAGTCTTTTCCGAACAGTAAAGTAGCACGTGGTGCTCTCCTGGCCGGGAGAGTCCCCCGTGGTGATCCTACTCTCAGTCAACCACCCCAAGGTCATGGACAGACGTAACGGTGACTACGGCACGCGCGATAAACGCACAGGTAGCTAACCCACACTGGCACGCGGTCAGTCGTTTCCGTTAACAGGTGCGCCCAAAGCACAGCACGGAACCAGTACAGGGCAGAGCTCTCTCAGTAACAGGGGTCCAACCCCTCTACAGTAACCAAACAGGGGCCTTGCCCCTCCACAATCCACGCACCCTCGCCTGACTACCCTGGTTTGCCCAGTGGGCCTAACTGTTGGTGCTAGAGCACCACCATCATTTATTTTGATGATAACAAAACACGTGTTATTTAACATTTGCAATTTGAGTCCTAGATTTCAGGTCAATTGCAAATGTAGACGTGCTAAAATGAAGTTCGAGCTCGCATCCAGGACGGATTGGAGGAGCTTGACGGAAAACAGAGGAGGTTCGCGTGGAGCGACAGATTGAAGATAGAAGACAAGAAGAATATGATAGATTCTTTTTAATCCTTTCTTGTATCTCTTGTCTTTATTTTCTTGCTCTTTTTATTTTCCTTAGAATATTATGTTAAAGAACCTCAAAGTACCCTAACAGTAGTCCTAGGAACACCGGCACAACCCTAGGATACTTAGGTTTTCTGTAGAATACTTAGAAAACCAATATAGGGCTCAAATAGCATTTCCAGACGTCTAATTCCAAAATCAGACGTCTGATAAAGTATTTTAAGACATCTGACTGTTGTTTCAGACGTCTGATAACTGTTAGGCTGGACATAGTTAGTTCTGTCTGATGAAATCAGACGTCCAGACCTTAGACCAGACGTCTTAGGAGACGTTTGATGGATTTGCCAGACGTCCAATTAGTGGACCGTTGCCTGGCTTAGCAAACACTCAAGAATATGACCGTTAGAGCCTTATCAGACGTCCATAGGACTGTCCAGACGTCTGATAATTGACCGTTTTGCCTCGGCTGACCTAAAATCTCTTCTCAGAGATTTTCTAGCCGTTACAACGTTTGGAAATCCATTCCCGCAGTAAAAGTTGGTTTCCAGACGTCCAGATATAATACCAGACGTCCTGTATGTCGTCTGATAGATTTGAACAAGAACCCTGTTTAGATCTGATTCATGTCAGGAGGAAACCCACATAAAATTAGACGTCTGACCTTGAAATCAGACGTCTTAAAGTGGCCTTCCAGACGTCTGATGCCAGAGTTAGACGTCTGATTACACTGTCAAGCGCAATCATTGTCCTGATTTCGGCCTGATTCTCTTGGGCTTTGTTCCCAACGGCTATAGAACCTTTCCTAAGCCTTCCAAAGCCTTCCTAAGGCCTCTATAAATAGAGGGGAACCTTTACACAATTGGATACACTTGGATACCCTAAGACACACCTAGAGACACCCAAGCAACATAGTTCCACTCTCTTGTGTCCTAGCTAGCTCTTGCTCTACAAGCTCGAGCTCCATTCTCTTGAGAGCATCAAGCTTCGCGCACCCGCTCTCCCGCCGTAGTTCACGAGAGCGAAGTTGCGCACGTCGCGTGGCTCACGCACCGCGTCATCAACTCGACGCACTCCTTGCAAAGGGGAGTTTCCTATTTCCTATAGAAGCTAGGTTTAAATTCCTTTGTTGGCTCTATAGGATTACTTGTTTTTTTTTATCTTTATCTTTTGGTTGGGTATTCGCTTTGCGAATTCCCGTCTCCTTCGTGGGACAAAATCCTTCTTGTGGAGAGAAGGGGTTGAGGAACGCTACCCTCGTACTTGTAGCGTGGTTGTATTGAGGTTGAATCACCCTCGTTTTAAGTGATTCGGTTTAGTGGATTTTGATCAACTTGGTTGATCGAAAAATCCTAACTCGAGAGGGTTAAGTGGTGGTTTTCACCCGGTTTGGTTTTCCACCTAAAAACAATTGTGTACATTGTGTGATTGGTTTTCTTTGGTGAGATTGCTTTATATTTTATTTCCGCATTTATTACGTCACCCCTCTTCGAAGGGAAAACTACACTAACAAGCCGGTGTAGGTGAGCTAGCAGGACCCCGGGGCCCGTGGGGTAGCTAGTACTCACCCTACACTAGTAGCTCTCCTCGATACTGCGTACACGAGGGCCAGCAAGTCGGTACAAAGTGGCTAGACCTAACCACGGGTCCCTGGGGCGGCTGGCTCCGCTCTGCACTAAGCAGGTAACAGGTACTTCCCCTGGTACTACGTACCCAAGAGACAACGCACCTCCACATCTTTCCTTCTCAGTTCCATTCCTTTCTCTTTCCAGGAGATCCACTCCTAATTCCCCGTAGGGTTCCAGCTCTTTTAACTCAGCACATTCAGATTTCACCTTTCTAGTTTCACGTTCATACATCCCATATTCTCAATCATGTTCATTTATTCATAACAGGCAACTGTTAAACCAATTTACAGGTAGCTATTATTTCCTTTCCACATTTTACAAGACTACAATATTCATATATTCCACTAGTTTTCCCATCCTAGGATTCATGCCATACCCTAGGATCTATCATACAATCTAGTTTTCCAGTCCTATGATTCATGCAACACCCTAGGATCTACCATTCATTCTAGTTTCTCATTCCTAGGATTCATGTAATGTCCTAGGTTCTATTTATGGTTCCATAATTTAACATATTATACTAATAACTTAAAAGCCACTCTACCAGTTACAACAGGAGTACTAGGGGTGTGGTCGGGAATCCCGCGTGCCTCCGCAACCCCCGAGACTGCAATGAAACGGGGTCCTATCACAAGGATCAAACATAAGGAGTTTCTCAAAACAGTAACTAATCACTGTAGGCGGGTAGAGGATTTAATTCCGAAAAGAACGCAACTCGAAACGCGGAAAACGGACTCCGAACGGGCCCTAAACGGGTCTAAAATGACGAAACAGTGCTAAAACAGACGTCTGGAACTTCTTCCAGACGTCTTAAAAATGGGGATCAGAAGGTACCTTGTCCTGCGTAGTCTCTCAGACGTCCAGAAGCCTGCGGGGGCGTCTGGCCTAGTTCCCAGACGTCTGGCACCGCTGCCAGACGTCTGATTCGCGCTGGATGCGAATATCAGAACCTGCGCGTCCCCATTCCTCGCTCTCAGTACGGATGGTCGCGGAAAAGGAAGAAGGCGAAAAATAACTTACTTGCTAGACGTCTGGATAGTCCTCCAGCCTTGTTAACCGTCGTCTGGTTGGAAGACCAGACGTCTGATTCTGGAAAAACTTCCAAAACCAGAACGCTATTCGCCCTCCGCTCGCGACGCACGGCCACGCCTCGTCTGCCTGCTGCTCGAGCTGCAGCAGGCCTCCTGCGTCACTCCGTCCCCGCTGCGCCCCCGCCGGCCGGCTCTCGTTGCCCCGGCGGGCTCGAGCCCTCACGACCGATGCCTCCTCCCTCGCGCAGCACCTCCTCCCGCACCCACCGCGGCTGTTGCTGCTGCTGCTCGCTCACGCTCGCACTCGCGCACTGGCTGGAAGGAGAAGAGGAAGGGAGCGGAGGTGATGAGAGTGAGGGAGAGGGCGTGGCTTTTTAAAGCCACGCGGGGAGAAAGAGAGAGAGCAGCGCCTACGGAGGTGAGAGGGAAAAAGAGGTATATGCAGGTCTGCGCGCGTAGGCGCGTAGACGAAATCCATCCTACCGCAGAAAATCAAATCCCAGACGTCTGGAAGGGGTTCCAGACGTCTGGTCGGACGTTTGGGCCACCTCCTAGACGTCTTAAAAGACGTTTTGAAACTGCGGTCGTAACAATATAACAAACTCAAAGGAAGTTTCGTCCCCGAAACTTGCGCTAACTTGGGTACGGGAAAATATCATAATAACCATAACAAACTCAAAGAGGACCAAAGCCGGTCCGAGAAGACGTACCCGCGAAGAGTTCCGGGTACCGCTCTCGCATTGCCCCCTCTGGCTCCCAGGTAGCCTCCTCGTACTGCTGGCTCCTCCACAAAACCTTTACCAGGGGTACTTGCTTTCGTCTCAGATTGCGGACGGCACGGTCAAGAATCTGCACTGGCTGCTCGGGGTAGGTCAGGTCGTCGCCCACTTCGACGCCCTCGTGACTCAGTACGTGACTGGGATCGGCTACGTACTTCCTGAGGTTGGACACGTGGAACACGTCGTGCACACTGGAAAGTTGGGGAGGGAGGGCAAGCCTGTAAGCAATGGGTCCAACCTGCTCCAGGACTTCAAAGGCCCCACAAACCTCGGCGTGAGCTTCCCTCTCACCCCAAACAGCTGCAGGCCCTTCATGGGAGAAACACAAAGAATGACGTGGTCCCCAACCTCAAACTGCACCTCTCTGCGTCTCCGATCCGCGTAGCTCATCTGTCTGCTCCTGACTGTGCGGAGTCGCCTGTGGATCTGCTCGACTACCTTTTGACTCTGCCGGATCAACCTGGGGCCAACCTCCTACTTGGTCCCCACCTCAACCCAACTCAAAGGTGCCGTACACCTCCGTCCGTATGGAGCCTCGTAGGGAGTCATGCCTATGCTCGAGTGATAACTGTTGTTGTATGCAAACTCCGCCAGGGGCAGGTGCTCCTCCCAAGAGCCCCTCCAGTCCGGTACACAGGCATGTAAAAGGTCCTCATGTGTCTGTATCGTGCACTCAGACTGTCCGTTCGTCTGAGGGTGGTAAGTTGTACTAAACCTCAACCGCGTCCCCAGGACCTGCTAAAACTCAGCCCAAAATTGGGACGTAAAGCGGGTATCCCGGTTGGATACGATCTCCCACGAAACTCCGTGTAGTCGTACCACGTTGCGGATAAACCTCTCTACCAACTGTGCTGGTCCCAAGGTGACTCGGATCGTCAAGAATCGTGCCGTCTTCGTCAGTCTATCCACAATTACCCAGACAACGTCGTGTCCTCGCTGGGTAACAGGTAAGCCCACCACCAAGTCCATGGTGATGCTCTCCCACTTCCATTCTGGCACTGAAAGCGGCTGTAGCGACCTTGCAGGCCTCTGATCCTCGACCTTCACCTGCTGGCACACTAAGCACTGCTGCACGAATTCACCCACATCCCGCTTCATCCCCCTCCACCAAAACTCACGTCTCAAGTCGTGGTACATCTTCGTGTTTCCGGGATGTATGGTGAATCTGGAACCGTGTGCCTCAGTCAGGAGCTCTCTCAACAGCTCCTCATCTCTGGGAACGCACAACAGTCCCCTCAGGCGCAGCACCTGGTCTGTGAAAGAGAAGTCCCCTGGGTCTCCTGACAGTACTCTGTCGCGCAAGGACTGCAAGTACGGATTGGCCATCTGTCCTATGATGATGCGGTCTATCAGCTCTGGCATAGTCTGTCGTGTCACAGTCACTGCCCCACAGTGCCCCCGTAACTCCAGGGGTCGCCAACTGCCCACCTCCCCTAAAAGGCTCCAACTCTGTAACTGTAAACTGGCCAAGTATGCGGGCGCCTTACGGCTCAAGGCGTCAGCCACCACATTGGCCTTTCCCGGGTGGTAGGAGATGTTGCAGTCGTAGTCCTTCAGGAGCTCTAACCAACGTCTTTGTCTCATGTAGAGCTCCTTCTGATAAAAAAGGTATCTGAGGCTCTTGTGGTCTGTGAAAATCTCGAAGGTCTCACCGTATAAGTAGTACCTCCAGGTCTTCAGCGCGAAGACGACAGCTGCCAACTCCAGGTCGTGGGTAGGGTAGGTATGCTCATGGGGCTCCAGTTGCCGCGAAGCGTTAGCGACAACGTGACCCCTCTGCATGTGCACACCTCCTAACCCCTGCAAGGAGGCGTCCGTGTACACAACGAACCCGCCACTATTGTCAGGGATGGTGAGCACGGGAGCCGAGGTCAACCTCTCCTTCAGCTCCTGAAAACACGCCTCACAGGCGTCTGTCCAAGTGAAGGGCACGTCCTTCCGGGTCAACTGTGTCATAGGACGCGCGATCTGTGAAAAACCTCTGATGAATCGTTTTTAGTAGCCTGCCAGTCCCAGGAAACTGCGAATCTCAGTGACTGAACGTGGTCTCTCCCACCTGAGCACTGCCTCGACTTTGGCTGAGTCCACCGCCAAGTCGTCTCCAGAGATCACATGACCTAAGAAGGTCACCTCCCTCAACTAGAACTCGCACTTGCTGTATTTGGCGTACAGCCTACGTCGTCTCAGAGTGTCCAGAACCATCCGCAAGTGCTGTTCGTGTTGCGTCTGATCTCTAGAATAGATGAGTACATCATCAATGAATACCACCACGAACTGGTCCAAGTACGGTCTAAACACCCGGTTCATCAGGTCCATGAAAGTAGTGGGGGCATTGGTCAGCCCAAATGGCATGACCAAAAACTCGTAGTGTCCGTATCGAGTGCGGAAAGCTGTCTTGGAGACGTCTACCTCCCTGATCCTCAACTGGTGGTATCTAAACCTCAAGTCGATCTTGGAGAACATCGTGGCGCCCCGCAACTGGTCAAACAAGTCGTCGATCCTCGGCAGCGGATATCTGTTCTTGATGGTGACCCTATTCAGCTGTCGATAGTCCACACAAAGGCGTAGGGTACCATCCTTTTTCTTCACAAACAGTACCGGGGCTTCCCAGGGAGACGCACTGGGCCTCACGAAGCCCTTCTCCAAAAGGTCCTGCAACTGAGACTTGAGCTCTCGTAGCTATTTTTTGGTGGAAACTCCAATTGAATAAAACCACAGCTAGGTTAGCCCAACTTTGGATTTCTTGATCTGCCATGCAATTAACAAACCATCAACCACACCACTTTAGAATGAGAGTGGTGTTTTCAAGTATAATCCTACGTCCAATACAAAAGGTTTGCCCTTCCGCTGGTAAGAAAAGAGGATCTGACCAGTTGAATCCCTTATATATGAACTAAGAACAAGAAATAGACGGTACTTCTTCCTATAGAACTCAAGAAATATAACTAACGAGGGTAGGAAATTATAGGATTTAAGTAGTTCTTGATATGAAGATGAATCGAAGTATGAGCTTGCAAGAGAGAAGCTTTGAAGCAATCTCTTGATGAAAGTAGAGTTTAGAACAATTTTCTTGGAAGCTTGGAGACTATAGAATGTTTTTGTGTGTGCTTATGAGTGTATTTGGCATAGAGAGGTTCGTAGGTATTTAAAAAAGCCAAATGATGGCTCAAGAAGTTTCAAATAAGGTTTGCTAAATGTTAAGAGCAAATCAAAGAAGATTACAACTTATTTCATCTTAACTTTTATCGAAGGACTGTAGTTTTTTCAAGCAACATCTCATATCCTTTTTCACATATGTTCGACACTCCATCTGAACATGCATAATAAATAAAAAAAAGGAATATAATTATATCTGATGATGGATTCTCTCTTTGAAGATAAAAAAAAAAAAATTAAAATAAAAAATACTGATAATTCGGTTATCTTTGTTTAAAAATAATTGCTAATCTCGGTGGAAATGCATTTTTAGTGCCGGCCTGTCAGCAAATGAACCCCCTGTGGGCTTTCATGGGAGAAAAAAAAGAGAGAACCTTGTGGTGGCATTTCCCTTCGTCAAGTAATAACGTCAAGTCGTCAACGTCCGTTCATCAAGGTCGCGGCGAGCTCCCTCCTCCTTCCCACCCTCTGCCAGCGATGGCCACCGCCCTCAACGCGACGTCGCAAGGAGAAGAGGAAACCCTAGACGAGGTTCAAATTCCATCGCCACCTCTTCTATCTACGCATATCCCCTTTGATCATAGCACCATCCATTCTTCTGTGAAAATCGCCTCCATAAGTGGATCTTTTCCGGATCGCATACATCCCATACCTCATCTGCTCTCTAACTACCTGTTACTGTTCTTCGACGAATACATCGTTTTCGATCGCTCATCGCCGCCCGTTTGCATTGACCGTCGCAGAAATGTCGAGCAGGTCTTCTTCAATTTGGAGATTAGCATCGAGATTGACATATCTTAGCACACGTTCGCATCGCAATAGTGCAAAGTAGGGATTTTCTCTTGAAATCAATCTAAATATGATTTTTCGATCCGGGATCGACGTCGATTTCTTTGTCTGATGCTATCCGAGAATGTGCCATTTGCTTGGCTCCGCAATGGTGCCCTACAATGTCGACTTGAGCATCGATCCGGGTCCGTAGACGACTTCAATTCGCTCGTTCGGTGTTGGAGAAGTGGCTTCGTTGCCGAGGGAAGTTATTACTAGAAAGTGTTGCTACTTGCTTGATATCTTCGTGTCTGTTAATGTCGGATCGAGCTGTACTCCAAGTTCTTAGTCGAAATAGAGCATTGTGAACTTCTTGCTTGGATCATTAACTGAGACGACTGACCGATTTGCTTTATGTACGATTGACTGAAAGGATTTAATCCGTTTTTTTTGGTATGGAGTAGGAAAAGTTATATAATTTTTCGTTCACTTGTTATAAAAAACTTTGATACATCAGTTTGATTTACTTAATAATTGCTTGCATTTTTGGAAATTGCTTCCACTACTGTGAAACTGTTTTATATAACTGATTTTATTATATGCTATACTTCAGCTCGAGGGCTTCGATGACTTTACCCTTGCCTCCTCATGGGAAAGGTATGATCCTGTTGATATTCACCTTGAATGCATCTGGCCCTTTTCACAGTGAAGACTTGCTTCATACTATCCAATTGCATGATGATTGTCACTACATTGTTTGAGTTGTGTGTGATGGAGCCAGGTTTATCTCTGATATAGAGGCAGTTTGTCGGCTTTGGATGGTTGATGGGCACAAGAACTTATTGGTATGCCTGTATTACTGAAGAAAATATCTACTGCTTATTTCATTCTTCATAATGCCATAGCTACACTTCCACCTCGATCCACTCAGTTGGCATTATGAGCTTGTCTTCCTATATCTGACTATTTGGCATTCCAGTCTTGAGATATGCAACACAACTGCAGTTGTTTTGAACTGCATTATTTGTTATCTGTTAACATGATTGTATTTGTTTTTCCTGAAAAGGAGAACATACTTGATTGTATTTCTCTTAGTTGATTTAAGTGTTTTGTGCTACTTCTTTTGTTTAAGGACAAGGGTGCGGAACAATTAACCTTGTCGAAGGATTTATACAAGGTTAAATCTGAATTAAGATATGGAGGGAAAACATACTGCTTGGAATATTACTTTATGGTTGGTAGTGGTATGCTTCATTCATGCTATTCCTTTCCCTTGTGGTGTGTGTCCCGGCTTGCTGATTCTATCTATTATTGATAATAATTTCAGGTGAATTAGGTGATTGGGACAATCATTTGCACAATTTGCAGCTTTTGTTTGGATTAAAAGAATTTCTAGTAAGTATTTGACCATTATGATTTGTTGGATCCACTTTTGATGACTAATTACAAGAAGATTTCGTTTTTTTCCTCATGACTATGAGAACTAGGATGAATTAACTAGACCTGTTCCCTCCTTAAAGGACCATAACATCCGTGATTCCTAGTTTTGCTTTATAGTTAATAATCTACTAAAAGTTGCATACTTTAAATAACGCTATGTTTACATTTTTATGGATTATGAATTACCTGTGTATGGGTCTTAATTATTGGCAGGCTATTGAGGCTTCATTCATAATTCTAGCTGTATTTGATGTAAACTGGTAGGTTAATATTGTTAGTTAATGGGTAATTCCTGCAATCCCTTTTGCATTTGAGATATACATGGTTATAAAACTTGCTTTTCTCAAATATACATGACCATATCCATCCTATATACTTGATCATGAAGACAATAGATCAAAAAGGGAACATTGTGAAAAGCAAGAATGTGAAAAGCAAGAACATTGTGAAAAGTAAGATGCACCTCCTCCTTCAGGGAAAGAATGTCGGTGCAGGAAGTCTATAGATGCTCGGACAAGTCTCGCAGAGTCATGACTCTAGTCTTGTGCACTCTGACGAGCCTCTCCTCCATCTTACTGCCAAGGGTGGCAATCTGACTTAAACCCTGGCAGGCTGCCTTAGCTCCTCCTCTAGTCGAGACTTGACGGGCCACCTGCTGCTATGAGTGGAGCTTACGAAGGGTGCCCTCCGCTATCTTCTTCGCCTTCTCTCGGACAACAGTCTCCTTCTCTAGAAGGTAGGCAAAATTGCGTTGCTCCGCCTTGGCCGCCATGGCCCACTTGGCGGCCATGTCAGCCGCCCCGGAAGAGCCTCTTGTCCTAGCAACGTTTGCAGGGGCGCTGCCACGTGGGACAAAGGTGCTCCTGAGAAGCTCCACCTGTTCAAAACCATAGGCAGGTATAAGGAGAAAATTCCTCTCCAACATATAAGTAAAGGGCAAGTAAGAGAAGGCTTACTGCTCGGAGGCAGTAGTAGAACACATTGTTTAGATTCATGCCTCTCGGCTGGGAGGTAGCCTAAAATATGGCATCTTCTAAATGCTGGATCACCTGCCTCTCTACGTTAAGGCCCCTGCTCGAATCGCTTGAATTGCCTGCCCAAATCGGAACCACCCTGCCAGGCATGGGGCCTCCACCAGCAGTCTCCAGAATGGATCTCCTAGTAGATCCAACCATCTGCTCGATTAGCCCAAGCCCCCCTTTGCCGGAAGGATCTACCAGCATCCTTGCCCCCATCGAGCTTCGCCTATGGTGCAGCTGCGCAAAAACACTTCCACTAAGGAAACCACCGGTGGGTGGCCACCTCCGACGCCAGCTGGGAGAAGGCACTGACTGATCCCGATGGGGTGCTGGTGGCACTTGCTTTGCCTGCTTGAGCCATCTCCGCTGAAGCAGTGGGCAGATAGTCGAGGACTATATATCCTTCTAGCGGTCCTGGCGGGCTTGAGGGGATAGGCAAGTCCACTGGGGCTTCCCTCGCCTCAGCCTTGCTTGAACTCTCATGAGTGGACGACGCCAGGTGAACAGTGCTTGAACCCCTCTTCAGGCGCTTGAGAGGAATCTTCGCCTTCTCCGCGCTCCCCTCCTCGTCGTTCCTCTTGGGCTCCTTGGAGCCGGAGGGCTGGCTCTCCTTGCTCCGCTCCACAGGCCTTTCCTCCCCACGGTGCGGCCGATGTTGGGAGGAACCGCTGCCTCGATGCTTGGGAGTGTCCGGCCGAGCAAGTCGGCCAAAGTTTGCAAAGAAAGGACAGACACGTCAAGCCATGAAATAACAAGCGAGGAGGATATGCGTTTTAAAGCTATCACCTTCCCCGTACTTATATGGCGTGGGATTGGAATATGCAACCCACGACAAAATCGCCCGACGTCTTCGTGCTTGAGCTGCGAGCGGGAATCGGCCCAAAGTTAACAAACTTATCGGCGTTTTCTTGAGTAGCCGAATCAAGTTACTCAGGCCTAGGCGACAGGTCCTTATTAAATGGACCTTTCCAGGTATAAGGGACGCCGTGATCCTTGTCATGGAAGACAGAGAAAAAATGGCAATCCTGCCTGTTCAAACTGTCGGGCAAGTCAACTATTCAATATTTTGTATGCCAACTGTATAGCGTATAAGTATCTGACGGAGGCTCGCCCTTCTTAACCTTAAGGGGCATAAGTCTAAAAAGTAGGCGGAACAGATCTAGGCGGGGGACAATCCGCAAATGGAGGCACACAATAGTAAAGGCGTTCAAAATCGGTCAACAATTGAGGATAAGCTGTGAGGGGGCCAGGTGGTAGTAACAAAGGAATAAGCACAATAATGGGTTCAAAAGTATTCGAAGGTCATATTTGATGGCATGTTGACAAATCATGAACGAGTCCTTAGACCCGTTAGAGTATAGGCGGGTCTGCGACCTACAGGGGTGAAACGAAACTTCATCGAGTTCGTACTCACTTTTAAACGCCTTAATGGCAGATCGACTACGGAAGTCAGAAGCAAAGGTATGAAGGTCCCTCGTCTCAGGCGAGATGCTGGACGAGGATGATACAGACTTACCATTGCCCGCGAATCCAAACATGACAGACAGTGTCTTTGTCACTCGTAGGAAAAAGAAGTTCCGAGAACACCACCTCCTTACGCCTTGCCTAAGAAGAAAGAGATCACACTAATGACGAAGAGTGCTAAAAAAAGGCAGGTAGGGCATGAAATAAGCCCCACACCCCCATTTATAACCCTCGTAGCTGGCGGTTCCCCCTTGCGGGGCACAAATTTCAAAAAATGAAATCCCGTGGATATGGTGTGAGTTTCAAAACATACTCCTTTAAGGTAGGGATATCTCGATAATCATTACCAACATTAAATGTTCGTGCACGCATACCTTGCACAACATTAATGCCGATCATATCGCTGGCAAGCGCGGTATCTTAGGTCCTTACGCCTCCTCATGATAGCAATTAATGCTGGTCTTGTCATACAACAAGACAAAAATTAAATCCCCCAGTGATTAGCCATCACTAGCGAAAGATGACACATACGTCACACTTTACTCTTGGGAAGCCATCTCTTAAGGCCAGCAGTAAAATAGGCGGACGTGCTTGTAGCTGCCTATTAAGGCCGGCAGTAAAACAGGCGGACATGCCTGAAGCTTCCTCTTAAGGCTGACAGTAAAACAGGTGAATGCGCCTAGAGCCACCTCTTAAGGCTGGTAGAAAAAACACGTGCCCATGCTTCCTTTACCAACAAGCCACCTCCGATTGGCTGGCGAAAACTAAGACGTATCTTGCTTCTAACCTCTTTACTATAGAATTGCCTCTTTAAAAATGGAAACACTAAGGGCACTTTGGCTGCTTACAATTGCAACTCCCTCTCCATAACAAATGCTCCTCCGCTTTAATGAAAAGGTCGCCTACTGTAGAGTTTTAAATACTTTAATTACTCTCTTAGCAACATTTGCTAACTAGAGAGTAAGGGGCATATGATGAGGGCTAAAAAGTGCCCTCGGACTTAAAACTCTGCGAGAAGCCTAACAAGAGGTCTGGCTACTCGAAAGTAAGATAGGCAGCAGGTCCGACTCGCCTCGACCTGGGAAGATCCGAATATAGGTAGCTCCGGATAAACCCGATTCATTAGAAAACCTGGCACAAATCGGTGACAGGGAGACGGCGGAAAAGTCCAACACGACCATACTAACAATAAATGATGGTATGGTCGCCGCAATTAATAGTCTGATAATATACATGCCCTGACAACGGACGTATCTGGTCGGAAGATCCTACGGCAGGACCAACCCCCAGCGCTATAAATAGTTAAGAGAGGCCCTCGAGGCCCTCTTTTAGGCAATTGGAGAGAAAGAGGGATTGTATTATCACTTCTTACTAGTGAATAGTTGGGAGTATCGCTTTCCCACAAGACGTATACCCTTCGTCATCGTTTTAAATTCCGTCGGCATGCCATCGGCAAAGTCATTTTCGAGTAGGGGCCATGCCGACATGGATAAAGTGTCGATTTACAGGGATATAGTCGGCATGCCATTGACATGCCTTCGGCATGGTCGGCATGTTGGCGAAATAGGTGCCCATGTCGAGGTTGCTGCTGGTTTTTTTGACTACTTCTGTTATTTTTGTCGGTATGCATCGGCATACCCATCGAAAAACGGGTATTTCCATGGTGTGTCCTTGGCATGCCCACAAAATGGACACTTAGAATTTCATTGGCACAGCATCGAAATTGGCATTTCGAACCTTACCCTTAGTGGTGGAACTGAGTTACCAATCCTCTTGCGTCATTGTGATTGATTGTTTCTGAATCGTTGAGTCGGACCTTCCGATCACTTAGGAGGTCCGATCACTTCTCAAATAAATCTCCAAATGTATGGAATGTACTACTGGGTTTTTGTAGAAACACATTAAATTGCAGTGTTTACTTGCTACATCTATTAAGCACAAAATGTGCTAATTCACAATCAAACAATATATGCACAAATCATTACAATTTTCTCTCTTTTACTAGATGCTCTAAATTTATGAAGAGCCCTAATTTTTCCTTTGAGTTTTCATTTTTTTTTGACCCTAATGGTTAGTGATATGCAATACATTTAGGTAATTGCACCCCTAAGTGTTAGTGGAGTTATTCTTGATGCACCGGAGGCTAGCAAACTTCTTAGTTCCATTGCAATTGCTTTATCAAGTTGTGGAAGGTGAGGTTTTAAAGTGCTGCTATCAGTAGATCTTTTATCTGTTTCAAAATATTAGTTACCTTTTTAATAGACAAATATTCCTGAATATGGATGTGTAAAAAATGGATAATCTGCTGTTCGTTTTGGAATCAGTAATTTGGTCCATTACTTATATGTTCAATACAGCGTAACAGGCGACTGATATACCTGTTTGATGTGATTAGGTATCGTTAGTTGCCTCTTTTTGGAAGTCAACTTTTTTTTTTTTGATAAGAACAAGGATGATCAATTGAGGTTAATGATGGCCCACTTTATTAATGAACCTTGAAAAGATTTATGGTACAGTCAAAAAAGATCCCAGGTTGCAGCTTTACTGCCTCTTATGATATATCACCTCCCTAAGTTCATTTTCCACAAACACCCTTCCCCCTCTAAAAATAACACCATATCTCTGCAAACAATTTCTCGTGCATAACCATGGGGACCGTTTCATTCCAACTTGGGTTGAGATAACGAGCCTTTTTTTTCGGTTGGTGTATTTGGCTTGAGCATAATGGTGTGGTCTTTAGGAGGGAGAGAATCTCCATTAATGGGATTGTTCATTCTTTAATTCGTTTTGTTGCCTATGGTGTACTTAGCAGCCTTTTATCAATGAAACCCTAGGGGTTAATTAACCCCTTTGCCCCTTTTACGGGCAAATGCTTCTTACTACATATTTGGAAGTCTTGACAAACTGGAAAAGTGCCTTCGAATTGCTAACTTTTGAATCTAAACTATGGAATTGATTTTTGAAAAAGTTTAAGATACAAACCCACTTGTTTGATGGATCGCCCCATTTGCGTGACAATATAGGTGGATGGAAGCAAGATTGGTTGATGAACTTCATAGTTTTTTTACTGTTTTGCATGCTATTTCTTCTTCTCTTGCACATAATGCACTAGGAAATGGAAGGACAAGTTCCCTTTGATACTTGGTTGGAAGTTCTTATTAGTGGGATTACCTTGGTTTAACTAATATAATCTTTTGTATGACAACATTTTGCTGTAGATATTTAAGATTTCTTGTGCATTTAGTTTCTTTAAACTTTTTTGGGCCGAGGTTGGATTAAACCTTTTTGGCGCCGCCACCACTGGTGCTTTGCACTCTATTAGGGGTTTGGGGTTTGTGGTGCCTAAGGTGCAACGTTTTTTCTTACCGTATTTTGGCATAGCAGATGTATTTAGGTTCTGGATTAATGATTGGATGAGATAAGGAAGGCTAAATGGCAGATTTTCAAGACTCTTTGTGTTGGCAAATTATAAGGAGGTTACTGTGGGTGGTTGTTGGGAGGGGTTGTGGTACTCCATGTTTACTGGTAATTTGTTAGGTCAATGAATATTAAGTTTATTGCTACAGGAGTTAGAGGGCTACCAACTAGAGAAAGGGGGAGTTGACTCCATTTGGGACGAAGGAGATTTCTTGATGCGGGAAGCATACAACAGATTAAGAACCTTAGGGCCAATGAAAGATATTGATTTCATTAGGGACTGTAAGTAGATTTGGACAACAACTTGCCCATTGAAGATCAAGGTTTTTGTGTGGCTGCGCAGAAGGGGTCGCTTGATGACAAGGATGTAGAGAGCAAGATGAGCACGGGAGGTGGAGAGGACGTGTCCGCTTTGTGGAGGAGAGGATGAAGACATTAATCGTGTCTTCTCTCTCATTGTTGGTGCAAGTGTGGAGCCACTTTAGCCTTGGCCGGATTTTGCACTCTTCGCATGATGACTTCTGGGACTCCTTTCGGAGGGGGATGATAGGTGGGATTAAATGCTTTCAGGACAAAGAAGGAGGAAACAAAAGCATTGGCGGTGCTTTGGGGCATTTGGTTAGGAAGAAACGCGGTGGTTTTCAATGGCCAGCAACCTTATTTTGAGAATTTTGTTTGCAGTATTTCCTAGTTGATGCATATTTCGGAAACCTTTGTGTAACCTGGCAGCATTTGTTTTGTTTCCCTATTACTTGAATTTGGGTGGTAATCAACCCGATAACCACCCTTTCTGTTTTAAAAAAAAAATTAGTTTCTTTAAACTTCAAAGGTTTCTGCTTTGGTGCTTCTCTAACTAAAGTACTTTTGGTTCATCAAATTGTGAAAGTACATGGTGAATGAAGTTGGGTCTTAGATGGAGGTGAAGAAGACTTGATGTTCCAGCAGTGTGCATGTAACTGTTAAAAGAAAGATGCAGTGGAACTAACCGGGAGAATATTGTGGATTTCTGTAGTCTTTTCTATGTTGTTAGTCTTCAACTATTTAAGTTTGATCTATCAAAAAATCATACCAGGGCATTCAATGCCATGTTTGCAACTCATCTCTCAATCTGCATCCGAAGTTTTATTCAGCCTAGATTCTATTTTACTTGGTTGTTTTTTTGATTCTCTCTTTTGGTGATGAAGGGATAATTTGCTATTTACTCAGTTTTCAGTTCTTTCATTACAGCAACATCCTACTGACAGTGATTACAAGTGTTTGATTTCGTTTCAGTATCTGGCCGGCATTAGTCCCAGTGCATGATCCATCGCGTATGGCATACATCGGGATTCAAAACATGGGGGTAATATTTACCAGAAGGTTTGAAACTGATCGAATAGGAAGCCAAGTACCAATTAAACTCATGCATCTGGAGGGGTTATTTGAGCTGTTTGTCTCCAAGTTTGTAAGTTCGTAAACATCATTTTTTTGGGTTCTGTTTAATATGCTGCATATTGTGTTGCTGTTGTTTGCATTATATTTGTTTTACATTGTTGCCCTCTTGACAGTGTGGTTTAACAAAATTTGCTTCATAGAAAAAAATCAAAAAAAAAAAGAAAAAGAAAAGAGGGGAAGATGGCCTAAATTCACGTAAAAATAACCTAAAATATCTGACTTGGAATGTGTTTATGTGTCACTATACCCTGACATATTTGTCAAAAAGAATTCTTGACAACCAAATAATCTTGCCAGTCATAGTGTGAACCTTTTGAAGTAATTTCTTTTTTAGTTTGCGTTGCTTCCCAACTTGTATCCATGCAAGAGTATTACTATCTTTTTAGCAACATCAACTTGATAACCAGCAAGACAATTACCAACTTGCAAGCAGGTTTAGAAAAAAAGTTAAAGTCTTTGTTTAGCTCCTATTAAAAAGTCTTTCTTCAGTTTCTAAGAAAGGTCGGATTGGTAACAGAGATTTTGATGCAAGCTAAGTTGCAAAGAAAATAAATTTAAAGCTCATTTAGTTGGTAAAGGCTTCACCACAGCAATATGGGCATGATTTCCATGAAACAGTTAGCTTGTGATAAAGTAGTCACTACCCGAGTTATAGCGAGCTACGTGTTTAGTTGCAAGTGGAAACTATGTTGAGCATGTTCAATCTTTTATTGTTCTATGTTACTATTTGCTATTTTCTTATTTTCTCATGGACATGTCGTGTAATTTTTTCACCTTTATATATTAAGAGGTAGGGTTAAGGAATAATTTGATTTACTTATTTTTTCTAACTTGGTATGAGAGTGCAGTCCTAGACCGGGGGTTGGTATACACCTTGACTCTCATTTTGTTTTCTTTCTTCACCTAAATCAAACCCTAGGAAGAGAAAAAGGCCCTCCATTGGCGCCGTCACTGCCAGCCCCAAGGTCAGTCGGTGGACACCTTTTGCCTCTTCTCGTTCCTTTTCTTCCTCGCTTTGAATTTCCTCTTCGACCGGGGGAGGCTTTTCATCGCTGCCACCTCTGATCTTGGTCTTCGACGGCTGCTGCATTGCCGCTAATGCCTTGTAGTGTACAGCCCAGGCCTCACCCTTGTTCAGTTATTGGAGCTGTCGTTGCCCTTGATCTTCTTTGGTGGCTATTGCATTGTCGCCTACGCTTTGTAGCATTGCCAATAGCCTAGATCGGGCCTGTGCTCGGTCATTGGAGTTAGTTGCGTTGCCGCTTGGGGTTACCGGTGGTTGCTGCATTGCTGTTGGAAGGTCTTCCCCTCTACAGCGCCGCCACCAACCCTCGTAGGGCCTTTGAATTGTCTCTAGCACCGTTGTGGTTCCTTCTCGATCCTTGCTGGGAGTTTTTGATACATTGCTGTTGTTGTAGTGCGGGTTTCTTTTCGCATTGAGGTGATTGGCATTGGAGGAGGGGATGCAGGCTTTGTGATCTTGTGGCACTTGGGACCTTGTTGAGCCCCCATTCGAAACTTCAGTTGTGAGCTGCTGTTGGGTGTTTGCCCTGGAATATAATCCTGATTTGATGATAGTGAGACATAAAGCTTGTTTGGTGGACATATGGTGTGGACTTCTTTGATACCTTCTCTCCTGTTGCACGGTTGCCCTCAATTTGCATTTTGATCTCTATTGCAGCACACAGAGACTGCCCACTTCATTATTTAGATGTTCTTCTATCGGGACTTATACGAAGAGGTTTATATGCAGCAACCCCCAAGTTATGAGGTTCAGGGGGAGTGTTGCAGAGTTTGCAGATTGCGGAATGCTATCTATGGCCTTAAGTAGAGTCCTTGGGCATGGTTTTAGAAGCTTTTGGAGGTGGAGGCCATTGGCTTTAAGTGGTCCTCATCGGATCATTCTTTGTTCGTTAGGAAGATAGATGGAGGTACTGTTGCACTCCTAGTCTATGTTGATGACCTGGTTGTTACTGGTGATGACAATGTGGCATTATAGAGGTTAAGAAACATTTGTCTGAGGGTTTTGTGATGGACCTTGTGCTGTTGAGGTATTTTCTTGGGATAGAAATTGCTCGCAGCAGGGCATAGTTCTTTCTTAAAGAAAGTATGCTCGACTTACTTCAGGAGACTGGCATGTTAGGAGTCAAGCTAGCCAACATCCCCATGGATCCCAAGACTTGTATGTATGATGAGGAATTAAAGGTAGTTGACAGTAGACAGTATAGGGGGCTCGTTGGCAAGCTTCTGTACCTCACCATCACCAGGCCTGACATTTCCCTTGTAGTTGGAAAACTCAGCTAGTTCTTAGACAGACCTATTAAGCAGCATTGGGATGCTATTATGATGGTGTTGAGATACTTGAAGAAGGCACCAGGTAGAGGTATTCTTTTTACCAAGGGGACTTACATGAGCATTGTTGCTTATTTTGATGCTGATTATGCGGGGTGCTTGGCAGATAAGAAGTCCACCATAGGTTTTTGCACCTATATGGAAGGGAACTTGGAGACATGGAAAAATAAGAAGTAATATGTGGTTTCCAGATCAAGTGCGGAGTCCGAATATAGGGCCATGGCTCATACTACCTTAGAGATGATGTAGGAGAGATCCCTTTTGCTTGATTTTCACTTATTGGTGGATACTTCCATGGAGATGCGATGCTACAATAACAAGCATGCTGCTACCTACATATCCAATAATCCAATGTTCCATAAGAGGACCAAGCACGTGGAAGTTGATTGCCACTACACACGTGATTTGAACTTGAGAGGCCATATCTTCACCACACTTGTTACCTTAGTTGATCAGACAACAGACATCTTCACCAAGGCACTGCCTTTTACTTCATTTGATGTTTGTTGTTCTAACTTCTAAGCTGAGCATGATCGATATATATGCTCTAGCTTGAGGGGAAGTGTTGAACCTCTTCTGTCTTTTATTGTTCTGTGCCATTATTACTATTTTTTATTTTCTCATGGACATGTCATGTAATATTTCCCACCTGTGTATATTAAGAGGTAGGTTTGTTACTTTCTTATTTTCTCATGGACATGTCATGTAGTTTTTCCCGCCTTTATATATTAAGAGGTAGGGTTAAGGAATAATTTGATTTGCTCATTTTTTTTAACTAACTATATCAACTTGATGTTAAGAGTACTTTTCTTTGTGGCGATTTGTAATGAGAAGTATACATGGAGCAACTCAAGGGGGTCAATGAGATGAGTAAAGCTGATTACATGTGCAAATTACTTTGCTCTCAGTACATGCATTCTCTGGCTATTAATCATCTTGAGGCGGTCAAATGCATTGTTTGATACTTAAAGGGAGCCAGTTTGATTGGGCTCTTTTATACCAGAAATTTTGAATTAATGAAGGGGAGAGGAAACCTCTTCGCCTACTTTGATGCTAATTGGGCAGTGACCTAGATAATCGCAGGTTTGTTGGAAAAGTAGGAAGCATAGGTGCTTGGCAAGGTCTAGTACGTAAGCTGAATACCATGCCGTAGCCTCCTTTGTCTTGTTTGGATTTGATCCATCCTGAAGAACTCTGGAATCATAACAGATGTAATACCATCTTCTGTTACAATCACAATGCTTGTGTCCTTACCATCGATCCTTTTTTTCATGATTGGTCTAAGCCAATTCAGATAGATCATCAGTTTGTCTGAGAAAGATACAAACTTCAGAAGTAGTCGTTCAGCATATTTCTACTGGTAATAAAGCTTCTGACATATCAACAAGCCTGTTGTTGTCAAGTTTTTAACTACAATGAATACCATGAGCAGTCATCGACCCCGTGCTCATTTTGTGGGGGCTGATAGAATTATATGTTTTTATTTGTATCGGGGGTTTTGTATATATGCAAAGAATGTTTGGTTTATTATGTAATCTATCTGTTACCTGGGCTGCAAGCAAAACATTCTCCATGAATAAAATCCTGAGGCCTTTTTTGTTCATCACTGGGAGAAGTAAATCCTGAGGCGTGGACGTAGGGAAGCTTGCACTGTCTCAAACTGCATTACTAAACCCATGTGTTTCTTGTTGTCATGTTCTCTTCTTTACAATTTTATCCCAGATGTTTTTGAGTATGATCACCGTGTCATGTTTCTACTTTGTTTTACTTGTCCACTCTGTCAGTTTTGATAATGTTGATTTGTCTCTCATGCTAGAGTTGTCTGCATTTTTTCCCTTCTCTGAAAGGGGATTTGTTTTTGTTGCGAGTATTACTTGCATGTGTGTATCTTTCTTAACGACAGAACTTCTAGGGGAATATGAGAGGATTTTCACTGAATTGACTGCGGAGTATACTTGCTTTGACATAGCAAAATATAAAAAACCTTTAATCTAACAAATGGCTATCCCAAGTGAAGAGAAAAATGAGCAATTTCTTTCACTGTGAAACTCTAAGCCTCTTTTTCTAGAGGAGAGGTAAAGGAAAAACTATAAGTGGATCCCTCAACAATATGAAATACTACAAACAAGCCATAGAGAAACAAAACAAGGAAAAACTCGATAGAAATGACTCTCAACACTCCCCTCAAGCTAGAGCATAAATACCTATCATGCTCAGCTTGGAGTAGTATTGGTCGATGCAGGATCAGGGAAGAGCCTTGATGAATATGTCCATGGCTTGTTCTTCATATGACACATGAAGAGTGCAAATGTATCCGTTCTAAATCATATCTCGAGTGTAATGACAATGTACTTCTATGTGCTTCGTCCTTTCGTAGACTACTAGATTATTGGCGATGAAGAGGGTTGACTTGTTCTCACATCTCATCTCTATGGGGTCAGGGATCGAAATACCAAGATCCTCAAAGATGGAGCGGATTCACATGAGCTTAGAAGTAGTTTAGGCTATTGTCCTATATTTTGACTTAACACTTGATCTGGCTACTATGATTTGCTTTTTACTTCGCCATGTATCTAGATTCCCTCCAACAAAGGTACTGAATCCCATACATGATTTGAAATGTCGATTTTGATGCCATTTTGATAAATTTCGAAATGCACATTTCGAAGCTACGCTGAGGGTACGTTGTGGAAATGCCCCTATTAAAGTTAGATTTTGATAAATTCAATGTCTCAAAAATAATTTATTTCGAAGGGACAATGAGGGCATGCCGGAAGCATGTCGGTGTATGCTAACAAGAATGGTAGTAGTCAAAATGATTAGAATTTTAAGAAAATCACAAGCTTAAGTATGTTTATGTAAGAATAATAATGTTATATCCTAATATTCATATGCAATATGTAGTCAACTATACCATGTTCAAGTTCAAGAATCAAATATCAAGTAATTACTTTGTAAATTGAATTAAGTCATACAAAGATAAAAGATTCAAATATATAGTTTGCACTAAACTCAAGTAAAAATTGAAAACATGAAATTTAAATATCTAACCAATTGATCTTAAATTAATTTTGGTTAATTTGAGGTCTTTGACAGAGTGATCAATTTGAATAATCTAGATTAACATAACTGTTTGTTGTGTTAGTCATTGTTATTTGTCACCCCTTATGAGTCATATTTAGATCTAGTTGTATATATACTTATTTTTGGGGGGTTATCGCAAGGATAATCACCCCTTTTCCTTTTTAAAATATTTAAATCTAGTTGGATCATATTTATGTATGAAAAATATAGGTTATTACCTCCAAACATGGAACCCTTGGTTTTTAGTTGGATGTTATCCTTGAAGTAAATGATGATTAATTTATGAAGTAAATAGGGCCTTAGCGTTTGCAATTTTTAGGTTTTATTCTTTTATGGATGGATGCAAATTCTTTATTCTCTAATGCTAACCCAAACTTAGAATTTTATTTTTAGAAATTAAACAAATGTTTCCTCAAGTTCAAATTGTGATTAGACCTATGTGTTCGTAATAACAGTAGATTTAGAGTCTAGTATGTAGACCTACTCTATAATTATAGATAGGTATGGAATCAAACCTTAAGGTTGTCAGAGGGGAGTAGCGAGATGAGAGGAAGTAGTAGCAACGGAGATTCGATTTAAATAATAACAGAGTAGTAGCAGCAGTAGAAAAGAACGGGAGAATTGAAAGTGAGTAGTAGCAGTAAGTCGAAATGCCAAGTGCATTTCGTCACTTGACATTTTGGTGACATTTCATTGAAGCCCGATGTTTTGCCGTTATATTGATGTTGATATGGCCTAATCCCAAAAATAGCCATTTCGACAACATGCCGATGACATGGTGTCGAAATTTGAATCACTTGCAACAATAACAATGGATAGAAATTAGTTATTGAGACACCTATACTGACCTTAAAATATGGTAATGATTTAAGAATTATACTTAATGCCACCAATTTTTTTGAATTTATTGACATATTATTCATATTTAGCAAAATATTGTGGAAACTCATACATTTCGCCATTACATGTATGTCGATATCACCTCATGTTAGAAAAAGGTTATTTCGTGGGCATGGTATGGGCATTAAGAACAATGAATTCCCATGGCGAAGACACTTTGCATAGTCCGCATCTATGTATGCTACTATATTTAAACCTCTACTTTTGGTAAATAGTAACCCTTTTCCTGACACAGACTTCAGGTACTTGAGAATTATCATCGTAGCATCCTAGTGTACTCGTTTGGATTTATCCATAAATTGGCTCACCTTGCTCACCGCAAGGGAGATATCAGGGCGTGACTTACAACAATTTTCCTACTAGGCGCCTAAACTTCCTAGCATTAACCTGTCCAAAGTCATCTTCATAGAGGTGTATACTCGGGTCCATGGGAATAGAGGCAGGTTTGGCACCTAACATGCTTGTCTCCTAAAGGAGTTCCACCATATATTTCCTCTGGAAAAGAACTACTTTACATGCATTTCTGGCTATCTCAATCCCAAGGAAGTATCGGAGGAAGTCCAGGTCCTTTATAACAAAATGCTTTGCCAAAAATTCCTTTGTAGCCTTGATTCCCAGAGGATCGTTGCCTGTCAATATGATATCATCTACATACACCAACATCACAATGATTCCTCGATCAATTTTCCACTCAAGTAGAGAATGGTTTGTAGTGGATTTTTCTAAGCTCAATTTTCTCGATGACCTCAGATAACTTATGAAACTAAGCTTTAGGACTTTGCTTGAGTCCATAGATCGCCTTGTGTAGTTTGTAGACCTTGGTACACTCTTCCTTACCTTAGACTGAAATCCAGGGGGTTGTTGCATACACATCTCCTTTTGAAGATCACTATAGAGAAATGCATTTTTGGCATCCAACTGATAGAGATGTCGATCCTTGTGAACAACTATAGAGATGAGGATACGAATTGTAGGCATTTGTGCCATAGGGGAGAAAGTGTAAAAGTAATCTATGCCATAAGTTTATCCCTTTGCAACCGGACAAGCTTTATATATCTCAAGAGATCCATCTAGATGATACTTGACAGTGAACACCTATTTGCATCCTACCATTGCAGCATCATTGGAGGTTGAATGAGACTCCAAATTCCATGGGAGTCTAATGAATCCATCTCTTCCTCCATGCCCATTGCCACTTTGAATCACAGAGTGCCTCTTGATGTGCGGTAGGTGTCTGAACTGTGAAGAGAACAAGAGCAAACTGTCGGTACCAAGGCTTACCATAGATACATACGTGGACATTGGATCTAGAGTATAAGACCTGGTGCCCTTTTGCAAGGCAATTTACATATCAATATTGGCTACCTCTAGATCACCTGTCTCACCAACCTTAGGCTCAGAATCCTCGGTAGTTATAACCTCTAGTCTTTAAGGCCTTGTTGGGATGAGGGATAGAGTTTACCCTTGGATAGAATTTAGGTTGTGATAAGTTTTAGTAGTGTTGGTGTAAGTAGTGGGATAGTGGGAGTGGATGTGATAGGTGAGCTGATGTATTATAACTTGTAAGTTGATATCATTTAAATATAGATGAAAGAGTTGTAGTTTATTTGTTTTATGTTTAGTGCTGGGTTGTTTTTTTATTGTTGTTCTGTTGGAAAGTGGAGTGAGTGGAAGTTGGATGTGATAGGTGAGGCAATATATTGTATATGGAGATTTGAGGTGACATTTTGGACTGTTCATGCTATCCTTGCTACGTCACCTAATCACCCTTTTTATCCCTCATCCAAATAAGGCTTAAAGGATATCAGAATTTTCGTGAGCAATAGGAACGTGGGTCTTTATATCAGCAGGTTCCAAACTCCCTTCGGGAGTGGATGTAACTGGTTCTGGATGAACCTCTAAAAGGGGTGGTTCTTTCCCTTGAGTTTGGTGATGAATATAGGTCCTTTCGAACAAGTTATTAGGATGACCCCTCGAAGGATGTGGGCCCTCAGGTGACTATCTCTATGGCACATCTAATGGTATAGGAATTGGAATGCCAACTATTTTTTCATGCATAGGCGTGCTAATTTGAGATTTGGATGTAGAGTAGTAAGGAATTGACTGATGGAACGTAACATCTATATTAACATGGTATTGTCTACTAGCAGGGTCATAACATCAATACCCTTTTTGGTCTTGGACTATCCTATAAAATGCATTTGAGTTTACAAGGAGCAAGCTTGTCCTTACTAGGGCGATGGAGATGCACAAAAGCTACATAGCCAAGAACCTTGAGTGACACTCGAATAAGTCACGATTAGGAAATAATATAGAGTATGGAATCTACTCATCAAGAATTGTAGATGGTATCCGATTAATAAGATAATAAGCTGTTAACACCGCATCTCCTAAGTAAGAAGTTGCCACACTGTTTTGTATCACGAGTGTCCTCGGAGCGGATGACTTTCACATTAGCTCCAAATCGATGTTTGATCTTCGTCAGAAAGACCTTGATCATGTCATCGGCTTCGGACTTGGATTTCAAGAGAAATGTTCATGTGAGGCGAGAAAAATCATCCACTGCCATCAAAAAGAATTTGTGCCCTATGCAATTTGGGACTCTATTAGGTCCCCAAATATACAAGTGGAGTAACTAGAACATAGTGTCTGAGCTTCGATGTTGGCTCCTTGGGAATGTACTTCTGTGGTGCGTTCCATGTTGACATGCTTTACATTTGAAAGTGGCTGTAGGTGGAATTTGAGGTAGCATCTTTCGAAGCTTTGGCAAAGGGAGATGACCGAATCGAAGGTGCCACAGGTAGTTGGAGGCCCCTCCTGACGGGAGCGAAGCTTGCTCAGTGTAGGGTGATTGTAGAAGACGATAGACACTCCCCTCTTCATGACCACAATCAATAGTGTGTTTGGTCAGAACGTCTTGGAATGTCAGGGATATGGCATCAAATACTTTCAACTCCTTCGTGATCCCATTAGACTTAAGGGAAAATCTAGGGCCAAAAGAACGCTCTTTAATTTCATGTGAGGAGCCACATGCACCTTTCCCTGATCAGTAATAGGGGAATTCTGCTTATCAACTACCAGTATGGTCCTGCTTGATGAGACCAATTTGAGTGTGGAGAACTTTCTTGCATCATCATATATGTGCCAAGATGTAGTTGAGTCAATGAGCTAGTCTGCTTCCTCTACATGAGACTAACATGTAATTCCTACCTGAGATGTATCATGCTGGCGGTGTCTTTGGAGTAGTATTTCATACTCGCTCTTGGGAATAGTCATTGTATCATGTGGCAGTCCTGGTGTAGCAAAGGAATTGTGCTTAACAGTAGCCACTCTCTTTTTCTTAGATAAATATCGCACATCTCCTTGGCAGTCTTGTGGTACATGATTTGAGTAGTAATGTGCTGTATAGTGGTATTCATGATCTACACCCTAACCATGGTGTTATCCTGCTTTTCAAAAAAAAACCATGGTGTTATCCTTCTTACAGGTGACATACTTGCTGACCTTCTCAATGGGCTCTAACTCAAGAAGTATGTGTTCCTTATCATGACCCTCAACAACATTAAGAATTGATTATGACCATAGCACATAATTTGACTTGTCGAACTTTGTAATCAAGCCAAAGAAGGGGTTCTTGAATTCCCCTTGATTTCCCTCTCCTTGCGTAGAAGAATCAACAACTTGTGAAGCCATATTCTTCTCGATTGGAGTCACACCACGTCAAACAGTAGGATAAACTTCGTCTAACCATGCATATAGGTCACCTTTTATTTAGGTTGAAACCATACCATGAATGAAGCCCCTCTTCACACCCTATCCAGTGGTGGTGTTAGGATAGGGAGCGTCACTAGTAGTGCCATCATCGGAGAGCGGCTACTAGAGGGGGTCCAATTGGCAAGCGATGGGTTGACGATCTCCCTTATAGTGGTTGGTGGTGCCAGTGAGGAGTTTTGGTGAGAAGTTCCTACCGATGAAGCTTCAACCCAAGGGAAAGGAGATCAATGTATGTGATCTCACTTAGGGCATGAATCCCAAGACCAATCAAATTTGATTGTTTTTGGTGGAGAAAGAAAGATGATGTGAATCAAGAAGGTATAAAGTTTTGGCCTAGGACTGTCGCTCTGATATCGTGAAGAGAAAAATGAGCAATCTCTTTCACTATGAAACCTTAGGCTTCTATTTATAGAGAGGCAAAGGAAAAACTACAAATAGACCCCTCAACAATATGAAATACTGTAAACAAATCAACGAAAAACTTGGTAGAAAAGACTCAACACCAAGAGAAAATTTAAGCTTTCTTTAGATGAATATACTTTAGAGAAGGTAGGGATGGCACTGATAGAGGATAAAATCAAAGAGACATGTTTAAGGTGGTTTGTATTTTTGCATAGAAGGTCGATTGATGCCCTAGTTAGGAGATGTGAAAAGTTGGATATTGAGCTTGCTATAGGGTTTGGGGAAGACAGAAGAGGTGTTGGAAGAAAATCATTAAGCATGATCTTGTCATGATCTTGTTTACTTGGATCTAAGTGTGGCAATAGCTCATGATAGATCCTAGTGGAGGCAAAGAATTCAAGTAGCTACCCAACTTAATGTTTGAAAAAGATTCGCTATTGCTATATATATGCAAATAGGCTGATCACCTGTTTCAAACATTTTCTGGATGCAGCATGATATTTGTTTGAATTATGTTTGAGTCTATTTTGCTTTGGTCATCTTCATGTGGATTTTTCAACCTTTTAATACTTTTCGGGACTCGTTTGCTTATTTCTTGCAGCATTAACTGTTGGTATTAGAACATGCTTACATAGAAATGTGTACACTTGTGCGCGTATTCTTTCTCTTATTTGGCAATGTGTTGCTAAGTGGGACCCTTCTTTCCTACAGCTATATGTGCAATTTTTGTCCCAGTTCTGACACTTTTATGATTAAAATTGAAGGCCCTATCTTCAACCGATATCTCAACACGACTCTTCAATGTTCATTTCACGATGAAGTTGACATATAGAACCCCTCCATATGATGATGCTGATGATGTGCAAGGGCATGGAACTTCATCGGAAGAAAGTGCTGCTTTGAATTCTCATCTAAAAGCACAATGGGATGATGATTGTCCTTGGTCAGAGTGGTATTCTGCTGAAGATCCTGTTAGAGGTACTTTATATTGAAGTTTGCAGTTAATAAGATATCATTTTTTTGAAAGGATTATGATTACATGAAATCTCCTTCATGGAGACTTGTGAAAGATCAACTTCTATGATGTGGGCCTCGTTCAAGGTTCTATTTATTTCCTTGATGGTCTTAAGTATAGCCATTGAGTGGTTGTTTGTCACAACATCATAATTTTGACACCCTTTTCTAGATGCATCTATCGTCTTATTAAAAAGAGATAGCTTGTCTTAATTTATAAGCTTAATCATTGTCGGACGTGCTCTAATTGGTGAACTACTTTTATTAAATTGCCATGATACAAACAGAATGTTATCTGCCTAGTGGTTTTTAGCTTATCATTTGTGCATGTTCCCATTACTTAAACCCCTTGGAGCTTTCAATCGAAATACTTTCTTATGCAATATTTGAACAGATAAAATTAGTTATGTATGTACATGTGTATATCTACAGAGAGGAATGTATGTGCATGGTGGATGCACACACGTGCATGCTAACATGTGCTTGCACACATACACTAGCATAGCCACATGTGTGTACAAACCATAGATACAAACATCCACAAGCACATGCCCACATGTGGGCTCATATGGTATTACACCTCATCTCCGTCAAGTAGATATAGAAATGTGTGGATTCTCGAGAATGGAGCGAAAGCTATAACCTTGTACTTAAACTCGATACTAAATCTAGCCACTATGGTTTGCTTTTTGCTCCACCATGTGACTAGTATGCCTCCACCAAAGCTGCAGAATCTGGTGGTAGACTTTCTACCTTTGGGATATCCTGCATAATTAACATCTATGCAGGTCACCACATTTAAAGAGCTAGCATTGGTAAATAGTTGGCCCTTTCTTAATGAAGACTTTAGGCACTTAAGAATTATCAACGCTGCATTCTAGTGTACCTTCTTATGCTTATCCATAAATTGGCTTATTCTGACCATTGTAAGAGCAACATCATAGAAATGCACATAGTACACTTGAATTGTCTTGCATCAAATTGTCTCGAGTTATCATCATAGAATTGCACACTCGGATCCATAATGGAGGCAGGCCTGGTGCCCAATGAACGAGAATTTCGCTTGTCAGAAAAATGTCGTCGCAGTAAAATCGCGTGGTGGAAAAATCTCAAATCAAAATTATTTATTAGTAAAACTAACCATGAAGAGTTAGGTCGTATCCACAGGAAGGAACGACTGTAATAAATTCATGAATACTTTCCCCTTATATTCGTCCAACCATGTGCAGAATCCGTGTCCAAATTCGATGCGAAATGAAGTGAAAGGAAGAAGACACAATAACTCAAGAATGCGAGGGTTCTGTGCGCAATTTTCCCACAATGGCATATAATTTAAATAGAATTAGAATTCAAGACATTGGGCTTTCTCCTTTAAGTAGGGTACGCATTTGTTGATATTTTATGCATGCATGTTAAGAATTTAATTCAACATATGAAAAGTTGAGTGCATGAGAGAAATAGAGTGGAAACTTGAGGGCATGCACGCAAAGTGGATGAATAAAATAATAATTACGTAAATGTAATGTTTGGCAATGGCATCAAGTGAAATATTAATTAACCTAAAAACAGGGCATTTCTATCCTTAGCATGCGCGTGCACGTAAGGTCGTGGCGAGCCGCGGGAAGCTTGAGGAAGGTCTGCGGTGGCGAGAGCTTCACGATGGCAGTTGTGGCGTCGACGGAGATGGCTGGTGGCGGTTGGATGGCAGGTTGATGATCGTTGGCGATGGGTTGTTTCAGGCGTGTGTGTGGGGCGCGGTTGACGTGTTCGAAGACATGGCCGTACTCATGAGGGCGAGGGGAGCGTGTTGGTGTCGACGGTGCGGAGTTTCATGGCTGGAGGTGGCGGCTGCGTGGAGGGTGGACAGCCAGTTGATGGGTTCTCTTCTCTGTTGAGAAGACGAATAGTGCCGTGGCTGGTGCGCACGAGGGTGTGCGCGGGTGGCGGTGGCCACGCGGGAATGCACGGCGACGAAGATGGCTGCGGTGCTGCGCGAGGGCTGTTGTGCATGAGGCTGTGGGCTGAGGGTGCGCGACTGTAGGTTGTGTTGCACGCTGTTGGTTGTGTGCGGTTGGAGGGTTGGTGGTCGGTGTGGATGGGTTGACTGGAAGGAGAATTAGAGAAGGAAGAGGAGGGAATCGAAGCGGAAGGTCTTCCTGGACGTCTGGAAGCCCTCCCGGATGACTTAACTCCCCCCCCCCCCCCCCCCCCCCACTCTTGTGTGGTCTGTGAGGGAGAGGATAAAGGTGGGTCCGGGCGTGGAGTCACGATAGCGGTAGCAGATGTAGTGGCGGCGTCACGGTGGTGGTTGTCATCGTGGTCGTGGGAGAGACATGGTGATGAGCGTCAAGGCGGAGTTGTTGCGGTTGCGGGTGTCGGTGTTGCCACCACCGACCGCGGTGATGGAATTGGCGAGGACGTGGGTGAGACGTGGTGGTGTTGGGCGTTGTTGGTGGCGCGCGGTGGTCGATGGTCTGTTGGCATGTGGAGAAGATGAACGTGGCCAGCAAGTTCTCCCTTCGTGGGGAGGAAGATGCTCCTCCCTCTCCCAACTGTCTCTGCCTGTTATAAAGAGAACAAAAAGAGAGAATTGGAGAATGAGAGAAATTTGGAGAGTGAGGGAAATAAGGAAATATGCTCTTGGTTTTTTTATGTGTCCGTATGTCCCCAAAATCAAAGAAAGCAAGAAAGGAAATAAATTGAGGTTGGAAAATAGGAAAGAGACAGAGAATTGGAACAATCAGAGATAGGGAATTTCTAGTGATTTTATCCTATTGCATATTTCAATTTCTCATCCCAATTAATTTCCGCAAGAGAATACACATCCATTTATGAATGTATGTTAAATACATATGCAAATAATGAGTGAGAGAGAGAGGGGTCAGACGACTGGGGCGGGGGGGGGCTGGCCTGGGCTGGATAGTGGTGGGTGGGAGGCGGAGGAGAGGGGCGGTGCCGGTGAGGTGCTTCAAGTGCCTTGGTGAGGGGCACATGGTGGCGATGTGCAGGGACCCGGTGCGCTGCCTGTGTTGTGGCGCTCTGGGTCATCGGAGGTCGGGCTGTGGGCGGTGGAGGTCGGGTGAGGTGGTTTTTTCGAGGAAAGGAGAGATGCCTCCGCCCCCTCCGGAGGGGGCGCCCCTTGCGGAGGTCGAAGCACCGTGGTCGGAGGAGTTGGGAGAACTAGAAGGGAAGCTGGCTTCGGCGCTGGTTGCGGTGGTCTTGGAGGGGTTGGTGGAGGTGGAAGCCCTGAGGGAGGCGGTCGCCGCCTACTTGGGGGCTGACGGGGGTCGGGTGAGGGTGGCTTCCTTGGGAGGAGGGCGGATGGTGTTGCTGGGGCTGAGCCGTGTGGAGTTGGGGTGGCTGGTCTTCAGGGTGATCCGATGTGGCGATGGTGTGGTGAGATGTCGGTGGCCGGTCAGGTCTGATGGGGCGTTGGCGGAGAGGCCACCGTCTGGCGCGAGGAGGATCTTGATTGAGGGAGTTCCGCTCTTCCTCCGCACGGTGGAGGTGGTCGCGGCGGTGGTGGCCCCTTTTGTGAGGCTACGCGGGTGCTGTGGCATCGGCCTGAAGGCGGCTGATCTGTCGCGGATTGAGGCTTGGGTGGAGATGAAGCCGGGGCGGCTGTTGGTGGAGAGGTCGGTGCTCCGATGGGGTAGTTCTGCCCGGCTTCTCCGCGTCTCCTGGGGTTCTGAGAACCCTAGGTCCTTTGCTGCGGTGGTGGGTGGCGGAGCGGCGGTGACGTGTGGAGGCAGTGGCGGCAGGCGGGCGGAGGAGGGCCGGACTGTTCTTGGGAAGGTCGAAGGTTGCGGCGGGGATTACGGTGGGGATCTCGGGGTGAGTGTCTCCCGTGGCACGATCGGCGGCAGACGAAGCGGCCGGAATGCAGAGGGCCGTTGCGGTTTTGGCGGAGGAGGCGGGGGAATTGAATGTGGCGCTGAAATCGGGTGGCCCCGCTGATTGCGGGAGTGTTGGTGGTGACGCGCTGGCTCCTGGTCTTGAGGAAGTGGCGGTTGGCGGTTTCGGGTCGGGTGAGTGTGACCCGGCTACGGAGTTTGAGGGCTCCGGTGCTGTAGCCGGGTCGGGTCCCCTTGCATGCTCGCCCCTGCGTTTCCTGGTCTCTGCGGGGGAGGGCTGGAAGGTTGCTGGAGGGGTTTCGAAGCACTCCTTTGCCGGTTCGAGTCGGACGGCGGGACTGGAGGTGGCTGGCAGGGAGGGCGGCGGACGACGACAGGAGCGGAAGATGACCGGGTCGCAGAGACTCTTCTATCGGCTGCGGTGGTCGTACCGTAGGGGGTTGCCTCGGAGGAACCCGTCTGGGGGGGTGCTGCGGCCAACCGGCAACGATCGCCGTTGGAGCGGGGGACATCTGGTGGCGCTACATCGTCAGCGGCGGCATCTTCTGGAGGTGGCGGCGGGGACCTGCTTGCTTCGGGGTCCAATGGGTTGGCAGATGGGCGGCGGGCGGCAGATACTGATGATGGAGAAAGGGGGTTGGGGGATGCGGGTGCGAGGAAGAGAACGATGGAGGCGGCTGGGCAGCTTGGGGGTGAGGCTGAGTTACTGGGGGTTGGTGCTGGCGGCGAGGTGGTCGAAGCTGTAGGTGATCTGGTGGCTGCGGGACGTGGAATTGAGGTATGTGGTGGTGAGGGAAGCTCGGAGGACCGACGTCTGTTGCTGGAGGAGGATGTCATGGCAGAAATGATGGGGTTTAGACAGTTGACATCTGGAGGCGTTTCGTGGAGGACCACATGACTAAGATCTTATCTTGGAATGTGAGGGGTCTGAATGACCCGTCGAGAAGATCGGTTTTGCGGGGGTATATTCAGAGGTGGGGCCCTGATGTGGTCTTTCTTCAAGAGACGAAGTGGGGGAGTTGTGATAGAAGGCTGTGGAGGGAGGTGGGGGGAGAAAGTTGTGGGGGTTTCCTAGCCCTGGATGCGGATGGGAGTGTGGGGGGAATTGCTGTAGGGTGGAGGGAGGAGTTCTCCTTGCTGGACTCACTGGTTGGATCCAGCGTTGTCACTGTCAGACTCCAGAGATGCCGGGATGACACATGTTTGCTTCTCTCCTCGGTTTATGGCCCGACGGAGGGTCGGAGGAGACAGGTCTTATGGGAAGATCTGAGCCAGGTTGCGGCAGCTTTCCAGGGGGCCCCGTGGCTGATTGGTGGGGATTTTAATGTTACTCTACGGGCTGAGGACAGACCAGGTGACCGAGGGGGATTGGACCAGGGCTCTGAGGCATTTGCAGACTTTGTGGCGAACCAGGGGTTGGTTGATATGCTTCCATTGTCCTGTCTATACACGTGGAGGAACGCGGGAGTGCAGCGATCCCGTATTGACAGATTTCTGGTTTCGACGGCGATGGCAGAGTTGTTCCCGATGGCGGAGGTTAGGCCTTTGGAGCGCCCGTTCTCGGATCACACCCCCTTGCTGTGGACGTCGAACGAGGTATGGAGGCATGTCACCTATTTTAAGTTCGACAAAGCGTGGCTCTTGGAGGAGGGCTTTAGGGGTTTGGTTGAGGAACGGTGGAGGTCTACTCAGGTGGATGGGTCGGCGGCCGCGAGGTTGGAAGCGAAGCTGAAGGATTTGAGATCCTTCTTGAAGTCCCACATCAAACGGGTTAGGGAGGAACGCGGGAGGAAGAAAGAGGAGGCTCTTGTTGCAATTACACGCCTGGACAGGGCAGAGGATGTTGGGCTCCTTTCAGAAGATGATAGGGCTTATAGAGCGAGACAGACTCAGGTGATTCTGGAGGAAGATAAGAAAGTGGAGGTGGAGTGGAAGGTGAGATCTAGGCAGAAGTGGCTGAAGGAGGGCGATTCCAATGCCCACTTTTTTCATATGGCTGCGTCGGGCAGGAGAAGGAGAAACTAGATTGACAGGTTGATGGTGGATGGGGAGGAGTTTGTGGGAAGGGAAGCGGTGGGAGAGGCGGCTGAGAATTATTTTAGAGAATTCACGGGGTGGAGGCGGGGGGGAAGGTGGAGGTGGTTGGGATCCGGGATACCACAGATTAGGGGGACAGACGCGGATTTCTTGACGGGTTCTTTTGAGGAGGATGAGGTCCGTGAGGTAGTTTGGGGGCTGAACGCGGATGGGTGTCCAGGGCCGGATGGCTTCCCGGTTGCCTTCTACAGAGAGTTTTGGCCGGTGGTGAAGGAAGACGTTATGCAAGTGGTGCAAGAGTTTAGAACGGGCAACTCGGGATTTAACAGGCTGAACAAGTTCTATATGTTCTTATTATCGAAGAGGGAGGGCGCTGAGGAGATTCAGGAGTACAGACCGATAGCTCTTTCGAATGCTATCTACTTGGTGGTGGCTAAGCTTCTGGCGAATAGATTGAGGAGAACATTGTGTGAGATTATAGACCTGGTGCAGACGGCCTTTGTCCCTGGCAGGAATATTTTAGAAGGCTTTGTTGTAGCCTCAGAAATCCTTTCATCCTGGAAGAGAGAAAAGAAGGCTTTCTTGTGGAAGGTCGATTTCTGCAAAGCTTATGATTCGATCCAGTGGTTGTTTCTTTGGGCGTCCTTGGTAAAGAGGGGGTTCCCACCGGTGTGGATTGAGTGGATGAAGAGATGCGTCACTACGACGTCTTTCTCGGTTCTTATCAATGGAAACCCGGCTGGAGGTTGGATCCAACCTAGGAGGGGGTGAGGCAGGATTGTCCGCTGGCCCCGATGCTCTTTGTGATTGCTGTGGATGCTCTTGCTAGGGCGGCGAGGAGGTCCTGTGAGAGAAGCCTGTTGAGTGGTTTCTCCCTGAGGGATGGGACGGGGATCCTTTTGCTTCAGTATGCGGATGATACGATCTTTATTGAAGGTGGTGAAGTGGAGGCCAGAAGGTTGTGGTTCCTGGTTTTGTTGCTGGGTGAGGCATTCGGTTTGCAGATTAACCTAGCTAAGTCGGATTTTATCCCTTTCAACATGAATGAGGTGGAGGCAAGGGGATGCAGTTTGGGTCTTGCCACGGAATTCGGTAAACTTCCGGTTAGGTATTTGGGCCTGCCGTTGTTAGATGGGAGGATTCTAGTGAGAGACTGGACCTCCCTGGTGGAGAGGTTGACTGGGAGGCTGGAGGGGTGGGCATCCAAGCTTCTGTCTAGAGGTGGGAGGCTGATTCTGCTCAAGGCGGTTCTGTCGGCGATGCCGTCTTATTTCATTTCTCTACTGAAGATGCCTCGACAAATGATTGCAAGGATTGAACGAACTATGAGGGGTTTCTTCTGGTCCAATCAGGGGACGAATGGACAGGGTGCCAGGTTGGTTGCTTGGAAGGATGTCTGCAGACCGCTGAAAGACGGGGGGCTAGGCGTGAGGGATGTGGAGAGATCTAATGACAGTCTGTTGGCGAAATGGGTGGCGCGCCTGTTGGAAGGACGGGGGGATATGTTGGGCAAGGTGTTTGAGACGGCATATGGTTGTCCGGTGCGATGGGATCTTCTGGTATCTTCGCCTAGGGATGCTTCTCACTTCCTGAAAGGCTTCTCGTAGGTGGCCCCAAGGGTGAGGAACTGTTTCGTCCTGGTGTTAGGAACATGGGAGACTTTCAGATTCTGGCAGGTTGACTGGACAGGTGATGGAGCGCTTTGCAGCAGATTTCAGAGGCTGTTTGCCTTATCCTAGAACAAGATGGCGTCTGTGGCTGAGGTGTGGGATGGTGGGTGGTACCTGCGTTTCGTTGGCAGTCTGTCCGAGGCAAGAACGCATGATTTCCAGACCTTACTGGCTGAGTTGGAGGGACTGCAGCCGGCGGCTGGTACGGACATGTTTGGTTGGGATGAAGGTGAATTTTCAGTTACGGCCGCGTATAGGAGGTTGTATGCTGGTGGTCCTTAGGTGGAGCTGGATTTGGTATGGGATTGCAGACAGATTTGGAAAGCCGCGTGTCCGCTAAAAGTCAAGATTTTCGCCTGGCTACTTAGGAGGAGAAGGCTGGTGACTAAGATGTGGAGGGCAAGGTGGGTTCCTGGAGAGTGTACGGTATGCTCCTTATGTGGGGGTGGTGAGGAGGACATTGACCACCTTTTTTTCGCTTGCCCTTTTGTGGTGCAGATTTGGGATAGAATGGGCGAGAGATGGTGGGAGTGTGGGTTGTTCGAGGAATTCTGGCACAGCTTCAGAAGTGGAGGTGGTGGTGGCGGACGGTTTGTTTTCCGTTCGAAGGAGATGGCCAAGCCGTTGGCAGTCCTATGGGGGATTTGGCTGGGCAGGAATGTGGTGGTTTTCCGGGGCCAGAGACCTTACGTAGAGAATTTTATTGAGTCTATCGACTCCTTGCTTTCCCACTGGGTTGTATCGGTGTGAGTGGGGGCCTTGGTGTCCGTCTGTTGTAATGGTTGTTTTTATTGATTCTATTATATAAGTTTTTGGGTAATTATCTCTCTGGATAACTACCCTTTCCCTTTTCAAAAAAAAGTAAAGCTCACTAATTGAGAGATGCAGGATTGATAATTTTTCTGCTCAACTAATATTTTTCTGTAATTTGTATTAGAAATCCATTTCCCAACTCTCAATTAAATGCACTTAGGCTTAATTCTAATCCATTAAAGCGGACTTATCACCCAACATGTCTCTTGAACAAGATTCATTAGGTATTAACTCTGAGATAGAACAACTATACATGTATTTTGGGATATCTTAATTCTGAGAAAGTACTAGAGTAACCCCAAGTCCGTAACAAAGTGTTTGGCTATAAACTCCGTGGTGGCCTTAATTCCCTGTGCATCATTCTCAATCAAAATAATGTCATCCACATACACCAACATCGCCATAATCCCTTTGTCTTACGTATAAAGAGAGAGTGGTTTCTAGTGGATCTTTTAAGCTTAATATTCGTGATGACATTTGATTACTTTTGCAACAAGGCTTGTAGACTCTACTTGAGCCCATAAATTACCTTATGCAGTTTGCATACCTTGACACACCCTCCCTAAGCCTTAAACTTAGGAGTTGCTGCGTGTATACGTCATTTTGAAGATCTTTATAGAGAGACATTTTTAACGTCTAACTATTTATGTGGAAGCAAGTATTTGAACTATAGGTAGTTGTGCAATTAGAGTGAATTTATGAAAGCATGGTGTCTGTGTGTAGTACTTAACGACAAGACTAGCCTTATATCTCTTGATAGACGTCGAGTCAATATTTTTCACTAAACACCCATTTGCATCTTAACCAAACTGTGTTTGAAGGTGGTTCAACAAGACTCCAAGTTCCTTTCAAGAGTAGGGCATACATCTTATCCTTAATGGCTTTACGCTGCTTTGGATTAAGGAGCACCTCCTTGTGAGTAGCATGTGTATATATAGTTGACAGATGTGTGATAAATTGTTTAAACTGAGGGGATGAGTCGACCATGGATATATATTTGGAGATAGGATGCATAGTACAAAATTGTTGCTATAGTAGCATGGTTGTCGTCGTTGGAATCATCTACATCATCTATATCAAGCTATTGGAAATCCTCCAAAGTAGTCGAAACTATGGTAATGCTTGATACGTTAGAATTATGAGCATCGGTACTATCAGGTGTAGGGATTGTTGAGACCTTTGTTTTAATGAAACAAAATTATATTTTATTGTGAACTAATATTTTAAGATCCTGTCGTGCAATTCAATCATTCATTCTCTGCGTGGATCAAAGTGAACATCATTATAAAAATTAATGTAATTTTTCTTTATATTTCTTGAGTCTAGAAATTATGTAAATAACCTTAGAAATATTTTCAAGCTTTTCTAAGTCGTTAGTCATTAGGTTAACATCTTTCATGACTAAGTATCTTCTTCAATTGATCGATCAAAATAATAGAATTAATCGATTAAATATATTAACCGATCAATATATTTAAGATTGATCAACCAAATAGACTTAAAAATCAAATCTATTTCTTTTGTAAATAGATCAACCAATTAGATAATCGATTAACATAATTAAATAATCAATCGAATATCAAATTGTTCGATCAAATTGATTCGAAAGATATTTTCTAACATTCTTGAATTGGCTCATTTTCACCTAGAAACATGATCCGTTAACCTTTTCAAAACCCAACTTCCAAGGTTACTTTACATGAAAAAGCGCTTCAACTCTCTTTGTCTCCTCTAATTCAAAAAGCTTTTGTGCTTTTGCACTTGTTTCCAACATTTTTCAAAGCATGTCGCTCTGTGCATTTAGAAGAGCATGGTTTGATATTTTTATTTCTTGAGGTTTCATAGGAATATATTTGAATCTTCTCTTCTTGCTTTGATTGGAACCCAACTTGTTGGGATTCCCAAGTTGTCTTAACCTTAGTAGGTATAAGAAAAGTGGTTTGTAAGAGATTGTGTCACCCTTGTTTAAGTGGTGCGAATAGTGGATTGACTAGCTATTGTTTAGTTGAGAAAATCCTAAGTTGGGAGGCTTAAGTAGTGATTTTTACCTGCAAGGATTTCTATTATAAATCAAGGTGTACTTGTCTCTTGTTTGTGGATTGAATTTTTAATTTGACGTTATTTTTATATCATACACTATTTATCCCCTTCTAGTGTAGAATTTTCTTCGGATAATTTCATTTGGTATTAGAACAAGGTTCATGCAAAGGGTGAAGTCACATTCATCCATTGCAATGGCTGAAGTCTATGCGGAGGGTTAATTCGCTATAAGGCCATCCTTTTTTGATGAAATGAATTATGGTTATTAGAAATCGTGCATGTAGATCTTCCTGGAGTCTATGGATTACGAAGTTTGGGATGCCATTGTCTTAAAGTACTCGAGACTAGAGAAGAAAGCTGAAGTTGAAGCTACAACAAAAGAGAAGGTGACTTACAACGTAAAAGCCATGAATGCCATCTTATGTAGACTACCAAAGGACGAGTTTGATCGAGACTCCACAAAAGCGCCTACGAGATTTGAAACATACTGGAAGTCACTTACGAAGGAATTTCAAATGTAAATGATGCTTGTATTAATTTACTGGCCTAGAAGTATGAATTGTTAAGGATGGAGGGAGAAACGATAAAGATGTACATGTGGTTTATAGACATTGTAAACTTGTCAAAGAATCTAAATCAAGAAATGAAGAACAAGGCTTTGGTTTGAAAAATACTCTGATCAATAAGTAGTGATTGGGAAACTATGACAATAACAATTCAAGAGTCAAAGGATCTCACACAACTTCAACTTGACGATTTGATTGGTAGCCTGATGGCTTACGAGGTTCAATTGGAACACATGATGGAACACGGGAATGAAGGGAAGAAGGATATAACTATAAAGGCAAACATTGACTTCGAGGAATTTAATGATGGAGGTAACGATGATATCACTTTACTTTCACATAAATTTAGAAAATTCCTTAGAAGCACGAACAACAGAAAGGAGGAAGTTAGAGAAGAGCCCATCATCTGTTACAATTGAAAGAAGGGACATATCATGAAGGATTGCCCCTTGCTTCAGAAGAAAGTTGAAAAGAAAAAGGTCAAGAAGCTACCAAGAAGAGAAGGAAAGAAAAAGGCACTATAAGTCACATGGGATGATTCGGATTCGAGCTCAAAAGAACAAGCAGAGAACACTTCAAGTGAAGTACTTTTATGGCTCATGGCTCTAGAGGATGAGGTATCTTCTCTCTCTTTGATGAACTTCTTGAAGCTTTATTTGAGTTGCATGATATAGCCAAGGTACTAAAAACTGAGAATAAATTCACAAAAGACTTACAAGTTTCAATCTCTTAGACGCACAAACTAGAAAATGAGAATGAAGAATTGTTTAGTGAGACCACTTCCCTTAAAACTCACATTAATTTTCTAGAAGTTGACATAGGAAAATGAAAGGAAATACCTGCATCTTTTGTAAATGACCTTGCAAAATTCACTAAAGGAAAAGTGAACCTAGAAAAACTACTTGGCATTCACACTCAAAGTTCCACTTACTTTGGGTTAGGGTACCTTCTAAAAAATGATTATGAAGCATTTAATTCTATGTCACAAAGTAACAAAGAAAAATTTATTAGTCAAAAGGTAGAGGAAGTGCGCATGCGTGATGACACATGTAATTAGGCACGACACTGACAAGATTGGACCCAAGAAGAAAATGTGGGTACCAAAAGACACATTAAAATCCTATTTTGTAGGGTGTTGTTTGGAAGAAAAAGTAAAGTATAAAGATTGGTTGTATAGAGTCCACAATGGTCACCTTGAATTTGTTAGAACCTTGTCAAGTCATAGTGCCTAGTGCACAACCCTCTCCACCTAAATCTATTAAAAAATGTCGCATGATGGGCTCTCGACGAAAGGCGATGGGTCATGGACAGTGGATGCTCCAAGCACATGACAGGACTCTTCCTCAGACTCAACCACAAGGAAGGTGGTACAGTTATCTTTGGTAACAATCACAAGGGCCATATTATTGGTACTGGCTAAGTTGACAACTCTCGAACTTCCTTTGATCAAGCTCATCTAGTTAAAGGAATTAAACATAACTTGTTAAGCGTTAGCCAGATATACGATAAAGGGTTCATAGTTAATTTTACCTCCAATGGTTTTAAAATCAATGATAAGAAGACAAGAAACTCTATTAAAAGTATTTAGGTAGAAAGATATATATATTGTTGACTTTGAAAATGCAATATTTATGATTGTTTGGTTGTATTGGATGATGAGTCAATACTATGGCATAGAAGATCGAGACATTTACACATGGAAAATATAAATAAGCCTGTGAAACAAGACTTAGTCATGGGATTGCCTAAAATGAGTTTTAAAAAGATAAATATTTGCAAATTCTGTGAATTGGGAAAAATGCATAAAGTTTCTGTCAAGTGCATAGCACATAGGGCCTTCCTTGTCTATTTTGTTATTTTGTTGGGTATCATTGTAAGTTTCCCAAACCTTTCCAATATAAAAGAGTGGATATGGTTTCTTGTCTCAATAGAGACTTTCTTTTTCTCATCATGGTATTAGAGCAGCGGTTTTAGACCAGTGTTGTGATATCACACCAAATATTCCTCTCCAAAATGATTGAATCTTCAAATCTATGAAGATTCGAACTCCGGGATCGCTGATGGAAAGGAGCAGCGGCAGCGGTAGCACGCACTGCTTCTCCATCGCCATCGTCCCTGCATTGCGTTGCCTCCACATCGATGCATCGCCTCCGCGTCGCCTTTGCGTCGTCGCATTGCCTTCGCATCCTCACGGCGTCGTGTCATCGCCGCTACTGTGGTTCCCGATCACTCCTCTGTTGGGGGTCTGGGCCATGGCACAAGGGCAGTGATGGCGCCCTAGTTAGGGCCTCTTATCCCCGGTAGAACCCCGCTCATGGTTGCAAGGGTCACGACCTGCAGATGCTGGTTCTTCACCATCGCAGGTTGCTCGGTGGATTGTCAGGCCACTGCCGCCTAAATAGGAACACCGATGGCACTGCTGCACTAGGGCAGAGGACTGTTGGTTCCTCTCCATCCTCCTGCTGATCCAACGTGGGTCTAATAAGGATTTAAGAAGCGATGAGTCTTCTCTCGCAAAATCGGAAGATGGTGGATTTTCCAAGAAATCCATCAGGAACCAAGATAATACACGACAGAAGAACATGGTCAGAGGGCGTCGAATCATTGATTTTGGCGCCTTTGCACATCTTACAGGAGATGCAACGCCTTGAAGATCCCAAGCCTTCGTTTGGAATTAAGGAGGTTAGGGTAGCCAATGGAAGCATGTCACCTATTACTGGAGTAGGACAGGTACGTGCTTCTCAGAAGATGTTGATAGGAGTTCATTGTGCACTAGAGTTCCCTATTAGCCTGCTGTAAGTCTGTTGCATTTGTAAGGAATTAAGATGTCGTGTTATATTTGATGAGGGCCATTGCTACTTCCAGGATAGGCAGACAAAAGACATTGGTGGTGGGGGTATAGAGCGGGATGGACTCTATTATCTTGATACACCCACACTATTTGCTGGAGTCGCATCTATAGCCTCTGATCCATGGATGTGGCACAGGAGACTTGGGCATCCTTCGCTTAAGAAAATGCGTCAGATGTCCCTTAGCTTGCCAAACTCCCTGACATTACAGTGTGAAGATTGTCAGCTTGGGAAGCACCATTGGAGTACATACACACAGAGGGACACTGGGGTGAGTGCAACCCCCTTTGCTTTGGTACACTGTGATGTATAGGGACCATCCATGGTGCCTACTCCAGGAGGACATTGGTATTATGCTGCAATTGTAGATGACCATAGTCGGCTTACCTGGGTTTTCTTGATGAAGACCCGTGCAGAGATCCCACAGATTCTTCATCAGTTCTTGGCAGAGGTTCAGACTCAGTATGGTGGTACTGTTAGAGTCTTCCGCAACGATAATGCCTTAGAGTTTGTGCAGCGAGATGTGCAGGATCTGTTTTCCTCTCGAGGCATCATCCATCAGACATCTTGTGTTCACATATCTCAGCAGAATGGTGTAGTTGAGCGCAAGCTGCGTCATCTCCTGGACATTGCTAGGACTTTAATGATCCACATGAAGGTTTCTAGGCAATTCTAGGGAGATGCAATCCTCACTGCAACCTATTTGATCAATAGGGTGCCCTCGTTAGTTCTTCAGGGATGGATTCCTTATCAGGCGATTCATCCAGAGTGCGATAGACCATTTCCTTTACCTCTGCGAGTATTTGGATGTACATGTTTTGTTTAGGTATATGGTAACTAAGACAAGTTCTCTCCAAGGGCGACTAAATGTGTCTTTCTTGGGTACTCCAGAACCTAGAAGGGATAGTGGTGTTATGACCCTAGTTGCAAGAGATATGTTGTTACTGTAGATGTCACCTTCTCTAAAATGATTCCTTATTTCTCAGAGGAGGGAACATCTATACAGGCTGCCTTAGAGGAGACTTAGGTGTATCACCGGAGACCATCCACTTTGCTTGACTAGTGGACTGGTTTAGAGTCGACAGATAAGAGTAGTTTAGACACAGAGGAGCAGATACCCTTAAGGAGACCTAGTAGGGATGGTACTCTCCATCCTCTATCACAGTACACATGCATTGCTAATCTTAAAGAGGGTTTTCGCCAGTTTGCTTTAGCCATCACTATTGCTGTCATTCCTAGAGAATTTATCTAGGCTTCACGTGATCCGAGATGACAGGTGACCATGGATGAGAAGATACAGGCTCTGCAATTGCGTCGGAATTGAGAGTTAGTACCATGTCCTGAGGGTGCTACCTTGGTTGACTGCAGATGGGTCTGTTCTATCAAGTATAGACCCGATGGGATAGTAGACAAGCATAAAGCCAGGTTTTTTGCTAAAGGCTTTATATAGACATATGGAGTAGACTACTTTGAGACATTTTCTCCTGTGTCATGTATTACCTCTGTTATAATTATTATATCTGTTGTAGTGACTAGGAGGTGGCCTTTACATCAGCTTGACCTCAAGAATGCCTTTTTATACGGTGACTTATCTGAGGAGGTGTATATGCACTAGTTGCCAGGTTACAGCATTAAGGGGGAGCAGGTTTGTCGCCTGAGAAAGGTTATTTATGGACTGAAACAGAGTCCTCATGCTTGGTTTGAGAGACTTAGTAGTGAGATTGGGAAGGTTGGATTTCAGAGATCTGTGTCAGATCATTTAGTCTTCATTAAGAATACAATGCATGAACAACATACATGTGTTGTTATTTTGGCTGTGTATGTGGATGATATGATTCTTAAAGGGGATGATGATGATGGCATCATCCAGACCGAGTCCTTCCTGCAGGCCACATTTGTCACCAAGGACTTGGGCGAATTGAGATACTTCTTAGGCATTGAGGCTGTACGGCAAGAGTTGGGCCTATCCTTGTTATAGAGATAGTGGCAATCTTGACATACTTGCTTATTCTGATGCTGATTATGCTGGTTCTGTAGAGGATTGTCGATCTACCTTAGGCTTTGCAGTCTATATTGGGGGAAATTTTGTCTCTTGGAGGAGCAAGAAGCAGAGTATGGTGGCCCGTTCGAGTGCTGAGGCAAAGTATAGAGTCATGGCTCAAGCTGCTTGCGAGGTTTTGTGGATTGTCTCTTTCCTACAGGATCTTGGTGTTCAGAGTACTCTACCTATTCCCCTATTATGTGACAATAGATCTGCCACCTATATTGCTCTAAATCCAGTCTTTCATGAAAGGACTAAGCACATCAAGGTGATTGCCACTTTGTCCGTGATGCTGTATTTGGTGGGAAGATTAGTAACCCGTATGTTTCCTCCAAGCTTCAGCTGGCTGATATGTTTACCAAGGCTGTTAGAAAGAAGTGCCTGGACTTCTTATGCAGCAAGTTGGGTCTTGTGGATATTTATGCCCCAACTTGAGGAGTGTTGAGAACATAGCGCATAAGGGTTTCCTTGTCTATTTTATTATTTTGTTGGGTATCATTGTAATTTTCCCAAACCTCTCTAGTATAAAAGAGAGGTGAGGGTTTCTTTTCTCAATAGTGACCTTTTTCCAACAATTTCATTCAAGGGTTGAAATGTAGTTAATACTTTAAGACCTTTGGAGTTGCTCTACCTAGATCTCTTCGGATCAACTAAGTCCAAAAGCTTAAGCAGGTGTTGTTACTATCTTATGATCATTGACGTCTTTTCTAGGTTTACTGGGGTATTCTTTCTTAGGTCTAAAGATTTAACCTTTGAGGAGTTTAGCAAACTTACAAAGAGGATTCAAATAGGGAAAGGGAATGTGATTTCCAAAAATAGACGTGATCATGGAGGAGAATTTGCAGATCAATTCTTTACTAATTACTGTATCAAGTTTGGGATCAAACAAGAATTTACCTTTCCTAGAGCTGCTCCTCAAAATAGTGTAGTTGAAAGAAAGAATATGACCTTGCAAGAGTGTGCTTGCATAATACTCTACGAGGCAAAGATACCTCAGTATTTTTGGATTGATGCAATGCTATATTTAAAATCGACCCTTAGTTAGACCTAGCCTGAATACGGCAACATTTGAGCTATGCTTTGACTGAGCTCCAAGAATCTCTTATTTCAAAGTATTTGGTCGGAAATGTTTAATCCTTAATACAAAGGAAAATTTGGATAAATTGATGCTCGAAGTGATGAAGGGATTTTCTAAGATACTCGTCAAGAAGTAAAGCTTATAGGGTTTTCAACAAGAAGACTTTTGTTGTCAAGGAAACCCTACATGTATCTTTTGATGAAATAGTCTCAAAAATTTGGTCTTCATGTAGTCAGGATGACTTATCTATTGAAGACTCATCCAGCATACCTAATGATAACATAAGAGATGGTCTACCTAAACATCTTACTTTTTTAAGAGACGACCCTAAAGATCTTGCAATCGGTGAAATTTCTAAAGGAGTCCAGACCCTCACTTAATAATCTAGCTTTTAATGCATTATCTCAATCAAAACCTAAAACTGTTGAGGATGCCTTTAGTGATGTGTTGGATCTTAGTAGTGCAAGAAGAATTAAATTAATTTGAAAGAAATAATGTTTGGCAGCTTGTTCCTAAGCCAGAATCATAGATAGTTATTAGTACTAAATGGGTCTTTAGAAATAAGCTTGATGAATCTAGACAAGTAGTTAGAAACAAGGCTAGATTTGTAGCCTAAGGATATAACTAGGAAGAGGGTGTTGATTTCAATGAGATATATGCACCCGTGACTTGCTTAGAATCCATTCAGATGCTGTTAGCCTTTGCCACCCATATGGGGTTGAAATTAGTCTAAATGGATGTTTTATCAAGGAAGAAGTCTATGTGAGACAACCTTTGGGTTTTGAAAATTCAGAACATATCGACTACATCTTTAGACCGAATAAAGCTTTATACGATCTTAAATAAGTCCTTAGGGTTTGGTATGAACATTTAAGAGATTATTTTATAAATAATTATTTTAAAATTGGGAAAGTAGATCCAACTCTTTTTGCTAAAGGGAAAGAAAATGATCTCTTATTAATTTAAGTGTATGTGGATGGTATAATCTTTGGTGCTATTAATGATTTGTTATGTCAGGAGTTTGCTAAGGTCATGTAAGATCAATTCGAGGTGAGCATAAGGGGAGAATTGCATTTCTTCTTTAGACTACAAATAGATTAGTTGGAGGATGGGATATTCATATCTCAGAAGAAATACACTGAAGAAATCTTGAAGTTCTTAGTGGAGAAAACTAAAGGGAAAGAGATAGGCAAAGGTTATACATCTGAAGGCCTTAGGAGAAACCTCAAAGAGTTCTTAATTAGGAAGCAAAATGAAGTATAAAACTTCATCGGGGATAGTTGAAGGCATTTGGTTAATTGAATTGCATGTAGTAAGTACTGCATCCACCTAATATGATAAAGGCATGTTATTTTGGATTAAAAAAATCATCACCAGATCCAGAATATGATGATGCTTCCTCTTGGCTATATCATTTTGTGTATGGGGAGCTTGTTTGATGAATGATGCCATATCTATGGAATAGAGATGGAAAGGATTGGATATGAAATTTTAAGCTATTTTACAATCTTTAAATTGGCACCAAATTATTTTTTTAAATTTTAACTAGAAAATTTTTGATTACATTTCCCACCTTCGACTTAGATTTCAATAAAAATACCATGACAAACGAGAAAAATTAAAACTAGGTAAAATTTGTACCTTGTACAATTGGGAACATAATTAGGACCCAAATGTCAAAAAGGAAGCGGTAGAAATTTTGTAATCTTTTACTTTTTTTTTGAAATTAAAAGGAGGGTTACCCATCAATTGTAACCCTCCAACTTTATTAAACTAATAAAATAAATTCATCTGGTGTGGAAAAGATCACTGCTTAGGCATCAAAGATTTAGCCTAAAGCACAACATTTTCCCTATACCAATTTGTTCCTTGAAAAATACATCCATTCCTCTAATACCAGAGAGCCCAAATAATCGTCAAAGGTATAACCTACTCTGCCTTTGTCCTAAATTAGGATGCTCTAGGAGTATGATGGCCAGTTCTAAAAGTTATCCAAAAACCAGAAAATGAATTTGTGAAGATTTGCAATGTGTGGAGAGGGCCCTTCTTCCTCTTGATGTTGGCATGTGAAGAGAGGAGAGAGAGAGAGGATGATGGTTATAGAGGAGAGAAAGGAGGGAGTTGTAGAATAAGGAAATCTTTTATTGCTCCTCAAGATTAAATTTAGTGCATTGCCCTCTTTGTATAGAGAGGCAATCGCTATAACAAATTTGCAGAACTAGAAATAAATCCAATCACCAAATCCTAATCCAAATGTAGACTTTCCTAAAACTATCTAACTTGACAACTAAATAATCAAAATTTCTCTCAACAAAACTTGCTACATTGGCATCCAACTCAACACAATATATGCACACACACATGCCTATGTGGGCTCACTGATTTTGCCATGTGGCCACCAACTACTGCTGCCATGTGGCTTCATTCCACGTTAACTCGACCCCTCAAGTCGAAGCTGGAGAAGGTGAAGAGTTGTTTGAATTTTTTTTCTTGAACTTTGGAGAGACTATCCGCATTCATGCATGCTCTTGGATTGTCTTTGTACGTATCTTTTGGTGCAATTGCGAATCTCTTGCAACCTCAGTAGTCGTTGCTTCTTTGGCAACCTCGAAAGTTGTTGCTGTGGTTGTTGTCTTCTCTTATTCTTTGATTAATGCCTGGAGCCTCTCTAAATTTGTGGATGTAAACAAGACTATGTAATTCTCCTTCTCCCACTTCTTAACCTTGATCCCTTTGCAATTTTCTGAGGCGATCTCTAGGATAACGTGGAGTTTGTAAATGATTTGGGCCTTTGCATTTGCCATCGTTGCCTTAAAAAAATGAGTTCTCTACTTCTACGTCATAATAGAGCTTGTGTAAGGCACTAGGATCTCTTGAGGTACGTGAGAGATCATATTGTTATAGAGCCTCTTTCTTGTACGTCTCCACAGAGCCCGCGTAAGGTGCTGGGTTCCCTTGGGGTATGTGAGAGCATTTCTTCCAAACAAGTTGGAGTGTAATGCTTAGACTTTGGATTGATCTTCACGTGTTCCACTCACAAGATCTTGTGTGCAAAACAGAGCCCCTTCTGCGTGAAGCACAACCTTCTTACGCTCCTTCCCACGTGTGGATGTTAGTAGGCTCGAAGAACTTGCTCTGATACCTTGTGAAGATTTGCAACGTGTGGAGAGGGCCCTTCTTCCTCTTGATGTTGGTGTGTGAAGAAAGGATAGAGAGAGAGGCTAGCGGCTATTGAAGAGAGGAAGGAGTGAGTTGTAGAATTTGGAAATCTTTTATTGCAACTCAATAATAAATTTGGTGCATTGCCCTCTTTTTATAGAGTCAATTACCATAGCAAACTTGCATAACAAGAAACAAAACAAATCACCAAATCCTAATCGTAATTTGGACTTTCCTAGAACTCTTTAACTTAACAACTAAGTAATCAAAATATCTTTTAACAAAACTTGCCAAATTGGCATCTAACTCAACACAATATACGCACACACACACGCCTACATGGGCTCATCGACTCTATCACGTGGCACTATCGTGTGGCCACCAATTGTTGCTACGTGGCTTTATTCCACACTAATAGAATCATTGGAAAGCTAATCAAAATTGAATTTCTCCCAAATAGCTTGTGCGAAAGGACAACCAAAACATAGGTGATTATTGTCTTCCACTAGAAAAACCCAAGAAAAGACTAGCATATAAGCAACAAAGGAGGAAATGGCCAGAGCATCCACATGCAACACAAAGAGCAACGATGCCAAAAGTTATCCCTGACACACCCCTTGTTTTGGTTGGATCCATCCTGCAGAATGATTGCCATTAAGCAGAACATGAAATGGAGCAGTAGTGATGTAATGTTTCACCCACCGAATCCAAACTTGTGGGAAACCATGATAGGCGAAGGAAAGCCAGAAATTGCCAATCAATTGAGTTATATGCCTTTGTGAAATCAACCTTTCAAAGGAACCTCGTGGACCTTGTCCTCTTCCATTGTACTAGGATCTCCATTGTGGTGACTAAGTAATTGGGAAGTCTTCGACCCTTAAAAAAAGCTCCTTGTACCAAAGAAACAAATAACCCATCACCCGTTGTGATCGATTTGCCAAAACATTTGCCACACTTAAGTATACATCATTTGACAAGAATATAGGTCTAAAATCATCAACGGTCTCTAATGTGTTTCCCTTGGGCAAAAGAAAAAGGAAGAACTTGTTGAGCTTGTCAAAGCCTTTGTTAGCAAGCATAAATTCCTTAATAACAACAATGGTCTCTTCCTTGAGTAGATTCCAAAACTTGACAAAGAAAAAAATTTGGGAATCCATCGGGACCAGGGAGCTATTAGCATTCAAATAGGTCATCGGTAGACTAATCTCCTCCTTAGATACCTTTGCAACCAAATTAGCCTACTGCTCTTGCGTCAAAGTTGTGACATCTCTACCACGCCACCTCCAGCTACTTAATTGTTGTTTAGAGTGGGTTGTGAAACGGGATTCGAGCTAGTCTGGGATGTGATCTCGTCATTCCCAATGAGTGGACAATGTATCTGATTCCTACGCTGCCTACCATTTGCACATGCATGAAAGTATTTTGTATTTGCATCTCCCTTCTAAACCCAATTTTGGCGAGAGCATTGCTTCCACAAGACCTCCACCTTTTGTTCTTTAACAGCTACAAGTTGTTGGTGCTCCATGCACTTAGCCATCGCCCCCGACGTAAGAGTGTGAGTGTCTTGTAATATGTCCAAGCAAGAAATAGCTTTAAAAGACTCCATCTTTACTCTTTCTTCCTTTAATCTTCTTTTGTACCTATAAAGGAATGTGTGAATAGCCGAGAGCCTGGAAGCCATAGTATGGGCTGCTGAATTCAAAGGTGGAACCTCTAGCCATTGCTCCTTCACCATATCTCTAAAGCTTGCTTCCAAGAGCCAAGCTTTTTCAAACTCAAAATAGGTTCCACATTGCAAATCATCATTTAACCTCCAATAGATATGAGTGTGATTGGATAGAGAATGGTGCAATGGAATAACATTTGAGATATGAAACATCTTCATGAAGAAAGACATTTTTGATATCTGGCTGATAGACTGGCCTTCTCTGTTAACAACAAGAGAGAGTAGTATGCGAATAGAATTCAAGCGAGCGATTGGTGAGAATGTCTTAAAATAGTCAACGTCTAAGGTCTGTGTACAACCTTTGGCCACTAGATGGGCCTTGTGTTTGTTAATAGAGCCATTTGAAAGACACTTGGGGTAAACACTCATCTACACTCGACAATTGTAGCACTAGGGGATAAGTCCACCACATCCCATGTACTATGGGACTGAAGTGTTGTCATCTCATCCTCCATAGCTGCTTTCCAGGAATGATGTTGGAGAGCCTTCGAATAACTGTGAGGAACCTGATAACTGTCCACAGCCATAGAAAAAATTCGACCCATAACAGATAATCTATCATAAGACGTGTTGTAAAAGAGAATAGCAAGCACATGATCGTTGGGCCTTCCTGTGAGCAATAGGAAGGTCCAAGTTAGACCCATCTGGGGAAGGGATTACTTGATCTCCATTAGATTCAACGAGGTCAGTAGAGTCATGAGCAATGATGGTAGATAGTGGATCCACACTGGGTGGAATAGTATCACGCCTATGGAATGCCTTGGAATAAAAGGATGGTAGTGATGATGGTCGTAGTACATGTGCCTGAGGTGGCTCAGAGGGAGCTCGTATAGATGGTTGTTGCAGATGGGATAGCTTAGAGGGCCCTGGGGGCAGTGTAGTTGGCACAGGTTGAGGGATATCCTACGATAGTGGACAATGGGAGCTTTTTCCTTGAGGTTGATAATATGGAATCTCCTTAAAGAAAGTAATATTCGCACTGACATAGAACTTGTGAGTCGTCAAATTATAGCAGTGGTATCCCTTTTGGGTACACGAGTATCCCAAAAAATTCACCTAGCAGACTAAGGAGACAACTTGTTCACCTTAAATAAGTGGATAAAACAAATACAACCAAACACAACAGGAGTGAGATGAAAGAGATCACGACCAGGAAATAACATAGAATAAGGTATCTCACCTTAAAGAATCGAGGAAGATACTCTATTAATAAGAAATGCAGTGGTAAGAACATCTGTGCAATACTGTGATGGGACATGCGTATGAAACATTAATAATCCTGGCCACATCAAGCAAGTGTCGAAGTTTGTGTTCAGCCATCCCATTCTGTTGGGGGGTGTGAGCACACAAAGTTTGGCAAGTAATATCCAAAGACGTAAAGAAACCAATCAAACTAGCTTTCACAAACTCTAGGCCATTTTTACTCTAAAAAACATGAATAATAAATGAAAATCGAGTCTTTATTTCTGAAAAGCTCTTAATGATTATAAGAGTTTCGGACTATTCTTTCAGCATATAAACCTAAGTGAGATGGGTGCAATTATTAACCAAATGGGTACAATTATTAACCAAAATAAGAAAATATCTAAAACCCTTGAGACTCTGGACTCTAGAGGGTCCCTACAAATCAACATGGATCAAATCAAGTGGAGACTCACCTTTCTTATTCGTGCTGTAAGGAAAAGAAGCTCTATGATGCTTACAAAGTTGACAAGCTTACATTTAAAAGACTCTAAATTGCAGCTGTGGAAATTGACGCAAAATAAGGATACTTAGGTGGCCCTAACGTAAATGCCACTGTGGAGCAGTTGTGGTAAAAGCGGTGACACTGGGTGTAGATGGTAGGCAAGTTGTATAGGCTATCCTGCTCAATTCCTTTATCAATTTGTTTCATTGTCTGGAGATCCTGCAAAAAAAAAAGTGATCGTACACTACCCCAACAATTCAAAGTTGAAGACATAATATACAAAGCAAATCTAGGGGCATGTAAAACATCAGTAAAAAAACAAGGATCCTATGAGTGATATCCCCATATCTAATCACAAGAGACAGTGGACTGTCTGCCACTCACACATTAAATGGATTGGCTAATGATTGTAATGAGAAGAATAATGTCGCATCAGAAGAAGCACCTAAATCTTCCACCCAATCCGGATCACGTGATTAAATAGACATCGCTGTGGTACCTACTGACCTAACAACCGACGCTCGAGCAGAAGAGGCTGCCTGTGACATCACAAGTTGATCATATTCATTTCTAGAGATGGTGACCTGGGATGCAGGAGCATCCTTGTCCTAGAGGTAAGTCTCCTCAGCTCCTGTTGACACCTAACGAGCACATGATGGTGGATCCTAGTTTGGTGGATAAGCATTCTTGACCCACCATCGGTCAATAGTGTGACCAAGAAAATGGCAGTGCTCACAGAAAGTACCACTACAGCCTCGTCCACGGCTACAGCCTCCCTTGAAAGTGTGTCCTCTCCCCTGCCTGAGAGAGCACCATGCCCACGACCTGTAGATGTCATGGCAGAATCAGTCATTTGATTAGAGTCAGATAACTTAAGATGGTAGAGGCGTGCATAGATTTGTGTTGGCAGAGGCATATGCTAAAATGTCATCAACTAATCCTTGATCACCTTGTACTCTGGAACAAGTGTAGTGAAGAGCTGTACTCAACGTATGGCTTTCCTCTACTTGTCCATAACCTATATGTCAGAAGATAGAGGTTGATAAGTGTCCTACTCATCCCAAAGGTTTTTCAAAGAATCATAACACTTTGCCAAGGACATAGTTCCCTTCCGAAATGTGTGAATATCCTCAATTACCTGATATAGATGAGCGATATTGTCCTTTTGAGAGTGGATCTCATGAAGAGCTTTCCACATCTTCACCAATAAATAAGACATCACCTACTTGGCAATGGGTTCTTTTATGCTGTTTAGCATGCACGTGGCAACCCAATCATTGTCAGCCTCTCAATCTTTTGTCTTGTCCTTAGCTAGCCGTTTATCCGATATCAAAATTGTTAGGATTGAAATGGCATCATCTATTATGGGGTCCCTCAGGTCCTTCATATAGGAACCAGTCCAAGGGACAGAGTATATACAAAGATCAAAAAGAGAATAACAGGGACTGAAATGTAAGAAATAATTATTCTAACAAAAATATACTTCTTCCCATGAGATCCCACAAATTAGACGAATGATGTAGACCATAGGAGAAAGTTTGTTCCATCTAATTTGATGGATGTCCCCTGCATGTGGAAAGATGCGCTCGTGATAGATAGCTTTCTCATTGAGTTGCTCAATGAATCCTTGTGATCTTCCATAGTACCTGAATTTATGGATCGATAAAAGGGGATTTTCCTCTTGAAAAAATCAGACCATAGATCATCTCCAAGAAGCCAGCTCCAATCTGAAAATAGGGATTTCAGATCATTGGATGATGGCTGGGATCAGGAAGAAGATGAGGAAGTTGCTGCACAGGACATGAGGATGCTCCTGCAGCGCAGAGAGGACCCGCAGACCTGCAGCGCTGTCCAGATCAACTCTACATGCGCACAGCTTGCTGCAGCGTGGAGATAAACTCCTGTACAGCGGCACCCTGGTGTGAGGAGAGAGCCCTGCAGACCTGCAGTGTAGAGTCTGCAGCCTCCTACCGGCAGCGGCACACAACAGAGGATGGCTGCTGGTGCTGCCGATCGCCCAGCCTCCTGCTGTTCCGTTGCTGAGCAGCGCCTAGGGTGCTGTGATTGGTGCTGCGCAGTCGATGGAGAAGGGATCAAATGGAGATTGAGAGGTGATTGATCCGGAAAAGATGATGGAGGATGTATTTGGTGGGATATCAATGTCCTGGCTTAGGATCATTGCTCGTAGAAACAAATGAGAAAATTGTATTTCATGGGAAACCTTAGGCGCCTTTATATAGAGAGGCATCATGGGACAATTACGGTATTAACCCCATATAATTATAAAATAACAGAAAGCCCCAAAACGTAAAATAACTCTCAATAGTAACCTTTGCACCTGTTTCATAATTTCATGCCCAACTTGAATGATCTCCATGTCCCATATTTCAACTTATGACATTTATGGATTTTTGGCAATTGGACTTATGTTTTAGGGAGGATTTTTTTTTTTTTGAATGCCTATGTTTTTTTTTTTTGAAAAATGAATGCCTATGTTATTAGGTTCATCATATTTGTTTTTTCTACTTATAGAATTCTAGTAATATCTCTCTCTCTCTCTCACACACACGCACACGCACACGCACACACACATGCTTGTGTAATGGAGTATGGCATGTTATTTGACTGCCAGGTTTTAAAGTCGTGATTTTTTTTTTATTGTTGTGTCTGTGTGTGTGTGTGTGTGTGTGGGTGGGTGGGGGGGAGGGGTGGAGGGGTTGTTCCTTTGAGTTGATATTCCCCTTTAGAAGTTTTCTGGGTTTTACAGTGCTGTTCTTAATGCATTAAAGGTGCTGAAAGTGTGGTCATGATGTTTGCCTGTCGATGATTTACCTACGATTTTGTTATTTCCCAATGATCTTATCTTCTTTCTAGATAATTTATCCTGCTTCTTAGATAGTTTTTCTGAGTTTGTTTTTGAATTCATTCAATGATATTAACTCCCAACATTAATATTATCATACCGTATCGAAGTATCCTTTGTCCTTAACCATAGTAAACATCTGTATTAGGTATTTCTTTTTTCAGGTTTTGAGTTGATTACTATATGGCCAAGGATGTTGGTTCAAAGCTCTGCTGAGATGGCAGAATTGGAAAATGCTTCTTCTGTTGATGCCGAGAAATGGATCCTTTTTCCGTTGTTATCATCCTATCTGTAAGAATCTGCTTGCAACAGATCAAACTTTTTTCTTGTTTGTACACATGCTAATGTAGTTTTTTAGCTTGTCATCCAGCCAAATTTAAATCTTGTCTGCTTTGATTCAAATGGAAATTATCAGCTCATCATAGTTCACATCCAGATTGAAACTTGTGATGTTAGGGAGCAGAATATCTTGATATTTGCCTCTTCAAAAAGAAAAAATCTTAATGTTTTATCCATTTACTTCGGATGGTTTTCCTCTTTAGGAACGATGATTCTTCAGGCTATCCAGTGGGATTTGCATCGCAATTACGTAATCTAGTAAATGCTTTGGATGCATGTTTTAATGCCAAGTTCATGGAAGATATTGTGTCAGGTTTGTTTGGAGTTTCGTTAGTGCATTCAATGATAAATGGTCAGTTGCATGTTAAGTTTGTGATATTTTTGGTCTGATGTTGGCCTAATTTGAGACAGGTGACAGCTCTGGCTCTGAAAATTTGAAATCTGTTGATACTATACCACCTCCAACAGCTCTTAACCGTGTCATAAAAAATATTTTCCGTGATGGTGAGTGCTAGAACTTGTATGAGAATTCTTCTTGAAACTTAAATCTGTTAAGTTTATGTTTCATGCTGCTTGCATCTTTCCTGTGTTAAGCATAAAAGTTTTCAAGTCGTTGCTTTGAAGAGAAATCCTGTTCTTTTCCCCCTCTTAAGGATGTATATTAAGATTTTATCCTACGTTTTTCAAAAAAAAAATCCTGTAGCATATATGTATATTTTTCAAGCAGGGGACAACAGGGCAGAGATTGTCACTTGATGGTCATTGGGAGAAGTGTTTTGGAGTTTCATGGTATTTGTGGTTGCAAAGGATTATATTGATGTTTAAATATGGAAGGCCCTATTCCCCTCAAGAAGAAAAACAAAAGCTCCTACCTAGAAAACATTCTGCTCAAGGCTGGGCTAGGTACTTGCGTAGTTCTTGGCAACAGTATTTGTAATTTTGGGTTTCATTATACACATCAAGGGAGAATGATGAGAAGGAGAGTGAGGGTGGGGGTGCGACAGGGGAGAGATCCTGGTTGGTGGTGGAGGGATGTGGTTTGTTACAGGTGCCGGGAGCATGGACATTGTGCAGTTGAATGTAGGGATCCTGTTGTTTGTGCAGTTTGTAGGGGCATGGGTCACCATAGGTGGGATTGTTCGAGGATGAAGGAATCTCTGCCTTCTCCTTGACCTCTTCCTTCTCCTCCCATGCTCCCTGTAATGGAGATTTTGCTTGGAGGTGTGCTCGCTTGATGCGCGGTTGAAGAGGTATTGAGCAATTCCTTGGTGGGCACATTGATTGGGGGTCCTCTTTCTTGTCTTCTACTCAAGGAGCATCTTCGAAGATGTGGATTGGGCTCGGCTTGGAGTTATCTTACCTCTCTTTGAATCGATTTGTTTTTTTGGATTGGCGGGGGCTGATTTGGAGTGGCTAAAGTTCTTGGAGATGGTAGTCAGGGGTGGCACAATCTGTTGGAGACTGCCTTCTTTGTAGAAGGTGCGATCGATGCCCATCCTCCGATGAGGCCGGTCATAGAATTCTTGATGATTGTTCTGCCTTTGCAGTTGCGATGCAGGGAGGTGGTCGAGGAATTGTGCTCTAGTTTTTCGAAGATGAATTTGTGTTGGAGGTTGGGAATTTGTGAAGGATATTGAGCAATTCCTTGGTGGGCACATTGATTGGGGGTCCTCTTTCTTGTCTTCTACTCAAGGAGCATCTTCGAAGATGTGGATTGGGCTCGGCTTGGAGTTATCTTACCTCTCTTTGAATCGATTTGTTTTTTTGGATTGGAGGGGAGCTGATTTGGAGTGGCTAAAGTTCTTGGAGATGGTAGTCAGGGGTGGCACAATCTGTTGGAGACTGCCTTCTTTGCAGAAGGTGCGATCGATGCCCGTCCTCCGATGAGGCCGGTCATAAAATTCTTGATGATTGGTCTGCCTTTGCAGTTGCGATGCCGCGAGGTGGTCGAGGAATTGTGCTCTAGTTTTTTGAAGAAGAATTTGTGTTGGAGGTTGGGCATTTGTGAAGGATATTTGTCTCGTGTTTTTGTTCAAGGAGAGAGCTATTGGAGGGTAAATGGTTGCCAAGTGAAGCCATTGTAAGGTTCCAAGGATGCTTGTGGATGCTGAAATTTCAAAAGTTGCAGTTGGCGTGTGGGAGGACCTTTGTTGAGGTTCTTCTTTCTGGTCATCAGACAGAGGCAGTTGGCAGAGCTCCGGCGAGGAAGATGAAGCAGATTTGGAAGGCAAAGGGTCAGCCAATCAATTTGAATTTTGAATTGGGAGTCAACAGTATTCCCAATTCGATTCCTTCAATTAATGAGCATTTAGAGGGTGCATAGTCTGGTGATTCGGATGCTGCTGCACTGGGTTTTTCAATGTGCGGCTCTGCAGCTTTGGAGAAGCAATCTTGTGCTGACGTGACATGATTTGCGGATGTTGCTGCGCTGAGAATTTCGGTGTGCACCACTTTTGCGATGAGAATTTCGGATGCTGATGTGGCATGATTTTCTAATATGGGTCCCTCGGGCATTTATTCTGCCGTTAAACAGGGGCCAATAATATTCCCAATTCGGTTCCTACAATTAAGGAGCATTTAGAGCGGGTACATGTAAGCGATTCGGGTGCTGCTGCGCTGGGTTTTTCAATGTGTGGCACTGCAGCATTGGAGAAACAATCTCATGTTGACATGGCATGATTTGGGGATGCTGCTGCGCTGAGAATTTCAGCGTGTGACACTTCTGCGATGGGAATTTTGGATCCTGATGTGGCACGAGTTTCCAATATGGTTCCCACAGGCATTTATTCTGGCATTAAATAGGGTGCCTCTGGATCTGGAGTTGGTGAGTTCCATTTCGGTTCTTTCTCGGATTGGGTTTGTTTGGACCCAATAACCAGAGTCTTCTTTTGTCGTCAGTCCTGCTGGTTGTGTTTTCTGTCATCCTGACTGCAGGAGAGACGACACTTCTTCTTCTGGTGGTGCTGCTGATGACTGTGGAGGTGTGGATCATCATGCTCGGGTCTCTGTGGCAGTGCAACCTGCTGGCAGTGCTGCATCTGAGCACCTTTCTGATGGCGGTGCTGCTGGCAGTGTTGGGCCATGTGCCCAGCCTGTTGCTGGTGCTGTGGAGGCTGTCGGGGTGATTCCAAAGAGCGGTGCTGGGGCTGGTTCAAAGGCTGCAGGGGGTTCTCGTGGTGTCTGCATTTCAGCGGGCAGAGATTCAACTGATGGTGTACAGGTGCCAATCATCATCCAGACTTCGTCAAAGGTGGCTGCGAGCCAAAGGAGAGGTGGTGCCAGTACTTATGAGTCTAGGACAACGGGAGCTGGGAGATCATTGTGTTAAGTGCGGCCTTTTGTACCGATCTTGTTATAAAAGGAAATTTTTGAAGGACAAGAGGTCTGATGGAAGGGGTAGTGAGGACAATGTGGTGACCAGGGTGGCCAAAGTTCTAAATCTGAAGAAGGTCTCTTATTACCATGACAGTGGGGACAGGAAGGTTTCTCATGGTTAAGGTCCTCTCTTGGCATGTGAGAGGCCTTTGTGATTGGGTGCGAAGGTCTATTATGAGAAGATACTTGGCTGAGTGGTGGGTGGACTTGGCACTGTTGCAGGAGACGCACATTGAGAGTACAGAAAGTGTTGGGAGTGGATCTTTATCTGGTTCCCTGGAAACTGATGCATCAGGGAGGTCTGGGGTCAGTGGCTCATTTGGAATGAGGATCTTTCTAGGCTCGAAGCTTCATTAGTGGGCTCCTATCTTCTCACTAGACTCTTCTCTCGTAGAACTGATGGTGTCAGCTTTGCTGTTTCTAATGTTTATGGATCGTGTGACACTTCGATGGGTGGTTGTTTATGGGAGGAGTTGAGGCAAGCGGCGACTAGGATTGATGGGGGACTTTGCCTAGCTGGAGGAGGCTTCAATGCTACAGTAACTGTGGAGGACTAGCCAGATGAGAGATTGGACCCTTTGTGTATGGAGTTACGCAAAGCATTTGATGAGTTGGGTTTGATGGATCTTTTGATCTCCGGAACTCAGTGTACGTGGAGAAAGGGGCCTGAATAGATGTCACGGATTGATAGTTCTTTCCAGTGTCGCTCTAGCAGGCTTTCCATGGTTCTTTTACTTTTGCTTTGGTGAGACCTTTTTCAGATCAAATACCACTCTTGTGGGATAGTGGAGAGGAGGCTCTTTCTGTTACCTACTTCAAATTCCAAAAGTCTAGGCTCTTGGAGGTTGGGCTTTTGAGACTTGGTGATTGAGAAGTGGCAGGGGGTTCCCGCTTGTAGCTTTGCACTCTGCATGATTGCTGAATGCGTTAAGGTGGTTAGGCAAGTGATGATGGAGTTTGGTAAGGAGGTGAGGTGGAGGCAGGATGGTGTGAGGAGTGAGGCATTGGAGGCCTTAGCAGAGTTGGATAGGAAGGAGTTGGGTGGGTGCGATGCACAGGAAAGAGGGAGAGGATAGCAGTATAGAACAAGATTAAGGAAAAGGACAGCAAGAGAGAGATGGGTAGGAGATAGAAGTCTAGGCCATTGTGGCTCAAGGAAGGAGATTCCAATACGAAATTCTTTCACTTGTATGCTAGTGCTAGAAGGAAGATGAACTTGATTACGTTGATCCGTGTTGATGATGTGTCCCTCTTTCAGAGATAATAGATATGTAGGGCCTTTGTCAACCATTTTCATACCTTCAGCAGAAGGCAGCCACGGGGCAGGTGAAGACTGGGTTCTTCTGAGTTGGGCAGGTTGGATGAGGTGGTGACAATTGATTTACTCAGACTTGTTTTTGGGGAGGTGTTGAAGGCGGTTTGTGGATTGAAGGTGGAAGGGTCATCGGGCTCGAACGGGTTGCCAATCTTGTTCTTTAGGGAGATCTGGGGTGTGGTAGGGGTGGATGTGTTGGCAGTGGCGAGGAAAGTCTTTCAGGAGAATCGTGGCTTTGAGAGGTTGAATCGGTTCTTCCTTTCCTTACTCCTTAAGAAGCTTGAAGTGGATTGTGTTGATGGCTTTCGGCCTATGCTCTATCGAATGTGATTTATTTGATTGTAGCCAAGACTTTTGCGAATCGCCTGTAGTTTGTGTTGCCCTTGCTGATATCTCCGGTGTAGTTTACCTTTATTTGGAGGAGATACATTATGGATTCTTTTGTGCTGGCTGAGGAGATGGTTGCTTCTTGGTACCCGTCTGACTTGCCAGCTTTTATGTGGAAAGTAGATTTCTCCATGGCCTATGACTCCATTTCTTGGACCTATTTGTGGGAGATTCTTAGAAGAAGAGGTTTTTCAAAGGCTTAAGTGAAGCTCATGAGATGATGTGTCATGACAACTTCTTTTTCGGTGCTTGTTAATGGGAGGTCTTCAGGTTCTTGGATGTAGCCACAGAGGTGGGTTAGGCAGGGGTGTCGTTTGGCACCGTTACTTTTCAATGTTGTTGTTGACACCATGGCTTTCTTGGCTTACAAGGGTTGTAGGGAGGGTCTCTTTTCTAGTTTCACGTTGATTGGAGATGGTTCTTTGCTCACTCCATTATTGCAATATGCCGATGATACAATGTTCTTTATACAGGGAGGTGTCAGCCAAGTTGAACATATTAGGCATTTGGTGATTTCTTTGGTCTGCTAGTTCATAGGAGGAAGTCAGCATTCATTCCTTTTCATTTGGACAGGTGTGGAGGAGAGCATTTTTGACATCCTGGACATGTTCATTGTTAGGTTGTCGGCTACGTATCTGGGTTTACTGCTGAAGGGAAGGTGATTGGTGATGTCAGACTAGAGGCCTGTGAAGGCAAGACTAGCTAGAAGGTTGAATGGTTGGAGTGGAAGACTTCTTATCTAGGGGTGGCAGGCTTGTTTCGATTATGGCAATGTTCGCAATTCCAATTTTTTTACCTTTCTTTATGTAGACCTCCAAAGAAGATCTTGGCAAAATTGTAGATGGTCTAAAAAAGGTTCTTTTGGAAGGGGCTTGACCATCAAGCCCGCTTTTTGTAGCTCGTCCCATGGAAGGAGGTTTGTAGGCCTAGGAAGAATGGTGGTTTGGGTGTGAGGTGACTTGATGAGTTCAATGTTGCGCTTCTTATGAACTGGGTAATGAGATTCTTAGTAGGAGGGGATGGGCTTTTGGATAAGTTTTTGAAAGATTCTTATGGGCCCCTTGTTGAGGTAGCTTTTAGACGTTCTTGACTAGCTCGATTGTTAGCTTTTTAGGCGTCTGCGGAGCCTTTTAGTGCACACAACATATCTTTTGGTTTCTTTGGATTGGGGATTGGTGGATGGTGCTCATTTTGGTTTTGGAAGGATGATTGGATGGGTGGTGGCATATTTTAGTCCTTATTCTCACGTTTGTTTAGTCTGTGGCTTGAGACAAAGACGTGCTTGTTTCCAACATTCAGGATAGTGCTTTTAGCTCTTGGTCTCTTGTCCTGTAGCTTGGTCTTTCTAATGCATCCATGGAAGAGCCGTAGGAATTGCTTCAATTACTTTATGGGATCGCTGTTGGTGAAGAGCACCTTAATGGGTTCAGGTGGAAGGTGGGTGTTTTCTCTGTGGCAAAGGCATATAAGAAGTTGACGCTAGAGATGGGTCCGACATCTCTGGTCTTGGAGGATTGTTCTCTAGTTTGGAGGTTACTTATTCCTTTAAATGTGAAAATTTTCTCGTGGTTGTTTTGGAGGGAAAAGCTGGTGATGAAGGTTGTCCAATCTAGATGGGCTACTGATGATGATTTAGATTGCATATTTTGTGGGGTTGCAATGGAAGATCTTGAGAACTTGTTTTTCCAATGCAACTTTGCCAAGGAGGTTTGGGCAAGATTTGATGTATGGTGGGCTGATTTGTTCTCTTTTGCAGCATCGTGGGACTCTTCTTGTGCATTGGCGCATGTGGATACAGTTGAGTGGGTGAAAGTGGTGGTTGCATTGTGGTCAATTTGGTTACAACGTAATGGTTCCATTTGTAGGAGGAAAGAGTGTGGGTTGAAAATGTTGCAAGGGAGGCATGTTATCGCTCAGTGTTGTGGCTGGAAAATCTATAAGTTTGTTCCTTTTATCATTTAATGGTATTTTGGATGATTATTGAGTGTTGGTAATTATTCTTTTCTCTCAAAAAAATATTTGTAATTTTCATTTTTGATATTCCAATGGTCATCAAATTTTGATTTTCATAAAAAAAGAAATGATACTTGACGGAAGAGGGTGTTCAATTCGATGAAGAAGAACTGGATCAAGAGAGTATTCTATTCTATAAAGAAAATTTAGGTGCCTTTATATAGGGAGATGCGTTCACACCATGTGTCCTTTGCTTGTAAATGATAGACTCTAGATTGTGACATGGGAGAGCCTTTGTATTAGCGATCTACTCCTTGGTATCGATGTTAGGCCTGAAAATCTTCCCAGATAACATAATGCCTCTAACAAAATAGCAACTAGCTTATACAAAAGGGGTTTCTATGTTGGTGCCCCTATAATGTTTGGATGCTACTACTCTGGTTTCATGATATTTTCATGGATACCCCTGAAATTACAAACTTTCCTACATATATACCCTTTTGAAGAATGGGTACTAACTTTTTTTAAAAGGGGAATGTGCACTAAAAATTAAAGGACTTTTGTGAAGTTCTTAGGGCTTTTTTTTTTTCCTTTTTTTAAAGTCATTTTACCTCTCTCCTCCCTCCTCCCCCCTCCCCCTCCTCTTGCGATAGAGGAAACACCCTTATTGCCATACCAATGCAACAAGTGAAACACCAAAAAGAAGGGTAATGGCCTTGCCATCATACCAGTGCAACAAAGTAAGAAGAGGAAGGCAGCCCGAGAGAGTGAGAAAGAAAGAAAGCTATCTCAATCTCTCCCCCTCTCTCTTAGCCGTTTTCTATAGAGTGCTACTGTGGCCTGAAATCCAAATGCAATTTTGCTTGTTCCTCTACCACCTACACCGTTCCCATCAAATTACACCAGCACCCTTCATAACCGTTTAGCCTTCAAATTGACCAATTGACCTCCTCCACCCCTCTTGACATGCTTTGTCCCCACCAAGTCGCCAAGGAAGGTTGTTGAGCAGAAGGAATTGGTGACAGGTGGAGGCAGTGCAATCCATCTGTGTGCTTCTGAGGAAGGCCTGCTCTGACAGGAAGCCGCTCCTTACCCTCAATAGGTACGTGGATAGAGTGTTGCTTCTACCTTTTCAAGGAGCTCAACAAGAGGGGTACATGGCTGCAGTGCCTTGAGGTTTGTTTATCCTTCCCTTTTGTTTTTCCTTTGTGCATCTTTGTGAATTGGTAGAATGGTGGTCTTGATCCTTGTTCATTGGTGTTGGGTACGTCTCAATTTTGCTCCTTTTTTTGGTGTTGCACTTGTTGCATTCATTGGAATAGCTTTATAATTGGAAGTACATTGGAACTAGGCATTCGTCTTACTTGCTGGATCACATTCTACTTTTGTGATTGAGGGAACAATCAGATAAGATTCAGGTGCTCGCTGATGGCCTTGGAGATGGAGCAAAGGATGCCGTAGTTCGGGCCTTGCGGTGGGTGGTAGTGACGAAGATGCTGCCAATGATGGTGTTGATGGCAAAATTGGTGAGGCACTTTTGTTCGTTAAGGGGGATGCCACTGTGGTCAAAGGGCTGAAAGATCTGAGGGTTGACATTGTTGAGATTTTGAGCTTAGGCTTGTGCTTGGTCTCTAAGTAGTAGTGAATGCTTTGGAAGTTGAGGGGGGGAGGGGGAAGGAGAAGGGGAAGAGAACTTAAAAATGAAAAAGGAAAAAATCTATAGGAAACGTTCTGCAAAAGTTCTTTAATTTTTAGTACCCATTTGTCAAAAGGGTATATATGTAAGAAAATTTGTGATTTTAAGTGTATCCATGATAATATGGGGAACCTAGGGGTATGAGTGGTATCCAAAGATTACAGGGACACTTATGCAAAAACTGCCAACTTCAATTTGGTTAGTTCATTCATGAAGACATGGTTTGCAATGATGACTGTTGCTTTATTGTCATAATATAATGGAGTAGGGAATGACAATGAGATGCCAAATGCTTAAAGCATACAAAAAAGCTTGCAATTGGTATGGGCCATGGCTCAATCTTCTGATTGAGAGGTCACATTTGCCTCTTGCTCTACAAGTGACTCGATTATGTCCCACACTTTTGCAAAATCCAATGGTTGATCTTTTATCCTCATGTGCAACAACATAATCAGCATCTGATTTTGAAGAAGAGCTCTTTTCCTGGTGAGACATCAAATATCATAGATTCTAACAAATACTAGCCCAGTGCACCACTCTAGTTGTTGCATAAGTTGGCTAAGTCTACAAACCATAATGGTAGTATCTGGCTTGATCATAGTAAGATACATGATAACCCTTTTAGAAAAAAAGAAAAAAGATGTATGACATCATGAAAATCTAGACCATCAGAGTTAGTTAGTGACATCTGTGGATCCAAAAGGATAGCAACAAGCTTTTACGTCTCTATTCCTGTCTTATGGAGTAAACCTAACAATTTTTTTTTGAGAAAGAACAAAACCTCCATCCATGTTATATCAATGACAAGTTAGTAGCTAATGGGCCACAGGTCATTCGTAACTAATTGACAATTTGAGAAGCCCTTGACTGCAGAAATATCATGCTGATATCATCTTCATGTACAGTAAGAATATCTGAACCCTTAGAATGTAGTATAGTCAAAACATAAAATAAGAGGTTCTGACAAATTGAAATTGCTGAACCACCCCAGGGAATCTGTCAAGCTGGATTTGCAGGCTTTGTTTTGGTCAATATATTGCTTTCTTTTTTGGAAAAAATATATATTGCTTTCTCAAGCTTGTAGACTTTGGTAAACTCCCTTTGAATAACAAAACTTGACGTCTACTCCATATACACCTCCTTATGAAGATAAAGGAACACATTCTTTTTATACATCTGAAAAACCTTTCATTGAAGATTCACCACTGAACTTTTTGAAAAGAAAAAGTCACTACCGATATAACAAGAATGCATACAAATTTCACTGGAGCCACAGGGAAGAATATCTCATGATAATCAACTCTGTAAGTTTGCATGTAAGCCTTATCCACCAGGCAAGCCATATAGTGCTCTGCCAAGACATTAGGTAGTGTTTAAGGGTAAGCTCTCACCTGCACCTCACAACCATAGCACAGGGGGTAGGACAACTAGCTCCCACATTACTCAGGACAAAAGCATTGACATTTCCTCTTCCATTGTAAAAAAATTGTAAGGTGTTGAGACCAAGGTTCGAAATGCCGATTTCGACGCCGTGCCGATGAAATTGTAAATGTGCATTTCGTGGGCATGCCGGAGAAATGTCCGTTTTTCGATGGCAGATTTCGATGATTTCGATGGTTCGAAAAAATGCCATTTCGGAGGCACGTCGAGGGCATGCCGACAAAAATGGTAGAAGTGGTCAAAATGATAGCAGTTTCAAGAAAATCAAATGTTGATTATGTAACAATAAGAGTGTTACATCATAATATTCATATACAACATGACCATACAATGTTAAAATTCAATAACGAGATGAAATATTCTTACCATATTAAGAATACAGAAAATTTAACAATAGAAGAATACAAAGAATTTAAGAATGAAAGAATCAAAGTGTATAGTTTCAAAGTAAAAGTTAAAACTGTAATGTCTTGATGTATGATGTATCGGAAGTCAGGACTTGAAACTTGAAAGACAGATTTCACCAGAACCAAGAGTGTCTTGCTGGATGCATATCTTTATCATGGGTACTATCACCACTTGATTGATACCATTGTTGACTATTGTTGTAGTGCTTTCCGACCCTATGGATATCTGCACAAGCATACAGCATCTCTTAACAAGGTGGGGCCCCCACTACACCCAAATCAATAGCCCTCCCGCCTCCCCTGCCCTCCCTCCCTCCCCACCCTCTATGTCCGTGGGGCCCACCGACCCTGCGGCTCCACCACCACCACCACCACCTTCCTCCCCATGTCCTCCTCCTCCCCTTCCATCCCTCCTCCCCTAACCCCTTCCGCTCCCTCCACCTTCTCCTTCGCCCCAAACCCCCCGCCCTCGGCTGCGCCAAGCTCCACCTCGACCTCCCCCACCGCTGTCCCCTCTGCCCCCCTCCTCCTCCCCACCCCGCCTCTACTTCTGCCTCTCTTGCCCCCTCCATGCCCCCGACCACCTCTACCAGTCCCCCTCCTCCCCTCCCCACGCCCTTGCCCTCGACGTCCACAGCGTCGAGCTCTTCTGCTTCGCCTGCTGCGACCAGGTCACGACCCCGATTTCGACTCCGCCGTCCTCGCCTCCCAATACCGGATCGCCTCCATCCCCCTTCCCCCCACACCCCCCAAGAGGAGGCGACTGGTCGAGTTCCGCCCCTGGACCCCCACCCCTAGGGAGCAGCGCCTCCTCGACTGCTGCTCCAGCCCACTGTGGTGCCCTGACACCGCCGCCGCCGAGTCGGGCCGCGGGGTCCCGTGGGGCCTCCGGGGGCTCAACAACCTTGGCAGCACCTACTTCATGAACTCCGTACTGCAGGCGCTGCTCCACACCCCGCCCCTGAGGAACTACTTCCTCAGCGATCGCCACAACCCCTATGTCTGCAGGCCGCAGCAGAGGAAGAAGGTGGGCAGCAAGGGCAACGACAGGAAGGTTGTGTGCCTCGTGTGCGATCTCGACGCGATCTACTCCGCGGTGTTCTCTGGTAGCCGCACGCCCTACAACCCTGCCAAGTTCCTATACAGGTGAGGGGGACGAGGGAGAGTGACCATTTTGCCGGCGGCGGCACGGCGGCATGCTGACCGGTATGGTCGGCATGTCGCCGAAACGCCTGTTTTTCGACACTGACATCATATCGGCATGGCTGTTTTTCAAAACTGGCCTTGCCGACGGCATGTCGACGGTATGCCGTCGGCATTTAAATCCATGGTTGAGACCAAATAATCCTATCAAAAGACAGAGGAACCAGATGGAGGCCCCATTGGAGGCTATGCTCTGGAGTTTGGATAGCAACTCTGCCTCTCTGGATGCAAGGATCTCAACTACATTGGTGAAAGTGGTGGCAGCGCCGTTACATGTTGATAAGGGTGATTGTGTGGTTGCTCCAATTCCATGTGAACTTACAGAGTCTTTTACAGAAAATGACCTGTCTTCCATTGATGAAATCCTTTAACTTTTCTAGATGAAGGCTAAGGGAGAAGTTATGAATGGAGTGCACCACACAATAACATAAAGGAGTTTTTTTTGAAAAGGGACAATACCATAAAGAATTACTGCAAAACATCTACAAGGTAGTAGTAAGATTAAAAGCAGGATTCTAAATCTTGGTTGACAAGTGCTTCACTAACTTCAACTTTAACATTTATGTGTTACACCTTTTGCCTGAAGTGACTTGCCTTTATTAGATTACCATTTGTGCCAATCTTCATGTGAGGCACAAGGATCTTCTGTCAATATCTAATGAATTTAGTGTACTTTTAACATAAATCCATTGGTAGAAGTTTTTATCGTGATTTACTTTTTAGACACTTTTTTTGCCATGCTTCTTTTCATGGAATTGCTTTTTCAATAACCTTTGTTTCCTTTTTTTTAGATTTAAAGCAGTGTTGTCAAGGCGCTCGCCTAGGCACCAGGTTAAGGTGAGGAGAGGCCCTAGCGCCTCGTCAAGCCTTGCCTCGCTTGATTTGCCATAGGCAATGCCTAGGTGCCTCGGGTGAGTGTCTGAATCAAGTTTATTAGTTTTTCATTTTTTAAGTACTTTTAAGGGTTTTAGTTTCTTATTACCTAATTATTAAGTACATAGATATATACATATGCATATGTATAGGCACATATGCATAGATATATGCATATACATGTGCCTGTGTGTGTGTATGTGTGTGTGTGAAGATTTGCACTAGTTCGGAGCATGGAGGCTCATTGGTGAAGGAAAAATAGTCCTACGTTGGAACAGGGAGAGGAGCAGCAGCCACCAGCTGCTTGATGGTGGCTGGTCAGTGATGGTGGCCGGCGACTATGGTGGGTGGCCGGTTGCCTTGAGAGAAGAGAGGGAGAGGAGTTTGTGATGTGGGAAGAATTTTTTCATTAACTCAAGAACAAAATACAATAGGAGGGCTCTCTTTTACAGAAGAGAGAACATATCCTCTAAAACAAGGAAGTAATCAAAAGAAATCCCAAATAGAACAAATCCACTAAAACAACTTTCCTAAAAATCAACTTAACAAATAAGCAAAACTTGGGACTTAAAATCAAAACTAGGACTCGTAGATCAATACCCGTCGGCCCCAAAGGCCTCTTGACTATTGCCATGTGGCAGTGCCACGTGGCCTGGCTAGTTGCCATGTGGCACTCCTTTATTCCCAACACTCCCCTTTAAGTTGAGGCTAGGACGATGACTTGGTCTTCAAACTTGTGAAGCTAGATGCCTCATCACTTTCTTCGAGAGTCGTGCTCTTGATCTTGTATTTAGAAGAATTGACAGTGTAGCCTCTTGCCACTTCTCGAGTTGCTTCTGTGGCAACCTCGATACTCATGGTGACGACCGTTGCTGTCTTCTTTTTCTTTTCTTCGGAAGGAGCCACGGTGTAACCTCTTGCCATCTCTTGAGTTGTTGCTTCTGTGGCAACCTTGATTATCGTGGCTATGATTGCCATGGTCTTCTTTTCTTCTTTTTGTATCTTCTCGAGGTCGGTAGGCGTGAAAGAGTCTGCATGTGAGGTGTTATAGCCCTACTACTGTGAGACCTTTACATCCTGGACTTTAGGAAAGAATCTTCTGACATCTTTTCTTTTGGGGAAAATCTCTTCAAAAGGAGAGTAAAAAATCGGATATAAAGCGTCAATACGAAGATCACAAACCATGTAATTAGATAGATCTCCTCTTCTCTTTTCTGGGTTTCGAACTCCATCATCTTTGTTGACAACGTAGCTTTGGTGACCGTAGCGGTGGCGTCCATCATCTTTTGTGATCTTCCTTCTCTGCGTAAGGCGTCGAATTTATCGAGGAAGATTTGTTGGTGATGGAAACCACACGTGTGTGGTTACGAACACACACATCAAAGAGCCTAGACTGTAGGCTCCGATATCATGTTAAGATTTGCTCCAAGTTTGGAGCGTGGAGGCTCGTTGGCGTGGGAAAATGTCCGACGTGGGGGCTAGTCCACGTTGGAACAAGGAGAGGAGGAGCAACCTCCGGCTGCTTGATGGTGGTTGGTTGGTGATGGTGGCCGGCGGCTTTGGTGGGTGGTAGGCTGCCTTGAGAGAAGAGAGGGAGGGGAGTTTGTGATGTGGGAAGAATTATTTCATTAACTTAAGAACAAAATACAATAGGAAGGTTCTCTTTTATAGAAGATAGAACATATCCTTTAAAACAAAGAACTATTCAAAACAAATCCCAAATAGGACAAATCCACTGAAACAACTTTCCTAAAAATCAATTTAAGAAATAAACAAAACTTGGGACTTAAGCAAAACCAAAACTAGGACTTTTGGACCAATACTCGTTGGCTGTAAAGGCCTCTTGACCGATTGCCATGTGGCAGTGCCACATAGCTTGGCTAGCTGCCACGTGGCCTCTTCTATTCCCAACAATATATATATCGTATGTTTATGTATGTATGTACATGTCAACTTATACACATAAATACATATGTGCATACACACACGTGTATAAGTATAGCATATAAACATAAAAGCATATAAATATAATGTGTACATTTACATGTGTATATGTAAATGTACAAAACTGTATACACACACCTGTCATATGTATTAATCCACATATATATGTGCATTACGTCTGTTTGTTTAGGCATTATATATCATGTGTATTATATACATGCATGCATAACATACCATATATACACACACACACACATATCCTTTAGTGCCTCATTTTTCTTTGGCGAGCGCCTAGGCAAGTGCCTAGAAGCTAAGGCATTTTGGACCCCCCTCACTTTTTAGCGCCCTTTGCCTTTGACAACACTGATTTAAAATTATTCATTTGCTCATTTCAAAAAAAAAAAAAATCATTTGTTGCAAAGTTTTGCTAGATTTTGTCAAAATGTTGATTGATTTCTTGTTCATATCAAATGAGAGAAGGTAGTTATTTAATATTTATTCAACAGAATATTGACATTTGCCTTTTCATTGTCTAAAGGAGCTCAAAATTCTAGGTATCCAAAGCGGGAGCCTCCTAATTCCCGAGCTATAAAGGGTGCACCAGTGGAATCTCTATTTGCACAATTTTGTTTACAGGCTCTTTGGTTTGGAAATTGCAGCATACGTGGTATGTGCTTGGAATCCTCGCATCCTTGGGTTTTCCATGGTGATGTAAAAAATTTGAAGATGCTTTATTTTGACTGGTGGTGTAACACACAACAGCCATCGCAGTCCTGTGGGTAGAATTTGTTAGGGAGATTCGTTGGTGCTGGGAAGAATCAGAAGCATTGCCGAGAATTACGACTGATAATGGAGTTGATCTATCTACATGTTTAGTACATCAGAAGTTACAAATGGTATGATAATACCTTTTATCTGTACGTCTATTTGCAGATTCTTTCTTTCGTTTTCTCTGTTCTTTAATATAACTATGGTACAAATTGATGCATGTAGGATAGAGGACTGGCACTGATTCTGGTGCTTTTAATTCTCTTTTTAGTAATTTTGCAAGTTGGTGTCTTTAATTCATTTCAGAAAAAATAGATGTATTTTGAATCTAATATTGCCTCTTTGGAGTTAAGAGAGGATATCATCTGAGACAGATCAGAATAGAGAGTGAATGGTAGAAAGGAGACACTATCTTCATCATGATTCCAATCAATCCATTGCTATGGTGTCTCTCGACCAGGTCATGAGGAGAAAGGAATGAATAATCTTTGCAGGAGAGGAGAGAGGGTGCAACCCTAAGCTACAACTGATCTTGCTGAAAAGGCCATGCCGTTTCTTGGTGTGATATTGCTAAAATTCATGCTATAAGTTAAAAAGTCAAATTAGTGATTAATCTTGCATGTGATGAGTAAGATGCAGTGATTGGCATGATGATGTTGTTAAAAATTGTCACAAACTTTTAACGCCATCCTGTCAACTGATATTGAAGAGAAGTCTCATCTTTAAGGTTTATAAGCATTTGTTCAATCTTCGGAAAATTCAGTTAACATGGTTAGCCTTGTCTGTCAACTAGCCTTCCTTTTACTTTTCGGAAAAAAAAACACATTTCTTTGGAATGTGCTTAAAAGTCCACTTCTATTATGTGCTAGGCAATGCACCTGAAACATCGGTCAACAATTGACATTGGCAATACATATACATGCATTCATACATGCTTGCATAGAGATGTCCAATGATCCTAAAGGATCAAATAATCTGTTTGAGTCCGGTGATCTTGTTCTTGATTTTAGAGCTGATCACCTTTTATGAAATTGCCTTTGATCAATGATTATTTTGTAACAAATTAGAGGAAAACCATTTTTGTGTTGGATACTGGAGTTTGTCCAACTATATATAAGCACCACATAATCTCCATGATGGATACTTGCATGCCATAGAACGTTGATGCTGAACACTAGGAGATGTTGATTGCCCTGCTGATGGTCGACATTTGCTCTGATTTCCCATGCGGTAGATTGCTTGTTATCTTACAGTTGGCTACAAAATCAGTACCACGTCACTCCTACTGCCAGAAATCCACACCTTGCAAGATGCTTCTTGGATACCACTACTATGATTCATGTGCCCGCAAACCAAGATTTATGATTTTGATATCATGTGGAAAATCAATTACTAGCAAGAACTAATGCAAACACAATATTTATGTGGAAAACCACTGGAGCATGATCTTGACTTTTTGAGGATTTTCTTCAGCAAAGAACAAATGAATGAGGTGTGTATTATATTTAGGTAGGCTCCTTGGATCCACAGCCAAGATCCATATATTCATTTACATTCGTGCTCAATGGTGGGGTCTTTATCCTTTTCAAAAAGAAAAAACAGTGGCATCTTTATTAAAATTTACAGTGCAGTAATTGCTTTGGATTTCTCCATATCACTGATGTGATAGAAGACACCCTTTAAAAAAACTTGTGATAGAAGTCATACATCTGCCATCTAGATGGTGATTTCTTTTAGATTAATTAATGATAAAATCATTCTGCAAGATTGGAATGTAAGTGAGATAATTTGTATTAAGAGTGAACTATCCTTTTGCCTTTTACTAAGGAATATCATTTTTCTTCTTGCAGCTTGCAATTTGCATGGAGAAAAAGAAAATGAAACATGGCCAAGCTGAAAGTGAAGATTCAGCTGGCAGTAAGGTTGTTTGTCTTCCTAATCATGGTTTTTTATCTTGTGAATTGTTAGGATTGTAATATATTTAATATTGCTTCTTAAGTTGGAAGGTGCTTATGGGGAAAGGGACCAAGCAGAGAGTGGATCATTCATGGACAGTCTTGACCAGAAAGATAGCAGGTTTCCTTAGCAATTTATGGTTCACAATAAGCATCCCAATAACCGTATTTTGTTTCTATATCATCTGCAAAAGTTAACACTGATAATGGCCACATGGATTTCACCTTGGAAGATGAAAAACATTATAGGTGATGGCTATTCATTAGAATAACCTTGTTAATTATATAAATGAGACTTCTTTTCAACAAAAAAGGACTGCAACTATGGTAGTTTCTTTAGACTTTATTGTTGTTGGACATGAAACTGGCCAAGTTTCACTTATAGGACCTCATCATTTTTTTTTTTTTTGATGTTGTGTAGCAAGTGGAATGCAGAACGTAAGTTTCACTTGGACATTAGACTGGTTTAGTATATGGAATGTAAGTTTAGTGGTAGAGAATAATGAAGGGACAGATGTAAAAATTGGAGAAGAGTGTATTTTGAAAAAAAGATATTTTTAAATACTTGTGATGTTGTTAGAGGGGTGAAATGTTTTTCTGATTCTTGACTTCAAAACCTGGAAGTCTGTTCCTTTTTTTCTTTAATATAATTTACGGATGATCACTACTCTTAGGTAATCTTCCTCTCTCTCAAAAAAAAAAAAACTTGTGATCAATTTTTAAACAAGTTGGTGAAATAGATGGAGATATTATACATAGAATTAATGCAGGATAGTTGAAATGGATGATTGCATTTGGTGTTCTAGATTAGAGGGTTTCTTTGAAAGTTAAAGGAAAGTACTATTGAGCAATTGTAAGACTTGCAATGTTGTATGATTCTGAATGTTAGGCCATCAAGTATATGCATGTGCAAAAGATGTCTATGGAAGAAATAGAGATGTTAAGATGGATGCGTGGTCATATAAGAAAGGACTGTGTTTCAAATGAGATTATACAAGAAAGGGTTGGGGTGGTACTGATGAAGGATAAAATGAAAGTGATACATCTAAGGTGGTTTGAACATTTACAGATAAGGATACTAAATGCCTCAAGACATGTGATGAGTTGGGAGTTGAACCTGTTAGGAGGAGGTGAGGAAGATCAAAGAAGTGTTGAAAGGAACCTATTAAGTATTACCTTAATTACTTCAATTTAAGCTTTGAAATAGCTCAAAATAGATCTGAGTGGAGGCAAAGAATCCATGTAGCCAATCTCAGTTACTGTGGAAGAAGGCTTGTTGTTGTTGTTGTGTAGCAAATGCCCATTCTCTTCACAGGAAACCAGCTCACTATTGTAATCCACCATTACTCTTTCATAAATGTTGTTGCTGCCATGCCATGCCTTCTCTCTCTACCTTTTCACTCTTTGACCCAATCAATAGATAGAGGAAGAAGAAAAAATCGAAAATCTCTCATATGACTTTGGATTGAGAAAGAAATCTATCCCTGTGCTCGATGAGAAAATGGGTTAGATTCAAAGTTGAAAGTTTTATAACTTGTGCAATATGATCCTCAACCATGGTAGGCTTCAAACTATGGTCTTTTTCCTCACAATGAACATGAAGCTAAAATAGCTCATGGGAGTAAGAAAAGGTATAAACTGACTTTGGCCTTTTGTCATTTAAAGCACATTCTCAACTCATTGTCTTTCTAAGAAGAGCAGTAGAAATCTAGTTGGATCAATTCTTTCTTATCCTTCTTGATAGTGGATACCAAGAATCCTCCTCCAATGTCAAGTTTCATCAACTTGGTCCAATCAGTCCTTTAAAAAAACAAAAATTGGCCCAATCAGTGGACCCCATAAGATCAAGTGACCCAATATGGGGCATGGAATTTTTATACATTTTATGGGCCTAAATAATCTGAACAACTCCTTATTCAATTTGGAGAAGATTTATCCAAGTTGATGAACACATATTTAGATAATCCCTTTTCCATCCTCTCAATCATAGGCCAGTCTCTGGATGTGATGTTCCCCGAGGTGAGGGGGAAGTCAAGGTATCGATATGGAAGTTGTAACACATGTACCCCTAGAATCTCATTGTAATTTTCAACCTTCTCATTTGATATGCCAAATGGTAAGAGGCTAGATTTCTGCAAATTCACCTTCAATCTGCAAACACCTGCGCAGGGCCTCTATCAACAGCCTGATCTTCCGCATCTCCTTGGAGCTACTCTCCACAAATAAAACGGTGACATCCGCAGACTGCTTTTCAGATGGATCCATCCCCTTCCTTACCGATGTTGCTTTTGGAGGCATGCCTGGAGGACCTTACTTTGCTTCTGTAGATGCTCCATGAGATTAGATTGGATTTTGGCTGTGACAGATGGATATGGAAATATGGACCCTTTACTGTAAAGAAGGCCTATCTATGATTTTTGCAGGAGTCATCCAACTTTGATCAGGGATTAGTGACCGACTGCAAGAAGCTTTGGAAGTCTCGATTGCCACTTGAAATTAAAATCTTCATGTGGCTGGTAAGGAGGAAGAGGTTGGTTATGTCCAGCTATAGGTTCCGGTGGGCCCATGATGCCGATGATTCCTGCATTTTATGTGGTAGGGGATTGGAGAACACGGAGCATCTCTTTGTTATGTGTCCTTTCTCACAGGAGTTGTTCTTTCTGAGACTATCCATCATGACTCGTCATCAGTTTTTTGGTTTAGTCTTCATCCCTTCATGGAGGAGGGTGCCATTAGGAGGGCTTCTATCTTGTTGTCGTGTATTGGGAGGGAGCACAATGGCGCTATTTTTAGGTGGGGCAGAACTTCTGTAGAGCGTGTCATGCATATGTTCTCCTCCCTTTGTAATACTTGGACCACTTAGGCCTTTTAATGAAAATCATGGGTGGTTAACATTCCTTGTTAATCCTTTTCTTTCTTCTAAAAAAAAATGGAGTCATCTGCATATTGTAATGGTGAAACTTCCGTACCTCCTCTTTTTGATTCAAAGCCATGGATCTCTTCAACATCAGAAAGTGAGTAGAAATCATCCATTACGAATTCCATTGCCAAGATGAGGAGAGCACCAACAAACAGCTTTGTTTGAGTGCCCCAACACCCCCCCCCCCCCCCCCCCCCCACACACACACACACACAACAAAAGACATCCATGAAGGAGGATTAAAAATAAAAACTAGCACAAGTCTTCATCCAGGCACCCATAGTGAAAGTCCTAGATGAAGATTGGATCATAAGATCTTCCGGCGAATGCTGGGCCTTGAAAAATTCAATCTTCCAATAGATTGTAATTCTCCATGATAGATTTGCCTTTAATGAAAAGGAATTGATTATGATTGAACAGACGATCTAAGATTTAGCAAGGCACAGGTATTTGCCACTAGTAGGTAATTAGAGTTTGAAAGTGCGTCAGCCGTCTTTCCCGTGGCAACAAGAAGAGGAAAAATTGTTAAGTCTGGCGAAGCCCTCACCTGTGGTGGAGTTAAATATGGCCATAACGTGGTTGCTGAACTGATGAATTGTTACGCTAACGTGTTTGGTTTTGGTAAACCTGTTGTTGTAGCTTGAAAGTGAAGAATTCGTGTTCAACAAATAAAATTTATACCGAAATTTGAATTCTGGGTCGAACACAGGAGGCTACGTCGATCTATATTCGCAATTATTTTTTTTAGGATTTTTGAAAAGTGATGCGATATAATTACAATGAAGCTATCAGACTAAAAGAGAGAGAGAGAGAGAGAGAACATGCATTCAAAATTTCAAAATATTTATACAATCAAACCAAATAAAAATTACATTAGAAAGCGGGAAATCAACTACACTAGAAAGTAGGAAAATTCTACACTAGAAAAGCTGTAAAGAAGAATGGGAGAGAGAAGTTATCTTCCTCGACGATTGCTTGGAGGACGAGCCGGACAGGACGACGCCTGGATGAAGGAGGACTGAGCAGGACGAAAGAGGACGAAGTAGAAGAACGGGAACGGAGCAGCACGCCTTCGTCGCGAGATCCACTTCCGAAGGGGGACGAAAATTTGGACTTTATCTCGCGAGGAGCATCCTGGGTGTGGGACAAGCTTATCTTGAACTTTGGAGAGGTAGAGAAGAGAAGGAAGGGATCAGAATTTCGTATGGAGGGGTTCTCCTTTTATAGTTGCAAGGTGTGGGGGCAAATTGGTCATTGCATCTTTAAAACATTAAATGAGAGGTCTTTAGTGACGGATAAAACTGTCGCTAAAGCCCCAATGTGGGTGTAGTGGGCGCTCCCCATGCGCGCCTCCTTAGCTGCCCACTCTCAACGCCCGTCGCACGTTCATTCGTCCACAGCCGTTCGATCGCGAGATCGGACGGCTTAAGATGCGCCTTCGCCCGCTGCTGCATGCCCGCCCAGCGCGTACGATGCCGCGTGACGCCGAGCGTGCAATAGCGCGTGAACGCTATCGGGCGTGCGCCGCCGTTGGATTGCGATCTGACGGTCGATAACGGCGCACCCGCTCGCTTTAGAATTTGCGTGGCGAGGCTCGAATGTGCGCCAGCGCCTCGCGATAAGGCGCTGAACCGCTGCGCTGCCTCGCCCAAAAGGTTGCGCGGACGATTTCAACGAGCCGCATCCACAGCCATTGGATCGGGATCCAACGATGGGGAGAGGGCAAATGCAGAGACTTCAGAGATTGCATGTGGCCGTTTGGGAGGCCGGCCGTCCAACTTCTGGATATTGTAGATGGTGTCACGGGTGTCTGATTGACTCGATTTTTGCGTTGTTAGGCTACAATTGTCGATCTGAATTCATCCGTGCGGTCGGATTTGTCATTTGAAGTGCGGATTTACACCATCCTGGCCCTTGATCTTCTAGGATTCCCCGGTCACTATCTGATGCTACGGATGCCTGATTAGGGTGATCTTGGAGTCGTTGAACTCCAGTTGTCGCCCTGATCACATCCGTACGGTTGGATCTTCGATCCGAGGTCCCGATAAAAAGTTTACCCTGTCCAAGTACATAAAAGGAGACAATTAACCTCCATTTTATTCAAACTACTCTAAATGCAAGATGATGCATGTTATGCAATATTTATATCATGAAATGCAATCCTATGCTTAAGAACATGCGTAAATAGACATCTTAAGTAGTGTAATTGTGTTTACATCGGTGGTTTTAGCAAATAATAGAGCTCCTTGATGAAGAAAATTGGGCAACTATCCGGCCCAAAGGATTCACTTCAAGAAACAAAGAGCATGCCAAACTTTTTTCTCGAATAAAAGCCTGACTATTGAGATGGCCTTTGCATTCTCAAGTCTTGGGCAATATCCACCCAAATGCCAAACTCTTGTCTTCTTCACAGAAAATAAGCAGCAATAGACAATAGTTGCACCATCCTGACACCTCGTGTGTACCTTTTGTTCCGTAGATATGGAATCATGGAATCGATCCAGTCCTGTCTTTCTATTGGCAAATGTGTGAAAAAATTTTCTAGTAGCATTACCTTCCTTAAGCCACAATTGTTTGGATCTCTGCCTTCATGCCACCTCAAAGTTCCCATCTTGCCGGTGGAGAGCCTGATTGAGATGTGTCCTTTCTTTCTCGTCCAAAAACAGGTCTATGGTATCTTCAACGTGGTCCAACCCAAGCCTTCCTCTTTAATCTTGTTTGGGGTCTCCTCCAACCCCTTCCTTACTTCTCTGAGCTTTTTCCTAGGGAAAAAAAATCTCTCTGAAAAAGCATGGTCCCCCACCACCTTTAAACCTTTTCCTTGATTCCATCCTTCAGGGGCATTATTTCTCAACATTGAAATAAATCCCAAGAGAATTTCTTCTCCTGAATTTTAAGCTAAAGGATTGTGGTCAGAAAAGAGCCTCAGAAGTAGAGGTGTATGCGGATTTGATTGAACATTGCTAAATCCATAAACCAATCCACCCTTATCGGATTGGGACTTTCCAATTCTGTTCAGTCTAATTCAAAGTCTAATCCAATGAAATCCAATCTACAAATCTCGCTCAAAAAAAAAAAAATCCAATCTGGGAATCTTGCTCAAAAAAAAAAAAAACTGTGAAATTCTGAATTGGACCCTATTAGATAGAATTTACTTGGTTTTTTAAAATAAAAGTACATGACTTTGTGCATTTTTTTTCCCTAATGGATATTACAAGGATTTAAAGATCAAAATATTGTAAAATTAAAATCTAATATTCATTGTTTGCTTCTAAGAACAGAAGCATCGTACAACGGGATTCGGAGAGAACTTATGGGTCACTTCTAGGACTCATTGGGGGATGGTTAAGCTAATGGTTGACTAATGAAATCTTAGGTTAAGGAGAAAGATGGGGGAAGTTGGTGCAATTGGATTGGATGGGATGTCAGATCAATAGCCAATGGTGTGTGTGTGTGTGTGTATGAAAAGAAAATGGATGACCAATGAAGGTTTGTAGCCATCCGCTTCATTGCCATCTTTAGAAGAAAGAAATTACATATGTTGCAACTAAGAAGAAAAAGGTGAATAGCCTCCCTTGCAACATTCTCATGCCAAGCCTCTCCCTGTGGAAGAAAATCCCATATATTTGTAGCAAAATCGACGACAAAGTCAGACATGCCTTGGTTCATGCTAGAGAAACCTCCTGAATGTCACTCCTGAAAGCCAATAAAAAATATCCGAGGAGTCTACTTGCACACTAGGAAAGGAGAGGTGCTCCCAGACTGTTCAGGTAAGCCTAGTCGTTGGGCTAGTACCAGATGGGCTTGTGGGTACTCGACCCAATTGGGTTAGGTTTGGGTTGCAATATAGGTATTCAGCCCAATTAGAAATGGGCCAAGCCTGACACATTTACAAATGGGCTTGGGCTTGGGTATTAAATTTTTAGGTTTAAGCCTGAATTATCTCAATTTGGCCTGATTACAAATATATAGATTTTTTTTATAAGTACAAATGTTACCTAATACAAATGAGGCAAATGCTGATTTAGATTTAGGAGTGTTGTCTCTTCAATTCCAAACATGACAATTGATCCCTCTTAAAGAACATGTTTGTTAAAGAACATGTTGTCTCTTTTATTATCTTTAGGCCTATGATTTAGTCTACTATTTTTGAATTTGTGTGGACTTTCTATTTTAAACATCCAATAGTAGACTTTTTTTGAAGTATAAAAAGCTTCTCTTCAAATATGTGATTTGTGGTACTTTTTGGGATGTTGCAATCTTTTGATGTAATAATAGAATTGCATAACTATGCAAGATGTTTGTTCTTGTTGCATAAGAAGTTAATTTGTTGATATCAATTTCATCATATCTTAGTTTAAGAAGATGGTTTAAATAACCAATTGAGATTTATAGGCATGTTGGTAAATGACTTATGGGCTTTTTGGATGAGCTTGGGCTTCGAAAGTGAAGGCCAGCCTAATAACAACTAGGCCAAGCCCAACCTAATAAAAAATGACCTTGGGTAGGCTTGGGCCTTAATAGTAGTGGGCCAAGTGGGGTTTTATAGGTAGCTAAAATGGGTTGACCTAACTTGAGTTGATCCCTAGGCTTATGTCTAGGCAAAATTGCACTCAAAGAACATGTGCGAGTCGTCTTCCTCAGCACTGCAAAGATCACACCAAGCATCAATGTCTTGGAGCCAATGCTTCCTTCTGGCCTTCATAACCAACCTTCTCTTGCAAAGCAGCCACAAGAAGATCTTGACCTTAAGCTAGAATGATGGGTAGAGGAGGCGAGAGTAGGGAGAAGGCTGGTAGTGGGAGAGTGAAGGGGAAAGGTGACGCTATTGATGGAGAAGGGTGGTCTGTTATGTAGGGTTGACGTAGGAGTACTGCACCTTGAGGGAATGGGGGGGCTCCTAGCTTCCATTGCTTTCAGTGTTGTGGGTGGGGCATGCTGTAAAGGTTTGTCATGACCTTATTGTGTGTTTGATGCCACAGAACCCAGCATCAACAGGAAAGTGCTTGCCAGGGCGGAGGTCGATGGCAAGGAATTCGGTGTCGATAACTGTTCCTAAGGTTTCTGCTCTTGAAGATTGGAACCTTTCGCCTTTGGTCCTCACTACATGGTCTCCGGTGGCACAAGCCTTGAAAGCTTGCTTACTGGTACATTGATTGGGGTTGTGGTGGGTAGAAACCCAGATCTGGGGTCAATTCGAAGGGCTTTACTTATTGTTTGCCCTTGACCTACAACCTTTAGGGTTGCTAGGGTCGATAAGAGGAATTTCCTGCTTCTTGGCTATAGTGTAGATGAGGCTTAAGCTCTTCGCTTTAAGTCCTTGATCATTGGCGATGAAAAGGTGTAGTGGCGTGACACCTTTACTGTTGATAGTGCAAGCGATGAATGCCCGCTAGTGCGATGTAAGGTCCTAGTTCGCCTGGGAGGGATTCCATTGCACTTGAGGGTGATTGAAGTGGTGGATGCTCTCGTGTCAGGCTTCTCGTGTTTGAAGCAGTGTCATGATGTGGGGCTCACGACGGAGGATCATGGGTTTGGGCTTCTTTAGAGGTTGTAGATGTCTCGGCTATCCCCTCGGGGCTCCTACTCTTGCTTTGGGGAAGCTCATGGGTGGTGAAGGTGGAGAAGGAAATGAGGGGGTGGACCTACATGGAGGTAGCGGCTTTGCCTTAGAAGTCGGTTGGTGGCATTACGTCACATTCAACTTTGACTAACGACGGCGGCGAAGGTGGGTGTAGGTTTATCGTTGGGTAGGCGACTACGACAAATTTAGAAGCCAAAGTCTCATGCAATGAATATGGAGTCCCCTTCGATCTTAGTAGCGAATCATGATGGTTTTTTTGGAAACAACTCCATTTTTGTGCCTTCGGTCTTGCCTCAGAGGATGGAGGGGCCTTTTGTGGGAGTCGCTGATGTGGTAAATGATGTTGGGTGGATCCTTGGATTTGAACCCGATAATGAAATGTTCCTTGTAGACTCGACCAATGCTTCTTTGGGTCTGGTGAGAGAGGGACCCGGTGGTTAGCACTCTGAGCTAGCTAAGGGCGATGCTTCAGCTGAGGATGTTGTTCACCCTCTCTTTCGCTCTAGGGTGATGGTAGTTCTGGAGACCAAAGCTGCTACCTCGGCTCGCCTTCTCTACTATGAGTGCGTTGTGGTGGGAAACTTGAGCCCCAATGATGGTTGAGGCGTGGACATTGTTGATGCATCGTCTATGGTCATGGACCATGGCTCATTTAGTGGTGTAGCTATGTCAACGAAGGATAGACAATGACTGCAAAGTGGGGTGTCCATGGAAGGTCTTCTTTGTGAGGATAGGGCCCTCTTCCTCTGGTTTTTGGTGAAAACCTTCTCTTCCTTCTCATTCGAAGCTTGTTTATAGGAGGAAAAACCCTTTTGTTAAGAGGAGTATCGCTGGTATTAATCAGTAGGTGGATATTGACTATCTTGTTGCTTGTGTCATTGGAGCTCAAAGACACAGAAGATAAAGGGAGGGGGTCGGTCTTCATTTTTTTAAATAATCAAGGTCCTTTTGTGGAATGCTTAGGGATTGCATGACTCTATGTAAAGGGGTGCATTCAATAGTATGCAATTGAGTGGGGTGATGATCTTTTGCTGCTTTAAGAGACAAAGTTGGAGAGTTTGGATGGGGCAGCGAAGCGTGAAATAGGAGTTAGGGTTTTTGACTCTTTCATTGAAGTCAACTCAATGAGCAGATAAGGTGGTTTATTGATGGCATGGAAGGGGGAGTTTTAGTTTGGAATTGCAACTTAGGGGTTGTTGGATCTTGACAAGTGTTTTCAGCAGATTACAGATAGGAAAACCCTTGTTTTCACAAATATACATGGATCATGTGATACTGGTTTGAGGTTTAAACTTTGGGAGGAGCTGCAAGCCTGCAACAACTTGCCTAGATGGAAAATGGGCGGCCTTGGCTGGTTGGGGGAGACTTTAATGCAACCTTACATACTAAGGACGTGCTGGATGGAAGGAAAGATAGATTTATGGAGTCTTTTGTGGTCCTGGTTGCGGACTTGGAGTTTTTCCTCTCCTAAGAATGCCTTATACTTGGGTGGTCCACGGGGGTGGGGGGTGGGGCAAGGTCGAAGATTGACCGATTCATGTGCTTAATTGAGGTGGCGGACTTATTTCAGGTGGCGGAAGCGGTGGCCAAACCTAAACCTTTTTCATATAATACCCTGTGTCCTTGATCTTCAAATGAAGGGCTTAGGTTTCGGTTCATTTCAAAATTGATAGATCTTGGCTTATTGAATGTGGTTTAGAAGACATGGTCAAGGAGAACTGGCTAGAGGTTTCCCCCTCGGCCTCTGTTATGTGAATGCTAGAAAACACAATATAGCACCTAAGGGCCCATTTGATTCGTTTCAAGAAGGATCTTTGTGAAAGGAGAAAAATATGAGAGTTGATGCTTTGCAAGGGGTTGCTCGTTTGGATAGGGTAGGGGATATGAGAAACCATACATTTCTTGAAAAAGAAGAGAGGATAGGGAGATTTGAAGAGAGAGTTGGACTGGTGGCAACAATTTAGATAGCTATAGTTGGAGGGTGATGCAAATACTATATTTTACACGTTGTAGCTAATTTGTGGAGAAGATTAAATCTCATTGATTCTCTACAAGTCGATGTACAAAGGATTATTGGGTAGATGTAGATTGCGAAGGCATTGAAGCAACATTGTCACGATTTCTTGTGACATAGAGATCTGGGCCTTCGGGAATGGTTTAATGCAAACATCCAGGTAGTAAATGATGAAATCTCAAGGAAGCTAGTGGAATTGATTTCTGAACTTGAGCATCATGCTACAGTTAAAGATCTTAAAGTGGAGGGTGCACGTGGGCCAGATGGACTACCTGTGCTTTTCTTTTGAGAGTTTTTGGATCTTGTTAAGATGAACCTTTTAGGAGTGGTGTTTGAGTTCTGTGCAAGAAATTTTGGTTTCGAGAGGATTAGTAGTTCTTACCTATTTCTCTTACCCAAGAAGTCTGTTATTGAGACTATACATCATCATAGCTGTTGGGAATAAAGAGGTCCCCGTGGCAGTGCCAGATGGCAGCCGATTAGGAGGTGCCTTGGGCGTCGGTTTTGGGTCATAGGAGTCTAGTTTTGGTATTTGCTTAAGATGTAAGCTTTGCTTATTTGTTATGTTTGGTTTTAGGAAAGTTGTTTAGAGTATTTTATTTGTTTTGGGATTTGTTCTTTATTATTTTAGAGATAAGATTTGAGTAGTTTGTTTCTTGTTTTAGAGGACATGTTTTCTCTATAAAAGAGTCTTCTTATTGTATATGTTCTTTGAGTTAGCAATAATATTTTCCATCTTCATAAACTCCTTTCCCCTTCTTTCTCAAAGGCAGCCAACCACCATCATCACCGTCGGCCACCATCTCTGGCCACCACTAGTAGCCGGTGGTTGCTACTGCTCCTCTTCTCCTTGTTCCAACATGGAACAGTCCACGTGGGCTGTTTTTCCCATGCTTAAGAACCTCCACGCTCTAAGCTTGCACCATTCTTGACATGGTATTAAGGCCTACGGTCTAGGCTCGTTGGCGTGTGTGTGTTCTTGATCACATACGTGTGGTTTCTCATCTTCGACAAGTCCTCACCTCATCCAGTGCTTTACGCGGATTAGAAGGACCATAGATCGAAGAAGATGATGGATGCCACCGCCACAACCACCGATACTACATTGTCAACAAAGATGGTGGAGTTCAAGATCCAGAAAAGAGAAGAGCAGATCTATCAAGTTATATGATTTGAGATCTTGGACACTTTATATTCGATTTTTTACTCCTTCAAAAAAGGAGAATTTCCCGGAGAAGATGTTGGAAGATTCTTTTCTCGCAGTGGGGCTACTAGTACCTCACGTGCAAACTCTCTCATGCCTACCGACCCTGAGAAGATCAGGGCAATGTTTCAAGGAAAAGGAGACAATGGTGGCCATTGCTACGAGTATCGTGGTTGTCATAGAAGCAACAACTCGTGAGGTGGCAAGAGGTTTCTCCATGACTCGTTCCGAAGAAGAAAAAGAGAAGACAACGGCTGTCGTCGCGACGACTATTAAGGTTGTCACAGATGCAACGACTTCGGAGGTTGCAAGAGGCTACACATGGCATCCTAAAAAAAAATCAAGTTGGGAGTACATCGCTCGGAGAATAAGAAGAATGGTGGGGCATCTAGCCTCATCACCAAGTTCAAACAAGTCCTCATCCTTTTGGCCTCGACTTGAGGTAGAGTGTTGGGAATAAAGAGGGCCACGTGGCAATGCCACATGGTAGCTGATCAGGAGGTGCCTTGGGTGTCGGTTTTGGGTCCTAGGAGTTTAGTTTTGGTATTTGCTTAAGGTGCAAGTTTTGCTTATTTTTTATGTTTGGTTTTAGGAAAGTTGTTTAGAGGATTTGATTTGTTTTGGGATTTGTTCTTTCTTATTTTAAAGATAAGATTTGATTAGTTTGTTTCTTATTTTAGAGAATATGTTCCATTTATAAAAGAGTCTTCCCATTGTATTTGTTCTTTTTGCTAGCAATAATATTTGCCATCTTCACAAAGTCCTCTCCCTTTCTCTCTCAAAGGCAGCCGGCCACCACCATCACCACTGGCCACTATCATCGATGCTCCTCCTCTCCCTGTTCCAACATGGAATAGTCCATGTAGGCTGTTTTTCCCACGCCTAGAAGCCTCTATGCTCCAAGCTTGTGCCATTCTTGACAATAGCCTTACCTAGGAAGCCAACAGGCTTCAAGATGCACCTCCTTTTTTGATTAGCCCGCTTCAGTCAACTTTTTTGAGAGGCAGATCACTGCAGGAATCTTTTATCATGGAGGAAGAGATGGTGGCCGCATGGTAGAGAAGAACGATCAAAAGCTTCCTTTCAAAGGTTGATTTTTCGAAAGCGTATAATTTCGTTTCGTGGTCCTATTTATGATAGGCTCTTCGGAGAAGATGATTTCCAGATTTCTGGGTGATTTGGATGAAAAGTTGCATCACTGCAGCTTCTTTTGCAGTATTGGTCAATGGAAAACCTGCTGGAGGTTGGATTCAACTACAAAGGGGTGTTAAGCAAGGATGCTTGCTTGCATCTTTTCTATTTAACATTGCAGTTGATACTGTGGCTCTGGCTCTGATGGCTTTCAGAGCTTTTGTTGGGGTTTGATAAAGGGTTTTACTATTGAAGGAGATGAGGTTTTGGTTATCCTTATCTTATAATATGCTAATGACACGTTTTTCTTCTTTGAGGGAGGAGAGTAGGAAGCCAAAAACCTTAGCTCTTTGGTCTGAATTTTTGTTGATATTTCTGGTCTCATTGTAAATCATGGCAAGTTTACTTTTGTGCCTTTGAATAAGCACGTCTCTGAGAGTGGTAATGTGTCCTCTGCTCTTCAAACTGTGACTTCCTCACTTCCTTTCACATATTTGGGTCTACCATTGAACAAGAAGCACCTTAAATTTGGAGATTGGGTACCACTTTTGGATAGAATGATGAAGAGATTGGCCAGATGGAGAGGTCGACTCTTGTCTAGCGGGGGAAGTCTGGTGTTGCTACGGTCTATTCTTTCGGAGATTCCTATCTTTTATCTGTCCATTTTCAAATCGCCTAAAAAAGTGGTGAAGATTGATGCCATTAAATTCTTTTGGTAAGGTTCAGCCCATGAGGGAAGGGTTTTACAAGTTGTGAAATGGGAGATTTGTCGACTTACTAAGTAGGGTGGTTTGGGAGTTTTACATGTCACAAACTTTGGAGATATGATTCTTCTGATGTGGCTGGTCAAGTTACTGAAAAATGAGTGATCCTTGTTGTAAAGGTTGTTTTGTGACACTAATGATTTTTTCGTAAACTTGTTGGATAGGATGAGAGTTCCTCGTGGTGCTTTTGCTTTTTGGTGAGGATTGTGCTCTATTATTTCTTGTGTGGAATCACATTTTGAGCCTATCTTGGGAGATGGATCTACTTTTAGATTATAGGAGGATGATTAGGCAGGAGTATGGACTCTTGCCTCTACTTTTTTGAGGCTTTATCCTCTGTCTATTGAGAAGAATCATCTAGCCTCTGAGGCGTGGGATGGTCCTATGGTTCGAGGATTTGGATCTTGGTTGCCAAATTTTGTAGGTTCCCTTTCTGATGCTAGAGTTGCTGAGTAGCAGGGGATGCTAAATTTGTTAGTCATTTTGGCTGAAAGAGGGCACTTGTGATCATTTAGACTGGGTGCATGGAGCTTTCTCTGTTAAAAAGGCTTATAGGTTGCTGAGAGGTGTGGTAGTTAGGAATGATGCTTACTTGGGGCTTGATTGTAATATCATTTGGAAGTTGAAGGTGCCACTGAAGATTAAAATTTTCTTGTAGCTTGTAAGGAGAAAAAAATTATTAACCCTCAATGTTGTCAGCATGTGGAAGCCAGAAGCTCAGAATTTATGCCCTTTTTGCCATGTTGAACAGGAGGATGTTGGGCATTTGTTCTTATCCTGTGGGTTTGCGAAAGCGGTTTTCAATGATCTGCATCTTTCGACCATTGGTATCCTACTATTCAAGTCTCTGTCTCTGCTGCTTTGTGGTCTTTGTGGTTGCAACGGAATTGTTCCCTTTTCTGAGGGTAGAGGATGTATCGTGAAAAATGCTGTAAGGGAAGCTCTTGCACTATTCTCTTTTTGGTCCTAGAAGTTGTAATTTTTTTGGCTTTATGCCTATAATGAATGATTTGGATGTTTGCTAATCTCTAGTTGAGATCCTTTTTGTTTTTTTTTGTTTTAAATGATATCTTGACCTTAAAAGGGATCTTTCTCTCTATATAGCCAAATGATCCAAATCCAAATCAAAGGTGCTCCCATCCACATCTCGATAAATCTTATAGGCATTCTTTACAGGGGATCCTCTATCCACCTCAAGGAATATGGAACCCAGGATTGGGATTGGGATGTAGCTATCGCATTGCATTGATAAGTTCTAGTTTGCCTATCCTCACCTCTAACAACTGCTTGCTAACTCTGGGCATCCAATTTCCCACATTTAAGGGTTTGTCCCACGTATCTTTGACCACCATAGCTGTAGAAATTGGCAGTCGGTATTTAGTCAGTGAGGTCACCGACTAAGTTTATGGTATGAGGGTGATTAATTAGTATAGTATTTTTTAATATTTAAAATTTTAGATATAATTATATATACAATTAGACATATTAAGTATACATATATATGAATTGAAATATCACATATGTATTAATATTATTATTTTTTGATATACATATTCTCTTAATATAGCTTCTAACAAATGACTATTAATATCACAATACATAAAATAAAACAAATAAACTAAGATTGGTGCAGTGACGATCGGACACTTCTGGTCGGAGCGATGACTCGCGAAGAGCCTGTGAGCTGTGGTGGGTCAATCACCGGTGGGCGATGACGAGCATCGGAGTGTAGAAGAGGGACTTGGGACTGAGGTTTTTGCTTGGGGTTGAGGCTTTCGTGTGTTGGGAAGTTGGGGTAATGGGAGAAGTTAGGTTTGGTTGGGTGCATTTAGGCGTCGGGTTTAGTCGAATTTTGGTTTGGGGTACATTGCATGTGCATCAAAGCTAAAAAAAAAATTGAAATCTTAAAAATTACTTGATCGATTAATCAGTTAATTAATCGGATAATCAGTCGATTAATTGGGTAGACCGACTATAGGGTCAAATATAGGTACTTGATTCATTTTTGGACTGCATACGATTATGCGGCCGATTAATCAGCTGCATAGATCGATTTTTGGACCCTTGCGACCACTTGGCCTTCATCAACCACCAAAGCATACAATCTAGGCACCAAGTCTACTAAATCACCTTCTCCAGTTTAGTTGCGGTAACTACAGAATAAATGTCAAGCCCCTCCAAAAGTACGACACCCCAACGCCAGACATCGCTTTTGACTTGCACAAACATGAACCATATGCATGCACCAGGAGATGATGCCACACATCATCCTGATTATTGAGAAGCTTCACCATCCACTTTGTAAGCCAGAGCATCGTTGAAAGCGTTAAGCTTTAGCACCTTAAGCCCTCCTTGATTCGCTGGCCTACAAATATCGTAGCAAGCAACCAAGAGTGCTCTACCTACCCGATCCCCTTTTGAAAGAACCTCTTTTTGATCAAATCAATCATGTTCATAATCTTCTTTGGCGGCTTGAAAATTGACAAGTGGAAAACTAGGATTGCAGAAAGACCTGATTCCAAAAGAACAAAACAGCCACCCTTGAGAGCAACTTCCCCTTCCACCTAGCAAGATGCCTATATATATTGATGGTTTAGTTTGACAGATTACAGATTGGATCAAAGTGCTTATCCTATCCAACCAATATGCTTTTTAGTAGATTAAAAACTTTTAAAACCAATCCAATTGGATTTTAGATTTGGATTGAATTGCGGATCTATCCAATCCACGTGCACCCCTACTTGACAGAGCTGAGGTGAAGTCAACAGGGAATTGGTTGCGGAATGGGATGGAACCAAAAAATCTGTCAAGCTTAGACCTATTGTCACTTTGACCAGAACTCCTCTAAGAGAAGTGACAATTTGGGACCTCCAATTCTTCAACCCTCACCTAAAAGACCCATACCACAAGATCATTCGCATGCCTATCATGACCTCTTATTTAATTTAGTTGGTCTTTCAAGCAAAGGGTTGCATTAAATCACCAGCAAACAACCATGCTTCTTTTCTCACTAGATCAGTGAGCCTGTTTGTCCTTACAGGATCAGGGACCATTCAACATGAAGATACAACCATCACAACATCTACCGGCATCAAAATCTGCCAACAACAGGAAGGAGTGTTTGATCACACCAACCTGGGAGAAGTGTGAAACATTCCAACCAACAAGCAGAGCACCTGACCTACCTACAACATCCAAAGCTTCAATTTGGTCTAACATTCCAGCCCCTACGTGGTACCACAAATGTGGTCTAAAATCCTTTAACTTCGTCTCTTATAGCAGTACAATATCAATTGACCACTCTTATATCTCCCAGCACCCCCTCCTCATCTCATCTGTTAAACCTTTAATGCTCCAAATTAGCACCTTCATTTCTTGTAACAATCAACCTGTCTTGCTGCAGTCCTCTGCTGTTTGTCAAGCGCAATACATCTTTCTACTATGCCTAGACTCGTAAGATGAGCTAGTGCCTTTATATCTTTAATCCTAGCTTCCTATGTGGGTGAGGTCGGTGGAGGTGCATGAGGGTTGCCTGTGGATTATAAAGTATACTAGAGGGAAGGGGTGAATAGTATCGCTTAAAAAATATTATGAATAAAAAATATATCTACAGCAGAATTAAGCATATATTACACCTGGATTTATAATAGAAACCCAAACCGGATGAAAACAACTACCTATGCCTCTTAGTTTAGGATTTTCCCGACTAGTCGATGCTAGTCAATCCACTATCATACCACTTGAACGAGGGTGACATAACCTCTTTACAAACACTTCTCTTTATCACCTGAAGAGAAGCACAACAACAACTACAACGGATCTTCCCCAACAACTTGGGATCCGTTGATTAAAACAACGTAAAAAAATTATGGAACCTCAATGAAAATCAAACCAGTATTTTAGCGGAGGTTTGAAACGACGTGCTTTGAAAGGTGTGAAAATCGAAGCGCAGAAGTACTTATAGAAACACGAGAAGCTCTATTCTTTTGTGAGGATTTTCTATTGAAAGTTGTGTGAAAAGAGGGCTGCGTATGACCTTTATTTATACTAAAAATTCTACTTGAAAAGGGAATGAAATTGGTCGATCAATCAAGGTAGATTGGTCGATCAAAACGAGATTTGGTCGATCAATCTAATTATTTGATCGATCACTGATTGATCGATTAATTAGCTTAATTGGTTGATCAAAAGGGTATTAATCATCTTCCTAAAATGCGTTAGTTTGATTGATTAACTAAGTTTGTTGGTCAATCAATCAATTTGGTTGATCAATTAGTCTTATTGGTTGATCAAAAACCCTAGAAACTGATTTTTAGAGAAAAGCGTGAAAATCCGTTTGAGTTTTATTTTGAGGTTCCTTACAACAATATCCTAAACTCAATAAAAGTAAAAGACAAAGATTTGCATCCATTTGATCTTGATCCAAGAGAGAAGCTCTGATCCGTGATAGTCCTGAAATATTAGTCTTGCAATAAACATAATTTTGGTGCATCAAAACAGGGGTGCTTACAATGGAAAGGCATGATATGCTTTCCTACCTACACGTACATCACCTGTGGAGAGGACCCAAACATATGACCGTGGAAATCCTCTTATAATAGACCTGTGATAGGTTCATCAATAGTGGGGAGCTTCAAGATCGTGCTTCCTTGTTTCCAGGTTTGGTCGCACTCTCAACCCCAAAAAGGATCTTTGACCTTGTACCATCTCGATTAGCAGCATTTCTCCAGAGTCCCTGGCTACTGGAAAGTGCTCTAGGGTATCTGACTGGTTAGGTCATATTCACTATGGGGAGAAACTTCTCCGCAGCGAGTCTCCAAGCAGTGACAGTGAAGGATGCAATGATGAAGGCATGGATTTGATGAAATAGCTTCCCACCGAAGATTGGGGGTGCTTACATGGCTCAACCCTACACAACCCAGTCCAGTGGTAATTGGAAATCGTGAAAGGTGGGCGCAGTGAAGGGTTCTTCCAATTGGATCCCTGAGGGTGCAATCGTATTGCTGTTGAAGAGACCTAAGATGAAGGCCTCGTTGTAGTCAGAAAGATAGTTGGTTGAGTAGAGGCCCAAATCCAGAAAGAGTGAGGGATCTGAAGGTGCTTATTACATCACAGATCCATCTAATCCTAACTTGAAGTGTTACTGTGTGAATCCACTCAGCCAATATTGCTGTTTCCAAACTTACCAGGCACCAATATTCGTAGTCCTGTGCACATGCATCATTGAAGTTCTCAGGAAGCAGTGAGAGTGATGTTTATTTCAGTGAAGAGCACTAAAGGCAACCTCGTTGCAGCATTCATTGCAAAGATATTGTTGCTTCTTGGTTCAAAAGTATATAGAACAACTAGAATGAGAGGGAACTCAGATCAAGAGAATGCCCTTTGTTTGTCCCATCTTCCCCTTTTTATGCTTGTTGAAGTGTGCTAAAGCAATACCGCATAGAGCAGCAAATAGTAAATAAAACATGGTTATATGTGATATGGTACTCTTCATCAGAAGGTTTCAAGCTGCTGATTTCCCTTCTTTTTGCTTTTACGTTTCCTGATGTTCCATCAGAGTTAATTTTTTTCATTGAAGCTTTTCATCATTTATTGTAGTTCCCAGGTGGTAGATGAGTATCAGGATGCCTTGAGTTCTTTAGATGTGGAAACATCAGATCAACCCCGAAGGGGCTCGTCTGGCATGGTGGGATCTATGATGCTTTTGAATTCTTATCAACATATGCATGTCCCATATACACAGGTTGGTCATCAGTTGCTGTTCGGGAGTATTCTGATTGCGATATGGCATTCTGCTCATCTGCTATTAATCACATACACAGAAAAGGGAATGTGTAGGCTGGCAACATAGTCCTACAGGACAAGCCATTATTAGTATCTTGACCTTCACCATCAAGAGGCACTATATATATGTAAATGAATAAAATCCAACTAACCGGCATTACCCAAAGTTAGCCAAATTTAGAAGTCCAACTTTATTCAAAATTCGCCTGATTGAATATTGTTGAGAGATTTTCTGGTTTTATATTGTTGCATTTAGTTTTGTTTTATTTTCAGGCTTTTATGTAATTGTCTCCTTAGCCCCTCTTCATATCTATAGGGGTTCTATGGTTTCTTTTGATTGGAACAAGAGTTTTCTCTCTTTAACATGATATATGAGCCATGGTCCCAAGTCAGATCTTGATACCTATTTAATCTTTCCCCTTTCTTTTCTTCTCTACCAAATAAATTAAGACTTCTTCTCTTCATTGGGGTTTGTGCACGATCTTAAGAAGAGAAAGAGTCCTAAAATCCATTAGAGGCCTTGCCCTAGGGCACATAGCCCAAGGAAGGATCCCTTATCACCATTGATCTCGGGATCTTTGGTGGCAACTGGAGGAGCCACCAGAGGAGGCTTAGACAACACCACCGATGTGACCAATGCCATCGTCGAACCCCTAATGTCGTCGCTAGGTGGGTCCACAAACTAGGGCTTTGGTTGGAACCATCTAGCAATTCCATCATTAGCCCATAACCGTCTCTCCTGGCCTTAGTTGGCTTGGGGCCTCAAAAGGGTTGGTTGCCCGAGGCCTCTGACCACCGGCAGGGGTTGGGGATTACTATTGGTCGTCGAAGCTATGAAGCTTGCTGTCGGTGATTGATTTTGGGGTTGTTGGGCATGTCTGAGGTGATTTTGTAATTTTTCTTGGTCTCTAAAAGCATCTATGTGGTTATTAGTGGTCCCAATGTATTGAAAGTTGAGTTTGTTTGCTAATTGGTCGTTGTAGGAGTTAGATTGTTATGTGAGATAACCTCTATGACAATTCATTCACTCGATCTGGAAGATGGGAGTAAGGGGGAGTATCAGAAACCTTTATTTGATTCGAGTGCAGAGCTCAAGGGGTCTAGTTATGTAATTGAGGAATGTGGAAAGGATCACATCCACATAAAATCAGGATGTAGTTTAGTTGCCTCTTTGGAAAGAGGCAAAGCTGTATCAATGTCCACGTGTGGTCGTGAGCGTGGCTGTGGAAGCCAGGGACACATTAGATCTCAAGATATTGATCATGTGAAGGCTCATATCGAGCATCAAGCCTTTGCCGCACTAGGATTGGTACAAAATACTATGACCATCCCTAGGAGTGAGTGTGAGATACAAATCCAATGACTCCGTTAATATGATGCATCTTAGGAAGGAATTGCATGTTAGTCGTAGGCAGAGGTAGCAGATTGGGTAGTTGATTCAAGTGCATTCCGACATATAATGGTGATGTAAGATAGTTTTCTACTCTTAGATTGGTCCCACCAAGTAAGACTATATTGGTAGCTGATGGATTGCATTTCCCTATTGCTAGTAAGGGGAAGGTACATGTGGCTCCTCCAATGAAATCGAAGAATGTTCTTCTAACTCAAGATTTCCCTCTAAGCCTACTCTTTGTTAGTCAGATCACGAAGGACTTAAATTGCAGGGTGGTGTTTAATATAGTATATCTGACATTCCAAGACATTTTGACAGGACATACTATTAGTTGCTGCTGTGAAGAAGGTGGTCTATGAGCTTCTACAATTACCCTATGCAAGTCATATTTCTCTTCCATTAAGATGGACTTCTAGCTACCTGTGGGACCTTCAGTTTGATCATCTTCCTATGCCTAAGCTTGAGGATACTGTAAATTCCACCAACAACCACCTTCCATTGTGAAGCATGTCAACTTGGCAAACATCACAGGAGTTCCCAAGGGGCCAACATTGTGGATGGGATCATAGCATTGGTACCCCTTCAGACTCCTTGAGTACCCTACGAAGTTGCAATTAACAGCACGAGGAGCAAGCTTGTCACGGCTTGGTGATGGCACATGAAAAAAAGCAACACACCCAAAACTCCCGAGGGTTGTGGAAAAGTTCACCATCTGGGTGTAACAGAAGAATCGGTAGCTACTCGTGACGGACTAAACTCGGCATCTTGTTAATGAGGTAGCACGCCGTCAAAACAGCGTCCCCTTAGTTTTTTTGTAGAACATTGTGGTGAATAAGAAGAGTGCGGGCAACCTCTAATAGGTGTCTGTGTTTTCACTCTGCGACCTCATTGCTGTGAGGCATGGGGACAAGTGGTCTGGTGGATAATCCCACGAGTCCTGTAGAACTCCGCAAGTCTAGCAGTGCAAAATTCGAGGGCGTTCCTTGTCTGTGCAATCTTTACTGTAGTAGAATACTGAGTCTTGATATCCAAGAGAAAAGTCCCTATAACACTTTCAACATCTCCCTTGTTCTTCAGAAGAAACTTCCAAGATATTCTAGTGAAATCGTCAACAATAAGATAGTAACGATGTCCCATCCTATTTGGTACTCTACTCGATCGCCAGACATCTATATGGAGTAACTTAAAAGTAGTTGCTGATCTAGGAGAAGTATTTGCAAGGAAAGACGACCGATAATGCTTACCTAATTGGCAAGCATCACACCTAATAGTAGCAGCAGGTGAAATATGTGGAATTACCCTCCTGTGGTGATCTAAAGGCAGATGACCTAGACGAATGTGTCACTGTAAGGCACTTCCATCATCATACCTACTAGCTTCTACGAATGGCTCCTGGCCAAGCTAATAAGGATCATTTTCCTCCATACCTCTAGCAATGGTCTTCCCAATGAACTTATCTTGGACAATACATCCGACCTCATCAAAAATAACCTTGCAATGAAGATCCTTTGTGATCCTTCTCATGAACGACAAGCTTTTGGGAAACTCCGGTACATCTAGTGCCCTCGGCAGCCGCAACGTGAGGGTAATTGACATTTCCCCAAGCCAACGACAGGAGCGTGCCTACCATCAGCAACTTGCACCGTTGTCTCTGGTGCAACGGAATTGAGTGACTGGAAATAACTCTAATCCCCACAAAGATGTTGTGAAGCACCGGAATCAACTAAGCATCCTGCATTATGGTGACTCTGGTCATGCTCCATGGTGACTCTAGATCTGCATTTTTTTTTTTTCCGGACCATATGAATCATCAACCAGGGTAAATTAAGCCTTAGACTTGAAGATCCAGGGCTTCTGCCATCTGAAAAACACGTCCAAGCATAAAGGATGCCCCCTATGCAGAGAAGTAGGGCATGTTAGGGCCTAGGGGATGCCTAACGCACCCCACCAGAGATGGGTGACCCCTCTATAGGGATCAACAGGGACCCAGCGACTACGTTAGGCCCTCTAGGAAGCCCTGCATGGCGATGTGGCCGACGCACAGGTGGTCAGAGGTCGGCGACGCCTGCTCGGACCTATAGCTGCGCCTGGTCAGAGGTAGGTGCGCGGCGGTGAAGGTCCTCTTGTCACCTCGACCTATAGTCCCTCATGATCACTGCATCAGCTGCTACAAGGGCAGATTGGGTCCCTACGACGTTGCTGCAGGGGGGAAACGGTTGCGACGGAATGGATGGAGGGAAAAAAATGAGTCCCTACCATTGGCGACAGGGAGAGAGGAGGGCCCCTGGGGTCGACAGCGGTGAGAGAGGCCCCTGGTGGCTGGCGGTCTGAGTTAGGGTTAGGATTTTGTGTTTTGGAGGGTCTCTTTTTGGTGGGATATCAAAACCCATCCTAGGATTACGAAATAAGAAAATAATGATCAATCCTATTTTAGAAATGAATCTAATACCTCTTTATAGAGAGAGAGGTTTAGGTAAATAACACAACATGTCCAGATCAAAAAAACAAAAAAAAACAAAATATATGAAAAATGGTAAAACAACTAGAATAAATAGAAGTCTCAACGCATATTAAATGGGGGTCAGCTACATGATTCTTTTGCCTCCAATCAGATCTATCCCTAGCCACTCCCCAGCTTAGATCTAAGTAACAAATATCATGTCTGATAATTTCTTTCCAGGTTCTTTTTAGCCTTTTCTGACAAGTTCAACATCAACTTCTTACATCTCTTGGTTAGAACATTAATTTTCCTCTTTTACATATATCCATAACTTGTTAAACGTGCATCTCTCATTTTATCTTCTATTTTGTTAGGGAGCTTATAGATTTTTTTCTGTAGCATTTTGAGAAAGATATTGGAAAATGGTAGCAGCATATTCCTTCTCTGTAGTCTTACTATGAGAAACTTGCCTTCAATTAAAATTGAACCTTTATTTTCTTTTCTAGGAAGCACCAATCATGACAGAAGATATGCATGAGGAAAGGCTCCATGCAATAGAAGCCTTTGGTGATTCTTTTGTAAGTGTTCTATGTATTATATTCTTGAGAACTTTATCTCCTCAAACCTTGATGCCATTGGTCCTCAACCGAATAAAAAAAAATAGTGATGTCCAATGGTTCACCAAGATTTGTTTTGATTGAAGTGTGCGACCAAGAGGAGTTTGAGTGCCGTGGCATGCCTTCTATATTAAGCACTGTAAAAGTGGCCTGTCTACATGGGTTGCAGTACAGGGGTAAGAAAGAAATGGTGTTGTTGGGGGAATATGCAGTTGAAGCAGATTTAGGAAGAACATAAAAGATGTGACTCAAAAATGAAATGCGATAGAATTCTGTTTATTTTTTTCGGTGCTTGCTATGCAGAATGTTTTCTTGTGCTTTTGAGCATTGTGCCAGAATTTACCTTTAGCATGGAAAACTTGTAATTTGGATTTTGGGGCACAAATTTATAAATTTAGAAATTCTCACAATATTTCTTTTTTCCTCCAACAGAATTTCTCTGGCCAATTGGAGAAAGATATCTTATCTTCAGGTATAATGGATTTTATTTGGGATAAATTCATGAAATAACCACATTAAAAAAACTCTAGAAACAATAACTTACCATGATAATCAGGAACTGTATGTACAAATATTAGATGTGAAAGTGGTTTCGTGATTCATTGTGTCATCTAACAAACAATTTGCGACAAGATATGGCTACTTGTATTAAGTGAAGTGGGTATTATTTCCGTTCACATTGAAAAAAACGGTTGCTTTTTTTATTAAAAGGAAAAGAAAAAGTTGTGTTATTTGTTCATAAGCCCCTTGGTATAGAAACCTTTCTTGGAAATTGTTAGTGTGGAATAAAGGTCACGCCAACAATCAGTGGTCACATGGCACCACGTGGCAGTGCCACGTGGAAGAGTCTAGTTGGCCCATTGTTGGGTACCTGAAGTTTAGGTTTTGGTGTAGTATTTTCTAATTTATTTTATGTCACAGGTGGCAAGTTTTGTTATGAGATATTTTGGTTTCTTAGTTATCAAGTTAGAGAGTTTTTTGAAAGTCCAAATTAGAATTAGGATTTGGGTTTTTACACATATACCCTTGTAAACTTTCGATAAGACATATATATCCCTATATACTTAGTATTTACATATATACCCCTACAAAGTTTGCTTCGTTACGGCCGTATACTCTTGCTCTGTTAAATCCAATAGAAAACATTTAAAAAAAACTAAAAAAATAAGAAAATTCATGTTTGTCTCCCTACATTTATCTCCCTATTTATTTGAATTCCTCTTCCCCTCTCTTTTCTCCTCCTCCCCATCCTCCTTTTCCTTCATCATCAGCCACCATCACCGACCTCCATCACCAACCTCTTCCTCAACTCCTCAGGCGTGAATCTCCTCCACAACGACAGCTTCTCCTCGGGATCCCCATCTCAAGCCTCGTCCCCAACAAGGATCGGATCGTAGTTCTGAGCCTCGTGACGGAGATTGACCTATTGTCCCCTTGCACCGTCTTTGATCTTAGCTATAACAATGTCACAAGGTGCATCCTCCCCCAAATTCTGCAAGCAGAGACCTCCAATGTAGCAATGGCTCCTAGTTGGCCTCCTTGAGAATCCCTAATATCTCTTCCACAATAGCATTGCTGCCCTCTTTAGACAAGTGAACATTGTTAGTAAAGCAAGCAGTTTTCCCATCACATCTTTGGAATGTGGTCCGTAGGTCAACAAATTTCAAGTTCAAGTCCTGACAAAGCTTTATACAGGCTTCTAATTATTGTCGACAATTTTGATTTGTTCGATCCAGTGGATGCATTGCATTACTTAATGAGTTGAAAAATTGTTCCTCATTGAGAAAAGGGCAAGAGAGAAAAATAATGCGTGTTTTGTGGCTTTTGTCAGATAGGCTCATAAGATGTTATGCAATCTTTCTCATGTTTGCAATGTGTTTAGGACCTTGTACATGAGGCCCCAGGTCAGAAGGATGGGGTCCCATCGATTACCACCAAAATAGACAATGATCAGAGAAGGTTATACGGATGCATTGCAAACATGAGAAAGATTGCAGAGCGAAGAGTACACCTCAAGTTCTAACCAGAGTATCCTTGTAACATGATATCAGCTTTGCAGGTGTATATCTCAGTAAGGGTGGCACCCCACCCCCAATGGCCGAAGCTGTACTGGACTATGGAGGAGCCAAAAAGCATGAAGAGTGGATGCCTTGGCCCCACCAAGGCAGTGCCTCGAATCACCGACCGATCCAAAAACACACAGTGGCTTCTGTCCACCAGAGCTCTCCAAGCTTTTATTTGGGTACAGGAAGATCTGCATGCTAGCCTACGACCACATATGCATCAAGTCCCTCTAGAGAAGCCTCGTGCATGCAGGTGTAGGTTGTGGTCAATCGAGGTGCTCTAGATGAGGTCGTGGTCGAGGCTCTACAAAGAGATCAATAAGTGGATCCTTCCAGTAAGGGTCGTGTTTCGCACGGTGTTGTCATGGAGGAGATGGGCAATCAAGGAGTTAAGGAGGAGGTCAATGATGGTGGTTGGTGATGGAGGAAGAGGAGGTTGGGGAGGAGGCAAAGGCGGAGGAGGAGGAAGTGGAGGAGGAATTGAAATAAATAGGAAGATAAATATATGGAGACAAACATAAATTTTCTTATTTTTTTAGTTTTTTTTTAACTTTTCCCGTTGGATTTGACGGTGCAACGGTATACAATCGTAATGGAGTAATTTTGTAGGGGTATATATATGTAAATATCAAGTATATGGGGGTATATACGTCTTATCAAAAGTTTAGAAGGGTATATATGTAAAAATCCCATTAGGATTAGGTGACTTGATTTGTTGTTTTGCAAGTTTGTTATGGTGATCACCTTTCTATAAAAAGAGGGCAATACACAGTTTATTCTTGAGTTGTAATAATATTTTCTACTTTCATCAAACTTCTTCCTTTCTCCTCCATAACTGCCGACCCTCTTTCTCTTCCTCCTCTCTCCATGCGCTCTAACATCAAGAGAAGGGCCCTCTTCACGAGTTGCAAATCCTCACAGAAACATTCCTGAGAGCCCACTGAATTCTGAAAGTATCCGACCATTTCCAAACTATGCATGAACAACAAAAGTGGCATGGATGAAAAAGGTGTGACGATTTTGGTGAGGCGTAGCAGAGTTCTTGGGCACGTGGAACACCCTTGCGTGGAAGAAGGCCACCGGTTGTATTATTCACATTGAACAATATCGGTATTGTTCACGTAAACAGTAATAGAGAGTATAGAACACATTGAAGGAGAAAGTGGAGTCCTAGAGTTGATGAAAATTTAATTCATTGACTCAAAGAAATAATTGAGGTGATTATTCTCCTTTAAAGGGAACAAATCCTCTACAAATTTGACAATCCAATTATCTAAAGTAGAACATAGAAAATCAAATCTAATCAACCAAACATGAAAAATACAAATCAATCCTAATTATCTCTAAAATAAAATTTGTCACATGTGGCAACAAAACTTAGCATGTGAGCCAAATCAACTCCAAAAAATCGTAGGGCCATGGTTGCACACTCTTGTGGACCTACTACTGCCACGTGGCAGCCACATGGTAGTCCACGTGGCACTTCGAAAAATCTCCACGCTCCCCCTCAAGTCGAGGTCGGAGTAGGCTGAAGACTTGCGTGATTTTGGTGAGGCTAGAGTCCCCACCACTCTTTATCTTCTTTCAAGTTGGTGTAGTTGCCTGAGTCGCCTTTAGATGAGCCCACAGTAACCACGGTGAGTCCTTTAGCAACCTTTAAAGTCGTTGCCTCCTTAGCAACCTCGAAAGTTGTTGCGTTGGTTATCGTGGTTGACTTGTCCTCTCTTAGTAGGTCTCAAAGCTTCTCTAGATCCATCGAGAGAGAGAATTCCCATGGGGTAGTAGGTACCCCACATGGAGGACTTCCATATTTGTCGATGATGCGGTAGAACGGATTTTATCCCAAGCATGATGACGAGTCCAAGGCTTCTTCCTTTAGATCTCGGAATCTTCTTGTATCTCCCACTTCATCTTTATTCCTTCATTTAAGTATGAGATTTTATCTCTCCAGCAGTGATTTGTGCTTTAGCTTCCAACATCCTTGCCATCAGGAAGCAAGATCTTGTCTCTACTTTTATGCTCTGCGTAAGTCGCTAGATGCATGAGAGATGAGTCTCTTTGGGAATCTTCTTCTTGACTCCTTGGGCCTTGCATAAGTTGCCTTCGATCCTTCAAGGAGTTCTTGAGAGAACTCCCACCTCAGGTGAAGATGACACAAACCATGGAGTCTCGTTGGCATGTGTGGAGTTCACACACAAGGGAAGGCTCTTGTGCATGGATCCTCTCCTTTCTCTTCTCATTTATATGAGTCTTGATCACCTGAGTCTCGTGCTCTATCATCTCCGTCTTCGAGAAATGAACTTTTCTCTACTTCTACTCTCTGTGTAAGGCACCATATACATGAGAGAGATGACTCGCTGGGGTCCTCTTCTTGGGCCTTGCATAAGGTGCCAAAGACCTTCAGGAAGGAGTTCTTGAGAGAGCTTCCTACGTCGGATGAAGATGCCACAAACCATGTGGCCTTGGTGACACGTGGAAGGTTAACGTGCAAGGGGAACTTGTGTGTGGACCCTCTGCTCCTTGCTCTTCATGTTTCATGCGTGAAGACTAGTGGTCTTGGAATGCCTGATACAACGTGATGATTTTGGAGAGGCGCAACGAAGTTCTTGGGCACATGGAACACCCATGCATGAAGGGCCACCGCCTGTTACTGTTCATGTTGAACAACATGGGTACTATTTACTTGGATAGTAACAGAGAGAGGAGAGAACATGTTAAAGGATAAGGTAGTCTTAGAGTTGATGGAAAATTAATTCGTTGCCGGAAAGAAATAGTTGAGGAGATTGTTCTTTTAAAGAGAACAAATTGTCTACACTAAAAGAAAACAAACTTGACAATCATGTTGTCTAAACATAGAAAACCGAAAATCAAATCTAATCAACCAAACATGGAAAAACCAAGTCAATCCTAATTATCTCTGGAATAAAATCTGCCCCATGTGGCAATAAAACTTAGCATGCAAGCCAAATCAACTCCTAAAAATCCTAGGGCCATGGTGGCCGACTCCTATGGACCTACTGCTGCCACGTGGCAGCCACATGGCAGTCCACGTGGCACCCTGAAAAATCTCCACAGAAAAGAAACTTGCAAATCATTCTTTGTTGATTGTTTTTTCTTGAATCTAGAAAGTTGTGCCTTCTCATGGAACATTTAATTGATATGTCATCTGTGGTTTGTGAATTTTGTACTTAGATATGTCAGCATTCAAAGCTGCAAATCCAGATGCAGTGTTTAAAGATTTCATTCGGTGGCATTCACCTGGTGACTGGGAAGATATGGAGTCCCCTGTCAATGTAGCAGGGGGGGCAGAAAGTAATTGGCCACCTCGTGGTAGGCTCTCCCAGCGCATGTCAGAACATGGAAATTCTTGGAGGCAGTTATGGAATGATGCTCCTCCATTGCCTGTCTCTTTGCAAAAACCCCTACTTGATCCTGTGCGAGAAGGGGAAAAGGTATCCATCTACTAGCATTCTGTGAAAGTACATTTGGCTTCGTTGTGTATGTTGTAATACTTTGTGAGGTTTTTGAGTATTATTATTATTATTTTTTTGTTTTTGCACTTAGCACATGAAAAGATTTACTTGTGAATTGGAGTCATTATTGCTTTCAGCTGCATATTGTTTATGGATATTTACATCCATGTCCCTGAAAAATTTTCTAATTATATGTATACCCTCATAAAGTTCATATTTACTTCTATACCCCTACAAACTTGCACTGTTTATCACATATACCCTTCTGTTAGTATTTAATGGTATAATGCACTAACCATGATTGAGATGTAACAATAAGCCATAGTTAAAATGATATTTACATCCATGCCCCTAAAATCTTTTCTAATTCATCTATACCCTTATAAACTTCATATTTAGGGTTTTTTCATCATCTTTCTTCTCTTCTCACTCTCTTCCCCCTTAAGTTCTTGTGCATCTCCTTGCTAGAGACCTTCTCCCCCGACCCCTTCTCTACCCTCCTCCCTCTTGCTCGTTGATTTCCTACAACCCCTCTAATTGGATCTTCTATGTAATCGGAGAATCCGATTCAACGAATCACAAGCAAGTAATCACAAGGAAAACAAAGAGATTGGTAATCCAGTTTTACCACGAGGGGTGTATGTCTGGGGGGAGGGTAATGCTCCCAAATATTCACTAGTAAATAACGATAATACAATCTCTCTCTTGGATCGCGTGACGAGAAGCCCCGAGGGTCTCTCTTCGCTATTTATAGTGCCGGAAGTACTGACGTAAGATCTTCAGTGGTCTTTTCGGACACTCCGACACATCCGTTGCTAGGGCATGTCTGTTGTCAGGGCATTAATGGCGTTGGTAATGGCATCGTTATCGCCGACGTGGGTGTCATGGGCTTCCCATCACCTTTATGACTTTGGTCAAATCAAATCCTTTGGCGGGTCGGGCTTGTTCGAATTCGGATCCGCCTGAGCGTTGGCGGGTCAAGCAGAGTTGGATCTGCCTGTTTACTCCATATTCGGGTAGTCGGATTCTTTTTCGGGCCTTATGCGGAGTTTTGAGTCCGAGGGCGTTTTTTAACCCTCATTATATGCCCCCATTCTCTGGTTAGTGGATGCTACTGAGAGAGTAGTTAAATCACTTAAAACTTCACAGTAGACGATGCCTTTAAATGCTTTCTCAGCTTTTTTCATTCAAGTGGAGCAAGCATTTGTCATGAAGCGGGAGTTGTAACTGTAGGCGGCCAAGGGGCCTTTAGTCATGTGATGCATGACCATTGAAATATGTGTGGACCTTAGGCGTATCCCGCTTGGGTATTTGTTGGCCTTAAGAGGTCAACATATAGTAGCCAAGGGGAACATGTGCGTGTTTCGCCTGTCTTTCTACTGGCCTTAAGAGGTCATGAGTAAGTAAAGGGACCGTAGGTGAGTCCACCTGAATTCCTACCGGCCTTAAGGAGGCGGCATTGGATTGAAGGGAATGTAGGCGTGTCTGCCTGAGTTCCTGCCGACCTTAAAGAGGCAGCGTTCCTGGGTGCGAATGTAACATATGCGCCACCTTCCGCGAGTGATGGCTAATCGCTGCGAGATTGGTCTGTCTTGTTGCATGACAAGATCGGTATTAATTACCGTCATGATGAGACGTAAGAGCCTCAAATATTACACTTGTCAGCAATGTGATCGCTATTACTGCGGTATAAGATATGCACACACGGACATTTAATACCCGAAATGATTACCGAGGTATCTTTTTGTTTTGGCGAGATCTTTTGAATTCGCGTCGCATCCAGCAAGATTTCATTTTTTTGAAATTCGTGCCCCGCAAGGGGGGAACTACTTGTAACGGAGGGTTATAAGTAGGGATGGGGCATAGCTAATGCCCCACCTACCCTGTTGCTGCAGCAGAGCAATTTGCTATTAGTCTGCGCTGTGAGAAGGTACTGTCATCGGAGCATTCCTTCCAGACGAGTGTCCTAGGTGTGGTCATTTCTGGGCTTGCGGGCAAGGGTAAGTCCACTTCATCCTTATCTGGCATCTTGGTTGAGACAAGGGAACTGTATAGGTTTGCGATCAGTCTGTGAAACTTCTTCGGCGAACCATGAGGTGCTGTCATCGGAGCATTCCTTCCAGACGAGTGTCCGAGGCATGGTCATGTCTGGGCTCACGGGAAAGGGTAAGTTCGCTTCATCCTCGTCTGGCATCTTGGCTGCGACGAGGGAACTGAATAGTTTTGCTTCTAATTTTCATAGTTGGTCCACCATTAAGGCGTTCCTGGATGAGTACAGACTCGGTGGAGTTACGTTTCATCCTTGTGGATCCAAACCCGCCTATGTTTCAACGCGTCCAAGGATTCGTTCTTTTCTGTAGATACGCCATAGAACACGGTCTATGGGTGCCTTTGAATCCTTTTTTGACCTCCTTCATTTGTTTCTATTTCCTGTACCCCTTGTAACTTAGCTTTAATTGTTGGCTACCACCATTTGCTTCCATCTGAGGATTATTCCCCGTCTGGGTCTATTCCGCCTACTTTTTGGGTCATGCCCCTTAAAGTGAAGGGCAAGCCCTCGTCAGGTACCTACACATTGTACAACCATCATACCAAATACCGTATAGTTGATCTGCCCGATAGTTTGAAGGGGCGATATCATCTGTTTTTCTTTATTTCCAATATTGAGGAACGCAAAGTCCCTTATACTTGGCATGGCCCGCTTGATAAGGACCTGCCACCCAGGCCCGAGGAGCTTGACCTGTCTGCATGGGCGGACACAAACAAAATTATAAAATTTGGGCTGATTGCCTGCTTCGAACTCAAGCGGGAAGACGTCCGAGAGGCTTTGTCGTGAGTCGCAGATTCCTATCCCACGTCATGTAAGTAGGGGGATGCAGCCTTTGGACGGTTCTCTCAATCAGACACCCTCAGGTGTCGAGGCCACGATTCCTCCTGCCATGGGCCTCATCGTGGGGAGGAGGCCTGTGGGGCAGGACGAGAGGAGCCATCCTCCCACTCTAAGGAGTGGAAGAGGAAGGAGGGAAGTGAAGAGAAGGCAGACGAGGTCCCTCTGAAGTACCTGAAGAGGGGGCCTGTGGGTAGGCTTCTTTCGGGGGAGTCGGTAGTGTCCGCTCCTTCGAGTCCAAGTGGGGCTGAGGCGGAGGATGCTCTAGTGGACTCGCCTATCACTTCTGGCCTGCCTAGACCACCTGAAGGGTATATCCTTGTTGACTCCCCACCCCAGGCCTCGGAAGAGGTGGCTGAGGCGAGGAGCACTAGTGTTTCTACCGCTCTGTCCAATTCTATTGGCACCTTCACCAAGCTGGCACAGGAGGTGGTTGTCACCAGTGGTTTCTTGAGTGGCAGCGTATTTGCACAGCCGTATGTTAGGTGGAGCGTGACGAGGGTCAAAGTACTGATGGACCCTTCTGGCCAAGGAGGTCCCGGGATCGACAAAATAATCGGATCTGTCAGGGCATCCGTACTGGAGGGGGCTCGTGAAGGCCCCGTACCCAGTTGGGTGGCACCGACTCAGACGGACGGTTTGAGCAGCGCCCCCAACTTAGAAAAGTAGGTGCTCTGGCACCTGCAAGATGTGTTTTGGGCTACTTCCTAGTCGGGAGGTATGAACTTCAATCATGTGTTCTTCTACTGCCTCCGTGTAGTAAGCCTCTCTCGTTCGTCTCTTACTTCTCTTTTGCCGAAATTTTTTCGTCACACTTCTGTTTGTGGCCTTTGACAGGTTGAGGCTCTTGGGACTGCCTTTGTCCTGCATGGCAATGCTTCATCAGACATCGCTAAGCTTAGTGGCTCCTCAGAGGCGGCTGATTTGGCCGCCAAATGAGCTAGGACGGCTAAGGAAAAGCAATGGATTTTTGTCTTCCTTATTGGGGAGGCCACTGCCGCCCGAGAGAGGGCCGAGAAGGCGGCGGAGGAGGCCATCCACAAGCTCTGCTTGCAGCAGTAGGCAGCCAATCAAGTGTCCTAACTGCAAGAGGAGCTGAACAAGGCCTGCCATGGTTTGAGGAAGGTCGCTTGCCTTGGTGGGAAGATGGAGGAAAGTCTCGTTAGAGCACTCAAGACTGAAGTTGTGGCTCTGCGAGACTTGTCCGAGCACTTGTAGACCTCCTGCACCAACGTCCTTTCACTGAACGAGGAGGTGCAAGTGCTAAGGGTCGAACAATTCTCAGCCCTGGAGGGGTATGAGGCGGGTCTCCAATAAGAGCATCTTTGCTTAGGCACCAACCTTGGAGGGGTATAAGGTGGGTCTCCAATAAAAGCATCTTTGCTTAGGCACCACCATCGACAAGCTTGCCGACCTATCGGCAAGTCGAGAGGGCAGAGGCGGCTACGGAGACCCTGAGGGCCGACCTTGCCAAGGCCCAGTAGCTTGCGGAGGACCGGGTCAAGAAGGTGCTCGAGTTGGAGCGTATTACCCAGCTAGATCTTGATCTTGAGATGGTGATGGCGTTCTTTGCCTCTGACTTGTCTATGGAGGAGAACTGGAAAGCGATCTCGAAGGAGATTGGGAAGCACACTCGGTGGAGCTATGCAACTGGTCCATGGACTAGTTCTTGTCTAAGTTTGACCATCAGAAAGTTGACGGTTGTATTGTAGACAAGGCTCTTATAGAGCCACCAGTTGACCATTCGAGGCCTGTGGACTAGTTGGGAAGCCCTTCTCTTGAAGAGGAGGCACCCAAGCTAGATCCATCAGGAGTTGCGGAATCACCTACTCGACCAATCAGCCCTCCTCGCGCCGTCTTGTCGCCACCTTCGATGGCCAGAGCGGATATCTTTGAAGGTTGGGAATGAAGTTGTCGAGTCTTCAAAGATAGTGTTACTGTTGTTTTTGTGTTCCCTTTGTCAATTTTTCCTCCTTTCTTCTTTGTGGATCGGCCTGAAGTGATGGCTCTGGGGAATGTAACAGACAGCACTTTTAAAGAAATAAAGGAAAAAGTTTTTATTTTCATTGTCTTTTCTTTCTATACATGGTATTAGCGTAAATTACTTGTATGCTAAGTACGAGAGATTGTTTTGTTGTCTAGGGTTTGTAATTCGTAAAAGTTGCCTAAACTATTCTTACAAATTTTAAATGGTCCTTCCAATGAGGCATCTAGCTTCTCGCTCGAATGACTTGGCATGGAGACTTTACTCTTGCGTAAGACTCTCCTTTTGAGAACTCCCGCTTGTGCATCCGCATGTTGTAGGCGATCGTAGTGGCTTCTTTGTACTTCAGCGTTGCTTCAGAGGCTTCCTCCCTTAGCTTCATCCACAAGGTCCAAGGCAAGGCGGACTTGGTCGTCATTGGAGGCGGAATTATAGAGTTATGTCCGGTAAGTCGGGAGGACCGTCTCTATGGGTAGCTGGGCTTCCATGTCGTACACTAGGCTGAATGGTGTGTGACCTGTGGAAGTCCTTTGGCACATCTTATAGTCCTATTGTACGTTCGGCAGTTTGTCCACCCATCTCCCTTTGATTGAATTTAGTTGGCGCTTCAACGCTGAGATGATGGTACGGTTGGTTACCTCCACCTGCCCGTTTACTTGGTGATGACCTACGAAGGTGAAACATAGGCAGATATTCTAGCTGTTATAAAATTCTTCAAACCTTTTGCAAGCAAACTAGATGCCATTGTCTATGACAATGTGTTGAGGTATCCCATACCGAGCTATGATGCTTTCCAGGATAAAGGTGACAACTCTGTCGGTTGTCAGGCTAGCCATGGCTTCAACCTCGACCCACTTAGCGAAGTAGTCCACTGCCACTAGTATGAACCTTTTCTGAGCTTGGCCTGGCGGAAAAGGGCTTATGAAGTTCATGCCCTACTTTGCAAAGGGAATGGGTAACATGATAGGCACTTTCCAGTCGGCAAGTGGTGTAGGGTAGCAAACCGCTACCACTTATCACACTTGCGCACAAACTCTTTACATTACTGCTTCATCTGAGACCAGAAATACCCCGCCTGAAATAGCTAGGCCAAGAGGGCCTTATACCCACAAATGACGCCATGGGTTTCTTGGAGAGTTTGAGAAGCCTCCTCTTTTGTAAGGTAGCGCAACAAAGGGGTGGAGAACACTCGCTCGTACAATTGCTCGCCTATCAAGGTTCACATAGAGGCTTTTAGGGGGAACACCTTGGGTCGTGGTTCCCTTGGGGGTAGCTCGCCAGTGTTCAGGTAGGTAATGATAAATGTCATCCATGATGAAGATCGCTCTATTGTGAACATCTTAGGAACAAGCATTGTTGGCTCCTTCAAAGTTTGGAGACAAATATCCTCCTACTTAAGAGGAATTGTTGAAGCTAGGCGGGCCAATGCATCTACCAGGGGGTTGTCAGATCGAGGTACCCGCCTGATCGAGATGGTCTTGAAGTACAACAGCTTCTCCTTGACCTTGTCGGCATATAAGATCATGTTTGGATCCTAAGCTTGGTACTTAGCATTAATTTGATTAACAACAAACTGGGAATCTGTATAAACTTCCAGCGAGGAGATGCCTCTTGATTTGGCCACCCGGATGCCGGCTAGCATTGCCTCATATTCTGCTTGATTATTGGATGCTGGGAAGACTAGTTAATGGCATACTTATGAGTAATATTGTCTAGGGCGGTCAAGGTTATGCTAGCCCCAGACTCGGTTGTCATAGACGAGCCATCAATATACAGCTTCCAGGGCAGAATGAGGGAGGCATCCGGGTTTGTGAATTCCGACACAAAGTCTGCCAAGACTTGTCCCTTGATTGATCTCCTTGGATGGTACTGAACATAAAATTCTGCCAATTCCATTGCCCATATTATTTGTTGTGCTGATCCCGTGGGCTTATGTAGCATTCGCCGCAGGAGGTAGTCGAACAGAGCTATTATAGCATGGGCTTGGAAGAATGGGCATAGCTTCCTGGCGGCGGTTGCCAAGGCTAGCCCAAGCTTCTTAATTATCGTATACTCTGCTTTTACGCCCTGATAGGTCTTACTAATAAAGTATGCCGATCGTTGTGCTCCTTGTTCGTTGACTAATACGGAACTTACAGCGGATATGGATGCCGCCAGGTACAAGGAAAGAGCTTCCCTGGGCTTAGGAACTGTCAGGATAGGGGGACTTCGAAGTGCTACCTTAACTTCCTCTAAAGCCTTCTAGCAATGAGGAGTTCAGTGGGTGGCAGTATAGCCTTTGCCTTTTTTGACACACTCAAAGAAGGGAAGGCATTTATCAGAAAGTCAAGATAAGAATTGACTTAAAGAGGCGATTTTGCCGACTAATGATTGCATCCCTTTTAGAGTACCTGGCGGTTGCAAGTCCATGATCGCCTGGATCTTATTGGAGTTGACTCGATCCCTCTATCGGAGACCAAGAACCTTAGGAATTTCCCGGCTGATACCCCAAATGCACACTTCTTGGGGTTTTGAGGGGGCATTCCTCAAAACCTGGAACGCCTCTGTCAAATACTTTAAGTGTTGGGGGAAGTTTGATCTCTTCACCAACATATCGTCTATGTACACCTTAAATGATTTTCTTGTTATATTAGAAAAAATCATGTTTACATGACGCTGGTAAGTTGCTCTAGCGTTTTTCAAGCCAAATGATATGACTCTCTACTGAAACAGACCCCTATTTGTTATGGACGAGGTATAAGGTATGTCGGTTAGAGTAGGGCTGATCTGGTGATACCTACTGTAGGCGTCTAGGAAGGACATGTCTGCTGTGGGAGTCCATAAGAGCGTCCACCTTTGGTAAAGGAAATTCATCCTTCGGGCAGGCTTCATTGAGGTAGGTGAAGTCCATGTACACGTGCCATTGGTTGTTGGCTTTCTTCATCATCACCACATTTAAGAGCCAGGCCAGGTACAAGGATTCTTCAATAAAGCTGGCTTTAAGGAGCTTCTAGACTTCAACCTCAGCCGCTTGCCATTGCTCGGCTAACTTGTGCTAGCGTACTTGCTTGACTGCTCAGGTGCCCGTCTGAATATTGAGACGATGCTGGATCAAGGACGGGTCCACTTTCGGCAAGTCATTGGTGGACCAAGCAAAAACGTCCATGTTGGTCCTTTGCAAGAGTAACAACTCCTGAACTTTGTAGGGTTTAAGGTTCACTCTGACCTGGACAAGCTTAGTAGCATCGTTAGGGTAGAGTTGTAAAGCCATGGCTGAAGAGCCTAGCTGGAGTTCCGAAGTCGCTGATGAATTAGCCAGATTTACTTCCTTTTGGATCACCTGGACTTGGTTTTTTTTCTTTCCCCATTTCTGTGGCTTAGGGGGTCTTGGTTCCATGGATCGTTCCAGTTCAATCCTCAGGAGCTCATGCCGGGTCGTTTGATCCCCATGCACTATTCCCATCCCATAAGGGGATCAGAAAAGCATGAATTAGAAATATGAGTAGAGGATCGGGCGGAAGGCGTGGGTTGTCGGGCAGCCGATGATGCCGTCAAAAGTCGGTGTGGCCATCCTATTGAGGTGCCTGTCCTGTCACAGACGGATAAGGGAAGGTTGATCTCTCGCTTTGGCATCACTTTATGATTTCCAAACCCCACGACCGGGTGAGTTAATAGGAAGAGGTGCTCCTCTTTGAAGCTCAGCTTGCGTAGCATCTTTGAAAACACTACGTCCACGATGCTACCTTCATCCACAAAAAGCCTGGCCTGAAATTGCCCCGCTAGCAGGAGCATTACCAGGAGCAGATCCGTATGCTTTGCTGGATTAGGTGGAGAGGCAAACAGCCAGGAGGCCGCCTGCTTGACTGTACTACTATCACCCCACTGAAGGGTGGGGAAAGCATAAGGGGCCATTTGCTCGGAGGAAGTCACTTGTTGGCTTGGGGTGACGTTGACACTGAGGATTACCTCGACCTCTGCCCCTGTGGGTTCAGGCTGCGAGAGGTGGGTGTTCTGGGGTAAGGCTGACATCGCCGCCAAGACTTGGTGGTGGTACTCTGTTGGGGAGAGCCAGGGTGGCACCGCTTGCTCGATTTGATAGGCCATGGTCCTGTCTGGCTTCTAGTATGTGATGAAGACCATGTTGATCCCCTGGAGCTGTTAGAGCTTCTCTCTGTGGTAGTTCTCCGGACCCTCCATGGGTCTTTTCCCCTTGTCTTGGCCCTCATTCTGCTTGACGAAATGGACCAAGTTTCCATGTCGAATTTGGGACTCAATCTGGTCGTGGAGATCCTAACAGTCTTCAGTAGCGTGACCCCGGGACTTGTGGTACTTGCAGTAGAGCCCAGAGGCAGCCTTCTTCATGGGTTTAAGCAGGGGTAACAGGTCCTTATCGTGGACCAGACCTCCGCCAACACGTCCTCCTGGTTCACGGCCAAGGGAGGGTACTCTTCAAAGAACTTCCGCTTGGGTTGGCAGGGTCCATTATTTCGGCCTTTGGTGGGCTGGTCGCTCCTTTGGTTATGGAAGGTGGCCTTCCGCTTATTGAAGCAGCTTCCTTCGCGGATGGATACAGCAGTGGGTTCTCCTAAGATCCTCCGTTCCCCCATAGGACTGGCATCGTCGCCATATCCTTCCATTAGCTGGCTATGGGAGCAGAAGGAATCATTTTGCTCGATAAATCTTGTAACCCTGTCCCATAACTCCACCATATCTCTAGGCCGGAAATCATCGATGTCATATCAGAACCTTTGGGTCAAGAGACCCAACATGAAGTACTGGATGACTATGGCATCGTGAGGCCTCTTACACTTGAAGTATTGGGCCTTGAACCGATCCAGGTAGGATCAAAAAGACTCAGGCTTCCGCTGTCTGGCTTTCGACAACCTTTCTAGGTTGTCTCTAATCCTTTGCTGCCTGGTAAAATACTAGCAGAACTTATTCGTCAGCTCTTGGAAGTGATCTGTTCGGTTAGCAGTTCATTGAACCATTCATGGGCCATGCTGGACAGATATGACGGGAATACTCGACAAAGGATTCTGTTTGGGCAGTCATGCACCAGCATCATCTAGCGATAGCTCTCAACGAAACTGTTGGGGTCCGCCGTCCTGTCATATTGAGCAATGACGGGCTGCTTGAGTTTTTTCGGTAGGGGGGCTGTCATCACCTCCTCAGTGAATGGGTAGGTGGTGACGTACGCATGTGGGCATATGCCCTTCATTGCCCGGGTGACCCAGCGGATGATCTCTGGTATAGAGCCTCCGCCACTGGTGGACAAGGGGTGAGCCCATGACTGCTCTCCTGATGAAGGCAAACATGGAGCTTTTAGTGGGCTGGGAGGAACTTCCCCTTTCTGACTACTAAGCTTGCATTTTAATTTTCCGAGCTGTTTGCCCAAACGGGCGCTCTCCTTTTCCACCATGCGACGCTACTTCAGTTGCTTGTCTCCGGGGCTCAAACTTTGGGGCTCTTCCTACTGGAGCTTGCCGAACTCCTCGATCTGCTTGATCTTGTGGAGTTTGTCCGTGATGGATTGATGCTTCCCCTTCAGGGCTGCCAATCTGGCCTCATACTCCTCCCTCGCTTGCATCTCGAGGAGGGGATCTTGCCAAGGACCTTAAGCAGCCAAAGAGGTCGAGCCGACTTCTCTTTACTGGGATTGGCGTGCTGAGGGTGTTCCTTGGATACTGAGACGCTCAATTTCGCTTGTGCTAGTGCTTTTTCAGGACTAGCGTGAGAGTTGCGTGTTGGAAGAGCCATCGTAAGGATTCAAAGTAAGAAAACATTATCAAATGATAATCACTTCCAACAGATGGCGCCTATTAATCTGATCTTCTAAGTAATTGGAGGATCCGACTCAACGAATCACAAGCAATCACAAGGAAAACAAACATATTGGTGACCCAGTTCCACCAGAAGGGGTGTACGTCTAGGGGGAGGGTAATGCTCCCGAATATTTACTAGTAAATAGCGGTAATATAATCTTTCTCTCTTGGATCGTGTGAAGAGAAGCCTCAAGGACCTCTCTTCGCTATTTATAGTGCCAAAAGTACTGACGTAAGATTTTCTTCAATGATCTTTTCGGACGCTCCGGCACGTCTGTTGTCAGGGCATTAATGGTGTTGGTAATGCTATCGTTACCACCGACGTAGGCGTCATGGGCATTCCCATCACCTCTCTGACTTTGGTCGAATCGGATGCTCTGGTAGGAGGGGGAGGTGGTCTGTGGGTGGAGGTTGATGACTAAGAGGGAGGAGAAGGTTAGTGACGAGAAGGGGTTGGGGGAGAAGGCCTCTGACGAGGAGGTGCAACAAGAACTTGAGAAGGAAGAACGAAGGGGAGGGAAAAAATCCTACATGTGAAGTTTATGAGAATATAGATGTAATTAGAAATGATTTTATGAGCATGGATGTAAATATCCCAAAAGAAAAACAAGGATTTGGGTGGTAATGTAATTTTTCATTTTTCTACCTTTATCTTTAATGACTGTTGGGGAATATTCCTTAAAATCTAATGGAGAAGTAACCTGGGGTCATAACTTGTAATGGTTAAGAATTTTGTGAGGGTATAGATGTAAATATGAAGTTTATGGTCATATAGATGTAATTAGGAAGGATTTCAGGGGCATGGATGTAAATATCCCTATTGTTTAATAGAGGTACTTGACAATATCAAGTTGCAAAAAGAATTTTCGTTGCATGAGGCTTAGTACAGCCATGATGAACCCGGGAAATTTGCTTACCCAGGTTCCATCCTGCTGATAATCTTTCAACCATGGAAAAGGCACTCAACATGGAGAATGCACCCCAAATTGACTAGGGACCGGTTGCAGACTGCAAGAAAACTTGGGGGTGCAGAATTCCCTTGAAGTTGAAGTCTTTCCTGTGGCTCACGAGGAGGGGAAGACTGGTCACTTGCGATTATAGAAGGTGTTGGGCTCTTGATATGGATGTTTCTTGTCATTTGTGTGGCGAAAGGGTAGAAGACATTAATCTTCTATTTTTTGGTTGCACCTTTGCTACCCCTTGTTGGACAGGTGCAGGCCGCTGGTCTATTAGCTACACCTCCTCCGATAATTGGCTAAGTTTACATGGGACCCTTGCAAATGGAGACACCTTTAGGAGAGCTTTTATCCTCTTGTGGCGACACCTTTAGGAGAGCTTTTATCCTCTTGTGGCGCATCTAGCTAGAGCTTAATGGGGTTTTTTTCAGAAGAGAGAGGGTGTTGGTTGATGGGGTTTTATGTCAACTTAACTTGCTTTGTAATTATTAATGTAATGAGCTCCCTAATAATTAATTCGGGGCCCTAACAATCCTTGTTAACCACCCTTTTCCCCCTCCAAAAGTAAAAAATTTTGTTCAAAAACCCAAATTTGGTTAGCCACTTATATTCTTGTAACATTTGACAGATAATGCTATAAAGGTTTCATCCTTTATGTGACTCCATTAGAGAAGCTGGAAACATTGGCATGCCAAGGGCATGCACCTACATGCTGAGAAAGTGTGGAAAAGTTGAAAATGATTGAAAATTACGTAGAATTGCAGACTTGTGATTTGAAGTCTAAAAATGCATTGACAAGTGTTGGGAATTATGTTGGATTGGGAATCACAACTTAAGTATAAGCTTTCTTGAGGGGCTTTCGAGGGGCATTCTCCGATTAGTGGCTGGTAGAGTTGCAGGAGCTCCTACGGTGTTTGTAGGGATGGGAGTTGGAAGATGGGGTGGATGGTTTCCATTGGGAATAGGGAAAATTTTTGATGAGGGCTTACACCAGGCTGAGGGGGTCCTCCCGGACAACGGATGTTGATATCCTATGGGACTGCAGAGTGATATGGTTGGCAGATTGCCCCTTAAAGGTGAAAGTTTTTGCGTGGCTTCTTTGAAGAGAAAGACTCGTGACGAAGGCTTGGCAGGTGAGATGGGCTTCAGTGGAGGACATGACTTGCTTGTTAGGTGCTGGGGATGAGGAGGATGTATTATGTTATGTTACAGGGCTATTTTGTTATTTGCATTTATTGTTGAACTCTTCTTATATTTTTCCCTCCCCCCTCTTTATATAAAGAGGTGTAGGGCTTCTTGGTAGAATAACAACTTTCATTTTCCTCAACTTGGTATCAGAGCCAAGTTGAGGAGACCACCAACAAAACCCTAACCCTACCACCAACCCGTCTCTTTCTCCACTGCCGCCGCCGTTGGCCACCAGCAGTAGTGTCGTCGCCGCTACTCCTTGTTCTTGCTGCCTCTCCCTGTTGGGCGGTAGGGGGGAGGGGCAGCACTGCTGCCTTGCCTTTCGGGACTGTCTGTGGCCTTGATTTGATGCCTTTCTAAGGCCAAAGATCCTTCGAGAGATGTGTTGAAGTGTTTCTATAGTATGGTATGATAAAAATCGAATCTCTTAGTTTGTTTGGGGTGTGTATTCCCCTTTGTTGATGAGATTTTTGGGCTATGTATTCTCCTTGATTTGTTGACAGTTTTGAAACCGCGTGTAAGCAGGTTTTGAGGTGTGTATTCTCCAGTTTTATTCAAAATCAGATCTGATTTTCAGTGATTGCTTGAGCTTGTTTGTGTTGTGATTGCTTATGGCTTCATCATCAGTGACTGAGGTGACTTTGGGACAGAGTGGAGAAAGTGGTGTCTACAAAAATGCTTTTTTTGCACCGATTGTGAAATTGGATGAGATCAATTACCCTCGTTGATCTCAAACCTTTCTTGTTACCGTGGAAGGGTATGAGAAGCAACATGTCCTTACAGAAGCACCACTAGAGCAAAAAATGGGAAAATATGCAACCTGGAACAAAGATGATGTCACTGTGAGGGCCTGGATTTTGAACAGAGTGATACCCCATATTGGGGATGAAATCATGTATTACAAAATGGCTAAGCAAATGTGCGATGGTCTGAAAGATGCTTACTCTCATGAGTTGAATTCCACTTAGGTCTTTTAGATACATTATGATCTTTGCCATCTAAAGTAGGAGTCCATGAGCCTTTCACATTACTAATCTATGATGAAAGGACTTTTGGAAAAATATAATGCTTGCATGCCCACGTGCACATCTACCACGTGTAGAGATCAAAGGAAGGGGTTTTCCGCTCACATGTTTCTGGTAGGCCTCAATGATAATTATGTTGTTGCACGTTCTCAAATTTTGACACTGTCTGAGCTTCCTACTATTGAGATATACAGGAGGCTTAGTAGGTTACAAGTTCAGTCCACTCATAAGGTTGTCACCAGTAGCATTGCTTCTGCCCACATTGCTGTGAGTACTCATAGGGGATGGAGTGGATCTTTTCGAGGCAGTGGCAGGTGACATGGTGATGGTGCTTGTAGTAAGCCTACTTGCACTTATTGTGGGAGGATTGGCCATGTTAAAGCCAAGTGCTGGAATAAACTTGGACGACCTGCTGTTGCCAACCAAGTTACTGTGACTGCTCCACCAGCAACTTCTGCTGAGACAGTTACTCTTGCAAAGGTAGACTATGATGCAGTAGTGCATCTAGCACAGTTGACTCATGACCAGCCCCAGTCTTTAGGAGCAGCTACTTTTGCTTCAGCATCAGGTACAGGTAATTCTTGGTTGATAGATTTGGTGCTTTAGATCACCTATTTGGGAATTTCCAGTGTTTTGGGGATATGCAGAATGTGTTACAAGATTGCTTAGTTCAACTCGCAGATGGTAGGCATGCCCTTATCTATGGTAAGAAGGGGTGTCGGTTACTCCTACCATGTACCTTTCTAATGTTTATTATGTCCCTGACATGGTGATATGGTTACTCTTTATTAATACTATTACAAAGCAACTGAATTACCGTGTTATTTTTTATGTGGTTGGGTGTACTTTTCAGGATCGCATGATAGCGAGGACGATTTGTGGTGGATATGAGGAGGGGGTTTATACCGGCTAGTGCAGAGTCCAGTTGCAGACAAGTACTACAGTTGGGAGTGCTTTGTAGTGGCACAGACGATTAGGCCATCCTTCTTTGGACAAACTACGTAGGATCATCTCACATCTCTCGCCTGTCATGAAGATTTTGTGTGATGTCTGTCAGTTGAGGGAGCATTATAGAGCCAGTTTTCCAGTTTTTATGCAGTCTAGTAGTTTAGCATGTTTTGATTTACTTTATTGTAATGTTGGGGGTCCTAACCGTGTGGCAGATAGACATGGTCATTGTTACTATTTGTTATGTGTTGATGACTTTTCTCGTCTACCATGGTTATTTTTTATGCATAATAAATCAAAAATTGGCTCTATTATTCAGCAATTTATGGCTTTTGTCAAAACCCAATTTGGTGTGTGCATTAAGACTATCATAATAGATAATGCATTGGAGTTTTGCACCAAACATTTGGCATCCTTTTATAGCTCACTTGGTATTGTGCAAATGACTTCCTGTCCCCATATGTCACAACAAAATGGGCTTGCAAAATGGAACATCGACATATTCGGGATATAGCTCGAGCCTTGCTTATTTAGAACGGTGTACCACATGCCTATTGGGGTGATGTACTTATTACTGCCTATTATCTTATTAACAGGCTTCCTTCCTCTGTACTTCATGAGCAGGTTCCTTGGACAATTTTGTATCCATATGTAGATTTATTTTTAGTTCCTCGAAAACGTTTGGCCATGTTGCCTTTGTGCATCTGCTCGGGTCTGGTCGTTATAAGCTTGCCCCTAAAGTAAAATGTGTGTTTCTTGGCTTTTCATGCACTCAGAAGAGATATAGGTGCTTTGATCCTATACATCAGGGCATTATGTCAGTGTGGATGTGACATTCCACGAGTCCATTCCATATTTTTCCACATTAGGTTATTGGTTATGGGATGTAGAGATGGCTGTGCCTATGCCTGTGGCTCTTGTAACCATGGAAGATTTTTCTCATGGTAGTAGTCCTACTTCAGAGCCACCTACGAGCACATTTAAAGTGGCACCGCTAGATGAGAATACTTTCAAGGGTACCACGTATCAGCTACCTGTCAGTTAAAGAGACAAGCTACACCCCTCTCCTCAGTTCCCATTAAGCCACCAATGTCCTCTCCTACTTAAGTATGTGTTGAGGCTACTGATAGTGCTATCCTATTGTTGCTTCTCCAGGTCCTATCTCCATGAGTATGGGTGATGATATGCCTATTGCTATTTGGAAGGCTTCTCGTTCATGTGCCCAGTATCATATGATTGGGAGTGCTGTCTCTACTGATTCTCTGAGTGCAGAGTTTCATGATTTCACAGTTGTCTTTAGCTTTTAGATAATGACTTCTTATTAGCAGGCTCTTCTGAGTCCTCATTGGTGGCTGGCCATGGAGGAGATGTCGACACTACGTAACAGGGGAACCTGGGAGCTTACTTCGTTACCTATTGGTGCGCATCTGGTTGGTGCTAGATGGATTTTTGCCCTAAAATACAACCTTGATGGGTCAATTTCTAGGTATAAAGCTCGTCTTGTGGCCAAAGGATTCACCTATACCTATGGGGTAGATTTCTTTGACACTTTTTCTCCAATGGCACATCTTTCCACTGTTCATATTCTTATTTTCGTTGCAGCACATTATGGATGATCATTGCATCAACTGGATGTCAAGAATGCTTTTCTCTATGATGACCTTTAGGAAGAATTATACATGCAGCAATCTCCTGGTTTTGAGGTTCAGTGGGAGTGTGTTTGCAGGCTACGAAAGATTATCTATGGCCTTAAGCAGAGCCTCCGAGCCTGGTTTTAGCGTCTGTCAGAGGCCGTAGCAGTTGTTGGGTTGCAAAGGTCCTTGTTTGATCATTCCTTGTTTGTGAAGAAAATCAGTGGTGGTGTTGTAGCTCTATTTGTGTAGATGATCTTATATTCACATGAGATGACCTGGTTGGTATTTCTCAGGTGGAGTTTTTAGTACAACAGCTTGTTATGAAGGACCTTGGGAAGCTTAGGTATTTCCTTGGTATTAAGATTCTTATGAGTAAGCAGGGTATTGTTATGTCTTAGAGGAAATATGCTTTAAACATTCAGGAGGCAGGCATGCTTGGAGTTAAGGTTGCGAATATCCCTATGGATCCAAAGATTTATTTGTTTGATGACTCAGCAAGGTTGATGGGTAAGAAGGCGTACAGACAGTTGGTGGGGAAGTTATTGTGTCTAACTGTTACCAGGCTAGATATTAGTCTTGCAATGGGTAAGCTGAGTCAGTTCTTGGACAAACCTACTGATGATCATTGGCAGGCTGTGATGCAAGTGTTGAAATACATCAAAAAGTGTCGAGGTCGAGGTCTTTTGTTCCAGAGGAAAGCTCCTATGTCTATTGTTGCTTATTTAGATGCAGATTATGTAGGTGATGTTGGAAATAAAAGATCTACTACAGGTTTCTGTACCTTTGTAGCAGGGAACCTGGTGACTTGGAGGTGCAAGAAGTAAAGTTTGGTGTCACGCTTGAGTGCTGAATTAGAATACTATGCCATGACACACAACAGTTGAGTTGATATGGATACGGTCTTTGTTGTGAGACCTTCATGTTATTCTTGAGGTGCTTATGGAGATGTATTGTGACAACAGAGCCGCAACTTATATTGCTAACAATCTCATGTTCCATGAAAAGACTAAACATATGCAAGTGGATTGTCATTATATGAGGAGCCTAATTCAGCAGGGTTTACTCTGTACTGCTTACCTAGCCTCATCAGAATAGACTGCAAATTTGTTCACTAAGCCATTATCTCGCCTTGTGTTTGAGAAGTGTAGGAACAAGCTGAGCATGGTTGATATATATGCTTCAGCTTGAGTAGGGGTATTACATTATGTATGTTTTGTTATTTGCATTTATTGTTGGACTCTTGTTATATTTTTCCCTCACCTCTCTCTATATAAAAAGGTGTAGGGCTTCTTGGTTGAATAAGAACTTTCATTTTCTTCAATTGGATGTTGAGCACATATTTTTCAAATGTGCTTTTGTGGTGCAAGTCTAGAGGAGGTTGGGGATAGATTGGATTGATCATGGCAGCATGGACGATTTTTGGGCCTCTTTCAGGAGGGGAGGGAGACGAGGGAGGCTTAACGTCTTTAGATGGAGGAAGGAGAAAGCCAAGATGTTGGCAGTCCTTTCGGTATTTGGTTGGGGAGAAATGGGGTGATTTTTAGGGGTGAGAATCCCTATGTAGAAAACTTTGTTTCCTCCATCTCCTCCTAGGTGGTTTTAAGAGTGCTCTATGTAACAGTCTTGCTTCGTTATTGAACGTTAATGAATGATTTTGGGTGATTTATCATTTGGATAACCACCCTTCCCTTTTTCAAAAAAAAAAAAAACTAAACTATAAGCTTAACTTATACATCATAGCCATTAAGGGGTTGACTCAGAGGTAGAGCACCTCAGTGGCATGCAAGAAGTTATGGGATCAAAATCCCATCCTCACCATCTTTACCCTCTCAAAAAGAAAAACTTATACATCATAGTAATTCCCATTAGATGTTGATTTATATCTCAAAGTATCACAATTCAATACAGTTGCCTGGTAAATAAAGTTGTGTCAAGTGTAAGAAACAAGATGCGATAAAAATTAGATGGAGAATCATGTATTCTATGGCCATTTACCATACATGGTCTAGGTATGTCTAAAGGGAGAGTGTCGTCTCCTCTTCCCTGTACATTTTTTTTCGAAAGGAAAAAGAAGTTAACAAGGTTGTTAACCCCTTGCTTCATTGAAAAAGAGAGCTAATAATTCCAAGCGATGCAAAAGGAGTTAAAGATATACGCAACACCATTGAAACTGGACCTCTCTCTTTTGATAATTACTCCGGTATGTTCCAACCATAAGGACTAAATTAGGATGGAAGCTCTCCTCAAGTTTCTAGACATGGAAATAGAACCATTACCGGGCTGTCCCAAAACGCCTCCTGTGAGGAGTAACTAAACACCCAATCACCAAAATGAAACCCATTGCAAAAAGAGTAAGAGAAGAAGAGATGCCATGTATCCTCAAGACCAGAGTCACAAAAAACACATCCCACACCAGCATCAGATCAACGAAGACTCTGAAAGGCATGTGTAAGGATTCTCCTCCCAAGCAGTCACATGAAAACGTGGATATTGAGGGACAACCCAAATTTCCAAAATCAGCCTGCAATCCTCCTTTAATAATTGATTGATTGCTAGTGTAGTCTCCATGCAATGGCCATAAGCTTTTGTAACAAAGAAAGGACCATAGTTCCAAATCCATCATCCCTTCCTTCTCTCAGGTAACCCTCTGGTAGAGCTTGTATGGCAGGAGTTAAGCTCACCCTCTTGTGGAGCCTATATGGTGAGAGTAAACTCCTCAATCTTGCATCCGATAATAAGGCAAGCAATTTCAGAATCCACACATCATCTTGAAAGCAAACAACCATTGATGCTGTGACTTTCAGACCAAGGTTGCTAGTCGGCTGTAAATGTTGGCTACGATCCCAAAAGGACTTCAATGGTGTGTGTTGAGAGTTATTTCGTATTTTTTGGTATCTTGTATTATTTTCTCATTGTGTGGGGTATGTGATGTAATTGTCCCAAAGGTACTTCTCTGCACGTAGGGTTTTCCAATCAATTCAATTCGATCATTTGTTCCAACATGATATCAGAGCAATGGTCTTAGGCTAGTGCTTTGGTATCCCACCAAATAGCACCTTCATCTTCATCTCCGGGGCTTGTTCTTCTTGATGCCGTGCGCCATCACCTTTGGGTCTGCGCAGCCACACGCAATGGCACCTCTGGCACTGCTGCAGCAGCAGCAGCAGCGCCTCTCAGTGTCGCCACATGGGCTGCAACTCACCCAGCACTGCTGGAGCAAGCGGTAGCAGGCAGCAGCGTCGCCACAGGCTGCTGACCACCTAGCAGCACTGCCGCCTGCCTCCTCCTTAGTGCTGCCGATATGGTCTTCTTGGGCCTTGGTGCGCATGCACACCCTTGCAGGAGGGCAGGTGTTTGTTTTGGTCACCATACCATGATCTGAAATCCCTGTTTCGGATTGATTTTAGACCATTTGTGGCAAGATTTATGATTTGATTTCTGCGTTATCCCACAAATCTAGGTATTATGAGAGATCACAAGGACAGTTTAGGCGACTTGATGGGGAAGTTATCTACCATGAGCACATCTCCTATGCAGGGAACTTCCATCAAACTGGATGGAACCAATTTTCTTTTGTTTACGTCTTTCACCCAATTTGTGGGATTTCACAGGAAGAAATACATCTTGTTGAAAGATGAACCGGCCGGCAAGGACAAGACCAATGACTAGGAGGCCAACAATGATTGGATTGCCACATGCATGCTAAACAACATGAAAGAGCCCATAGCCAAACATGTTATGTAATATTCGTCAGTGAAGATGTGGGAGGTTATTCATGAGATCCACTCTCAGAAGAATAATATTGCCCATCTGTATAGGGTATTTAAGGATATCCACACATTCCAAAAGGGAACCATGTCCTTGTCAGAGTGTTATGGTTCATTGAAGAACCTTTGAGATAAGTAGGACACCTATTAGCCCTTATCTTTTGACACATATGTTATGGCCAAGCAGAGGAAGGCCATATGATCGATATAGTTTTTGGATAAACTTGGCCCAGAGTATAAGGCGATTAACGATCAGTTGATGACTTCTGAGGAGATAACTACCCTAGCATATATCTATGCACGCCTCTCCCATCTTGAGTTATCTTATTCAAGTTAAGTGATTGGCTTGTTTGCCATGGCATTAGTATGTCGTGATTGTGGAGCTCCTTCAGGCATGGGAGAGGATGCACTTTTAGGGGTAGGGGTATTCGTGGAAGAGGTTGTGGTGGTCTATTTGTGAGCATTGCCACTAGTTTTGTCGTACCATTAACAAATGCTGGGTCAAGCACGGCTATCCACTAGGGTAGGGTCCACGTGCCCACCAGGTTTCTTTTGGAGCTGAGGAGACTTGTTTCCAAGAAAAGGATCCTTCTGCATCTCAGGTCAGCATTTCTGTCGAGGCTTCGTAGTCAAAAGAATCCAAAAACATCCAACGAAGATTAGTAGCAGACGGATGACCAAGATGACGATGTCATAGACCAACATCGGCAGAGATAGATGTAGCACCAACAAAATTCTAAGGGACATCGATGTAGTAGAGACCATCCTCTCAACTCCCCCACCAATCATCTTCCTTATCCAGATGCCCTGAAAGAAAACAAAATGCTCATCAATATCACCCAGCAGTGAAGGTATTTACATATTCTATAAACAGATAAGAGGCTCAGTGGAAACTCAGGAGCACAAAAGACATCAGATAACTATAGAGCAGTAGTAAAATGGACATTGCTAACAGCAATAATAGGGGAATATGAGCCATTCGCTAATATGAGAATGGTGATACCAGGGGACCTCTGTAAAGAAATAAGAGCATCCATCTTACCCGTAAGATGATTGGATGTACCAGAGTCAACTACTCAGGAGGTGGATGAAGTCATACCCAAGTTGGTTGCAATACCTGCAGAATCAATAAAGGAGATGGATGCACCTTGAGGCTATGTGAGCGGAGCAGTCTGTCTAAGAAGTTGTAGAAAAGGTGCATAGTCATATGAAGATAGAGATAGTCCACCAGGAGAGGTCACCTCTTGAATCACTGTAGAATTGGCTCTACCCGATCATCTAAATTTCTCCCAACAACGCTTAAATGGGTGATTAATCTACCTGCAGTGAAGACAAGACTTGTAACTTGTAAATATGTCCTCATCGATGGCCACAGCCTCTCTTGACTGTTGAACCTCTATGCCCACGGGAGATTTCAAAGGCGGATGCCTCTGTAGGAGGTATAACTGGCTGAGTAGAAGTCTAAGGGGTTGCACTCTCATCCATAGCAATTTTCTGCAACCTACCATAGACAGTTTCCATATCAGGAATATCATCCATAGCAAGGATTTGATCTCTGGCAGAGTAGTATCTAGAACTTAGACCATCTAGAAACCTATAGACTTGCCATACTTGACGCTACCCAATCTGAATGTCATAGCAGGAGGGTTGGAACGCATTCAGTTCCTCAAACAGTGCTTTCATTCCAATATAATAATCAACTAAGGAACGTTCCCCTTGAGTGGTAGGCCAGATCCTATGATAGACATTAGCCAAGCAGGCATGATTAGATTTCTAAGAGAACTTCACCAAGCTATCTCATATCTCCTTGGCGGTCTCCTTGTATATAAGATTTGTAGCAATCTGTGGCCTAGTATTGTTCATCACTCAGTTCATGACCAAGTAGCTATCTTGTTCCCATCTCTGAAAATCAGACAATTTAGAGTCGAGTGCAAGCTTCATCAAAATATAAAGCTTTCGTTGACCTCCAACAAAGATTTTAAATGTCTGGGACCAAAGAAGATAATTTTGAACACCATTCAGTTTCATAGAGGTGCCCTGAATCACCACAGAAATAGAAGCCAGAGGCTTGCCTTCAAGAGCAATTGAGGGTCCCAGCATCACCATGTAGAGGTAGAGGAAGCGGTAGACACAAAAAACAATGGTCAAGATCTGAGTTCAAAGCATTGAGGGCACAAAATCAGATTTGAAAAATGGCAGATCAGACCCATGAAGAAGAGTCCTCGAGCCATGATTCAATCTCTACGTGACCCCAGGCAGGAAGAATCATTGGAGATCACCTAGACAACCACCAACAGCATGAGAAATTGCTGTTGGTGGCACAACAGAAGAACAAGATGTTGGACGGTGCTGCTAAGGCCTTCTGCGATGTTGCTGGTGCTGCTGGTGGGCCTGGCGGCGTTGTTGGTAACAATGCAGTCATCGACACTGCTAGCTGCGGTGCTCAGCCCTAGGCGGTGGTGCTGGGTCCACCCAGCAGCAGCGGCCAGTAACCTCCCACACATGCGATCACCCAAGGATGAACGGTGTTTGATGCATTTTTCATGCTGGCCTATAAGTAGAAGGTCTTGTTTTGTTCCTTGAGAAAAAGCAGTGTAATATCTGGCTTGGAAAAGCGTTTCTCTGTGGTTTGTCCCTTCTTTAGAGGGTTTTCCATGCTAATCTTGGTCTTCTTGGTGTGATTATCCACATTATTTATGGGCTTCTGGTGGTGCTTTTATTCTTCAATTATCAGTTTTCGTTATACAACACTTGTCACCTGTCCTTTTGCATTTTGTTTTATGTAGTTCATTTCTCGGCACACTTTTGCATACAGTCTTCCTTGTTGCAACTTTTTAACTTCTTAAGGCATAATGGCAAACAATGTTCGTTGAGTTAATGCATCTCTTACTAATGTATTTCTTACTGTTCATTTTTGTTTGCTTTTTTCTCTTTTTTTAATCTTAGATCTTAAACTAAGACTTTTGGAGATTAAGTAGGTTCAGCTACATGGATTCTTTGCTTATTCATATCTATTTTAGTTTTACCAAATTTAGATCCAATCATGCCCACTTTCCTGTCATCAGTTATTTTGTCCTCTCTAGGCCCTCCTGTAAGGCTCACATCCTATTACATCCTCAAAATAGGACATAAGTTGGCTCTCTCCACATGCCATACCACCTAAAAAATTGTCACTTCATTTTACCTGCAATTGATGCCATCCAATTTCTTCTCTAATAATCTCATTACTGATTTGACCCTATTTTACATGCTCATCTATCCACCTTAGCGTCTCTTTTTCTTTGACATAGAATCTTTTGCTTGTGAATGCAATTATGCAAGTTCCAGCCCAAACTTTTATGGCTTTTATTTGGTCTGCTACCTTATGCTAATAATCTCATTTTATCTTCTTTTACTTTCTTGGTAACTCGAAAAGTTTTCTGTTAACTTGCAGATATTGCACTACTTAGAAACTTTGAGACCTCAACAGTTACTAGCACAGATGATATGCACTGCTTTTAGGTCATCATTGGATACTTTAAACCTCACCTCATATGGCAATCTAAAACATATGAAAACAAGAATTGGGCAGCTTTATCTGACGATAGCATCAACTTTGAAACCTTTGACAGGTAATGCCTTTTTATATAATTGTTGAGAGTATAACACATTTTTTCTCAAGCCTTTCCTGTATTATTTGCTGTAAAGACTGGTGGTCTTTCTTTTTGATATTTCGGTTCAGGTTATTGTTTTGCTCTCAATTGTTTTATTACTTAGATTACTTGAGGCTTTTGTTCTTCAGGTACTTGAAAAGAGGTTTTCACGTACGTGTTTTCATTCTTCAAGTAGATGGAGGAATTTGGTGGGTATGTCACATGCAGAACCGACACAAGTTGGTTGGAGTTGGTCAGGTGCTTCAAATGTTTTATGTGAGATGAAGATTTCCTTGAAAGTTGAGGGCAAGTGTTTATAGATGAAGAAAGAGAAGAAAACAGGGTGATTGCTTGAGGCTATTCACATCCATCATATTAAAAAAACACTAACAATTACAAGGAATAGAGATAAGCCCCCTTACAAACACGGACACCCACAATCCCTTGTTGGCCATCCATCTCTAATAACAGTATCGGCTTATGTCCCCCTCCAAAAAATTGGCCATAAGAATGCCTGAATCCAAGGAAATTTTCATTTCTAGAATGAATAGGACCACTGTTGAAGCTTCCCTAGAAGGAATTGTGTGAAGATGCTTCAATCAAAAGGATGCTAACCCAAAGTTGCTTGGCAAACTGGCATGAAAAGAATAGATGTTAAGGTCTAAGCTAGGATTCATGCAAGACATATATGAATATGGTGAGAACCGTTGATAGGCCTTGGTCACAAGTCTCTCTCTCTCCTCAATAGCCATGTGAAAATCTCAACTTTAGAGAAGTCTTAGCCTTCCAAATATGATGGCAATCCCAAGAAGCGCATCATCCATTTTGACCAAAGGTGTGCACCAGCAATGACAAGCAAATTGAAGAAGGAAAGCATTACCCTCCCACTCCCCATCCATCCATCTCAATATTGCATGGCTGGAAATTTGCTTAATCCTCTTTTGCTACAAGAAATCCAAGTCTTGCACTCAAACAAATTCCCCATGAAAATAGGTGGCCAAGATCCAACCATGGCCAAACTCTCAATAATCAAAGTCTATAAATTGAAAATAGAGTCCTATAACTGCTTTATAGAGTTGGGTTGGAAGAATTACATACTAAAACCATTAGGGAATAAAAATAGCAAATTTGAAAAGAAAACAGCTAATACTCTCAATCCTAATTAAAATAAGCCTATAACTAACTAAATCCTATAACACCCCCCCCCCCCCCCCCCCCCCACACCAAATTGGAGCATGGAAAACATGCACCTAACTTACAAGTAGGAAACAAAACAAGCTTTCCTCCAATAAAACTTCGTTTGGTTGGAGAAGCAAGTACGTAGTTAGAAGTAGTCACCTCAAACCAATGGAAAGTCTTCTCCCTAGGAGAAGAAAAAAATTGGGAAGAGACATGTTGGTAGGAAATAGGAGGCAAGCAAGAGACGATCCCAAGGAGAAGACTCACGCAGTCAAGGCTTAGCCGCAAAGAAACACCTAAGAGGTGCAAAAAATTTGGCAAGGTAGTAATAGTGAGCACAAGACTTGTGCAACAACAACAGTAGAGGAGGGCTTACTCTTCAGTAGAGGTGCTAATTTCCTATTGGAAAAAAAAAATCCTATTTTCAATTAGAAGTTCGAGGTGCCCACAGGGGGGGGGGGAGCCCCTTATGGTACAATTCATTTGCGTCAGAGGGCAATCCACGTGCTTGTGCGCACACGAGGTGATGGAAACATCGACATGTTGATTGATGAGAAGGCAAAGAAGTTAGCAGCAATAGCAACTAAGGGTGTACACGAGTCAGATTGGGACTCAACCTAAACCCAACTTACGGTTTGCTGGTTGGGATTTTTCCAACCCAACCTGTTACACTAACGGACTCAACCCATAAAATCAAGTCAGGTTGAACGAGTTGTTGACTAGTCAAAGTTTATGTTTATTTCCTAAATGCTTCCTATGTCTTTCATTCTTAATAACAAAAAAAACTCACAAATAACTTGTATCTTATAAAAAATGAATTAAATAAGTAAAAACATGTATTTTATACACCTTAGGGGAGATTATGAGGGAATGTCGAGGGAGGGTGCTTGTGAGGGAGCACGGAAGGGGAGGTGATGGAGCTCATGAATGGCGTAGGCTTCTTTCCACTATTTGCTTTAGGTTTAGAATGAGAGGCCATGTTGCTGGGAGTATCATGATCCAATTGTATACCTTTTCTGCAAAGGTGTTAGGCATTGTATGACTTCTTGCTCAAGGAGGTTGACGTCATCCCCACTTCCATCTGCAGACCTGACTCCACCTCTGGGGGATTTGCCTTCAATAGAGATGGAGGCTCCATAGTCTCCACTTTCGGGATCTCTTGACTCTATGCTCTGCTCTTCCTTAGTGGGGATTTTTGTTCGGGGTCTGGCCTCATTGGGAGAGGTCAAGAGTTTTTTTTTTTTTTTTTCTGGCCTTAATCTCATATCGAAGGAATGGAAGTTAGCTTCCTTTGATTTTGATTGGGTGCTACTCTTCAGGCTGCACTTAAGGGACCTTGATAGGTTAAGGTTCATGGAGTCAGAGGTTAGTGGTGTTTTGATTAGGTGGAGGCCCCCATCTGATCATGATGGAGCATTAAAGGTGTGGAAGGAAAAATAGTTCATCACTATCAAAAGAAACCCTAAGCTCTCTTTTATATTAGAAAGGTTTGGGTAAATTACATAGTCATCCAAGAAAGGCACAAAAATGACAAATATATCCCTAGTCTCAACACTCCCTCTCAAGTTGGGGCGTAGATATCAACAAGACCCAACTTGTTGCACAGAAAAGTAAACCGCTTCTTCAGAGCGTTGGTGAATAAGTCTTCCAACTGAAGCTCGGAGGAGACTTAGGGAATCTTCCCTGTAAGGATCGCATCACAAATAAAGTGGCAATCTACCTTGATATTCTTGGTTCTCTCATGAAAAACTAGGTTTGAGGCAATATATGTGGCTGACTTGTCACATAGAAGTGGAACTAGCATAGCGGCCTGAACGCCTAAATCATGTAGAAAGGTAACAATCCATATAATCTCATAAGCAGCTTAGGCCATTGCTTGATACTCAGCTTCTGCACTAAAATGAGCAACAATGCTATGTTTCTTGCTCCTCCCATAAGGTTCCCCCCAAGATAGACTGCAAAACCTGAAGTAGAGCGCCTGCCATCCACAGACCCAGCACAATCTACATCAGAGTAGGCAAGAATGCCTAGACTGCCACTATCTCTATAATATAGCCCTATGCCTGGTGACCCTTTGAGATACTTAAGAATGAGGCAAATCTCATGCCAGTGATTCTATCGTGGTATTTGCATAGGCTGGCTCTGCTCACTGCGAAACTAATATCAAGCCTCGTGATAGTAAGATATAGTAGGCGTGCTACTGTGCTATGATATCGGGTGACATCTTCAAATAGCGGATCGTCCTCATCAGAAGAACCTGTAGACATAGGCTCAACAGGTATAGCAGAAGGCTTGGTCCCCGGCAAACCAGCCTCCTCAAGAATTTGCCGTGTGTATTGTTACTGTCTCTGTGACAAGGAAAAACATGATCCTTGTTTGACGGCTTCAATTCCTAGAAAATATCTAAGATCACCTAACTCCTTTGTGACAAAGGTAGACTATAAAAAGGATTTGGTCTGAGCAATCCCTTTCTTATCATCACATGCAAGAATCATATCATCAACATAAACAACCAGAATAACTACACAAAGAGGATCACCATACCTAGTCTTCCTGATGAAGACAGAGTAGTCAGAAGTATAGCGTTTGAACCCAATTTTCTCAACCTTAGAGCTAAGCTGCTTAAACCAGGCACGAGGACTCTGCTTCAGGCCATATATGGACTTCCTCGGGCAGCAAACAAGTTCCCCCTAACTATTGTAACCTGGTGGTTGACCTGTGTACACCTCCGCAGATAAGTCTCCATACAAAAAGACATTTTTAATATCAAGCTGAGATAAAGACCATCCTCTGACAACTACTACAAACAGAAGGATCTTGATGGAAGCAATACGAGCTGCAGGAGAAAAGATCTCAAGATAGTCTATCCTATAAGTCTGAGTGAAGCCTTTGGCCACTAGCCTGGCCTTGTATCTGTCCACGGTCCCATCAACTCTATACTTGATGATGTAGACCCATCTGCAATCAACCATTGTTGCATTTGGAGGACAAGGTACAAGATCCCATGTCTTTCGTGACTACAAGGCCAGCATTTTCTCATCCATCGCTGCACTCCACCTGAAGTCCTGAGAAGCCTGAGTAAAATCTCTGGAGATAATAGTGATGGCGATAGTGGAAGCAAACTGACGAACACCATTCTCTAGATGGACAACCCCTGTATACTGTGTAATAGGGTAGAGAGTACATGCTCTACTAGATCTCCTCGGAATTGGCTGCTCCTCTGTAGTTGAACTATTCTCATCTTTCAGAATAGGACATGGCACTGCATTTGGTGAAGTTTGTGGCCATCGGTGATAAACCTGTGTCTCCTCCAAGGCAGACTGAATAGAAGTTTCTTCTTTTGAGAAATAAGGGACTTTCTCAAAGAAGGTGTCATCTACATCAATAACATACCCCCTACGAACTGGATCATAGTACTTGTATCCCTTCTGTGTCCTAGAATATTCAAGGAAGACATATTTGGATGCTCGAGGAGAAAACTTGTACCGATTGCCATATGCCTGAACAAAATAGGTGTACCCAAAGACTCTTAGTGGAAGAGTAAACGGCTTGTCACAATCTAGATAGATGACCTGAAATGGAATCTGCCCCCCAAGAATTGAAGAAGGGACTCTATTAATCAAATAGGTTGTAGTAAGTATGGCATCCCCCCAGAGCTTTTTAGGAACCTTCATATGGATCATCAAGGTCCTAGCAATGTCTAGGAGGTGTCGAAGCTTACATTTAGCCACTCCATTCTACTGAGATGTGTGAGTATAAGAAGTTTGCTGAATAATGCTCTTGGAAGATAAGAGGCTCTGAACATCTCACTGCATATATTCCAAGGCATTATCACTGCGAAAAACTTTGACTGTACTAGAGTATGGAGTCTGAACCTTTGACAAGAACTGTTGAATAAACTGTGGTATCTTTGGGCATGTCTTCATTAAGAGGATCCAAGTCAGGCGGCTATGATCATCCACAAAAAAGAGTATAGTACTGATGTCCTCCTGAGGTAAGAACTCTAGATGGTCCCCAAACATCACAATGCACAAAGGAAAAAGGAACATCACTCACCCCATCAACTCTTCATGGGTAAGTACTCTTGTGGTGCTTTCCAAGCTGGCAGTCCTTGCACTGCAAAGTCAAGGAATCTGGCAATCCAAGGTACATCCGTTGATTCTTCAGTGACGGGTGTCTAAGCTCCTATGCCATAGCCAAGGATCAAAGGCTATGGACACAGACTCGGGAAACAATCTAGGTGTGTCTAGGTAATAGAAACCATCTCGCTCTATACTCCTATCAATAATCTCTTCCGTCTGTCGATTCTGAAAATAGCAATGATCCTCATTAAACACTACACGACATCTGTGGTCCTTGCAGATACAACTCACGGATAACAAGTTCATGGGAAACTCTGGAGCACAATGAACCTCTCTGATCATCATCTACTGGGAGGTGTGCACACTTCCCACGACCATAATCGAAGATGTGGCTCCATTAGCCACTCTAACATCGCGGATTTTGCGTGGCCTCGCGGGATTCTCCAATCTCTTCATATCCACTATGAGGTGTATGGAGGCATCGGAGTTCACAACCCAAACTCCTTTGGCCCCTATCTTCTTCTTTGATCCTTCTTGGACTGCACACGCACGCCCCTGTTGGATTGAAATAAGCCCTCTAATTAGTCCAATGATGTCTATTTTGCACTAGAGGACTCATCGTGTTAGGGATAAGAGACTCCATCAACCATGGCGAGAGAAGACTCATCACCATGCATACTAGGCGTGAGAGAAGACTTATAACGCTTCTCAAAAAATCACCAGCAAGAGACTGGTAAACCGGCCAGACCAGCATGCCAGCGAGGGAGGAGGCTAGCAAATGGACGGCGACGACGTTGGACCTGCCGATGGTGCTGCCAACAGCTATGGTAAGGAGTTCAAGGGTGACGGCAGTGTTAAGAGAAGTTTCTCCTATGTTGCTGCTGCTGCCTCCTTGATTTGATCTTGATTCTTTCATTGAATCACCATCTAGTTGGTGATTCAATCATGTTTTTAGGGTGGGTGTTTGGTGGGATATCGGAACACCGACCTAGGACCGTTACTCTGATACCATGTGGAAGGAATAATAGTTCATCACTATCAAAAGAAATCTTAGTCTCTCTTTTATATTAGAGAGGTTTGGGTAAATTACAATCATCGAAGAAAGACACAAAAATTACAAATATATCCCTAGTCTCAACAAAAGGCTAGGCCACCTTTGAAGCTAAAGGTTTATTTTCACATTCGGGGAATTTTGTTATATTTGTGTACCTCAGGAGTTGTTGAGAGTGTTTGTACTTCCTTTGCAAGGTTGAAGAGGTTCTAGTTTAAGGATTGTTGAGGGCGACATTTCTTCCATAGATGTCGTAGGGGAGCTTCTTGTGGGTCAAGAGATCCCTTGATTGGCAGTTCTTAGGCATGGAGCTTCTTCTTGGCTCATCTCTTTTGAGATGAGTAGGAACATTTCGATCCAGTGCAGTTTCATAGAGGTTGTGGAACCATTCATCAGACATCTTGTGCCCGTACTTCCCAATACAATGGTGTTGTTAAGCTCAAGCTTTGTCATATTCTTAATGTAGCCCTCACTTTACTTATTGCTATGAATTCCTTTGGGCATTTTTAGGGGGGTCCTTTACCCTGTTCTGAATGGAAATACCCCTTCTTGCTTTTATAGCATGATACTAATCTCTTTGCCTTACCATTGCGGATTTTTGCATGCATATGCTTTGTTCATGTATCTGGGGTTGCTGATAAGCTCTACCCTTGATTTGTCAAGTATGTTTCTGGGATAATCCAGATATTAGAAATGGTATCGTTATTTTGATCTTGTAGGAAATAGGTAGTATGTGTATGCAGAGGTTTCCTTCTTGAGTAGGTGCCTTTCTACTCAGATGAAGGCTCTTCTGCCCCTTTGTTGGTTCACCCACAACTGAGTGTTGCCATAAAGACCCCATGTATGCCCCTTTGTTGTCTATCCAGGTTGAGGTTCATGTGGAAAGACCATTTGATCCATCTTCCTCATTAGCATTTGATTCTGATGCTCCTACTCAACAGTTAAAGGAGTTGCTCATAGTTGGAGAAAATGACAAATCTAATTCTCAAATGAAACCCTACACTTCTTTATATAGTTAGAGAAATTGGGAAAATTACATCATAAGTCCAATAGGACAAAAAAAAACATAACATACCACTCCAATAATGATAAAAGATAATTATAGTGCTCTACCAACACTCTTCCTCAAGCTAAAGCATATATATCAATGATGCTTAGCTTGGAACAACACTTATCAAAAGCGGATCTTGCAAGGGGCTTTGTGAATGTCTGCAATTTGATCTTCAGAAGGTACAGATGTAGTGTAATGATTCCATGCTGTATCAAGTCTCTGGTATAGTGGCAATCAACCTCAACATGCTTTGTCCACTCATGGAACATTAAGTTGTTTGCAATATATGTAGCAGCACGATTATCACACCTCATCTTCATTGGTCCCTCTACTTGAACAGGGAGATCATGTAGTATTGATCTAACCCAGACCATCTCTGTAGCTATTTAAGCCATAGCCCTGTATTCTGACTCTGCACTAAACTTGGATACCGCTTGCTGCTTCTTGCTTCTCTAGATCACTAAGTTTCCTACCACATAAGTATAGAACCCAATTGTTGACTTCCTGTCTACCATACACCTTGCATAGTCGGCATCAGAATAACCAACAACACTCATAGGTGTGCCCCTTTGAAATAAGATACCTCTGCGAGGTGCTTTCTTCATGTACCTAAGCACCTGTATAGTAGCATCCCAATGTTGCCTGGTTGGTTTGACCATAAACTAGCTGACTTTCCCCACTACAAGGGAAAGATCTTGACGTGTAATAGTAGGATACAATAACTTACCAACCAATTGCTTATAAGATCTACTATCTACAGGCAAAGACTTAACATCATACAGGTGTCCGTTGGGATCCATAGGTATATTAGCAGGTTTGGACCCCTTCATTCCTGATTCCTACAAGATATCAATGGTATATTTGCGCTGATTAAGAACAATGCCCTATCTACTGTGTGCCACTTCAATCCCAAGAAAGTATCTGAGTTCACCCAGATCCTTCATCACAAAGGCATCAACCAGCTTCCTTTTCACCTTAGCTATCCCAGCAAAGTCATCTCCAATAAGGATCAGGTCATCCATATAGACAAGAAGTACAACCACTCCTTTGCTCTTCCTGACAAACAAAGAGTGATCAGCAGATGACCTTATAAGTCCCATGATTTGTGCCTCCTCTGAGAGTCTCTAGAACCAAGCTTTCGGGCTTTACTTCAATTCATAGATGGCTTTCTTCAATCTGCATACATACTCCCCCTTAGTCTCAAACCCAGGAAGTTGTTACATATAGATCTCCTCCTGAAGATCTCCATACAAAAAAGCGTTCTTCACATCCAACAAATGGAGAGACTAGTCATAGTGAGCAGCTACAGACATCAAAATCCGAACAGTAGATAGTCGAGCAATAGGAGAGAAGGCATCAAAGAAATCTACCCCATATGTTTGGGTAAATCCCTTTGCCACCAGTCTCGCCTTATAGCAAGATATCATGCTATCTGAGTTGTATTTGACAACAAATACCCAACGGCACCCTACTGTTCAGGCATGAGGAGGCAAGGTGGTCAGGTCCCACATCCCTCTAGAGCGTAGAGCAGCTATCTCATCCTCCATGGCTCGATGCCATTTTGGATCCAGCATGGCCTGCTGATGAGAGATAGGAACATACATTGCAAAGAGAGCAACTGTGAAAGTGGCAAATGAACTGGCAAGATTGGTACAGAGACTGTCTGTACAATATGGTACTGGGCACAACTGCATGGAGCCTTTTGAATAGCAATTGGAAGATCGAGATCCTCTTCAACATGCTCAGTAGCAGTAGGAGTAGACGACTCATCAGAGAAACTTGCACAAGCATCACTAGGACAACTCACGTCAGTATCAATCCATACCTAACAAGGGGAGGAGACATGTGGCTGAGGTGGTGGGGGGGTTTGTTCTTCTTGCCATGCATGCTATTTGTATATCACAAGTAACCTATAAACCTAAGTGATCTCAGCCTTCTTCCTCATAGGAGTCTTTGTGGTAGTGATATCCTCACTATGTATAACGGGGATCTGTTCCAAGGAAACTGGTGGAACAGGCATCGGAGCCAAGCCTCCTTCAAATGTCACTTGATGACCATCTGTAGAAAAGCAAGGAATGGGCTCAGGAAATGTGACATCTGCAGTCACATAATACTTCTTACCACGGGGGCATAGCATCTGTATCCTTGTTGGGTGCTACTATAACCCAGAAAGACACACTTCACTGCTCTTGGAGCCAACTTGTCCCTGCCAGGTCTAAGAATGTGAACAAAGACTACACAGCTGAACACCTGAGGTGGGATAGTAAATAAATCCTTCTCAGGATAGAGGACTTGCCAAGGAACTTGTTCTTGTATAGCTGGGTTGGGCAACTTGTTAGTCAAATACCATACAGTTAACACTGCATCTTCCCAATACACTTGTGGCACAATATGCTGTATCAATAGTGTCCTAGCCATATCAAGCATATAACGGTGCTTTCTTTCCACTACACCATTTTGTTTCGATGTATGGGGACAGGATGTCTGGTTAACAATCCCAAGATATTTGTAAAAGGCCGCCAACTTAGATGTACAGAACTATCGAGCATTATCAGATTATACAGTCTTCACAATAGTAGAAAACTGTCTATATTTGTAAAATAAATGTTTCAATCAAAGATCCAACATCAGATTTATTTTTCAAAAGAAATAACCATAACATCATGTAAAAATCATCCACAATAAGTAGATAAAATCTATGACCAAGTCTGTTTGAGACTCGAATAGGACCCCATATATCCATGTGCAGTAAATCAAAGATAGCAGCAGAACTCTGAGAAGAACTAGAAGGAAAATTGGCTCTGTGATGCTTTCCCAACTGACATGCATTACACAAAGTCTCTGTAGCTGGCGAGATATGAGGAATGACGCGTCGAAGCCTATCCAGTGAAGGGTGCCCAAGACGACGATGCCACTAAAGAGATATTCCAGCACTAAATGCAACCTCGCCCTGACACGTAGTTGCAAATATAGTCTGGATCAGGCGATGCACACTCCCTCCTCATGTCCACCACCAATCGTCCTCCTTGTGAGTTTATCCTGAAAGATACATCCCAACTCATCAAATATTGCACGACAGTGCAAGTCTTTTGTAATCCTACTTACAGACAAAAGGCTAATCGGAAATTCTGGAACAAAAAGCATTAGATAGAGTCAGTACAGGAGTTACTGCCACATCTCCTCTGCCATGAACCCTGCACTGCCTACCATCTACTACCTGCATAGATCTCCCTGAGGGAACATCATGAACCTGTCTAAAACATGTCTCATCCCCACTAAGATGCTGAGATGCACCTGAATCCACCAACCACAAGGCACTATCAGTGCTACCAAACCTATAAGCAGAAGTTATACCTGAGGTGGCCAAGGCGGCAGTATCAACAGCAGTAGTGGTCTCCTAGGTCAACTGGGAGAGGTGCTGGACCACAGCATCATAGTCTACACGGGACACCATGTCGCTCACCTCCTCTGAAGAAACAACCTGGTTGGCCATGGGAGGTCGACCATGCTTCGTCTTGTAAGAGGCCTCTGAATGGCCAATCTTCCTGCAATGCGAGCAAATGGTAGAAGGTCTACCACTCGTACCCCAACCACCATGCCTTCTCCCCTTAGTAGATGGAGCGCCATGTCCTCCACGTGCAACAACAGCAAGCACAGGGGTTTGTCCAATCTCTGACATGGATGGCTTAACAACCACTCTGCTCACACGACTATAAGCCTCCAGAGATGAAGGCTCAGCCAGAGTAAGAATCCAGGACTTAGCAGCCTCATAATTAGGTCCAAGTCCATCAAGAAACTGTAGGACAACATACTCCTTCCTATGTGCCCTCTGAGTGGCACAAGTATAGACAAGTCAACAGGCATTGTACTTCTCAAGGAGCCCCTTTAGAGTGACATAGTACTGTGAAAGAGACTGGCTCTCTTGTTTGAGACTACCAATGTGATAGTGAATCTTAAATACTTTGCTAGAATTCTTCTCATGAGAATATGTGTCATGTAGAGAATCACACATCTCTTTGGCAATCTTGTAATACATAATCCCATCACTAATCTGAGGCTCAATTGAATTCATGATCCAAGCACGAATCATTGAATTATCTTTTTTCCACGTGGCATTCTTCTTTGTTTTATCTTGTGGCTCCAACTCCAATAGTAGGTGTTTCTTATCATGCCCCTCAACAGTCATGAGGAACATCTGAGACCATCTAGCATAATTAACCTTGTTCAACTTGGTGATAGGAACAAAGAAAGGAGATTTGTAACCCCCCTTGTTTGTAGCGATAACCGATGACACTTCCGAAGAATCAGAGGAGGCCATCGTGCCTTAGGATCGCCAGAAGATTCACAGATGTGATCTGAAATTGATATTCAGATCTGAAAAATCGCGTAACTAGAGAAAGGTGATCTCTTGAACATGAGATCTAAGATCGAAAGACCCTAGATGACATCCCAAGAGTCATAAGCATCCCTTGGATCACAACTTAGCGCATGTTAGGGTATGGGGAATACCCTAACAGCGCGTCCACAGGGTGGTACGTCTCCTTTCCAGCAAGGGAATCACGCCACCAGCCCTTCTACCTATTGCACATGGTAGGCAGAAGAGAGATCAGGGCTACAGGAAGTGGCACGATCTGCAGGAGAGGCAGAGGCTGCGCAGTAGGCGGTGCGATTTGTCGGAAGTGACGCGATTTGTCGGAGGCAGCATGCTGCAGGCAAGCAGCGGCATCCAGAGGCAGCTTGAGGCGGCTTACTATGGTCAGTAGTCATCGGCAGCAAGCAGTAGAGCCTACTGCGATTGCAGTGGCGACCTGAGGGCCTCGCGATGACCCGCTAAAGCCAGCGGAAAGAGGGAGCTCGCCTGCGAAGACTCCTGAGGGTGTCAACCAAGGAGATTAGGGTTTTGGTGGAGGGGTACAGAGGCTTATAAGGGGTGGGATACCAAAACGTCGATCTAGGATCGCCACTTTGATACCAAGTCGGAGAAAATGACAAATCTAATTCTCAAATGAAACCCTACACCTCTTTATATAGTGAGAGGTGTTGGGAAAATTACATCATAAGTCCAATAGGACAGAAAAAAACATAACATACAACTCCAACAATAATAAAAGATAACTAGAGTACTCTACAAACATTCATTTCTCTTAAAAAGGCAGTAAGAAGTTGTATTTTACATCCTATATCTCCTTACAATGTTGTTGATCTTCTAAGTCTTGTTTTACAGAAGTTCTCCACAACTTTTTGTGCCTAGGATCCAGGTTGGCAACAGGACATGAATAAGGATATGACAGCCCACGCTGCATAAAGCACTTGGGAGTTGACCAACCTTCCTAATGGAGCAACAGTGGTTGATTGCAGATGGATTTATACTGTTAAGTAAAAACTAGATGGGACAACCGACAAATTGAAGTCCAGGTTGGTTGCCAAAAGCTGCACTCAGACTTATGTAGTTAACTACTTTGATATCTTCTCTCCAGTAATGCACCTCAACTTTGTTCGTGGCCTTTGTACCAACTTGACGTAAAGAATGCCTTCTATATGGAGACTTGCAAGAGGAAGTATCCATGATCCAACCATCAGGCTATGTGGTTGAGGGAAAGATTTTTCATCTACAAAAGGCAATATATAGCCTGAAACATAGTCCGAGAGCATGGTTTGAGAGGTTCACTGGGGAGATTCAGAAGAGTGGCTTTCTTAGATCTACTTTTGATTACTCTGGCTTTTGAAATCAGGTGTTGTGATTTTAGCAGTTTATGTTAATATAGTTCTTACAAGGGATGATGTCATCGAGACTTAGGAGACTAAGGACTTCCTACAAACTACTTTTGTTACATAGGACTTGGGCACCTTGAGATACTTTCTAGGCATTGAGGTTACCAGAAACTCCCATGGAATGGTTCTTTTAGAGAGGAACTATGTTTTAGAACTCCTCGAAGAGACTGGCTAGCTTGGGGCTAAGCCTTCTTTCATTCTAGTGGAACCACAGGGGTGACAAAGTGAAAAACGTGATCCATTGTTTGAAGACAAGAAGAGGTACCGAAACATTGTAGGTAAGCTTCTGCATGTTACTGTGAACCATGCCAGATATTAATTTTGCAGTCAACAGAGCAAGTCAATAATGGAGAATCCTTGCTATAGCCATTACTAGGTTGTCTTATCTTCAAGTACCTTAAAGAGAATCTTGGAAAGGGCCTCTATATGAAGAACAATGTGCATGTAGATCTCTATTCGTATTCTGATGTAAACTATGCAGGGTCTGTGGAGGATAGGAGATCTAATAAAGGTTATACTACCTTTCTTAGTGACAATCTTGCTACATGGCGAAGTAAGAAGTAAACAGTAGTTGCCAAATCTAGTATAGAAGTTGAGTACCGTAGCGTGGCTCATACAACATGTGAGGTTATGTGCCTTATACACTTCTTAGATGATCTAGGGATCCAGGTTCCTCTTCCTGTGGTTATTTTTTGTAACAATCACTAAGCCACTTTCATAGCCTTTAATCCTGATTTCCATGAGCACACCAAACACATTAAGGTGGATTGCCATTTTGTCACAGACATGATCACTACGGGGAAGGTATGCACATCTATTACTGCATTGGAGGAGCAGATTGCAAACATCTTCACAAAAGCACTCTCTCGGAGGCACCGTGATTTTTACCAAGTTAGGTATGCATGATATATATTCTCCAACTTGAGGGGGAGTGTTAAGAGTTATTGTAATTGGGATCTTTATGTTATTTATGGTTTCTTATTGGGTTTTTCTTGCACTTTACCCGACGCCTTTTTCTATATAAAGTGGGCTAGGGTTTCTTTTGATGATTAAGACATTCTATTTCCTTCCAATAGACCCTAAAAAGGTGAGCAAAATATGTACACCCAAAGATCCACCGGTAAGCTGAAGAGTTTAGAATTAAGTTGTAGGATCTTGAAAGGTCTCTTTCCTTTAAGAATAGAGGAAGGAACCTTGTTTATAAAGTATGTGACAGTAAGAATGGCATCCCACAAAAAATGTTTAGGTACCCTCATAGCAATGAGAAGGTCGGAAAAACATCAAGAATGTGGCAAAGTGAGAGGTATAAGCATAAGATATTTGGTGAATGGTGCCATTATGAATAAGAAAATCCTAGAAATCACATTGCATGATCTCAAGAGCATTATCATTGCGGAAAATTTTAATAATGGTAGAATAAAAAGTTTGAACTACAATCATCAACAAAAATGAAAATATAATAGAACCCAGACCCTCTACTAATACAACAAGATCCCCATACATCACAATGAACTAGATAAAATTGAGGACTCTAACTATTTCCCCTGGATAGAAAAGAAACTTTGTGGTGTTTCCAAATTGACATGCGTCCTAGTTAAAGGAATCTAGAGCAGTGGAATTCTAGAAAATCTAGCAAAGCCTAGCAACAAAAGGTTGACCAAGATAGCGATGTCAAAGTTCAAGAACGAAAGAGATAGAAAGAGTACTACAATCGTAGCAATGTCAAGGTAGTATAACCCATCATTTTCAACCCCTGTACCAATCTCTCTCTTGTCTAGATGTCCTGAAAGAAAGCATGGTGCTCATCAAATATCACATGACATTTCAAATCCTTGCATAATTTACTAATGAATAATAAGCTTAATGAAAACTCAAAACATTTGATAGTCGAAGAGTAGATGTAAAATCGACGTCACCAACAATAGAAATGGGGGACTATGAGCCACTAGTTAATATGATCGAAGTGATACCAATAGATCTACGTAAAGAGGTAAGACTATCTTTCTGACCAATGAGGTGGTTTGATGCACCAGAATCAACCATGTGGGAAGAGGATGTTGTGGCCAGATTAGTATTAGTACTTGCAACCTTAGCATAGGAAGTAGAATTACTGTGGCTTTGTGAATGCAATGGTCTATTGAATAAGCTGCATCAGATGTGCATAATCCTTTATAGACAATGACATTTGAGGTGTAGTAGTAACAAGAGAGGTGTCCTGGTCAACAACAAAATTAGCTTAGGTAGGCTTCCCATACTTCTTCCAATATCGCTCAAACGAATGCTTAGTCCGCTTACAATGAAAACATGACTCATAAGCTCATCGTTGTCCATGGACTCGTCCTTTGCCTCCATGTCCACTAGAAGCACCAAAGGTAGATGTCTCTGTAGTCGGAGCAGACTGAGAAGCGAGTGTTACAATAGTAGTTGTATCAATAGCAATCTTCTGGAGTCTCTCGTAGCTAATCTCTAGATTAAAGATAGTCTCCAGTGCTAGAATCTAATCTCTAATAGACTTGGATCTAAGGCTCAAGCGATTCAAGAACCTGTAGACCTACCACATTTGGCATTAGGCAGTCTGAGTATCATAGCAAGATGGGTGAAAAACATTTAGCTCCTCGTTAAGTGCCTCTATCTGAGTATAATAGTCAACTAATGAGCTTAACCCTTAACCAGTAGACTAGATCAGACCATATAGATATTAGCCAAGCAGGCATGATTGGACTTCTGTGAAAACTTCTTGGCCAAGCTATCCTCAATCTCCTTGGATGTCTTCTTGTACAAAAGGTTTGGAGTAATCTGAGGTTCTATATTGTTCATCATCTAGTTCATGACAAGATAATTAACTTGTTCCCACTTCTTCTAACCTCCTATGAAGATCTTAAATGCCTAGGATTGGAGAAGATAGTTTTGGATGCCATTAAGTTTTATAGAGATGCCTTGAATCGTGATAGCAATAGAGGAAGCCAGCGGCTTGGGCTTCAATAGACGAGAATCCTGATGTAAGGATACAGAAACTGAAGGAGCAATAGCAGTACTCAATCTCTTAGAAATGTGCAGTGCATCAATACACGCAGGAAAAAGCGCATACAACGATGCATAGTAGGGTACTTGAGTGTACAAGAAGATCTCACATATGCATGTTGAGAGAATTGTATGTAGTGGTCAGTTAGTCCTACATCGTGTAATGTGGAGTGTTGTGTGTAATGGCTTATAAATAGACATGTATCCCCCACTTATTCTTTTAAGAAGATCAATAGAAAAATCAGCCCTGTTAAGGGCCTTCTCTCGTGGTTTTCTCCCCGCTCTTCGTGAGTGGAGTTTCCACGTAAACCTAAGTGTTTTTATCATTGTTTATCCTTTGATATTTATTGGAGAATGTGGGATGGTTTTAATATCACATCATGATTTGTGGGAATGTGGAGTGTGTGGTGGCCTCTAAATAGACTTATACCCCTACTTATTTTTTCGCGAAGAATAACAAAGATACACATGCCCATAGGGTGCTTCTCCTGTGGTTTTCTCCTTACTCTTCGTGAGTAGGGTTTCTACGTAAACCCAAGTGTTCCTTTGATTGTTTTTATGCTTTTGATATCTTGTTATTATGCTTCCACATTATTTATCTTATTCAAATATATTATTTATGCCTCTGCTTATTCATAGTATTCAACTGTAGACACACACTCACACTCAAGTAGAAGCATGCATGCACGACGACACACAACAATAGGAGAGGCAGCAATGACCACCTACCTAGGGTAGCCTCTTGAGTAGGAGGTCGCAATGGCCTTCCTAGGGCAGCCCCACATGCAGAAAGGGTGGTGGCAATCTACCTAGGACAGCCCCCCACATGGCCTAAGGCACAACGGTGGTGGTCGTGCAGGGTGGCGGTGTGACAGGCAAACAACTGGCAGGTGAATGATGGGTTGCGGCCATTGGTGGTGGGCAACTAGATGAAGGTGCTAGATCATGTGAATTATGCTATACACATACTTTGAGATCTAAATGTGAAGATTTGAGGTACAAACCACAAGAGATCCTCAAGGACGGGGATTGAGAAATTGGTGCTGAGCATACTAGTCTCCCATACAGGTCATGTCAAAGTCTTGGAATAGATGATTATGGATCAATAAAGTGGTTACAATTCTTGTTATTGATGAAAAGAAATCTACCCCTCTTCATGTAGAGGAAATCAAATTAAATCCTAGTGATAACATAACAAAATAAGAAATCATAACTCTTAAGAAACTTATTCCTATTTCTAATATTATGTCCAACAATCATAAACTGGATTAGCTGCAGTTGATGGTTTTAAAAGCCAATAGGAGAAGCCCAATAATTGAGGGACTGTTTTTCATCAAATGAAGAAGGTTGAGCAAGCTATAGCGGAGAAAAAGCAAGTAAGCCAGCTAACTTTGGGCACCCTTTCGGCCAGAGAAAGCAATAGCAACAAAAGAAAGGAAAGGGTCCATGAAGCTGCTGCACTCACCCACCATGCAACAAGTTTGGCATCTACCACTACTATAGAAGGAAATCCACTGAAGATAACCATGCCTCCTCCCGCCAGGATGCGGAATGGCCAAGAGCTGACCCTTTTGTTTATCTAATCTAAACAAGAGCAGGGTTACAAGAACAATTGTCAATGGAAAAATCACCTTCACATTTGGTTTAGAAAGCACTTTTTTTCATTTCATTGATCAATAGAAGAGACCCCCCCCCCCCCCCGCCCGAAAAAGCCACGCTATTCTTTTTTTGGGGAGTCTCATAGCAATGTGTGTTCTTGCATGCAACCGTTGGCTTTCTCCATGATTTGTTGGAAAAAAAAAAAGCCTTCTACCATTCTCAAATTCATTCAACCACAGGGGATTGCCCACATGATGAGGAAATCTGCAAGCATTCTAGGCTAGGCACCTCAGTGATTCCTCCAACAGGTTAATATGGGGTAGTGGACTTAGGCTAAGCCTTACAACCAAGGTCCCAAAGGGGGTGGGTTCAGCAACAAAAGAACATCAATGACTGCGCACAGAAAGGGAAAACTACTCTTCCATGGGGGTGGATGGGCCTATTTTTGGAGTAGGCCACGGGTAAAACCACAATAAGGTGATAATATGGGGAATGACCCAATGTTGTCAAGAAGAGAACCTCAGTGGACATGCTATATTCAAATCATTCTTAAAGAAATTCTGTTAAGTATAAACTGTAAAGACAACATTGTAGTAGATTAAACTAAGTTTGTTTAGTTTTGTTCTCAGATTGATGCAATTTTAGATTATTCCCAAGTTTTCCAGTGCTGGAAAGCCATTGAGTCATTGACTTGCCCGTCTTGCAGTTTCTCCTAAGATGATGTAGGGGACTTGTTTTCTGGATATACTGTTACCTTGGTTAAACAACAATGGTTATTTTCCAGTAAATTGTGGAGCTTTTACAGCACATATGGACAGATGGAGGGCAGGTGCACCCCACTCAAGGTTCCCCATACAAGCATTCAGTAAAATGTCAAGGACAACCCCCTAGCGAAAAAAACCTACAGTCTAAGAATATTGAAATAAATGTCAGTAAAAAAATGATTTTTCCCCGACCAAAGTCCCCATCCTGTGTCCATGGCTCCTGCTTTGTTTCTCTCCCCACAAAAAGAATGTAGCCACAATTTCATCAAATCATCTCCCCTTTCCCCAAGATGACTATTGGCCATCTTTTTTTTTTTTTTCAAAAGCCGATCCTATTTATTTTCACATTATTTCTTTTCAAAAATATATTCACATTGAACTTGGGCAAATGAAAATATTTGCACCAACAAGAAACCACCAGCACAAACCATGCTAGAAAATTAAACTCACATGTTCAAGCACAAACCACCAAGAAACTTCATTCACAAATATAAATCGAATATGAGGGGAGACCAAGCAATGAGTGTGAGAGAACGGGAGGACAACGTGGGTGGAGGTTGGATGGTGGTAGTGAGGAAGGTAAGGAAGGTGAGGAGGGGAAGGGATGTCCTTTGCTTCAAATGTAGGATGAGAGGCCATGTAGCGAGGGAGTGTCGAGATCCTGTGATGTGCCTTCGTTGTGGGGGGTTGGGCCATCGGAAGGCTTCTTGTGTGAAGAGGGATGGGGTGGAGCTGGGTTGCCTGGATGCCCTACCCTCATCGCCCAAGGGAGCACCAACGATGGAGGTTGATGCCCATGGTCAACGAACATGGGGGCTCTGGAGATAGCGCTCTGCGATGCTGGTTGGTGTAGCGGTGAAAGGCCATGTGGGATTCAGGGACCTCAGGAGGGCACTATCAGAGGTGCTTGGGCTTTTGTTGGGTGGGGCGGTGCTGAAGACGTTGAGCATAGGGAAGTTCGTACTGGTTGGTGGGGGCTTGGAGGTGGTAGATGGGCTCTTGTTTGGGGACCTCCGTTGCTTGGCTAGGGTGGTGAGATGGAGGTGGGTAGCGAGGTCGGATGGACACTTCTAGAATGCTCGCCAAGGAAGGTTGGGGTGTTGGTGGATGTGATGGGTGTTCCTCTTTTTCTACACACTATGGAGGTCGTCAGAGCTGTGGTTGCTCCCTTTGTGCGATTGAGGTGGTGTAGGGGTGTTGGTCTGAGGGGGGAGGATCTCATGGCGATGCGTGCGATGGTGAGGCCTCTCCAACGGGGACGATGCCTGAGAAGGTGGTGCTACGAGCGATGGGCTCATCTTGGGTGGTCCACGTGAAACCGGTTGGGCCACGCACCTTTGCAGAGGCGGTGGTCGAACCTCGCGGCAGTGGGAAGGTGCCAAGCTCCTTTGGTTCAACGGCTGTTTGGAAGGCCAAAGGTCGCGGCGGGGATGGCGTCGGGGTGTCAGGGACAGTGGGGCGTGACATGGAAAACGTGGATGGCATTCATTGCGAGACGCGATCTCCAGAGGAGGTTGGGGGGGACGAGTTCGAGGTGGATAGCACTCAGGAGAAATCGGGCGAGATTGGTGCGAGACCCGTGGATCACGTGGTTGCTGTGAAGGTGGCAGGGCATTTTTGGAAGGTGAGGAGGCGTTGGAGAGTAACGAGGGGGGTTTTTTGGAAGGGGTGAAGTCTTTTTAGGGTGGGTCCCCCGAAGGGGCACGATTTGAAGAAGGGGGCTTTTTGGGAAATGTTGGGGGTAGGAGTGTCGATGTGCTTGTGGGTCGATGGCTTTGAGGGACTCTTTCGGACCCTAGCATAGATCCGTTTAGAGGTTCGGTTGGTGGAGCTTTTAAGGCCAGTGGGAGGGATGAGAGGCTTCGGTCTCGGTTGGGAGAGTAGAACCTCCTACGTTGTAGGCAGGTGGCCGTCAGTGAGGACGACGTGGCGGGGGAAGAGAGCCTCGCCCTTGGCCAGAGGAAATGGCTGTGGACCTACAGCAACGCAACTCCATCATTGGAAGATGGAGGAGAGTTGGGCGATGCCGACGAGGAACATGAAGGAGCGGAGGCCACCTCCTGCTAGCATGGTTGGAGTGGTGACGTTGGAGGGCTCCCTCTCGGTTGTGGGGCCACCAATGATGACATCTGAGGTACGTGATAACTCTGCCGGTTCCTTGGGGGGTGGGGTGGGGGGTTGGTGTTGTTGAGGGGCACGTCGTTGGGGGCTAGTGGCAGCGGAGAATGGTGATGATGGGGCGGAGAGGCCGCTGGAGTGTGGAACGGGGGAAGAGGTGTTTGGATGGGGGGGGGGGGGGGGGGGGGGGTTGGGTGAAAAGGGTGGTTTGGGAGGGAGTATGGGTTTTCGTGGTGAAGAGGTGGAGTTGATGGTGGAGAAGGCAGGCTTTGGGCGTTCGGGGTGGGTAGGTGTCTCTGAAGGTGTTTGATGGTGAAGGTGGTTAGGTGAAATGTTAGGGGGCTCAATGACCCCTCTCGGAGGGGGACGTTGAGGTCCTACGTGTAGAAGTAGGGCCTAGATGTTGTCCTTTTTCAAGAGACGAAGCTTTAAAGTTGTGACCAGAGGATGTGGATCGAGGTGGGTGGTTGCGGCCTAGGGGACTTTATTGCACTGAATGCCATAGGGAGGTCCGGAGGTGTGCTGATGGGGTAGGAGGTTGTGTTCTCCTTAGTTGACTCGGTGGTGGGGAGGGTGGTGGTCTCGGTAGTTTATGGACCAGCTGGCAACGCCACTAGGCATGTTGTGTGGGAGGATCTTAGTCAGGTAGCTATGAGATTTGTAGGGTGCCTGTGGTTGATTGGTGGAGATTTCAACGTCACGCTAGCTATGGATGACAGGCCGGGCAGAAGAGGAGGGTGGGACTGGGGTTCTGAGGAGTTTGCAGGTTTCATTATGACACATTGCTTGGTGGAGGTGCCTCCCAACTCTTGTGCTTACACCTGGAGGAGTTCGGGAGGTTTGATGTCCAGGTTGGATCATTTCTTTGCTTCCGTGGAGTTGGCGGAGTTATTCCCCTTGGTGGGGGCTCGTGCGCTGGAGAGACCGTTCTTGGACCATACGTCGTTGTTATGGGAGTCTGGTGAAGGCTCTCGTTTTGGTATGTATTTCAAATTTGACAGAGTGTGGTTGTTGGAGGACGGTTTCAGGAGTATGGTTGAAGATAGAGGGATGAATTTGACCCCAGCTGGCTCGGCAGCGGTGAGGTTGGAATCAAAGCTTCGGGACCTCAAAGTTAACCTCAAGGAGTATAGGAAACAGTTGAAGCAAGAGTGGAATAGGAGGAAAGAGAAGGTGTTAGGAGAGATCCAGAGGCTGGACATGGTAGAGGATCAGGGTCGTCTTACAGTGGAGGAGAGGGTGGCCAGAGTAGGTCACATGAAGGTGGTTCAAGAGGAAGATAGGAAGGTGGAGGTAGAGCAGAGGACCAGGTCAAGACAGAAATGGATTTGGGAGGGTGATTCCAACACCAGGTTTTTTCATATGGTAGCCTCGGCAAGACGCAAAAAAAACTGGATTGATAAGATGGTGGTAGGTGGGGTGGAGATGACTAGTAGGATGCAATGGGGAGGACGACAACCGGTTTCTTTAAACATTTTACAGGGAAGAGCCAAGGGAGGTGGAGGTGGTGCGACTTAGGTGTCCCATCCTTGAGTTATGAGGAGGTTGAGGGGTTGGTTGTGCCATTCACGGAAGATAAGGTTCCTAAGGTAGTTTGGGGGTTGAATGCTAACGGGTGCCCGGATGGTTTTCTGGTCTTCTTCTTCAGGGAGTTTTGGAGTCTACTGAAGGACAATGTGTTGCAGGTTCTTGATGAGTTTAGAGATGGAAACAGGGGTTTTGATAGACTGAACAAGTTTTATTTGTTTTTGCTGTCTAAGGAGGGGTTGGAGGCGATTGACGACTTATAGACCCATTGCCCTCTTTAACGCAATATACCTGATTATGGCAAAGGTTCTAGCGAATAGACTGAGGGAGGTGGTTGATAAGGTAGTGTCCCAAGTGCAGACAACTTTTGTGCCTGGGAGGAGCATATTAGATGGGTATGTCACGGCCACTAAGATTCTGGCACATTGGAAGTACGAGAAGGATATGGCATTCCTTTGGAAGGTGGATTTCAGGAAAGCCTATGACTTGGTACACTGGTCTTTCTTGTGGGTTGTTATGGCTAAGAGAGGTTTCCCGCCATTCTGGATTAGATGGATAAAGCAATGTGTCATGACTACCTCCTTCTCAGTCCTAATCAATGGGAATTCGGCAGGTGGTTGGATACAGCCAAGAAGGGGAGTTAGGCAAGATTGCCCTCTGGCTCTTATGCTCTTTATTTTGGCGTCAGATGCGTTGGTGAGGGCCTTCGGTAGAACCTGTGAGGCGGGTCTGATGAGAGGCTTCTCAATGGATGATGGGGAGGCTGTGTCGGTGTTACCATATGCGGATGACACCCTTCTCTTTGTGAAGAGGGTTGAGGTAGAGGCGAGGCGAGGCGAGTCCGTATTCTTTTGTAGTTATTTGGCAAGGCTTCAGGCCTGCAAATTAATTTTACAAAGTCGTTCTTCATCCCATTTGGTATGTCTGGCGAGGAGGCCACGTCTACTGCTCTGCAATTGGGGATGGAAAGGAGCACGCCGCCTATATCTTATCTGGGGTTGCCCTTGACAGGCAACAAAATATCTGTGCAGGCTTGGGTCCCGTTGCTATAGAGGATGGAGGGTCGCTTGGTAGGTTGGGCGTTCAAGTTGTTGTCTAGAGGGGGGAGGTTAGTACTTCTCAATGCGGTGTTAGCTTCTATGCCCTTCTACTTTGCTTCTGTGGTGAAGATGCCAAGACAGATTGAGAGGAAGGTTGTGGGTCTTATGAGGTCTTTTCTCTGGACCAATTACGGGGCGACTGGGGGAGGGGCGAAGTTTATAGCTTAGGAAGAGGTTTGCAAATCGACCAAGGAGGGGGGCTTGGGAGTTAGTAGGGTGGGAAGGATGAATGATAGTTTTCTGACCAAGTGTATTGCGAAGTTCCTTGGAGGTGAGAACTACTTGGTGGGAAGGATTTTGCGCTCTTGCTATGGGGGACCGCTTGGTTGGGAGTTGTTACTGTCTCCACCTCAAGGTGCCTCCCACTTTATAAGGGGTCTCTCTACGGTGGTGCCCCTGGTTCGCTCTTTCTTTACATCGGTCCTTGGGTCAAGCACGGTCTTCAGATTTTGGGTGGATGATTGGACGGACCATGGTACCTTGGTTGATCGTTATCTCAGGTTGGTTGCTTTGGTGAGTGACAGGGGAGCTACAGTGGCAGAAATTTGGGATGGATGTTGGAGTCCTGTGTTTAGGGGAACTTGTCGGATCAAAGGATCTTGGAGTTGTAGGAGCTTCTGTGGGAGTTGGAGGGTTTTTAGCTGGAGGAGGGGGTGGATGGTTTTGAATGGGAGGAAGGTGACTTCTCCATTCAAGATGCTTATAGGAGGCTTGGGGGACCAACGACGGTGGAGGGCATCAACCTCCTTAGGGACTGCAGGCGAGTGTGGGAAGCCTTCTGCCCCTTGAAGGTGAAGATTTTTGTATGGCTTTTGAGGAGGGGATGGCTGATGACGAAGGTGTGGAGATCTAGATGGGTCCAAACGGCTGATAGATCTTGCCCGCTCTGTTCTCAACATGATGAAGATATAGACCATCTGTTTTTCACTTGTCCTGTGGCTTCGCAGATTTGGGGTCGGATTGGAGAGAGGTGGTGGGCAGTCGATTCCCTTGACAGCTTCTAGACATCGTTAAGGTGTGGAAGCTTGGGTGGGGGAACCAACTCATTTCGGACAAGGAAGGAGAAGGTGTGGTCATTGACGGTTCTCTGGTCTATTTGCTTAGGGAGAAATGTGGTGATTTTTAGGGGGCAGCGTCCTTACATAGAGAATTTTGTGACCTCTGCATTGTCTTTTATGTCAGGTTGGGGTGCGTCTTTGTAAGATGGTATTTATACTTTGAGATCCTATTTAGTAAGGGAAATAAGTTTATGGAAAAAGTAGAGGAATAGGAAAGAAGTGGAATAAATGGTGGAATAAGTGAGTTAACCCGTTTGGATGTTAGGCGTATTAAGTGACGTGTTAAAATTATTCCATAGAGGGGTGAAATAAGTTCCAGGCATGTTATCTCGTTTCCGAGTGTGTTAAGTGGCGTGAACAAGTGAAACAAATGGGGCCTGACTGTTTATCTTTCTCTGGGCGGTTATCTAAGGGATAACCACCCTTTCACCATTTCAAAAATTATATATATTCACGTTATAGAAAAAGCTATTGGCAATTTTTCATCTTCCAAATTAATGCAAATCCAATATCTTCAATCCAGAAAGTAAAAGCGGATCAATGAACTATGGCACCAAGACCTTAATAGATGATTAGACAACTTCTTTCATTTATTGTAGTACTTAGTATTCTTTGAAAAATATTTTTCTTTTAAATTCTTTTTATTGAAAAATGGCCTATAAACTTCCATTTTGTTTCATGCCCCCTTAAAAATTCTTCTCTCTCTGTCCCTGACGGCACATATTCATCTATGACAGGCAACTATCTTCCCGAGAAAGCGGAGCTAATAGGTGACTTGAGACGCTTGTGTAAGATTTTCGATCTCGTTGAAAAGTTGTTGCTTGTAGCAGCATCTTTCAGCCGAAAGCTTTCAGGTGCCCCACGCCTTGTGGAGGCTATCTTTGGTGACTATTTTACGTTTTATCTTCCAAAATTTGGAACAGGCTCAGAGAGCTTATGCTACGACAAGGTATTGTGAACTTGACCAGATTTCACATGATGGCCTAAGGCTGAATATGAGCTGACAAAAGTTCTTGTTATTGTGGTTCCTTGTAGACAATAATACATTTCCATCTCGCGTTGTTTTTAGGTATTTGATTCGAAGCAGCTTGTTAAGAGGAAAGAACAAGATAGCGTCCTGAGGTTATTCCCACCTCCTACTGCAAGCCAGTCGTGGAGGAGAGTTCTGAGCATGGGCAATCTTCTTAATGGCCACGAGCCGATGATCAGGGAGAACATATTCTCTGTTCAGGATATAGTGGGAAGTGGTCGCTATGGAACTGACGGTTCATGGACATCTTCTGATGAAGAAATCGAAACCCACAGGATGTATATTCGCGGGACATCCAATGATCTGCAGGTAGCTCTTTCGGTGATATCTTGGGATTGAAAACAAGCTTTTCCTTGACCTTTCTGTTGTAGATAACCATTTGCTTCATTTATTTTCTTTCTTTATGTTTTCTTCTTTTTCCTCAACAACGTTTAATGCCTCTGCTAATGAATGAATTGCATGTTAACCATGTAATATCGACTTGCTTGCTTGGATGGTGCTACTACGGTTGCTTAGGTGATTGGAAATTTAAAGAATGCATTAAAGGAGAATGATTATTAGACTCGCCTATGTCACCGTCGCGGCAATCAGCCCCAGCTGCCGTCCAGAATGGGCCCAACAAAAATATTGAAGAGATAAGGGAACATAAGGATAGGCTTTAATTTTTAAACAGTGGAAAGAATTAACCGACAAAAGTAAAATGGAAAGGTCCCTCCATGTTTCCTTTCCCTGGCACAAACAAAACCCTATACTGTTCTCTGTGATGGGACACGAATTGAATAATTATCCTAGTTTTCTTGTTAACTAACCATCATGTTGATCGATTATCTATTCATCGCGCTAAGAGCTCAAGTGATGTCCCCCGAGGGTAAGCTATTCCCCCTCCTAAACAAACCTAAAGGCATAGGCCAAGATGGCGTGGAACTTTCAAAGCAAATACTTCAAACAACCAGAGACGACAAATGTTGCCTTTTACATCCACTCCATAAATAAGATGGTCGTGGTGATTGAATGCGAAGCTCTTTGTAACACTAGCCAACTATCTTGTAAATGCGGTTGAAGAGCTTGTGATCTGGAATCAGGTTGGATCAGAATCTTTGCCAACATTTAGGTTGTATTTTAATGGGAATGGACACCGTAAACATCACACACAAGGAAACAAGTGATGTGTCAGGTTCACGTCTTGGCAACGCTATGTCCTAGAAGAAGGATCTAGAGTTGCACTGTAAGTTTCAAGTCAGCTTATGGATGGAAAAGATCCCATGCTGCAAGTGATAATTAAGCGTGCGTGAATGATAACATGAAAGTTTATGTAAAGCTCACGTCCTTCCTCCCCATCCCCTCCAAATTAATTAAATCGATGGTATTTGGGATATGAATTAAATTGCATCAATGATGCATTAATTATGAAATGAATTATATTGGTGATATTTTAAAATATCACCGATGGTCTCTATCTTTTTTGAAGGACACATGAATTTTTGTATATACTTTTGTGACTTTTTTTTATAATCTAGAAGCTTATTTTAGGTCAGTTAGAGAGAAATTGGCATTCTCTGTAGTTTATACGTCAACCCTCCAGGTAAATGCAGGGAGGGCTTAAGAGTTTGTATCATTCAACCATGCCTTGATGAATTACAAAGCTACCTGCAAATGGCTTGCCCACACTGTTGACAAAACTTGTGGAGTCCAATTCGAAGGCTTGTTTTGGAAGGAAGGGATTTCGTTGGCTGTTTCCTACTGGCGATGGAATTCATGAGGGAGTTTAGTGTTTCATGCATGTGCATTGAGGTAGATATTTCAGGGTAAGGTGGGATGTTGTAGTTGACATCCTTAAGGGTGTAAGATATGATGACCAATGGACAATGTGGAGCAAATGTATGTAGCACAACAGTTTGCACCTACACCAACAATGGTAAGCTGTTGGTGTAGGTCCCAAATACTATCATGGTAGATCTTAATGGTCAAATTCAATGTTGTCTTAGGACATGAGGTCGTAAATCATCAATGTAAGTTCAAAATACCATCGCTCTAGATCTTGGAACCTATTTACATGATCAAATTCGGCGTCGTCTTAGAACACATTGCTATAAAGTAACTTAATAATAAAAGCCACCGGTGTTGTACCTAGCCCTATACTAACTATCACTTTTTCCATGCCATGCAAATTGGCAATCAAGCCACCAATGATGATTTTATTTGTCGATATAGATCTCATACCAGCAAAGAGAAATATTTCAACAACAGAAACAAGGGGCGGTAAAATTGTCACTGTAAATAAGGGGTCCAACTTTTATTAGTTGTACTGGCACATGTTTCTGTCAGCAAAATTGTCAGTGTAAACACAAGGTTATCGAAAAAAAATTAGAATAATAGGTTCCATTCTATTAGTGGTCTTTTAAGGGCTCTAATATTTTACAAATCTAAATCTCATTCAACAACAAAATTTGCATTTGATCGAAATAAATTTAAACAAAGAAACTTATACATCTATATCCAATCAAAAGATGCCTTCTAATCCAATTACACACCCAAGGAACCTAATTTGCATCTAGAATTCAAAACTTGGATCACCACATAAGATCTAATGAAGTACTCAACATCTTGCCTCCTTCAATAGCCAAAATTAGATCTTTCTACCTATAGACTTCTATGAGATTGACGTTGACGTATAATTTTCCAACATAGATGTTCCTCTTGTTAGCAATAATCACTATCTTGGAGAATGTCTCAGATAGTATAAAACAAAATCTTCATACCTACAGAGCAATAAGCATAGATATAAGAGTTTGCTTGTACATGAATAAAACCATCACCATAGCATCAACCTCTTAAATGGATGGAAAAGAAGTATTGCATAGAAATGTTTAAATCTCATATAGATAAAGTTAGATATATGTACACTCCCACTTTACATACAATGGTTCCATAAAATTAATGGTATACCATTAAGAAGGATGTAAAGCCAATAAAGAATAACCAACAAAATTTAAGCTTTTCTTGTGACCAATAAGAAATCCGCCTCTTTTACAAGCCAATAACCATCGATACAAGTTATTAATTAGCTAGGCTAACCTACTAACTTAATGATGTCATTTAATCAAGTCATGTGGAACGCATAAAATGGTAAATACTAATAGGACTCACTCAATTTAAGGACTTCATCATCAACATGGCCTTTTATTTGGATGAAACAATCAAAAGCCGCATTGAAATTCCTTAATTTTAACGATGTGGTGGTATAAGCCCTCAGAATGTGCCTATATCATCAAATGTCAGCATGCCTCCTAGAAATCTTATGGATTCAATCGTACAAGTATGTGTCGGCGTGGCCTTCTCTTCATATGGTAAGTTCCATCAACATGTCAACAATATGAGATTCCATGTGCAAGATACTTCAATCTCCAATGGTCAATCGCCTTGTAATCAAGTCAAACAACTAGGTTTTGCTGTCGCACATGTCTTGCTCCAACCACAACACTAAAACAAACGAGTCTCTACCCCACTTTGCCTCCTTCCACCACCACTAGATAGGCCTCTTGATCCCAACATAACCGCCTCTAATCTAGTGTTTGCCATCCTCCACTTCCTTTTCCCCAAGACCCACTCGCCTCCCCCATTGCCCTTGCCTCGACTCTCCCTTATCCTCCAACCTAAGTTCAAAATCCCCTTATAACCACTCCCTCTCCTCTAGTGCTAACCTTTCTTTTGACTTATAGTAATTCATCAAATCTACCAATTATTTGGTTAATCAGCTATTGTTTCGTTGAGGACACTAACCCTCTTTTAGACAATTAAGATAACTACTAGATGCTACTATTATTTTTCAAATATAAAATGGATGAAACGCCACAAACATAGACTAGCATTTTCTTGGAAAATGAGGCCCAAGTATCATGTAAAGTTAAATAATTACATTTGACAACTTTTGTCTACAATGTAAACAACTAAAATAAAAATTAACCCATAGTACTTATTGAAAGTGCATCAAAGAATCTCCCAGGAAAAAAAGAACCATCAAAGGGAATCACAACATTAAATGTATCGATAAATATAGAATTGTAAAGCACTATATTTGGAATTAACCTCTTATAAATTTCGCTTGCATGTTGAACACCATCTCTTTGAAGAACCAAATTTACAATGGTAGAAAATACACCATCTATAACAGCATCCCCACTAGATCTATCAAGTAGCATTAACAAGTAGTCTACTAGCTTGCTAGAATACTTCCTTTTGTAAGAGAAGAATTTTAGGGACTGCAAAATATTATTAAAGTTAGAATATTTATGATAGCCTTTAGGTTCTTAGAATTGTAGCTATCATGATATTGACTGTTCTCATTATTTACATTTATTATGAAGAAATAACACATAGATGACCTAAAAACAAATTGATGATCCTATGCCCAATCAACCATATTCATATTACATGGCAATATCACCTCCTTCTAAGAAGAAATATTATTTGCTACATTTAAGAAGACCTATAGCAATGCATATGGATCATTGTTGTAGTTTCTCCATCAGTGTGCGGAATTTATTTTGTAGTGATAGAGTGGCCTATCAGCTCACCTTCGATAAATGGAGTGCCTACTAATTTGATTAATACTACCAGAGGATTACAACAAGGTGATTCACTCTTCTTTTGTTTGCACTGGTTACGAATATGGTATCCATCATTATTATGGTCATTTGATCTAGAAGACTCAAAATACAAAGAATGGATGGGGTTCGTTTTGTATCCCAACTTTTATTTGCAAATAATGTTTTAAACTTTGCAAGGACAGGCATGAGGTTGTTGCAGTCAAGAGTGTTGAAGGTGTTTGAGGGTAGTAAAGAAAAATACCATATGCGAGGTTGACAAATGTACCTCCTGATACATATTCACATTCTGTTGTCCAAGTTTAATTTTGATCATATTCATCCAACTTGTATCCATCCAAGTATTCTATTCACTTCAACTTCAATTGTATAATCCAAACAAAGTTTTATTTCTTTTCAAGCACCTTCGTATCTGTCCTAAGGGTATTTTTTATTCTCATGATCGAGAGCGTGGCCAAAGTGTTACTCAATATTATTTAAGCCTGATGGCTCATCAAATTCAGTATAATGGATGCAAACTTAGAAGGCATTTATGTTCGCCATAATAAGTTTGCTACATCAACAGTAAAATTTATTCCCATGGCAAAGGGAGGTTTTAGGTAAAAAAATCAGTAATTGGAAGTTTTGATGAAGTCCCACATCAATTAAAGCCTGTTAGATCTATTGGAATGCTTATAAATTCTCGCCAACCTTCCACACAAATCTGATCTTTGGTTTGTTTGATCATTCTTGCCATTCTTCACCTTGATTTCTCTTAGAAGAGCTTTGATGAAGAGAGAGCTTGATCTACCTCACATCAGGTCTTTGATTCCTCATCGACAAGATCAAAGATATAAATGCTCTCATTTTGATGAGTGAAAAAGTACCTTAGTTTTTATATGATAATTCGATGGTATGCTCTCAAATTTGAGGTTTTTTGCATGAAGAATGTGGATTATAAGAGATTGGATGACTCAAAAGTATAGAAATAATGACTTAGCCAAAGGAAGCATGCTAGATAACTCGAACAGTTTAGGATGCAAGCAAGATCAAGGATCATAGAATCTAAACTAAATCTTAAAATTCAATCTGTCATGATCTCTAATGTCCAAATTAAATAAGTTCTAAGTACTATAACTCATGTGAGAGAAAGGGCATAACACCACTTAGTACCTGTAGGGGAGAAAGGACAGACTTATGCCCAACAATAAAGGACTACAGTCTTAGTGGTCGAACTACACCTGAGTATGTTGGAATTTATATGCCTTTGTGAGTTATTGGAATACTGTAAGGAGTTACATTGATTTTATTATGTTGTCCAAATAAAAATTAGATTTATTTCTAGTGCATAAATTGAATCCCTTAGTACATATAGGATAACGTACTTAGCTAAATCAGATAAACTTGATACATGTTTACTCAACGATCTAAAAGAAGCAATAACACATAAAGAAACTACCATATGAGATTTGATCGTCGTATTTTTTGCTGGAATTGGGATGGTATCACTTGATTGAGGTTCTCGAATAAGAATTTGAAACTGTTGCACAAGTTGAGTTAAAGAGTTGACATAGTGAAGCAGGAGATAAGTGGAAATCCATTTCGAATGTTGTTAGGGAGAAGGTATTGGATTTGAGAATCTAATTGCATCAATTAGGATGTGATTGTTATATGGTGACGTGGGGATTTATGTTGAAATCGGTGAGATTTGGGAGAGGTTTTTAGTCTCATACTGAAAGTGGACAAACCTCTTGGTGGGTGTAAAAGATTTCTACCTCCCATAGCTTATGTAGCAAAGAGTGAGAGGTAGGGCTGGGGACCATGCATGCATGCGTGTGCACCCTACCTCGCCCTGGCTCGGGCTCGAGTGAGAATCAATTTGAAACTTGGACTTCTTTTACTATGGATTTTTAATCTTACGATTTTGACTTGGATCGGTCGATCAAATAGTGAAATTGGTGACCAATTGTTTTGTCGATCAATGAATTTAGTTTGATCGATCAATTGGATTGGTCGACCAAATAATGAAGTTTGATCGACCAATTGTTTTGGTCAATTAATGAACTTAATTGGTAGATCAATTGTCGTGTTTCCATAAAATGGGAATTTCTTGAAGTGTTTGGTCGTAGGCTTTATATAAGGGCCACAAGGGGGCTCTCATTTGACACACAATAAGAGCAGAAAAGCTCTCTCCACTCTCTCCCTTTCTCTTTCGTTCTTGTCTCTCTTTCTTGGTACGTTCGTTCGACGTGAGATTGGTAGAAAAATCTCCAATCACTTTTGTTGATCTTACACAAAGAGATTGAAAGATTCACAAGAAGTTTTTGGTTGATTAAACTGTAGATCAATCCGGAATTTGGTTGGAAACCAAATTACCTCGGCTTCGTTCTCATGAGGTGGTTTTTGAGGACGTCCAAGATCGAAGTACGTCAAATTTTGGAGGTGGATCATCGTATCCTAGGAGGAGTTCGTCAGACCCCGACGCATCAGTATTGTGGGGGTGATACCTTCTCTATGGGAAGTCTTTAATAGACTCTTCGATCGGAGTACTCTCTAACTTTTCTTCGTTTTGTTTATTTATGCTATTGCATGTTATTTGTTCTTTATTTTATTTTGAATATTACTAAATCATATTTGACTTGCTTGATCTAATATTTTTGATCTATGCAAAAACATTGGAATTGCATAAGTTTTATTTGTTTATTTACTATATGCATTATTTCAACAGAAGGTGTATCCTTATACCTAAGACAAATATGTCTCTATTCATGAACACATATTTAGTAGGTTAAGAGTAAATGCACCCACCATTATGTCGATAATAGAAAGATGGCACATATAGGAGTGAACAGGAGACACATGATCTCTCAAAGGAATCACAAAAGTTTACCTCATAGACATTTGTAGTAGAGTGGAGGAGCTCACTCTGAGTATATTAGAATAAGTCAATTCCTTGCGTGGTCGCAGAATCTTGATTAAACTTAAGCATGAAATAGTAAAAGATAGTTCTTTGAAAAAAGAGTTAGCCTTCATTATCATCTAAATGATACAAAAAGATATTAGAAATAATATCACATAAGGAGAGATGATGGCTATATAAGGGGATTATCCTAGGATTAATATTATCTTTCAATGTAAATGATTCATAAGTATTTGGAATACTTATGGGAGGCATAGAGTCATAAATCACATATCCTAAATACTTCATTGTTGACATGATAAAACAATAATGATCTCAGTGGTTGCTTACTTGTAGAGAAATCAAATGTTATTAAAATAGTTAAATAATATTTGGATTTGGCATTTAATTGAATCATAAGGGGTTTAGTCTTGATCCAAACAGGATTAGATGAAAATTAAGCATGCTTTCAGTATTGAAACCTAATTGGCAATTTTAATTAAAGGGCCAAATTGCAAATAATCGGGTAGGATTACTCCTAATCATTGGATTTGATCCAATGGTCTTGTCGTATTAGGATTAGGTGATTCCGTATAAACATCTCTCAAAGGAGGCAAGGCCATAAAACCTAATTAGTAATTAGTTCACATAGAAGATAAACTCCACAATCACTAGAGAGAGAGGAAGAGAAGAGAGGAGTCATTCCCTTCCCGTCCTCTTTTTGGACATCTAAAAAGCAGATTAGACGACCCATAGTGCTCATGTTGGAAGTCCAATAGATTTGTTGGACAACCAACAGACAATGAAAGTCCAACTATTAGATTGGATTTCCAGTTTGTGTTAGATCATAGCTTGGTGATCTTACAGGCACATCTGTGAAGGTACATTTGGAGATTCAAGGCAAGGGTCGTCTCAGGTTCGCAAAATGTTCGTGATATGCGTTGATTGTCGAAGTGTTTTAGACGTCAGTGACCTCATTAGCCTATTGAAAAGGACATCTTTTGGCAACATCGAAACTTATTGTAAAAGGCACGACATGTAGGGTATTGTGCTACTCCACTTGTGAAGTATAACTTCTATCATGTGAGATCTTAGAATGAGAAGAAGCTAGTTCTTTCCATGTGATTTCACTTTAGGTTTCTTGATTCTTTAGTTATTTGATTTTTGGGTATCAAATCATTTCTCGAATCAAAATTTTAAGTGACCATACATTCGAGGAGCACCTACATGTATAAGAACTTTAGGAAGGACTTCTACTGGAAGGTCATAAAATAGGATGTGGCATGCTATGTCAATCGATGTTTGACTTGCCATCAAGTTAAGGGTAAGCATCAGAGCCCAGTAGGTTTGCTACAACCTCTCCCAGTGCCAGAGTGGAAATGGGAGAACATCATTATGAAATTTATGTTAGGGTTGCCAAGGACTATGCGAGGGCATGATGCCATTTGGGTCGTTGTCAACTAGTTGTCTAAATCAACTCATTTCCTGGTGATCAAAACCACCCACAAACCAAGTTAACTGATCAAGCTGTATGTTCAAGGGATTGTTCGACTTTACGAGGTTCCCAAGGACATTATATCACATCAAAATCTGAGGTTTGTGTCACATTTTTGGATCAACTTACTAGAAGCCTTAAGCACTAAGTTGAAGTTCAATTCTGCTTATCATCCCTAGACTAATGAACAGTCACGGAGGACTATCCAGACCTTAAAGGACTTGTTGAGATCCTGTGCACTGGAGTGGCAGGGATCATGGGAGGACCACTTGTCGTTAGTTGAGTTCTCCTATAATAATAGCTATCATGCTAGCATAAGCATGGCATCCTTCAAGGCATTATACCAACGAAAGTGTTCTTCGTCGATCAATTGAGCAAAAACAGGGGAGAAGTTCATTCAAGGCCTTGAGCTGGTGCAACAAATGATAAAGTAGGTTGCTTTCATCATAGGAAAGCTTTTGGCCTCTAGATCCAAGTAGAAGAGTTATAGCAATCGTCATTGGTGATATTTGCAATTCTAGGTTGGAGATAAGGTGTTTCTTTATTTATCACTGATGAGAGGGATCCATCATTTCAAGATCAAAGGGAAGCTAAGACCTCGGTATGTGAGTCCATTCGAGATCATTGAGCAGATCAGCCCGGTAACATATCACTTAGCTCTGCCTCTGCACCTATTAGCAATGCATGATATGTTTCACGTATCTACTCTGAGGGAGTACATAGCAGATGAGAGCCACATCGTGCGATACGATGATTTGTGGATTGAACCCAACCTCAACTATGAAGAGAAACTGATGCAGATCCTTGATCGAGTGATGAAGCACCTATGCAACAAGGAGGTACCTCTAGTGAAGGTACTATGGCGTAACCATAAGTTCAAGGAAGCCACATGGGCGCTTAAAGCGGAGATGCAGGTTAAACACCCTTACCTCGTCTAGACTTAAGGTATGTTTGATTTCGGGGACGAAATCACTTTAAGGGGGTTAGGGTGTAAAGGTTTGAAATTTAATAATATCTATAGAATTAATCAAACCCTTTATTAAGGTTACATTTTAGAAACGTGGTGAATTTGAGCTTGAACCCCCGAGATTTAGGATGAGCAATGATGGACAATCGAAATGTTATGATGCGAGGGGCCAACTAGAAAGACATGAATTTGTAGCCTTATGGGTAACTTGTTCACTACTTGCGAATACCCATTCATTTATTTAAAAATGAGAGAGAGATAGAGAGACTTATCCCTTTGCATCTCCTTATTTACCTCTCATTTCATCTCTCTCTTTGTATTACATTACTCCATCACTGCCACTATCGTGCTCTCCTTCTCTTCATTCTCTTCACACACTCCACGACAGTAGGAGAAGAAGAAGCAGAGGAGGAGTTGTAGTTGCTGCTACTAGTAGTGTAGTTGCTATAAGGAGAGGAGAGGAGAGCTCACACCGAGTTGAGGTAGGAAATGTTGCATCCTTGGGTGATTCTCTTGGTCTCAAGAGTTAGATCATGAAATGGGAGCATGTGTTTGCATTAAATGTGTTGAATTTGAACAAACGTGTGTGTACGCTTGGATTTGAGGCTTAATATGGTGGATGCGCATTTGAGATTTCTTTCAGGGCTTTGATTCGTGTTGAAGCGGAAAATCTACCCAAAAAGAATTGAGTTTTGAAAACCCATCATCGTAACGTAATTTGCGAGAAAAATCCGTTAATAGATAATTTTAACCAAAACTCAAAAGGAATTCCGGGTCGAACACAGGGAGGCGGACATTTGATCAAAAATTACGTTTTGTTTTGTTGTCACGAAGTAGATTAGCTAGTTGAATTAAATCTACGCTAGTTATCTACTTAAAGAATAATGAATAGAAAAGAGAGAAAAGAATGATACAAATAAAAAGAAAAACAGAGATAGAATAAACATGAACTTCATAACCACTGAATGATGTTCATTATAACTACTCATTACACTAGAAAGCAGGAAATCTATGCTAGAAAGCAATAAAAGAGAAGGTGGAGAGAAGTTATCCTCCTTGACTGCTGCTTGGAGGACGAGCGGCGTTGACGGAGCGTTCGGAAGAACGTGGTAAGATGTGAGACGAGGGAGAATGAAGACGGACAACGAAGGACAGGGCAGGGCGACGTCATAGTGGGATTTGCTTCTCGAACGGCAGTGTTAAGACAACTGCAAGTGCTCAACGAACAGGGATGAGAAGGTGGAAAAATTCTATTTTAAACTTTAATGGAGCATCCCTGGTTTGGGGCAAGCTCTTAGAGCTTTAGAGGGGGTAAGAGAAGAGAGGAAGGGATGAAGAAAGTGTGGGGGTCGTAGGACCTTTTATAGGTGAAGTTTGAAGGGGTAGAATGGTCTTTTTAAGGCTTTGAATTTAATATAAGGGTCTTTAGTGACGGATTTAAACGTCACTAAAGACCCCACGTCGCTGAAGAACATCTGCACACCTCTACCTCTTCTTCTTCCATGCACGCGACGCATACACACGATCACGTGCTCTCAACTATCCATCTCGCATCTGACGGCTTAGATCGCATCGTGCTCGCGCTTTTATCTTCTCTTCGATGCTTAAGCCCACAATCTCGTAATCGGACGGTTTAACCATCTGCGCGTGCATCTGATGCCTTGATTTGATGCGTTGATCTCTGATTGGATGACCCAATGTCTCTTGTATGCGCGAGAGGAGCACGAGGTGGGGAGTCAAACTGACAACTGGAGGGACTGAAGGGTTTTATCTACCGCGCTATGCGTGTGGATAGGCAAGAAGAGCATTCTTGTGCTATTTAATCTTGACCGTTGGATCTTGATTCACCAGTTGAGATCAAATGTGGAATTCTTTTCACATGAGTTCCTTGAGGGAAACGACATAGTCAATTCTTGGCTGTTGGATGAAGTGGGACCACAAGCGATTTGGAGGGTCTAGATGGCACCATGTGGTACTATCTTGGTCGTCCAACTTCTCTATCTTGTAGATGGTGCCACGGATGTTGGATTGAGCCGATTTTTGCGTCGTTGGGTTGCAATCGTCGATCCAAATCCATCTATGCGGTCGAATTTGTCATCTGAAGTACGGATTTACACTACCTGGCCTCTTGACCTCTGATCTTTCTCGGACTGCATCTAATGCTACGGGAGCTCGACCGGGGCGATCTTGGAGTCGTTGAACTCTAATCGTCGCTCTGATCAGATCTGTATGGTTATATCTTCAATCTGAGGCCCCAATTAAATATCGCCCTAGTTCATGACCACAAAAAGGAGAAATTAACCTAAAATTTATGCAACATAGTCTAAATGCATGATATTGCATGTTATGTAATATTTATAATGTATGATGCAACTTTACGCCTAAGAACACGCTTGAATAGATGGTTTATGTGGTATAAACGTATTTACATCACACCCCTCTTACTCCTAGGCAGAGGGGCCCAGATAGTGGAGTTACTGCACCTGGTGCGGTTGTGAGGCCCTCCCACTAACGTGGGATGGGAAGCATTGGCGGAGTACGCGATCGTAGCTTAGTACTACTATTGTTTTAGTTTCTGTGGGCCTTATTTGTGTTGTAAATTGTAGTTGGGTCCCTCTTTTGTTATTACAATGTTGTAATAATTAACTATTGTGGCATGTATGGATTGTAAGCATATTTGGCCCCTATGTACATTTTATATGACATCGTGAGATATATCTTATAGAATACTTTGTGATATATATGATATGTTGTGATTATTCTTGTTTTGCTGTGCATGTTGTTTATAATGCTTTTCTTGCTGCTAATTCGAATGATATACTTATCCTATGCAGAAATCAATACGTTTATTAAGTTGGTTAAGCTTAATAACTATTAAATTGACTACATGCCCCTTTAACCAATTTGGGGGAGGTAAATTGGGATTGCTACACTCAGGTGGTTGTCCTAGCCAGTTAAGTGTGTGATTGTCCGACTAAATGACGTCCGTTACAAAACATAGCCAAGGTGGCTCACGTGACATATAATGGTTAGTGACCGATGGTGCTTCAACCCATAATAGCTGTGATTCGAGAATCTCAAGGGTCTTCAACCCATAAAAGATGTGATTTGAGAATCTCGAGGGTACTAAGTTATGAATGTTACAACTATGATATTTTAAATAAGTAATAATTTCCTTAAAGTCGGGATATCTCTTTTTCTATAGAGTTCTTTTGTAATACACCATAATTATAGTGAAAACTTTGACGTCATCGTACTCTCCCCCGATGTATATCTTCTAAGTGGAACTAGATAATTAATTTTCTATGTTTGATTGTGATTTGTCTTGTTATTTTATGGTCAACCTTTTTTCTTATTTGAGCTCAATAAAATCCATCTAAGAAGGCTTCGATCATACCCTTTTCTCAACTAAATATCACATACTTGTCAATCATATACTTGATTAAATATAATAATGATATCATGTCACTATGCTAAATTAAGTTGTCAAATCTTGCAATGTAAGACTTGAATCTACCTTTTTAAGTAAGCATTACCATAATGAAGACTATTAAAATTTATCTACCAATGTTTGAAATTGAAAGTTAATTATTTAATAATTTAAGTCTATTTTTAAAATAAAACATTTCCATCATCATCTTGTTTGAGAGATTTACTTTTTGATTAGGGTTATGTTATTTCCATTTATTTTCTTGTTATTTCTTTTTTCTTTATAGGGAATCTCTAACATAAAAACTCTATCTTATCTGTGAGAGGAAGCATCTCATGATAAGTGGAGATGTTGACATAGGAAATTTATCTTAAGTCTCATATTCTTGCAATCCTAGGTGTGAATTTTATTTTTTGGGATCTTTTTTTGTTCTTTGTAATCCATAAATAATAATAATAGTAGGCATTGCATGTCATTGGAAATGATATTAACAGAGATACTAACTCTATATATATAATGAATCGTGATTTCGTTATTGTACATATTTGTTGTGTATCAATTATTTATTAATTTTTTTCGTTGATTGCGATGCCTCTCTCTCTCACACTCTCTCTTTTCTTTTGTTTTTTTCCTCTTATTTTATTTTTCTTAAACCTTATTTAACACGTACATCCGATTTAAATTCCATTTCCAGCATCGACTTCATCGTCTTATACTCTTTCATTAGAGACTTTATACAAGAATATAAAATAATACATATACATTTAAGAGACTATGTAAACATAATCTAAGTATCGATTGTAAATCAAAATATATCAGATGATATATTTTGTAATGCGTGGTGTGTTTTGATTTCTAATTATTATTTCCTTTTTCAAGAAAATTTTTAAAATTTATTTGTTACATAAAAATGAGAAATCAAACTATATCTATTGAAGATTTGTAATTGATGTGTTTTGATTTTTCATATAAATATAAAATTAAAATATACTAATTAAAATTAAAAAAAATTCAAATGTACAAAATATTTATTTATTATTTTTCTAAATTTTTATTTGCTCTAAAAAAGTTATTCGACATTCTTCAAATTATTTATTTATTATTATTTTTTAAACTTTCGTTTGTTGTAACGTAAAAAAATAATGTAACATTATTTTATTTTCATTTGATGCCAACTTTTGTGGTCTCATGCCAAAGCGGCAGGCCCAAAACTAGTTGTTGGTTTGTTTAGGCCGTTGCGTTAAAATTAGGACATCAGATCCTCCCTCGTAAGACCCGGATCCGCTTTTTAAACCCGTCCCGTCAAAACCAACGAGACTTTGTCTCTCCCCTTAAACCCTCTCGATCGACAAACCTCTCAACCCTCTCGATCGGCAGACCCATCGAACCCCTCGCTTCTCCGACCCCTCTCACTCCCCTCTCCGCCGCTCCCTTCCCTCGACGACGACGCCGCCCTTCCCCTACTTCACGCAGGCGGCAAAGCCTCTTCCCACTCTTTGGACGGTGGGGATAGGGGGAGTCCCGATCGGAGTTTGATTGGAAGTGCCCCACCCCGTTTAAACTTAAATGTAAATCCGAATTGGGGTCGTTTTTTTTTTTTCCTTTTTCTTTTTGACGTCTTTATTGATTATCATTGCTCTTTATAGCCAGATTTTGGACCATCTTAGCATTTCTGGTTTCTGTTTTGTTTAATTTGCATGTGACCTTGCATTGTTGTGTTTTCCAACTTCATGGAAGATGATGTTTTGGTTGTTTTAGGGGTGTCAGTATCGTGATATTAATCCCGATAGTCGAATCAGTCGTTGAATTGTAACGAATTGACTGTGAAAGCTGGATGTCCTGCAGAATTCTTAGTGTTTTTCTTGGATCCTTTTTATCTTTTTGTTTCGAAATTAGAGTTTCTAAGGGATAACCTAATCCTTGTTTACGTAAAAATACAGGGCCCGTGACATGGATCGTTCTCCCGTTTTGGAAAATATTATAGAGTCAGGCACCTTAAGGAGCATCAGATTTGAATTTATGACAGGACGCGACATTGTAAGTACATTCATCTTCATTTGCTAGGCTTTTTGATCGAGTGGAGGCATCTTCTGATCTCTCTCCTCTCTGCCACCAGTGGATCATTTAGTTCCTTTATGTTGTTGGTGAAACCTACAATGCTTACTAACTTCCTTCAGAAGGAAATAATGCTTTTCTCGTACATTGTAGCTTCTTTAAACTATTGGATAGTTATGGTTAAAGCGGCAATCTTTATATTCATTGTCCTTGCTGGACTTAAATAATTCCCTACTTTTTTTTTTATTTGATGTTCACTCCTTGAAAGCATTGTCAAAAAAATCCATGCATGTCCATTATATTTAGAATTCAGGCAGAGCTTATTGAATGCATTGTGTATAAGTTAGGAGATTTTCTGGAGAATTATCTACTACTGGTAAATTGTTTAAAATATTCTAACTATATGCTGATGCCAATGTACATTTTGTGTCTGAAATTTTCATCTTCTCCATACTTAATCTACGTTGGCTGAAGTACTTTATGTTTTTAAGGACTTTGGACTTAAAATTTCAAGATGATAAGAAGGTGCTGAATTCAAGAATTCGTGTCTCATCAATTTTTTTTTATCTATTTCCTTACTTTTAATAGATATTTTGTCACCTCCTTGGTGACAAACTCTGGATCCAATAGTGTTTACCTGAGAATGTACGACAAGCCTGCGATTCCTGTACAACGCTATCATTGGACCTAAACATATGATGTATATGCTTGCACAAATTTGAGAGATATAACAAAAAATATTTAGGGCACAAAATTCCAGTAGAAGAAACTTCTCTATTCAAATGTTATCTTAGGTGTCATCCGGTATCATCTTAGGGCATAAGGTCGTATATCGTCAATGTAAGTTCAAAATACCGTTGCTGTAGGTCTTGGGACCTATTTAGATGATCAAATTCGATGTCGTCTTAGAACATGTTGGTATAGGGTAACCTAATAGTAAAAAACACTGGTGTTGTACCTAGCTCTACAGTAACAGTCACCTTTTCCATGCCATGCAAATTGGCAATGAAGCCAGTGGTGATGGTATTATTTGTTGATATAGATCACATACCATCAAAGAGAAATATTTTGGCAACAAAAACAAGGGTCAGTAAAATTGTCAACGTAAATAAGGAGTCCAGCTTTCATTAGTTGTACTGGCACATGTTTCTGTCAGCAAAACTGTCAGTGTAGACACAAGGGTATCGAAAAAAAAAAGAACAATAGATCCCATTCTATTTGTGTTCCTATAACATCTCTAATATTTTTCAAATCTAAACCTCATTCAACAACAAAATTTGTCTTTGATTGAAATAAATTTAAACAAAGAAGATTATACATCCATATCCAATCAAAGGCTGCCTTCTAATCCAATTACACACCCAAAGAATCTAATTTGAATCTAGAATTCAAACCTTGGATCACCACATAAGTTCTAATGAAGTACTCAACATCTTGCCTCCTTCAGCAGCCAAAATTAGATCTTTCTACCAATAGACTTCTATGAGATTGACGTTGACGTATAATTTTCCAACACAGATGTTCCTGTTGTTAGCGATTATCACTATCTTGGAGAATGTCTCACAAGCATAAAACAGAATCTTCATACCTACAAAGCCATTTACATAGATATAAGAGTTTGCTCACACACGAATAAAACCATCACCGTCGAAGCTTCATGTCCTAATCTCAAGCTTCTTTTTCGCTGAGTTCTTGATTTTAGGGGCATCTTCAAGCAACATATGGAGTTTCTCCTATCCACCCACGAAGATCTTGAATGCCCTAACCCATTGGACATAATTGGATGCACCTTGAAGCTTGATGGTCATCCCCAAGGTTTTAAAAAATGCGAGGTGGTACCGAGGTGGTTTGCCTTCATCGAAGCGAGGCATAAGCCTCAGGATTTGCATAGAAAATATGAAAAATGACAATATATACTTGTTTAGTGTTGATAATGAAAAAATAATGTAAAGAACACACTTGTTACATGATTGACCTACATAAACATGTATGATGTAACTTACAAGCATTGTAACCTATAAAGAAATGAACCTAAATGACCTAACCTAAAGATAACCACAAACATGTAATGTAATCTATAAGAAATCATCAAATAAATAACCTAAATCACCAACAAGAAAAATCCTAAATGGCCTAAACCAGTGAAATGAAGGAATAGGCAAATCAAAGTTGAAGTTTCAAACCAAAGAAGAGGCACTGGGGCGACGTTGCTCAACCTCCGGCAATGCTTCTCTTCCTCTGACGGCGTTGCAACAAGCAACTCCGACGATGGTGCTTGATCAGATGGCCGAGAGTTGGTGCATAAGGAGATGCAATAGGGTTTTTTCTTCTTCAACAGGGGTTGAGAGGTTATGTAAATAGGCTTTTAAACCTTGAATGAATGTCATATGCTTGTCACATGACTAGGTTTAGATTGTCAGCCATTGAGGCGATGCTGAGCCTCACCGCCTCGCCTACGCCTCGCTCAGTCGAGGCGTACGCCTTACTAGAACAGATCGAGGCTACCGCCTCAAGGCCATTTCCTGTCACCTTACCTCGAGGCATACGCCTCTGACGCCTCGAGGTGCGCTTTTTAAAACAATGGTCATCCCCTGGACGATCACCTTGCCCTCTTTGGTCGATACTTGCCCTCGTTCTCTGCCATCTTCTTCTCCAAACAATGAAGCTCCCCCTACTTTTGTACACCCCGTAAGGCGTCGAATGTGGTAGCTAGAGGATTCGCTAGGAACCCTCTACTTGACTCCTTAAGCCTTGCGTAAGGTATCAAGGAGTTCTTTGAGAGAACTCCCACGCTGGATGAAGAAGCCATGGACAACATGGCCTAGTGGTGATGCGTGAAGAGTTCACGCACAAGAGAGACTCTCGTGTGTGGACTTCTCTCTTCTCTCTTCCACGTGTGCTCCTAGATCTTGGGAGAAACCCGTTTTGATACCATGTGAGGATTCGCAACGGGAGCAAGGCAGAGTTGGTGCGTGGATGTTCTACATGTGGAGGTTGTGCTTGTGGACCAAGAATTGAGAGAGAGAGAGAGAGAGAGAGAGAGAGAGAGAGAGAGAGAGAGAGAGAGAGAGTTGGCGGCGAGGGGAGTTTTGGAATGTAGAATGTTATTGCAAACTCAAGTTAATAACATAGTAGTAACTTTCTATATATAGACAGATAATTCCTATCCAAAATAAGGAAAACAGAGAATAAGATCCTAAACAATCTCTAAAAACAGTAAGGGATGACTGACTAAAACAAACTCTAATTATCCTATAAGAAAGGTGTCACAATTGGCAAAACTTAATCCCCAAGCAAAACCCTAAACACCTAGGGCTGGTGGCCCTTTATTGGACTCAAACTCATGCCCACATGGCAGTCCACGTGGCAGTACTCAAAGGGGTGAGTAGTGGAATGGATAGAGATGGAATATCAAATGAAGAGGGGCTTGCATGAAACTTCGAGATGAGGCCTGTATTGGTATTTCCAAGCTGGATTGTATTGAGGACACCCATAACTTGTTTCCTGAGGAGGGCAGAGAGGGGGGTGAACTTCGACAAAAGTTTTGGATGAAAGACAAAAAAGAAGAAATTTCTTGGAGATACAGGTCTAAAGAGCTCTGATTGAAGGGGCTCAAATACCAGTTTTTTCCACTCCTTTGGCAGTGGTAGGAAGGGGAGGAATTGGATTGGGTTTGTTACATATGGTTAGGAGGTATATGTAGGGAGGCAGACAGTTGGCAAGGGTTTTGTGGATTTCGATCGCCAGCCTTACTGTCAGGAGCATGAGAGGTTTTGTCCCTTGGGTGGGTGCCATCTGTCTTCAGGAGGATGACATTGCCTCACTGTCTTAGACGTTCATGGAGAAAAAAAAATTGGAATGCAGTTCACTTGTTGAAGTAGGGGGGTTCACCTGGGCAACCTCTATGTTATGATGTATGGGATTTCGAAAACGTTTGGCTTTTAGTAGCCTGTCATAGTTGAATTCATAAAAGTTGAAGAGGTTGATGTTTTATGTTCTTTTTGGTGACAACCACTTTGGTTCCATAATCATTCAGGTCTTTTAATAGAAGTAATGATCTTATTTTTCCACCTTTTTTTTAACTTGTCTTTTTTAAACATGTCTATCTTATTTAGAAAGACTTGTCACTCTTATTGCCTCCATGTTCAACAATTACCACAGGAAAATTTTGGCAGCGCAAGCATTGAGGATATAAGTGATCTAACTTGCTCGAAGCTGGGTGTGCCTAACCCATCATCAGAATGTGAAACCTGTGGGTCATCAACTGTTGAAAATTGTCATGGTGAGTAGTTTTTCATAGTTCTTAACTTACAGTGTATTTGCTGAACTTCATTTTGTATCTTTTAGGTCACTCTGGATGCATAAAACTTCCCACGGTGATATACCACCCTTACTTTGTCACGGAAATTGTTCATATTTTGAACCAAATATGCCCTGGATGCAAATCTGTTAGGCACCTGCAAATGAAGGTCAGGTACCGATGTTTTGTGTATTAGAGTTGTTATCTTGTCTTCCAACTTGTCTATTATTATTGCTCACCTTGGTTAATCTTCTATATTTCTCATTAGAGGCTGATAGTTTTTAGAAGAGGACAATGCCGATCTAATTTTCTTTTCAAAGCACACAAAAACGTATATATGTTTTTATGTTATTGCTTGGCTAAAATTGTTTTGGGCAGTGAAAGTGATTGGGGCTCATGTATGTATCATGTATGTATCTTGGACAATTTTTTTTCTTTCTGTTTTGATTTGAGAAGTAGGTGTAAAAAATAAATAATGAGTGCCTATAACTTTTTGTTTTGGAATGGGAATAATGAGTGCATATAACTTGTCAAAGGACTTTGTTTTTAAGTCGATGTAATGGAATTTATAAAACATTCTAGCATAGAAAGTTAGATATGTGGTATTAATATGGAAATGCAAGGATTTCCTTCACTTTAAGTAAGTCTTTTGTTCATAGAAGAAGGCTTTGGCTTGTAGAAGATAATTCTTCTTGAGAGGAAAGAAGTTGAAATAATTGAAAATGTATATATAATTGGATACAGGTGAGGAAGGAGAGTGGGCATGAAGCTTATGGAAAGGATGAGTTTCTGTTGGTGAGGACCTCAGGAGATAGCTACTGCACTTTTGCTGCGGTCCTAAAAAATGCTTAACTATGATCTTCTAAACTTGCTCCTCCTGCTTACTTGACTGCATATAGGATGTTGGAATGAAACTGATAAATTACTTTTAAGTATGCCTCCATCACATAGAGGGGTATATTGAGAAAATTACATCTACATCTAAAACATGATAAGATGTAATGTTAATAACAAAACGCCATTACGAATACCAACTCCTCCTCAAATTGGACCATGTACTTCTCTCATATCAAGCTTAAACACAATCCCCATCATGTGTGCCTTAGGAAGGAAGAACTGTACAAATGGCATTTAATTAACATTAATCATCATCAACTGTCCTTGAAAGTTGCAACCAGGTATCTATGGCAATGAAGCAACTATGCTATTTTCAATAGCCACCTCAAAGAGGTGACATTCAGCCATTGGGTCAAAATTTCCTATTCAAGAGTCCATGTGAACTTCGAAGTCATCTCTTGAAGAGGTGGCTTTAGTTCCCTTTTTAAGCAATTGGTTATTTTTAGACATACATGTAACGGTAGTTGGTTGCGAGAAGGCTTGTAAAATCTTGTGAGGCATTGATACAGCTTCTTTAGTTCTTTTCGACTCCTGAGGCAACTCTGTTGCACATTTATCCACCACTGGCTCCTTCTAAGCCTTTAGTCCTATAGTCTATGCACCTGTCTTTTATCCAATTCCTATTCCAAAATCTCCTATTACAAATCATCAAAACCACCACCTAGCTCTTATCAATTCTAAAGACTCATGTTATGGAGGGAATTGACCAGGTTGATTGGTCTTTGGCCTCTAATTGATTGTATGAAGAGTTGGAAAGCTAAGATTCCCTTGAAGGTGAAGATCATTTATAGCTCTTGAGAAGAAAGAAGGTGGTTACTCAAGTGAAGATGGTTGCCTAATGCTGACTCTAGTTGCATCCTTTGTGGAAAAGGTTGGAGGATATAAGGCATCTCTCTTTTACTTGCTCCTCCACATAGGAATGCTGATCAATTGAGGTCAACTTTTGGTCTAGTACAACGTCCAAGTAGATGCAGGCACTTTGAGGGGAGCCTTTATTCTAATTTGGAGGCTATGGTTGGAGTGCAATGGCATTGTCTTTAGAAGGGAGTTGACATCTATTTTTAGGGTTTTACATTTTTTCCACTCCAAGTGTAGCTCCTAGCGTACCTTTTTTTTTGAAAAGGAGCTCCTATTGTACTTGATTGCTTTAATCAATGAATCTTGGGGGTTAACATCCCCCTAAAATAAGACTTGTGGGTGGAGAATAAGTAATGTACACGACAAGCATAATGGTGAGAGTAGTAATGACGTATACATGGAAGTTGACCCTAATATGCCCATTGCTTTTCACAAGGGGAGATTGTAGTTGTCTTGCATTCTATTTGTGATCTATTTGCTATGATCATTGTTAGAGATATTATTTACAGAATTAGGAAAGTTAGTTTTAGGAGAATATGCTGCTTTTATCACTTTCCACTTTTGGAGATATGATTAGATTTAAATTGATTGTAGTAGGATTCTGATTAGGATTGGCCTTTTCTATATAAAGGGACCAACTCCTCATTTTGTTTCTTGAGATCCATAATACTATCTCCTATTTCTCTAAGCTCCAACATGGTATTTGAGCAGTGATCCTAGATCGGTGTTCCATACCTAGTTGCCTCTCTCTCATTTATTTCTTCTAGGGTTCTACCACAAGAAAACACACAAAAAATGGAAAGGAGCTATTGCTGTTTTAGCCCGTTGAAACCTTAGGAGGAGGGTTTCTGTCGTCACCACCACCTCTAGTAATGGCCTATCACCCTCCTCCTCTCTAGGAGACTCCATCTAAGGTCTCCCCTCTTACCTTCTCTTGTTTTCTCCTTTCGATCAACATTGCATTGCATTGACCAAGTTGCTGCACCGCCTCTTAGCACTTTCATGGTGCCACCATAGCCCATCTAGGGTTCTGGCGATCCTACCTCCGACATTGCCTAACCCTATTTACTACTTTGGTGGTTGGTCAGTGCTACCAAGCTTGCCGTAGCGCCACCTAGCACTGCCTCTTTGACCACTCGCACTATGAAGGCGTGTTGCGATGTTCCTTAGGCCCTGTAGGCTTCTTTTGAGTGCTGCCTGAAGGTGCTACCTTGTTTCTAAGGGGTGCTGCGGCCTTTGCAACACCACTTGAGGCGCTATCTCGCCACCAAGGGCTGGTGCAACCTTTGTTGCTGGTGGTGGGTGCCTAAATCATCTTCTATAGTATCTTGCCAAAATTGAAGTATTTTAGATCTAAAAATTATGAAGTTTGTGCTTCGGCTCCAACATGGCAGACGCGGGCTCTACTATTATTTTTGAGGCTAAGATCTTGACCTCTGTTCTAGTTCAAGGGACGACTATTAAATTATCTGGGCCCACGAACTATGTTCTCTGGTCGCATGCATTCTATATATTTGTCAAAGGACAAGTGAAGTTAACATGTTTTGACAGATAAGGCTCTTGAACCAAAGGAAGCAGCCAAGTACAAGAAGTAGGGAAGAGAATTATTTGGTGATGAACTGGTTAATGAACAATATTGACTCAATTATTGCATCAAATATGCTCTACAAGAAAACAATGAAAGACATTTAGGAGACTTTGGAGAAGAGATACTTTCCACATATGAGTAGCTCTTGCTGAGTAGACATATATAGGTGTACATGGAATACCAACGAGGGTAATGTGTCATTGGTTGCGGACTTCTCTATTTTGGAGGATTTATTCGAGGAGCTTGTCGTATTTTAGCTTGCCTGCTGTGATAAGCAAGTTACTGAGTGTGCAAAGTGGCAAACATACATGTTTCTGGGTAGCTTAGCACCACAATACCATTTCGCTCGGGACCTAATTCTATCCTCTAACCCGATGTTTGATCTCAAGATAGTATACAATTGCCTTCAGAAGATTGATGCTAATTCATGACCTGTTGCTCCTGTAGTTATGACTGATATCTCTACCCACATGGCCTTTAGTGGGAGAGGTGGTTGTTCCGGAGGTCGTGGATGAGGTCATCATGTCTACTCTCCCTGTGGCTACTGTCAGCGTACTAATCACTCTTTAGATCGTTGTTAGGAAAAGTTTAGCAAACTCACATGGGCAAATCAGACTTCTAGAGAGGTCTCCCCTACCATTTACTGCAGAGGAGATAGGTCATCTGCGACCTTTACTAAGGAGCGAGCCCTCCTTTGTTGTTGCTATTGCCACAACTCTTGTGGTTGAGTCTACTACCACTAGTTCTGGTCGGATTACTACTTCTGGAGCATCCTATCCTACTGCTGCCCATCACAACGATTGTGAGGATTGGTGGGGGGACTTATCAAGGATTGTCGTCTCCTACTCCGCCTACTATTATTACTGACTACTGCTAAGGTCCTACTACTGTCTACTGCTGCGACTATTTCTACAACCTTACTACCATTGTCGATGATTGCTACTTCTGTTGTAGTTGTCTTGCTGCTACTTTTACCTTTTGCTACTGCTATTGCTTGCTTGGGATGGTCTCCTACCACTTGCCTACTACTGCGATTGCTACTTGTGCTACCACTACCTGTCTACTGCTGCAGTTGCTATGTATGCTATGGCCATTCCTACTCCTCCAGTCTACTGCCTGCTCTTTTAAAAGTCTATATTGGGGGGAGTTCTCTTTTGTAAGTTGGGCGTTGCAGACTCCAACTTGGGGGAGAATGTTAGAGATATTATTTACAGAATTAGGAAAGTTAGTTTTAGGAGTATCTTGTTTTTATCTTTTTGCATTTTTTGAGATATGATTAGATTCAAATTGATTGTAGTAGGATTATGATTAGGATTGGCCCTCTCTATATGAAGGGACCAACTCCTCATTTTGTTTCTTGAGATCCATAATACTATTTCCTATTTCTCTAATCTTCAACAATCACCTTGATGTCACTTGCAAGAAGTTTGCTTCATGCTTGGCAGCTATTGGTATTTCTAGGGCACATTAGCAAGTTCTAATAATAATGCTTTTGTGGGCAAGCCATGGTTGTTGAGATGGATGCCTTGCATAATCATGGTATTTCGGAATTCATAAACCTCCTAGGCACCTACCAATGTGATTAAAGTTGGTAGAAAATGGTTTTTAACCATCAAATGCAAGGTAGATGTAACATGAGTTAGGTGTAGGGTAAAGTGGTACATTAAGACCTGTAGATTTGATTTCTTTCACACCTTTTGTATAGTATTGTTCACATTATTAACTCAGTCATTATTTGTCTTAATTGGTCGTTGCTCCAACCAAATGTTGGGAATGCCTTTTATATAGCTATTTGTTGGAGGAGGTGTACATGGAGAAACTATTGGTTGTAAGGCTCAAGAGTGTACCAAGATTAGCAAGTTAGAGAAGGCTATTGATGGCTTTAAGCAAAGTTCACATGCTTGCTTTTAAAAACAAACGACAATTGAGAGTTATGACTTGTGACAATTGAGAGGAGCCTTAGCTTTGTCATCAACCATTCCTAAAGTAACATAGGACTTATGATTATTAATAGATAATCTTGAAGCATCTCCAAGAACCAAAATTAAAGCTATAATATTCTCGGCTTCCTTTAGTGCCCCCTCAATGAAAAAGATAGTGTCATTTGGGCATTGTAAAAGTGGAATCACCCCAACATGCGAGCTGCCACTAGAAAAACCAAAGAAAAGCCCAGTTATAGCCTATAACAACCATAAACGAGAAAGGTGATCCCAAAAAGGAAGTTGGTGCATGAGAACTTTAGTGGTCGTAACTCAGTGGAGACTGATCATCGAGTTGCTAGTGTGTTGAATGCCAAGAAGGTATGCAAAGGAGATAGGAATATTGTTGCTGATGGTTAAGATTCTTTCTTGGAATGTTCGTGGACTTCGGGATGAGGTGCAGAGGTCTAGCTTGAGGCGCTATCTTATTGAATGGAGGGTGGATATTGCTTTGTTACAGGAAACTCATTTGGAAGCTATAACCCTTCAACTGAGAAGAAGCATTTGTGGTAATCGCTTTACTGATTTGTTAGAAGTGAAGGATGTGGGTAGATCGGAGGGAATCCTAATGATGTGGAATTAGGAGTTGGTTGAGTCAAATCACTCTTTGCTGGCCAGTCGTGTGATTATAGGGTTTTCACTAGGAAGTCTAATGGGCTTTCCCAATCTACCTCTTGTGTTTATGGCCCTTGTGAGGGTATTTCCAAGCACCAGTTTTGGGAGGAGATCGTACAAGCGTCTTAAGTGGTTGATGGAATGCCATGGTTGATTGGTGGGGACTTTAATGCCACATTATCTTCCCTTGATAGGCCAGACGGGATGTAACAAATGGATTGCAAACTTCCGGAGGTTAGTAGAGGACTTAGAATTGTTGGATATGCCAATTTTCGAGGTGCAGTATTTGTGGAGGAATGGCAATGGTGTAGCATCGAGAATTGACAAATTTATTTGTAATCTGGCTTTGGCAGAAGTCTTGTAGGGGTCAGAAGTAGGGGTGTGAGATAGGCCTTTTTCATATCATACTCTATTTTGGTGTAGTTATGATGGCTTGACATATTCTACATATTTCAAGTTTCATAAATTGTGGTTGAAGAAGCCAGGATTTAAAGATTTCATTCGTGACAAGTGGATAGAGATTCCCACTTCCAACTCGTCCACTCGCACTTTGGTGAATAAGATTTGCTGCATCAGGGTAGATTTGATGGATTTCAAGCGTAATCTTGTGGCAGAATGTGAAAAGAGGAGAATTGAGGCTCTGAAGATGATTTCTTCTCTTGATAGGAAAGAGGAGGTGGTGCCTTTGTTTATTGGTGATAGTCATGAGTGCAGAAAGATGCAGGGGGTGGTTCTGGAGGAAGACCTGAAGAAAGAGATGGATTGGAGGCAAAAGTTGAGACAACTGTGGCTTATGGAAGGTAACTTAAACACTAGGCTTTTTCACTTGCTAGCTAGTGTTAGGAGGAGATCAAATTTGATTAATATGTTGAAGGTTGGGGAATCTATACTTGATTAGAGAGAGTAGAGTTATGAGGCCATTTTGGTCCATTATTGTGATTTCACTAGGAAACAGGCAATTGGGGATTGGTGGCTGGGAAGGTCAGATATGACAGTTCTAAATGAAGAGATGAAGGTAGATCTGATTAGGGGGATTTGCGAGGAGGGTCTTCGGGGCCAGATGGGTTACATGTTCTATTTTATTGAGAGATGTGGGAGATTGTTGGTCTGTATGCTATGGCCATGTTACATGAGTTCTTTTTTGAGAATGGGGCTTTGACAAGATAAACAAGTTCTTTTTATTCCTTCTATTGAAGTGGCTTGGTGCTGATTCTATTGACGAGTTTAGGCCAATCGCTCTCTCCAATTCCATTTATTTGCTGGTAGCAAAGGTGTTGGTTAATAGACTTTGTATGGTGATGCCTAAGACTATTTTGCCTATTCAACCAACTTTTATAAAATGAAGGATTCCTTTATTTTGGCAGAGGAGATGGTGTCATGGAAGAGAAAGGGGGTGACTGCATTTATGTGGAAGGTTGATTTTTCAAAGGCTCATGATTTTGTGGCTTGGGCGTACCTTTGTGAGATTCTAAGGAGGAGAGGCTTTCCTGAGATGTGGGTGCAGTTGATGTAGAGGTGCATTACTACCTCCTCTTTCTCATTGTTGGTGAATGGGTGCCCTGATCATGGACACAACCACAATGTGGAGTCCGACAGGGATGTCCTTTGGTACCTCCTATTTAACATCGCAGTTGGTACTTTAGCCCACTTGACTTTTAAGGCTTGCAGGGGGGAGTATTTACTGGTTTCACACTTCACGGAGATGGATCCCTCCTTTCACCTCTTTTACAATATGTAGACGACACCACCTTTTTTTATAGGAGGGTTTGATGAGGTAGTGCATGCGTCATCGTTGGTGAGAATTTTTGCAGAGATTACTAGGTTGAAGGTTAACAAGAGGAAATCTCAGTTTGTTCTAGTCAATTTATCAAGCGGTCTTGCAGAAGACATTTCTAGTGCTTTTGAGTCGCTAGTTGCTCACTTGCCAATAAGATATTTGGGTCTTCCTCTTAGGGAAAATGGCTTTTGGCATCTGATTGGAATGTGTTTGTAGAACGTTTTACCAGCAGGTTGTTATCTTGGAGTGGGAAGTTATCTAGAGGAGGACATCTGGTGCTTCTTAAATCAGTCTTGTCATCCATACCGGTGTTTTATTTATCTGTCTTTAGACCACCAAAGAAGGTGATCAAGAAGTTGGAGGTTTTCCGAAAAGGATTCTTTTGGAAAGGGGTGGACTCTGAGGGGAGATTTATTCAGTTGGTTGCTTGGAAAGAGCTTTGTAGATCAGAGGAGGGTGGTTTGGGAATATGCCACCTGGAAGGGTTTTGCAAGGCTCTTTTGCTTAAGCAGGTGGTTAGAATTCTATCAGGGGACACCTCCATGCCAATGGTTTTATTGAAAAACTCTTATGGAGAATGTATGAGTTTGGAGGATAGGATGGCTGCTAGGCATGGTGCTTCAGCCTTTTGGTGTTCTGTCTGGCCGATTTTACAAGAGTATGCATCAAATTTTAGCCTTATCTTGGGTAATGGCGATCACTTTAAGTTTTGGTTGGATGATTGTAGTGGTGTTGGTTTGTTTTCTAATCTCTTTCCACGTATTTTTAGCTTGTTACTGACAGAAATGTTTCTGTTTCAAATGTCTGGGATGAACATTCAAGATCATGGAACATCCATCTTCCTCTAGGACTGTCAGAAGCCTCCTGTTCAGAATTCCAGCATTTACTGGAAATTATTTCAGATTTCAGTCCAAGGAGAAATAAGCCTGACAAATTTGTCTGGAGTGAAGGGACTTTTTCTGTTGGTAGGGCTCATAAGAAAATCGCATTTTCATCTTCTGAATCCAATGAAATAAATTCTGACCGTGCCAAGTTTTGGTCTCTCAACCTGCCGCTGAAGATCAAGTTATTTCTTTGGCTACTTCGAAGAGGAAAGCTTGTAATGAAGTGTTTCAGAAAGAAATAGGAGGATGGAGATGTAAAATGTACTCCTATGTCTTAATGCTGATGAAGATATGTCATGTCTGTTTTCCTCATGTAATTTCGCTAAGGAGGTCTGGCATTCATTCAATATTTGGATGGTGGATCCTTTTTCGTTTGACAATTTCTGGGGGGCTTTTAGATCACATGTGGGAGCTGACACTGCTGGATGGATTACGATGTTTGGTATTCTTTGGTATTTATGGTTGCAACAAAACGGCGTGCTATTATGAGATGAGAGATGTTGGGTGGAAAATGTAGTGAGGGAGAACCTTTTTATCTGAATTTCAGCTCTCAAATCTGTACGTCCATTCCTTTTACATTAATACAATTCTTTGGATGATTACCGACCCCTTTTTGCTTTAAAAAAAAAAAAAAAAGAGCAAATCACCAAGGTGTCAACAACCAACACAAATAATAGGGGTGCTAAGGACACCCTTGTTGAACTCTTCTCATCTTGGCCCCTCCACTTACTAGGTTGTCATTGAGCAACATAGAGATAGAAGAGGTGGTAATACATCTCTTCATCCATTGAAGCCACACCTCTAGAAAGCCCCTTAGAACCATTGACAGCCAAAGGAAACATTAGCCAATTGAGTCATATGCCTTAGCGAAATTAACTTTCCACATAAAACCCTTACTTATCCACCTCTTCCAATCTGCTAAGATCTCAGTAGTAGTGAGAAAACAATCAGAAAGGCACTGCCTCCCCTTAATAAATGCATCTTGAATTGGATTAAAGAGTCCAGGACCTATCCCAATCGATTGCCAACACCTTAGCCACAATTAAGTACATGGCATTGGACTAATCTATTGACCAAAGATCATCCATTGTTTCCATACATTCCTTCTTGGACAGTAAGGAAAGGGAGGAACTTTTTTAGGCAATTAAAGCTTGAATTCCCTTTGAGAAACTCATGGATAATCACAACAGCATCCCCCAGAAGTAGCTCCCAAAACTCCACATAGAAGAATACTGGAAACGCATTAGGTCCAGGAGACCAATCTCCATTAAGACCAGCCAGAGCAGAATGAACTTCTTCAGACACATCAGCAACAAGCATGCCTTCTGACCTTGTGTTAGCTGTGGAAGCGCTGATCTATGCCACCTCCAGATCCCAGAGTGCTGCTGATAATAAAAAGTTCTAAGATGATTGGCCAAATGGTCACCAATCTGCCCCCTTATATTAAGTTCTTCCACCCCGGCCATTAATATATTAATCTGGTTTCTCTGCCTTATATTTGCTGAAGAAAGAAGAAATTTGGTCTTTACATCACATTCTCTAAGCCAGAGCCAATGTGATCTTTAGTGCCATAAAATTTTATCCTTCTTGTCCTCCTTGCCAACTATCTCCTGATTTTTCTCTCTTTCCAACATCCCTTGTGAATATAAGGAATGTGAACCTTGGACTTGATCAAGTCTAGAAAAAGACTCCAGAGCTTCCATTGTTCTTTTTGCTCTTGCCTCGTCAATCTGCTTCTGATATTGATGTAGGAATATCTGCAAGGCAGACAACCTGGAAGCCAATGTCGAAGCTACTTATTCTGTAGGGGGAAGAGAGCAGCACTGCTGGTGGCTGGTGGACTAGGTCTCAAGATTGCGGCTCCAACAGTCAAGCCTTCTCAAACTTGATATATTTGCTGCAATGCAGATATTCATTTGATCTCCAAACAAAGGGCTGTATGATTAAAAAATGGTTGATGCATAGACAACGCTAAATAGGGGAAAACTCTCCATGAAGTCAACGGAAGCAATAAAGTGATCAAGACAAGAACACGAATCACCCGATGCTGAAATTCTCCAAGTAAATCAATAGTTTGATAGGGGCAAAACTTCAAGCTCTAGCTTGGCAATAAAATACCTAAACTCCACAACACCACGATCACGCTCAAAGCGATCTCTAGACTCCAGGTTGATCTTCCACTTGTAGAGTGACCTTAAGATTGTTGCTCAATAACCAAGGCATATCAGAAAAAGAACTTCGAACAAAGTTCTTTTTGCATTTGTGTGTGGACCATACACAAGAAAATTGAAAGTGATGCCCATCAGCCTTCCGTTGAAGTACCACATAAAGCATGTAGGAAAGCAGTGATTGAGTGCTTAAGAGAAAACAAATCTGAGTTGCATGCAATTATCTGACCACCGGGGAGACCCATCAAGTTTAAGGAAATGAAATCATGCCACTTGGACCTCCCATAAGATTGCCACCACTGGGAATTGCAAGACTCCATCTTTGTCTTTGAAGGAAAATAACTGTAGGCCCCCATTCAATAAGATACCAGCCAAGAGCTTGCTGTCGATCAGGAGCTTGCATCGCTCGAACATTCCAACTAAGAACCTATATTAGTGTATGACACAACTCCATTATCTGGACCCACCAAACTTTACATAAAAACTCACCCGTTAAAGCCACATGGTTCAGGACCTCCAAAGAAGGTTGTTGACCACCATTAGTGCTAATGGCAGATGGAATAAGCAGTCGTCTCCTTTGGTGGTGCACCTATGCCCACGAGGCAACTTTTGACACACCCATTCCTAGCTTGATCGGAGAATAAATAGCTCTCTTAAGCGAGGCATTAGCTGTATTGATGGAGGTTGAACCTCTCTCAACCAAAGAAGTGGCCTACTTTCTAGGTCTCTTGTATGAGCTAGATGCCTTCCCAAAGGAGATCGAGTCCTGCCCAACCAAAGCAACTTGATCCTTGATTGAGGAGAGGCCAACAACATCAGTGCCATTGCTAGGGAAATCACCCTTACAATGGGCACAAAAAGGACTCCTATACTTAAGGGGAGAAAAGGATATAAACCTTAAGAAGGATCAACATGTGGAGTTGGAGTTCTGAGAAGGATTTGAATCCATATAAGGAGTTGGCGCATCACATGCATTATGTGTTGCAGAAGCCATGTAGGGTTTGGCCTCCAACTTACGTGAAGCACATGAGCCACTTATTGCATAGCTTTCAGGAACAACCTGAGGAGGAATCCTTGGCACAGTAATTGCTTGAGCAATTGCCCCAGAAGAAGCAACTTCCAACTCCTTCAGCCATAACCGTCATTTTCTCTGTCATTCGTCATCAAAATCAGCCATCACATATGATACGAAGGAGAACCCACCTTCGCCATAACTGACCTATGCCTTCCAACTTCGTCGAGCCTAATCACCAGATGGTATCCTTGCTCGTGCAGATACGCCTTCTTCGAAACATCACCATTAACCTTCTTTTGGACTTGCACTGGCATCCATTGGAGACCCCTAACCAAGGCAAGCAAATCTTGATAAAACATAATCCAATTGAAGGAATCCACCTCCTCCACAACTTCCACACAATGTAACTTTAATGGAATCCCATATAGATGCCACCAAAGTGGAGGTTGTTCTAATTGATAGATTCCCATTAAAATCTAAAGGAAATCGCCTTCAACATATGAGAAAATAGATGCTGGAGGACTAGGAAAGTGGGAATGAGGGAGGCGACTGGAGGGTCTTGCCATGCGGTGGTGTGCTTCAAGTGTAGGAGTCGTGGTTTAGTGGTGTGTCGGGATCTGGTGGTCTGTGTGGTGTGAAGGTGTGTGGATTATTATCAATGGAGGTGCCTGAAGGGCAAGAATCTTCTACCTCCATCTCCTCCGTCTCTTGAGGTGGTGCTTGACGGGATCTTTGGAGGCAGGTGCCTTGACGAGGATCTTCGTTTTGTGGTTGTTGGTGTTTTGATTAGTGGTCATTTTTCTTTATAGGAGGTGAGTTTTTAAGATGAGTTTGGTTGTTTCTGGTGAGTGGAAACTCTCCTCATCTTCAAGGTTGCTTTTGTTTGGATTGTTGGAGGTGGATGTTGAGCGCTTGCGTTTTGTTGAGACGAAGGTTGGTGGAGTGATTCATTGGAGGTCTCCATCATTTATGATGTTGCTATCGATGATCGTGGTGAGGTCGACGATTTGATTTTCGATTATGGGTATTCTGTTGCATTTGAGGAGTTGAGAAGTTGTGGAGAGTTAGGGGTCGAGGGTTAGATGGTGCAAGGGTGTGGGTCTTCTTGATGATGATATGTCTTGGGTTTTTCTTGAAGCAGAGATTCTTTGTGGTTGTTCTTTGCCTGTGAATGTTGTTGTTAGGATTGATGGTTGTTCTTGGGTGGTCTTATTTGAGATGAACGCGTTGGGGTTCTTCCATGGTTCATCTTTGTGGTGGTGGCTCGTGGTGGTCGGAGCTTGGCTGGAGGTGGTGGTGGTTGGCCTCCTGCTCGTGGTGGGTGGCCTGCTCACCAGATTTGGAAGCTGAAAATATCCAGAGTGATTCAAAATTTGAAATTTGCTAGGTTGGAACCTAATTCTGGAGTCTGGTAACAGCTAGGCTAGTACATCTACCGTGGCTTTCAGCGTTGCAGATGCTATTCTCCAAGACGTGAGTGGTGAGATTGACGTGCCCAGTGCTGTTCCCAACGTTGATGTTGCTAATAATGTGGTAGAGTCAAGTGTGGTCCCATGTGGCATTAATTTTGGTGCTAAACAGGGTGCCTTCAGATCCATTGAGTATCCCTTTAAGCCCCTTCTTGACCATCTTCTTTTTGGGCCCGATAACCCAGATATCTTTTTTTCTTCTTTTATTGTTGGGCTTCCTCATTCTCCACATGTGTAGGCATGATGCTGCTGTTGATGGTTGCGATGCTGATGCTGATGAGTGTAAGTCTAATTCTTTAGTCACTAGTGTGTGATTCCCGAGGCTTGTTGTTGCTAGGGTTACTATTTTTTTTTGAGAAAAAAGAGGAAGATGACCTGAGCGTGGTAATCATTCTGTAAATATATTAAATTAGACGAGGAACAAACTTACAGGTTTTGTAGCTAAAATTCAGAAAAATATCTAGCCTCTCTCACTACATTCTCCACCTAACATCGCTCATTATTGAAAACCTTACTGTTCCTCTGCAACTAGATAGCCCAAAGAATACCAAAAGCTTTGCACCAGCCTACCATACCAAGATGAAGGTGGTCCTTGAATGTCATCCAAAAGGCCTCAAAGTTTGTATGTTTGATGGTGTGGACATCACATTAATCCCTGACTTCTCTAGAAAAGCTGCATTCAAAAAACAAATGTTGGATATCCTCATCCGACTGGCCACTTAACGGGCATGTGGTATCACCATTAGAACACCATCTGGTTCTATATACTTTAGTTACCAATCTCTTCCTTTTAAAGAACCAAAGAAATAACTTGATCTTGAGAGGGATTTTACAACTTCAGATCAGTTTGGAATCACCCTCTGTAGGTGTCAGTTGCACTCCATTTGAAATCAGGAAATTGTAGGCATTTTTAACGGAAAACTTCCCATGCTTCCACTGCATTCTGTCTGGTTCAGGAGATGGCGATAAGTCCTCCATTGTAGCCAGCAGTTGCTGAACTTCATAACACGTTGCTTCAAAGAGACCCTTTGGCAGTCTGATGTCCCGAACATTATGTTCTCTGTCACACAGGTCTATTACCCTTGCCTCTTTGTGTAATATGCTGAAACCTTTGGTACATATATGAAACTTTACATTTTCAGACCAATTATCGAGCCAAAATTTAAAAGAAGACCCATCACCCAGACACGACCCGAAATGACTTGAAAATTTAGTTATTATTGGATGCATAGAGTGCCAAAACGTGGAAGATCCACCGATAGGAGCAGCTCACTGGTTAAGATCCATGTCTTCTCCATAGGAGTCTTTTATAGTAGACATAAGCATATCTTGTTCGTTAGAGAATAGTCTAACCACCCATTTCAATAGGAGCACTTTGTTAAAATAGTCCAATTTACTAATGCCAAGGCCTCCTTTTTTTGGCTTACATATATCTTCCCAAGAAACCTGTTGCGCAAATCTCCCCTCATAATCAACACCCTTCCAAAAGAACTTTTTTCTTATCAAATCAATATTTTTTAGAATTTTCTTTGTTGGCGCAAAAGCAGACATGAAGAAAACCATAATAGATGAAAGGACCGATTTAAGGACCAGACGTCCTCCTCTAGATAGGAGTCTACTACTCCAAGAGGACAACTTCTTTGATAGCTTCTCTACAAGAGATTTCCAATTAGACGAATTCATTTTCTTTCCCTTTAACGACAACCCAAGATATCGAATAGAAAGCCTAACCACATGGGTCTCCAGGATATTAGAAAACTCATTCTCCTCCACACTACCCATGCCAAAAAGGACCAGAGTGGATTTATTTCTATTAATTTTACGACCTGAAAGTTCTAATAATCTCATTTGAAATACGGTCCTTTCTTGGAGATATGAGTGAGAGAGAGGGGTCTAACGATCAGGGCGGGGGGGGGGGGGGGGCTGGCCCGGGCTGGACAGTGGTGGGTGGGAGGTGGAGAGTGGCGGTGCCGGTGAGGTGCTTCAAGTGCCTTGGTGAGGGGCACATGGTGGCGATGTGCAGGGACCCGGTGCACTGCCTGCGCTGTGGCGCTCTGGGTCATCGGAGGTCGGGCTGTGGGCGGTGGAGGTCGGGTGAGGTGGTTTCTTCGAGGAAAGGAGAGACGCCTCCGCCCCCTCCGGAGGGGGCGCCCCTCATGGAGGTCGAAGCGCCGTGGTCGGAGGAGTTGGGAGAACTGAAAGGGAAGCTGTGGCTTTGACGCTGGTTGCGGTGGTCTTGGAGGGGTTGGTGGAGGTGGAAGCTCTGAGGGAGGCGGTCGCCGCCTACTTGGGGGCTGACGGGGGTCGGGTGAGGGTGGCTTCTCTGGGAGGAGGGAGGATGGTGTTGCTGGGGCTGAGCCGAGTGGAGTTGGGGCGGCTGGTCTTCAGGGTGATCCGATGTGGCGATGGTGTGGTGAGATGTCGGTGGCTGGTCAGGTCTGATGGGGCGCTGGCGGAGAGGCCGCCGTCTGGCGCGAGGAGGAGGATCTTGATTGAGGGGGTTCCGCTCTTCCTCCGCACGGTGGAGGTGGTCGCGGTGGTGGTTGCCCCTTTTGCGAGGCTACGCGGGTGCGGTGGCATCGGCCTGAAGGCGGCTGATTTGTCGCGGATTGAGGCTTGGGTGGAGATGATGCCGGGGCGACTGTTGGTGGAGAGGTCGGTGCTCCGGTGGGGTAGTTCCGCCTGGCTTCTCCGCGTCTCTTGGGGTTCTGAGAACCCTAGGTCCTTTGCTGTGGTGGTGGGTGGCGGAGCGGCGGTGACGTGTGGAGGCGATGGCGGCAGGCGGGCGGAGGAGGGTCGGACTGTTCTTGGGAAGGTCGAAGGTCGCGACAGAGATTACGGCGGGGACCTCGGGGTGAGTGCGTCTCCCGTGGCACGATTGGCGGCAGACGAAGTGGCGGGAATGCAGAGGGTCGTTGCGATTTTGGCGGAGGAGGCAGGGGAATTGAATGTGGCGCTGAAATCGGGCGACCCCATTGATTGTGGGAGTGTTGGTGGTGGCGCGCTGGTTCCTGGTTTTGAGGAGGTGGAAGATGGCGGTTTCGGGTTGGGTGAGCGTGACCCGGCTACGGGATTTGGGGGCTCCGGTGCTGTAGCCGGGTCGGGTTCCCTTGCACGCTCGCCCCCGCGTTTCCTGGTCTCTGCGGGGGAGGGCCGGAAGGTTGCTGGAGGGGTTTCGAAGTGCTCCTTCGCCGGTTCGAGTCGGGTGGCGGGACTGGAGGTGGCTGGCGGGGAGGGCGGCGGACGACGATGGGAGCGGAAGATGACTGGGTTGCAGAGACTCTTCTACCGGTCGCGGTGGTTGTACCGTAGGGGTTGCCTCGGAGGAACCCGTCTGGGGGGGGGCTACGGCCAACCGGCGCCGATCGTCGGAGGAGCGGGGGACATCTGGTGGCGCTACATCGTCAGCGGCGGCATCTTCTGGAGGTGGCGGCGGGGACCTGCTTGCTCCGGGGTCCAATGGGTTGGCAGATGGGCAGCGGGCGGCAGATACTGATGATGGAGAAGGGGGGCTGGGGGATGCGGGTGCGGGGAAGAGAACGATGGAGGCGGCTGGGCAGCTTGGGGGTGAGGCTGAGTTGCTGGGGGCTGGTGCTGGCGGCGAGGTGGTCGAAGCTGTAGGTGATCTGGTGGCTGCGGGACGTGGAATTGAGGTATGTGGTGGTGAGGGAAGCTCGGAGGACCGACGTCTGTTGTTGGAGGAGAATGTCATGGCAGAAATGATGGGGTTTAGACGGTTGACATCTGGAGGCGTTTCCTGGAGGACAACATGACTAAGATCTTATCTTGGAATGTGAGGGGTCTGAATGACCCGTCGAGAAGATCGGTTTTGCGGGGGTATATTCAGAGGTGGGGCCCTGATGTGGTCTTTCTTCAAGAGATGAAGTGGGGGAGTTGTGATAGAAGGCTGTGGAGGGAGGTGGGGGGAGAAAGTTGTGGGGGTTTCCTAGCCCTGGATGCGGATGGGAGTGCGGGGGGAATTGCTGTAGGGTGGAGGGAGGAGTTCTCCTTGCTGGACTCACTGGTTGGATCCAGCGTTGTCACTATCAGACTCCAGAGACGCCGGGATGACACATGTTTGCTTCTCTCCTCGGTTTATGGCCCGACGGAGGGTCGGAGGAGACAAGTCTTATGGGAAGATCTGAGCCAGGTTGCGGCAGCTTTCCAGGGGGTCCCGTGGCTGATTGGTGGGGATTTTAATGTTACTCTACGGGCTGAGGACAGACCGAGTGACCGAGGGGGATTGGACCAGGGCTCTGAGGCATTTGCAGACTTTGTGGCGAACCAGGGGTTGGTTGATATGCTTCTGTTGTCCTGTCTATACACGTGGAGGAACGCGGGAGGGCAGCGATCCCGTATTGACAGATTTCTGGTTTCGACGACGATGGCAGAGTTGTTCCCGATGGCGGAGGTTAGGCCTTTGGAGCGCCCGTTCTCGGATCACACCCCCTTGCTGTGGACGTCGAACAAGGTATGGAGGCATGGCACATATTTTAAGTTCGACAAAGCGTGGCTCTTGAAGGAGGGCTTTAGGGGTTTGGTTGAGGAACGGTGGAGGTCTACTCAGGTGGATGGGTCGGCGGCTGCCAGGTTGGAAGTGAAGCTGAAGGATTTGAGAGCCTTCTTGAAGTCCCACATCAAGCGGGTTAGGGAGGAACGCGGGAGGAAGAAAGAGGAGGCTCTTGCTGCAATTACACGCCTGGACAGGGCAGAGGATGTTGGGCTCCTTTCAGAAGATGACAGGGCTTATAGAGCGAGACAGACTCAGGTGATTCAGGAGGAAGACAGGAAAGCGGAGGTGGAGTGGAAGGTGAGATCTAGGCAGAAGTGGCTGAAGGAGGGCGACTCCAATACCCGTTTTTTTATATGGTTGTGTCGGGCAGGAGAAGGAGAAACTGGATTGACAGGTTGATGGTTGATGGGGAGTAGCTTTTGGGAAGGGAAGCGGTGGGAGAGGCAGCTGCGAATTATTTTAGAGAATTCACGGGGTGGAGGCGGGGGGGAAGGTGGAGGTGGTTGGGATCCGGGATACCACAGATTAGGGGGACATACGTGGATTTCTTGACGGGTTCTTTTGAGGAGGATGAGGTCCGTGAGGCAGTTTGGGGGCTGAACGCGGATGGGTGTCCAGGGCCGGATGGCTTCCCGGTTGCCTTCTATAGAGAGTTTTGGCCGGTGGTGAAGGAAGACGTTATGCAAATGGTGCAAGAGTTTAGAACGGGCAATTCGGGGTTTAACAGGCTAAACAAGTTCTATATGTTCTTATTGCCGAAGAAGGAGGGCGTTGAGGAGATTCAGGAGTACAGACCGATAGCTCTTTCGAATGCTATCTACTTGGTGGTGGCTAAGCTTCTGGCGAATAGATTGAGAACATTGCGTGAGATTATTGACCCGGTGCAGACGACTTTTGTCCCTGGCAGGAATATTTTAGAAGGCTTTGTGGTAACCTCGGAAATCCTTTCATCCTGGAAGAGAGAAAAGAAGAAGGCTTTCTTGTGGAAGGTCGATTTTAGCAAAGTTTATGATTCGATCCAGTGGTCGTTTCTTTGGGCATCCTTGGTAAAGAGGGGGTTTCCACCGGTGTGGATTGAGTGGATGAAGAGATGTGTCACTACGACGTCTTTCTCGGTTCTTATCAATGGAAACCCGGCTGGAGGTTGGATCCAACCTAGGAGGGGGGTGAGGCAGGGTTGTCCGCTGGCCTCGATGCTCTTTGTGATTGCTGTGGATGCTCTTGCTAGGGCGGCGAGGCGGTCCTGTGAGAGAAGCCTGTTGAGTGGTTTCTCCGTGAGGGATGGGACGGGCATCCATTTGCTCCAGTATGCGGATGATACGATCTTCTTTATTGAAGGTGGTGAAGTGGAGGCCAGAAGGTTGAGGTTCCTGGTTTTCTTGCTGGGTGAGGCATCCGGTTTGTAGATTAACCTGGCTAAGTCGGATTTTATCCCTTTCAACATGAATGAGGCGGAGGCAAGGGGATGCAGTTTGGGTCTTGGCACGGAACGGGGTAAACTTCCGGTTAAGTATTTGGGCCTGCCGTTGTCAGATGGGAGGATTCTAGTGAGAGACTGGACCTCCCTGGTGGAGTGGTTGATTGGGAGGCTGGAGGGGTGGGCGTCCAAGCTTCTGTCTAGAGGTGGGAGGCTGATTCTGCTCAAGGCGGTTCTGTCGGCGATGCCGTCTTATTTCATTTCTGTACCGAAGATGCCTCAACAAATGATTGCAAGGATTCAACGAACTATGAGGGGTTTCTTCTGGTCCAATCAGGGGACAAATGGACAGGGTGCCAGGTTGGTTGCTTGGAAGGAGGTCTGTAGACGGCTGAAAGACGGAGGGCTTGGCGTGAGGGATGTGGAGAGGTCTAATGACAGTCTGTTGGCGAAATGGGTGGGGCGCCTATTGGAAGGAAGGGGGGATATGTTGGGCAAGGTGTTTGAGACGGCATATGGTTGTCCGGTGCGATGGGATCTTCTGGTATCTCCGCCTAGGGATGTTTCTCACTTCCTGAAAGGCTTGTCAAAGGTGGCCCCGAGGGTGAGGAACTGTTTCGTCCTTGTGTTAGGAACAGGGGAGATTTTCAGATTCTGGCGGGATGACTGGACAGGTGATGGAGCACTTTGCAGCAGATTTCAGAGACTGTTTGCCTTATCCCAGAGCAAGATGGCGTCTGTGATTGAGGTGTGGGATGGTGGGTGGTACCCGTGTTTCGTTGGCAGTTTGTCCGATGCAAGAACGCATGATTTCCAGACCTTACTGGCTGATTTGGAGGGGCTGCAGCCGGCGGCTGGTACGGACATGTTTGGTTGGGATGAAGGTGAGTTTTCAGTTACGGCCGTGTACAGGAGGTTGTCTGCTGGTGGTCCTGGGGTGGAGCTGGATTTGGTAAGGGACTGCAGACAGATTTGGAAAGCCGCGTGTCCGCTAAAAGTCAAGATTTTCGCCTGGCTACTTAGGAGGAGAAGGCTGGTGACTAAGGTGTGGAGGGCAAGGTGGGCTCCTGGAGAGTGTACGGTATGCTCCTTATGTGGGGGTGGTGAGGACGTTGACCACCTTTTTTTCGCTTGCCCTTTTGTGGTGCAGTTTTGGGATAGAATGGGCGAGAGATGGTGGGAGTGTAGGCTGTTTGAGGAATTCTGGCACAACCTCAGAAGTGGAGGTGGTGGTGGAGGACGGTTTGTTTTCCGTTCGAAGGAGATGGCCAAGCCGTTGGCGGTCCTATGGGGGATTTGGCTGGGCAGGAATGCGGTGGTTTTCCGGGGCCAGAGACCTTATGTGGAGAATTTTTTTTAGTCTATCGACTCCTTGTTTTCCCACTGGGTTGTATCAGTGTGAGTGGGGGCCTTGGTGTCCGTCTGTTGTAATGGTTGTTTTTATTGATTCTATTATATAAGTTTTTGGGTAGTTATCTCTCTGGATAACTATCCTTTCCTTTTTCAAAAAAAATTTTACGACCTGAGAGTTCAGCAAAAATTCTCACCAGCGAGACATGACTAGCCTCTCTTCCCCCCTTCTATGAAGAAGGTCTTGTCGTCGACGTATTGCAAGATGGGTGTTATGCTCCTATCATTCTTAGCAGTATGGTCAGAAAACAAGCCACCGTCACAAGCTTTGAAAGCCATGTTTGTAAACGTATCAACCGCAATGTTAAACATCATCGGTGCTAATGGGCAGCCTTGTCGTACTCCCCTTTGTGGCTGAGTCCAAGAACCATTTGCCCTTCCATTAATCAACATAGAAAAGGAAGAAGCAGTAACACATCTTTTCATCATCATTATCCATCGATCAGGGAATCCTCTTCTCTTCAAAATGTCTCACAAATAGTTCCAAGAAATGGAATCATAAACCTTAGAAAAGTTTACCTTCCACACAGAAGCCTTAGACTTAGTCCTCTTCCAAGAAGCCAGAAATTCTTCCGCTAACACATAGGAGTCCTGTAGTGATCTCCCCTTCACAAAGGTAGACTGAACAGGAGAGATGATGTCAGGGAGCACTTGACGCAAATGATTGGCTAAAATTTTTGCAACTAGAAGATAAATGGAGTTCGATAATGCAATAGGTCTAAAGTCTCCCACCTCCTCCGGAACTTGTTTCTGTGGTAGAAGAAATAAATAAAATTTGTTAAGTCTTTCAATGCTTGCATTTCCATCAAAGAACTCCTTAATCATAGCCAGTATATCATGCTTGACCACCTCCCAAAACTCCTTGTAAAAAACAATTTGCAGGCCGTCCAGGCCAGGAGAACCTTTCACCTTCATGCCATGTAAGGCACTCATAACCTCTTCTTCATCCACATCATTGGCAAGCGCGACCTTTGCCTCGCTATTGATTCGGTCCAACTGTAGATTTGCCAGCCGCTAGTCATCATACGGCTGTCTTTGGTAAACTCTTGAAAATAATTTTTGAACGCACTACAAATTTGATCTCTTTTTTTGAAGACATCATCACCTACCTTTTACTATGGTTCCAACGAATTAATGATTCCCCAATCGAAACCTCTTCAAATTTAAGTTGGTCCACGTTCAAAATATCTAAACTAAAAAGCAACACCCTCTTCTTTGATAAACAAAGATAATTTCCAAATCTTCTATTTCAAACCAAATTGAGAGAGGAAAGATCTAACCTCATCAAGCACCAAATGACCATGTTGTAGAGACCTAATCAACGAACATTCCAACATAGAATCCAACCACATCGTCTTAGATGACCACGCAGCCTCAACACCATCAGCATTTGTCTCCATCGGTGGAGGAGGGGGGAGAGATCGTCCCAGCCTTCAGGAAGGTTCGGCCTGAAGCAACATCGGGCAAGAACTCCACTTGTGTCCCCACCCCCGATACCGGAGACAAACCATTGGCTTACGACACTCCTTCGCTAAGTGCCCGAATCTTTGACACTTGAAGCAGATGTAACTTCGGAGATAGGTCGCACGAGATCCCTCCTTTACTACCCTCCTTCTTGCACGCTTCCACGCGGAGTCCCTCTTCACCTCCCCAATGATGGATGCTTCTAGGGAGCTCCTTTCCTCTATAAGGGAGATCATTAGCAAGTGCTAAGGTTACTGTTGGGAATGATGCTGCTGGGAATGCTGCTGCTTTAGCCACTACTACTAGTGATGATAGGAAGCTCCGCCATATTTGGTTGGAGTCTGCACGATGCTTGGAATCTACTGCTACAGGGGATACTATTGGCGATGCTGCCGAAGGTACTGATGGTGATATTGTCGGTTAGGGTCAGCATGTTGTGCAAAAGAAGTCTATGCTTTTTCAATGCGATCCCTCCAAGTTGTCTATGGCTAGGAGAACTTCTATGTCTTCCATGTCGGGGTCTTTGAAGTCTGCTGCAAACTATATTAGTGCAGAGTGGTTTGAGGTATCGATCTTATTACAAGAGGAAAATTGTAAAGCCCAAGTCTGTGGTGGGAAATGATCAGGGGTTGGATTTGGAGCTTCGGGTTGCCAAGGTCCTCAATCGTAAGGTGCCACATTTGTTCTTTGCAAGGGTCTCTGTTGATACTCATGATTACAATATTAATGTGGAATGTGAGGGGTCTTCAGGATCCGGCTTGGAGATCTATTCCGAGGTGGTATATAACGAAGTGGAGGGTCAATGCTGCATTGTTGCAGATGCATTTGGAGGTGCTTGACGAGGTTACAAAGAGGAGTTTGTGTGGTGACCGTTTCTCAAATATGTTGGTTATTGAGGTTATTGGTTGATCGGGTGGCCAGGTCCTTATGTGGAGGGGTCATGTCTTTTGCCTCTTGAGCTTCGTAATGGCTTCATGGGTGGCTACGGGAATCTTCTCTTGGATATTTGATGGGGTGAGTTAGGCCTTTTTTGGTGTTTATGGACCTTCTGATGGGTCTTCTAGGACTGTTTTGTGGGAGAAGTTAAGGCAGGCTTTGGATTTTGTTGATGGTTGCTCCTAGATGATAGGTGGTGATTTTAATGTTACTTTGCTGTCAAATGATAGACTTAGTGGCAGGTTGGATGGTTCTTCTATTGACTTTCGTTAGGTTGTTGATGAGCTTGAATTGATTGATCTTTCAGTCTCGGGAGCACAATAAACTTGGAGGAATGGTTCTAGTTAGGCTTCTCACATAGATTCTTTTCTAGTATTTCATTGGTCGAGGCTTGTCATGGGGCTGCAGTCTCAACTTTGGCGAGGCCTTTCTTAGACCATACGCCTTTGGTATGGGATAGTAGTGAGGGGAGATCCTTTTTGACATATTTCAAATTCCAAAAGTTGTGGTTGTTGGAGCCTGGGTTTCGTGACTATGTCAAGGAGAAGTGGTGTGGTGTTCTTGCCTCCACATCAGCTACACACACCTTGGCTACTCGTATTTTGGCAATTAGACATGCTTTTATTGAATTTAAAAAGGAGATTACATTGAGATGTGAGGGCACCAGGTGAGATGCTTTGGAGACTTTGGCTAAGCTAGATGAGAAAGAAGGCTTGGGGTAGATGGGGCAAAGCAAGTAGCAGGAGAGCATACGTGTTCAGAATCTTATCAGGGAGGAGGATCGCAAAAGGGAAATGGATTGAAGATAGAAATCCAGGCACCTTTAGCTTAGGGAGGGTGATTCTACCATGAAGTTTTGTGATTTGTTGGCCAGTTCTAGAAGGAGAGCCAGCATGATTTCCTCTCTACATGTTGGTGATGAGGTTCTAGATAATAGAAAATAGATTTGCTAGGTGGTCATGGGTCATTTTCATGCTTTTACTAGGAGGCGAGCTCCTGAGGAGTGGAGTTGAGATCTTTAGATATGGTAAGGTTGGATGATTATTTTGGGGTAGAGTTGATTCGAAAGGTTTCTGAGGAGATTCTAGTTGCGTTGCATGGCCTCAAGGCAGAGGGATCTATTGGTCCAGACGACCTTTAGGTGCTATTTTATAAGGAGTTCTGGGATGTTGGTTCAGACGTTGTGGCAATGATCCATGAATTCTTCCATGGTAATATGGTTTTTGAGAGGCTTAATCGTTTATATCCTTTTTTTCTTCCAAAGGAGGGTGCCAATACCTTGGAAGGTTTCAGGTCAATTGCCTTGTCAAATGCTATTTAATTGATTATGGTAATGGTATTTACCAATCGGTTGCGTTTGGTTTTCCCTAGTTTGATATCCCCAATACAGTCTGTTTTCATTTTTGGAAGATCTCTCTGTGATTCTTTTGTGTTAGCTGAAGTGAAGAGATGGTTGCGGCCTGGAATAGAAGTTCATCTCTTGCCTTTATTTGGAAGGTTGATTCTCCAAGGCATATGATTCAGTGGCCTAGGCTTATTTATGGGATATTCTTAGATGGAGGGGCTTCTTAGAGGCTTGAGTTCGGATAATTTAAAGGTGTATTACGACGATCTCTTTCTTTGATTGGTAAATGGGAAGTCGTGTAGATCCTGGACCTAGCCGTAGAAGGGTGTTAGTGTCCACTGGTGCCTACGTTGTTTGTCAATGCTATTGATACGTTGGCATCTTTGGTTTTTAAGGCTTATAGGAGGGGCTTGTTCTCCGATTTTTCTCTGAGGTCTGATGGTTCATTGCTTACCCTCTTGTTGTAATATGTAGATGATACGACTTTCTTCTTTGGGGGGGGGGGTAGGCTGAGTACGTGGTGCAGTTGGTGAGAATGTTTGGAGATATGTCTGCCCTTTCTGTGAATGTAAGAAAATCTGCCGTTGTTCCCTTTCACATGGATAGAGTGGGGGAGGATGCTATTTCCGAGCTTCTTGATTCTCCTGATGTTAGACTTTTGATTACTTATTTGGGCCTTCAGTTGAAGCAAAAGTTGTTAGTTTCAGCTGATTGGAGGGTGGTGGAGTATAGGTTGAATAGGTGGTTGGCTAATTGGAGTGGGAAGTTTCTCACTCGTGGTGGGAGGTTGGTTTTGATTAAGTCAGTTTTGTCAATTTTACCGATTTTTTACCTTTCTATGTTTAGGCCACCTAAGAAGATTATTTCCAAGTTCGAGATCGGATCATAATGGCCGCTTCTTGTAGTTGGTCTTGTAGAGAGAGATTTGTAGATCGAAAAGGAGAGGTGGCCTTGGCATTAGAAATTTGGAGAGATGGCCCTTTTGATGAAGTGGCTAGTAAGATTTTTGTGTACTGATATCCTGGAGAAGCTATTGAGGGATTCTTATGGAGATCCTGTTGATGTGGTTTGTGGCCGATCTAGGAGGGTTAGGTTGTTTTCTTTTGGAGTTCTATACTACGAAGAGTTGCCTCGAATCTCTTTGCTTTGAGGATTGGTAAGGGCTGTTCCTTTCGATTTTGGAAGGATAACTGGACATGATCTGGGATTTTTTCTGATATGTTCCCACATTTGTTTTGCTTGACCCTTGCCAAGGATGCTTTTGTTTTGGATGTTTGGGATGTTGCCTCAGGTGCTTGGTCTCTTGATTTGGAGTTGGGTCTTTCAAAATCCTCTGTGGGGTAGTTGCATAGCTTGTTAGGGATGCTGTATGGGATTTCTGTTGGTGGGAATATGGTTGATGGATTCACCTGGAAGGAGGGGAGTTTTTAAGATTTTATCTTTGGATGAGGGTCCATTGCTTCTGTTATGGAGGACTATTCATTGTTTTGGAAGATGCCTATACCTTTAAAAATTAAGATTTCTATTTTGGAAGATAGTTACGAAGGTCCTTCAAGCTAGATGGGCTTTGGATTTAGATTTGTTGTGTCCTTTTTGTGGTATTGTAGGGAAGTCGTTGGATCATCTCTTCTTCATTTGTTAGTTTTCGAGGGAGGTTTGGTAGTGTGTTTGTGTTCGAATGGTAGTGCTTACATCCTCAAACATGTTGTGGGCTTCTTTCCGGTTCTTGGTTCATGCTGACATAGCTGGTTGGGTTAAAGCCATGGCTACATTATGGGCTATTTGGTGTCAGCAAAATGCTGCGATTTTTAGAAAGGAACATGTATGAGTTTATAATGTAGTGAGGGAGGCGTGTGGCCTATAAGTTCGTTCCTTTTATTTTTGATATTAATGATATTTGGATGATTACGGGTAATCTTCCTTTTTTCTCTCTAAAAAAAAAGAAAAAAAGCAGAAACCTCCATGGAATTCTCAGAGAGGAGTAAATTGCTCTCTGCCATTAAAGCCAATGAAAACATATGACCCACTCAACACCTTTGTGAGGGCAATCCTTACCCTATCAACATTTGGCATACCCAAAACCATGTCCCTTACCAAAATGTTCTATAACCCTGTTGTTGGCCTCAAAAGGAGACCAAGAAACTTCCACTTCTACCATAGACCTTGTAGCCTTCAACTCCTTCATTGGAGCATATACACCTTTCTTGCAAGTGAAGCGGTGGTCATCCACACCCTCTCATAGGATACACTTAATAGGGTCACAACAAGATGCTGCAAAATGGCCATTGTTCAACAGTGGAAACATGGAACTCTTTTAGAACCATTACTGTGGAAAGGAGAACCACTAGTGCATGAGAGAAAGTGTGTTTTTTCCTCCTTGAGACCATTCTCCAACCTCCATCTCCATCGTTCTCATCATCACCCCTTTCTCCAGCAGCATTGCCCTCCTCAATCACCAACAACACATCCCTTAGAAAGCCTTTGGTAGTTTCTCCTCTCATAAATTCTCTTTGCTTACCCTTTTATGGATGATATTATCCTTAAAAGAGATGGTATGTAGGGCATTTTTGTGGAAGAACTACACTTACAGAATTACTTCATTACCAAGTGCTTAGGTAGTTGAGATATTTTCCAAGTAGTGAGGTGCCCATGAGTAAAAGGTGTTGTGTTAAACTGAAAGAAGTATGCCATTGATGTGTTTTGTTTCATGAGAAAAGGATGTTGGGTGCTAAATTGGCGATTTATGGTGAATATCTCCATGGATCTTAAGCACATATCTATGATAAGAGCACACTTTTTATTGATACAGAGAACTTTTGGTGTGTAGTGGGAATGTTTTTGTGTGGTATGATCAGACAAGCCTACTAAGATTCATCAGGAGGCTGTCATAGTAATGGATTGCTTATTAAAAGTAAGCAATTGGACATTGCTGCAAACTATGGGGAATATATAGGTTAATGTTAGAGATGAGGTCCACTAAAAGTTATTTTAACTTTGTTGGTGGAAATTTTGTCTTGTTATAAAACTCTAAACAAATTGTAATTACTCATTTCGATGTTGAATCTAAGTGTAGGGCTGTAGTAATAATTGTAATAAAGCTAGGTGAAGATTGTTGGCCTTTGTATGCCTTTGGTTGGAGCATTCTGAGTATTTTAATATGATTACGTTCGTCATCTGAATAAAAGAATTTGTTTGATTTCTAGTAAATGAAATGGATCTCTTAGTACGAATAGAGTGACGTACTTGGCCAAATCAAATAAACCTAATGTGTGTTGATTCGAAGATCTACATGGTTTAGAGGATCTGATAGCACATCAAGAAACCATCAGATTTGATCATTATTTTTCATCTGAGTTACGATGACAGCCTTCTCTAGAGGCCGTTGCCTAATTGATATTCTAAAATAGAGATTCAAGGATTGTCACACGGGTTAGGTGAAGGAGTTTAACCTGATGAAACATGAAATAGCGGAAGTCCTTCAATGTTGTCATGGAGAAGGCATATCTTTTGACCAAATATGTATTTTTGTTCACAAACATGTGCATTTCATGCATTGTTAGTAGATGCACCCACCATAGTGCTAATACTAGAAAGCTGGTACATATGGAAAGGGACAGGAGATGCTTGATCGCTCAAAGGGATCATACAAGTTTATTACATAGGTGTATGTAATAGACTGGAGGTGTGAGCTCGCTCTGTGTATATTGGGAATGCAATTTCACATGTGCTTGCAAAGTCTTGATCAAACTCAAGGAAAGAAGAGAAGAAGATAGACCTTTGAGAAATGTTACCATCTTCATTCTCGTCCCAATTATATATGGAGATGTCAAGAATAATATTATCCAAGGAGGAATGACAATTGTCTGATGGGATTAGGCCTCAGAATAATATTATCCTTCATGTATGAAGGATTAATGAGTATTTGGAATACTTGAGGGGGCACTGTGTCAATTTTTCCATTAAACCTAAAACTTCATTATTTGAGTGATGAAAATAATAATGATTTTGAGGGTATCTTACTTGATAAAGGAATCAATTGTGATTTAAGGAGTTAAATTACACTTGATTTGGCATTTGATTGCACCTAATATGATTAGGTAAATAATCAAAGTATTGGATTGCAATTAAGTTATTTTTATGTACTAGATAAAAACATAGCAAAAGTTATGGGCTTATCTTGTAAATTGTCAAAAGTAGGCATAGATCCTTGCCCTTGGATGGAGTTCCAAGTGTCACCGTCAAATTAGGTTTAGCTTTAGAAATCCAGTAAATATCTCCCATGTTTATTACATAGGTGTTTGTAATAGACTGAAGGTGTGAGCTCACTTTGCGTATATTGGGAATGACAATTTCACATGTGATCGCAGTGTCCTGATCAGACTCAAGGTAAGAAGAGAAGAAAATAGACCTTTGGGAAGGTTCTTATCTTCATTCTCATCCCATTTATACATGAAGATGTCAAGAATAATATTATTCAAGGAGAAATGACGATTGTTTAATGGGATTAGACCTCAGAATAATATTTGCCTCCATGTGTGAAGGATTCATGAGCATTTGGAATACTTAAGGGGATGTTGTGTCATTTTTTCCATGAAACCAAAAGCTTTATTATTGGAGTGATGAAATCAATAATGATTTTGATGGTATCCTACTTGATAAAGGAATTAATTGTGATTTAAGGAGTTAAATTGTACTTGATTTGGCATTTAATTGCACCTAATATGATTGGGTAAAGAATCCAAGTGTTGGATTGCAATTAAACTATTTTTATGTACTAGATAAAAACATAACGAAAGTTGTTATGGGTTTATCTTGTAAATTGCCAAAAGTAAGCATAGTTCCCAGTCCTTGGATGGAGATCCAAGGGCCACCATCAAATTAGGTTTAGCTTTAGGAACCCTATAAATATCTCCCATGTGCAACCCTTAAAGGCTCTTGAATCAAATCTCAACATCATCCACCAAAAATAGCTGATGATTACAGCCATCCACGTTGTAGCAAGTTGACTGGGCATTCAACTGGTTGACTTGCTACAAGGGTGAGGGAGGATCAGGAAGTGGGTCTTATGATTGCTAGCCCATTCCATCACTAGCCAATTTGACTTAAGCTTTGGGTTGGTCGATCGGTTGGTGTTGTTGCGATCCTTCTTGATCCTTTTCAAGGATCTATTGGCATTTGTTTGAGGATTGGAGTGAGGGGTCCCTTTGGGTTTGCAAAACGTTCGCGGGTCCTGTTCGGTATTGACTCTCCACGATATGAAGGGTCTCATCTGCTCATTGTGAAGAGGGAATTTAGGGGAATTGTTGGGAATTATTTGAGGAGGCACCACACTTAGGGAATTGTAGCATGCCACTTGCAAGGGATAATTTCTTATACTTGTGGGATCCTGAGGCAGGACGAAAATAATTTCTCCTATGTGGTTCCGATATAGGGTTTCTTTATTCTGATTTTGTTTCTCGATTGGGTTTTGACATAGATTCGATCTTGTGTTTCGAAATTTTTAAAATACCTTTTTTCACACTTTCGCAATGCCCGGGGTCAGTTTGACCGATTCCCTTCAAAGATGTCTTCCTTGATCGAGGTATTTCATTTAGCCAATTCATTGTGATACAATGTGGTAATTGAGATGCTACTTTTATAGCCTACAATTTGGTTTTTCTACGAGAGAACAAACATGTGGAAGTCGATTAGCATTACAATGAATATTACTATTTAGAGGGGCCATATCCCTACTTTTCATGCGTCTCCTAATGAAAAGTTGCTTATGTTCTGACCAAGCTGCTTCTGTGAGCCTCCTTTATCCATTGTTGTAACTAGCTGAGATTTGATAGCTACCTATTATCTAACTCAAGGGGGACTCTAAAAGTACCAGGTTTGTTTATGTTTCCTTGCTTTTGATTTTTATGGCTCTGGCTCTCTCGTAAGCTTTACCTCTTGCCCTTTACTTCATAAGGGCTACGACTTAATGAAGGGAAGGTCATATTCTCCCCTCCTTCTATGAGAAGGTCATCATAGCTCACTTGACGAGGCTTTTAGATAAAACCAAAATTTCCTGCCTCGTTGATGGCAATTCCAGTTCAAAATTTTTTAAACTTGTTTAGAAAATGAGCTACTACAGAAGACCATGGGTCACCTACAACCACTTGTGACGGCTATAGCTAGGAGTCCACCTACGGTTAAATATCACCTACTTTGAGTCCCTTTTGTTCTTGCAGTAGCCATAGATATATGACTCTGAGTGAAACAGAGTTGATGTGAGTTAGGTTAGTCCATGGTGGTCATATGTATAGATTAGCTTATTACTTAATGTGATAATAAATTGGCTATCTTTGTAGAAAATAGTACATTTTTTCATGAGAAACAGAGATGGGGAATAAACTAATTAAATCAAATTCATGGCTCATAAGGGCATATTGTAGCATTGTTTTAAAAAACGTGCCTTGAGGCGCTAGAGGCATACACCTCGAGGCGAGGCGACAGGAAATGGCCTTGAGGCGCTAGTCTCGGTTTATTCTAGCAAGGCGTATGCCTCGATTGAGCGAGGTGTAGGCGAGGCAGTGAAGCATTGAGGCGATGCTGAGGCGTCGCCTCAATGGCTGACAGTCTAAACCTACTCATGTGACAAGTACATGACATTCATTCAAGGTTTAAAAGCCTATTTACATAGCCTCTCGACCCCTGTTGAAGAAAAAAAACTGTATTGCATCACCTTATACACCAACTCTCGGCCATCTGATCAAGCACCATTGCCAGAGTTGCTTGTTGCAGTGTCCCCGGAGGTGTAGCAGCATCGTCTGAGGAAGAGTAGCGTCGCCCTAGCACCTCTTCTTTGGTTTGAAGCTTCAACTTTGATTTTCCTATTCCTTCATTTAACTGATTTAAGCCATTTAGGTTTTTTTGTTGTTGGTGATTTAGGTCATTTAGGTTATTTATTTCATGATTTCTCATAGATTACATTACATGTTTGTAGTTATCTTTAGGTTAGGTTATTTGGGTTCATTTCTTTGTAGGTTACCATGTTTGTAAGTTACATCATACATGTTTATGTAGGTCAATCATGTAACAAGTGTGTTCTTTATATTATTTTTTCATTATTAGTAAAGTATATATTATGTCATTTTTTTCATATTTTCTATGCAAAGTCTGGGGCTTACGTCTCGACCGCATCGAGGCTTACAACTTGCCTCGATGAAGGCAAATCGCCTCGGTATTGATTCTTTTCTCCAAGCCTTTAGTATGCACATCCTTCACATTTTGATCTTCGAAGTTGAACGCAATTAATATCACTGGTCCATCTCGAGTGTAGAAGAAACAAGTAGCGTATATTTATTCATTTTCAATATTCCAATTTGCGTTGAAACATCTTGTAAACATTGCTGTTGGAAATTTCTCATGATTGATTGTTGAGTTATGTTTATGTTTGTAAAGGGGTGCTGTGTTATTTTATTTTGTATAGTGGGTCTATGATGTACTTTTCCCACACCTATATAGAGGTGTAGGGATTTCTTGGCAACCTAAGGAAGTTTGTTTTCTTTAACTTGGTATCAGAGCCAAGGTTGAGGACTCCACCAAAACAAAACCCTAATCCTACCTAAGCCCTCTCGTCGGAGCTACTGCCACCACCATTAGCGGTAGCTCCGCCGGTGTCGGACCACCGTCGCAGCAGCAACAACATCGATTGCCGCCGCCGCCGCTGTAGCCAACCCTTCATGCTAGACTGCGACCGAGTCTTCGCGCCGCAGCATCCTTGCTGCTGCCGCTGCCAGCAGCCCCCCTGCTGCAGTGCTTATCCCGCTGCAGCACCCATTCACGACGCTGTTGCCGTCGCCAGCAACCTGATCGAGGCGCTCGCATTGCAGCACACTCGCTGCTGCTGCCACGATGATGCTGCCACCACCAACAGTTGGATTGAGGCGCAAGTTGCCCCTTGCACTATAGCACCCCCTCTGCTGTCGCCACCAGCGGGTCTCCTTGTTGCAGCGCCCCTCCTCGCGTCGCAGCACCTCGTGATGGTGTTGCTGCCACCTTGTCGCAACTGCAGCCGGTTGCTCTTGATCTCTCTCCGTAGAGATGAGGGTTTGAAGCAAAAAAAAAACTTTCAATAGGATGGTATGAACTCCTTGATTTTTTGACCTAATTTTAGGTGTGTATTCTTTGTAGTGGATGATTTTTGGGGTGTGTATTCCCTAGTGAAGTGCTGTTCTTTGGCTTGTGAGTCTTTTGGGGTGTGTATTCCCCAATTGGTATATTTGTTGGGGTGTGTAGTCTCCATTTTCTGTCAATTTTCAGATCTGAAGTGTGAAGAAGTTCAGGGGTTTGTACCCTTCTCTGTGGCACATTAAATTTTGTTTGTGGCAGTGTGGTTCAGTAAACATGGCAGTGTCTTAGTCAGAGATTGTACTAGGAACTGTCGTGGGTGATACTCAAACAACTGGTGTGACATGGTTGATTGATTCAGGTGCTTTTAATCAATTATCTGGGAATCTACAGTGATTTGGACAGATTCAACCTGTCTCTCGGGGTCGTACAGTATAGGTGGCTGATGGGCAACTTACTCCTATTAGTGGTCAAGGGAAAATTAATGTTACCTCTTCTATGTAGCTTAATCATGTTCAGTTTGTTTAAGATTTATCCATGAACTTGCTCTCTGTTAGTGAAATCATTAAGCAGATGAATTGTCGGGTCATCTTTGATGAGCGTGGATGTATTTTCCATGATAGAATGATAGGGAAGATTATTGGTAGTGGATATAAAGGAGTTTACCGACTTCAGTAGGGTCCTATGGTTGTTGCATGTCGGGTTAGTACCACATCTGTGAGTGCTCTACAGTGGCATAGACGATTGGGCCATCCTTCTTTGGAAAAGTTACGTAGGTTTATTCCTCATGTGTCCCCAACTACACAACTCTCCTGCGATGTATGTCAACTTGGGAAGCACCATAGATCTTCCTTTCCAGCTGCTATAGGATCACGTTCAACTTCATGTTTTCAGTTAGTGCATCTTGATGTTTGGGGTCCCAGTAGGACTCTTGATAGAGCAGGACATCAGTACTATTTGATTGTGGTTGATGTTTTTGATTGATGATTTTTCCAGATTGAAGAATAAGCCTGAAGTAGGTCCACTGATTGAGAAGTTTGTGTTGCTGATAAAAAATCAGTTTGATGTTTGCATCAAGACTCTCAGATCTGATAATGCACTGGAGTTTTGTACTCGTTGGTTGGCAGAATTCTATGGCATACATGGTATAATTCATCAGACTTCATGTCTTCACACTTCTTAGCAAAATGGAGTCGCAGAGGGAAAGCACAGACATATCCTTGATATGGCTAGAGCTCTTTTTATCCATAATAGTGTGCCACAGAACTATTGGGGAGATGCAGTGCTCACTGCTTGCTACCTTATTAATAGATTGCCCTCTTCAGTGATTCACGAGTAGATACCATAGCAGGTGCTTTATTCAAATGATGAGTTGTTTGATTTTCCGTCCAAGACATTTGGGTGCGTGGCTTTTGTACATCTCCTTGGACCTGGGCGTGATAAATTAGCACCTAAAGCAGTCAAGTGTGTGTTTCTTGGCTATTCTCATACTTAGAAGGGGTATTGGTGTTTCGATCTCCTACACTAGAGACATTACATTAGTGCAGATGTCACCTTTCATGAAGCAGTACCTTATTTTTTTGTTGCTGCCAGGCAGGTGCAGAGTGTGCCGGAGAATGCGCCTATACCATTTGGTATATTCACAAATACTAGTAGCCCTTCTCGGGTTGATGAGCCATCTACCAGCACATTCAAACCAGCACCAGCGAACGAAGGGACCTTCAAGGGTCACACCTATCAGTTGCCAGTTGTGTATAGGGCAAAGCCCCCTCCATCTATTCCACAGACTCCTTAGGTTAGTGTTGATAACCTAGAGGTGGTTCTTACTCAGGAGACTTTTTCAGGCACAGTGTCAGCAGATGTAGCAGGTGAGAGTCTGCCACTTAAGGATAATTCTCCAGGTCCTGATTCCACTATTAGGAAGGCTCTGCGATCTTGTGTCCAGTTTCTTGTTGCTGGTAGTGATGTTACTATTGATTCTCTGAGTTCGGAGTTTCATGCATTTATAGCTGTTGTTTCTAGTGCTGAGTTACCTACCTCGTACTAGCAGGCTCTACTACATCCACACTGGAAGGCAACTATGGAGGAGATGTCTGCACTTACTACCAGAGGTACTTGGGAGCTGTCACCTTTACCGTCTGGCGTGCATCTTGTTGGAGCCAGATGGGTCTTTGCCTTGAAATACAACCCAGATGGGTCTATTTCAAGGTATAAGGCCCGCTTAGTGGCCAAAGGATTCACCCAGACATATGGGGTGGATTTCTTTGACACGTTCTTCCGTATTGCACGACTCTCTACTGTTCGAATTCTTATATCTGTTGCGGCTCATTATGGATGGCAGTTACATCAGTTGGATGTTAAAAATGCATTTCTGTACGGAGACTTGGAGGAAGAGATATATATGCAGCAGCCACCTGGCTTTGAGATTGAGGGGGAGTGTGTATGTAGGCTTCGTAAGGTCATTTATGGTCTTAAGAAGAGCCCCAGAGCCTGCTTCTAGCGCTTGTCTGAGGCATTGTCTGTTATTGGGATGCAGAGATCTTCATCGGATCATTTACTATTTGTGAGAAAGATCAGTAGGGGTACATTGGCTTTACTTGTGTATGTGGATGATCTTATTCTTACAGGTGATGATGCAGAGGGTGCATCTCAGATGAAGAAATACTTGGCATACCAGTTTGTCATGAAAGATCTTGGGAAGCTGAGATATTTTTTAGGCATTGTGTTTGCTACAAGCAAGGGACAATAATGTCGCAGAGGAAATATGCCCCTGATATTCTTCAAGAGACAGGCATGCTAGGATCCAAAGATGCAAATATTCTTATGGATCCTAAAATTCATCTTTTTGAGGATAATGTGAGGCTAAAAGACAAGAAGGCATATCGACAGCTGGTGGGGAAGCTGTTATATCTATCACTAGTCCAGATATTAACCTTGCAGTAGGGAAGCTGAGTTAGTTCTTAGATAAGCCTATTGAGGTTCATTGCCAGGCTGTGATGCAGGTGTTGAGGTACATCAAGGGATGTCCAGGTAGAGGCATTCTTTTTCAGAGAAAGGCGCCTATGGCTGTTGTTGCATACTCAGATGCAGATTATGCAGGTGATGTCGGGGATAGGTGGTCTACTATTGGTTTTTGTACCTTTGTTGCTGGGAACCTGGTAACCTGGAGGAGCAAGAAACAAAGTGTTGTTTCACACTCTAGTGTTGAGTCTGAGTACAGGGACATGGCACATACTGCTACTGAGATGATATGGATCAGATCTCTGTTACGAGATCTTCATGTTGATGTTCAGGAACTTATGGAGATGCATTGTGACAACCGGGCTGCTACCTACATTGCAAACAATCTTATGTTCCATGAGAGAACAAAACATATGAAAGTGGATTGTCATTACACTAGGAGTTTGATTCAATAGGGCCTGCTTCGTACTACTTGTCTTGCCTCCTCAGACCAAACTGCTGACATGTTTACCAAGCCATTGCCACGTCCCCAGTTTGAGAAGTGTAGAAACAAGCTGAGTATGATGGATATATATGTTCCAGCTTGAGGGAGAGTGTTGAGTTATGTTTATGTTTGTAAAGGGGTGTTGTGTTATTTTGTTTTGTGTAGTGGGTCTATGATGTACTTTTCCCACACCTATATAGAGGTGTAGGGATTTCTTGGTAATCTAAGAAAGTTTATTTTCTTCCACTTTGATGTTTGTGCTCTAGTTTGAGTGGGAGGGTAGAAGAAATAGGCTAAGTCCTTACTTAATTTTTGGTTTTATTATTTACATTAATCTTTGGACCTTTTCTATGACTTAACATCTATCCTTTATTTAATGAGGACAAGGATTTCACAGTAAGAATTATCATATTTCCATCAACATTTAATATAAACCTTCTGCTTTTCTTTTCGGAAAAAAAAACATTTTGCTCTTTTAATTACTCTTCTGAGGATTATCTTTTCACTTATGTTCTGCATATGGAAGTTTTATTTCCATTATTGTTGGGAAAATACTGTTCTTGTTATGGTTATTGATGAAGCGTTAACATTACTGCCATAATAGAGAATAACATTTTCCTACTGATCCTGGATCTTTTCTTTTATGGATTGTTGTCCGAGATTCCAACACCTCAATTTTAAATAGTTTTCTTGTATATATGAATATGTTGATTGTGATACCTTTTCTTGGCTGTTTGTCATAGAGGCTTAGAAAGAGTTCTCACAGGTTGGAGCCAAATACTAGTCAACGTGGCTGCAAATATTGTTCTGTAAGCCTGCTGGTCCATGATCGATACCATGCATTTTTGTAGCTTGACAGTATCTTATATGTTCTTCGTATTTCAGAAACAACGTGACTCGGAGCAGTGGTATCCAAAAATGAAGTTTAAGGTTGTAAGAGACAAGTTGGCAAGTAAAAATCTTGCAATTGTAGTGGAAGTGAATGAGAGGTTGCCTAAGAAGTTCAAGAACATGACCCCTAGTGAGGCTTTGGCTAAGGATTACTGGAATTTTGTTCCCTGTGAGTTAGATCAACCAGAATTGTATTGTTCTGTAGCAATGAATCTCTCTCCATCGCAGGTAATATTCACGTCTATTTTCTGTTGAAATGTTGAATCTTCCTATCTATTGTTGGAAAATATAAGCTTTTGTCTTATGCGAACATTGTGCTGATTTTTTTGTTGAAGGGTTTCTGTTGAATGTGGATATCCACGGCTTGTTGTCCATGCTCATTCAAGAATTTAATGAACCTTCCAGCCTTCCAAGAGGCACCTTAATTATTGCTATATGCAGAGCAATTAAAAGCTAATAGAATAGACTGGCAGTCTCTTTTCAAAAATGAAAATGAATATACCAGCAGTCAGATACACCTTCCTAGTGGTTAATATTGTAATTACATGGCTATGCAAGATATAAATTGTGAGGGACATTATTAAGGTAATTTAGGCATATCTAGATAAAAGTAAGAAACCTTACGTGTGGTAAGTCAGATTATGAATCTTAGTAAAAATCATAAATATTTGAAGTCTATTCCAGGGATGACTTGGGATGGATATGTATGGAGACAACATTTAGGTAGCACGCTTGACCTAGAATGGCAAGGGGCTTCGACCATGGTTTGGTTTTTGGATTTAATCACAATTAAGTGAAAGGATGACTTGGTATTTTTTTTTTGGGGCTTGGGTGATGGGAGCATTCATAAATGTGAAAGTGAAGTAGAATGCAAGGGAGATGCTTTTAAATATTTGGGGTCCATTTTTCAATAAGATGGAGAAATTGATAATGCTATACATAGAATTAATGCAGGTTGGTTGAAATGGAGAGCATTTAGTGCTTTGTGTGACAAGAAGATTCTCTTGAAAGTTAAAGGGAAATTATAGAACAATTATAAGACTTGTCATGTTGTATGGTTCTCAGTGTTGGGTTGTCAATCATAGGTGTGTACACAGGGGTGGAGCTAAGAATTTAGGTCAGGGGAGGTGAAGTCAAAAGTGGTTATGTTTATTAATGCGAGCTTACTAGTTAAGGGGGAAAAACATGAGACAATTGAATAAAGCTAAAGATTATCACATATAATTCTTACAAAAATTAAGAAGTCAAAGGGGTGCAACTGCCCCCACCTACCCCGTGGCTCCACCCCTGCACGTATAGAAGTTGTTTGTAGTAGAAATGAAGATGTTAAGATGGATGGTGAATTGGTGATACAAGGAAGGATCGGATTTTTGATGAGATTATTAGTGAAAAAGGTTAGGGGGGGCAATGATAGAGGATAAAATGATGGATACATGTTTAAGGTGGTTTGGTTGTTAACTGAGAAGGCCAATCAATGCCTTAATCAGGGGATGTGAGAAATTGGATGTTGAGTGTTCCATGAGAGGCAATGAAGGCCAAAGAAGTGTTGGAAGGAAAACATCAGGTGTCATCTTGATTATTTTGATTTAAGCCTAGAAATGACCTAGGATAGATTTGGGTGGAGGCATAGAATCCATACAGTTGAGCACACTTAGTGTATGAAAAAAAGGATGATCAAATGAGGTTAGTGACCACCCACTTCATTAAAAGAGAAATGGGGTATAAGTTATAAATACATTAGAGAGTGTTCCATAGAGACAAAAAAGTCTAGAAATGTCCCTACACGCATTCTCCACAAATGGTCTCTCTTTCCTGAAGATCGCCTTGTTTCTCTGGAGCCAAACAACCCATAGGATGGCAAAAGGCTTCGCTCTTTCCTTCCTTGATTTGAAAGTGCCTTGCTGTGAAGATTCCTAGAAGCCATCCTAGGAGTTTGGAGCAACCTAGCTCAGCTTGGCCAATCTCCAAATCTTAGACGCGAATTGGCAACCAAAAAAAAGGTGAGGTACCGTTTCCCCCTCTGTATCACAGAGAGGGCAAGTAGGATCATCCACCAGAGGGAACGTTCTTCTGTATGTTTTCATCATGAGTCTCTTTCTTCTCACCATCCATGTGAAGATCTTCACCTTTAGAGTCATTTTTGCTTCCCAAACAAGCCTACAGTCTTTGAATAGCTGATGATTACATTCCATAGGAGGGCCGCAAATATGCATTTATGCTGATCTAACATAACATGTGCCATACACCCATATCGAACCATCTACCATGTTAGACACCGGTCCACGGTTGGCCTGTATGGTTGGAAGTGGAGGATCTTTTTTAGCCCCTGATCAGAAAGCGAACTTATAATTGTGGGCATCCAGCACTCTCCGTCATTGGCCCAGTAATCTGCAAGCAAAGCCATTATGTCCACAGAAAGCTGAAAAGGTCTTGGATATCTGTCTGTAAGTGACCGAAAAGGTATCCAGTCATCCATCCAGAACTTAAACAATCTTGCATCTCCTAAATCTGCTCTAAAAGATCCCTCACCAGAGGGGTGATATGCATAGTCCCCTTCCAAAAGTGAGATGCCCTCCTGATCGGTAGGATTCTATTCACCCGATCAAGAATTCTTCCTCCATAGCATGATTCTAAAACCATGGTCAGAAGATTTTTATCTTTCCCTTGGCACCTGACAAACCCATTTGCAAAGCATGGCATCCTTCATGATATGCAGATCCAAGACACCCAATCCCCCTTGGTCGTATGACCTCCACACCTCCTCCCAAGAAACCATATGCATGGATCTAGAACCTTCCCCAGATCACTTCCAAAAGAACTTCCTTCAGATCTTGTCAAGCTCCTTTTGAGTCTTAATTGGCATCTCAAAAATCGACTTGAAAAATAGGGGAATGGCAGACAGCACCGACTTCAACAAAACAAGCCAACCACCCTTCGACAAACATCTTGTACATTGCTTTAAGACTGGATTTGTTCACCTTATGAAGGATTAAAATCATATGGTAATTTTCTACAAGTGGAGAGAAGTTTTTGATCTTTTATTCTCTTGGAGGATTATCACCTATTGACAAGGTTTTTAAAAGCCAGATTTCTTGTGGGGATCCTTAACCTTCTTAGAAAATGTTGTCTCATAAGATTCTAAGTAGGTTCAGCAACAAATTTTGAATAAAAGTCAGGACAATATCTCTTTGGTTCAGTTGAAAGCACTCAAATCTTATCTCTATCATCTGTGACCAGAAAAGGAACTGCTATAAAGATTGTAGAAGTGCAAGCAGTGGATGACTGCTAGTCTCCACCCCGAAAATTGGCTAGTAAAAACTTGTGAGCTCTAAATTTTTCTGGAAGCCAAAAAGGATAGATACTGGAGGGTAGCCGTAGTTTGCTCTATTAAATCTGTAACAAATTATAGAGTTACATATTCTGCTTCTAGAAAATAAAGCTGCATTTATGTGATATAAAAGTTTCCTGCGAAACATACATATACATGCATGCATACATGTACAGACACACACATCCATACAAAAGCTCCAAAAGTTTATGTGGTAATTGATATTATGTAAAAACATGCTTTGGCTCCATTTCTGTAATTTCAAATCACTTTAGACTGCTCATGTTATTTCAATTTACTTAATTTTCTGTAGGCCTTTTACATGTTGAAACAACTTGACAAGGATTTCATCGAAAATTATGTTCCAAGGAGGGAACTTTTGTTTTTGTCAAGCATCCCAGTTACTTCCAATGGCCATCGTGTCACTGAGAGGATACTGCCACACATAAATGGACCAGAGCTAGTATTCGTAAGCTACATTTTACTATCTTCTGGCTATTGTTTGAGTACTTGCTGGATATAATGTCCTTTTTAATTAATTAGGATCAACGGTCAAAAGCTTACAAAAGCCTGCTTAGCTCGAAGAGGAAAGTTGATGATCTTCAAGTGCATCATCATCCATTTGGTGGTGGTATATCCAAAGCCATCGGAAATCTTGCTTATAATTGTCTGAATTCCTCTAATGTAATTGAACCTGTTCCATGTACTTGTTTCATTCGCTGAATGCCTTCTATAAGCTTACCCATATAGTTTTGTTGTTAAAACTGCAGCTTCATCTTACCAGCTCAATGAATAAGGATCATTCTCCTAAATTATCTGGCCTAAAATGGATTAAAGATGTCGTTCTTGGCAAAAGGTCTGATCATACATTCAGCATGGTTGTGGTTGGTGATCCCAAAATCAAATTATGGGAAATTGGCATTCCTCAGTGTGTAGCTGATAGACTGGTGGTCACTGGGAATGTGACTTCGTTCAAAAAGGATAAATCAAGTCAGCTCAATTTGCATTTCTCCTGTAGAAAAGAAAACTTCATGTCTAAGACATATGATCAAGATAATACTAGTGCATCTCAAAAACGTGATGCTTTATATAGATCATTGCAAGATGGCGATCTTGTGCTGATAAATAGGCCGCCTTCTGTGCACCATCATTCTCTTATTGCTTTCAGTGTGAAGATTCTTCCCACCAAATCAGTTATTTCAATAAATCCATTGTGTTGTGCTCCATTCAAAGGAGATTTTGATGGTGATTTTCTTTTAGGTTATATTCCCCAATCCATTCAATCCAGAGTTGAACTTGGGCAACTTGTCAGCATAGAACACCAATTATTTGATGGGCAAGATGGAAAGAATTTGCTTTCACTGACTCATGACAGCTTAACGGCGACTTACTTGCTCACACAGCCTGATGTTTTTCTTGACCGCTTCCAAATGCAACAGTTGCAAATGTTGTGCCCAAGGCAAATCGATAGTCCTGCAATTTTTTGCCCAACATCATCTAAGAAGCAATTTTGGACTGGACGACAATTATTTAGTTCTCTTCTGCCTCCTTCTTTTGATTTCTTTGCAAGTTCAGAGGAAGTACTTATAAGCAAGGGTGAAATTCTACACACAACCACAGACTCTTCTTGGTTGCAGAATACAAAAACTAGTGTGTTCTCTAGCTTGTTCAAGTGTTGTGGGAGGAACGCTCTTCAGTACCTGTTTGCTGTGCAGGATGTTCTCTGTGAGTGGATCTCTTGTAGAGGTTTTAGTGTAACATTAAATGATCTATATCTATGTTCTGATCAGTACTCCAGAAATAAGTTGATGGATGAAGTAAACTGTGGATTGCAAGATGCAAAAGATGCCTTTCACATAAAAAGCGTCATGATGGACCCTGAGATTTGTTATCTGGTTTGTATGGGGCATAGAAGGGACTGTAGCAGATGCTCTGACCAGCAATCTCAATTTAAAAATAAGTGTACTGCTGAACTCAAAATAGGCAGTGGATTAAAGGGATCAGAGAATGCCCACAACATAAAAAGCATCATGATGGACCCTGAAATTAGTCTTCTCTTAAATAACTGTTACTGGTATCATGATCTGGCTGGCCCACGTCATCTGATCAAGTGTAACTGCTACAAGGATCTCTCTAGAACTTGCCATCAAAGGGATCGCAACAGGAACACAAAACTAAAATCTGAATTTACGAAAGAGCACACTGCTGCTGCAACTGCATTTAAAGAAGTTTTCCAGGATCTTCAGGCCATCACTCATCATTTTGCAAGAAGGGACAATTCTCTACTACAGATGATACATGCAGGGAGCAAGGGTAGTTTCAGTAAACTCTTTCAGCAAAGTGTCTGTGTTGGTTTTCAACATGTATCCAGCTTTTCGTTTTTGCAGATGTCATCTAAATTTGATTTTGCTACGTGGAATCCCCAAAAGTTTTCTGATGCTTTAGGAGCAGTCTCTGTAGCTGCTGAACTGGGAAGAAACAACCCTTGCACAGCTGTTCAAAGCTCATTTCTTGATGGACTCAACCCTAGTGAATGCCTACTTCATGCTACATCTGCTCGTGCTAACTCTTTCAGTACAAATGCAGAGCTCCCCGGAACTTTGAACAGAAATCTCATGTTTATGATGAGAGATCTTTATCTGGCTTATGATGGAACTGTAAGAAGTTGCTATGGCCAGCAGATTGTGCAGTTTACTTATGATATCTTCGAGGATCAGGACACTTCATGCATTCAGTTGCAAGAACCTTGTAAGCTCAGGACCTTGAAAAATAGTGAAGGATTATATGGCAGTTCTGTTGGTGCACTTGCTTCTTGTTCGATTTCTGAGGCTGCATATGGTGGTCTAGAGCAACCATCTAGCAGCCTTGAGTCCTCACCACTAGTAAACTTGAAGGTGGTTTACTTCTTTTTTGGTAACCATCTGCATATGGTGATCTTTTTTTTTGAATTCTCTCATACTTTTTACAAATGTTAGGTATTTCTACAAGTACAATGATATGATAGTACACTTAATAATATAATTCCAGATAAGTTTGTTATTTCATACTTTTTCTATTTTGTATATTATTTATTGGCTTATTTTTACTTTTTTTTGAAAAGTAGTGACTTATTTTACCTTATGTATGTGAGATTTGACAGCCTGATTTCATCAACTTGATTATTGCATGCAACCACATTACATGTAGGGTATTTTTATTTCCTAGTTGTGAAGATTTATGGGAAGGTGCCACGTGACATGAATATGACAGTTTGTTGTGCGCCCATGTGTGCGCGTGAATGTGTGTGCATGTGTGTGTGTTTGGCTTCTAAGCTAAGTTTATTTTGTGTCACATGTGGCAAGTTATCTTGATTAGTTGTTAGAATCCAAATTAGGAGTTGAGTTAATTTAGGATTAGTTGGTGATTTGATTGAGTTTGTTTTAGGAAAGTGGATTGGATTACTAGAACCCAAATCCGAATTTGTTGGGATTGTAATTAGGATTTGATCTCTTTAAAAACCTGGTGAGATCCTCTTGTTATTTCTTGAGGTGATTGAATAATGTTCTTTATCTCTACAACTCCTCTCTTCTTCTCCACGCCAAGTCCTCTCCACGCCATCATCAACTCCATGCCAACCATCTTCTCTCCTCCATGTTTGAACCTCCTCTCCTCTCAAGCGTGCACTTGTTGCATGTGGGATATTTCAAGGGCCCAAAATTCCTCACATGGTATTAGAGCGGGCACTCCTGCATCCTTGAGATCGAGAGGTTCTACACATGGACTTCTTGTTGGCGTGGAACATGGGAAACAAGGAGTCAAGCACATAGCGGGCTTTCAAGTTGAAGAAGTCACGGGAATCTCTCACACGTACTTGGGAACAATCGAGGTGTCTCGACTTCAGGACGATTGAAGAAGAGGCACGTGGACTCTCTTACACTTGGAAATGATCGAGGTGTCTCAACTTTGGGAAGTAGAAGTAGCCATGGTGGATGTTGAGATTCTTATCACCAAGAGACCAAAGGTCTTGTTCAAGGCACTACCATCAAGATGGTAGGGGTCTTGAACTATAGGATTTTGGTTGGAAGTCAAGATAAATTTCACGTGCTTATAGAAAAGGCACGAGGAGCGTGTGAAGGACCCAAGGCTAAGGAGAGAGAGAATTATCATAGGGTGAGCACTGATGAAGGAACTATTCTCCATCGATGGAGCCTTGTCACCCGATTTTTGTTCTTCATGAGGACTTTTTCCCTAGGAAACAAGGTGCCCATCGACATGTGTCTGAGGGTCAACTACAACTACTTCGACCACTGTCTCACAAATTTTGTCTCCAATAAGTCTCTCCTCTTCGGGAGTTTGACTTGGAGGGGAGTGTGAAGATTTACGAGAAGGTGCCATGTGGCAGTGCCATATGACATGGATTTGACAGTCTGCTTCATGCCCATGTGTGGGTGTGAATGTGCGCGCGCACGTGTGTGTTTGGCTTCTAAGCCAAGATTATTTTGTGTCACATGTGACAAGTTATTTTGATTAATTGTTAGAGTCCAAATTAGGAATGGAGTCAATTTAGGATTAGTTGGTGGTTTTATTGAGTTTGTTTTAGGAAATAGGATTTCACTGCAAGAATCTAAATCCTAAATTAGTTGGGATTGTAATTAGTATTGGATCTCTTTAAATAGAGACCAAATCCTCTTGTCATTTCTTGTGTTGATTGAATAAAGTTCTCTTTCTCTACAACTCCTCTCTATGCCACCATCAACTCCATGCCAACCATCTTCTCTTCTTCATGCGTGAACCTCCTCTCCTCTCAAGCGTGCAGTTGTTGCACGTCGGATATTCCAAAGGCCCAAAATTCTTCACACTAGTAAACAGAAATCCTTCTTTGATTGGTCTATTTGGATGAAGGGAATAGAACTGTCCCATTCTTTTTTCATTCCCATGAAAGTGGGGTTTCCATTTAAGATCTCTACCCTCAGTCTTGGTATTCCAATCCTGTGATAATATTTTTCCCATATGGCGCCTGCCTCCTCGTGATCCTGTCTTGTCCAACACCCACCAACCCTTCCTCTCCTCCCCTATAACAACCCCCTCTCTCCATGGCCTCCCTCAAGCAACACCAGGAGGTCGTCTCTGAGATTGTTTCACTCTACTATAGTTTCAGCTGCGGCCTCTTTTCCTGTCCTTTGTTATGTCATTGGTGACAGCACATTATCTTTGAACATCCCCTCCCTGACATCATGCTGAAGATGGTCAAGGCCCATGGTAGTAGTGCTGTTCTTGTCAGGTACTGACTTCTTGATGATGACCTCAATTCCTCATCATTGGAGGTGCACAACAACCTATTCACTGACAATCCCCTCCCTGGGTGTGGAGCTCTGCCTCTCCCACTTCTCTCCATCAGGCTTGGTTTCACATTTGGCCGTTGTCTCTACTTTCTCTCTAGCCTCTCTGGCCTCGTCATAGACTACAATGGTTGCATGTAACAGACTCGTGTGGCGTTAATACCATTTGCCGCTCTCTCCTTTCATGGAAAAAAATAGTCTAGTGGCCACTCTCTTGCTGAGTCCGTAAGCCACACCGAGTATGGCTGGGAGTGCATTCAGGCCCAAAGCTGATTTTTTCTACCTTGTTGCATAACGCTTCTCTCTGTAGTATCGAAATCTCTTTAAAAAAATCTGTGGAGTGAAATGGATCTTTTATGTTAAAACTCCATAGAAAATTGGATTGCTCTTACATGAAAAAAAAGAAGTTTGGATCACTCTCTCATTTTCAATTGTAGTGAGATTAGGAATAAGGAGAAGAACTCAAGTCTGAGTAGAATATGACATCTGTTTTGCTGGAACATTGGTTATTTCAGCCATTTGACTTTGTTTGTCTTCCCTTTCAAAAACAAAAAAAACTGTTTGCCTTGGGTTTTGGCTCTGTTCTCATTTTTAGGAGATTCTTCTCATTTTCTTGGATCTTCTGAGTGTTGGATTTTGTACTGGCAGAGATTTGTTGTTATTTAATGCAAATAAACTCTCATTTCATGTTTGCAATGCTTCTCACGAGAAAACATTCACCAACTATTTAGTTAGGAACTATACTAAGCCTCTGCTGTAATTTCAAACAAGTAGTAACGATGTTTAATCCACAAGGAGCTTATGATATTCTTGCTTCAGTGATTCGTTCAGGTATGCTCCTCAAATCCAATCTTGGATGCTGATTTTATGCCTAGATTTTAGGCCCTTGAATCGCACACTTGTAGCTCCATCAAACAACAGAATTTGCTGCTGTTGAAAGTTTTCCAGCCATGGCAGTAAAAGCTCCATATAATGGACATGAAGGGCCTATCTGCCTTTGCCAATGACCGTAATTGAAGTTTGGATAAGACAAGCAAACTCTCACAACTATTTAAATGTGAAGGGAGAAAACAACAAATATGTCCAGTTTCTTAGTTTTGCTACCAACCGGCATTGGAATCAAACACTTGAAAGGAATCCATCCCTCTTCATTGATTCCATTGGATACATTCTTGTAACACTTCTCTTTGTGCCCCTTTTCTTTCGGGTAGCTTTTGAGAGGCTGAGTGACCCATTGAAGGTGAAGGTCTGGGATCTGGCTAAACGCTGTGATTTGTCTTATGATCTGTCCATTGCCTCAAGATGGCTTCCAATTGGAAGTCAGGCTCTAAATAGGGTCTATGAGATTCCGGTTGCCTTCCAACTCATTTGTTGGGGGCTGCTCTGCTCTGTCTGCCCCTAATTGTGTTGTCAATCCAAACAATGGAAGGGAGAAGTTGTTCCTTTCTATCTCTTACTTCATTGCATTCCTTTCTTTATTCCATTCCTTAGTTGATTCCTATTTTATTTTTAGCATGTCTTACCAACTCAATTATGATATCCAACCACATTACATGAAGGGTGACTTGCCATAGGCATGAATTTCCAATTCGATAAACACTGACTATGTGATGGAATAAACATACTACTTGTAATCACATTACACATCGAGTTGCATTCCAAGCGCACATATATCAAACAATTTTTACATGTTTTTGGAGCCATGTCTATAGGATTAGGGTTGTACACGGGACGAGTTGGGACTTAATCCAAATCCAACCCATGGTTTGTGGGTTGGGATGTTTTCAACCCAACCCAACCCGTTACACTATCGAACCCAACCCAACCCAACCCTTAAAATTGGGTTAGGTTGGGTTGGGTTCTGTGGGTTGTTGACTAGTCCAAGCTTATGTTTATCTCTTACATACTTTCTATGTCTTTTATACTTGACAAAAAATTTTAAACTCATAAACAACTTGTATCTTTAAAAAAAATGAATAAAATAGGTAAAAAAAAAAAAAAAAAAGATATGATCTAAAAGTAACGAGAAAAGATAAAGGCATACCTGATAATAAACTTGATGGGTGCATATGAAAGTTCATGTCTATACCAATAATCAACAACAAATATAGAGGGGGTGCTCCAATGGTGGTGGTGGGATCCCTGTGAGGAAGAAGAGAGGAGAGGTAGGTCGTTTGACAGTGGTGGTAGGGTCCCTGTAGGGAAGAAGAGGGGAGAGGTGCGTTGTTTGGTGGTGGTGGTAGGGTTCCTGCGAGGAGGAAGAGAGGAGAGGTGGAGTCTCAGAACAAAGTTGGGGGTGGGTGGGGGATTAAGGGTGGAGAGAGTTGAGGGTTAGTTGAAGAGTGTGGGGTGTCATCGCCATCGAGGAGAAGAGAGGGCACCACTTAGACCTTGGAGCTAAGGAGAGGCACTGCTTGGAGTGGAGCTTGGAGCTGAGGTGAGGATAGAGGTGTTGCCTAGAGTCGGTGGAGGTAACAATAAGAGAGATGAGGGGTCAGTAAGGGCTGGAAATTGGGAATATGGGATTTAGGAGTAAGGAGATGTCGAGACTTGAGATGAGGTTTCAAATTTTGATATTTAGCTTGGCACCTTTTATATATCATATATGTATAATTATATGTATGTATATGTCTAATATATATATACATACAGTATATATTATATGCATACATTATATATTATAAATTATATACATATAATATATATATGTATGTATAAATTGAGTTGTATCGGGTTGCGGATTTTGAATTTATTGAGGGTCTTCCTCAATGATTTCTAGAAGCATTGTCATGATGAATAGGACAGAAAGGAAACCGATGCACTTGTTGAGACATCAGGGAGTGAGTGAGACAAGGGTATTTGAGAGATTAAGGAGCAAAGTCACAAAACTCGTTAGTTGGTATTCAGTCTAGGTTGTCACTGACTAACTAATATATGGTATATGGGGGAGTAATAAGGAATTACTTGGTCGACTAGTTTTTTTAAATATTTAAATATTTAAATATATTCATAAAATACATTAACTAAATGTATTATTAACACAATTTAACCACTAAGCCATAGATAAAATTGAGATCCTAGTTCCTTTTGAAAAAAAAAGGCCATTCCAGCAAGTAAGCTATCGTATCATATAAAAATCAACCCTTTTGAAGTTTAAGGTAAGTTATTTTTTTTAATATTTCATATACATATCTATTCATAAGATACATTAATAAGATGTATTATTAGCACAATTCAACCACTAAGAGGATGTATTATTAACACAATTTAACCACCAAGCCATAAATAAAAGTGAGATCCTAGTTCCTTTCAAAGAACAAAATAGATTCTAGCAAATGAAGTATCATATCACATAAAAATCAACCCTTTTGAAGCATAAGGTAAGGAAAATAAGTTAAAACCATATGTTCGAAGGAAATATACAACTTAAGTTCGAGATAAGGTATAAAGGTTAAAAACCATATGCTATACCCAACCCACTACTTGTGAGAGGCAAGTAATAGCATGATTACTTGACTCAATCGAGTAGTGATGTGAGAGAATAGGCACTTGGATTGACAACAGATGGGATTCTAAGGTACTAGCGATAAGAGAGTGTGAGTAGGACAACCCTCTGCTCCTAGAATGTCAATAGGTGATGATCTTGGAGGATAATGGTGGGTGATGCGTCATTGTTGCATATAGAGAATGGTCGTGCTTGCACCTATTGGCACCCTTGTTGCTTTAGGTGCCTTACCATCAGTCATCTAGCCTTTGTCAAAAAAAAAAACCATCGGTCATCTAGCTGGTGAGTGTTCATCAAGGAGATTTATTGGATATGTCATGGTTCAGGTCAATGTGCTCATTTGTGTTCGAATGTGTTTGGGAGGCAAATAGATGAATTTGGAATGTGCTGCTATTCCCTTCTGTGCAATGTGGATCACTTGTGGGGAGAGTGACTATCCTTGTTAGGGTGATCTCGGTGTTGCATCCTTTCGTTAATAGAAGAATGGCAATGGTCTCTTGTCTAGATGCTTCGTTAAACCTTGCTTATGAACATGGATCTTTATCGTAGACTCAAGAGGAAGGTCCTCAGCTTCCTAAAGGTTGTCTTCTTATCATAGGTGGACCTTTTCTTTATTTCTATTTCTTGCACCTATGTCATGGAAGTTTCTTTGCCTCTCTCAATGGAGCACCACCACCTTGCCAGTGAAGAGTTCTTCAAGAAAGGTGGTGTGCCTCAGTTTGTCAGTTGCAACTATCCTAGAAGGGGTAGTGGCACATGCATTGAGAGTTGAATCATCATGAGTTATTCATAAGGAACCTTCTTATGGAACTTTTTTGGGTAGGACATTTTTAAACGTGGACCTTGCATGGCCTTGCCAACAATTACAAGCGGATTGGTGGAGACCCCACCTAACTTCTCGACTTTGTCGAATCTGACTCTATACCTCCCTCTGGATCCAACTCTATTTGCTAATCTAGGTATGGTTTTTGTTTTTTTTTGTTGGATATTTGTAATTGATTGGGTTGCTAGGGCTCAATTATTTTTGCTCTTTCAGTGAAGTTGAGGCTTCTTTGTTCAGATCTCCTCACTTTGCCACCTCGGCTCAACGATGGCTAGTGGAGGTGGACCCTTTACAAGTTGGATTCCTTTTGGGGAGTGTTGTACCACTCTTCTCTTGTTGCCCCGCCCCTTACTTATCTCCAGTGGTGAGATGGGGTTGTAACATGGGATGTGTATCTCATAGGAGCTCTATCCTAACTTGGTTCGTGTAGCTTGGGTTGGCAGCAACCATTTGTTGACCTTTGCCATGACTGGTGGGATTGAAGTTGATGGTGGCTTGAACATAGGAGTTGTGGGTGGTCTATGGTAGATGGAGAAGCTTCTTAGGATCCACAATCCCCACATGAGCTGCTCGTTGACCCTATGTAGGAAGCAGAGGTGCTTATTGGAGGGACAGGAGGTCCCCTTTGGGTTGTTGAATGTTGAGGAGTGGAGTGGATGACCTAATCTTCCTCCAAATTCCTGAAAGTTTATGTAAAGGCAATGACATTAGGGTTGATCCACCGCGAGGTACATTATAGGGGGAAGTCTATGCAGGTGGGCAAGCATACTTTCCTCAATTGCTTCGCTAACTTCTCGTGGAGGGAGGGGGCTGTCCACAAGAAGAGTGCTTTTGCAGGATTAGCTAGGACATTGTCTTGTCGAGAGGTGCATTTCTTGGGATGGGTTGTAGAGATCTAAAGTTGGTATGGAGGTTGCCATATAGAAAAATATAGTCACCTAGAATCTTAAAAGGTTGAGGATTGGAGGGTGTCCTGGGAAGATATCTTCAGCAGTGGAAAGTTGACTTTGTCTTGTCTACAGGACACTAAATTGGAGGAATGTAGGCCCCACTAGTGGGGTAAACATTAAAATTTTGCGTGTATGTGTAGGGAGGGGGCAATTCGATTAATTTGTAGAATTAAATGCTTCTAGACGATTAGTTTGTTCATTGGCTTGAACGTGGATGCTTTCTCATTGGCTAATGTAGTTAGACAGTCCTCTGCGGCATCGGATATGGAAAAGTGGAGGGATGGGTCTTCAATCAAGGTAGTCAATGTTTATATAGTTCCCGTGCCCTAGACGATAAATCAACATTGTGGCCAAGCTTGCATAGTAGGCTAGAAATAATGTTTGGTTATGTATTGGCAAATTTAACTCCACCTTGTGTTTTGAGGACTACCTTGATAGTTTTAGATGACGTTACAAGAGCATCAATAATTTTGCGGATTGGCTCTCCGTAGGGGTGGTTGAGATGGAGGTGGCTACTTGTAGGTTTTTGTGGAGTTTTGATAAAGAGGTTCTAGATTTAGACTTGATAGATTTTGTCTCAACTTAGTTTTTATGATTGCTTTCCTCTTTGTTAGTGAGGGCCTTCTTAAGATCTTTCTTTGATCATGCACCCTTAGAGTGGGTATTACATGGTGATGCAAGCCTAGGTACCTACCTTAAATTTCAAAAGAAGCACGTGCCCTAGGTCCAAAGGAAAACAAATGGCAGCTCTTGCATCTGATATGTATACCGGACATAATGCATTGAATATGGAAGGAGATACAACTACACCATCTCTTCAAGAGCTTCATAACAGGCTACATGAACGAGGGATGTTATCCAGAAATAGAGTTGCACAGGAGGAAGAGGACACCATAAATCATGCTCTTGCTGTTGAAGGAAAGAAAGGTAATGCGAGTCCTTCTAATCTTGATGATGCATGGATAATAGATTGTGGGGCAACGAATCATATGACAGGCAACCCCAAGCTCTTTCACAGGTATAAACTTGGCTCTGGGAAGGACCATGTAGCTATTGCTGATGGTTCCAATGTGACTGTGGTTGGAAAAGGCACTATTTCTTTTCTTGATCGTTTTAATGCGCTACATGTGCCTAATTTTCCTCTCAACCTATTATCTGTAAGATAACAAAAGAGTTAAAGTGTAAACTGATATTTGATGAGCAGTGTTGTGTTTTGCAGGATTTCGAGATGAGGAGGAAGATTGGGATTAGTTTGGTATTTGAAGGTTTATACAAGTTACCTGCGAAAGTTGCTTCAGCTCTTGGGACGGTTCTTGTTGCTTGTGGGGAAAATGAAAAAAGGATAAGGATAGTCATGGTTTGGCAAGATCAACTTGGTCATCTCAGTTTCTTGAGTTTGCAAAAGCTTTTTCCTGCTTTCTTCTTAGGACTAAACATTCAATGAATGAAGTGTGAAACTTGTGAGATGGCAAAACATTTTCGTCCTTTTGCATAATCTTCTAATCAAAGTACTACTGCTTTCTGTCTTATGTCTGGGGCCCTGCAGAATTTAAATCTTTTGGTGGTTTTCAATATTTCATTACTTTTATCGATGATTGGTCGCGGTACAATTTCTTATATTTGTTGAGATAGATCTGAAGTTCCCCAGATTATCCAAGTCTTTGCAAACCTAGTTGACAATCAATTTGGTAGTCACATAAAATTCTTGAGATCAAGTAATGCCAAAGAGTACTTAGATAAGTCCCTACATAATTATTTTCATGCTAAGGGCATTCGACGTGAAACCTCGCGTCCTTATAACAAAATGGAGTTGTCGAGAGGAAAAATCGACACCTTCTCGACACGACCCATGCTTTGTTGTTCTAGCGAAGTGTGCCCAAACGTTTTGGGGCGATGTTCTAACAAGTGCATTTTTGATTAATAGAATGCCATATAGTGTCTTTGTGGCAAGACACTATCATCCATGTTGTTTCCTAAGAGGCGACCTTTTTCTTTGGCTCCTAAAGTATTTGGTTGTTTGTGCTTCATCCACAATTTTGCTTCGAGTAGTGGAAAATTGGATCTGCGGGCCGTCAAGGTAGTCTTCTTGGGACATTCAGCAACACAAAAAGGATATGCGTTTTAATGCAACTACGAGAAAAAATTGTCACTTGGGATGTAACCTTTTTCGAGGTGGATTTCTACTTTGCCAAGGCCCCTCCTCAAGGGGGGACTATGAGCGATGAGGACCTTGGCATAGAAATATTTAGTGGAAATAACATGCATGTGGATTATGAGAAGTCGAAAGATGATAATGGAAATTTAGATAGAAGCAACAATTGGGGGAGCGTGATAATGTGATAATGGTAGAGATAAAATCTATGTAAAAACATATCAGCATCCTTATTCTTATATGTGCTTTTAGAAAAAGAATGCCAATACCAATCCCACTCCTTCCACCTTGTCCCCAATTCCATAGCCAGGTATGATTGAGATCCCTCCTCCCATTTTTGAATATTTCGAAATTGGAGTTGAAGTTGTAGGAGCAGGTGATGATAACCATGAAAGTGTTGAGGCAACAGATAGTATTGCTTAAAGATGTCAAAGGATGGAGATTAAAATGCCACAAAGATATGCAGAATGTTCGATATATTGGATTGGAAATTATGTGAAACTATCTAGACTTAGTTCTGAATATAAATGCTTCCTCTCATCTCTTACGAGTTCTATAATTCCCAGAAATGTTGGTGAAGCACAACTTGATCCAAAATGAGTGAAGGGAATGTAGGAAGAGATGAAGGCATTGTTGAAGAATGGAACTTGGGATGTGGTTGATATACCTAAGGACACCAACATAGTGGGCTCCAAGTGGGTATATATCATTAAATATAAGGCTAATGGGCAAGTGGAGAGATACAAGGCAAGGTTGGTTTTACTTAAAAGTATGGTATTGATCAATGTTGTAAAAGTCGGTAGTTGGTATTCAGTCGACCAAGCCACTGATTAAGGAGTATATGGTATGCAGGGGAGTAGTCGGGGAGTACTTGGTCGGGCATTTTTTAAATAAATAAATATACACACATGCGCTCGCACACACACATAACCAAGGCAAGGATTAAGGAGAGAGAGGAGTAGCAGTAGTTGCAATACTAGCAGCTGTAGCAGGCCAAAGTGGTAGGGCATTGGCAATGGCGTGGTGCTGGAAGCAATAACAGCAGTGGCATCACTGAAGGTCAAAGGGTTGAAGGGTAAGGCATTGATCGGAGAGGGCGAGGAAGGGACGATTGTGTGGAATTGCGGAGGACGGGACGATGCTCTGTCAGGTCGGAGTAGGGGGCTGTCGCGATGTCACCTATAGGGAGAAGTTTCGATCATTTGGAGGAGGGCGTCACCTATTAGGTCGCATGTAGGTTTTGAACGAAAGGGGTTGGAAGCACGAAGGGTGTCAAGGCAAGTGGGGGTTAACTTTACCTAGGAAAATAATATCTAGATGTATCCATTTATATTAACCTCTATGCAAAAAGAGGCCTATTACTCGGCCGACTACATTGACTACTCGGTTGAGTAGTTGGTTTTGTCGACTATAGTACCGTATATAGCTTATTTAGTTGGAGGGGGATGCGACTTGGATTACGCGGCTGAGTGGATCAATTTTTACATCAGAGGTATTGATTATTTGAAAACATTTGCACTTGTGGCAATGATGAATTCTGTATGGGTAGTTGTCTCATTGACAGTCCAGTTTTCTTGGCCTTTATATCAGTTAGACATAAAAAATGCCTTCTCGAATGGCGACCTCAAGGAAGAATTATATATGTATATGCCACCAGGATATGAACAAGAGGGAAAATGTTGCAAGCTCAAGAAATCTCTTTATGACCTCAAATAATCTCTGAGAGTATGGTTTGAAAGATTGAGAGTTGCTATGACGAGCCAAGGCTATAAGCAGGGAAATAGTGATCATACACTCTTCATCAAACATTGTGGAGACAAAGTTGCATTACTTCTGGTTTATGTGTAGGATATTGTCCTTATTGGTGATGCTGTGGAAGAGATTGAAAAGTTAAAAGGGAGGTTGCCAATAGAATTTGAAATTAAAGACCTTGGGAACTTGAAATATTTCCTTGGAATTGAAATAGCTAGATCTAAAGATGGGTTCTTCTTATGTCAAAGGAAATATGTTTTAGATTTGTTAAAAGAAACAAGGAACCTTGGTTGTAGACCAATTGCCACTCCAATTGAAGCCAATCATCATATAAGCCTAAAGAGTAGAGGGCTTCTCAATGACTCCTAGAAAAATAGATATCAGAAGATTGTTGGTAAACTTATTTTCTTAACCTTGACTTGGCGTGATATCTCCTACGCTGTTAATGTGTTGAGCCAGTTTATGCATGCTCCTACCGATACTCACCTGAAGGCAATGGATAGAATTATCCCTTACTTGAAGAAAAGTCCTGGTAGAGGTCTTCTCTTTACCAAAGGCAATGGGCTTAGTGTTGAAGGATGCACGGATGCCGATTGGGTTGGGTTCATTGATGATAGGTCGACTACTGGTTGCACCATATTTTTGGGTGGAAATCTTGTCATTTGGAGAAGCAAAAAACAAGTGTGTGCAAGATCAAGTGTGGAAGCAGAATTCAGGGCGATGGCTTCTGGGATCACAGAAATGCTATGGGTGAAGTTCTTGTTAAAAAATATTGGGCTGAGTCCAAATTTACCTATGAAGCTCTCCTGTGATAATACGGCTGTAATAAATCTCTCCAACAACCCTTTGCTCCATGGCATAACCAAGCATGTTGAGTTTGATCGACGTTTCATACGGGAAAAAATTGACTCTGCTGAAGTGTGCATGCCTTACATTCGATCTAATGACCATGTGGTCGATGTCTTTACTAAAGGTCTTGCCATGACAACTTTTGAAGAAAATGTTGGCAAGTTGGGCATGTGTAATCTCTATGCCCAACTTGAGGAGTGTTGATTTGTATTATAAACGGGTATATGGATCTTGGGGCAGATCTGTATTACCCAGCAACCATATCTATTGTATGCCCCCACACCCTCCCACCTCTTTGTTTCTTTGGAGAAGAACCCTAGCCATGACAAAGAGCTAGGGAAACCCCTACCGTGGTTTTTCCCCTCGGGGTTTTCCATGTTAAATCTTGCGTACTTTGTGGATTGCTCGATGTTTATCTTCGTCTACATGGTGAAAGGTGAAGTTATGGCTATTCTTGAATACTTGTATGTATGAGGTTTCTCCAGGCATAATCATAATTTCCTCTTCTTGCTACCTAAGGGAGATCCGACTGAGATAGCGGAGGATTATAGGCTGATTGATCTCTCCAATTCAGTCTACTTACTCGTGGCATAGACTTTGGCTTGGAAGGGGTTTTGGACTACTTGATCAAGCCCATTTAACCATCTTATATTAGGGGGAGATCAATCATGGAAACATGCAGTCACCCTTGAGATCCTGTGTGCCTAGAAAAGAGATTGGGGAGAAGCATTTTAAGGGAAAGTTGACTTCTCTAAGGCATACAACAGCCTGAAGTGGAGGTTCTTGTTGTCTCCTCTGATACTGAGGGTTTCCACCTGCTTCTATTGGATGGATGAAGTCATGTATCATTAGCCCCTTTCTCTGTTCTGGCTAATGGGCATCCAGAGAGAGGTTGTATTGTTCCCAACAGAGGGGTCAACCAAGTTTGCCCTCTAGCACCTAGGCAAGTTGACCTAGTAGTGGACTTTCTTGCAGATGCATGCTATGCATTTGTGATGCGACTGAGACTAAAGGTTTTTGTTCTGGCTGAGGTGTCATGGATGTGTCATTACTGCAACATGCAGATGATAGAATTGTTTGTTGAGGGCTTAATTGCTGAGGCACAAAGGACTAGGCTGCTTTGGAGATTTTTGGTGAGACGTTCGGGCTATGAGTGAATCTACAAAAGTCGGGCTTCTTGCATTTTGGAATAATGGATAAGGTGGTTGCACATTGTTGGGGGATCTTGGGGTTGCATTTGTCACAGATACCCTTCAGGTATCTTGGTTTCCCTTAAACCCTGGCGCATATTGCTGCAAGGAATTGGATTGCCCTCACGGAAAGGATGGAGAGGCCATTGTAGGGTTGGGTAGCTCATCTCTAATTGAAGGGAGGTTGGATGGTCCTCTACTATATCTTATCTAGACTGCCTTTGTTCTATATCTCCTTGCTAAGGATGCTAGCTTCTTTATTGAAGAGATTTGACTTGATTGGAAGAAAGTTCTTCTGGACTTCAGGCATAAGCAATGGTTTCCTCCAATTGGTGGCTTGGGAGGATGCTTGTATGCCAAAGGAGTGTTGAACTTATGGGGAAATGAATGATGTATTGCTCACATAATTGGTTCTTCTTTTTATGGGATTCTAATTTCCTTTATGGAAGAAGATTCTATGTGACTCTTATAAGGGCATAGTTGATTGGGATAAGAGGAGGGTCCTCATCAGGGGTTGTTCTCAGTTTTGGTTGAGTTTGTAGTAGATCTTGAGCATAGTGAGACCTCACTGCAGGAGCTTGCTAGGCAATGGCACTAGGTTGCACTATTGGGCTCACTACTGGTCTTTCGTTGGTATTATTGCTGACATCTACCCCAAGTGGGTTGCCTTTGCCATAGATTTTGTAGTGCATCGCTTTGTTGGTGATCGTTGGATGCCAGCCTTGCCTTGCTCCTTGTCTGACATTAGAATGGGGGCCCAACTCTTGTTGCAGACACTGAATGGGATCAGGCTTGGTGATGAAGGGATGGCAAGATATGGAGACATGAGAGTTCTCTGTTAGGGAGGCTTATCTGTGATACATGAATGGCATTCCTCAGGTGGATCACAGCCTGGCAGGAGACTGTAGGAAACTTTGGAAAATTTGTGCCCCCTTGGAGATGAAATTCATTTTGTGGCTTTTGAGGAGGCAAAAGGTGGTTATGCATGACTTTAGGAGGTATTGGGGTACTGAAACAGATGCTACCTATGTCTTTTGTAACATTGGAGTGGAGGATACTGAACACTTACTCTTTTCTTGCTTTTTCACATGGGATTGTTGGTCAGGTGCTGTTGACTGGACGGTTGATTTGTCTGCTCAGTCAGACTTCTGGAATACTTCACAGAATGCCCTTCCTGATGGAGATACCAAAAGGAAAGCTTTTATTTTGATATCGTGCATTTGGTTGATGTGTAGCGGCATAATTTTTTAGAAGGGAAAGATCATCAGCGGATGGTGTACTTCATGTTAGATCCTTTTGTGACCATTAATGTAATTAGCTCTCCTTATTAATGAAATTTGGGGGATTGGGGAATTAGCATCCTCTGAAAATCTCTCCTTTCCTTTTAAAAAAGAAAAGGTACTCAATTGGCAAATTATTCTTTCTACTTGGCTGATTTTTGCAACCATGAGGTGGAGAATATCCTGAGAAACACGATGATTGAAGTGGTCCATGAGTAAGATAAGAGAAGGAAGGTGGGCTTGAGATAATGTTCAAGGTGGAAACTTAGCTTAAGGAGGAGATCCGATTACTAAATTTTTCCATTTCTTTGCAAGGGATTACCACAGAAGAAACACATCAATAAGGTCATTGTTGAGGGTGATGAGGTTTCAGGCAGAGATAATATCTGAGATGCTCTTGCCTCCTATTTGTTGACTCCCCATATGGTTTTAGATGGGAAAGTGGCACTAAGCTTGGGATGGTCTTCCATTTGTTTCTGGTGAGCAACAAGCAATGTGGACAGTTCCTTTTCTTTGATAGGAGGTTAGAAAGGTTGTCTATGGATTGAATGCAGAAGATTCTCCAAATCTAATGGCTTCTTGGTCTTTGTTTCAGAGTTTTGGGACCTCAATAATGATGATGTTGTAGTGATTTAGGAGTTCATGGAGGGGATGGATGGGCTTTCTTAGATTTCTTGTTACCTAGGAATGAAGATGCTCCTAGAGTTGAGAATTTTAAACCAATCATCATGTTGGATTCTACTTATTTGATTTTTTAGAAGACTTGGTGTATTGACTGAGAATGACTATTGAAGACATGATATGCTTGTCCCAGTTGACTTTTGTTTGAGGTCGCTCCATTTTGGATTGATTTGTTATAGCTTCTGAGGTTATGTTCTTTTGGCATGGAAAAATGTGAAGGAAGCATTGTCATGGAAGGTGGATTTTTCTAAAGCCTATATGACTCGTTGTAGTGGTCTTTATATGAGCATTCCTTACTAAGAGAGGTTATCTACAGCTTTAGATTGATTGGATTAAGTGTGATGTTACAACTAATTCTGTCTTGGTCCAGTAAAATGGAAATTTGGCTAATGGGTGGATCTAGCCTCGAAGAGGAATTTGCCAAGGTGCTCCTTGGTGCTAATGTTGTTTGTTTTGGTGGCATGCATTGACTCATTTCACCATCTCCTCTTGCTCCTCGAATATGCTTTTTTTGCTTTGCGCAAAGTCAATAGGCAACTTGCTTGATTCCTTCCTCTAATATGCATATGACATTAATTTTTATCGAAGGCTTGATTCTTGAAGCAAGGTGCAAAAGGTTGTTTTCAAAGTTTTTGTTGAAGCATATGTTCGAAGATAAACCATGGGGAATCTACTTTTATTGTTGAGAGTTGGCTCTTTCTTATTTTAGGAGAGTCCACTTGTAATTTTTCCATCCTCTATACATTGAGGATTGTGATCTTCCAATGAAGTTGATCTCTTCTTTTTTTCCAACTTGGTATCAGAGTAACGATCCTAGGTCGGTGTCTGGTACCTTCCTTGATTCTTATCTCTTTTCTTTTTCTCCACAAAAAACTTAAATGGAAAAAGAAAAAAACCCCTAAAACTAGGGTTTGGAGCCCTAAACAGCAGCCTCTGACCTTAGGGTCGTACCGATTATCTGTGCAAGGTTGTGCCACCCTTCTGTTGCCACCAGCCCGAGCCAGTGAGCACCAGTTAGATCTCTAGATCCAGATCATGGCTGTAATAGCCTTTTTTTGGTTGTTGTTGCCATTGCTAATTCTTGCTGGCTACTGCTAAGGTCTGGTGAGGGTTGTCGACCTTTGCCTCGACTGGCCAAGTCTTGCTGACCATGGGTGGCCAGTTGGTGGGCTTGTCAGAGGGACTATTGTGGCCAGATTCGACCCGTTTGATCGATTTTTGGTTGGATTTGACCCGTTTGACTGCTCTTAGAGTATGCTGGGATACCATAGACCCTTGTTTGATGCCTCCATATTTTTCGATTTTGTTTGGTATTGCTTTGATGTACTAGATAGTTTTCGCTTTGTTTCTTGCTACCTCTCAGTTGTTTGTGGCTTTGGTTGGGGAGAAAATGGCTTCCGAAGACTTGCTAGATGTGACATCGGTGCAAATGGCCGCGATGGGGGTAGCTGCATCTTCGATTCCTTGTTGAGGTATGAGACAAACAATGCACGATGGTGACAAACCTTCAGGACGATGGTAGAAAGTTAAGATAAGCGGCACATTTTGCTCAAACTAGAGTTTGCAGAGAAGGTAGCGAGAATGCACGAGAGTTCCATAACCGTGAGGTGGCGTATGTGCAAAAGGAGAGTTCTAGTGACGTTGCTATGCTTGTTCAAATGGATAGTACATGTGATTTTGATTGGCTTGTAGTCTGGGTGCATTATGCCATTTATATGGCGAGCGACATAGCTTCCATTGTTTTTAGTAGCTTCCTACTGAATGGATAGTTCATGTGGCAGATAGGAGATATTCTCCTATCACAAGTTAAGGGGAGGTTATGGTTACCCTGACCATGCAGTTGTTAGGTGTACATGTTCCTGACTTCCCTATCAACCTACTTTCAATTAGCACAATTACGAAAGAGTTGAATTGTTGTGCTATCTTTGATGGTATTCATGCACGTTTCAAGACATCTTGACTAGGAAGATCATTGGTGAAGGTTGTGACGAAGGAGTGTATTGGTTACTTCAACCTCCATTTACTGCATATGCTGTAGTTCCTACATTGTCATCATCAGCTCTTTAGTGGTGTTTACAACTGGGTCATTTCCTTTCGCAAGCTTCATCTCACCATTCTTAAGATTTCTTTAGGTGTAAAGATCAAGTGTGAAGCATGCTAATTAGGGAAACACCACAGAGGCATGTTTCCATCTAGTTAAACACGGAGATCAGGATACCTATTTGAGTTCCTTCACATGGATGGCTAGGGTCCCAGTCGTGTTCCTAAGAGATTGGGGCATTGCTACTATTTAGTGATTTTTGACGATATTTCTTGCCTGGCTTGCGTGTTCAAGCAGAAATCTGATGCAGAGATGATCGGGAATTTTGTTTTGGAGATGAAGACATAATTTGGGGCCATCACCGAAATTGTTCGATCTAACAATGCGTTGGAGTTTTGCACCATATTTCTTCATGACTTCTACAAGTCACGGGGGATAATACACCAGACTACTTGTTCATATTCTTCTTAGCAGAATGGTGCTGCTGAATGCAAATACCGGCATATCTTGGATGTGGCTAGGACACTATAAATCCATAACAGTGTCCTTTAAACATATTGGGGAGATGTGATCTTGTAGCATGTTATCTTATTAACAACATGCCTTCTTCAGTACTAGATGAATAGATTCTAATATAGTTATTAAATCCAGATGAAGAACTATTATTTGTTCAGCCTTTTGTAGTTGGATGTGTGGCGTTTATTTATTTTCATGGTCCTGGTAGAGACAAATTGGCTCTTAGAGTAGTGAAGTGAGTCATCCTGGGATACTCCAAGTTATAGAAGGGCTATTAGTGTTATGATATTCTCCAGCGACGCTACTGTGCTAGTGTAGATGTGACATTCTTTGAGTCTGTTCCATATTTTTCACTGCAAGATCACATCTACATATGATTTTTTATGGTGCCTATGCTAGTGCCTCCTACCTCCTTGGAAGAGATTCCTAATATGGTTCTTATGCCAGTGCTTTCTACCCCTTTAGAAGAGATTCCTATTGTTGCTGCTTCAAATCTTGAGTACGAAGAGCCTCAAAATATCTCTAGTCATCTTCCTTCTACTCTTGAGCCTATATATCCAACAGCTCTTAAGAAGAATACAGGTCTAGATGGTTTGGATGATGTGGTGGTGGATGATACGTCAGATACCTAGGTGATAGATACTTCACTTATAGATAAGCAGGTAGTTGCCACCGTGCTAATGATAGTCATGAGGATAGAACATATTGGGATTGGCCAATAGCTCTAAAAAAGAGATGTCGTACTAGCACCATGCATTTGATTTCCAAGCATGTATCTATGGCATGTCTTGGGCCCTTGTTTAGGAAGATATGTCTTGCACTATCTACAATGCCAATCCTTACATCACACCATCAGGCTTTGTTAGACCCATGATGGAGACAGGTTATGGAGGAGATGTTTGTCCTTAAGTCTCATGGTACCTGGGAGCTTATCGAACCACCATCTAATACCATTGTGGTAGGGTTTAAATGGGTCTTCATCATTAAGTACAATCCAAATGGATCAATTGCATGATATAATGCTAGGTTTTTATAAAGTGATTCAGCCAGACTTATGGAGTAGATTTCTGTGATACTTTCTCACTAGTGGCTTGACTTGCTATTGTCCGGATTTTGCTTTCTGTGGCAGTCTACTAGAATGGTCTCTTCACCAGTTGGTTGTGAAGAACGCCTTTCTTAATGGTGGTTTAGAAGAAGTTTACATGTAGTAGCCACCTGATTTTGAGTCTCGGGGGGAGTGTTACAAAGTATGTTGCCATCGTAAAGCGAATTATAGCTTGAAATAAAGTCCCAAGGCATGATTTTAGAAGCTATCTAAGGTCGTTGAGACCCTTAGTTTTTGTAGATCTTCAACATATCATTTCTTGTTTGTTTAGTAGATATGTTGAGAGATAGTGGTGATGTTGGTTTATGTAAATGACATCATTCTTGCTGGTGATGATACGTGAGGGATCTTCGACTTGAAGAAATGCTTGGTTGAGAACTTTGTGATCAAGGACTTAGGTCCACTTAGGTACTTTGTTGGAATTGAAGTTGCTTGTAGTAAACGTGGTGTAATGTTATCCTAGAGAAAGTGTTTAATTGATCTCTTGTAGGAGACTGATGTGTTGGGGGTGAAATTGGCACATATTCCTGCGGATCCAAAAGTTCATCTTTATGATGAGAATGCAACACTTGTTAATGCTTGCCAGTTTAGAACTTTAGTGGGGAAGCTTCTATATTTGACCATTACATGTTCTGACATCACATTCGCAATAAGGATGCTGAGTTAGTTCATGAGCCAACCAAGGTACATTGGGATGCAGTTATGATGGTACTTAGGTACTTGAACTTGTCACCAAGAATGGGGCACTATTAACGAAAGGCACCTTTTTTGACATCGTTGCCTACATAGATGCGGACTATGTAGGATGTATGGAGGATAGAAAATCGACAACAGGTTTTTGCATGTATGTCGTTGTGAATCTGGCCTGTGTTCAGATTGAGTGCTAAGTCCAAATATCGTGCTATAGCTCAGACTGTTGTAGAGATGATGTGGATACGATCTGTATTATGTGACTGACATATTTCCATTACTTCTTCCATAGAGATGAGATGTGACAACAAGGTTGTCATGTTGATTTGGACTGTCATTACACAAGAGATCTTATTCAGAAGGGGCTTATTTGAGCCATCCATGTCTTTTCTCAATATCAGACAATAGAGATCTTTACTAAAGCACTTCTCAGGCTTTTATACGATAGATGTTGTTCTAAGATAAGCATGATAGATATCTATGCTCCAGCTTTTGGAAGAATGTTGAGGGTTGGCTCTTTCCATGTTTCGTCATTTATTTTCTTATTTTAGGAGGGTTCACTTGTAATTTTTTTCATCCTCTATGTATTGAGGATTGGGATCTTTTAATGAAGTTGATGTCTTCTTTTCTTCTAACTTTTATTTCTATGGAAACATCTGAGGAGGGAGATGATCCCACCCAGGGTTTGCTGATGGTATGTGGATCTCTTCACATTTTCTATCCAGGGTTTCCTCTTTCTAGGAGGTCCTTGTCATTAGGGTGTTAGATCCTTTGTGGGGAGGATGGAGAAGTGATTAGATGGTTGGGTCTCTAAGGCTCTTTCAGGAGATGGACACATTTGATTCTTTCGAAGTTAGTTCTATTAGCATTGCGGAACTATATTCCTTGCATTTTGCCGGTGGAGAATAGGCTAATGAGCCTTATAAGAAACTTATCTTAGACCAACTTTCGTTTGATACGATGGGCCTGTTGGTGTAAGGGCATTATGATCGTTAATTTTGATGATAACAAAACACTTGGTATTTAACATTTGCATTGAGTTTAAGTTTCAGGAATAATGCAAATGGATTTAAGTGTGAAGGAACTCAAGCTCACATCTATGGCGGATTGGAGGGACTTAATGGAGGAGAAGAGAAGATGGAGCCTCGCATGAAGCGAGAGCATGAAGACTAGAAGAATATGACTTATAGTTATTTCATATTGTTGTACATTGTATTTATTTGTACTCTTTATTTTCTTAGGTTCATTATTAAGAGCCCAAAGTAATATACCTTAGTGCTAGGAACACTTCTACATCATTAGGACACTTAGGCAAACCCTAGAATAGAATCAGAAAATCAATATAGAAATCCGACAGCCTTATTAGACGTCCGATACTAACCTTAGACGTCTGATTATGGACTTTAAGACGTCTGATAATTTGTACAGACATCCAAATACTTAGGCTGGATTTAGTGTTTTCTGATTATTACTTTCAGACGACCAACCCATAGCTCAAATGTCTTACAAGACGTCTGATGACTTTGCCAGACGTCCAATTAGAGGACCGTTGGCCTATCAAAGAATATTGATGTAGATACATCTGTTTCACATAAACTGTCTATTTATGCGTGTTCTTAGGCATATAATTGTATTCAGCATTATAAACATTGAATAACATGCATAATCATACATTTAGATTAGTTTGTATAAATTATCAGTTAATTTGCCCTTTTTGTGATCAGGCGATAGGGCGATATCATTTCGGGACTTCAGATTGAAGATTCAACTGTACGGATTTGATCATGGCGACGATCGGAGTTCAACGCCTCCAAGATTGGCCTGATTGGACCTCTGTAGCATCAGATGTAGTCCGAGGAAGATCAGAGGTCAATGGGCAAGGTGGTGTAAATCCGCACCTCAGATAACAAATCCAACTGCACGGATGGGTTCAGATGGGCGATCGTAGCCCAACATCGCAAAAATCGATTCAATCTGACAATTGTGGCACCATCTACAAAGCAAAGAAGATGGACAGCCATGATTACGCCATGTGGCGCCATCACAGCCTCCCAACAACAGTTGTAGCCACCGCTCATCCCTAAAGAGTAATGCCGCGAGAAGATCTCGACCGTTGGATTGAGATCCGACGGTAGAGAGTGCCTGGCCATCAGGCGTGTCCATGCGACAATCCGCGCTCACAGCGCAGTGGTTGAGCGGTGTGTTGAGAAGATGAAGGTGCGCGTTCGAAATGCGATTTGCCTCTCCTAAGTGAGTGGAGCGTGCCCAACTGAAATTGGAGCGTCCAATGGAGATCGAGCAGCGGAGGCAGTGGTAACGTGGCAGCATGGATGGGCGAGCGTAAGCACGCGCTATCTGATGCCAAATCGCATGCTCGATTTGACGCGTTGGGGCATGATTTGAAGGCGCGGGTAAGCATGATTTGAACCGTTGATTGTTGATTGAACGAAGATGAGAGCACCGCATCGCCTCTTAATGTGCGAAGCGGAAGCGATAGCGACGCGATCTGGCCATTTTGATCTTGATCGGGCGACCGTGATTGAGCCAAGCGACGCAATGCTTGAAGGCGAATAGGCGGTGACGTGGCCGCACGATGTGCGTTCGATCAGCGGCGAGTACCGGTGATGGAGCACGTACCTTCACCGACGCTTATCTACAATGACGTGCACGTGTCATTAAAGGTCTTGCATTTAATGTTAAAGATTTTAAAGGACCTTTTTGCCTTTGTACCTCAACTATATAAAGGACCCTACGCATCACATTTCATCATGCATTCGTCTCTCTCCCTCTTTAAAAGCCAAGAACTCTAGTTCTAAGCTCGCTCCAGTGCTCCAAAGTTACGAGAAGCTCTACTAGAGTTAAAAATTAAAATTTTCCACTTCTCACCCCCTTTGCAGAGCTTGCTAGCCATCCTCTCGTTCTCGTTTCGAAAGCGAATCCTGCAATGTTTATGTCTTGCCTCATCTCAAGTTCTTCCAGATTTACCCTTTGTCCTTCGTCTTCGCTCTCCTTCCAGGCGTTGTTCGTCTAGCTCGTCCTCCAAGCATTCGTCGAGGAGGATAATCTCTCACCCCTTATCTTTTATCGCTTTCTAGAGTAGATTTCTAGCTTTATAGTTGTAGCAATTAGTTGTGATTGATATTAAATTAGTTATAAAAGTTGTTTTGTGTCTCTCTCTTTCTTTCTCTCATTCTCTTTTGTTTATATTCCAAGTAGTGTAGTTATCATTGTGAATGTTTCATTTATTAAAAAAATACAAAAGAATTACAGATTTAGAATGGATGTAGCCTCCCAGTGTTCAACTTGGAACTCACTTTGAGTTTAGGTAAATTTTATCTAACATCGGATTTTTGCGCAACTGGAACGACAAGCTTTTTAACAAAATCTCTTAGCATATAAAATCTCGTTCATTAAATATTTTCGAGGATTATATGATTATCGCATTGATATTTCTTTCTAGACGTCTGATAAAGAGATGTTGGACATAATCTGACTCGAATCTTGATTTGTTAGATGTATCTGACTGTTAGAGCCTCGGGAAATCAATTCCCGCAGAGAAATTTCATTCCAGACGATTAGACTTTATGTCAGACGTCTGATCTGTCGTCTAACCAATATACACTAGATCCCTATTTTGATCTTGTTAAAACATGAAGAAAGCCATCTTAGAATTAGACATCTGATTAGTTTCCCAGTTATCTTAAAATGCTTTCTTAGATGTCTGTATTGATCTAACCCAATCCAGATGATCAACCCTTATAGATCAGATGTCCGACCTTTAGATTAGACGAAGCCCCAGATGTTTGACCATAAAATCAGATGTTTGATAACTCTGTCAGACTCTTTAATGACCCTGATTTTGGTGGGATTATGGACTACTCTCTTGAACTTTGTTCTCAACGGCTACAAGAAGCTTCGAAAGCCTTCCAAAGCCTTCCAGGCACCTTTATAAATAGGAAAGGACCTTTACTTGGCTAAATACACCTAAATAAACTACTTCCATTTATATTTGTGTCAAGGAAAATAAAGAAAACCATCAAGAAGTGATCTTGCTCTCTGAGCCTTGTTCCATACACTTGAGAGCACTAAAACTCTATCGAATTCACGTTGAATCTCTTTCGTGTTAGGGAAGTCCTTGCCTATAGCTGTATAGATTTATCCCCTCAAAAAAGGAGTATAGGTTTCTTGCTACTTTGTGGCTCTATAGGTATTTGTTTTTGCTTTTGTTTTTGGTTGGGTATTCGCCTTGCGAATTCTTGTCTCCCTTACGAGACAAAATATTCCTCGTGAAGAGGAGGGGTTTGAGGTATGCTACCCTCGATTCAAAGTAGCGTGGTTCACCAAATGGGAGTATGCAAGAATGACGTTTGCATTGAATTGTGTTGTAGAATTTTCTCATTTGTTATGGATAGGTCCTCATTTAGGATGATATACTTTTGATATGTAGAGGTTCTTTGGTGTTTGGAAGGGATTGATAGCTGCTTGCCTCAATTTGATACATTTCTTCTCTTTGATGCTTGGTTCATCATTGACAAGGTTTTAAATGTTGATTTTGATGTTGATTTGATGATTTTGGAAATATCCATTTTAGAGCCATGCTGAAAGCATGTTGAGGAAACGTTAGAATTTCAATGTTGAATTTTAATGATTTAGGCACCCCTAAAAGTAGGCATTTCAGAGGGCATGCCAGGGAAATCTCAGAATTTTATCAAAATGATTATAATTGTACTAAATTCATATAATTATGCTTCCAATACTTGATAAAAATTTGAATATTACAACAACAACAACCAAGCCTTTTCCCACACTAAGTGGGGTCGGCTATATGGATTCTTTGCCTCTACACAGATCGATTTTCAGCCATTTTAGGACTTAAATTAAAGTAATTGAGGTCATACTTAATAGTTTCCTTCTAACACTTGTTTGGTCTTCCTCGCCCCCTCTTAGCGGGTTTAACCTCCAACTTCTCACATCTCCTAACTGGAGCATCTAGTGGCCTTCTTTGTAAATGTCTAAACCATCTTAGACGGGCCTCTCTCATTTTATCCTCTATCGGTGCTACCCTAACCCTGTTTCTAATAAATTCATTTGAAATACGGTCCTTTCTTGTATGACCACACATCCATCTTAACATCTTCATTTCTGCCACAGGCATCTTCTGTACATGCCTATAGTTTATAGCCCAGCATTCAGAACCGTACAACATGGCTGGTCTTACCACAGCTCGATAGTATTTTCCTTTGACTTTTAAAGGAACCTTCTTATCACAGAGAACACCAGAAGCACCCCTCCATTTCAACCACCCTGCATTAATTCTGTGTAACATCTCCATCAATTTCACCATCATGTTGGAAAATGGATCCCAAGTACTTAAAAATATCTTTCATTGGAATGCACTCTTCTCTAATTTTTACATCAATCCCTTCGTTGTTCCCTCTACTACTAAACTTACATTTCATATACTCAGTCTTCGTCCTACTTATGTGTAATCCTTTATCTTCCAGGGCTTCTCTCCAAAGCTCAAGTTTTCTGTTCACTCCATCTCTTGTCTCATCAACCAACACAATGTCATCAGCAAAAAGCATACACCAAGGCACCTCAACTTGGATATGCTTCGTCAACTCATCCATAACCAAGGCAAAAAGATAAGGGATTAAAGTCGAACCTTGATGCAGACCAATGGAGATTTCAAAGTAGTCTGTCAAATCATCCTTAGTCTTTACACAAGCTATAGCTCCATAGTACATATCCTTAATGAGGTTGATATATATAATTGGCACTTGTCTCTTCTCCAAAATTCTCCACAAGATATCTCTTGGGACAGAATCATAGGCCTTCTCCAAATCAATAAAACCATATGTAAATCCTTTTTCTTCACTTTGTATGTCTCCATCATACGTCTCAAGAGGTGTATTGCCTCAATAGTAGACCTGCCTGGCATAAAGCCAAATTTATTTTCAGTTACCATAGAGACTTGCCTCACCCTTCTTTCAATTATTCTTTCCCAAAGTTTCATCGTATGACTCATCAACTTAATACCTCTATAGTTGGAACAATCTTGTATATCACCTTTATTCTTGTATAAAGGTACCACAAAACCTTTCCTCCATTCCTCTGGCATCTTCTTGCCTCTCCACACAGTATTAAATAAACTTGTAAGCCAAGTTATATCCCGTTCTCCCGTCATTCTCCAGCCGTCTATAGGAATATTATCAGGCCCAACAACCCTCCCACTTTTTATCATCTTCAGAGCCTCCTCTACTTCTTTCTTTTGTATCCTTCGATAACATGATCGATTCACATACTCTTCAGAGTTAACTAACTCCCCTAAGATGATATCATTCTTTTGTTTTTCATTAAATAGCTTATGAAAATATCTTTTCCATCTTGTCTTTATATCCTCACTAGGTATAAGCACCCTTCCTTATTCATCCTTGATGCATTTTACATGCGTAAGGTCCTTTGCTTTCCGCTCTCTTGCTCTAGTTAACTTGAAAATATCTTTTTCACCTTCTTTAGAATCAAGTTTCTTATAAAAATGCTCCCAAGCTTTTGCTTTTGCTTCACTAACAATTTTCTTTGCATCTTTCTTTGCTCTTGTGTAGTTTTCCATATTTTCATCGGTCTTATCTCGATATAAGGCTTTAAAACAGGCTCTTTTAATTTTAAGCTTCTCCTGCACTTCCTCACTCCACCACCAAGCCTCCTTTTGTCCTAGAACACCTCCTTTAGACACGCCTAACACCTCCTTTGCCACCTTTCTAATACAGTTTGCCATATTTGACCACATTTCATCAGCACTAACATCAAGATCCTAAGCCTTTTGTTGCATCATCTTCTCTTTAAATCTCACTTGCTCTTTCTTAAGATTCTACCATTTAATTCTCAAATTCTTAGACACTAATTTTCTCTTCTTTGCCTTCTTTAAATGAACATCCAACACCAAAAGACGATGTTGAGCAGTTAAACTCTCCCCTGGAATAATCTTGCAATCCTTACAAGATAAACTATCCCTTCTTCTCAAAGCAAAGTAATCGATCTGCGTTCTCGTTAAGCCACTTTTATAGGTAATCAAATGCTCTTTCCATTTTTTGAAGAAAGTATTTGCTATGAAAAGATCATAAGCCATAGCAAAATCAAGGAACGTCTTCCTTTCTTCATTCCTAACACCAAAACCATGATTTCCATGCACTCCTGCATACTCTAAAGCATCTTTTCCCACATGCCCATTTAAATCTCCACCCAAGCAAATCATTTGTCTGTGGGATTCCTTGAATTATCATATCAAGCTCTCCCCAAAATTTATTCTCTAGACCAACTTGTGGTGCATAAACTGAAATGACATTCAAGATCTCTTCTTCTAAGATTAATTTTATCTAAATAATTCGATTACCCAATCTCTTAACCTCAACCACGCTCTCCTTCAAATCCTTATGAATTATAATACCCACACCGTTTCTACCTTTGCCCTTTCCTGAATACCAAAGTTTGAAACCTATTCTCTCGATTTCCTTTACTTTTTCACCAACCCACTTAGTCTCTTGATGGTAAAGAATTTGAATCCTTCTCCTTACCATTGTATCCACAATCTCCATGAGCTTGCTGGTCAAGGTACCAATATTCCAACTACCGAATCTCAGCTTGAATATTAATTCTATTAAAAATATTTAATCATGAATCCTAAGATTTAACAATTTAACTCTATAAAATGTCTAGATCATACAATCAATAAACTAGTAAACCTACTTAAACTCATGGATCTAAAAATGTAATTCCCATAAATTAATAATTATTCTAGAGATTGTAGTTTAGATCTAAGTTAAAAAAATAAGGGGTTTTTACATATATCTCTGTAAACTTTCGAAAAGACGTATGTACCCCCCACTTTTTTTCTATTTACACATATACCCTAAAAAATATCAATATATTATCATGTGTACCCTTTTTGAAATAGGAGGCTAAAAATTAAAGAATTTTTATACAAAACCCCTTAACATCTTTCTCCCTTCTTGAAAACCCCCCTCTACCACCACTCATCCTTCTCCCCTACCTCCTCCCTTTAAATCCTCTCCTCCATCTAAACCCTCTCCTTCCCCATCACAATGAAGGAGACACGTACAACAAATGAGGAAGTCGTGGAGTGATTCGGACTCCTCGGGCTCCGGTGTAGGTGCGGGTTTGGGTTTGGGGTCGGTGGTGGTGGCTACATCACCTACGCCCTCGTCGCAGCTGGGTTTGGGCTTGGCGATTGAGTCGTTGGCCTCGACAGGGGGTTCGATGGGGTCGTTAGGGCTCTGGACCTCCATGGGGTCTGGATCAAGCGTGGAGGGGTGGTTCTCCTCGGCGGCAGTGGGGGCGTTGTCCTCGATGCGTGGCCTATCAACAGGAGCGTGATTGGAGGTGGTGGGTAGGGGATTGTCATTGAGGAGGGGTCGGAGGAGGCAGCTTGAAGGAGGAGAGGTTGGAGGCCGCAGAGCCTGCGATGTTTGAGCCCCCTTGCGAGCTGCGACTACCAGAACTAGTCCATCGTGTCGCCGCAGAGGGAGTCGACGCGTTGCAGAATGAGGCTCCATTGGACTCTTTGTCGACCTCCTCATATATGGCGAGCTCAGGGTTCATTGTGTTGTGCTATGAGGATGTCCAGCAGCACGGGGGATCTCCTCAGGTGATGGGTGCAGTTGGGTACCATGTGGGTGGTCTTATGAAGCCCTTCCATGGATTAGGAGGTTGTGAGTACGGTGGGGTGGTAGGGGTGCAAGACGCTCTGTGGTCCACCGCATCGATTTGATCTCCTTTGGGAGCTCCCTGAACAAGGCAATGGTGGTCTCCTGTAGGCCTTGCTTTAATCGGTTGGACGTCGCTGAGGTTAGGAAGCAATTAGGGCACAACGCTACTTCTTCCCTTTCTGTAAGATTGATCTTTTTTTTTTCAAAGCTATTATTATTCTGGATTCTTTCTTTCTTTCTATTTGTTAGGAATAAGGGCCATGTGGACAGGCCACGTGACAGCCAGCAGGCCACGTGGCAGCAGCACATAGAGGGGTTGGCGGCTAGAGGTCCAAAGGACCAAGTTTTGAGTCTTTTTCTTTAGAGTATAAGTTTGCTATTTTTTAAAATAAATTGTTTTAGAAGTTGGGTGTTTGCTTTATTTAGAGATTTGTTTTGATTGTTTCCTAATTAAAGGGATATATACTCTCTATAAAAGAGAGCCTTCCCTCTATGTAAGTTTTTGAGTCCATAATACTATTTCCAAGTTTTTCCCAAGACTCCTCTCTTCTCTCTTCCTCTTCCTCTTCCATATAGCCAACCACTCCTTCCAAGGCAACAGTCACCTTCAACGTTGGCCTTCATCATCGTTGGCCACCTTCTAGCAGCCAAAGGTTGCTGCTACTGCTGACCTTCTCCTTATTCCACGCAAGAACAACCCCCATGTGGGATTGTTTCTCCTACGCACAAGGAGCCTCCACGTTCCTCGCGCTAATCTAAACATGGTATCAGAGTAGTAACGCTCTGGGCCATTATTCTCTGCATGCGTGTGAATCGGAATAAGGAGTGTAGCACTACGCCACCGAACCACATCAACCTTAACTCAGGTCGAAGTCTTTCCCGACTGTCTCTAAAAGTCGAAGTCTTTTTCAACTGGGTCGAAGTCTTTCCCAGCCCCTAACCAAAATTGAAGTCTTTTCCGATTCAAACCATCTTGGAGGATGATGGCGAATTCGGAAATGCAAGTTTTCGGTGGGACCAAGATGCTCGTGCATGGAACCACAATCAAATTGGTTGGTTCTTCCAACTACGTTCTCTAGGCATGTGCATTCAAGATTTTTGCTGGTGGACAAAAGCTACACGTCCTCCTTGAAGAAGCGCCAGAGATAAAAGATGCGACCAAGAAGAAGAAGTGGGAGGAGAAATATTTGGTAATGAATTAGCTCATGAATTTTGTTGATTTTAATATTGCTTCCAACATGCTATATAAGGAGATGGCAAAGGACATCTGGGATACCCTCGAGAGGCGATTTGCAAAGAAGACCAGGTGAGCCAAGCTTGCAGACATCTATTGGCGCATCTGGAACACAAGTCAAGGTGATCTGTCCCTTGATGCTTACTATGCAAAGATGGAGAGCCTATTTGAGGAATTCAACATCTACGAGTTAGCATATTGTGACAAACAATCCATGTAATGAGCAAGATGGCAAGCCTTCAAGTTTCTCGGGGGGCTTCACCCTCGATATCAACCTGCTCGTGACCAAATTCTATCTATGGAGGACGTCGATCTCGAGACGATCTACAGTCGCCTCGAGAAATTGGAGATCTCAAGTCCAGCTGAGACACCTGTTGCAGGCAAATCTGAGACCACGACCTTGGTTGCTACCAAGGAAGGAGTTGGGCGTGAAAAGGGACGCGGATTTGGTTGCACTTTTCCTCCATGCCAGCATTGTGGGTGAACAATCATGATTCTAAAATGTGCTGGACTAAATATGGCTACCCATCTTGCGACAAGGACCTCACTTCACTGTATCAGATCTTGAAAAAATCCTTGCCATGTTGAAGGAAGAAAAGAAGACCGTGGCCATCGCCACCACCTGTGAGCTTGCCGAAGAAGAAGCAACTACTTCTGAAGTTGCAACTGGTCTTGCTGCGGACTTCGAGAAGCTACAAGGCAATTTTAATGGTGAGGAAGACATGTGGTGGGGTGCATAGCCTCACAAGATGAAGACCAAGTTGTCGGCCTCGCCTTGAGAGGGAGTGTTAGGAATAAGGGCTACGTAGATAGGCCACGTGGCAGCACCTAGAGGGCCCAACAGGGGCCGGCAACTAGAGGTCCGAAGGACCAAGTTTTATGTCTTTTTCTTTAGAGTCAAGTTTGCTATTTTTAGAATAAATTATTTTAGAAGTTGGGTGTTTGCTTTATTTAGAGATTTGTTTTGATTGTTTCCTAATTAATGGGATATGTATTCCCTATAAAAGAGAGCCCTTCCCTTTATGTAAGTTTTTGAGTTCATAATACTATTTCCAAGTTTTTCCAAGACTCCACTACTCTCTCCTCTTCCGTATAGTCGACCACCCCTTCCAGGGCAGCCGTCACCTTCAATACTGGCCTTCATCACCGCCGGCCACCTTCTAGTAGCTAAAGGTTGCTATTACTGTCGGCCTTCTCCCTATTCCATGCAAGAACAACCCCTATGTGGGACTGTTTCTCCTATGCACAAGGAGCCTCCACGTTCCTCACACTAATCTCAACACTATTGTTTAAAGAGGTGGGGTGGGGGAGGAGGAGAGGAGGTAGCTCGGAGGAGGAGAGGCTGAAGAGAGGTTGGAGGAAGGAGGAGGGTCGGAGGAGGCAACTCAAAGGAGGAGAGGTTGGAGGAGAGGAGGTCAGAGGAGCAAGAGGAGAGGAGAGGGGGGTGGAGGAGAGGAAAGGGGGTTGAGGTGCAGGTGGGTAGGGGAGGGGTTAGGGGAAGGGAGGAGCATGAGAAGGGGGAGGGCTGTTTGCAAAAGGGAAAGAAAATAGAAGGGTATTTATATAAAATTTTCTTTATTATTTAGTTTTCAAAGTTTATAAGGGCATCCAAACAAGCAAATGCATGTTTTATATGTAAATACAAAAAAGGTGGGGGTACATATGTCTTTTCGAAAGTTCACAGGAGTGTATATGTAAAAACCTTAAATAAGAAATAGATACTAGTTAATTTTGGAGAAGTTAGAATACCTTACAGTTTTAATTAATAGGGTCGAAAAATTGTTAAAATAGTTCTTATCGCACCAATAAACATGAAATAATGGTAATGGATAGAAATGGGTCAACGAGCCATCCATGTCAACCTTAAAATAAGAAAACAGTATAAGAATTGCACTTTATGAGACCTATTTCGCTGAAATTGTTAGTGTACTATAGAAATTTGGCAAAATATCATTGAAACTTCTGCATTTCAACGTTACATGTGTGTTGATTGCACCCCACATCAGCAAAAGGCCATTTCATGGGCACGTCGAGGACATGCTCCCGGCATTTGGAACCCATTTGTTGACTTCTTTCGTATTATGATTGGTATGTCAATGGTAGTTGCTTTCTTGTTTGCATTGATAGCAGATATGGTGTTTATGACTGATTGCCGATCAGGAAATACTAATGTGCATGGTGGTTGTTGCATGCTGTCTTTCATGGCCCCAGTTTCTAACTAAGATCTTGGAGTTGGGGCACTGTCATTTGAGCATGTTGCCAACTGTCATTTAAATATGCTACATTGCTATTGGAGTGGCACCATGCTGTGATTCAATTAGTTTTCAGTGCAAGATAATTATAGGAGGTTGGGAGGTCTAGAATCATGTGGCTCTAGATTGCATTGAGCATTCAGATGCAGAGCGGTTCTATAGTTGTTTTAGGCTAGGCTATGGTGATGACAGGGCGATCCAGTTCAAATCCATACAGGACTGTGCGGTGGCTTTAGTTATCCTTTAGGATTTTGACTGATGAGGAATGAGGTTTTGTTCAAAGATGGAAGACCTATGTTAAAAATGTTATACACTCTGCTTTTTGGCATTGAACTTGGGTGATATCTTGTAATTTTTATTACATATGAGACTTATTTCTAATGATGTGGGTGGTCCTGAAAACTGGCAATCACCCTTTATCTTTCCCCTCAAAAAAACAAATCATTGTTGAAATTCATAAGCATCTTGCAGAAAGTCCAAGCGCCCTTTAAGAAAAAGCATGCTCCTAGTAGTTCAATGCCCGCTATGCATGGATTTTGCCTGTAATATTAGTTTCTTCTGAAAATTCTTTGAGTTTATAAGCCATGACATTTTCATTAGCGTGCCTGTGTTGTGGAAATAGTGTCACATTTACAGATGTGAAAATTGAGAAGTGACTAATATTAATGAGTTGGGCCTCTCTACTCAAGGCAGTTGGTCTTCAGTTGGATTCTTTCACATTTACACTGGTCCAACAACTGTGATTAAACTTTATGTCACCTATCAATTTGCCACCCAAAGAAGGTGACAATTAAAGAGGTTGGAATTGAGAAATTGTCAATATTAGTTGGTTGGTTCTCTTTACTTAAGCAAATTAGTTTTGGGTTGGATGTTCTCAGAGCATGCATACATTACTTTTATTGAATTATTCCATGCAGGTCAAGATGACACCATTAGCCTTGGTGTTTTACTCTGTCGATTGGTAATTAGATTATTTGATGATTTGATTGGACTAACTTCTCACATATAGTTTAAATGGTTATCTTGTGACCTTTCCTCTCTCAAAAGTAGTTATTCTTTGTGTGCAGAAACTACTTAGCGGTTCTCATAAACATGCCCCACAGAAGAGGATGGTATCTTTGGCATTATCTAGAAAATTGAAGCGATGGAACTATGGTTTTGAATATGCAGCTCTGCAAGTACAGCATCATTTGGAACGGGTTCTTCTATCTGACGTTGTAAATGCTATTTTGATTGTGTTAGTAATTAACATTATCGGTTTCTTTTGGTAAAAAAAAATGTTCCTTGTTTTAACTTTTGTTAATCTAATGTATTTTTCCTTTATAATGTGCATCACAGGTACAGTGGAAAAGAGGTGGAAGCATCTTTTAGTCCATGGGTTATACATTTACACCTAAACAAGGTCTGCGATTTCATGAATGCCTTTAGTTTTTATTTCAAACTTATCATGGCCACTTATTTTGGTTGGTAGTCTTCTTGCAGAATATCATGTCAAAGAAACGGGTGACGACTCGCCAAATAATAGATATTATCAAGAATTACAAGAACTCTTCTATGCTTGACCTCGAGGATTCGATAGATAAAATACAAGAGTTGCATGTTTTAAGCTGGTAGATTTTTAAAAGTCATTTTTTTACCTCATTTTCAAAATAATTAAGCCTCACATAATGATTGAAAAAGGCTAGTTATGTATATCAAGAACACTGCTTGATTAGTTTTGCATGCTTTTGTCAACATTAATAAATGCAATCCTGATGGAAGGACATTATATATGTTTTCTGAATGAACTTTTGGTAGTTCTTTCTATTTGTTTTGCCGAATACATGAACACGTCGTCATTTCTATATTCATTTGTCTGAATAAACTAATGTCAGTCTCAAGCAGGGTTAACTATGGTTGTCAAACCCCAATTGTCATTAATAGAAGCAATTAGGTAAACCGAGAGGTAATAGTGGGGCAATAGAAATGCAAAACTCCCATCCACAAAAATCCACTCCTGCCTAAAACCAAGCCATTGTGTTGCAGCTACAACAAACACCAAAGCAAAACGAAAGCCCTTCTCAAAGTCTTGACATCTACGTGGGGTCGTGAATGCTAGGCCAAATGTCACCCTTGGAACCAAAGATGCTAAATCTTGGCAGCAGACCGGCAATTCATCGAAAAGGGGCAAGAGAAAGAGAGAGTATGCATTTTCCACCTTCTGGTTTGGGTCAACATAAAAGGTGGTTTGGGTTAGCATCTGATACTTGTCTTCTTCTGTACTAACAGGTGACAATCCTTTTTCTTTTAAGGAACTTTGGCTTTCCAAATCTTTTTGTAGCCGGCAACCAAGGATGGATTAAACTAGTCAAGCCCCTCTATGCAGTGAAGATAGGCCTTTTTGATTGAGAACTGACCTTGCCTTTAGACTTAGCCGTTTCTCCCTACTCTTGGCTTGGTGTCATGCAAGGTTTGAAGCATAAGAGTCAACTTGTCTAGTCTTGCCTCAAAGGAGTGAGGGAGGCAGGGAAGGAGACTAGCAATTCGCTATGGAGGCCAAGTGGTGAGGTGAAAGAGTTGTTGTCTAGTGAATAGATTTGCTAAAGTATTAATGGGGGAGCACTCCTGGGACTAGAATTTGAACCTACTGCCATCACCCAAGGAGCTTCCAAAGTGGGGTTTAACTTACTAGCCTCGCCCAAAAGTGTGAACAGAGTCTCATGGTGGATCTCCTCTTGTCCCAGTCCAAAGCATCTTCATGAGAATCATTGGAGATAGCCTTTTAGAAAGGCATATGAGGGCCCATGACTTGGAGCCTCCATTTCGTGAGTCGAGCTTTATTCATACTAAAGAGATTTAGAATGCTAGGGCCACCAGCCTTAGGTTTGCAAATCTCCTCCCAAGCCAAGAGTGGAAGAAAGTGATCACAACACCAGATAATAAGAGGAATTTCCTCCTAGTAGAATCAATTCATTTAAAACTTTGTCGAAAATGTTTATAAGGATGTCTCCTTTATCAAGGAGCTTTGGGAAGTATTTGATTTTATGTATTTTTTTTCTTGTTGTAGCCTTTTTTATAATTAATATGTTTGATGATCACTAGCCTTATGTGATTGTCCATTTCTATTAAAAGAAATCATTATAAAACTGCTGTTGGAATCTTCATAAATTGAAAGGTAGTATGATTGTGTTCTTTATTTGTTGGGTAATTTCTTCGAGGTGTTGTAATTGGTTTTTGATATGAGAAGTCTTATTGAGATTTTTGCTTGAATGTGATAACCCAGTGGGTGTTTGCATTGTAATGTCTTGCATTGGACATTGTTTTCTGATTGGGTGTAGGTAAGTCATATTGGTAAGTGGGTGAGTCCTTTGTTGATTGTAATTATCACTAAATGGATGTAGCCTTATTTTCTTTCAAAAAAAAAAAATGAAAGGTAGTAGATTGGAAGCAAGGAGAGCGCCGGGGAGAGTGGAATAAGGTGACCCCCTTGTATAGGAGACAAGAAGCCCACCCTTGGCGATGTTTCTCCAACCTCTTCATAAGTGGAGTTTAATGTCAGGGATGCACCTTGGAGTGAGGGGAATGCCCAATTATTTGAATGGAGTTTGCAGAAGTTGCACCCCAAGAATGTCATCACATTGGGTCATCCTTTCTTTTGACATGCTTAGAGAAAGGAAGCCAAATTTTTGCAAGTTCACCAAAAGATTAGATGCCATGGCAAAAACTTTCAACAAGAGTTGGGATTTTCAAGCTTCGACAGAATAGCCTTTGGTGAAAAAGATCATATCATTAGCATATTGTAAGATTAGGATGATCTCCCAGAATCAAAGCTCCTAATGTGTCCTGCGTCATAGAGGGCATAACAAGCATTTGCCAAGAAATCGACGACCCGAACAAAGTGCATGGCGTTAGCGGGTATCCTTGTCTCACCCTTCTAGATTGGACCCAACCTCCCTTTAGGAAGACCATTGATCAAGATGGAATAGGTGGTTGATGTGACACTGTTTCCTCCATTGAATCCAAACCTGAAGGAAACTTTTTACTCCTAGGTTGGATAATAGGAACTTCCAGTTAAGGCTATCATAAGCCTTGGAAAATCGACCTTCCAGCAAAATGCTTCTTTGCCTTATTTTTTCATGTGGAAAGGATTTCAGATGCCACAATGTAGTTTTCCATTATCGATCTTCCATTAATGAAGGCTGATCGAACAAGGTAGATGGGGTAGTCAAGTTCCCCTCCCAACCTATGAGCTAACGTCTTTGATTCTAGGACATAAATGGAATTGGATAAGGTATTGATTTAAAGTTGTCGAAGGTATCAATAACATCCCTTTTTGGCAAAAGGGACTTGAAGAAACACTTGATCTTAGAAAGACTAGAGCTTGTTATTAGAGCCCAAGAAACATTCATCAAAACTCTTTTAGGAAGAGAACTAGGAAACTTTTAGGGTTGGGAGAGCCTTCCTTCTTTAATGAGAGGACAACGTGCCAAACCTCGTCCTCCATGTAAGGGCGTGTAAAGGATGCAATGTCCTCCGGCCTGAGATGTTCGGGGTGGTAGCCATGTAGATGTTACATCCTTTCGTGCTCTTGGTAGAACAATTGATAGTAATGATCAACAAAAGTACCTCTTGGTTGTCTAAAACAAAATCAAATTTCTTCTTTATCGCCCATTTGCATAAAGGTGGAATTGTAGAAGAGCCTCGTGTTGGAGTCACCCTTCTTTAGTCATAGTCAAAGCTGCAAAAATCAACAGTCAGTATTTAGTTGGTGTGGTCACCGACTAAGGAGTATACGGTATGCGGGTGATTAATCGGGGATTAATTGTTGTAGTATTTTTTAATATTTAAAATTTTAAATATAATTATATATACCATTATACATATTACGCATAAATATATATGAATTGAAATATCATATATATATTAATATTATTTTTTTGATATACATATTCTCTCAATATAGCTTCTAACAAATAATTATTAATATCACAACACATAAAAGAAATAAATGAACATTCAACATATCATATATGTTGAGAGTTGAAAACAATATGGAGAAGACAACTTCAAAGACTACCTTTTCAAAACGGAAAAACCTAAAAGACTATTATGGCTCCACAGATGAAACACAAGCAATTATAAAAATAAAACATACATGATCCTAAACCCTATTAAACTAAAACAATAAAACATGAAAAAATCAACAACTAACATAAAATAGGCTACCGAACGATGAAGACCTCTCACCGGCGAGGAGGGGTTGGGCAGTGTGGTGAAGAGGTTGTGAGCAGTGGTGAAGAGGCTGTGAAGAGGCTACCGAACACCTACGACTTTGAGCTTTCATGAAGAGGCTGTGAGTGGTGAAGAGGTTGTGAAGAGTTTCGCGAGCGGCGATGACTCGCGAAGAGGTTGGCGCGGTGGTGATTCGCGAAGAGGCTAGAGTGATAGTGGGTTAGTCACTGATGGGCGGTGATGAGCATCAGAGAGGAGACTTGGGATCGAGGGTTTTGGTTAGGGCTGAGGCTTCGTGCATTGGGAACTTGAGGACTAATAGGAGAAGTTAGGTTTAGTTGGGTTTTGGTTTAGGGGTTATTTGCACGTGCATCAAAGCTTTAAAAAAAATTATGAAATCTTGAAACTTAGTTGATTAATTGGTTGATTAATTGGATAATCGGTCGATTAATCGTGCAGACTGGCTATAGGATCAAATATAGGTACTTGGTTCATTTTTGGACAGCATACATCTATGCGATCGATTAATTGGCCGCATAGACTGATTTTTGCACCCTTTGCCATAGTTGCCTCGATCTTTGTTGCTACTAGATTTTCTTTTTTTGTCCTCTAATTGGATCTTTTGGTTGAGTTCCAACCTCCTTTCCATCCTCATAGACAAGTCATGAGTGTCCTTAAGTCGATTGAACATGGATATGCCTACCATAACATCCTCCCTAACCTACCTTCTTACATCTTGTAGTTCCTTTCTGAATTCTTGAAGCTTTTCCCCTAGGGAGGGAATTTTCTTGTGAGATACCTTTGTAGGGACATCACATTCCCTCCACTATCGATCCACCCTTTTCATGAAAGCTATTCTCTAGATGCCAAGATCTTTTAATCTTGAAATAAGTGCTTATGTAGGTTTCCTCATCCAAGTCCTACTTTGGGGGTGTGTGATCTGAGAAAGGTCTTGGAAGGGCCTTTGCCATATCGAGGGGAAATCATTCACAAAATCTAGAGCCAAATAATTTGTCTAGCCTAGTTTGAGGATGGGTAAGAGAGCATGGCGGGAGGAGGAGCACTTTGGGGCAATGATGGGTGAACCCTCGTTGCTCTCCAGAGAAGTTGACATAGGAGAGTGGAGGCTATCCTTTGCTACAAGTGTCGTGGCAATGGACACGTTGCGAAGGAGTGTCGAGAGCTGGTGCATTGTTTGAGGCATGCAGGAGTCGAACTTCGGCGTGCGGTCAACTCCAAAGGTCGGGGTTTGGAGAGACCATATGTTGTCCCTCCTCTGCCGCTAACAGGGTTAGTGTTGGAAGAGGTCGTGGCCCTGTGGTTGATGCAATTGCGAGCTTTGGATGAGGCACTGGCTTTGGCGCTGGTTGAAGACATGATTGAGGGAGAAGTGGGGGTGACAAACGTGAAGGTGGGGTTGGCGAAACTACTTTCGATGGAGTTGAACCTCAAGGTCATGACCTTTGCACTAAGGCTCCTTTTCTTTGGCATGAAGTTGGAGGCAGTGGAGATGTTGGTTTTTCAAGCGATGTGGGTGGAGGGTATGGTTATGCGTTGGCGATGTCCTTAGGTGCACGACGGTGCAGTGCTGGAGTGTCTTCCACGGAATGTTAGGTTGAAGGTTGCGATTGAAGGCATCCCATTGTGCTTGTGCATGCAGGAGGTTGTGGAGGCGGTGGTTGCCCCCTTTGTGTGTTTGCGATCTTGCAGAGGTGTTGACATTTTCGAGGGTGATTTGTCGATGGTGTGGGTTCTTGTGGAAGTCTTGGCTGGGAGGCGGTTGCTGGAGAAGATCACCTTTCACAACGGGGGATCGTTGTGGGTGTTGAAGTTGAAGATTTTGGATGGCTTGGGCTGATCATATGCTTAGGTGGTGTCCGACAGAGGGTCAGTGGTGGAGTGGGGTGGCGCCGTCATGATTTTAGTGAAGCTTGTTTGGAAGCCCAAAGGTCTTGCCTCTTGTGGAGCGGCAAGGGATACGGCACTGTCAGTTTTGCTTCCTAGAAACGATGACATGGCATTGCAGGATCCAGATTGCGAGATCATTGCCGATGACTTTGGTGATGCGAATACAATTGGAGGCGCTAGTGCTGAGGTAGTTGTTAATCTTGGAGGTGATGGGGAAGATTTTTTGGCAAGTCCTCTCCAAAGATTTTTTGGCAAATCTTGGGATTTTGGATCCGAGAACGGATCCAGGCTCGGTAAATCTCTACTTGACCAGACCCCTCGTATCTTTCTTGCCCCAAAATAGACGTCGATGCCTTCTCCCCACTCCCCTCCCTAAGGCTGGTAGAGCTGCAATGTCGATTGAAACATGTGCTAGGACAAATGGTGATTTTCTGCTCATTAGTGGTGCTTTAAAGACACATTCGGAGGGAGCCTCAGGGAGCAGCGATGCAGGGATGAAGCCCTATGCCTTGAGAGGTATAGGTGACTGAAATAATCCAGATCGAGGATCCTCTATCGGCCGAAGTGGACATATCAGGGAAAGACAGGGAAGGAGATGACGATGTGGGTTAACGAAGAGGATGTGCTAGTGGAAGGCACTCCAATTGGCATGTTCGATGGTAGGTCTTAGGACCGTGTTGGCGATGGTGGGGCCCTGGTGCTGGTAGCTATAACACTAGTTGTGTCAATTAGAAGGATGTCGCAAATGTTGTGAGCAACGAGGAAGATAGACAAGAGCTTGCCATTGTGGCAAAGGCGGCAAGCTATAGACGATCTTCAAGGGGGGATTGTAGTGGTGCTCAATGATATCGATCCTTACATGGAATGCGAGGGGGTTGAATGACCCCTATAGAAGGGCGGCTCTTAGTGGATGCATTTGATCTTCAGGACCCGCGGTGATATTACTGTAGGAGACCATATTGATAACTTGTGATCAAAGCATTTGGAGGGACATTGGAGGGGGAGTCATGGAAGGTTTCATCGCACTGAATGCATGTGGAAGATAAAAAGGAATAGTTTTGGGGTGGAGGGAGGATCTCTTTGCAATGGACTCTGGTGGGTTCCCACGTGTTGTTTGTAAGATTGGTGAGGTGTTGGGATAACTTTGGGATGATGGTGTCCTCAGTGTATGGCGCTGCTGCTGATACTTTACGGCCTCGACTTTGGGAGGATTTGGTGCACGTGGCAGAGAAGTTCCATGGTTGCCCCTGGCTACTTGGGGGGACTTCAATGTCACCTTGCTTGCGGAGGATAGACTAAAGGAGAGGGGGGGAAGAGACTGGGGATCAGAGGAGATCACGGAGATCATTAGTATGCATGGGCTTTTGGATCTTCTACCTAGCTTGTGCGCCTTCACTTGGAGAAATTCTAATGGGCAGAGGTTTGTATTGATAGATTTTCCTATAGTGTGGAGGTTGCAGAAGAGTTCCCATTGGTGGATGTGAGGCCTATGGAGAGACCCTTCTCGAATTATACGACCCTTATGTGGCAGTCTAATGGGAATTGGCAGTTTGGAACATATTTGAAGTTCCAAAACAGAAGTGGTGGCCCTTCCGGTCGGAGTGCTTAATAGCTGTGAGACTAATGTCTAAGTTGAATGGATTGTTGGTTTTCTTTAAAAATTATAGAAAGAAGGTTAGGGAGGTGTGAAACAGAAAGAAGAATGAGGCATTAGTAGAGTTTGTAAGGTTGGATAGAGTAGAGGATACTGCATTACTTTTTGAGGAGGAATGGATGGCAAGGGCAATGCATATGCACACCGTCCAGGTGGAGGATAGGAAAACGGAAGTGGAGTGGAAGGTCAAATCCAGGCAGTGTTGGTTGAGGGAAGGAGACTCCAGTATGCAACATTTGATGGCATCGGACAGGAGGAAGAACTAGATCGACAGGCTCATAGTGGATGGCACTGAGTTTATAGGAAGGGAAGAGGTAGGTTGGGCAGTTGCAGAGTATTACAACACCTTTACTAATAGAAGGATGGGTGACTGGAGATGGATGGGGACATATTCCAATCTATTAATGACGAACAGATACGGACATTTATTTTTGACTTCTCAGAAGATGAGGTGTGGAGGGCGGTCATGGGATTTAATGTCGATGGTTTCCCTGGGCTTGATGGCTTTCCACTATATTTCTACAAGGAGTTCTGGCCCCTAGTGAAGGAGGATGCTATGTAGATGGTGACGGAATTCAGAGGGGGAAATTTGGGGTTTAATAGGTTCAATAGGTTTTATATGTTCCTTTTGCCTAAGAAGGATGGGGTTGAGGCGGTAGAGGACTTTAGACCTATCGCTCTGTCTAATGTCGTCTACCTCATTGTGGCAAAAGTGTTGGCTAAGTGATTGAGGGGAGTTCTTTAGGACGTCATTTTTTTGATTAAGATGGCCTTCGTTCCGAGGTGTTGCATTCTTGATGGTTTTGTTATTGCATCGGAGATCTTGGCTTATTGGAGGAGGTTGAAAAGGAATGAGCTCTTGTGGAAGGTGGATTTCAACAAGGCCTATGACTCCATACAGTGGCCCTTTTTATGGGTGTTTCTGATAAAGAGGGGGTTCCTCCCTTACTAGATTGATTGGATGAAATGCTGTGACAACATTCTTCTCCATCATGATTAATGGCAACTAGGGATGCAAACGGGTCGGGTTTGGGTTGGATTTAGCTAAACCCATACTCATACCCATTTACAAAATCCATACTCATACTCTGCCTATTTACTCATCGGGTACAAAAATTCAAATCCATATCCATACCCATATCCATCTAACCATTGAGTATCCATTTACTCATCGGGTACCCATTTATAGATTGATCTTACAATCAATTTCTACCCAAATTAGAGTTAAAGAAGAAAAAATCTATAACACAATTCATCAATTTATTTTTAACAAGCTTAAAACATAAGGGCTTAAGCTACTCCAATTTTAGTGATCTTCATTGAAATTATTACAAAAAAGGACTTCGGGGAATATAGCAAAAATAAAAATGCAAAGAAAGATAAATTACAAGTACATTTCAAATAAAAGATCTCCATCCCAAAAATAAATGTTCAATGGAAGCTTTAGAAGCACTCCCAACCTTCAAAATCATGGAGGGAATCATGAGGGAGATTAAAGTTGGAAGAATGAGGGACTTAGGGTCGGACTTCTATATCTCAGGTAGATGAGGATTTTATTTGGGTAGTTGGGTCAGGTAACTGGTATAGATAAAACCCATACCTGAATCCTATCGGGTTTGGGTCGGGTTTTACCCATTCTTTTCGGATCGGGTTGAATTGGGTTTATGTCAGGTTTATCAGAACTTGCATCCCTAATGGCAACTTAGTCGGAGGGTGAGACAAGGGTGCCTGCTTGCACCTATGCTATTTGTGTTGTCTGTAGATGCATTGGTGAGATCTACATATAAAGCATGCTTAGGGAATTTATTTAGAGGTTTCTCAGCCGGTAATGAGGTGATGATACTGGTGCTTTAGTATGTAGACGACACTTTTTTATTGAGGGGTCAGAGGTTGAGGCTAGAAGATTACACCTTCTGGAGTTGTTTGAGGAGGCATTTGGTTTACGGATCAATTTTTCCAAGTCCATGTTTGTCCGTATCCAGTTGTCCCCTTAGGAAGTCATTAGCTGTGGGATTGCTATACATATGCCAGTGGGTTTTCTGCCCATCTCGTACCTTGGTCTCCCACTAATTGATAAATGGATCTCTACACAGGATTGGGTTCCCTTCATTGAGAGAATGGAAAGAAGGTTGGTAGGTTGGGCATTTAAAGTGCTATCTAGAGGGGGCAGGTTGGTCATTTTAAAGGTGGTACTGTCCTCTATGCCGTTATATTTTACATCCATTTTCAAGCTGCCTAAGATGGTGGAGAAGAGAATTGCTAGATTGATGAGGGATGTTTTCTGGATTAATTATGGCTTGAATGGGAAAGGTGCTAGGTTGGTGACTGGGAAGAAGTTTGCAAACTTGTGAAGGAGGGGGGCCTGGGAGTCAGAGATTTGAGCATAATGGATGATAGGTTTTTGGCCAAATGGATTACCAAGATTGTAAGGCGCAAACAACACCTGTTTGGGAGTGTTATTGAGGCATGCTATGGGACCTCGCTGAATTGGTAATGGTTAACCTCCCCTCCGATTGGGAGCTCTTTCTTCTTTAGGGGCTTGACCTTGGTGACCTCTAAGGTGCAGCAGTTCTTTTCACCTTATGTGGGCATTGGTGATATATTCGTTTTTGGAGGGATGATTATATGGGTCAAGGAAATCTCCGTGTTTGGTTCCCAAGGCTCTTTGTGATGGTTGCAAACAAAGATGCGAAGGTGGCAAATTGCTGGGATGGCTATTGGTGCTTGACTTTTTTTGGAAACCTTTCGGATCAATGAATCCAAAATTTACAGTTGTTACTTCAGGAGTTGGAAGGATTTTTGCTAAAAGGGGTTTTGAATGCTTTCCTTTGGGATGGTGGTGATTCTCCATTAAACATGCGTATACAAGGCTAAGGATGAGGGAGACTTTGTTGGACATTGATTTGTTTAGGGATTGCAAGCAGATTTAGACATTAGTGCCCTTTGAAAGTGAATTTTTTTGCATGGTTGCTTAGAAGAGGGCAACTGATGACAATGGTGTGGAGAGCCACATAGGCACCAGAAGCGGAGAAACATTTCCTGCTTTGCAATATGGCTGATGAGGATATAGACCATTTGTTTTTTACTTGCCTTCTTTCCTCACAGGTATGGGGGCATTTTCGATTTAGGTGGATTTTGCATGCTAACCAAGAAGAATTTTAGGAAAGGAAGCCAAAGCATAGGACAAAATGCATTCGGATAAAAAAAGAAGGTGAATTTCTTGGTGGTGTTTGGGGCATTTGGCTAGGAAGAAATGCGACGATATTTAAGTGGCAACATCCTTACTCTAAGAATTTTATTGTTAGTATTTCGTCTTTGATTCATTTTTGGATAACATGTAATTTAGCCACTTTTTTGGCCCCTTGATTAATGAATTTGTGTGTTTATTCGGTGGTTATCATATGGATAACCACCCTTACACCTTTTTTTTTTTTTAAATAACTATCTAGCCTTGATTTGACCCTACTCGTTGGAGCTCCTCCAAGAGTATCTGCATTTTGGAACATCAAATTCAATGTCATCATCAGTGGAGACCCAACTGATGAAGTCATCAGAGGCCCTCCCTTTCTCTAAAGCTTCCTATTATGTCATCTGAAGATAAGGTGTTCTTGAAATCCTTGGCATAGATTTGAGCATCTTTTGTCACTAGCTTCAAAACCTCCAGCTAAAATGCTGGTTTATGATCCAGGGAACATGGACATATATGTTAATAATAGCCTTGAAGAAAAGGTCATGATGCCTCCTTACAAGATCAACAACCAGAGAAAGAGATCTTCTTGAAATCTCAGTCATACTAAAGGATTCTCTGTTCCTGCCAATAAGATGACCACTAGATTTATTAGATGCATTAAGAGCTGCAAAGTCATCCAAGCAGCCACCACTAATTCTGTTCTAGTGTCGTTGGCTACAATCCTCCACATTGGTCTCTCTGTCCACCTTCCATTCCATGATGAACTTGCTAGGGATTCCCCTTATATTCTCATCCCTTAAGGTCTTGATGTTCCAAGCAAAAATCTTTATTTTGAATGTTGACCAATCCTTTCGATTACTAAGGAGTCAAATATTACGACATATTGTCGTTTTTTCACCAATATATCATGTATCGCTAGTAGGGCTTATATTGATACCCAGGGAATATTGTATTCCAAGATATCGATGATATATCAACGATATATCGGTGGTATTTGCGATATCATAGATATCGATAAGGGTTGCAGTACAAATATTCCATATATCGATGGATATATCATCAATATGGGTATATATCACATGGAAATGTAAGTATTCTTAAATCTAGCTCTTTGCATTGGTATTGTTGGTGCTATTTGGTCCCCTTGCCCCCTTTAACTCAAATCTTTCATTTCAACTCGAATTTTTCATTAAATAATCATTTTATTATTATTTTAATTTTGAAAGTTGTTACTCTTCATATAAATGCTTTTGTGATTTTTTTTAACTTTTTCAGTCTTAATCTCAACCTTAAACATGGGTTATTGTTTCTGAGTTTGATCTCTTTATTTATTGGGTAGATTAATATTTTTTACCTATTATATTAGTCCAATAATGAATAATATTCAGGTTTATCATAATTTTGCGATTCTAACTCATGAAATCATTTTTGTTCATTTCAAATTTTATGAATGAGATTTCTCTAATTCTTTGGTATATTAAGGTTTCTACCTATCCTATTACTCAAATAATGAATTAATCTATAGTTTGGATTTTGATTTTCAGTTATCTCCAATTATTTCGTATTTATATTGTATTTCACTTAAAATTTATGATTTTAATCTTTATAGATATTTCTTCATGCAAATAGTAGTAAGTAAAGTCGTAATTTCATTAAATTTGTGCCATTTTGAGCCTTGTTAAACTATTTTAAGCCATTTCCATGAAAGTCTAGGATATCAACGATATATTGCAGTGGATACTCGAATACCCTCTTTTTGAGTTGTCGATATGTTGTCAATATTGATATTTGAAACAATTGAAATTTATAATAAGCGGAAGCATAATATTAAAAGCATAGAATAAATGAAATGAATGCTTGGGTTTACATGGAAACCTCATTCACGAAGAGCGGGGAGAAAACCACAGGAGAAGTGTCCTATGGGTATGTTTCTCTATTATTCTTCTTAAATGAATAAGAGGGGGTGACAGCTTATTTATAGGCTATCACACACTCTAACAAATCACATGTCTAGATGTGGCACTAAATACCAACCCACATTCTCCAACACTCCCCCTTAAGCTGGAGCATGGAATGCTCAACTTGTATAAAAAACGAAACCCACTGTACACAACAGAACACAACTCTCTGGAGTGGTTCTTGGTTGTAGGTGGGTGTGCTGATGACGACACATCAACGAGATCTAGAGCTGTTGGAAGAATTGTAGCTGGCTTTGACAAGAGGCCTCTCCTCTAGAGATCTGGTGTTGATAGCTCCCTATTCAGTATCCTTGTAAAGGGTCTTCCTCTGACGATCTCGAAGTTGAATATCTCACATAGAAATTGGTTTGGCCCTTTCAATGAAGACCTTGAAATTGGATCTCCCTCTCTAGAGACTTTGGAACTCTAGACCTCTCAGAGTTGGGTTTCTCATGTGATGATTAGCTACTCCAAAGAGTCCGTAGCGTATCCGATGTCACCCTTCGTGCCTTGGGACTGCAACGAAGGGACTCCTAAATGAAGGTGACTATAACATGCTCAATACTCCCCCTTTTCTCCCATACTCATATGGGAGAAGAAAATAACACTGAGAAGGCATACAATCAAAATAAACAATGATCATGATAATACTGGAGAAGAGCTTTTCCATCTCTTCTTTTCAATTCAAACTCTCCTTTTTTATTATTATTTTTCTTATTTTTCTTTTTCTTCCTATTTTTCTCCTTTATTTTTTCCTCTTCACCAATTTTTTTCTTCTCTTTTTTGAATTTTTCCACTTCTGTATTTTCTTCTATTTCTTCTCTCCCCCTTTTTATTGAACTAAAGGCAAATAATAGAAGAAAGGAGGGAGGAAGATGCAATTTTTACCAAAACTGCTTTAGGGTTTGTGAGAGCCCAATAAGACAGCAGCATAACTGCCTTCTTCGTCTTCCTTTGATTGCTGCTTCCTCCTTCCCTTCACTGAGTCTCTGCCATCTTCATCCTCAGAGGAAAACGGTTGCCCCACAACTTCGGCCAAGCCATCGTCCCTGCCTACGCCACCACAGGCCTCTCCGCAATCCTCTCTATCTTTTGCTACACTGAGTTCGCTATTGAGATCTCCTTCACTGGTGGCTCCTTCTCCTTCCTCTGCATCGAGCTTGGTGAGTTCGTTGCCTTACGTCGCTGCTGCCAACACATGAGAAATTGGATAAGCGGTGAGATCCAACGGCACAAAGGCGGCGAGATCTCCGCCTCCATCGCTAACGCCATTAGTGCTCGCATGAGTGCTACTAGCACCATCGCATGCGAGGATCCATTGCTTTGTTAGGTCATGAACCATGGACTATTCTCTCCTTAATAGCAGTAGCAATGCCTCGTGTTAATCTCCATGCTCATTGCCTCTCCACGAGGCCATCGTTGGCCCTCACTGTAAATGCCGCCTCCTTTCGCCATCGCTGTAGCAATCTCTGACGACTCGAAGATCTTCTACCTCATCACCATCTTCCATTGGATCTCCATGTTGCATGGAGAGACTAGGGCTTTCCCCTCTTTCTTAAAATCAGGGATAATATGAGGCATAAACAACAAATCTCAAGATAATGATGAAACAGAAGAACCCAAGATCAAAAACCACTCTAAAACCAAGTTAAAATTTACAATAAGCGGAAGCATGATATCAAAAGCATAAAAAAATCAAATGAACGCTTGGGTTTACGTGGAAACTCCACTCATGAAGAGGGGAGAAAATCACAGGAGAAGCGCCCTAGGGGCGTGTTTCTCTATTATTCTTCTCAAAGGAATAAGTGGAGGGTACACGCTTATTTTTAGGCCACCACACACTCCAACAAACCACATCTCTAGATGCATCACTAAACACCAACCCACTTTCTCTAGCAGAAACCTTGACCCTATGTGGTTTGTTGTGAGCAATACCCTTGGTTACATCACAAATTCCAGTTGGTCCAACAACTAGGTTTTCCTCTTCTTGAGAGGGATTAGTTGGAGTGACATAGTTACAATGTACTTGTCTGCCCACACTCACTACCCTACCCTGAGGAGGATAGGTGAAACTTGATTTCTTATGAGTTCTTGTTTGGTATACATTTTTTGGTTGAGAATTGAAATGGGGATAAGAGTGTCCTTTTTGTAGTTGTTTGTGCTGGATAGGGTTTGAGGAGTGTTAGATAGGCTCAAATGTTTGTTAAGGGTAAGACTTGCTCTTCATGAAAGTGCACGTCCTTAGAGGCCTCATTTGTAGTACCACTCAATGAAGAGTTGACCTTGTAAGAGAGTAGAGTGGTGGTTGAAGCATGCTTGCTAGAAAGAATAGTATTATCCACTAGTGAGGGTGAGTGAATGGTAGATTTTAAGAAGTTGTACCTTGGTAAGCCAAACTCGAGGCAAGAGGGGGATACCAAATCCAGCTAACAGTGCAATAAGATGACTCCACTTGCTGCAAACCTGAATCATTTGTCAAAGGCTTAGTCTGCTTAGTGGCAAAACTAGAGGAAAATCATTAGTGGGTGCAGTGGGATCATAACTTGAGAAGCTGGACTCAAGCTGAGAAGATGAGACTGGTTTTGGTTGGGAAAAATTGCTATGTTCAGACCTTGCTTGTTGTTCTACTTTCTTAACTCTCTTGAGCTTTAGATGCTGTGGTGCCTCTTTCTGGAGAGAGTAGCAGGGAGAACGGTATGTCAACTTGGGAGGGAGCATGTGTTGGAGGATTGAGTGTGGAGCGGAAGTGTTGCCAAGAGCTAGAAATGTGGGAGTGGAACCCCCCATCCTGTGGACGATCCTAAGGAATCCTGTAGGCTTTTGAGTAGTGGTTTGGGGAATTTGAGTGGGATGAAGGCTCTTGGTGGGGAGGAATGTGGCTTCTACCATTCTTGGACCAACCTAATCATTGAGTTTCCTCACCAGCCAAAGTCGAAGTGGGGGATGGATGAACGGGTGAAGTGGAGAGGGATCAAAGAGCAAAAGGCACTCGGTGTTGTCGAACTGGGGGGTGGTAGTGGACTGGATTTGGATGGCTTTATAATTAAATCCAAGGAGGCGTTGAGTGGGGTTTTGTGACCCTTATGTGACAATTGTTGCATGAGATGGTTCCTACAGGATAACCTCGATTTAACCAACATGGAATGATGGAAGCTCGTTGCTCGTGAAACGATTCTCCAAGTTGGGTGACCATTTGTCTCCCTTGGAAGTCTCTCTACGACCTTGTAGTGGTGCTCCCTTGCTAGAGTGTCTTATAGAAGGAGACCAGGAGAATGGGGCAGTTAATGAACCCAAAAAAGCCCCCATAGTGGAGGTGTCTCACCATTTTGATGAGCCACCAAAAGAGCTTGGGGTTAGCGACGACTATCAAGTGGTTTGCCTTTGGAGGAAACTTTGATATCTTTACCCTCCACTAACAAATGCACCATTGTAGAAGCTTTGGAAAATGTTGCTTGGTGACTGTTTAAGGATGCTTAAGGAGCATGACCATTAACCAGATGCATCAACCTTGTTCGACCTACAATGCTTAAAGCTCCTACACTCATGGGGTAGGCAAACACTCTATGCTCGTGGTCCCTATAACGATCGTAGACCAACGAGCCATTGTAGTTCTTGGCCAAGTGGCTATCTCCAAGACACCGGAAGCAAACCACTTTCCTAATGGTCATGTAAGTAGACCATTAGATCCAGTGTTTGATGTGATGGGAAATGAGTCCAACTAGTAATTTTGTTTAGCTTTGCCACAACTTGATCGAAAGAGTTGCTTGTAGAAGGAACTAAAGGCATTGTTCTGCGATTAAGCTGGTGTGGTGGCTGATGATGAGAGGAATGATGGTGCAGGTGACTCTAGGGATGGGGAGGATGGTGCTTGGTTAGGGGAGAAGGGGGGTGGAGGAGGAGGTAGGGAAAACAAGGGTACATGTCCGTGTGCTGGGGTTTGCCTCTCTCAGAAGACATGACTAAATTGCTATAGAATGCCATCAACTTTGTTGTGTAAACCTTATGGAGTCAATTCTCTTAAGAGTGGTTTCTTTCATGTAATACATTAGGTTCCTGTTTATTCTTGGAGTACTTTATATTTTTTATTGTGCTTCTATAAATATAGAAGCAGCTCATCTACAAAATGTTTGTGTTGTTGGATTGTTGTTTGAAATGGAATTTCCTTCTTTCTTCCGTTAATGTTACTAAAGTGCAATATATGTTATAGTCTACATGAGTCACTTATTAGGGGAAAAGTCATAGGCATGCATTATCTTTCCATATTTTAGGCTAAATTTAGAATTACCTTGAGTTAGTAGCAAATGATTTTCTTATTTTCTTTAAATGAAGGTTATTATCCGAAGAAGTGCTTTTGCTTTCCAATCCTTTAATAAATAAATTATTTAACAAAGAAATTATTTTACAAATCTTCTCAAAGTTTTGAGTAATTTACATGGAAGATATAGAGATCACCTTTTCCAATGTATACAAGGAAAGAGAATTGGGGTCGATTTTCAAAAATTAACTCTGCGACCTTTAGTGATGGATACGTGCATCACTGTAGATGCACGTCGCTGAAGGCACGGAGGCAATTTCGTCCGCTCATCGCCGATCCAATCGCTCTTGTTGAGCTACGTCAGTGCCTCTTGATCTTCGGCTATTGCGCGCTTCATCGCGCTTAAGCGTTATCAGCCGTCCAATCGCATGATCAGACGACTTATATTTATGCATGCCACTTCATCTTTACCTGTTACGCGTGCCTACGTGCGATGGCACATCATTGGGCTCGTGTGCGCGCTCCTCCATCCAGTGCTTGAAACAATGCCACGTCACTGCTACATAAGCCGCTCGAATTTCATCGCGCTCGTCGCTATCGCTTGATTTGAGGCATGATGTGGTTCGATCCTGCACCTGTGCCTCTCGATAGGACTCTTGACCATCGCACTGCGAGCACGGATGGTCAAAAACTTGATTTTACCTGCATGCGCTCTCCACCTTTGGATGTTGATCCGACAGTGGAGATTAATCGAAGCGTTGATGGAGGAGGCTATGGTGACCGTGGGTGGCTTGGATGGCGCCACGTGATGCCATCTAGGCCGTCCATTTTCCAATGCTTGTAGATGGTGTCACGGATGTTGAATCGGGTCGATTTTCACGTCATTGGGATGCGATCGTCGATCCGAGCCAATCCGTGCGGTTGGATTTGTTGTCTGAAGTCTAGATTTTCAACGTCTTGCCCCTTGGCCTCCGATCTTCCTTAGATTGCATCTGATGCTACGGAAGTCCGATGAGGGTGATCTTGGAGGCGTTGGATTCTGATTGTTGCCCTGATCATATCCATATAGTTGGATCTTCAATCCAAGACCCTAAAATATTATCGCCTTGTCCCCTAGTCACAAAAAGGGTAAATTAACCTATAATTTGTACAAACTAGTCTAAATGCTGAATGATGCATGTTATGCAATATTTATAATGTTGAATGCAATTATACGCCAAAGAACATGCGTAAATATGTAGTTTATGTGATATAGATGTGTCTGCATCACACCTTTATGCCTATTTTTTGCTAGTCCCTAACAAAACTACATGGTATTTATAAAATTAGGATCAATTACTTGGGCAATAATTATTTCTCAACACTAAGAAATTTCTACTAAAGACCTGAACTATCTAGACTCAACAGTACTCGGGCGTCTGTTAAAATGCAGCTTGCCCAAGCCATCGCCTTATTCAAAAGCAAATACATCATTTTCTTTTTCTTCTTTTCTAATTTTTTTAGATTTTTTGAGTTTAGAGTTTTAGGGCAGCTTTCTACGGCTACTCAACCCACGCAAGACTCGAAAAGAATTCTTAGTGCTAAGCATCTTTTTGTGACTGTGATAGACTCACTAATTGGCAACTAGAATAGACTTCAAGTTTCTACAAACCCTAAGTGACCCTAGCGAAAAATTTCTGCCTAAAGGTGTATCTGTTCGACTGGTAGCTTTCTCCATACTTTTTATTTTTATGAGGTCAACACAAGCGCAAATCCAGTGTATATCTCTCCGGCTTATTCTACTTTCCTACTTCCCAAGTATTTAGGAATTATTTGTGCATTTCGTGAGTTGGGTTCTGGATAACCAGCCAATGGACTGTTACCCACGACACTTGCCAACCATACTCGTGCGGTGAAATGTTGCTTTTGTTTTTTTTACTTATTTTCTATTTCTAGTTTTTTTTTCTTTTGGATATATATATTTTTAAGTAGTTGGCTTCCCTGATCTAAGATTTACCTAAAGGCAGTAGAAAGAGAATGGTCTTGTGGTTGGGCTTTGGATAACCGGCCAATGGGCTATTACCCACGACAACTTGCCAGCTATACGACCCTAGAAGGTTCATTAGTTATCTAATTTTTGTTAAAATCGTTGAAAAGTGAGTTAGTGCAAAGGGTGTGTAGATGCTTAGACTTAAAGTCCTCTCAAATCATATGGTGGGTTGATAAGTCGTGTACTTATCACCCTAACTTATTTAACCAATTAGAAACAAATTAAAGATGGCGAGGACTCGAGAAACAAGTCCACATTTTAGTGGACACCGGGGTTGATTAAGTCAGAAGACCTGAAGGGTCTAAGTGTTCAGTTCGTATCGTATCATTCATAAAGTTGACAAATTTCTAAAGCTCAAGTTCTCTTTTTCTAATTCATTTTTTTTTTCAAAAATAAAGAGAAAATAAAAAGAATCTACGGAGCTAACAAAATAATTCAGATATAAATATATATCTTCCCCCTATACCTATCTAATGCAATGTCCTCATTATATTATAAAGACATGAGAGTGCGGAGTAGAGAAGAAAACACCTGAATTTCGTGATTATTCGATTAGCTATGAGATGAAAACAAAGGTGCTAAATTATTGCCTTTAGCTAGATACACTATACAAACAAAGAAGTGAAGAATTCACAGGTGCGAGTCAAGATAAAAAATAAGATCGATTTTATGACCGGCAAGGAGAAGATGCCCACAGATGTGGATGAGATTGTGATGCAGACCCATGCCCGAAGGTTGAGTATATCTAAGGTTTTGGATAAAAATTACATAGAATCGGAGATCATCGTGTAAGCGGGGTTGGGCCTGCAGTTTATGAGGATGCAACCTAAGTCCAAAAAGTTGGATAATAGGAAAATTTGTATCAAAAAGATATTCAGTTAATTTGTGCTTGGGTTGGACATCCTCATAGTTGAAAATATCATAAGGTCCTTGTAGAAGGTTTGTGGTTTCAGGTATATAGAAACCCTTAGACTCAAATTTCTGCTTCCCTTAGAATTGACTTCCCAAATCTTCATTTCCCAAATCCTATCCTCCACAATCAGGATTTTTAGGACCTCTAGTTTATTATAAACTCCATATACAATATCCAAGTCTAACAATTGTGGCTCAATTAGTATTGACTTGGGTACAATGATTTCAAAAACATCATCATTCAACTCTTTAGGATGCGATTGAAGAGTGAGGCTATTGATTGAATCATAAATGAAAACAGGATTTATATCTTTCGAGCTAGCCCAACAGGATCAATTTCCTCAATTATAGGGCCATCAAATGATCCATCATACTCCTCAAGCCTAAATGTCTCACTGAAATTATTTTCCTCAAACTGAGGTGAGACTTCACATAACGATTCTTCACCTTCAGAATCAAAGAATTCTAGATCCGCATTTATATGTCTCAAAATCATCTATCATTGCCTGGTCCATGGAGACATACTTTTTCTCATATCCTGGTTTAGGGATCTTAGGTGAAGAAATCAATTCATCCTCAATTGATTGCTCTAGACCAACTTGGTCAACCCCGATCTTGTAAAATGTGTCCCCATCTATAGGTGCTTGAGAGGGTTCTGACATTGGTTCTCCTGAAGGGGGTTCATCCTGGGAATTATCCCAAGATTAGACTAGGGTAGTCACAAATCTCATCCTCAATTTTGACAACTTTCCAAGTAAGAACTCACCTGGGTCCTTATCCTTGACATCTTGGAGCCAATCCAACAAATACTTGTTAAGATCATTAATCATTTAAATCAGAGGCTCCAATTCTTCAGTGCAGGGTGTTGGTTGATCTTCTAAAGATTGAATAGTGTTCTTTAAGTTAGCCAACACCCTATCTTGGACCTGGTTTACCTGAACCAAATTGTTTGGTTCAGGGTTGGGTGGGTTTGGGTTCAATTTAGAGTAGTCAACAAATTAAGGTTCTTGGTGCTCTCCTTGATAATAGGTCATTTCGGGTTGTTCAAAGAGGGGTAGTGACCTATATTCAATGTAGTTCTGGGGAGAGTAGAGATTATAATCAGCATATCCTTCTTGATTGTAGATCGTATTAGGTTGTCCATAGGAGGGCGGTGATCTATAATCGGTGTAGCTCGGGGAAGGATTAAAATCAAAATCATTGTGTCTAGGGTTAGATCCTGAATACGGAGGTTGGGAATTGTATCCCCAATCCGAGTTATCCCAACTACTAGATGGTTGAGTACAGCACGGATCAGGATAATAATTATCATATTGGGAATAAGGTGTCAGGAGGGTAGGAGTGGGAATGTGTATAGGATGTAGAAGGATTCATGACAAAGTAGGTGGAAAAGAAAGGTGCATTGCAGTACAAATAATCAAATTTGAACTTAGGTGGAGTAGCCTAAAGACCTATAGATTCCTAGAACTCGTCTTGAGATGAAAGAAACGATTTGGTATACTTCTTTCTGGTCAATCCAACCATTAGAGGGAGGGATTGAGGATAAGGTTCTTCTCTTGGCTTTTGCCTCAGGTTCTTTTGATAACCTCCAACTGCGGTCGTTTGACACTGCTTCCTTAGCTAGACTTCAGATGGACCAGTAGAAGTAGATTAATAAAAAATAATCTCGATCTGAGCCCCGAAGAGCGAGTCAAATCCTTAAGGCCAACGTCTACTTGATTTTAGTTAGGCTTAGGTTTGAATGTGCTTGGGAATGTGATGGACCCTTTATTTGGGTTGTGCCTTAAAGATCATGTTCAATGTGTGTGCGTGCACAACCAATGGTTTTCAAACAAGGTTATTTGATGATGTGTCGTTTAGAGTTCAACTTTATTTAGTAGCTTTTAGGGTTCAACTTTAGGTTTATTCAATCAAGGTTTAGTTAGCACACTAGGTTTTGAAAGCATAGGTGAAGATGTCTTCCTTTAAAACTTAAAAGAATGTTGAGTGCCTGGTTAATTCCTAAAAGTTGAATCTTATGTGGCAAGCTACTTGATGAATCCATTTTATGTTAAGTGGTGCGGCGCAAACAAATCAAACAAGTGGCCTACTGCACCACTAATTAAGGCACCCAATCAGTTTTAGCCTATTCTGATGTCTAATCACTTATTTGTATAAGTATGTAGGTGTACTGGGTCATTGGGTCGGATTCCCACTTAAGTGATTGAATCTGATCAAAGTGAGGTGCCTTAAGTGTGTGGGTATATAAGGTGTGTGTTTAATAAATCTGACAATCACATATATATATATATATATATATATATACATACGCGAGGGTGAGGTGAGTAGAGGTGGCAAACAAACAACCAATTTCTTTCTAGCCTAGGGTTTATGTGAGCTCTTAGGTTGATTTGGGTTTGAGTTATTTATGTGATGAAATGGAATCTAGGGGGTGGGAGGTGGGGGGTAAACTTACAAACCCTTCAACAACACTTTACTCCAATCTACAGTTATGGCTCGCCTCAAAAGAGTACCTGCAATCATAGTAAGAAAATAGAAAAGTGAGGTAAAAGATAAGGTGGAAAACATGGGAAATCAAAGAGCGTCGCCTCCCCGGCAATGACGCCAAAATGATAAACCAGATTTCGTACGCTAAAAGATTGAGTTAAAAACCCGTCGTAGCTGCGTAAAAATCCGCTATCAAATAAAATTTATAACTGAAACTCTAGTGAATCCCGGGTCGAATGTAGGGAGGTGAAAGTTTGATTAAAAATCGCATTTAGAATTATTTTTCACAAAGCAGGTGGTTGAAATTAATATATGCAAGCTATTCTACTTAAATAATAAACAATAGAAGGGAGAGATAGAATAATACAAAGAAAGAGAAAAATAGAGAGAGAATTAATATTTCATAATCACATGTCCATTACATCTACTTGCTACAACTAGAAAGCTAGAAATCTACACTAGAAAGTAGTAAAAAGATGGATGAGAAAATCCTCCTCGACGGCTGCTTAGAGGATGAGCCGCATTGACGGAGCGCCTGGAAGAGGGTGGTGAGATGCTGGACGAGGGATAACGGAGCTGGAGGACGGAGGATGGAACATGGCGGAGTCCCAGTGGGATTCGCTTCCTGAATGGTGGCGAGAAGACAACCACGGGATGCTCCACGAAGGGGGTGAGAAAATGGGAAAATTATTTTACTCTAGTTCTAGTGGAGCATTCTGTATATGAGACGAACTCGTAGAGCGTTGGAGGAGGTGAGAGGAGAAGAGAAGGGATGATGAAATGTGGAGGGATATGCTTTTTATTGGTGAAGATATGAGGGTAAAAGGGACATTTTAAGTTTCAAAAATTAACTCTGCGGCCTCTAGTGATGGATGCGTGTGTCCTTGTAGACGCACGTCGCTGAAGGCGTGGAGGCAATCTCGTCCACTCATTGTTGATCCAACCGCTCTCATTGAGCCATGTCAGTGCTTCCTGATCTTCGGCCGTTGTGCGCTTCATCGCGCTTAAGCGTTATCGGCCGTCCAATCACACGATCGGACAACTTATATCCGTGTGCGCCGCTTCATCTTTACCCGTTACACGTGCCCGTGTGCAATGGCGTGTATGATCGTGTGTCATCGCGCGTGTGCGCGTGCTCCTCCATCCAGCGCTTGAAACGATGCCACGTCGCTGCTACATCAGTCGCTCGATCGTGATCGAGTGGCCGAATTTCATTGCGCCTGCTGCTGCCGCTTGATTTGAGGCATGGTGCGGTTCGATCCTGCACCCGTACCTTTCGATAGGACTCTCGACCATCGCATTGCAGTGCAGATGGTTGAGAACTTGATTTTACTCGTGGTTGCTCTCCACCGTTGGATGTTGATCCGATGGTGGAGATTAATTGAAGCATTGATGGAGGTTGCAGTGACCGTGGGTGGCTTGGATGGCGTCACGTGGCATCATCTGAGCTGTCCATTTTCCAACATTTGTAGATGGTGCCACGGATGTCGAATCGGGTCGATTTTTGTGTCGTTGGGCTGCGATCGTCGATCCAAACCCATCCGTGTGGTTGGATTTGTCGTTTGAAGTCCATATTTTTACTAACTTACCCCTTGGCCTTTGATCTTCCTCGGACTACATCTGATGCTATGGAAGTCCGATAGGGTGATCTCGGAGGCGTTGGACTCTGATCGTCGACCTGATCAGATTCGTACAGTTGGATCTTCAATCCGAGACCCCAAAATAATATTGCCCTGTCCCCTCGCCACAAAAAGGGTATATTAACCTATAGTTTGTACAAACTAATATAAATGTAGAATAATGCATGCTATGCTATATTTATAATACTGAATATAATTATGCGCCTAAGAACACGCATAAATAGACGGTTTATGTGACAGATGTGTCTACATCACCAACCTCTTCAACAAAAGAACCTTATTGAAGCAGCCCAACTTGCCCACACCATGACCACCTTCGTTTTTAGGCTTGCAAATCTCCTAAGAAATCATTTGTGCAAATCCCCTTCTCAATCTGTAACCTTCCAAAAAATTCTTTTCCTTATCAAGTCAATGTTTCTTAATATCTTTTTTGTTAGTGCAAACACTAACATGAAAAACACCAGGATAGATGACAAAATCGATTTAAGGAGGACCAAACGTGCTCCTCTAGATAGAAGTCTGCCACTCCAAGAGGATAACTTCGTAGACAATCTTTCCATAAGAGGCTTCCAATCAGATGAGTTTAATTTCTTCCCCTTTAATGGCAAACCAAGGTATTTAATCGGAAGTCTAACCACCGGAGTCTGAAGGATACCTGCCAACTCATTCTCCTCTCTACAATCCATGCCCAGCGGAACCAACATGGACTTGTTCTGATTGATTTTAAGGCTTGAAATTTCAGCCAAGATTTTTACCAACGAGGTGACATGGGACGCTTCTCTTCCTCCCTCTTCAATGAAGAAAGTCGTGCCATTAGCATATCGCAAAATTGGAGTAATAATCTTGCCATCATTCTTGGTAGTGCACCATCTAAGTAAACCACCGCAACAAGCTCGAAAGGCCATATTTGCAAGTGTGTATCCATTGCAATGTTGAACGACATTGGTGCTGACAGACAACCTTGTCGAACTCCCCTTTGTGGTTGGGTCCAAGCCTTGTTCGCCCTACCATTCACCAACATCGAAAAAGAGGATGTGGTCATACATCTCTTCATCAACATTATCTAACAGACCGGAAATCACCTCCTCTTCAAAATATCCCACAAAAATTCCAAGACACAGAATCGTAGGCCCTAGAAGAGTCAACCTTCCACAAAAAAGCCTGAGACTTCTGTCTCTTCCAAGAAGCTAAGAATTCTTTTACTAGCATAAAGGAATCCTGTAACGATCTTCTTCCTCTTACAAAGGTGGACCGGATGGGCAATTAAAATGATAATTTCTCCACATTCAAATCAAATGATATAGGATTAGGGCATGTAGCATAATGAGATGGATTTAAGTATTAATCAATTGGGCTTTAGCTTAATTTGAAACCCAATTGTGTGAACTAATGGTTCAATCAGCCTAAGTAGGAGCCAATTAAATCTATATGAGCCTAATTATGAAATTGGCCTAGTAGGGCTCTAATTGAAGCTGGCTTTGGTCTAGTTAGGGTTTAGGTGGGATAAATAAGCTCCTTATTTCTATACTTTCTCCAATCAAATCTCTCTGTCTCTCTCTCTCTCTGAAATGAGAGCTTCATTCAGCATCACCTTCACCTCAATTTCCGACAAAAACAAGAAAGCCAATAATTGATCATGAGAACATGTTTGTTAACCTTAATTTGACTAACTGTAAATTGCGTAGAAAGCATTTTAACCATATTTTCATGCAATCCAATACACACTAAGCTTAGAAACTGCATTAAAATGACATAAATAAAGTGTGTAAGTGCAGTTTCATAAGTGTCTCTGTGTTGGTACGTTAAGTTGTATATTGGCCCCTGAAGTTTGGCACTTCCTATTCAAGAATTATCGGACTCCTGCATATTAGCCCGGCCCATACAGTATCGCTCTGGCATCCTACTATGATTGTTGGGACTATGGTATGTGTTGGAATGTGTCATCTGTTAGCTCTGTTGCAAGGATCAATGCATGTGAGGAAAAATGCAAATACATGCTGTGGAGATCCTTCAACATGCATTCCTCATGTTTTGAAATGAATTATGAGAGACTACTCTCATGGCACTCAAGTGCACAATGAAGCCACAGGTGCTATGCCCTGTTCGCCTTTGTTCTTGGAGTCTTTGTGCCTCTATGTTGGAACACGGTCTTCATTATGTAAAATTTAGTAGAATTTGAAAATTGCTCAGCAAATGGTCTCAAATTGAATTGTGAAACATTGGCCTGAAATCAACACAAATAAGGTATCGAATACCCAACCAATCTCAAATTTAGTGCTAAAATAACAACACATTCCCCACTCTTGAAAACCTTCTCTCAACAATGAATCAAATTTGGTGCCTTGCTCGCTGCGCACAATCGCATGCATCTGCCCTGCCTAATGTGCCCATTGCACACACCTACGTAGCTTTTGCTGCACATGAACAAGCGTGTGGCGCTACCTTCTACCATGTACTACCACACGTGGACTTGACTTCTGTTATGTGCTTCATGTGCGTAACTCTCTTCCTCTCCAGTTATCAACATTTCGATGTCAGGATCGTCCTCTACTCCCGTGGATGCCAAGACTCTGGCATCGACTACTGTTGTCATAGTCTAGGGTACCTCTGTCAAAGTCAATGATGCTCAAAACTATAGCCTCTGGTATAGGGCTTTTAAGATCTTCATTGGAGGTTAGAAGAAAACTCTGTATCCTCACTAAGGAGGAACTAGACACCAAAGACAAGGACTACGACATGTGGGAGTAAGACAACTACATGGTCATGATCTGGCTCATGGACAGCATAGAGCTGAAGATTGCAACGAATATGCTATACAAGAATGCTAAATATATTTGGGACAACCTGGCCAAGAAATATTCCCACAAGTCCAATAACTCCAGGCTTGTTGTCGGATATGGTCCATCAATTAGGGGGACCTTTCGTTGGTTGATTACTACACGACTATGGAGTCCCTCAATGAGGAACTTGCAGTCTTTCAGTCCTTTGTTGTAATGCACAGACTACTCAAAGGGCAAAGTGGTGAACATATCAGTTCCTTGATGAACTGGGCCATTGTTACCTGTCAACCATGGACCAACTTTTGTCATCTGATATTATTTCAGGTCTGGAGACTGTTTACAGTTGTCTTAAGAAGATTGATGCAGATGTCCTGCCTGTTGCTATTCTTGCTGCTCTTTTTTAACACCTCGACCCTCATTGCTTTTGGAGGGAGAGGTGGTCGCTCTAGTGGTTGAGGTGGCGAACGTGGTCATGGTCATATCTACTCTCTCTCCATTCACTCCAATTCGATGAACTATCCTTTTGAGAAGTGCTGGGAAAAGTTTGGCAAGCTCACATCAGTTCATCAAACGTCAACTAGGATTCCTACATTTGAGATTGCTTTAGAACAATCTCTTGTACAGTTTAGTACAGTGGAGTTGGAGCCTTTGAGATCTTTACTGAGGAGTAAGCCCTCCTCCATTGCTTTTATTGCTGTAGGGATTATTGTGACCTCGGCCCCTAGTGCCTCTTCTAATTAGGGCATTAAACCTTTTGATCCTTTGGTTGCCTTCTTTGCAGAAGTTGATGATTGGTGGGGGATTTGAGCAGGGCTCTTGTTTCTCATCCCCACTACTGCTTGCCTGCTCGGGATTGCTTGCCGTATCTGACTACCTACTACTGCTACTATTACCACATGGGATTGTCTCCCACCTTGCTATTGACTACTGCTTGCTCCTCTAGATGTTTACATTTGGGGGGGGGGGGGGGGGGGGGGGGGGGTCTAATTTTGTCTATTGTAACAAGTTGGGCGTTATACACACTCTAACTTGGGGATGCATTAGAGTATTAGGATTTGTTAATTATGAGTTCTATTTTAGTTAGGTTAGTCTATTTAGTTAAGTTAGAAAGTCCTGAGTCCTAGTTATATTCTTGTTTGATATTTCCTAGTTAGATTGGGTTTACTATGTAATTTGTTAACTCTACTCTCTATATAGAGGGGTTTAGGGTTAGTTTCAAGAAGAGTGACATTATTTTCTCCAACAGTTACCATATAGTAACGACTCATTATAAGCAACCTACATGAAATCCTTGCATGTTGAGGGAGGAGGAATTTCCCTACCTTTCCTACCTTTCCACAACCTTGTGATAGTTCCTTCATTGCCTTTCTGATCACTCCCTCTCTGGCAGCACTTTGCCCTCCTTTCCTTCTCAGCAGTGCTTCGCTCCCTCCTTCCTGCTCTCTTCCTTTCCTTTCTTAGCGTTGGGCCTAGTGGCTTATGGGTTGGATGGTTAGGAATGGAGGGGGTAGGGGGTATGTATAGGGGTGCCTACCCTTAGGGTTTTGCACTGTAATTCTATACATAAACATAAATACATAGGATATTTATAGGAGCATTCCCGGTGGTCAGAAATAGTTGGGCTGCATCGAAAAACTTGAGATTAGATCAGCATGGCAGGGGCAGTGCCAAAGTTGATCAGGTGGAGGTTGAACAGAACAAATCCAATTAGGCAGAGCTCGAACTTGGTTGGCTGGTGCTGAATCTGGCTGGCTGCACTTGGGCAGAGGTTGATCTTGTCAGATTTAAGGAAATCTGATCGGGTAGCATTATTCTGGCTGTGGTCGACTGGGCCGATCAAAAGAAAACCTTATCTCCATGTGGTTGGTGCTGGTCTGACTTTAAAATGATTGACCTTAGATCTAGCGACATTGATCTAGATTTGAATTGCCTAGATCTGAGATGCTACAACAATTACTACAATCGGAACAATCTCTGATTTTTGTGCAACTCTTGTGCTCTTAACATTGGTTCTCATTGAAAATAGAGGATAACTTGAAACAGAGAGAGTTTCAAAAAGTAAGAAACAGATCCATCTAAATAACATATTGATGCTTTGATAGCATAGTAAAACAAAACAATCACACCATGAGACAAAATCTTTGGTAACGCAGTTTGAGACAGCAGTGTGCTGTTTTATGTCTGTGCCTAGGGTTTCTCAACTCAATGACCGATAGAGGAGGCCCTAGTGTTTTATTTATAACAAGAAAACTATTCACAGCCCAAGCAATGAGAAAATTGCAACACATATCCACATTCATTGAATTGTACAATATTTATTTACAATTCAGCCCTTCAACTCCTTAGTTTTATCACTTTCATATAATCTGCTTCAAAGATGAATGGAGTGGATGAACATTGGCCTCATGTGATCATACCTTTTGTTTTCAAAAAGCACCTTAGGTGTGCCTTCTATCTCATTTATAGGTAATATTTTCACAGGTTTAAATCTTCTCATCCTATGCAATCCTTCAACATGATTTTTTTAAAGGTGCTTTAAGCTTCCAACTCATAGTACCTATCATATGCTACTCATAAAAAAGCTATAATGTGTTGAAGGAAGTTTGTATGTTGCAATGTTTATTGTAGATATGCTAAATTAGTGCTTTTTTTCCGTAAAGCAAATTAGTCTAAATTTAAATTCATCTTTTTCTATTTATATGTACCAATCGTTCAATGTAGGAAATGTCAGGAAATGGATAGGGATGAGGAAGATGAGAATATGGTTTGTTTGATGGTAGCAGCTAAAACTTGCTTTCATACTAGGGGGCTTGATGAAGTAAGAGATATTATTCCAGCGCTACTTCAGAGTGTCATTAAAGGTAACAACTGTTGCATGTATCTTTTTTATTCTTTTGCACATACTATGAAAGGATAATTTGGAGTCTAGGTGGTTAAAGATACTAGTTTGATGATGAAGCACTTTCTACATATTGTCATGCAATGCATAAATGCAAATCATTCAACTACAATCAACTAACAAAATCTAAGTTATCTAACAACGGTAAGTTGAACAATGGCCAACACAAAATGAAAAGTAACCAAATTGCAGCTCTCTTACACCTTGCTATTCCTCCTTCAATTGCCTATTCTTGAGGTGAACATCTATGCTTGAAAGGTAGGTTGTGAGCCTATTCCTTGTACTATACCAAAAAAGAAGGTATGTTGTGTTAGGATATATGGCAATCAAAGCAGAGTGAAGATGCATAGGATTATCTTTTAGTTGTTTATAAGTTCAAATATCTTTATTAGCTTCCATTCTGACTATTGCTTTTCAGTTTTTAAGTGGTTGAAGCTTCCAATATGCCATTCCCACATTCTTGATCTCCATTTAGAAGTTTAATCTCAACTTTGACTTGGTGTCCCACCTTGAGGTCATCGACGGCTGGCAAGACGTTGCCCTCCTTAGGGAGCTGATTGGGTTGAATGATTATCATGAATCATAAGGGCAAACATCCATCGATAAATGATGTAGACGACCTTGTATAAATAATAACCCTAAGAATTTTTACCTTGATTTAAATTAATACTCCTAGATAGTTTAAGGTTTTGATCTTGGCTTTACACTAATAAGCTTTTTGATATTAGCTCGATGGCATAGACAAGTTGATAAGTCCCTCAATTGGTGTGGGTGCTTGGAAGTTGGTGTGGATGGAGAGTTGCTATGCATGTCGTGGAAGGAAGCGGGGGAGTACGGTGCAGAGGTAGAGAGGCGATCATGGGTGGAGGAATGGGATCAATGTTATGGATGTAGAAAGAGGTGTTGGATGGGATTGTGAGGGACCTGTAGTACAGTTGGCACGAGGGCAGTAGGTCGAAAATCTGGCGAAGCGTGGGTGATGCTGCATGGTTGTTTAGAGAGATTGAGGAGCTCACAACGAATTGGGTGGTGGTTTGAGGATGTAGGTGCACGGCTATGTGTGTAGGTGCTGATGAAGCACGTCGGCAGGTAGTTGCATAGAGAAGATGATGCAACGAGTGAAGGAGCGTAGGCAAAATTGTGGCAAGAGTGTACAGGTGGTGGGTTGTGCAATGGTCGTGCATGGGGTTGGGTGAAGTGGAGTTGGACAGATAGCGATGCATTAGTGCAAGTAGTGGAGGTTGCGCACATGCAGTGGGCATCAGCAATGAACTATGGTGCGTAGGGAGGCAATGGTGGGGAGAGGTGGTGTTGGGTGATGTTTGCAAGGGAAAGAAAGGAAGAAGACAATGAGAGGGCGTGGGAAAAGAGAGAAAGGACGGTGCGTAGTTCACTTGGGATGATGGGGACAATGTATGGGCAACTTTATTATCGAACTAAATCAATTGATGACTTGCACATAGGGGCATCCTATTTATATAGAGGTAGATGCCTTGAAAAAAGGAAGTAACTCCACTCCTAATCTTATTTTATCAAAATCTAAATAACTATACTATAATGAAACCCTCCACAAAAATAAAAATAATGAAAAAAATTCACAATTAGGTCTTTTCTTTTACACTAGTAATAGTACTTGCACTTCGCTGCGAGAGTTCGTAAAACTTTTAGGTATCTAATTATAGTATATGATTTGATCAAATATCTAAAAAATTTACTTTGATAAGGTGCTTTCCATTTGGAAAACTAACTTAAAATCACGTTATTCAATATCAATCATTTAGAGATAAATATCTATATAGAAAATAATAAATATCTATATGGAAAATAAACTAACAAAAATCATTTGGATATGAAGAAATAAAAAATAGTTTTATAATGGAATGGATGTAAATATATAGGTAACTTTGGGTAGAGAAATATATCAAGTTAGTATCGAGAATATAAGCACTTGGTGTAATTTTAAAAAAGTATAGGCCATTTATATAAAAATCTCAAAATACACAGCATACTTTTCAAAGGCTCGTTGCACAAATTATCGTACGTAAAGGGTACCTGTGCAAATCTCTAATTTATGCAATCGATTGGGGGGATAGGAGGGGGAGAGAGAGGAAGGAAGTTTTGGGGGGGGGGGGGGTGTGAGATCACATCATTTAGAGACAAATATCTACATGGAAAATAAACTAATACAAATCATTTAGATTTTATGAAATAAAAAATAATTTTGTAATGGAATGGATGCAAGTATAGTGATAACTTTGGGTAGAGAAATATATATAGTTTGTATCGAGAATATAAGCACTTGGCGTAATTTTGAAAAGAAATAGATAATTTATATAAAAATCTTAAAAACATGGCATACTTTGTGAAGATGTACTACACAGATTATCATATGTAGAGGAGTGCCTGTGCAAATCTCTAATTTATATTATAAATTAAAGAGAGATTGGGGGTGGGGAGGGAATGGGTGGAGGGGGGGTGGACACGTGGTTGATTGTGGGTGGTAGGACTCATATCTTATAATGAAACCCTCCACAAAAATAAAAATAATGAAAAAAAATCAAAATTAGCTCTTTTCTTTTATATAAAATATTCTATGTTGCATCACTAAAGTATGATATCATGCTTCATGAGACCTCCCATTTCCCACTTGACCACTAGCCTGATTGTGATCCAGGGACATCCCTCCAACAAGGTTCGTGGTTCTCGAGCATATTGGATCATCTTCATTAGCCCTATTGGGATCACTTGAGATTGAAAAAGCTTTGCATTTGTGAATATCTTGTCACCCACCACCATCGCTATGTAAAACCCCAACATGACCATTGGGCAATATGTTTATTCCAAACCCAAATCCAAAATAATGGATCCGATAGGTGGATCTGAATCCGAAAGGAGAGTTTAGGTTCAGGAAAGGTGCCAGTCCAGATAAAGTGGCAACCCCCTCACCTACCACTGCATCCTATGCTTTAGATCGAACTTGCCTTAGGAGACTCCTCGATAGTTGCATTAATAGTCTCCATGTGATCTCCCCTAACAATTTTATTCACCAAATAAGGATGAAAAAATCATTGATCTAATGAAAATAATGGGGATTTTAAAATGCCACCAGTGAAATTTCCAGGCTGCCCTTGATCCTTCCATGCTCATCACCTCTTATTCACCTGACACCTTTTGAAGATTTCAACCATGCCAACTAAGCTCCTCGTGTTGAACCATTCTTCCAAAGAAGTCACGATGATTTCTACAATTTCCCAGGCACCTTAAACACAAAGGTATCCCCTCAATGTCATTTCTAACCATTGGCCACAATGGTTGGTGAATTGGCAGCGCCCCATCCATGTCTGACAAAGATTGCCATCATGCCAGATTCTTCACATAGTAGCAAGCAGTAAAAAAGAGTCTTGCTCAGACATCAGCAGCCAACGGTGGCCCTGCACAATAAGAGTCTCTCCCCAACTCTGCAACAAAGACTACTTTGACCAAATCTTTCAATGGCAATCGTACATCAGCTGCCAATGGTGGCTCTTTAATGGCATGTCCAATTACATAGTCCTTGAGTGTGTCATTCTGAAGAACAATGGAGAACAAGGAATGTGAACTTAATGCAAGCTTTGAACCAGTGAGCCCCCACCTATCGAAACCATCTTCAGCTGCAGGCACCACTCAATTAATGAAAAGGGATTTGTAAACGGAACACTTAATCGTATCCTTGCAAGTGTTTGCAGGATGTTTAGAGCCCCCGCATTGGAAGTAGCACCAACTAATGCACCACCAACACACACCCCCCACCCCCTAGTTGCATGCGCAGCTCCTTTCCAGCCTCTACTTGTTCTTGATCTTTGCTCCTCCCCTCCATGACGACCTTCGTTGATGTTCATTGAACCATCTGGCCCTTGCTAATGACCATCCTCACCCTCTTTCCTCTTTCCTTCTCTTGCACATGGTCATTATGTACCTTACCTCCTTCCCCTGTTTGATTTTGGTGTTAACAGGATAAAAATTAAATGTTTCTTTTTTTGCTTGTATGTAACTAACTTGGCAGGGTCAAAATCATAAATCTCTGTTGGAGATTTTTTGATCAAGTGAAAAGCTATAATGAAGATTGAGATCAAGTTCAAGTGAGAATCAAGTCAACCTTAAAACAAAGCTCAAGAAATTGTGACTTTGATTAGATTTTTATTTTCTATTAGAATCTTCATATTCCCCGTTAGAGAAAAGAAGATATTAAAATTGATACTAAAATTTGTCTTTTTATTACGCTTACAAAATCAGCGAGTTTACCGGTCTAGTACCGTCCAACCCTTTTTATCCCAATACATCTCTAGTAACTTGGCCTTTAGTAGTCGAAAATAATTTGTACTTGTAGTTGTACATGGTAGTTATAGTTGAAGATGTGACTCTAGGGTTGAAAGATTGAGGCTTTCCTAAATTGATTTCTCAAACCTTTAATATGAGTTAAATATTTGTGTGCTGCTTCATTTATGGGTGCACTTGTAGATGTTCCTTATAGTTTTATCATGCATTAGTTCACTTAACCCTATATTGAGATGTGGCACTCACAGGCTATGAGATGCACAAATACAAAAGATGCTTGTGTTGGTGCATGTGTCTAATAGTTTTTAGGTTTCTCTTCCAGAATGAAAGTTGTGAGCTACATATACTGATGGTGCTTTGGTACCTATGTACCAATTTAAAAGAATTTGCATTTGGTACACTTAATTGTTGGGCATTAATCTAGTTTCAAATCTGTCTCATTTTGAATTGATTGCAAATTGATTTAAATCTCACTAACTCTTTACCAAGTCATGGTGCATAGGAACTAAACAGGATTCCTTGGGACTTTTTTTGCCAACAATTGAAAGAGAAATCACTTGGTTAGACAAAAAGGTTCTCTTCGTGCTTTCATGCTCAAGTCCATGTATATGCTCTCTCGCATACTCCTATAATCTTTGATTTGCTTGTACATGCCTTATGTTAGAAATGTCAGTATATTTTTGTTAAATGTTGGCTTGTGCAAAAGATGTCTATGGTGGAAATCAAGATGTTAATGTTGATGTGTGGTCATACAAGAAAGGCCTGGATTCTCAATGAGATTATCAGCAAAAAGGCTAGGATGTCACCGATAGAGGATAAAATGGGGGTGGCATGTTTAAAGTGGTTTAGACACTTGTAAAGAAGGCCAATCAATGCCCTAGTAGAAAATCCACAAGGCTTCTTTTGTATTTGTGCACATTGTACTTGTGTTGAAATGACCATTTAATTACCTCATTTTAGAAGTGACTTTTCTTTCTTGCTTGGGTATAGAAAATCGGGTTTTAAAAATCCCGAGTTGGGAGAGTTGGATAGTTAACTAAAAGGGAACTACCCTAAATCCTTGTGGACTTGTGAATTGCTTGTCATGCATTTGTGTTGCTATTCAATTTTGATTCCATTCTATTAAAGACCCATCTAGTGTGCCTATTTAGATCCATAGGTCTCTTCAAATTATATTGTACAACATTTATGAACCACAAAATTTAATAATTCTATGAGCAGCTACCTAGTTAGAACTCCTTTTCTGACATGATGAGGATATATATGCTTGAGCTGATTGAGTATGGTTCATAATTCGTGCATAGTTTTGGCATCTCTATATGCACAAAAAGGGTGCCGCAATATTTGAGTGGACCAGGCATATTGTGTACTTTGTCATGTATCAGTATTTGGCTTTTCTGAGTCGTGTTGTAGCCAAGTAAATGGATCTTGGGGCGGGATATATTTACCACCTATCACAAATATAACCTTGTATATTTTCAAACTATAGGCTTTGGTATTGTTTGGACCTTATTGTCTTTTAAGTGGAATCTTGAAATCGTCTTGAACTGGATTTCTTTTCATATAATGTGTTCATTGTCTTTGTGTGTGTGTGTGTGTGTGTGTTTATTTGTTTTTTCTGTTTTGAGAAGATATTTTTCTTGCGTCAGCATTGTTGCATTCCACAATTGTAAATTATAAAGGAGAAGCATTTTTATGCCTTTCAGTAGCAGTAGTTGTACCTAAAGATTGTATGTTATAGTTATACAAGTGATTAACATAGTTCATGGGTGCTTTGCCTTGTATTGCAACTTATTGCCTATATACAATCAATGTGCCTGCTGACCATATTCTAGATTTGTATCAGTACCCAATAGAAGTAAATAGATGGATGGAATTTAGTTTGTTACTCAAGTTGTAACTTGTAATAGCTGTATGAGGCTCGGCAGAAAAATGGAGAATATTATCGATTACTGTGAGGAATAGAGCATTCCAGTAATTCCCTACAACCTGTTGGTTGGAATAATGAATGATTAACTTTTTTTTCATGCCTGATGAATGGGAAAACTATCCTACTAAGTACTCTTGAGAGGGGAAAGGAAATAGTGGTTCTGTGATTTTGAACACCAAAAAATGGCACCAAGCACTTCCGGCAAGTGTCCAACTGCAAACCATTGTATTTTTTTGATACATGCATAGTTGGGTGTGGACCGAGCACAACACCAGCTGTGGGGTCTGGGACACACTGGCATCTATCTGTGATACAACTCCTGCTTCCCCTGTCCCTACAGGCTTAACGGCCCTTTACTTATTAGCAAACAATGCATTCATGGATTGAAAGGAAATTGCTAATAGCTATAGACTATAACATGCGTGTAGGACTCATGCATATGGCTGAGTTGAGGGAAACCATATGTGGCTTGCATCAGATTTGCTTTGCTTCAGTACATTTTTAATCAATTATTCCTTTAAAAAAATATAATCAATTATTTGCTGAATGCCTAGATCCTCCGTTAGGGTTTCATATTATAGGTTTGTTAGTACGCAATATAGACTTTCTTAAATTTGAATTTGTTTTTTACACCTGAAGAATTGCCCTTAACCACCATCAGCTTTTATGTTGTGGCCATTCACAAAGATCTCATTTTGTTTCAACTAAGTCTGGGATTGGTTTTCCTTCATATAGGATTTAGTGAGTACCCGAAAGTGGATATTCTATGTGATGAGCGAACAAATTTGCCTAGATTGCAAAAAGGTTGCCCTGGCGAGCTTTTCCTTAAAGTCACCATTTTGAGCAGCTGGAAAACAAAAAGATTCTGGGCCAATCTTCAGGATGCGTGCCTACCAGTAAGGGAACTGATTGATTGGGAACGCAGTGTTCCAGATAATGTCCGTGACTTTTCAGCTTCGCATGGAATTGGATCAGCATGGAATTATTTTCTTGAGGTGATTATGGGAACCCCTGCAATTTGCACTTCGTAGAATGCTGATGACATTTATTTAGTGCAGATGGTGTATAGTTATCTTACTGCAGAATCTTTTTCTTTTTCTTTGTTTTGTTTTTTTCCCATTGAGAGGACTGCAGAATCTAAAAGCTGCAACCAATGATTTAGGGAGGAACATACATGAGAGGCATTTACATTTAGTAGCAGACTGCTTTACAGCAACTGGCCAGATTCGCGGTCTAACTTCAAAGGGAATTAAAAATCAACGAAAACACTCTGGTATCAGCTCACCCTTTATTCAAGCGTGTTTTGTTGTAAGTGAGACCTGCATTTGAGTGCATTGCAGTTTTGATTCTTCTTCCGGTATATTTGTAAAATGGTTTTCACTTATTCTTTCTTCAGAGACCAGCTCGTGCTTTAATTGATGCGGCTAAGGAAGGAGCAGAAGATCAACTTATAGGGACTGTAGATGCATTGGCTTGGGGAAAGGAGGTTCCTATTGGTACAGGAGCACTATTTGATATTATGTATCCAAAAATGGTAATGACTGTCTTATCTAAATACTCACCTCATTTCTACATTCAAAATTTTGTTCATTTCCAAGGTCATCTTTGCATATAGTCATTCATAAATTATTGTTCTAGAAAAAAGAGATATTCGCTTTGCAAATATAAAAGAAACTAGGTTGAGTTACATATCTATATACAGTTATGATCTATTTGAGTGAAGCCCTATGTGATAGTGATTGCCTGGGGAGATGGTTCAGAATACTATGGGTGGTATGGCACCGACACATTAACTGTTGAGGTAACAATAAGGATAGTTAAGAACCAATCGTGTAGAAAAGATCACACATTCATGTAACATAATCAAGAATGAAAATAGGGCTTATGCAAAAAAACCTCCACAACAATAGGGAATTACCACAAGAGCTTGGACCATAGCAGTAATTAGCAGCTAGGTTTTCTTCACTAATCAAAAAGAAAAGGTTGGTAAAGATCAATACATAGGTGTCCAAGGGTAAACCGAACAACATTGAAGATCCACTTACCTGCATACAATGCTGGATTCCATCTCAAGTTGGGTACATTATCTCCCAAACCTGCTAACGAATGCAACTCCCTTAGTGAAGATGTTTGCAACTTGATCACCGAACTTTATGCATGGTAGCTACAGAACTGAAATGTCCATTTTCTTGTGGATGAAGTGTTTGTCAAGCTTTGCATACTTTGTAGAGTTGTGGACAGTGTTGGATATGTTGACGGTTGACTTATTGCTACACTAGAGCTTAATAGTAGTTGCTGACTTAATAAATGATGTCAGAAAGAAGAATTTTCACCCAAAGCATTTCACTAGCTGCTAATGCTATGTTTTGTACTTTGTTTCCACACTTGACTTGGCAAAATTTGATTTCTTACTCTTTCAAGATATAAGCAACAGCTATAAGTAGACCATCTTCCATTGGTGGAACATGCTAAACTCAACATCAATGTAAGCTTCAATATTAAGTTCATCATCTTTAGTTTGAAAAGTCCTTCTCTACGTAGTATCCAATACACTGCTTTCATGAATTGACTTAGAGCATTTGATTGGTAAGCAATATCTGGTTTAGACAAGGTGAGATAAATAAGTTTTCCCACTAGTTATCTTGTGCTTATTCTTGTGTGTCTCATTAAGGAAGTTTCTGTCCTTAAAGGTGAGCATGTAATTTGCTCTTAGTAGTGTGGATATAGGTTTTTTTTTGCAAGTATTGTGGATATATGTTAACACCCTAGTTTTTCAGTCTCCTGCAATAGATCAGGCATATACTTCAATATGCATTTAACATGAGCATTTTTAGATCTAGAAGCATCAATGCGAAGAAAAACTTCAATTTGTCGATCTTTATGATCAACCCTCTATGTAAGTATGCCCTTAATCTCTTGATCTCCTTGATATCTAGCTTGACCGTATAATCAACATGGTATGATGTCCACTGCATAAAAAAAGGAGTGACAAGGTGTCTAGACCTCTTAATAATCAGGGCATGGTTTCTTATCTCTTGTTCGTGCCTTGGTTTTTCATTGATATTCTTAACCACTTGAACTGGGTGCAAGAAGAGTTGGCTGGAGCTGTACAGAGTTTTCTAGGCATTACGACACTTCTTCCATTATACCTAGCTGTCATATATACGTAATTCTATAGTCTATTCCATCTAGAAAGGCACTCATTATATCCAGCTCGTGCAATTGCCATGAAATATTTACCAATAAGGGCCAAGATAACTCTGACAGAGTTCTTTTGTGCAACTGGTGCAGTCCTGCAAAAGTCTTTTGGTAATCTATCCCATATTTCTGCTTCAACCTTTTTGTAACCCATCTTGCTTCATATCTGTCCATGGTCCCACAACTCTTTATTTAGTTAATGTAAACCCATTTTGCTCCTACAATATAATTATTCATAGGAATATCAATGGCCTCCTATGTTTGGTTCTTCACGGCTCTCTCTCTTACTGTATTACCCGTGCCTATGTTAGATCTAATTGAGCTTCAGCTATTAATGTGGGAACAAAAACACTTACAACTGAGGCTCAAGTGAAGGAACTTGCTTATCTATGGATAGAAAAAGCTAGGCGCATCGACAGCATCATCATCAATAAAAGTGCTCAAAACATCATCACCAATAGGCATCGGTGAAGAAGAGTCAGGGATCCAGCCTTGATTGGCGTGATTTAAAGGAGGATATGAACTTGAGAATATGGATCTAATGGTTTTGATCTCTTCTTTGAGTCCACTTGCATATAAATTCATATTTGTTTACATCTTCATTCGCCACGTGCTTCTTACCAGCTTCAATGTTGTCATTGATAACATGATCCAAAGGAGTAGAAGGAACCAATTGAAATCTAAAATAATGCGGAAGCAAGAACATCAAAGCAATAAATCAATTAAGAACACTTGGGTTTACATGAAAACCCCACTCATGAAGATAGGGGAGAAAACCACGGGAGAAGCACCTTATGGGTGTGTCTTTGTTATTTCTTCTCAAAGAATAAGTAGGGGAGGGGGGTACAAGCTTATTTATAGGTCACCACAGACTCTAACAAACCACATTACTAGATATGGCACTAAACAGCACACACTCCTCTCAACACTTCCCCTCAAGTTGGAGCATGGAATGTTCAGCTTGTAACAAAATACAATTCTCACCCTACAACAGAACACACTCGTCTCAATTGGTTCTTGCTTGTAGGTAGGAACACGGGCTGGAGTTGCTGAAGGAATTGCTGATGTCTCCGACAAGAGTCTCTCCTTTGGAGACCTCAACTGGTGCCGGTGGCTCCCTATTGTTGAAGCTACGGGTTACTACGTTATCGAATTTGGTTCTGAAAACCTGCCGTTGTAGTTTGAAAGCGAAGAACTCGTGTTCAACAAATAAAATTTATACTGGAATAGAAATTCCGGGTCAAACTTAGGGAGGCTACGTCGATCTAAATTCGCAATTATATTTTTTTCGTGTTTTTGTTGAAAAGCGGAGTAATTAGAATGAAGCAATATAAACAATCAGAATGCGAGAGAGAAAACATTCACTTAATACTTCAAAATGTTTATACAATTAAGCCAGTGAGAAATTATACTAGAAAGCAGGAAAACTATTACACTAGAAAGCAGGAAAATTCTACTCTAGAAAGCAGGAAAAAGGGAATGGGAGAGGAAAATTCTTCTCTTCGACGAACGCTTGGAGGACGAGATAGACGGGACGACGCCTGGAAGACGAAGGACGGAGCGGGAAGAAGGCGGTCGAGGTAGCAGGAATGAGAACGGGGCAGCACGTCGTCGTCGTCGCGAGATCCACTTTTAAAATGAGGGTGAAAATTTGACTTTATCTCTCGAGGAGCATCCCGGGTGTGGGACAAGTTTCTCTTGAGCTTTGGAGAGGGAGAGAAGAGAAGGAAGGGATGAGAATTTCGTATGGAGGGGGTTTCCTTTTATGGTTGCAAGGAGTGAGGGCAATTTGGTCATTTTATGTTGAAAATCGTTAATTCAGGACCTTTAGTGACAGATAAATCCGTCACTAATGGCCTGAACGTGGTCGTAGTGGGCGGTGCATGCGCGCCCGCTCGTCTCCCTGCATTCAACACTTATCCACGATCTCACAATCTCGGCCATTCGATCGTGAGATTGAACGGCTGAGAACGCATCCCTGCCCGCCTCAACCGCGCGCCTCATCACGTGCAATGAGGCATTTCCTTGCTGTATCAGGCAGAGCGTGGATCTGATTAGGTGTGCACGGCCGCCCGATCTCCATCGTGTAGTCGATAGCGCCCGCTCATCCGTGCTTAATCGAAGCGCCGCGCGGATTCGATCCCGCGTCTTGAGGCGGCCAAGCGCCTTATCCATTGTGCTGCGCACGTGGATGGGCGAGCGGTGCGTATGTGTGGCGCGCGATCTGGATCGTTGGATTGGGATCCAACTGTCATGGCAGCATCCTTCTTTGGCTTCAGAAGATGAAGGCGTCGGTCTGAGATCCACTTTCAGCTGTTGGATCTTGATCCAATGGCGGAGAGGCGTTGGCGCTAGAGGCTTCAGCGGTTGCGTTCGGCCGGTTGGGCAGCCGAGATGGTGCCACGTGGCACCATCTTGGCTGTCCATCTTCTGGGTGATGTAGATGGTGTCACGGGTATCGGATTGAGTCAATTTTTGTGCCGTTAGGCTACGATCATCGATCTGAATCCATCCGTGTAGTTGGATTTGTCGTTTGAAGTGCGGATTAATACCATCTTGGCCCTTGATCTTCTAGGGTTCCTCAGTCTCTATCTGATGCTACGGATATCCGATTAGGGCGATTTTGGAGTCGTTGAACTCCAACCGTCGCCCTGATCAGATCCGTACGGTTGGATCTTCGATCCGATGCTTCGATAGAAAGTTGCCCTGTCCCTGAACATAAAAGGAGACAATTGACCTCCATTTTATTTAAACTAATCTAAATGCAAGAAGATGCATGTTATGCAATATCTATAGTATGTAATACAATTCTATGCTTAAGAACATGCATATATCGACATTTTATGTAATATAAACATGTTTACATCACAACCCCATGCCTATCTTTTGCTAGTCCCTAGCAAAAACTACATGCTATTTATAAAAAAATTAGGTTGGATTATTTGGACATAAGTTATTTTCAACATTAAGAAAATGTTTAGTTAGGATCTGAACTTTCAAAGATACAGTAGTGTCCGGGTATCTGCCAAAATGTAGACCGCCTCAAGCCATTGCCTTATTCAAAGAAAAATTTATTTTTCTCTTTTTCTTCTCTTCTAATTTTTTTGATTTTTGAGTTTAAGGTTAAAGAGTGGCTTTCTGCGGCCATTCAACTCACCCAATCTTTGGTGAGAACCCTAAGTTCTAAGTATCTTATTGTGAATGTGATAGACTCGTTGATCAGCAATTAGAACAGACTTCGTGTTTCTGCGCCTCTAGGTGACCTTAAAAAGAAAGTTTTGCCTAAATGTGTATCTTTACAACCGGTAACTTTCTCCCTATTATTTTTATGGGGTCAACACAAGGGTGAATCCACTGTATATCTCCCCGATTTATTATACTTCTCCAGTTTCTTCCTAAGTGTTTGGGAATTTTCAGTGCATTTCTTGAGCTGGGTTCTGGATAACCGGTCAATGAGCTGTTACCATCGACAACTTGCCAGCCATACTCGTACGGTAAAGTATGGCTTTTGTTTTCTTTTTCTTTTCTCCTTTTCTTTTTCTTTTTCTTTTTGACGTTTTTTTTTTAAGTAGGTGGCTTCCCTGGTCTAAGATTTACCTAAAGGCAGCAAGAAGAGAATGGTCCAGTGACTAGGCTCTGGACAACCTACCTATGGGCTGTTACCCACGATAACTTGTCAACCATATCACCCTAGAAGGTTCATTGCTACCAAATTTCCGTTAAAACCGTCGATCAACAAGTCAGTGAAAAGAAAGTGTGTAGATTCTTTAGATTCAAAATTCCTTCAAATCAGAGGGTGGGTTGATAAGTCGTGTACTTATCACCCAAACTTATTTACTCAAATTACAATAGAATTAAGATGGCGATGACTCGAAAAACAAATCCACATTTTAGTGGATACATGGGCCGATTAAGTCCAGTTCAGATCCTAATGTAATATTTCCTAATATTAAAAAGTCCTAATGTTCAAATATTTCTTCCTAATTTAATTTTTTTAAAATTTTTTTATGTATATATAAGAAGAGAAATACAAGAATTTCACAAAGCTGACAAAATGATTAAAAAATGAATCCACCCCCATGCTTAGCTGATGTAATGCCTACATTGAGAAAAAGAGACATGAAAGAAAGGGTAGAGTATGAAAGATATCACATGAATATGAAGCTCGGGTCAGTTTTGTGTCATATGTACAACTGCTGAGTTTAATGCCGTCAGCTAGGCGAAGTCCAACCAAAGAAGTCACAATATGGCTATATCAACCGTGTCTGAGATGGGTTCTGGAAGAGTACGGTCAATAACAGGCTTCAGATGTTGACTGTTGACTTTAAATGTGTTGTTCATCTTTGAGTTAGAGATCTGAATGACTCCATTTGGAAAAATCTGGTCGATAATGAACGGGCTATTCCATTTAAATCTAAGTTTGCCGGGAAAGAGCTTAAGTCGAGAATCGAATAACCAGACCTTTTGATTCGGCTCAAAGCTCTTGCGGGAAATCAATTGATCATGTAAAGCTTTGGTTCGAGCCTTGTAGATCTTGGCATTCTCATATGCATCATTTGTAGGCTCTTCCAACTCAGATAGTTGGAGTTTCCTGGTCTTCCCAGCTAAATTCAGATCTAAATTGCATTGCTTGATCGCCCAAAATGCCCTATGTTCAATCCCCACGGGTCGATGACATGCCTTTCCATACACCAAACGAAATGGAGACACGCCGATGGGCGTTTTATACGTCGTACGGTAGGCCCAAAGTGTGTCCTCAAGCTTTTGTGTCCAGTCATTGCGATTAGGCCTAACCGTTTTTTGCATAATATTCTTGATCTCTCGATTGGAGATCTCGGCCTGTCCATTTGTCTGGGGATGGTAAGGTGTGGAGATTCGGTGATTAACCCCGTATTTGGCCAATAAATTACGGAATTGGGCATTAGTAAAATGAATGCTACCATCACTGATGATGGCCCTCGAAATCCCGAACCTGTTGAAGATATTTTTCTTGACAAAATCGATGACCACCTTGTGGTCATTGGTTCGGGTGGGAATCACCTCAGTCCATTTGGACACATAATTAACAACAAGAATGTACTGGTGTCCAAATGAAGGGGAAAGGGTCCCATGAAATTGATGCCCCAAACATCGAAGATTTCGATAAGAAGAATTGGGTTTAGGGGCATCATATCTCTCTTAGTTATTCTCCCGAGTGCCTGGCATCGAGAACACGACCTTGAGAAATCCTGGGCATCCTTGAATAAAGACGGCCAATAGAAGTCAGATTGCAAAATCTTTGCAGTCTTTTTTCTGGAGAAATATCCACCACGCGCAGATGCATGGCAGAACTCGAGTATACTATTGAATTTATTCTCTAGAACACATCAGCGAATAATCTGATCGGAGCCAATGCGGTACAGTTCAGGGTCCTCCCAGAAGTAGTATTTGGCCTCAGATTTAAGTCTATCCCATTGTTGCTTGATCAAATCCTGGGGGATTTGACTAACGGCCGAATAATCAACAATGTCAGCAAACTACGGGGTTTGGACACCTGAAACTGCAAGGATAGCTTCGTTCGGAAAAGTATCAGCAATCGGGACGTCCGAACGAGAAGAATCACTTAGAAGTCTCGACAAATGGTCCGCCATCACATTTTGTTCCCCGATTTTATCTTTGATTTCAAGATCAAATTCTTGAAGTAGAAGAATCCAACGGATAAGCCGGGGTTTGGCATCCTTTTTGGCCAAGAGATGTCTCAAGGCCGAGTGGTCGGTATAAATGATGACATGAGACCCTAAGAGATAAGTCCTGGGTTTTTCGAAAGCAAATACTACGACTAGTAATTCCTTTTCAGTAACAGTATAATTCTTCTGGGCTTCATTCAGAGTTTTACTAGTATAGTAGATGACAGAGGGCTTCATGTCTACTTTCTAACCCAAAATAGCCTCGACCGCGTAATCAGAAGCATCGGTCATGATCTCAAAAAGGGTTGTCCAAATCGATGGTTGTAACACTGGAGCACAAGTGATTGCCATTTTCAGGAAATCAAATGCCTTACGACATGATTCGTCGAAAATAAACGGCGTTTTGTTGGCGAGAAGGTTGCTCAGAGGACGAGCAACCTTCGAGAAATCCTTGATGAATCTTCTGTAGAATCCCACATGACGAAGAAGTGATCGAATTTGTTTAACAAATGTGGGAGGAGGAAGTTTAGCGATAGCATCAACCTTAGCTTTATCCACTTCAATTCCCCGTTCAAAGATTACATGACCTAAGTCGATGCCTTCTTTTGTCATGAAATGACTCTTTTTCAGCTAAGGACCAATCGTGTTTTGATGCATCGCTTAAGAATCATTTATAGATTAGCTAAACAAGAGTCAAACGATTCTCCAAAAATAGAGAAATCGTCCATGAAGACTTCCATAAACTCTCCCACTATGTCAGTGAATATGGCTAACATACACCTTTGAAAAGTCGCAGGTGCATTGCATAAACCGAAAGGCATTCTACGGAAAGCAAAGGTTCCGTAGGGACAGGTGAATGTAGTTTTTTCCTGATCCTCGAGATGGATAGGAACTTGGTTGTATCCCGAGTAGCCATCAAGAAAATAAAAGTACTTCTGCCCCGTTAGTCTTTCCAAGATTTGATCAATGAAAGGCAGGGGGAAATGATCCTTTTTTGTGGTCGTGTTCAGCTTCCTGTAATCGATACAAACCCTCTAAGAGGAAGCTAAACGGATTGTGACAGATTCTCCTCTTTCGTTAGTCACAACGGTAATCCCAACTTCCTTGGGAATAATTTGCACGGGACTTACCTAGGGACTATCAGAGATTGGATAAATAATTCCTGCATCGAGCCATTTAATGATTTCCTTTTTGACCACTTCTCGCATATTTGGATTTAATCTCCTCTACATATGGCGAGAAGGGCAGGATCGATCTTCCAAGAATATTCTATAATTGCAGTAAGATGGCTTGATCCCCCAAAGGTCATGAATGATCCAACCAATTGCCTACTTGTGTTCCTTCAGGACCTTGATCAATTTAATCTCTTGTTCCTTTGTTAATTTAGCACTGATAATCACTGGGAGCATCTTCTGTGGTCCTAAAAATTGATATTTCAAATTCTCAGGTAATGGTTTCAGTTCAAGCTGGGGCAGGTTGATGATTGAAGGTAAGAAAGATGCTAAAGATTCATCAAGAGGAAGAGGTTGAGAGTGAAGAAAATAAATAACCTCTTGAGAAGATGGCAGGTCTGCCAGGAGGGTTGTTGGTCCAATTCATCTTCAAAGGAGGAACTTTCAATTGAAGAAACCATCGAACAAGTTTCAATGTTCACATTATCCTCCTCAAGTTTCTCAATAAATCCTTAATCCTCAAATTTATTAATTGCCTTAAAAATATCCAATTTCATTTATTGATCCCCAAAGGTGATTTCCATGCTACCGCTTTCACAGTTAATGTTGGCCTTAGCGGTAGCCAGGAACGGACGCCCCAGAATGATGGGCGTGTTCCTCAGATTTTCCGGTACATCAATGTTAAGGACAAGAAAATCTACAGTAAAATAGAAATCTTTGACTTTAACTATAACATCTTCAATAACACATCGTGGATTTGTGACCGAACAGTTTGCTAACTGCAGCATTACTGAAGTCGGCCGAAGTTCACCTAATCTAAACTTCTCATAAAGAGAAGTCGGAATTAGGTTGATGGATTCACCCAGATCCAGAAGTGCTCTATCAAAAGTGTAATCTCCGATGGCACAAGAAATCTGCGGCGCACTTGGATCCCTCTTTTTCTGAGGGAGGTGGTGCAGGATAACAGAACTAGCCTGCTCGGAGAGTACCACCTTCCTCGGAACAGATTCTCTCGACTTACGTTTTTGTGTACATAAATCCTTTAAAAATTTCGTGTAAGCCGGTATATGCTTGATAGCATCAAGGTGCGGGATATTGATCTCAACATTCTTAAAAATATTTAGAAGCTCTTCATTGCTATCAACAGACTTCTTCTTTGATTTGATCAAAGCTTCAGGAAAAGGAACATGAGTCAGATCTTTGGAATCAGGTTCCTGAGCCTTGATTTCTTCTCCAGAATTCTCCTCTCTCCTCATGTTCTTCAGGATTCGGTAGATCAGAACAGTGTGGTTGTGGATCCTGAGTCTACTTACCAGTCCTCAAGGTAACAGAATTTGCAATGCATAAGAGTTTGGGTCTTGGGGAAGGTTAGGAAAGATTGGAGGGGCTTGATTAGCCAAGAATTATTGATGTGCAGAAGAAGAGGAAGGACCCTGCTCAACCACCTGAGCATGTGCATGTGGGTCCCTTTGATTTCCGTACCCATGGGCTTGGTTGCCCGGATTCAGAATATTTCGTGGGTTGGGTACGGGTTGGGATGGTAGAGATCTGGGTTGACGAGAGTTAGCTATGAGCCCGGTCTGCAAGTTGTCCAGCGAGTTTTTCATTTGCTACATGAGTTGGAGCATGGATCCTTACATCTCTACCATTTGCCGGTTCAAATCAGCCTGCCCTACTGGTTGACGGGCATTGCAAGCTGGCTGATTGACCTGATTTGGGGGAAACTGAGTATACACATGACCCTGATCCATTTGTCGTTGCGGAGCATAGTTACTGGGTCGGAATTGGGTCCGTTGCCCTGGGTTTTTGTAGAAGTTAAGGTGGTTTCTCCAACCTGGATTATAAGCATTAGGGTAGGGGTTGGATCTAACATTCTCCTGTACAGCACAGACATCCTCATAGGGTGAGGATGGAGAGAGAAAGAGAAGGATCAGAAAAACTGGGATCAAAGGCCCCAATTTGGAACCCGTGGGGTTCCGAATAATGCTGACTCAGGTTGAGCCGCATCGAGTTGATTCACGAATTCCCGTCCAGTTGTAAAATAGTAAATACATCCCTAGACTCAACACTTATGAATGGCAACCTGGTAGGGGGTTGGATACAACCGAGGAGAGGTGTTAGGCAGGGTTGCCCACTGGCGTTGATGCTATATGTTTTGACTGCTGACGCTTTGGCGAGATCATCAATCAGAGCCTGTCAGAGGGACTTGATTAGAGGCTTTGCATTGGAGAGTGGATTAGTGATTCCAGTGCTCCAATATGCTGATGATATCTCGTTCTTCATATAAGGTGCTGAGACTGAGGCGAGGAGAATGCGCATGATGTTGGAGTTGTTTGGGGAGGCCTCGAGGCTGCAGATTAATTTTTCCAAATCGTCTTCTGTTCCCTTCCATTTGATGGCAGATGAGTCTGGCACTTGTAGTTTGGCCCTTGGCACTCAAGAAGGAACCTTGCCTCTTTCTTGTCTGGGCCTCCCCTTAACAGACAGGAGGATCTCTATTTAGGATTGGATTCCCCTGGTTGAGAAGATTGAGAGGAGACTATGTAGAGGAGGAAGATTAGTGATCCTCAAGGTAGTGTTGTCCTCCACGGTGTTTTACTTCGCTTCTGTTTTGAAGATGCCGCAGTAGATCAGAAACAAGATTTTGGGTTTGATGAGAAACTTCTTTTAGACGAGCTATGGAGTGGGTGAGAAGGGGTCGAGATTGGTAGCTTGGGAGGAGGTGTGTAAGCCCTTGAAGGAGGGAGTGCTCGGGTTAGAGAGCTAGACAAAATGAATGACAGTCTCTTGACAGTGAATTGAGAAGCTTCTTGGGAATGGTAGGGGACTTGTAGGGGAGGTGATGTGCATACATATGATTAACCTAAAATGTCTATTAATGCATGTTCTTAGTATCACATTAGCATAATACATTATAAATAGTGCATAACATGCATAATCATGCATTTAGATTAAGTTGTATAAATTGTACAGTAATTGACTCCTTTTATGGCCAGGGACAGGGCAACTTGTTAATCGGGACCTCGAATCGAAGATCCAATTATATGGATCTGATTAGGGCAGCGATTGGAGTTCAACGACTCCAAGATCGTCCTAATCGGATATTTGTAGCATCAGATTTAGACCGAGGAACCTTAAAAGATCAAGGGCCAAGATGGTGTTAATCCACACTTCAGATGACAAATCCGACTACACGGATGGGTTCGGATCAACGATCGTAGCCTAACGACGTGAAAATCGATCCAATCCGATACCCGTGGCACCATCTCCATCACTCAGAAGATGGACAGCCAAGATGGTGCCACGTGGAGCCATCTCAGCCGCCCAACCGGCCGCACGCACCCGCCTTAGCTCATCTGGCCAACGCTTCTCCGTCGTTGGATGCGCATCCAATGGCTGCGAGGCACGTGCGCTTGAGATGAGCGCTCGACACAAATGTGCTAGTGCGTTGGTCGGGTGCCCTATCGAGAAGGGGAGGCGCGGGTTCGAGCCCCTGTACACCTCAATTTGGAGCGGGTGCGCGATCAGCCACGCGATCGAGATCCAACCGCGCCGCGCTGCCGATAGTGCCCACGTGCTATCTGACGCCCCCGGATGACGCGGGATCACACGCGCAAGGCGCACGCAGATGAGGCGCGGCGAGGAGAGATCTGACCAAGATTTGAAGGATGTGAAGCGCGCGTTTTACGTGCGGAAGGCGAGCAGGAGCGCGAACGTCGCCCACGAAGGCCACGTTCAGGCCTTTAGTGACGGATTTATCCGTTACTAAATGTCCCGAATTAATGTTTTTCAAAATGTAATGATCAAAATGCCCTCACTCTTTGCAAATATAAAAGGAGACCCTCTCCATACGAATTTCTCATCCCTTCTCTTCTCTCCCTCTCCAAAGCTCAAGAGAAGCTTGTCCCACACCCAGGATGCTCCTTAAGAGATAAAGTCAATTTTTCGCCCCCATTCCGGAAGCGGATCCCACGACGACGACGACGACGTGCTGCCTCGTTCCCGTTCTTCCTGCTTTGACCTCCTTCCCGCTCCGTTGCTCGTCTTCCAGGCGTCGTCTTGTCCGGCTCATCCTCCAAGCGATCGTCGAGGAGGATAACTTCTCTCTCCCATTCCTTTTCCTGCTTTCTAGAGTAGAATTTTCCTGCTTTCTAGTTGTAATAGTTTTCCTGCTTTCTAGTGTAATTTCTCCCTTAGTTGTATAAACATTTTGAAATATTAAGTGGATGTTTTCTCTTTCTTTCTCTCTCTTTTTCTGATTGTTTATAGTGCTTCATTTCATTGTAATTACTCCGCTTTTTAACAAAAACATAAAAAAAATATAATTGCGAATTTGGATCGACATAGCCTCCTTAAGTTCGACCCGAGATTTCTATTCCAGTATAAATTTTATTTGTTGAACCCGAGTTCTTCGCTATTCAAACTACAACAACAGGTTTTCAAAATCGAATCCGATAGCGTAGTACTTCGACGTTTCAACAAGAGGTCTTCCAAACCTATTATGGTGGCCCGGTGCATTGGGAACTCCTGTTGGCTCCCCTAAGGGGCTCCTCTTACTTCAATAGAGGCCTTTCATTGGTGGCGCCCAGTGTGTAGAGTTTCTTTGTTTCGATGGTTGGGTTAGGGAACGTATTTAGATTCTGATTGGATGACTGGACAGGTCATGGGAGGTTTTATGAGAGGTTTCCTAGGCTATTTGCAATGGCCAGGGACAAAGGAGTTGTGGTGTTGACATTTGGGAGAGCTGTTGGTGCCCTACCTTTGTAGGGAATCTGTCGGACCAGATGATCTTGGAGATACTGGTGTTGCTCCAGGAGTTGGAGGGTGTTCAGTTGGAAGAAGGCGTGGATGGCTTCTTTGTTAGAGATGCTTACAAAAGATTAGGGGCTGGAGGTATGGGGATGGATGTGGAACTCATTAGAGATTGCGCCAGATTTAGGTGGCGGCGACTTGTCCTCTGAAAGTGAAGATCTTTGCTTGGCTTCTCAAGAGAGGCTGACTCATGATGAGAGTTTGGAGGGCTAGATGGGCGCATGAGGTAGAGAAAGACTGCCTGCTTTGTGGTGGGGTGGGGGAGGATATTGACCACTTGTTTTTCCGATGTCCTTTCATCACTCAGATTTGGAGTTGGTGTGGAGCGGGGTGGTGGGTGCATTCTACCTTTCAGAAGTTTTGGAGATCTTTTAGGAATGGGGATAGGAATGTCGGTAGGAATGTTTTCATGATGAAGAAGGCTAGGCCCTTGGGGCATTTGGCTGGGGAGGAATGCAATGGTGTTTAGGGTGAGGGGGTAGAGGTCTTATGTGGAGAATTTTGTTAAGTATGTTGACTCTATGATCCGCTTTTGGAATTTCGACTTGTAATTGGGACATGCACCCCTTTTTTATTAATATTTAGTTTGGGGTGGTTATCACAAGGATAACCACCCTTCCACTTTGTCGAAAAAAAAAGAATTCTTTTAGTATCATCACTAGTAAGTATGACATCATCAATATAGACCAACATCACCATGATCCCTTTAGGTCTACTGCGCAAAGAAGGAATATATCGACTGAAGATCTACGAAAACCAAGAGACTCAACCTCAGATAACTTCTTAAACCATGCTCTAGGACTTTGCTTCAAGCTATAGATCGCTTTATGAAGGCAACATACCTTTTGACACTCTCCTTGAGACTCAAAGCCTGGTAGTTGCTGCATGTAGACCACCTCCTGTAAAGGCCACAGAGAAAATATTTTTCACATCCATGTGTTGAAGAGGTCAATCTTGTTGGATTGCCATAGAAATCAAAATCTTAACTGTGGGAAGTTGAACAATTAGTGAGAGATGTCAAAGAAATCCACTCCATATGAAGCCTGGCCTTGTATTGCGCAATTGATTAATTTGGGTTGTACTTCATGGTGAAAACCCATTTAAACCCTACCATTGCAGCATTAGATGGTGGGTCGGTAAGTTCCCATGTACCTTGTGACGTAAGGGTAGATGTTTCCTCCCTAGCTTGTCTCCATCATGGATCCAGTAAAGCTTGATGATGAGATGCAGGAATTGGCGTTGCATACTGTGCCAAAGGGAATTGCCTAAAAGAAGGCTTAAGGCATGTCATAGAGACATGCTTGGAAATAGGATGCATGGTGCAAGTAAGATGTGCCTTTCGTTAAGCTATTGGTGAGTCCTAGTCTTCTTTAGCATTGTGATCATCATCAACACTTATCTGCTCACTGTAGTTGAAGCAACTGTCGCAGGGACATCTAAAGTATCATTCACCAATACATCATCCATGCTATCTAGATATATTCTCTTCAAGAGCTGATGGTTGCGTGGGCTCAGAAGTAGGAAGGTGACTAGAATCTTTTGGGGCTCAAAATACTCAGGGTTTGGAGTGATAGTAATTGGAATCTTTTTTAAAGGAGGCATTGACATAGGCACCATATCGGGAACTATATTTTCCCACGACCCTATTATAGAAAAATACGGAATCAGCTAAACAAATGTCACACCTACACTAACATAATGTTGATGTTGGGGAGGATCATATATCGATACCCCTTCTATGACTTGGAATATTCGTAGAAAACATGCTTCCCTACTTTAGGGGCCAACCTATCTCTACCAGGACCATGAAGATGAACAAATGTCATGCATCTAAATACATGGGGTTGAATCGAGAATGGTTCTCTATTTGGATGTAATAGCTATATCAAGATCTGTTCACCAAGTACAGAGTATGGTGTGTAATTAATGAGGTAGCATCCTGTAAGAATCACATCTTGATGCTTGTGTTCGATAACACCATTTTGCTAAGAAGTATGTAGACAATTAGTTTGATATATTATCCCTTGTGACTTGTAGAAGTCATCAAAAAACATTATGCAAAACTCTAAGGTGTTGTTAGAATGAATAGTTTTTATGGTGGCCCAAAATTGTGTCCTCATCTCTAGAATGAAATTCCTAATGATTGTTCCTATATGAAATGTCTGCTTCAACATGAACACCCAAGTCAAGCGAGAGTAATCGTTGACAATCATCAAACAGTAATGGTGCTTCAATATATTAGAAACATGACTAGGACCCATGTGAAGGAGCTCGAATAGGGAGTTAGGCCTCCGAGTCTGAGTAACAGGAAATGTGCTTCGGTGTTGTTTCCCCATTTGGCATGCTTCACACTCAATCTTTCCTCCAGGAGAATATGAGGAATGACATGATAGAGCTTATGAAGGGGAAGATGACCTAAGTGCAGGTGCCATTAAAAGTAGATGTAGAAGATGTATGAATAGTGCCATGGGCAGCAAATGGGGATTGAATAACTTGTACACTCTCCCATCTTCATAGCCTCCACCAATTGTTTTCTCGATCAAAATGTTTTGGAAGACACATGAGATTACATCAAATATAACTTTGTAATTAAGTTTCGTTGTTATCCTGTTAACTAAAAGCGGGCTAACAGAGAAATTAGGACCTAATAAGGCATTTTCCAGTCTCATGTTTGGGGAAATATGAACACCTCCTTGGCTGGTAATTAGGGAGTACCTCTCATCGGCTACTTGAACTGTCTGCCTTGGCATAATAGATTTAAGAGTGGAGAATCTACGTTGATCGCCACACAAGTGATGTGACAACCCTAGGAAAACCCTTATGGGAGCAGCACCAAAGTGGCCTCAACTGTGGAGCCCAGATCTCACTCCCCAAGGAAGCCACCACTGAGCCAGAGTTAACCACTTGAGCTACACCCACCCCCGAACCCAAGGGCACAATGGGGCCCCTCACTTGGGCAACCCCTAAAGGCCCTGGGGAAAGGGGTAAGGGAATAGGGGAAGCATGAACGAGTGCTCCCCTTGCCAGGGAGCACAAAGTGAAATGCTGCTTTAGCTTTCTCATCCTTTCTCGCTAGTTGGATAGCTCGCTCGTCGGGTTATTCTCGTAGGTAAGTCCTAGACTTGGGAATGGATTCATGGCCTTCCCTGGAATCCACCAACTAATTAGGATCACAAATGGGTGTTTGAGTAGACAGAGCAACATGGATGCCTGGTGGAGAATTAAAGGTGGCTGATATCTTAAGCATCTGTTGCACATGATCATGATATCTATCTCAGAGCATCTCTCGCATCTCCTTTGCGCTTCAGTATTACATAATCTCATCTTTGATTTGTTGAATAACATTGTTCATGATGCAAATACAGTCCATAGCATTATCTCACTTTTGGTGCTTGCCACTTCTTTGGTTTTGGCTCAATCAAATGATGGTCTTCATCATGGCCCTCTGCGATTATCAGGCATAGTTGGTCCCATTTAATATCATCTTAAGACAAAGAATGGGTCTTATGAACCCTTATTTCAATGATATGCTCCGATGCCACGTCTAAACCCTCCAAAGATGCCATATGTGCTGTTGGCTAGACTTGGAGATCAAAGAGATGAAAGAAAGCTACTGTAGAACCTCAATTCCTGCAACAGAGTATGCTAGAAGTTTAGATTGAGGATATGTTCAGTCCTAACCATGCTAATGGAGGTTAAGAAGGCAGCCTAGGTCATAAGAATGGTGAGAAAAACCCATCTCACATACAAAATGAGGCTTTGAATAGTGATAGGAGGGTTGTTTTGACCGATCGCCGGAGTTCAGCGAGGGTTGGAGTAGGGTGACGCTTGACGACCGTTGGGCAGTTGGCCTAGAGTGGTGCTCCGGCCTGTAGTGGCTAGAAAAACACCCATCAGGGTTTCCACCATCGCTGGGGGCTGCCAGTTGGCCAACAGTGCCCACTATTGGCCAACAGGGGTTGGCGGCGGTGATGCAGTGATTGATGGGTGGTGGTTGGGCGATGGCTTGGCGAGGTGGTGAGTGATTGAAGTTGAAAACCTTGTTTTTCTTGCTTTTGGTGTAGGAAAACTACGGTTTTCAATTTATTTTTATTTGGAGTAGAAAAGGAGCAGTATGGGAAATTGGGAATCAATGTGGTATCATGCACTGGCTTAGGACTGCTGATTTGATACCAAGGTAGAAGAAATGGGTAGATTGATTTCATTGAGAAATCCTAATCCTCAATATATAGATTGGAAAAAGTTACAAGTGGATCCTCATAGAAAACAAAAATAAAAAAAGCAAATTGAAACATAGAAAATAATTCTAAACTCAACATTATCATATTACCATGGTGTGCTGTTTTTAGAAAATTTGCTTCATATTCTTTGCAATAGTTGTTGCCTTATCTTTAATCCAAGATACATACCCTAATTTTAATCTTCTGTTTCTGTCAGGTTCCTACTTTAGATAAGCCAGAAAATGTATATGAAGCACTTATCAATCAAGCAGCTACTAGGATGCATGATGACATACCATCCACAAGAACTTCCTTGTCTGACAAATGGAAAGGGTCGCTCAAGGCATTTGGATTTCAAAAAATGCCGCTTAAAAGCGTTTCTAGCAATACAAAACAAGAGAGGACCGTAGCTTGTGATTTTATGCAAAGGGCATCCCAAATGAACCCTATAAGTGAGCCTAAGATGCTTCTTGAGCATATGCGTGGTCACTTAAGAAAGATACTGAACAGGTATTCTTCTTTTCTGTACTGGAGACTAAAACATGTGCCTTCTTGCCGAGAATTTCCTTTTGGTTGGAATTTGTTGAGATGGGGAGACGTGTTTAATAATAAGATTCTCTAGCAATAGGTGTACTTTTTACAGGAAGCTCATATTCTGCTATAATTCTCCATTAGCAAATGAGAAATCTTAATTTTGTTCTTCTGTTGCTTAGTTTGTATAGGGTGTTCAACATTCTTTTGAACACTCTGGATCACCTGCCTTCTCATTTATGGCTTCTCAGCTGTCTATTGTGATATGTATCTTATGGTTGCACTCATTCAGGGACTAGGAGATCACCTCTCTCATCTGATGATTTCCCTTTAATAACTTTTAATCTATGTTTCCATAATCCTCTGCAGGTGATGCTTAGATAAGGTATTATTTCCTTTTGAAAGGTATAGTGAGGGGTGTTAACAAATAAATAAAAGCGGAATAATAATGGACCATAATATCGAAGCACGATAATAAAGAATACTTGGGTTTGTGTAAAAATCCCACTCATGAATAGTAGGGAGAAAACCCTGGGAGAAGGGCCCCATGGGACGAGATATTTTTGTGCTATACTCAAAGATAAACTGGGGGGTACATGGCCTTATACAGGCAACCACTCAAACTTGCCCACACACGATTTGGGACTAAAACAAGCCTCATTACAACTTTCCACTCAACACTTCCCCTCAAGCTGGAGCACGGAGTGCTCAACTTGTACAAAAGAGACTTCAATTGATGTTGTTGGGTCACCAGCTTTCCTGCATCCTTGTTCTTGCACGTAGGCAAGTGTAGGTCGGAGTTTGGAGATGAATCATTGAAGTTGGCTATGGTGCATGTACCTCCCATTTTGAAAACTTTCAAGAGGATCTCTCATGAAGGCCTAGAGACTGGATCTCTCCCACGTGAAAACTCGAAGAGAGGTCTCTCTGAAGACCTAGAGAGTGGTTTCTCCTATACGAAAACTTTTTATTCCTCTCATATAGGGACCAAAAGAAAAAATAGTTTCTCTTTGTTGAGAAAATTGAGTGGTTATTTAGTGCCACATTGAAAGTGTGTACTGTGTCTGAGTGGTGGCCTATAAATAGGTGTGTACTCCTCCCATTCATCTTTGAAAAGAAATACAGAGAAATCACGCCCATAGGGTGCTTTTCCCGTGGTTTTCTCCTTGCTCTTTGTGAGTGGGGTTTCCACATAAATCCAAATGTTTTGTGATGTTCTTTATGCTGTGATTCGTTTCCGCTTATTTAATATTTTAACTTGGTATCAGAGCAGTTCGATTCTTGGGTTTATTCTTTAAATAATTATCTTTTATCATTATTATGTTCTTGGAGTTCCAATATCTTGATCTGAAGGAGAATCAAGGAGGAGTATATGGCAAGGTGATCTACCCCTCGCTAGGGTTTCTGATCAGGGCAACCCTCCAGGCGATGCTACAAGGGTGTAGGAGCACTGGTGAAGCACCACGACAGTGCTGCTCGAGGACGGTGATGGCGCTGCCCTGTGGTCAATAGAGGGGCAGCAAGATCGCCGCATCGATCACCGTTCATGGTGCCATCTTGGTGGCACGATGGCACGATCAGAGAGTAACAGTAGCAATCGCCATCTTTGATCCCTGCTTCGATTAGAGAGAAACTACAGCGAGAGGAAGTCGTTGAGATGCTCATGCTCGAGAAAGAAAAGAAGACCGCTAGGTGCGCCCTCACATGTAGGTTGTGATCTGCGGCGTCGCTTGCAAAGAGGCGACGCTCAGAGACATGGGCAATTGGAGAATAAGAAGCGACCAACGAGGATGAAGGGGAAGCGTCGCATTGTGATCAGGTGGAGCGATCCCCGGAGAGGATCACAATGTCGATCTTGCATGCACAAGGCGAAGATCCAGATCTGGCAATGCGAGATAGGCGATGAAGGTGGCAGCGATTTGGGCAAGGATTGCGACGAGAATCTCGGAGAACTTGCGCGATCGCATGAAGCGGAGATCTAATCTGAGGTGACAAAGAGAGGTGACGAAGCTTCACAAATCTCAGTTGTAGTCTCGGGTTCGGAGGAAGAGAACGCTCGCATGTGAAGCCCACGCATTGCGGTTGGAGCACTATGACACGGTGGTTCGAGTGGTGGCGAAGTAGGTGTCTACGTGGCGGCCTCCGAGGACATGGCCGAGGACGATAGAGGTGACGGTGATGCACCTACAGTCAGCGTAGCACCTCCACGATGCTCCACAGGTGGCGGCAACGCTCCCTCTGCCTTGTGAAGCGACGCAACAACTCCACTGATGCTCCACAGGAGGCGGCACTCGCGAGTATCAGTGCGCGAGATGAAGAAGCGGCACTGGCGGCGACGACATGGAGGCATAGCTGTGCTTGGGTTGTTCCGAACCCTACGGAGAGAGAGCGGTGGACTTGGGTGACTCGATTGTGTTGTTGGGTTCGGTTCTGGTTGAACCGTATTTAAAAAAAAAGAGATGGGAATGAAAGTAGGGAAATAAGGAAAATGAAGAGAAAAAAAAAGAAAAAAAAGAAGGAAAAAGGGAAAAGAAAAGAAAAGGAAAAAAAAAGGGAAAATAAAAAAATGAGTAAAGGAAATTTTCAAAAAAAAAAAGATGGTGAATTTTATGTTTGAGAAAAGAGATGGAGAAGTCTTCTCTAGCTTTTCAGATTTTATTGTCTTCTCGTTATTATCTTCTCTCATACGAGTATGGGAGAAAGGGGGAGTGTAGGAGGTTGTTGTCGTCACCCCCGTTTGATAGCCCCTTTGTTGCAGTCCCAAGGCATGATAGCATCCTCCAGCAGTTGAGGTGACATCGGATACCACTACAGACTTGTTTGGTAGCTGATCTTCACATGAGAAACCAAACTCTGGGAGGTCCAGAGTTTCGAGATCTCCAAAGAGAGGGAGATCCATTTTTGAGGTCCTCAGAGGAAGGGCCCAGTCAGTTTCTATGTGGGAGATGCAGCTTCGAGGTCTTCAGAGGAAGACCTTTTTCAGGGATACTGAATGGGGAGCCATCAGCACCAGATCTTCAGAGACAACCGCAGATCTTTTAGTAGCTCCAGCCTTTGTTCCCGCCTGTGTAGAGTGGGTTTCTTTGTGTTACAAGTTGAGCATTCCATGCTCTAGCTTGAGGGAGAGTGTTGAGAAAATTGAGTGGCTATTTAGTGTCACATTGGCAAGTGTGGACTTTGTGTCTGTGTAGTGGCTTATAAATAGGCATGTACTCCTCCCATTTATCTTTGAAAGAAATACAGAGAAATCACGCCCATAGGACGCTTCTCCCGTGGTTTTCTCCCCGCTCCTCGTGAGTGGGGTTTCCACGTAAATTCAAATGTTTTGTGATGTTTTTTATGCTTTGATTCGTTTCTGCTTATTTAATATTTTAACTCTTATATGGAGACCTCAAAGAAAAGAGTGTCGTATGAGGTACATAAAGAGGCTTGCACACTTTTCTCCCATACTCTTATGGGAGAAGAAACAAGACAAGGAAGAAATCAATATAGAGAAGTGCTTCTCCTCTCTTCTCATTATCATTTTTTTTTTTTTTGATAGTTTTTTCTTCTTTTTTCTTTCTTTTATTTTCCTTTTTTTCCTTTTTTGATATTTTCTTTCTTCTTGTTTTTCTTGCTTCTCTCCTCTTGCAATGCTCTGATATCATGTGTGAGCCTCTTTATATACCTCATATGAGACTTTTCTTCGCTGGGTCTCCTACAACAGCATCTTCTTCGCTGTACTTCCTTCTTCAGTGCCTCCTTTGCTGCCATCTCGACTGCAGCCAATCTCGCACGAGATCACATGAGATCTACGTCGCCTTCGAGCTCGCCGCCACCTTGATCTACATTGGTACATCTTCATCACTGCTGCCATTGTCGCCAGATCCAGGGAGATGCAAGTGGTCATCATCGCCATGCTTGTCGCGCCAACGAGTGCCACCATCGCCTCCTCTCTCTTTCTTCCTTTTTTTTTTATGCTGTTGCTGCCTTCTACTCCCTGCTGTGATTGGCATCACCATCACCTCTACGATGTTGCTGTTGGTAGCCATCCCGCTTCATTGAAAATAACCTCAACACTCAGTTACATCGAGTTTCCTAGGACAGGCATTATCCCCACTCCAACATTAAAGACGTTGCAACATTAACAGAGCTGCGACCACATTTGAAAGACAGCAAAAAGTCATCAAACAAGCTAAAGCTGATCTGTGCTATTCCAACTTTCAAGTTTCTACAGTACCCTCTCAACTAGTGGATTTGTCTGAAGTCCAATAGAAAGTCATTATCACAGTCCTCCAAGTGATGCCTCAATGGACCGCAGGCGTTCTTGACAGAGAATTCCCCACATTCATATTCCCACCATCAGACATCTCTTGCTGAAGAGATGATCTTGCAATAGCCTTGTGAAACTGCATTAACTCTTCAACACAGGCCTTTGATTATCTTCCTCAAAAGATTGGTGTCTACGCACCGATGTACACCTCCATTAGTCCAGGCCAGCAATCACCTAACTTGGCTTCCTATTCTTGAGAGCTTAGGAAAAGCAGTTGACAGTGGTCCCAGACAACTCCATGCACCTCTCTCGAATAAAACCTAGAGCCATTACCAACTTTGGCAGTAAAGCCATCCTCCAACCAGGAAGTATCTTCATTAAACCCTTCCAAAAAGTCAACTCCTTGGCTGTCACCATACACCATTTTTCCCAATTAAAACAACCCCATATTAGTCTAGTAGCAACTTTGTGCCCATTTTCCAATCACCTCCCATAATCTAGGAGGTCCACTCATTGTTGCATACTTGGCGGATGCCTAATCTTCCATGGAAGGCCTTCATACTTCCTACTCTACCAGAAAGCCTACCCTGCCTTGTCTCTTCGTGCCCCTCCAAAAGAACCTCCAATAGACTCCTTCAATCCTTGCAATGACCTAAACCGATAGCCAAAATACAGACATGTAGGACACCTGAATAGCAACCAGAATGAATTTCAACCTAAGTCTTCCCCTTTAGAAAGCAATCTTGCATGCCAGCCATCCAGCTTTTTCTCAATCATCTTTAAAAGTAGGTTAAAATCTTTGAACCAAGGAGTAGTTGCATTAAAAGGCGTTCCCAATTAAGGTGCAAAGAACTCCTCAAGGTAGTAAGCATGGAGGCCACAACAACCCCTTCCCTATCTGAAACAACACACATGAGAATTTGTGATGGTTAATAGATATGCCAAATACCTTTCCAAATACATAGAGATGCTGTAACACCTAGCCTCTCCAGTCAGACCTGTAATAAAGAAATTTACTATCTGCATACTGCTGTAAAGGCACAACCAATTCAGAATCCTGAGGAGGCCTGAAAAGAGTGAGCAAGCCTGTTGACCAAGTTGCATGTGAACTGATCGGCTATGCATTAACAACCAAGATGAAAAGAAACAATGGCCAAGGTAGCTGTATCGGACTCCTCTCTTAGGTTACACCCATTCAATAAAATTATCGTTAAGCAAGACTGAGGAGGTGGCTGTTTATATCTCTTCATCTACTGAATCCAAGCTTTGAGAAAGTCTCTCTAGACCATTGAAACCATGGGAACCCCCAATCTATGGAGTCGTAATCTCTGAAAAAGCTTAGAAGAAATGCCTTAACTTTCCTGTTTTCTATTGCATGTGTTTCTTTTTGTAAATTCTTTAAAGCAGTTCTAATGTAGCATTTTATGGTGACTAGCAACCCCATTGATTCTTCTTTGAGCGATGATGAAGCATCATATGTAATGGAAGCCTTAACCTTTCATCCAAGAAGTAAAGAAAAGATTGGGTGCGGAGTTAAAAAAATTAAGGTATGGTTTATTACCATTTTTCCTCTCTGAAATTTCCCCATGGAAATCAGCTGTTTATGAATGATTTACACTATGTTTGGGTAGAAATCTTTTCTTTTGTCTTCATTTCTCTTTTGAAAAGTGTTGGTTTAATTTTTCATCCTTTTCTTCTCTTTGCACCTGCTTTCTATGTTGCTTAGGAGTCAAATAGTTTGATGGTCAAAGATTGAAGCTAATGAGTTCATTTTTAATATTGTGCTTCATAGAGACATAAGAATGTTGTACTTGGTCTCTTTGTGGTTGAAGCAAGTGTCTTGTAACCGCGAAAACATAGGGACTTTTAAACCAGATTGACAATCTTCTTTCTAAATTACCACAAACAAGATAGAAGTGAAAGTACACTATATGGGGGTGTGGATGGTGTGATTGCGGTAAAATAAAGCAAATAAAATAATTACAAGCACAACCACACAAAGACACAAGAATTTTTATGTGGAACTCCTAACTGGGTAAAAACCACCATCTAAGTCTGCCTGACTTATTTTTTCAATTGCTACATACTAAACACTATTTACACCACGTTGAACGAGGTTGGTGTACCTCAAGTACAATCCTACCTCTAATTTTGAATCAAAGGTTTTACCCTTCCACTAGGAAGAGAAGGAGATCTGATAGGCTAGATGCCTTATTATAAAAACTACTAATCAAAAGAAAAATACAAGCACAACCTTAAGAGCTCCCGATAAGATAGAGAATTAAGTCAAGTTATTATAGGTAGCAGGTACTTCTTGAAACTTGAAGATGAAATGGAGTGATGGACAAGGGATGAGCTCTTAAGAGGAAGCTAGAGCAATAGAGAGCTTGAGAAAGAAAGCTTGGAGAAAATTTGAGTACAAACGGTGTTCGTCAATGGTGTGTATTTGGTGAAGGGGTGCTCATTTATATTTATAAAGGCCAAAGGAAGGTTCAAGTAGGCTTAGGAGAGGTTTATGGCATTACCCTTCTTCCAAGTGGTAAATTTTCCAACCATCTCGGTAGGCTTTGATTCAAGAAGTATGTGCTCCTTATCGTAACTTTCAACCACATTGAGGATCGATTACACCCATAAAGCATAGTTTGACTTGTCAAGCTTGGCAATCGAGCCAAAGAAAGTGTTCTTGACATCCCCTTGACGTCCCTTTCCATGAGTGGAGGAATTGACAACCTCGAACGCCATACTTCTTTATTGGAGACCCACACACACTTCAATTGGACAATAGATTACTTACAATCTATCCAAGACCTCAAACCGTGCTTACAAGATTGGCAGTGGTTGTAGTAATAACCCCAACGACGTGGCAGTCCTCCTCCGAAGCTTTGGCAACATGTTAGTCCTCGGGTCGACCTCGGTGCTGCGAGGATTACCCCAAGGGATTTGAGGGAACGCTTAAAGGCCTTTTACAACGGGAAGGGGGGGTTGAAAACCTTGATCTGGTTCTTTGTGCCAGCAGCGGTGTTGGATCTTGAATCAGCCATCGGCGGTGATTAGGTGTCGGTCTGTCACCAGAGGGGGTGCGTCCGGTTGGTGGTGAGCCAGCGATGCTCTCCTAAGGAGTTGGCGACGATCGGAGATTTAAGTGGTGGTCTGGTGAAGAATAGTGCTTGTTTACAGAGGAGTCTGCACTCGAAGATCATTTCTAGGGCACGGATTCCAATTAAACATGTTTGGTGGAGAAAGAAGAGGGATGGGAATCAAGTGGGTATCTGACGTCGGTCTAGGATCGCTGCTCTGAATCGTGTAGAGAAAATAGTGTTTGTTCTCTATTGCATCAAACCCTAGGACCCTATTTATAGAAAGGAGTCGAAAGGGAAGATTACAGAAGTGCCCTTACTAGGGAGAAAAGAAAGAAAAAACAACAATAAGAAAACTAATGCATAAAAACAGACAGGCAAAATACAAATAGGGACCTAAACAGAGCATAGATAGCAGGCAGTGTTTTTGCCATTGCTGCATTGTGAATGATAAACCTTGGTGAGGAATTGCTCCCTGCATGGTAACTGAGAAAAAAAACTTGATTTGTAGAGGTTAAAGAGATTGGCCAACCTGTAGTCTTGCAATAAGTCACCTCGACGATGTGGTTGGCTTCCACACAATTTTTTATACACTTTACACTGAAAGGTCACCATTAGACCATGCGTAATGATCGACACAGTGGAAGTTTTGGAAATAGTTCTTACTAATTGAAAATATAAATCTACCCCTCTTAATATAAAGAGGGGATAATAATAGTAATCTTAATCCTAACTAATTTAGAAACAAACTAAAATTAAATCAAATCCTAATGATAACATAGCAAAGTAAGAAATCCTAACTTAATTTCAAGATTTTTTTTTAAAATTATTCCTATTCGTATTTTTAATTTATCTGTAGCGGTCTCCTCCAAATTGGAGCCGGCAATGCCCAACTTGTAGGAGGTAGAACAAAACTAGGACTCTCCCCTAGTGTAGACATTTGAAAGAGTAGCCAGCAGAGTGGACTGTAGCACAAGTAGCAGTTGCAGTAGACGGGTAAAAGTAGCAACAATACTAGATGAAAGAATGCTATAGGAGAGTAGTAGTCATAGATGATAATAGTAAGGTTGTAGCAGTAGTAGTAGCCAAAAATGATAGTAGTGGGGCTGTAGCAATAGCAACTGCCATAGACAAGGTAACGGTCCCAAGCAGTTAATTGTAGTGATAGGAGGGCAATTATCTAAGTTTCCACCATTCATCAACATTATTGGAGAAGCCATACATCGGATTAGAGGTCCCAACATCTTGGTATGGGAAAGTAGTAGGGGTAGGGCTTGGGGTAGAGGTTGAGGTTGTGGCCATAGTAGCAGTAGAGGAGGTGATGCATGTAGGGTTGTGTGCGAAGACGAGTGCAGCACGGTACACAGGTAGCTCAAGTGCTTTGGTCTCTTGTGTGTGCAACAGTAGTAGGACCTTCACGTGCGAAGATACACATGAGGCAACAGAAACTTGTGCGTGGGCACTGCAGGTAGTATGAGCATGCAGAGGGGTGTGCACGATGGCATGTGCAACAAGGAGAGAGGGTACGTGCAATGAGGAGGAAACCTCCTGGGTCGATGATAGGGAGAGGAGGGTCCTATGGATATACCACTTGGAAGTTTTTGGAAATAAATTTTACTAATTGAAAATAGAAATCAACATCACTTTATATAGAGATAGGAGATAACGATAGTAATTCTAATTTTAACTAATTTTAAAATGAATTAACATCAAATCAAATCCTAACAGAAAAAGAAATCTAAACTTAACTTTCAAACAAATTTAGTTTAATTATATTTCTAGTTTATCTCTGACAGACATATCTCAAATAGGTTAATCATTTTTATGAACTCCTGCTGCCGTGCATCCGACAGTGGAGCAATAGACACTGGTGCCTTTCAAAAAAAAGAAAAAAATCACCAGTGCTCACGTGACGAATAGTCTCCCGTCATTCCATCTTTATCCGCTGCCAAAGCAAATATGCAAGGAAAATTTGTGCAACCCTGCCACAACCTTCCAAAAAGACAGCGACTCTCTTGGGATAAAGCATCTCCTATCCCAATCAATAAAGAAGGTGGCCACAGCAAGAGTGAATCACCACTTTCCAAAGTACCATTCTCTCGCATCAACCAAACCACCCACATCAACGCTAAAGCCTCGTTTTTCAAAGTTTCTAGAACACCCGAGCCACCTTGAAGCGGTTTACAAATTTTCCCCAAGCCCCTGTTGAATTTCCAAAATTATTCCAGTTGGGTCTTTCCCATGATTCATTTCGCCAATTTTGATTATCATGCAGTGAGTACTCTACAACCATCGGGAATCCTTAATTCCTTGGCCTTTTGGTTGTATTGATATGGACAGATACAAGGGACCATCATGTATGGATATGGAATCAAATTTAATAATCAAATCCACCGAACAAAAGATAACCATGTTTTTTCCATTACTGGTTTTGTTCTCAGTTAATTATTTTTCAAAGCTGAATCTCAAGTTTGGTTATCAGCTTGCCAATTGCAAAAACCGAAAATGAATAAAACTAGATATATTTTCTTTCACCCATATGTGTGTAGGTATTCATGTAGTTATGTGTGAATATGCGGGTAATTGGACATATTGCAGTGTAAACTTAATGATTAATCAACAAAGGTTTGTGGTAGTGCAGGGTATAGAATATCTTGAACGTTTGTTCACTGTATTCCTGCATGTGGAAAATCCCTAATCGTTGCTTAAATCAATTATAACTAAAACTGAACTGCCTCAAACTAGTTAAAGCTGAACGAGAAAACCAGCGCTTGGTTTTGGCTCTTAGTTCTGAAACAACTAAATATCTGCTTTGACCTCTTCATTTTGAGACATTATTTTGGGTCAACCCCAAAGAAGGAATCCATAAAAACTTGCGATCCAGCACCATAATAAAATACCACCCTCATGATTAGATCATATATCCGAGAGAAGAAAGATGCTTCCGCAGTGGACCCTGCAAGGGGATAAGTTCTTCTAAATATGATACAACAAAAGACCAAGGAAAGGAAGAAGAATGCAGCACAATGCTAGCGCTTCACTAAATGCAGCTGGTTCTTTCTTGTTGCAAGTTAATCCAATGAAATGACCCAGAAACAACGCAGTTGGTCCATATGCCTACCATTAGATGAAGATTTAAAAAAAAATGGTTACTTTCTTTTAAAGTTGGGCACCATGTATAATTGGATCCAGATGTTCTTCCAAAACCAAAAAGAAATGGATTCAGATGTTAGGGCTAGTTGATTTTGGGGGTTAGATTTTGCATTAACTATTATTAAAAGGTGTTGACATGTGCATTTGTTTACTATGCATTGGGTTAAACTGTGGGATATTTTGTTGCTTTGTTTGCTATGTAGGAGGTTAACCTTCCTTTTGTCCTCATCGTAGGAGGGTTAACACCCTTCATGCCATGGGTTAGCAAAACAAGGGATAACCCTTCTCAATGGGGATGGGCTATTCCTCAAAGTAAACTAGGCTTTAAGTTCCAAGCCCTTGTCCTGAAACAAGCATTTCCTCAAAGTACATTTTTGTATTCTTTATCTAGATAACCTGAAATATCTTCTTGCAAGCTTCCTGTTGCACTCTCCATCCTAATATTCTTTTCTTATGTCAGATTGGGTGCCATCCTTTACATCAGGAAAGTCGATGCTTTATGTTGGTTAGAGAGGATGGCACAACAGAGGATTTTTCCTATATCAAGTGCGTGATCGGTGCTGCTAAACGAAACTCAACCTGAACCCATGGTTGAGAAAAGGGTGGGTTCCTGGATAATAACGCTAAACTACATTATGCTCATTGCTTGCAGATATTTTCTTGTTCTGTACATATCAAAGACGTGCAATGTGGACGGTAGCTACAACCTCATCGAGTTATCATGTGAACGTTTTGCATAGGGATCTAATATTTTTGCCCTCAGGTCTTATTGGAACGAATGTAAGGGCCGAGGCTGTAGTATTTGTAGAAATAGGTCTATTGTTTCAAGGTTTTATGGCGGGGGACGCTATTGTACTGTTATTGGGTCATGTCATTTTTGTCGAGGAAATTACGATTTTCTTCACGGTAAAAGTAGTAAAAGAAACGAGTTTGGCCGTAATGTATTTGGGTATGCATATACATTCCCTGTAGCTCATGGTTTCAAACTTTTATTTCTCGCCTGCATGTATGGACTTTGATGTAGGAATCCTTGTAACGTTTGATATTATAGATATGCTCCTGTGTTTATCATATTTTTACAAATGCCCTTGTAAAGTTTCTCGCCCCTCCATCAATGGAAGCTCACAAATTTGCCATATATCGACCGTGACATGGTTAGGGTTAATTGAGGATAATAAAAATTAATATCAAAAGAGAACTATGATATCCATATCGTGACGTAGCTTGAGTTTGAAGTCATGGTAGATCTATGATTGAGGTAGTAGAGGAAAAAATTACCACTAGATTGGATATCAGGAAAAGAGGAAGGGGAAAGGTATTAACCTTGTCCAATCAAAACTTTCAAAATCTCTCTGTAGTTTGATTTGAAGGATATTTGTGTAAATGGCATACGTGCAACTATAAAAAACCCGAAGGCGTTGCGTAACGTTGACATTTCTCGAGGTGCATGCGTGTCAATACACGTTGTACGTACAATTCCGTGGTTGGCGAGCTTTCGTTCTTCCTTTCGTCGTTTCGCTGCAACAAGCTTTGACAATTACAATTTTTGATAGAATTTGGTATTGATTCAGAGTTGAAACTTTCTACTTAAGCTAGAGTGGATAAATAATGGCGGGAGAGCAAATCATAACATGCAAAAGGTAGAGAGTGTTTCCTTTTGGTGTGGATGTCATTTTGAGATGCATCATGTCTACAAGGCTTTCATCTAAAAGATGCTAAAGAGATTTGTAAGATCTCAATATCCCTGCAATGTTTCCAAAAAAATATTTTTGTGTGATTATTTTGTTGGATGCAAGGACGGTATGTAAACAATCTAACAAAATAAATATTTAATACAAATTATATCTATTAACGGGTTCTACTTTTAGAATTGAAGAACAAATCAGACAAGATAGTAGATTAATTATTTCGAATGATATTGAATAGCGAAAACAAGTTGAATGTGTAGTTATTATCTCATTGCCATGATGATAGTTCTTAGTCAACAACCAGTAGCTTGTAAAAGATATTTTTTGCGATGCTGAGAGGGTACTTCATTGCCCACTCTATTTTCCCATTCCATGTTTGTTGCAAAGGGAGAAAAACTTGTGGGCGGCACGAAACATTAGTGGGCTTCCTTTTTCATGAGGGGGGTAGGTTTTTGATAAGGGTGGGATGATGCAACGTTTTCATTAATGAGTAAAGACAGGCATTAATTATTTGTTTTATAGTAGTCAGATATCTGCATCTCCTTTCGAAAGAAAACAACCTTGATGTCCATCCTCCACTTTTATGGATCATTTTGTGTCCTTCCGTGCAATGATTTGGTTCCAAAATCTAGTAGCAAATTGGATTGATTTCCTATAATTCTCCAAGATCTGATAATAGTAAAACACATACATGCACAACGAGTATAATTGCACTTGAAGCAAACTGAAAGGAAGATAGATTTAATGTTGAAATAAAACCTAAGTATTATAGGTCTAATAAGACTTAATGTTGAATAAAATCTAAGTATTATAGGTTTGATAAGATTTAATGTTGAACTAAAATCTAAGTATTATAAGTCTAATAAGCAATGTTCATAGCCAACCTTGAATAATAAAGAGCTAGCACAAGTCCTAAAGAAAATAATATTGAAGTAAAAAATGGAAAGGAAGAAACTAAACTAAGAGTAAGTGAGGTGATTCTCATGGTGCAACTATGGTGTAGAACTTGGATCAGCATCGTCTTCTCTTGTAGTTGTAAATACCCAGTTGCTACTCATCAAAATTTGAGTATAAAGTTTAAATAGAGAACATAAGCAAATGGTAAGGAGTGTAGTTAAATGGTACACACTATAAATACTAAAGAAATGTAAAGAAGTAAGAATTAGGTACTTGTGTTTGTATGATTCCCTTCAATTAACTGATTACTTCTGTTTATCCAGTTATGCATGTCATGTTATTCTTTTGATCATTATTAACCTAAATTAGTTCCTCTGGAGGCGCGAGGATATATCATTGTGATATCTCGTGTAGCAACATTAGTATGAAACACCCATTTGGCTAAGAGAATACCTTGCACCAATTCTATTACCCAGTTAATGACCTTAGGGTCTTAGCTTAGGTGAAATAGTGACTACACACTTATGTGATTTGCATGCAAGAGTCTAACATGCACTTGCACACAGGCGATCCTTTCTATTATAGGGTACAATGGTATCAAAACATCTCAATCAAATAATGTGTATCCATTAAACCTGACCACCCCAATTAACTAAATAGCCTCCTAAAAAAGTCATAGGGAGGCTAGCTCACTCTTTGAAGTAGTCTTGACTCACCAAATATGGTTGTTGAATGGTCTTTCGTCGAGTTTAAAATATGTGTTATAGTATAGCAACGAAAATGAATCAACACTTAAATTTATATGTTTGAAATTTGAGTTCGAGGGTTGTCTCAGGGAGCAAAATAATCTCAATGTATCACTAATCAATGAATATAATGAAGCGTAGGAAGCTTTGATATAAAAAGAAATATTTGCTCAATTTATTGCAATATCAAACTCCAAAAAGAAATCTAAGTGTTTGAGTAATAAAATATGGTTTAAATAAACTCAACTCAACACTTAATACTTTGATTAGATGCCTTAAAGTACAAACTTAGACGTCTGATCTAAAGCGTGCATGAGCAAAAACCCCCCCTCCCCTCTCATCCAAACCCCTTTCTTTACTCTCGTCCTCAGACCAAACTCGGTTAAGTCCTAGACCGAATCCAATGAACCAACCCAAGCTCTCGCCCAGGCGTGCTCTTGCATGTGTGTGGGCACGTGCGTGCATGCATAAGTATGGGTAGGATAGTGGACCCGACCCCCAGTGATCTTGGGTAGCTGGGTAATGCGCTCAATTCCTTATGAAGGGATTTCAGAAACAAAATCCTACGATGTGGGACAAATGTCCACTTCCTCCTTCGTCCTTGCTACATGAGATGGCTGGTTTGATTGATACTGCAACTACTGTTGGTCTTCCAAATTGGGGGCTTGGGAAGGCTCCTGATGTTGAACCGCTGCTATTAGAGGTGGTAGTGTTGAGTGCAAAAGTCCTCGTTTAAAGTATAGCATCATAGTATAGTAACGAAAATTTCAACAGCATTTAAATTTATAAACTTGAGAAATAAAAGTGTGTTATAGGTCATTCGCAGGGAGCAAATATGGAATTCACGCATTAATCGTAATATAAAATAGATAAGTGATGGGAACACCATCATCAACCATAAATAGCTCAATTTAGTCATTATCAAGGAATAAATGCTCCTACATAACTGCCAGAGAGTCCTAATTCATTGCATAATCATTCTGAGAGAAAGACAAGAAAATAGGGTTAAAAGTGTAATTTTATCGTCATATCTTAAATGTAGAATAACTGTGGGTTTTCTCAGAGATTAATTAAGGGTCAAATGACCTTAAAAGTCTAACAAGTGGGTTAGAACAGACAGAAAAAGATTTTCATGTGTTTTGAGAATCAAATGACTTATGAAACCTTAAAAACAGACCTGCTTAACTTACTGAGGTTATGGTCAATATAAAATTCACCTAAATATTATAAAATTCATAAAAAAATATTCTCTAGGGTTTGATATGCTTGATTTGACCATCAGAATCCGTCTTGACCCAAAATAGAGTCCTAGTCAGACATTTACCCTAATTTAGGTTTTTGCATAAATAACCCAATCAAACTAGGTCAAAACATAAATCTAACTTCACCATTGTATTCCTTGAGTCAAAATTAGGTTTGTACCAAAATTTGGACTCAATTTGAGATCATCTTGACCAAGTTTGCATTTTGGTCCAGTCAAACTCTTTTTATCTCATGCAGATCCTTAGCTTTTTGAATTCCTTGCAAATGGCCCCCTAAATTTACCACCATCTTCACAGAAAGGTCCTTTCCGCCATGAATCCTATTCCTACATACTCCAACGACCTAAATTTCGCAAGATCTCCTAGATTCCTTGATGAATCCCTCTCAGATTTGAAAGGGAAGTTCGTTAAGGAATTCCCTTCCTTTTGAGCCAATTCCCATGCCCTAAACCTTTCCAATCTCTCATGCGAATGCATGATAGATTTGGGTATCTTAGAATCTCCTACTCCGGCGAACATGCTTAGCTTGGAAGCTTGGCTTCCAAACTTAAATCGACCTCCTAAGCCCTATATAAGCACACCCAGGGCTCGGCCGAACTCTCAGACTTGATTCTGGTCGTGAAATCCCCATATTCTTGCTTCCTCTTTCTGTCGCGAAGCTCTACAAGCTCCGGCGACTCCTCCTGACCTCCTTTGTCATCCGTCCACAATACCAGTGGCCGAATTTCCTTCCTCTCTCTCGTTCGCTCTTGGTTGTACCAACAGGAGCCCTTCTATCTTCGTCATTGTCGTCGTCCCCATCATTGGTGTACCTTCTTCCCTAGCGTCGGCCTACCAACGCTGGTGCTGTTCTTCCCCCTTCGTCCATTAGTTTAGGGTTAACTTAGTATCTTTTAGCTCTTGAGTGTAGTTTCGTACCCAAAAACTCCAAAATTAGCCCTCAACACCGCTGCTCACTTCCATCTTCCCCATCTCTGACCACTCCTCCGACGAGTCCATCTCACCTCCATAAACCACCAATCAACTTGACAACTATTGAAGCTACGAGTTACTACGCTATCGAATTTGGTTTTGAAAACCTGTCGTTGTAGTTTGAAAGTGAAGAACTCGTGTTTAACAAATAAAATTTATACCAGAATAGAAATCTTGGGTCGAACTCAGGGAGGCGGATGTTTGATTAAAAATACACGTTTGTTTTATTTGTCACAAAGTAGAATAGCTGGTTAGAAACTATCTATCTATTTAACAAATAATAAATAAAAGAGAGAGATGGAGAATATTACAAATAAAAACAAAAGGGATGTAGAATAAACATGGATTTCATTATAAAAATTTCTTCATTGCACTACTCATTACAACTAGAAAGTGGGAAATGATTACATTAGAAAGCAGTAAATCTATTCTAGAAAGTAGTAAAAAGAATGGAGAGAGAGATATCCTCCTTAACGATTGCTTGGAGGACAAGCTGGACAGGACGACGTTTAGAAGACAGGGAACGGAGCAGGAAGACAAAGGAGAAGCAGGAAGAACGAGAACGAAGCAGCACGTCATCGTCGTCGCGGGATCCACTTCTCGAATGCAGAGAGAGGACAACTGCTGGATGCTCCACGAAGGGGGAAGAAGGTAGAAAAATTAAGATTTTTACTTTAGAGGAGCATTCCGAGTTTGGGACAAGCTCTTAGAGCTTTGGAGGGGGTGAGAGAAGAGAAGATGGGATGAGAATTTCGTATGGAGGGGGTCTCCTTTTATAGTTGCAAGGAGTGAGGGCAATTTGGTCATTACATGTTGATAATCATTAATTCAGGACCTTTAGTGACAGATTTAGTGACAGATAAATCCGTCACTAAAGGCTTGAACATGGCCGTAGTGGGCGATGCTCACGCGCCCGCTCGCCTCCCCGCGCCTCAACGTGCATCCACGATCTCCTAATCTTGGTCGTTCGATCGTGAGATCGAACGGTTGAGAGCGCATCCTCTCTCGCCTCAACCATGTGCCTCATCACGTGCGATGCCGCGTCGCCTTGTCGCATCAGATGGCGCGTCCAGCCAATTGGGCGCGCACGGCCGCCTGATCTCCATCGTGCGGTCGATAGCGCCCGCTCATCCGCGCCAATTGAAGTGCCCTGCGGTCTCGAACCTGCGTCTTGAGGCCTGCGTGTGCTTTATCCACTGCGCTGCGCGCGTGGATTGGCGAGGAGAGCGTTCGTGTGCTGCGAGCTTTGGACCGTTGGATCGAGATCCAACGGCGGAGAGGCGTTGGCGCTAAGGGATTCAACGGTTGTGTGCGGCCGGTTGGGCGGCTGAGATGGCGCCACGTGGTGCCATCTTGGCCGTCCATCTTCTGGGTGATGTAGATGGTGCCACGGGTATCGGATTGAGTCGATTTTCGCATCGTTAGGCTGCGATCATCGATCCAAATCCATCTGTGTGGTCGATCTAAAGTGCGGATTAACACCATCTTGCCCCTTGATCTTCTAGTGTTCCTCAGTCTCTATCTGATGCTACGGATATTCGATTATGGTGATTTTAGACTCGTTGAACTCCAATCATCACCCTGATCAGATCCGTACGGTTGGATCTTCGATCCGAGGCTCTGATAAAAAGTCGTCCTGTCCCTGACCATAAAAGGAGATAATTAACCTCCATTTTATTTAGACTAATCTAAATACAAGATGATGCATGTATGCAATATTTATAGTATGTAATGCAATTCTATACTTAAGAACATGCATAAATAGACATTTTATGTAATATAAACATGTTTACATAACCAACCACCTCACAACCTTCGCCGCATCACGCCCTACCAAACCCCTCTCCCCATTTGCCTTCCCGTCCACCCAAACCCTCTTCCGAACACTATGCCCTCCGCACCAACAGTTGGAGGTCGTCAGACCTCCTCACTTCGCCAATCACCTCCGCACCACCACGATTACGTTTGTCGTTGTCCAGCGATGCTTCCTGAGTGCTTTAACACGGTCGAGAGGCTTTATTCTTGGATTTTAGGTTACAGGTCTTGCTCGCCTTAAAGGCAAGCTTCGAGCAAGCTTGAAGCTTGCTTCTCGCTCGATAGCACCAAGCATCATGCCCAGGAAACCCGTAACCACTCCAGGTTCCCTCTTCGACCGTCAATTGGACCCTTTGACCAGCAGAGAATGTGAATTCGACGAAGAAGCATCGCTGCTGCATTGCGCGAAGGAAGGGTGGGACTTTAGTCCCACCTTGGAAATTGACGACTAAGCGATGCCGCATATATTGATTTTATGCTTCAGGCTTATCGCCTCAGCAAGCACAGGGGGTGAGGTCCCCGCACGCGCCCCTCACGTCCCTCGCCCGCGACACCTTACATGCTGGTCTGGCCAATCCGATAACCTGCCTAACCTAAGCACTCCTCGCTCACCACCCACGCTGGTGAGCTTGGTCCCAGGTGCACGTGTATTTGATAACTCGACTATCCTGACTGTGGCCCCGGGAGGGCAGATTCCAGAGAGAAAAGGAGAGAGAGTGGGGGTAGGGGAGGGTTTTGCCCTGTGCGACACTCAGCCAATTTTGAAGGGATGGTCGCTCTCTGTGTGTGAAGAAAGAAAGAAGAGAAGGAAGCCTTCGCAGAAGAAGAGGAAAGAAAGGCCTACTTAGAAGACGATGAAGAGGAGAAGACTTAAGAAGATAGAAGAGGAAGAAAGGAAGGAGGCCAGAAGAAGAGAAGAGAAGCCAAGAAGAAAAGAGAAGAAGAAGAACAGTGCTATGGAAGCACTGTAGCATCTATTGGTTTAGCCATCTGATTAAAAGATTCGACATCTGATTTGAGGCTTTAACTGGTTATCTAGGTACCTAAGTTTGATGGTTGATGACACTGTTGGATTATTTGAATATATGCTTAAATTGAATAATTGGTAATCTAAATCACCATTGTTTTTACTTTGAGATTCTTTTTGCTATATGTTAAACTCATGCTTTATATTGATTATCATTTCTAGGTTATTTCTTGTGCTCATTTACTTGTTAATTGAGATTATCGATTGAATCCCTATTTGCTCCTTGTGTTCAACCTCGAACTTTTATTCGAGTAATAAATATTATTTATTTTCAAGCGATTTCGACCTATACTACAACGCAACATTTATAAGCCTCGATCTCACTTTGACAACAATAAGCACAATAATAAAGACATGCAATGAATAGAAATATATTCAAAAGTATATTCAATGATAGTAATAGTATCTCAAGAATCACTGGGATAAAAAGAATAATGAAGCCCCAAAAATGGTGATTTAAATCACCAATGATATCCCAAAATAAAGCACATATCAAATGTAATCAAATAACTCAAATTTTCCAATAGTGGTCTCAACCACTTATTCCTCAAATTCCATGTTGACATAGGAGCCAATACCTCTACAATACCCACAATCAGATGTCAACACAAGGGCATCAGATGCCTTAAACACCCAAGCACAGCACAAGGCTCAAGGCCTCAACATGAAGAACTAGAAGCCTCAAGCATAGAACAAGGAAAACTCAGAATCACCTAAATGTTGGCACGCATCTTGAGGCACAGGGCACAAAACCTAAGGCAAAATCGCCCCCTACCCTCCTTAAAATCTCTCTTAATCGGTTCGCTATTCGGGTAATCGGATTCGGGTTGGGTTCGGGCTCACTGGGTGTGAATGGTGAGCAAGGAGTGGAGTCATGAGTGAGAGGGACCTTACCCCTCGTGTGAAGAGGAAAGTAGCTAGTGGCATGAATTGGCTTTATTCGACGTTGATGGTCTGGAAACCCACGATGTGGGACTATATCTAAGCCTCCTCCGCGCTGTAGCAAAGGTGATGTCCGATGAATTGGAGCTACTGGTGAGGCCTTGCTGCTCAAATGAAGACTTGGAACCCTTCGTGGTGATGTTTCGCATCTGTTGGGGTTGGAATCGAGGTTGATTGATGGTCAGATGATGGTGGTTGTCACCGGAGAAGACGATGTAGGTGGTGGAAAAGCCTGCACAGAAAACACGATCCTAGGGCCTAGTTAAGCACATGGAGAGCTTCGCCGTGGTGAGGCGAAGCTAACGGTGTGGGTGATTGGGTGGTTAGAGGTCTATGGAGGGTGGTCAAAGTAGGAGAGGGTGGCGGTGAGGTGCGGTGGTCGCCGGTGTGAAGGAGTGATTGGAAGCCCAAATTAGGTTAGGGTTTTTGAAAGTTGAGCAATGGTGGAGCTTATGGGCATGGTGTCTTGAAGTTTAGTGGTGTGGTGTGGTGGTGCGGACTCGCCGGAGTACATGCTGGTGGTGAATAAGACGAAGGGAGAGGCAGTGGTCCGTCGGTTGAATTAGGGAGCTAAGAGGTGGAATCTAACATAAAGGAGGAGAGGAGGAGGAAGAACTTAGCTACGTGCGAAGGGGAGGGGATATCCGCATCGACTTTGATTGGCCGGCGTCGAAGGAGATGAAATCTCTGGTGGAGGAACGACGGTGAAGGAAGTGTTGGAGACGACGGGGCTTTGGCCGACCATAGTTAGAGGAAGACGAGGAAGAGCGTTGTGCTTCCAATTTGACTGTTGGAGGCACGGACGAGGGAGAGTGAGAGAGCCATCGGAGCATAGGTTAGAGATGGTCGAGGAAGAGGAGGAAGACCTATTCTGGCTTTAAACTTAGCTGGGGAAGAAGCTAGGACATCGAGGAGCCTTTATAAAGCCTTGTCTGCCCCTCAAGAGCTAATTCAAGTAGGTTTGAAGTCGATTTCAGAGTTCGATGGTTTTGGGATCACCAGCTTTGAAATAGGCTAAGATTGGCTTTGAGATCTAGCCAAATCTGAAGAGAATTGTCTTAGGAACCCTTTCTCCAAATTTGGAGAGATTTAGGCGAGATTGGAGCGAGAAATCCTCACTCAAATCTTGGCGGTGAAGGTCTGTTCACATCAATGGCAGTAGGGGTATTTTTGAAAGAATGAGGATAAACTTAGGGACTTGATTGCAAGAATCGTGAAAGTTAGGGGGCTGAATGTGAGAAACAGCGATTTTAGAGATTAAATTTCAACCTAGGTCAAGATGGACTCTGATTGGGCCTAAATTTTGGCCTTAGCCTAATTTGAACCCAAGAAATCTAATGGTGAACTTGGAATTGAGTTTTGACTATGTTTGACTGGATAATTTGCACAGAAGCCCAAATCATGGTAAAATCCCGTCTGAAACTCAGTTCTAGGTCAAAATGGGTTCAGATGGTCAAACCAAAGGTACCAAACCTCTTAGAATATTTTTCTATGAATTTTAGGAGGTTGGTGGTTGCGAGTGGCTAGATAGTGAAGGTGGGTGTGTCTTCAATGAACGGCATCGGGGAAGGTGATGGAGGTATGGGGAGGTGCAATTAGCATAGTGTTGCGTTGTTTTCGTTGATTTTTAAGAAATGCACATTGTAGTACAATAAAAAAAAAAAATACAGCATTTAAATTTATAAAGTGCTCGAAAACACAAGTGTGTTAGAGGTCGTTTGTAGGGAGTAAATTGGAATTTGCAACAGTAATCGCAATTATATATAATGAGCATAATGATTAAGCACAAGAAAGATATTCAATGAATCTACTCAAAATGATATTCAATTATAGCAATTGTATCTCAAAAGTTGATGGGATAAAAAGAATATAAATAAATATAAAAATGGTGATTTAAATCACCAATTATATTCACCAATCAAGCATATATCCCAAATATCAACCAATACAATTTTGCTACAGAGCCACTTATTCTCAAATAGCCACGTCAGATAAGCATCTCAATGTTTCAACAGCGATCAAGATCAACCACAATTAGACGTCAGGTTTGACCCCTAGATGCCTTAACTTTCAAAGCCTTAGAACAGGCATAAGGGTGCCAAGCCTCAGAGATGCTAAGTGTGTACACATATCCCAAGGCACCAGGAATGAATCTCAAGGAAAACCCTACCCCTACCCTCCTCAGAGATTTCCTCCCCTAATCAGATCTAATTTGGGTAACCGGGTCCTGAATAAGGGATCAGAATCGTTGGCAAGGTGTAATGGGTGAGGAGTGGAGAGAGAGAGTGAGAGGGGACCTCACCCCCTGTGAAAAGGCGATAAGCCTACTTCACGTTTGCAATTTAAGCTGCTATGTTGGTTTTGTATCCCACGATGTGGGATTAAATGGGATCCTTCCCTTTCGCTGTTCTCGTAAGTTGCAGTTGTGGAAGCTTGTTTTGATTACAACTGTAGTCATCGTCTTCTTGCCCAATTTAAGCATCAAGGGTCTTCGTGGATGAGTTTCGTGCTAGCTGGATGTGGATGGGAAGTCAGATGTAAATGGAGCACGATGGACAAAGTCGGTGGATTGACGACGATGAAGAAGCTCCTGTGGTGACCTGAAAACCAAAGTATGGGCCTTGAGCCCCAATTAGAATGCTCATGAGGATCGTTGGAGTGCGTGGAGTGCATTGGTGTTGGCGGTTTGGTGTGTGTAGGTGCGAGGAGGCCAGATGGTGACGACAGAGGTGGTTGTGAGTGGGTGAGTCCGGCTGGGTGGAGAATAGGTCAAAGCTCTCAAGTAGTTGAGGGCTTTTGACCTATTTGACGAGGGGAATCTTATGGTGGTGGTTACGTGGAGTTTCATGGTGAGGCATGGTTGGACCATTGTTGAATGCGAAGAAGATGGAGAGGGGAGAGGCAATTGATGGTGGAATTAGGAAGATAAGGGGATATGGATATGCCAGAGAGAGAGAAGGAGAGAATAGACCTAAATTAGGGACGAAAGAGACGAAGTTGGGGATGGCTTTGATTGGTTGGAGCCGGAGGAGATGAATTCCTTGGTGGTGAGAAGCAGTGAAGATGAAAAGGGAGAATGCTCTTGATGTGACTTGCGAGATGCGGAGGAAGGAGATAAGGATGTTGGGCCACCTAATTTGGCCATTGGGTGGTCGGAAGAGTAGGAGCACGAGGGTTGCCGAAGTTGCAGTTGGGAATGGTCGGGGAAGAAGAAGAAGAGTGTTCTTAGCCTTGAACTGAGCTCGGGAATACGCTAGGAGATAGAGGAACCATTATAGAGCTTGAACGTGCTTAATTTGGGAAGATTCATCGCGGATTCAACGCGATTTGGTTTAGGATTCTTTGCAGATTTAAGGAGCTTCACCTAGGTTCCACACTTCAAAACTCGGCTCAAGATTTTGTTCACATGATAGGAGATCTTATGGCCGTCATTTCCTCTAATTTTGGAGGAGATTGGACGTGGATTAAAGGAGAACTCCTTTGAAATCGGCTGGTGAAGGGTTTGGGATGCTGTTCACATAGCAATGGCGGTAAGGGTGTTTTTGAGAAGATGATAGCAAATTTAGGGGGCTAAATGCAAAGAACTTAAAAGTAGGGGTCAGATTGAGAGAAATAAATATTTAAGGGACTGAAATGCAAACTAGGTTAAGATGGATTTTGATTGGGCCCAAATTTTAGTACTAACCTAATTTTGACTCAAAGAATCTAATGGTGAACTTGGATTTGAGTTTGACCACGTTTAATTGGGTAATTTGCACAGAAGCCCAAAATTAGGGTAGAATCTCGTTTGAAATTCTATTTTAGGTCAAAATAGGTTCAGATGGTCAAACCAAGGGTACCAAATCTCTTAGAATATTTTTATATGAATTTTATCCTGACTAGAACCTCTTCAATTTAAGCAGGTTGAGAATTAGGATTTTGTGTATTGTTGTGGTTCTCGAAATGTGTGAGCCTCGTTTCTATCTATGTTGACCCACTTTTTAGACTTTTATGCTCAATTAACCTCTAATTAACCCTTGTGTAATCCCGTGGTTATTCTACATTTATGATGTGATGTTAAAACAATAGATTTAACCCTATTTTATTATTCTCTCCTCAAAATGGATTTGAGTGGAATTACTGTCCTCAGGCGATTATTCAGGAGCATTTGTCTTTTGATTTTGAGAAATTCAAGCTAGTTATGGTGAATGATGGTGTTACCGTCACATAGGCAAAATGGTCGTAAGGGTGAAGGCGAACTTTGCCATGCTTAATTGAGGCGGCGGAGGGCGGAGGATGTCCGACGATAAAGGTGGTCATGATAGTGATAGCCGGAGTCGAAGATGGTGAAGGAAGAGGAGTCTGGAGATGAGAAGTTGCCTAAAGATAATTGGGAGAAAGAGGATTAAAATCCCTATACTAATTTACCTAATAGATGAATGGAGGAGGTGGAATTCAGAACCGATGAAGGAGGAGGTCTCAAGCTTCATATGAAGCTTTGTGAACGTCTGAGGGAGGGAAGCCCACTGCCTATTGTACGTGGCAGACGTCGAGCAAGGAGGACAATGGAGTTCTGAGGTATGTCGGATTGATGCTAGAGAAGAAGAAAGGGAGGTTTGTTGGCCAATTCGAGCACAAGTTTGACTTGACTAGGTATGACCCTTTATATAGTTGTGAATTCCACATCAATTGAACCCATACATGCTCATTTGGCTTGTTTCCTAACCGACCTTTGAGCTTGGAATGCATGGGGTCTCGACGGCGATTCCAGCTACATCAGATCTCGAGACATGGCTTAAACGATCAGGAATGATTTGATTGTCAATCCTACCAAATTTGGTGGGATTTGATTAGGATTTGAAGGGTTAATTCCTTGATGGAATGTCGACGAGGATGGGTTGATTGCTGCTGCAGTTGCCTTCTTAGGCTCGGGGTAGAAGATGATGACAGGAGGGGTGTCTTTGCAAGAGAGGCCAGAAGTTAGGGACCTATCCGTGATACAATTTAAACTTAGGGATGTTTGTGTAAGAAATAGAAACTTATGGGCATTCTAGGTCAAGATGGACTATGATTGGGCTTAAATTTTGGGGTAAACCTAATTTGGACCCAAGGAATCTAATGGTGATCTCAAATTTAGGTTTTGACCACATTTGAATGAGTAATTTACATAGCTAAAAAAAATAAATTCTTGCCTAAGTTTATTTTTTGTCAAAATGAGTTCCTTTGGTAAAAGTGAAGGTTCTAAACATCATAAAATATTTTTTAATTATTTTTAGGAGGTTTAGATTACATTTATTTCGACTAGAACTCTTTCGATTTAAGTGAGACTAAAATAGGATTTTCTTAATAAATTAATTCTCAAATCTTCATAAAACCCTGATTCGGTCATCTCAGGCCCCCTTCTTGGAAAATTAAGCTCATTTGACCTTGTATTAAGTCCTGATTAAATCCTTAGTTAATCTGCATTTGTGATTAGGTGTTAAAATAAAAAAATTAACTTATTTTCTTATCTTCTTCTCGCATTTGGTTCAGAATGGAATTACGACCTTTGGGTGGTTATTTAAGAGCATTTAACAATTGATTTTGGTTAAATTAAGCTAGTTGTGAAGGATGATGGTGTTACCATCATACCCCCATAAGTAACTTTTGCTAGTTCCTAGCAAAATCCTATGGAACAAACAAGATTTCTAGACCAGATTTTAACCGTTTGGATGGCTGATCGTGCCACCTCTCTAGAAACTAGATTAGAATTCCAACAATAGGCCTAGAGGTACTCAAGTACCAACCAAGATATGTAGCTGACCAGGCTCAGCCTTGGGTCCGCAACGAAGGTTTCTAAGGCCCCAAAATCTGGCTAGAGGTTCGTTGAACCTAGGGATTAAAGCACCAGTGCATATGTGCAGTAAGGTTTAGGTTCAATTTGCTAGTGCATTTTTGGGAAGAGATAGGGAGACATATATTTTTGTGAGTTTTCTCTCCTTGTTTTTAGATTCCCCTAAATCCAACATCAGATTAGTTCTAAACTTGATCTGTATCATATTTCTTGTCCCCATAATCAATCCTCGAAGGGTCCCTGACAATCGATGCTTTGAGATAGCATCACCCATGGCAACCTCTAGAACCCTAACATTCGACACTTCGTGATAGTGCTGCCCATGCTGTTCTGTAGCTAAATTCAGGCTCTGACAATCAACATTTCCCCATGGCACCTGAACTAGCATAAGGAGCTTACATGCTCTCGGTAGGATATTTAGATATCATAGGAGACAAGCATAGAGGAGATGATATGTTATAACACGTCTTCAAGGAGAGTATTTACTCCACCTCTTTGTTGCAGGAACTCATCCAATCAACTTGTGTTTCCGAGTAGCTCCTAAGTCAAATTTTCGAGAAAACATTCTTTTTAGAACAGAAACTTTGTGGCATTATTTTCATTAAGCACACTGAACCAGACTAATATTTGAATTTTGGGTGCGTAGGTTACCAAGTCTTGCAAACCAAAAGGCAAACAAATGGGTCGAATAATCGCTAAGCCTTAGACTTGATACATCAGCCTTGCAACTCCTTCAACCTCTTAAGGAATAATCTAGATCTTAATAAATACGTGAGTGTTTAAGCCCAAAACAAGCCTAAGAGGCGTAAAATCAGTGTCCCTTACTAATTTCTTTTTCTTTAGCACTTCAGGTCATAATTCATTATGTGATTTGGTCAAGAACTTAGGTATTGTTACATAATCAACTATTACGAGTAACACAATTTTCTTTACTTTTGTTCCTTTTCTTTGTTTTTCCCTCTTCTTTTTCCTCCTTTATAACGACATTTTCAATTTAGCTCAAAAATTTTCCTCTTCCCTTTTCCTCCATTTATTATTTTTTTGTAAGAACCTTTCAAATATTTGAATTTCCATTTGTTTTGCACTTTAATACCCCCCATGCCTAAGTTTTGCAATGTCCTTATTATAAACTAGGTGGGTTTGAAATCAACTTAGTTCAGAGGTTAGAATAGGTTCAAAGGGTGGGTGAATGAGTCTGGATGATTGTTGTGAACGATTTTAAGCTCTGATATGAATATCATAGGTGGAGTCAGCTTTTCTAAAGTTTGAACTCTAAAGTGTGAGATATGCAGCTTAAGAAGAGTAGAAGGGTCTTAGGATTTTGAAATGACAGGTTGCCTTCTGTTAAGTGCGAAATTCAATGCCTTCAGCCTAGCAGAAAATGGTAATGGAGATAGGGTGATCAGATTGGAGGAATTTTGTAGAACAAGCACCTTGATGATTAGCCTGGTTGGTTCAACCAAGTGCTTATTCAGATCAACTGGTTGATTATGCAAACCAAATCTAATCAGTCTAGTGGGCTGAAAAATGTGGATCAGTAAGTTTGGAACCCACCAAATGAATTCTGGCTCAAATAGATGTGGAAATGCAAACTGAGGGTTTGGATGTATTGGTTCAGCCAGATCAGAGCAGGGATCCTCAAAAGATAAAGAGGTGGTGAAGAATGTAGGAACCCTACTCATGGGATGAGAAGTATGCGGTAAATGATTGTCAATTTGATTAATGTCCCATTCATTGTCAAACTACGGTGGCAAATCAGCTCCAATTGGATCGGCATGAGGTGATTCAGAGTAGAGATGGATTCTGGTGGAGTAACGTGGCGGGGGTCGGTCTTTGAAAAGTTTGGGTTTTGAATCAGGTTGTGTAGTTGCTTCATGAAATGACTCTTCCCAAGGGTCGTTCAGGAATTTCTCGAAATGGTAGGGGTGTGAATGCAATTTTAAACCTCCTGGGTTTAAGTTTGTGGGATCTTTGGGAAAAAGGAGACCTTGCGGTGGAAACCTCACAATTTCCCCCTCATTTCCCACCATCAACCCATGCACACACCCACCCAAAACCCTAACCCTCTTCTTTAAAAACCCCCCTCACCTCTCCACCCTCTCCACACCTCCACCGCCACCACCACCACCTCCATCATCACTCCTCCACAGTCGACGGCCATTCCCTTTTCTCCCCTATCCCCCTTACAGCTGTGAGTAGGGGAGAAGGAGGAGGGGAGCAGGAGGAGCGTAGGCGGAAGAGAGAGGAGAGCGAGCGAAGGAGAGGAGGGAAGCTGGAAGTGCGTGGAGGAGAGGAGCTCGGAGGAGCTCGGGAGTTGGGCGGCGAGTGTGATCGGAGGAGTTGAAGGAGCTCGAGAGGGAGGAGAGACTACGCAGGAGCAAGACCTACGCCAGGAGGGCGACGCTGTTGCGGTTGCAGCAGTTGGAGCTCGTGAGGAGGAGCTTCGCGAAGAGTTCTGCGAAGTCATTTTTCCGTAGTATCAGACGTCTGTAACGCTCTCTTGACATTTGAAGGAGTAGTAGGACATACGGAGGTGACATCGGACGTCTAATAGAGCACAAAATAGTAACGTATGTCCCCTGCTTGATGTACATGCGTATACGGTTGCGTTGAGCTATCGTTATTTCAGCCGCTCGTGCATGCACAGGTATGAGGGCATTAGAAAGGCATGTGACGCAACCTTTGAGGCACTTTAGGACATCTGGAGACCGTGTCAGACGTCTGACTGCTCTTCTAGACGACTGGGAGTAGTGTCAGAAGTCTAGAAGCTCCCTCAGACGGCTGCAAAGGGGTTTAGATGTATGAAAAAGGTGTAGGAAAGCAAGGTGAGCTTCTGCAATCGTTTAAGACATCTGGGACTTGGTCCAGACGTATGATTTTGGTCATAGTACGTGTTTTTGGGCTGGTTCGGGGCCCAAATGGAGTCGATTTTATGCAAACAAAGTATCATTGGTTTCCTTTCAGAATTCTCTACGTGTTAGTGTCATACCTATGCTATTTTGATCTCGTTTGACATATTGGTCAATGATATAGGTCTCTATTCCATAGTATACATGGGACCTGTGGAGACGTCAGAATCTACAGTATGAGCCCCCATTCCACCTGTATACCCTGGTAGAGTGGTCCTTTCTAATCTTATGATTTAAATGATTTAAGTGCATGCTATATTAGAATTAACTGATGGAACCCTAGGATATGAAATGAACCCTAGGGCTAATGGGGATGAATCTACATTACTTGAACTACGCTGTTATACTCTGAAATGCATGTTAAAGTCTTTACTGCTAGCAACTGAATAGTAAATTGATGTGGTGACCACTTAATTTTTTAAATCACGAGCTGCCTGTTATACGATTAAAAACTGGAATGTGAATGGAAATATAGGCTGTATCATTAAGTAAGACGAATGTTGATGCACGAACCCTATGGGGATCTAGAAAAGGAATCGAAATACTGTGATATGGAAATCCGATGTGTGTTAGAACATGTTGCCTATGGGCAGGTCGGTTGTATGGACTTGGTTACTGAAAGTGAGCTGGCCCTTGTGTACAAGGTACCGAGGAGAGTTATTATCACTTTAGTGTAGGGGGGAGCTAGCTGCCCCTTAAGTTGGGACCCTAGGTTAGGATTGGCCACCCTACACTGACTCTTGTTAGGCCCACTGGGCAAATCGGAATAGCCGGGCGAGGGTACGTAGACTGTTGAGGGGTGTGGCCCCTGTTTTGTTTTATGCTGTACGTTTAGGCGTACCCGTTATTGGAAATGACTGACCGCGTACCAATGCGAGGTAGCTACCCGTATGCTTATCTCACGTGCCGTAGTCACCGCTACATCGCGACCATGACCCCGGGGTGGTAGACCAGGTGTAGGATTACCACGGGGTGCTCTCCCGGCCAGGAGAGTGCCATGTGTACATCCTGCATCACAGGAAACTACATCAAGATTGTTCCCTTAGGGAACATGTGAATTAAGAAATGTTGTTGACCCTTACTAGAAATCGAATCAAAAACACATAGATGTTTAAACAAAAATAAATAATAATACATGATTGGAAACTGTATGGTTGGTTAGCTGCTTGTTCCTTTATGTTTAATTTCATGTAAATGACATATACACCACTCTACTCAGAGTTAGTTGACCACAGATTGATATAACCATGTTCAGGTCAGGGAGTTGAGTAGCCAGCGCCACTGGCTACAAAGGGTGTTGGGCCCAGTCGAGCCCAGTCGTAGTTCTTTCGCTTTTCCGTTGCAGAGGCTTTTTGTTAGTAGTGAGTACCTTTAGCATGTAGTAACTGTTTCTGCTATGTTTCTCTCTGTTTTCAGTGATGGCTTTGTTAGTGAACATTTCTATTTCGCTTGTGGCATGCATTATCTTTGAGATATTCTGTTCTATTTCCATTGTTGTCTATTATCTTGGTTACATTGCATGTGTGGTTGTGGAATATTTTATGCATTTGGTTATTTCTCGTTGGACGACTGGGTCTTGGGATCTAGTCGAGGCGGCCGTTCTCAGGTTTTGTAGGGATCCATAATCGGGTCATAATAAGATGGTATCGGAGCAAGGTCGTCCTAAGAAATAAATCAAATGGTCTGGAAGTAACCCCTCATGTGGATGTAGCTAGGATAGCCATCACAACATATTGTCTTGATCTTCGCTTCCGAGTTTTATTTCTTTTTGTAACCTGATATCATTGACAGTCCCTGTCCTTTTTCTTCTATCTCCTTGTAGGAGATGCCTCATCAATGAGTTTGTGTGGCAGGCCATGGACGTGGCTGTGGGCGTGGATGCGGGGGCGGATGTGTCGGACCTGAGGCAGCAGTCGATCCACCCCACCTTTCAGGCATCCAGGCCCAGGACCTCGCCTAACTAATCTGGGACATAGTACGGGAGGAGATTCAGCAGCCTTCTCCTTAGCCACCCCTCCCTGAGGACGTGAAGGGAGAGTCCTTTGTGAGATAGGGGAGTCGCCGCAGTGCTAGACGAGCTGGAGGGGGAGGAGGTGATCCTCCACCACCCCCACCACCCTCAGGCACTTCTGACCACGAGTCCTCCCTGCCTGGAGGCATACTTGTTCCCCTGTTGCAGCTCCACCATGAGCTATTCACCCAGTTCCGGAAGCTGAAGCCCCCTTTCTTCAAGGGGGAGGAGAACCCATCTGAGGTAGAGGACTGGTTGGTGTAGATAGAGAAGGTTTTCGACACGCTCCACCCTGATGCAGAGGCCTGCTATTTGGGGGTATGTGAAGCCCTTGAAGTTTCCTACTCTCTCACGTGGTTGAGGTGGCCATGACCTATGAGGAGATCAACCTGATCGTGCGAGACACTGATAGAGGATAGAAAAGGCCCTACTAGCCGGAGTACTCAAAGGGCCGATGGGAGAGGAGGCATACGGCGCTCGCAGGGGAGTCGTCCCTCTTTGTGGGGCCACCAGTGGCCTTTGGGGGCCCCAGACAGGGGCTAGCTGCCAGCACCGAACCCCTGCCTAGCTACCAACAGGGACAGATTGAGGGAGGAGGTCGTACCCCTCTCTGCTACTAGTGTGGCTGATGAGAACCTCATCATAAACCCTAATCTAGCACAATATAACCCAGATTTGCAAGAAAAAGCTCCTACATAACTATAGAAAGGCTCGACTCAGAGAAATTCTGAGTTTGTAAAGAAAACAGAACCTAAGGGGTAAAAATGCAATTTTATCAGCACAATCTGAAAATAGGGTAACTCAGGGTCCAAACATAGGTGAAACTAACCTAATAAGAAGAAAAATGGGATGAGTTGATCCAATAAGGGCTACAACAACTCCAAGGAATTAAATGATATCCTGTAACCTTAAAAATAAACCCACTTCAATTCACGAGGTTCGAGGCAAAGAAAAAATTGACTAAACCCTCTACAATTCGTAGAAAAATAATCTCTAGGGTTTAGAACCTTCAATTTGAGCTTAGGAACCCATTTTGACCTACATTGAGAATCATGCCCAATTAATGACTTAATTTGGGTTTTTACGTAAATTGACTGGTCAAACAAGGCCTGATCTAGAAATAAAATTTACCATTACAATCCTTAGGCCCCATTTAATCATGCATAAAAACTTGAGCCTAAGAAGAGACCTTCTTGACCGACTTTGCATTTTGGTCCTCATCTATTACTTTTTGACCCTCAACTTTTGAAATCCTCACATTTTGGCCCCTAACTCTTCTTCGTTCTTTGCATTTGGGTCCTCCCTGCAAAACCCTGAGTAGCGCCATGCTCCGGCGACTTTGCACGGAGCATGGCGCCGCGCAGGGTAAGGGAAACCCTCTGCCAAGTCAACAGGGGGTTCCCTGCGACGTCTGCCGTAGCAGGTGTTGGTGCTAGAGCACCACGATCATTTGTTTTGATGATAACAAAACACGTGTTATTTAACATTTGCAATTTGAATCCTAGATTTCAGGTCAATTGCAAATGAAGACGTGTTTAGACGGAGTTCGAGCTCGCATCCAGGACGGATTGGAGGAGCTTGACGGAAAACAGAGGAGGTTCGCGTGGAGCGAAAGATTGGAGATGGAAGACAAGAAGAATAGGATAGATTCTTTTTTATCCTTTCATGTATCTCTTGTATTTATTTTCTTGCACTTTTTGATTCCTTAGAACATTATGTTAAAGAGCCTCAAAGTACCCTAAAAGTAGTCCTAGGAACACCTGCACAACCCTAGGATACTTAGGTTTTCTGTAGAATACTTAGAAAACCAATATAGGGCTCAAACAGCATTTCCAGACGTCTAATCCCAAAATCAGACGTCTGATAAAGTATTTTAAGACGTCTGACTGTTGTTTCAGACGTCTGATAACTGTTAGGCTGGACATAGTTAGTTCTGTCTGATGAAATCAGACGTCCAGACCTTAGACCAGACGTCTTAGGAGACGTCTGATGACTTTGCCAGACGTCCAATTAGTGGACCGTTGGCTGGCTTAGAAAACACTCAAGATTATGACCGTTAGAGCCTTATCAGACGTCCATAGGACTTACCAGACGTCTGATAAATGACCGTTTTGCCTCGGCTGACCCAAAATCTCTTCTCAGAGATTTTCTAGCCGTTGCAACGTTTGGAAATCAATTCCCACAGTAAAAGTAGGTTTCCAGACGTCCATACTTAGTTCCAGACGTCCTGTATGTCGTCTGATGGACTTGCACAAAAACCCTGTTTAGATCTGATTCAAGTCAGGGAGAAACCCGCATAGAATCAGACGTCTGACCTTGGAATCAGACGTCTTAAAGTGGCCTTCCAGACGTCTGATGTCAGAGTTAGACGTCTGATAACCCTGTCAAATGCAATCATTGTCCTGATTTCGGCTTGATTCTCTTGGGCTTTGCACCCAACGGCTATGGAAGCTTTTCCAAGCCTTCCAAAACCTTCCTAAGGCCTCTATAAATAGAGGGGAACCTTTGTAACACAAATACACAAGATATACACTTAGAAAAACAAGATATACACACTAAGACACACACCTTGCAATACACTTTCAAACCTTTTGTGTCTAAAGAAAAGACTCTCTTGCTCTCCAAGCTCAAGCTCCATTTTCTTGAGAGCATTCAACCGTTGCGCACCCGCTCTCCCGGCGTTGATAACGAGAGCGACGTAGCGCCATCGCGTGGCACACGCACCGCGTCATCGTCGACGCACTCCTTGCAAAGGGGAGTTTCCTATTTCCTATAGAAGCTAGGTTTAATTTTGTTGGCTCTATAGGACTGTTGTTTTATTTTATCTTTGTATTTTGGTTGGGTATTCGCTTTGCGAATTCCCGTCTCCTTCGTGAGACAAAATCCTTCTCGTGGAGAGAAGGGGTTGAGGAACGCTACCCTCGTACTTGTAGCGTGGTTGTACTGAGGTTGAATCACCCTCGTTTAAAGTGATTCGTTTAGTGGATTTTGATCAACTTGGTTGATCGGAAAATCCTAACTCGAGAGGGTTAGGTGGTGGTTTTCACCCGGTTTGGGTTTCCACCTAAAAATACCTGTGTACATTTTGTGATTGATTTTTGTGAGATTGCTTTATATTTTATTTCCGCATATTATTACGTCACCCCTCCTAGTAGGGAACTTTCAGCAGGGACACCTCCTTGGTCTCTGCAACCACCCATACCTCTCGTGCGAATGCGCGGAAGGTATGGGTCTCCATCTCCGGCGTCCTCCGGCGAGGGAGGCACGTCGCCTCCCTCCATCCTCTCTGATTCCACCTCTATAAAAATCTCCCCCGTCCATCGAACTCAACAGCTCGGTTTTGACGGAGAAACCTCCCCCCCTTTCCTCTCTTCCCACTCCGGCAGAAGCCCCCCTGCTTCGGCGGTTCTTCCTCCTCCTTCTCGTCGCTCTGCCGCATTACCAACAGCAGAGCCGCCTTCGCCCGCTCTTCCCGCGTCGTGCCGTACCCAGCGTGCGCTCTCCCGCTCTCTCCTCGCCGCCGCCCCCTTCTCACTGGGCATCTTCTTCTCCGGCGACAGTCGATACGACTGTCGCCCTACTCCGGTCCCCATCGTCCCTCCAAGTAGGTAACAGTTACTTCTCTTCCTCCCCTCTTTCTTTTCCCTATTTTAATTTGCGCAATCAAACCCTCCATCGACCCGACCAACATCATCTTCCACGCCTCCAGCCCACCTCCGGCGAGTCGCTCCCATCATTCTGCCACTCCACACGACTCGCCGACCGACCCAAAACCACCGCCTCGTCTCGCTGAACCGTTTCCGCCCCTTCACTGCCACTCCTCACCTCGACATCACTCCCCCGAACAAACCCATTCCCCCGACCGCAGTCCGATCTAGGGCAGCCCCTACACGTCGCCCCACGCCTCGCCACCACCCGCACGAGCTTCGCCGCACTCCGGCGAAGCTCCCTGCACCTTATGACTAGGCCGAGAGGCCGTTTTGTGGTGAACAGGTCACCCGTCCTCCGCCGCCATTGCTGAGCAGGTGAAGCTTCTTCCGCCTGTAGTTGCAGCCTCGCTTCGCCCAAGCCAGACTCCCCAGGACGCGAGGTTCGCCCTTGCACACCTGCCCAGGCCCGCAGCTGGGGAGAAAGCTCTGCGCACAGCCACGATTACCTACAGCTTTCTCAGCTGCAGGCGCCCAATTGGGGTGGGACATTTAGTCCCACCTCAGAAAACTCTGAAGCGGCATGCCTGCGTAAATTGTAAAAGTGCTGTAGGCTTATCGCCTCAGCACACGGGGTGAGGTCCCTCTCACCCGCTTCACCCGCCAGGTCCGCGAGCTCATCACGCGGATCCGATCAACCTGACTTGACTCGAACACACCTCGCCCACCACGCACGCCGGTAGGCCTGGACCCGGGTGCGACCCGTACCCGAATACCCGGCAGCTCTGGGAGAGCTATCCTACAAGTGAATTCAGAGAGAGAGAGACGCGGGGGAGGGTAGAGTAGGTTTTTGCCTTCTGACCAAACTGTGAGTGTGCAGGCACAGAAGAGAAAAGAGAAGACAAGAAGAAGAATGATGTAAACACATTTACACTACTTAAAATGTCTATTTATGCATGTTCTTAAGCATAGGATTGCATTTCATGATATAAATATTGCATAACATGCATCATGTCGCATTTAGAGTAGTTTGAATAAAATGGAGGTTAATTGTCTCCATTTATGTGCTTGGACAGGGCAAAAATTTTATCGGGGCCTCGGATCAAAGATCCAACTGTATGGATATGATCAGGGCGACGATTGGAGTTCAACGACTCCAAGATCGCCCTAATCAGGCATCCGTAGCATCAGATAGAGATCGGGGAACCCTAGAAGATCAAGGGCCAGGATGGTGTAAATCCGCACTTCAGATGACAAATCCGACCGCACGGATGAATTCGGATCGATGATCGCAGCCCAATGACACAAAAATCGAGTCAATCCGACATCCGTGGCACCATCTACAACTTCCAGAAGATGGACGGCCAAGATGGTGCCACGTGGCACCATCTCAGCCGCCCAAACGGCCGCTGGCATTTTGTGAAGGCCCCCGCCCGATCGCTCTCCGCCGTCAGATGGAGATCCAACGGCTGTGGCCGCCCGGCGCTTAAAACATGCGCTTGACCATCCGTGCCCCGCAGCGCAGCGGTCGAGCGCGCTTACGCGAGCGCGGGGCGCGGGTTCGAGCCGCGGCGAGGGGATTGGAGGCGCGAGTAATTGAGGCGCGTGGAGCGTCGGATGGAGATCGTGCGGTCGCGGGCGCCCGATAGCGCCGACGCGCGATTGGACGCCCCGCGTAACGCGTGATCGCACACGGAGGCGGGCGGGTTGCAGCGGGCGCGGACGCGTTTTAAGCCGTCCGATCTCGCGATCGGACGGCGGAGACTTCGCGGACGTGCGTAGGCGTTACGCACGCGGGCAGTCGAGCGGGCGCGCGTGGGCGCGGCGGCGACGGCCACGTCGGGGCTTTAGTGACGGATTTATCCGTCACTAAAGACCCCTTATTTATTATTTTGAAGATGTAATGTCCATTTTGCCCCCACTCCTTGCAACTATAAAAGGAGACCCCCTCCATACGAAATTTTCATCCCTTCTTTCTCTTCTCTACCCCTCCAAAGCTCAAGAGAAGCTTGTCCCACACCCGGGATGCTTCTCGCGAGATAAAGTCCAATTTTCGTTCCCCTTCGGAAGTGGATCCCGCGACGACGACGGCGTGCTGCTTTGTTCCCGTTCTTCTGCTTCGTCCTCCTTCGTCCCGCTTCATTCTCCTTCGTCCAGGCGTCGTCTCGTCCGGCTCGTCCTCCAAGCAACCGTCGAGGAGGATTTCTCTCTCCCTATTCGTTTTACCGCTTTGTAGTATAGATTTACTGCTTTCTAGATTAAGCTACTCGTCCTCCAAGCAATCGTCGAGGACATTTCTCTCTCCATTCTTTTAATGCTTTCTAGAGTAAATTTATCGCTTTCTAGAGTAATTATTTTATGCTTTCTAGTTATAATGAACAATCTCTTCAATACAAAAATTCCTTGTTTATTCTACATCTCATTTTGATTTCTCTGTGTAATATTCTCTTTCTCTCTTACTCTCTCTCTCTCTTCTATTTATCGTAAATAATTAGATGGTTCTAAATTTAATTATTCTGTAACAAATAAAAAGAAACGCGTAGTTTTTAAATCAAACGTCTGCCTCCCTGTGTTCGACCCGGAATTTTAATTTCGGTATAAATTTTATTTGTTGAACACGAATTCTTCGCTTTCGAACTACAACGACAGGTTTTCCAAAACCAATCTCGTTAGCGTAGGTTCGTAATCGTTCAACATTTTGGCGCCGTTGCCGGGGAGGCAACGCTCTTTGATTTCTCTTCGCGTTTTGTAACTTATAAATCATTTACCTCACTTTTCTCCTTTCTTATTGTAAATGCAGGTACTCTTTCGAGACAGGCAAAAGTGGTAGATCGGAGTAAAGTGCTGTGGAAGATTTTGTAAGTTATCCCCCACCTCCCACCCATTAGATTTCATTTCATCACATAATAACTCAAACATCAATCAACCTAGGTGTTTTTATAAACTCTAAGGTTAGATTGTTTGTTGTTTGGCACCCATACTCACCCCAACCCCCACATTAAAAAGGAAAAAAAAAAATCTCACAGAGGTACACAACCTCATCTGATTTTCAAACTCAACCGGTAATCCAATCTTAGGAGCTGGTACACACATCCAAACACATAATTGAGTAGAAATCAGATTAGGTAATCATTTGTGTGCCTAATTAAGTGGTGCAACAGGCCAATTGTTTGAGTTGATTGGGCCGCACCACTTCAAATAAAATCAACTCATCAAGTAGCTGCCAATTAGGTTCAACTCTTAGGGATTTACCAGGCACTCCACATTCTTTTTAAACTTTAAAGGAAAACATCTTCACCTGTGCTTGTAAAACTTGGTGTGCCAACGAAACTTGATTGAAAACACCTAAAGTTGAATCCTAAAAGCTACTAAGCAAGATTTGAATCTTAAAATTCACCACATCAAAAACAATCTTGCTTGAAACCCACTGGTTGTGCACTCACATACAAATCAATCAATCATTAAGGGCACAACCCATTTAAAGGGCCCATCACATTCCAAAGCACATTCAAACCTAGCCCTAAATAAAATAGAGTAGACGTTGGCCTTAAGGATTGGACTCGCTCTTCAGAACCCAGAACAAGATTATTTTCGATTAGTCTATTTCTACTGTTCAATCTGATGTCTAGCTAGGGGAGCAGAGTCAAACGATCGCGGCTGGGGGGTACACTAGGAACCGGAGGCGCAAGCCGAAGGAAGAACCTTCTCCCCAGTCCCTCCTTCTAACTGGTTGGATTGAACAGACGGAAGTAGATCAAATCGTTCCTTTATCTCAAGACAGGTTTTGAGAGTCTGTAGGTCTTTAGGCTAACCTATTTAAGGACAGGTTTGATTTTTTATATTGCAGGGCACCTTTCTTCCTCCCGTGTATCATGAATCCTTCCACATATTTCACGCATTCCCGCTCTTTCCCTCCTGTTGTAAATTATCCTCAACATAACGATTATCCCAACTCGTATTGTAATCAACCATCAGTTAGTTGGGATAATTTGGATTGGGGATACAATTCCGGATCCCCGTGTTTAGGGTCTAACCCTGAACACTTTGATTTTGATTTTTATCCTTCTCAGAGCTACATCGATTATAGATCGTCTTCCTTTCATGAACAGCATAATACGATCTACAATCAAGAAGGATACACCGATCCTTACCCATCCTCTGATTTCATTGCCTTTAGGTCATCACCATCTTTTCAACAATCTAAAATGACCTATTATCAGGAAGGGTATAACGAATCTCAATTCGTTAATTCCTCTACATTGATGTCAAACCCGCCCAACCCTGAACCAACTCATTTGGTTCAGGTTAATCAGGTTCAAGATAAGGTTCTGGCTAACTTGAGGAATATCATTCAATCTTTAGAAGTTCAGCCAATACCTTGCATTGAGAGATTGGAGCCCCTGATTGAAATGATCGATGATTTAAACAAGTCTTTGTTGGATTGGCTCCAGGATGTTAAGGATAAGAACCCGGGTGAGTTTCTACTTGGGAAATTAGCGAAATTGAGGATGAGATTTGTGGTTGCTTTGATTCAATCTTGGAATAATTCGCAGGATGAACTCTCTTCAGGAAAGCCAATGACAGAACCCGCTCAGGCACCTGTTGGGGGGGACAAGTGTTATGAGGCTGACTAGATTGAATTAAAGCAACCAATTAAGGATGATTTGATTTCTTCACCTGAGATCCCTGAGCCGGGTTACGAGGAAACATATGTCTCCTTGGAATAGAAAGTGACAACTGATTTTGGGACATACATTGATACGGATCCTGATGGTGAAGATTCAAGTTGCTAAGTCTCACGCGAGTTTTCTGAACACGATTTCTGTGAGACAATTGGGCCTGAGGAATCTGATAGATCATTTAATAGCCCAATAACTGAGGAAACTGATCTTATTAGGGCACACATTACGGATCCAGAATCGCATTTTCTGGAAGAATCAATTCAATGCCCTGATTATCAGTTACACCCTGTTGAGCTTATTGATGATTCTAATTCTGAGATAATTAGACCCAAGTCAATTATGATTTTGCCACATCATTTAGACTTGGAGATTTCAGACGGGGTGATAAATGTACAAGAGGTCCTGGAATTTGATATGCTGAATGAGGAGGATAGGAGCGGGGAAGTTCTGATTTGGGAAGTTAATTTTGGAAGAAATGGAAGATTGAGTCGAAGGGTTCCTTTTAAGCTGAAACCATCAAATCGAACCCTTACGACATTTGTTTCGAGGATGTTCAACTCAAGCACACATTCAACGATTATCCTTTTGAGCTTCAATTCTCTGTAACCCGACATTTTGGCCTTGGGTTGCATCCTCATAAATCGCAAGCCCGGCCCCGCTTGCATTCTGATTTTAGGTTTTGGGTAATTTTTATCCAGAACCTAAGATATTCTCAATTATGGGGGATGGGTCTGCACCATAATCTTGTTCACATCTGTGGACCGCTGTTGATAGGTCAGAGGATTCTTCTGTTTATATTAATTCTGACCTGCACTTGTGAATTCTTCATTTCTTTTCTTTGTATAGTGCGCCTAGCTGAAGGCACTAAACTCAGCACTTATACAGTTCTTTTTTCGATTTCATCTCTGAGCGGACATGACATTCACGCAATTCAGGTGCTTTCTACGCTTTTCCACTCTGTTTTATGTCTTTTTAATACAATGAGGGCATTGCATTAGATAGGCATGCGGGGGTGGATATTTATCTCTGAATTCATTCGTCAGGTCCGTAGATTTGTTTATTTTCTTTTATAAAAAAAAAATTCGGAATTAGGAAAGAGAATTTGGGTTTAAGAAAATTTGCAATCTTAGGAATACTACATTAGGATCTGAACACAAAGACCCGTCAGGTCTTTGGACTTAATTAGCCTGTGTATCCACTAAAATGTGGATTTGTCTTTGAGTCCTCGCCATCTTAATTCTATTATAATTGGAATAAATAAGTTTGGGTGATAAGTACACGACTTATTAACCCGCCCTCTGATTTGAGGGAATTTTGAGTTTTAAGCATCTACACACTTTCTTTGCACTGACTCGTTATTCGGCGATTCTAACGGAAATTGGGTAGCTAATGAACCTTCTAGGGTGATATGGCTGGCAAGTTATCGTGGGTAACAGCCCATAGGTAGGTTGTCCAGAGCCCAGTCATTGGACCTTTCTCTTTTTGCTGCCTTTAGGTAAATCTCAGATTAGGGAAGCCACCTACTTAAAAAAAAAAAATCAAAAAGGAGAAAAGAACAAAAAGAAATAAGCCACACTTCGCCGCACGAGTATGGCTGGCAAGTTGTCGGTGGTAACAGCTCATCGACCGGTTGTCCAGAACCCAGCTCAGAAAATGCACTAAAAATTCCCAAAACACTTAGGAAGAAGCGGAGAAGTAGAATAAACCGGGGAGATATACACTGGATTCACCCTTGTGTTGACCCCGCTAAAAAATAAAAGTAGGGAGAAAGCTACCGGTTGTAAAGATACACCTTTAGGCAGAATTCTTTTTGAGGTCACCTAGAGGCGTAGAAATCCAAAGTCCGTTCTAATTGCCGGTCAACGAGTCTATCACAATCACAATAAGATGCTTAAAATTTAGGGTTCTTATCAAATCTTGGGTGAGTTGAATGGTCGTAGAAAGCCACTCTTGAACCCTAAAATGTAAAAAAAAAAAAATTAGAAAAGAGTAAAAAGAGAAAAAGAAAATTTTCTTTGAATAAGGCGAGGGCTTGAGGCGGTCTCCATTTTGGCTGATACCCGGGCACTGTTGTGTCTTTGAAAGTTCAGTTCCTAAGTAGACAATTTCTTAATGATTGAAAATAACTCAAGTCCAAATAATCTAACCTAATTCTTTTATAAATAGCATATAGTTTTTGCTAGGGACTAGCAAAAGATAGGCATGGGGGTATGATGTAAACACATTTACACTACTTAAAATGTCTATTTATGCATGTTCTTAAGCATAGGATTGCATTTCATGATATAAATATTGCATAACATGCATCATGTCGCATTTAGAGTAGTTTGAATAAAATGGAGGTTAATTGTCTCCTTTTATGTGCTTGGACAGGGCAAAAATTTTATCGGGGCCTCGGATCAAAGATCCAACTGTATGGATATGATCAGGGCGACGATTGGAGTTCAACGACTCCAAGATCGCCCTAATCAGGCATCCGTAGCATCAGATAGAGATCGGGGAACCCTAGAAGATCAAGGGCCAGGATGGTGTAAATCCGCACTTCAGATGACAAATCCGACCGCACGGATGAATTCGGATCGATGATCGCAGCCCAATGACACAAAAATCGAGTCAATCCGACATCCGTGGCACCATCTACAACTTCCAGAAGATGGACGGCCAAGATGGCGCCACGTGGCACCATCTCAGCCGCCCAAACGGCCGCTGGCATTTTGTGAAGGCCCCCGCCCGATCGCTCTCCGCCGTCAGATGGAGATCCAACGGCTGTGGCCGCCCGGCGCTTAAAACATGCGCTCGACCATCCGCGCCCCGCAGCGCAGCGGTCGAGCGCGCTTACGCGAGCGCGGGGCGCGGGTTCGAGCCGCGGCGATAGGATTGGAGGCGCGAGTAATTGAGGCGCGTGGAGCGTCGGATGGAGATCGTGCGGTCGCGGGCGCCCGATAGCGCCGACGCGCGATTGGACGCCCCGCGTAACGCGTGATCGCACGCGGAGGCGGGCGGGTTGCAGCGGGCGCGGACGCGTACTTCGCGGACGTGCGTAGGCGTTACGCACGCGGGCAGTCGAGCGGGCGCGCGTGGGCGCGGCGGCGACGGCCACGTCGGGGCTTTAGTGACGGATTTATCCGTCACTAAAGACCCCTTATTTATTATTTTGAAGATGTAATGTCCATTTTGCCCCCACTCCTTGCAACTATAAAAGGAGACCCCCTCCATACGAAATTTTCATCCCTTCTTTCTCTTCTCTACCCCTCCAAAGCTCAAGAGAAGCTTGTCCCACACCCGGGATGCTTCTCGCAAGATAAAGTCCAATTTTCGTTCCCCTTCGGAAGTGGATCCCGCGACGACGACGGCGTGCTGCTTTGTTCCCGTTCTTCTGCTTCGTCCTCCTTCGTCCCGCTTCATTCTCCTTCGTCCAGGCGTCGTCTCGTCCGGCTCGTCCTCCAAGCAACCGTCGAGGAGGATTTCTCTCTCCCTATTCGTTTTACCGCTTTGTAGTATAGATTTACTGCTTTCTAGATTAAGCTACTCGTCCTCCAAGCAATCGTCGAGGACATTTCTCTCTCCATTCTTTTAATGCTTTCTAGAGTAAATTTATCGCTTTCTAGAGTAATTATTTTATGCTTTCTAGTTATAATGAACAATCTCTTCAATACAAAAATTCCTTGTTTATTCTACATCTCATTTTGATTTCTCTGTGTAATATTCTCTTTCTCTCTTACTCTCTCTCTCTCTTCTATTTATCGTAAATAATTAGATGGTTCTAAATTTAATTATTCTGTAACAAATAAAAAGAAACGCGTAGTTTTTAAATCAAACGTCTGCCTCCCTGTGTTCGACCCGGAATTTTAATTTCGGTATAAATTTTATTTGTTGAACACGAATTCTTCGCTTTCGAACTACAACGACAGGTTTTCCAAAACCAATCTCGTTAGCGTAGGTTCGTAATCGTTCAACATTTTGGCGCCGTTGCCGGGGAGGCAACGCTCTTTGATTTCTCTTCGCGTTTTGTAACTTATAAATCATTTACCTCACTTTTCTCCTTTCTTATTGTAAATGCAGGTACTCTTTCGAGACAGGCAAAAGTGGTAGATCGGAGTAAAGTGCTGTGGAAGATTTTGTAAGTTATCCCCCACCTCCCACCCATTAGATTTCATTTCATCACATAATAACTCAAACATCAATCAACCTAGGTGTTTTTATAAACTCTAAGGTTAGATTGTTTGTTGTTTGGCACCCATACTCACCCCAACCCCCACATTAAAAAGGAAAAAAAAAAATCTCACAGAGGTACACAACCTCATCTGATTTTCAAACTCAACCGGTAATCCAATCTTAGGAGCTGGTACACACATCCAAACACATAATTGAGTAGAAATCAGATTAGGTAATCATTTGTGTGCCTAATTAAGTGGTGCAACAGGCCAATTGTTTGAGTTGATTGGGCCGCACCACTTCAAATAAAATCAACTCATCAAGTAGCTGCCAATTAGGTTCAACTCTTAGGGATTTACCAGGCACTCCACATTCTTTTTAAACTTTAAAGGAAAACATCTTCACCTGTGCTTGTAAAACTTGGTGTGCCAACGAAACTTGATTGAAAACACCTAAAGTTGAATCCTAAAAGCTACTAAGCAAGATTTGAATCTTAAAATTCACCACATCAAAAATAATCTTGCTTGAAACCCACTGGTTGTGCACTCACATACAAATCAATCAATCATTAAGGGCACAACAAGCCAAGAATGATATTGCAATGCATAACAATTACACAAAATTGATCATCTATGCAGAACATGAGTATTTCAACAATTTAAAAAAGCAAAAAGAGATCTAGAATAAAAGAATGGTGATTTAGATCGCCAATTATTTAATCTAAATACATATATACTATAATCTAAATAAATGCGTAGTGCCGAACCACTTAAATATTTCACATTGCACAATCAGACAACTTAAGTGCTCATATGCTACAGTGCGAAGGCACTGTACTTCTCTTTGGCTGCTTCCTCTTCTTCTCTTCTTTCTCTACCTTTTCTTCATTGGCTTTTCCTCTTCTTCTTCTTCACTTTATGCACAGGGGGAGAACACTCAAAATTTGGCTAAGTGTTAGCCAATGCACAGAAGAACAAAACCCCCATTGTACCCGAGCTCTCTTTCTCTCTCTCACCCTTCTCTTTCCCACCTTTACAAGGCCAACGCACAGTACCGGCTAATTGGGTTTTCAGGGGATTCGCGTACCTGGGTCCAGGCTCATCGGCAGTGGGTGGTGGGCAAGGAGTGAGAGCAGATTAGGTAGGTTAGTGTAAGCATGAGGGCTAATGGGACCTCACCCTGTGTTTTGAGGCGATAAGCCTAGAACACATTTTCCTTTTGTACCGCTTCAGCTGCTTGCCCACTTCCGATGTGGGACTAAAAGTCCCTATTTCGTTCATGCACAGCAGAAGTAGCTTCATCCGTCAATTGGTGGTGAAGGCACAGTCAACAGGTCCAATTGACCAGCTGGTTGTGATGCTGGCTCAGTTCCGTGTTACCTGGGACCTGCACCTGAAGCAAGTGAGCGATGAAACAAGCTTCAAGCGAGCTTGAAACTTCGGTGTCAATGGCGGGTTCGACTTGAGTACCTGAAATTCAAAAAATGGTCTTTCGACCTCGTTAAAATTGCTCAGAAGAGTCGCTGGTGGACAACGAGTGTAATGCGGGTGGTGTGAAGGTGTTTCATGGTCGGAAGACCTCTGACGAGGTTGGTGAGCGTGTGCGGCGAGGGTTGAGTTCGACAGAGGGTGTGAGAGACCAATCCCCTCAATTTCTTGAGGGATTTTGGTCGGCAGGTCGAGGCGGAGGTGTAGGGATTAGTGGCGGCTGGTTTCGTTAAGCGTGGTGGCCATTAGGGCTTGCCGGAGGTACACCAGTGAGGTGGAAAATGGAGGGCGTGCGTGCGAGTTGGCGGTCGAAGTGGAGTGGTGATGATGTGTGTGTGAAGTAAAGGAGTTAGGGGACTAATCTAGGTAGATAGCAGACGACGATGAGTGAGAATGACGCTGGTTGTGGTGTGGTCGACGTCGGGGACGAAGGTGGCTTCGGTGGGGGTAAGACGACGAGGACGATGGCGGGAGAGACATCGGCTGGTATGGCGCAACGTGGAGGAAGACGAGGAAAAAGAATCCGCCGCCGGTATTACGAGCGGATGACGAGAGAGGTCAGAAGAGGTTACCGGATGTTGAGGCGCTATTCAGCCAGAGAGTATGGAGGAATTGAGGGGGATTCCAGTTGAATTCGAGTGTGGGAGGATTGGTGTGTCATGGGGATCCTTTTATAGGCCTCAAGGAGTCGGTTTAAGCATAGGAATCAAGCTTTTAAACTTGGAAGGTTCGCTGGAGTTGGAAACCCAAATCTCTCATGCATTCGCATGAGAGATTAGGAAAGAGTTGAAGCTCAAGAATCGATCTGATTGGAAGAGGATTTCAAGAGGGATCTCCAATTCAAATTTGAGGAAGTTTCATCAATCAATTAAGGAGAAATCCTTGATTGATTGTCACTGAAGCTTTAGGATTAGGAGTTCTGTGTGGTGGGGTCCTTTTTAAAGAAGAAGATGATAAAGTTGGGTGGTTTTGTGTAAGAAATTTGAAAGTTGAGGTGCCATTTGATATAAAGAAAATCAGATTTGGACCAAAATGCAAACTAGTTCTCAATAATTTCAGATTGGGCCTAAGTTTTGATAAAAATCTAATTTCCACCTAAGGAATCCAATGGTGAAGTTAGATTTTGGTTTTAACCTAGTTTGACTGGGTAATTTATGTAAAAACCTAAATTAGGATAATAGTCTATCTGTGGCTCTATTTTTGGTCAAGACGGGTTTTGATGGTCAAATTGAAGGTAACAAATCCTAGAGAATATTTTTTCATGATTTTTAGAGGATTTGGGTGAATTTTATCCTTAGTAGAACCTCAATGGATTTAGGATTTCAAGTGTTATTTAATTCCTGAAACGTGCGAAAATCCATTTCTATGTGCATGGACCCACTTTTTAGACATTTAATACCATTTGACCTTTAATTAAGCCATGAGAAATCCCGTGATTATTCTACAATTGAGATATGCTGTTAAAACTACAGTTTTGCCCCTATTTTCTTTTATTTCTCTCAGAATGGATTTGCAGTGAATTGGGCTCTTCTGGCGATTAAGTAGGAGAATTTATTCCTTGATTATGACTAATTAAAGCTAGATATGGCTGATGATGATATTATCGTCACCAGGCACAAGGAGGAGGATAGCAGTCACGAGGAGGGTACTGGCTAGCTGCTGCTCGCTCGACCCAGAGCGTGGTCGCTTCTTCTACACCCAAGGCTGAGGGGCGTGTCAATGCCCTGACTCATAGTCGCCAGAGCTTCGGATTCTGTGGTGGCAGGTATGGTTACAATTTCTCAAAAAAAGGTATGGTTACAATTTCCAGTAGATTAGTCTACGTACTTTTCGACTCTGGTGCCACGCATTCTTTTGTCTCTATGAGTTTTTTCGTCAGTTTGGGGTCGAGCAGTATACTATTAGAGGATCCATTCCTGATTAGAGGCCCAGGTGGATAGTTGTTTGTCGCAGAGGAGGTCTTCACAGATTATGAGGTTGCTATAGGGTGACACAGTCTTCTCGTTGACCTGATCGTGATCCCAATGGAGGATTTTGGCGTAATCCTAAGGATAAACTGGTTGTCTGCCTATCATGCCTTAGTGGATTGTTTTGGGAGGAAGATCGTCTTCTCCATACCGAAGTTGCCTCCCTTTGAGTTTCACGGCCAGCTAGTAGATGGAGGTTTCAGGTGCATCTTCACGCTTTGGGCAGCGAAGCTTTTGAGCCAGGGGTGTGAGGGGTTTTTATCTTGTGTTGTAGCAGAGCCTAGCCCCATGGCCGACTTACAGAGTATCCCAGTGGTCTACGAGTACCCTGAAGTTTCTTTAGAGGAGCTTCCAGGACTACCTCCTAAGCGTGAGATCCAGTTTGAGATCTCATTAGTACTGAGGACCAGCTCCATCTCTATTGCACCGTATAGGATGGCCCTACTTGAGCTGCGAGAGTTCAAGTCTCTGTTACAAGATCTGTTGGTGAAGGGCTTTGTGAGGCCCAATGCGTCCCCATGGGGAGCCCTTGCTCTATTCGTGAAGAAGAAGGACAGTACCCTTCAGCTTTGTGATGACTACAGACAGCTAAACCAGGTCACCGTTAAGAATAAGTATCTGCTGCCTCATATTGATAACCTCTTCGACCAGTTGAGGGATGCCATGGTGTTCTCCAAGATAGACCTAAGGACATGTTACCATCTGCTGAGGATCAGGGAGATCGATGTCTCCAACACAGCTTTCCGTACGCGGTATGGTTATATTCAAACCTGGGCTCTGGGAAATCATATCGATTGATGGGAACACCATCATGAGCCATAACTAACTCAATTTGATCTAATTAAGTTAATAAAAGCTCCTACATATCCATCAGAAGGTCTTAAGGGCACAAAACATTGATTTGAGAAGAAAATAAGAATACAAGGTTATTTCTGCAAATTTACCATTCTATCACAAAAATAGAATAACCATGGGTTCTCTCAGGGGTGGAACAAAGGTCAAATAGTCTTAAGAGTCTAAAAAGTGGGTTAGAACAGATAGAAAAGAGTTTTTATGCGTTACAGGAATTAACGGACATCAGAAACCCTAAAAACAGATTCGCTTAATCTACTAAGGTTCTGGTTAGGATAAAATTCACCTAAATCCTATAAAAATCATATAAAAATATTCTCTAGGGTTTGACACCTTCAATTTGACCATTGGAACTCATCTTAACCTAAAATAGAGTCTCAGATAGATATTTACCATAATTTGAGTAATTATGCAAATTACCCACTCAAACTAGGTCAAAACCAAAATCCAACTTCACCATTGTATTTCTTAGGTCAAAATTAGGTTTGTACCAAAATTTGGGCCCAATCTGATTGTTTCAACCTAGTTTGCACTTTGGTCCAAGTCTGATTTCCTTTATTCCACATGGGTCCTTAGCTTTTAAATTTCTCACACAAAGATCCCTATCCTTATCATCATTTTCTTCAAAAAGGTCCATGTCATCATGAATCCTAGTCTTACAATTCTGGCGAGATTATTTTGGCATGTTCTCCTTAATTCCTTGACGAATCCCTCTCAGATTTGAAAGGGAAGTTCGTTAAGGAATTCCCTTCCTTTTGAGCCAGATCCTAAGCCCTAAAACCTTCCCAATCTCTCATGCGAATGCATGAGAGATTCGGGTATATTTCAATTTCTATCTTCGATGAGCTTTCCTCCTAACTTGGGAAGCTTGCTTCCGAAGTCCAAACACCATTTAAAGGCCTATAAAAGACACCCAGATCAAATCGAAGATCCCAAGCTGGATTTTGGCCAGAAACTCCCCATAATTCCTCCTTCCTCTTCTGATTGAAAGGCTCCTCGAGCTCCGACGACCTCCTCCGTCTTCATTCCTCGTCCGTTCGCAATATCGGCGACGGATTTGCCTCCCTCACCTTCCTTTGTGTCGCGTAATACCAGCCGACGTCCCTATCTCCTTCGTCCTCGCCGTCCAACCTCCACTGGAGTCACCTTCATCTTCGGCGTCGACCATACCGCAACCGGTGCCAACTCTGATCCCCGTCGTCCGCTACCTATCGCTATCGACTCCTCAGCTTCTCCACGTCACGACAGCACCTCCGACACTTCATTTCAATCATCGCTATGCCTTCGACCACCTTCATCTTCTTCCGTTCTGGCCACATCTCAAGCGAAGTGCCTCCACCGCTCCACACCTCCATTTGCTTTGCCACTGACTCCAAAAGCTTCACCGTGTCCCAGAGTGTAAAAGCCCTCTGGTTATTGAGGCTATTGGCCTCTCCTCAGTGCCACCGAACAACCCACCTTCGCACGACCATCTCTGTCACGGTCTGGCCTCCACCCTCACTCACACCACATGCTGCACCCACCACCTCACTTGCCACTCCACGGCGAATCTACTGAGCTATCTGACGCAGCCGCGATGCCTCTTTTCTTGAGTTTCAGGTCTCCAGGTACAGTGCCATTACCGCAAAGCTTCGAAGGAAGCTTGAAGCATTCTCCAGCTGCGCAAGTCCTAGGTACCACACCCAGGTGGTGTGGAGAGTTCCAGGTAGGTTTCCAGGCCTACAATTGAGCGTCAAACCCTCAGCCACACCTGCAAACGATGGACACTTCACCTGTAGCTGCACGTAGAAGGAAGCAGGGACTTTAGTCCCACATCGGGCGTTGACACATGCACGACACCGCATAAATTGATTTTTTTGCATAGGCTTATCGCCTCAACTAAACACAGGGAGTAAGGTCCCTGCTCGCCCCATCACTTGCGCCTCGCCCGTGACTCGTCACTCGTGGGCCTGGCGCAGACTCGACTTGCCTAAGCGTTGTTCACACCTCGGCTACAATATCACGCCTGCAACCCTGGTCCCAGGTACGCTCAGATTTGAATTCGATTACCTGAGGCTTTGGGAGAGCAGATCCCAGAGAGAGAAAGAGAGGGAGCACGTGGGGGCAGGGGGTTTTGCTCTGAGGTTCAACGGTTGACACTTAGCCATTTGAAGAAGGAACCCTTCCCCTTGTGCGTGAAGAGAAGGAAGGAGAGGAAGACAAAGCAGCCAGAGAAGAGAAAGAAGAAGAAAAGCAGTACCTCTGAGATTCAATAGAATTGCATTGTTCACTTATCCTATGTGGAATTAAATTGCTTGATACTATTGAAATATTTGATATAATTGTGAGGGGTAATTGGTAATTCAAATCACCATTTTATCCCATTCTTTTTGCACTATTTGACATACGCTGTCATTCATATATCATTACTACTTGGAATTCTATTATAAACTGCTTATATTGTGTTGAATAACAATCTTGAGAATCATTTTGTTAATTGCTCCTTGTATTCGACCTCAAACTTCATTTCTGATATTCGAGTATAAATATTATTTATTTTTAAGTGATTTTGACTTATACTACGACACAGCTTTTATAACCTCAATTTCGCTCGGTTAACATTAATCCTCAAAATTACCCCAAGATTCATAATCAACTTCTGGGTGGGGGTTTGGGTAGTTTTTGTTAATCAATTCTTCCAGATGATCCAGAAAAACCCCATGTTGCCTAATGACATCTTGGTACGTTTCCCAAAGTGGTGGATCTGACAAGTATTGTAAACCCTCGGTGCTATGCAATCTTTTCACCACAATAATCTATTCTAAGAGGGTTTCCTAGGTTGGACCATATGCTAGTCGTGTTGCAATCACCTGGATGTGGTTCATAATGAGGTTTATCTTTGGTTTACTATTCTGAACTTTGGTAATGGGGAGTGAGGTTTTGTAGAACTCTTCACTGCATCTAATAGCATCCTCAATCATACGATCTTTCATACTCTTATAGGCTTTAGGGTTAGTGGCCATCTTTCCTAATTTGTCAGGTTGAAACTTGAAAACAAGTGGTGGATTGGGATGAATAATTAAATTTAGGTCCAGATTTGAAAAGGTCAAATTTGATCGGATTTCACCAAAGAAGATCAAGGCTTAACCCTGATTTGGATCAAACTCTAATGAAAACCTCTAGGTCAGACCTAGGGACTTCTTCCTATGTATGTGCACTAAAGAAAGGATGGGAGATTGGATATGAATTGGACCCAATCGAGGCACCCAATTGAGTTAGATCATATGGCAAATTGATGTTGATGGACCTTTAGATTAAAAATCTGCACACTCGAGAATTACTTGGGAAGCTAGGAAGGGAGAGCCCGCAGATACCCCTACATGGTAGAGTGTTTGCACGGGTTATAAGGTTTCCCCCACCCGACCTTTCTTGTCACTGCGGTTCCAAATAGATCGATATGTGCGAATTGAACCGTTAAGTCTACCAATTTTAGACCTAACTGTGCCTTAAATTTCATTTGAATTAGAAGTTGATTCAAATTGTGATATAATTTGGAGGTTGGTTGATTCACAAAATGAACCAACTTCACCTGACTTGTCCTACGGTTGAGGGTGAAGTTTGGGTCAGGTCACTTGAACCGCCCTGTTGTGGTTCTCAATAGGTTAATAGGCCTCAAGTTTTAATGATTCAAATGAATGTAAAGCCTTGATTTTAGGGTTTTGATGACTAATCAGTTCAATCAAGGGCTTGGGTGACACACAAATGTTGGGAAGATAAGTTTCCTTTAATAATGGTAAATGTGTACTAACACTTCAAAACCTTAATATGTACACCCTAATTGGCTCTATTCCTGATCCAAATTGTTTCCAAATATGACACCCTGAACTCAAACAAGAAAGTGAGTAGTCCAAGGTGTTGGGAAAATTAATGCAAGTCCTTAATAGGCACAGGAAATATGAATTGGGTATCTCTAATCAAATCGAATCGCTTCAAATCTGATTTCAACCAATCTCGCATAAATTAGGAAACTTTCGCCTTGAATGATATTACTAGAAAAATAAGGCAAAAGTGGATCCTAACTTCATTACTTCCCTTTTTTATCTTTTCCAATAGAGAAGGGGAATATGGAAGAGAGTTAGTTGATTACCTGCCCCTAGCATGGTTGATCCAAGCTTGATGATCTTCAATGGTGCTTCGCCTTGAAACAACTCAACAAAACAAATAGAGCAAGTTAGAATCAAGTCAAAATGAGCATGACTAGTGGTAAAATTACATGTTGCTCGCCGATAACGGTGCCAAAATGTTGAACGCATTTTCTTCGAGTTTGAAATGTGTCGTAGTGTAGCAATGAAAATGAATCAACACTTAAATTTATATGCTTGAAACATGAGTTTTGAGGTCGTCTCAGGGAGTAAATAATCGCAATGTACCATTAATCAATGAATACAATGAAGTGCAGGAAGCTTTGATATAAAAAGAAATATATGCTTAATTTATTGCAATATCAAACTCCAAAAAGAAATCTAAGTGTTTGAGTAACAAAATATGATTTAAATAAGCTCAACTCAACACTTAATATTCTGATCAAATGACTTAAAGTACAAACTTAGATGTCTAATCTAAAGTGTGCATGAGTAAAAACCCCCCTTTCCTTCTCAGCCAAACCCCTTTCTTTTCTCTCTTCCTCAGACCAAACTCAATTTAGTCCTAGACTGAACCCAATGAATTGACCTAAGCTCTCGCCTAAGCGTGTGCCTACGTGTGTGGGCACGTGCATGCATGTGTGCATATGGGTAGGGCAGGGGAGTCAACCCCCAGTGATCTTGGGCAGTCAGGTAATGTGCTCAATTCCTTATGAAGGGATTTCAGAAGCAAAATCCCACGATGTGGGACAAATGTTCACTTCATCCTTTGTCCTTGCTGCGTGAGATGGCTGGTTGGATTGATGCTGCAGCTACTGTTGGTCTTCCAAATTAGGGGCTTGGGAAGGTTCCTGATGTTGAATCGCTGTTATTAGAGGTGGTAGCAAGGTGGTGGACGGTGACGGAGAAGACGATTGATAGAGCGATTCTCGTTTTCGTTGAATTTTTTAAACATAAAATGATGTGTCGTTTTATTTTATTGCGTGGTAGAAAATCACTCAATCAAATATTAAAAGAGATATCAATTTAAACCACAGTAAAGATGTCATATCCACAGGGAGGTTTAAGCCTAATAAAAGTTGCAAATTACTTATCTTATTATTCCAACATGATGGGCGACGGCCACTGTGAGAGGCGACGAGTAATTGGGTCATAAATAGGGACCAGGCCCACCAGCAATGATGGTGGGCGACGAGTGAGTCACATGAGAGGCGATAAGCCACTGTGAGGAATTCCTTTTATATATGTGCTGTGCGAAATTTTAAGCCCATGAGGTGGGACTAAATTGATGCCTTCTTCTCGCATGTAGCTGGAGAGGATGGGAGCTCAGATTGCACCTACTCCTGATGTTCCTTCGTCCAATTGAGGGTGGTGCTTGGTTTGTGGGATGAAGTCGCACCTTTAGCTATTGATGGTAGGATGTTTGGTAGCCAGCGAGAGGTGGAAGACGACGGCGATAGCGCCTGCACAATCGGAGCTTTGGTGAGGACCTGTAAGATGAAATACGAGCTCTAAGCCCTAATTAGAAAGTTCTTGGTGATCGCCGTGGTGTGAGGAGCTCAATGGTGGGTGCTACTTGGTGTATGGAAGCTTGAGGTGGCCGAATGATGTTGGGGATGTCGGCGGAGACGTGGGTCGTTCGGCTGGGGGATGGAGTGGTCAAAGCACTCAATAACCAAAGGACTTTTGATCAACGGAGGGAGAGCAAGGTAGTGGTGGTGGTGGTGGTTGGGAGTTTGGGTGTGTGTCGGCCGCATGGCCTCGCTGGAGGTGTGGCTGGTGTTGGAGAAGACGGAGGGGGAGATGGTGGTACAATGGTTGAATCAAGAAAATGAGGGTTGGAATCAAAGCTAGGGAGAGAGAGAGAGAGAGCAAGAGAACCTAAATTATAGACAAAGGGGATAGGGAATCCTCACTGGCGTGGCTTGCCGGAGCCGAGGACGATGAAGCCTCCAGTGAGGGAATTGATGACGAGGAGAGAGGTAGGGAGCCTCCGCTGTGGCTGGTGAGAGGCAGATGACAGTGAGGGATTAGGAGGCACACCCAATTTGTCCGCTGGGATGCCATAGGAGGATAGGGGAGGACGGTCACCGGAGCCACGACGGAGGTGGTCGGAATTGGGCTTAACTTGGTCGTGGATGGAGCTTTTATAGAGCTCAAATTGGAGAAATTCACAGGTAGGATTCGTGGAATTGCCACTTTTGATTCCCTGATTCTTGGAGTTTTCTAGGGTTCTATGGTGCGAGTTAGGATTTGAGATCAAGCCCAATGGAATGGGATCTGCTTCCTTGGGAGTCTCCAGTATGTCTTGTTCATCTAGTTAAAGCAAAGAAACTAATTGCAACCTAAAATTTTATTTACAGGATTACAAATTCTGTGGTTGAAAGGCTTGCTTTGAAATGGGCTCAAACGGCAACTGTTCCCCCCCCCCCCCCCCCCCCCCCCCATCCCCCAAACCGTGCGCCCCCGAGATAAAATTTGTGACATTCCATTTAGGGTTAGAGATCTTTTACATCTTGACTCTCCCGTCACACCATACACACAAACATGCATACTGAGAGAGTCCCATTTTTGGTGTTGTGTATGGTATATCTGTGAGATGGTTTGTTACTTTTGGGTTTACCACCTTGTTTGGTTTTAGCTCGTAATTGGCAGGTCAAGGTGCGCATCCCCCTGCCTTTCGTTTCGTGTCAATGAAATTTATCTTTCCAAAAAAAAAAAAAAAAAAGAAAGAAAGAAACATACTATCTCATCACATTGTCTTTGTTCGAACCTCCAGGAAATAAGACTCCCAGATGCCAATATAGATGATATTAAAGCGTCCTCATTTACAGGAGAAGTCTCCCAGCAAGTATTTTATTTTAGAAGGCATCCCTTAGACGATGAGGTAAATAGAAGTCTTTATTGGGAAAAATATAGGTAACCGCTTGCAGAATCCACACGCTTGATAACAATCATGATGTACATAAACCGAAAATGCCACGATGGAACCTCCGTTGACCTTATTCGATAACACAGTACGTCGACTGTGCATCAGAGCTCGTGAGTTTATGCCCAGCCAACGATCACCGATATTAACAAGTAGATAATGACCATTAAACAAGTCCTGGTATTACATCCATTTCCGTCTTCTGATGGTTTGGGTTCGCTTGCAGGAGTAGGCGGCGGCGCTACGTTTGCATCTGCTGGGTTTCCTGTCATGCTGAAATACGTATATACGTGTGCACGGCAAATTAAGTTAATTAATATTTATATATGATGTTGATCAGATGCACCAGCTTAATGCGCGGTGGGTAAGGAAACTACTGCAAGAGATAACATAGTTTGGAAATGGACTTACTTCAAGCTTAATTTCTCCTTGTCCAAAAGAGTTTGGGGAATGCTCGTGAAGTTATTGTAAGCCAAGTTCCTTCAATTCATTCGAAAATAATTAGAACAACTTATATATATATATATATATATATATATATATATATATATATATATATATCGAAAATGAGTGAACAAAATGGAAAATTTGCAAGGATATAATTAAAATGGGTGAAGGTACTTATCTAACTTACAGCTCTCGCAGGTTGGGTAATTTGGCTAGAAATTTCGGGACGCTTCCGTTGAGGCTGTTGTTGTGTAAGTCTCTGCAGATCGTTGATGCATTAACCGGTCAGTGAAGTTGGGCATTCAAGCATGTATATGTGGTGTACTTAATTTTAACAAAGACCTACATGGTTTCGAGTGCGTCCAAGTTGCTGAAATCGGGAAGAGTCCCTTGGAGACCACAGCCACCCAAAGATCTGTAAATTGGTTAATTGACAACGATAAAAAATTAAACCATTGAATTATATATTAATTAACAACCGATCGAGAAGTACATACATAGAAGGCTTGCACAAGGAAAAATCATAATCAACAAAGTCGTCAGATATGCAGCTATATATGTATCGTGTGCGTTCTAGACTATATATATATATATATTGAGCTTACTTCTCTTGCCTGACAGGGTGTAATCCAAGGACATCATGTAATCCAAAAAAAAAAAAAAAATTTGAGCTTAAAATTAAGGAGGGTAAGAATTTCCAGTTCCAGAGAGGATTTATAATAGAGGTAGAAAGAGAATCATGCATTACAGGGATATGACACGAGGATGTTTGTCGGAGCTGCAATTAACCCATTCCCAGCTGTAGTTCAATGGAAGGCATGGATCACCTGTCCATTCCTGGAGAACCTCGAAGTTTTCTTGCAATGTTGCCAAGGCATTCACTGCACGGGAGAAAATATTCAACAAAATATAGTAGTTAAGTTTCTCACCATAAAAGCATGCAATATAAACGCATATATATATATATATATATATATATATATATATATATATATATATATATATATATATATATAAGCGCATGATTTTTGGGTGGGGGGAAAATAAACCTTAAAAAGTGAGAATTACATAGCGACAACAATCACATCATAGAACGCTCGAGACATGCTTATTTTGGGAATTTGAAACCATCATTAATTAAGTTGACATGAAATATAGCACTGGAAGCCAATCACTGGAAAGGTCGAAACACAAATTTGCTGTCGTGGATTGGCTCATATTCGATGCTTCAATTTTTATAATGTCATGTAAAATGATTTTTTTTTTTGGCCTATCAGAAGTGTGGTAATGTACATATCTTGCTGGTAATCGGCATGAAATTTCTCGAATAATTAAATCGTAGACCTAAATAACAAAAAACTAGCTAGTTGATGTTGATATATGTAAACGATTTCTTACCATCAATGTTATTAGTTGATCCGCGTGAAAATTTCAGCAAGAGTGAGACTTCCCAACCACTAATCACTGGAGGAAGAGTTGAATCGGTTGTAGGCATTAGAGTAAGACGTGTGTTTTTTGAAGCCGGCAATCGAACACTTGTGAACTCCAAGGCATATCCAAAAGCTGGTGTAATGGGATTAGAAGCATTAGAGATCATCTCATTATCCATATAAACGTCGAATGACCTCTTCTCTGGTGACCCTGCCAGGTTGATCATCTCGCTGAAGTACATGTTTGAGTAGATTGGAAAAGCATGAGACCTGAAGTTGATCGTGAGATTATTCATCGACCCTGATGTAGGAGTTATTCCCTTGCTGAATAACTTGGCCGGAGGATCATCAATGCTTCTGCTTATGTCAACAGTGGGGGCATCATTATTCAAAATTGTGAATTCGGTGATCATGTCAGTAGAATTTTCTACTGGCCACCAGGAACGATCATAAGGATCATCAGGGTAACTGTAGGATTCCAAATACACAGTAAATTAACTAATCAAGCAATTTCCTAAATATTTAGGAGTTTTTAGAACTCAAGCCACTTTAAGTGCTAGCACATAATCAAGATCTTGAATATTAATGCAACACTAGCCATATCATTGTTTTACCATTCAAATTAACCATTTCAAGAGGGATCACAATAAAAAAAAATAAAAACTGTTATGTACCTATTAAAAATTAAATATCACTGATAATATTTATCATACTACATAGATGATATTCAAATATCAATAATATTTGATTCAGAATTAAATAAATATCACTGATGATATTTGATTCACAACAATATATCATTGGTGTAATTTAGGTTACAATTAAAAAATTATTAATGTAATTTCTTTCAAAACTAAAATGCTACTGGTATAGTTCGTTTCGTAGCAAAAAAAATTATTGGTATAATTTATTTTATAACTAAATATTATCGTTGTAATTTAATTACAGTGGGACACATGAATTGTCGTGTTGACATGTAATTGTGCTTTCACGTGAAAACCCGTGGGTATCATGTAACCTCTTTGAGGGTATGTTGAGCAAATGATAAATTTATATTTACATCAAAGTTATATGGAAGCAAACAGTACTTCCATGGTTAATTAATTTAACGGGAGCAGAGAAAAATCTCGAAAAGTTTAGTGTAACAATTTGAGAGTATGAAGATTTAACTTGAAGTGATAAAACATAATAATGCATGAATTATTAATTGTCATGCAATTTGGATTACCATAAAATTTTTGGATTTTGAAAAAAAAAATCTCATTTGACGTCTATGTAATTTTGACAAGTAAAATATCATTTGAAGTCTATTTCCAAGACAAATCTTTTTTTGTCTTTTAAGAAAAGTAATTGCATTCTTAAAAAACTAGAATTCTTAATGACATTGGTTACACATTTCAATAAAGGTCAGCCGCCAAAGAATGTTAACCATTCAGATAACTATTGTTGCCACTTGGATGCAATACCTCTGTAAGTAGGAAAAAATGTCGGTTAAAAGTAGGAAAATGCAAGTATTAATTGATATTTAATATAAAAAAATAAAATAATATAAGATTTGTTATATAGTGATTTCTATCATATTCAAAAAAATCACGATACTATTTTAATTTAAAATACACAAGTGATAAATAAATTTATATTAGTGATAAATTATTTTACACCGATAATTAATTATTCTAAGGTATCTTTATATCGATGTAATCACATTTTGGTTCGGTGAAAAAATATTCTATGGGTAGTTTCATTTGTTTAAAGTAATTTTGTATTCGGGAAAAATGATTTTGACCTATGAGTCTAAGATTTAGAGTTTCAGGTTTATGTTTATGGAAAGTGATTTCACGTATGAGAAGTGAAAGTAAAAAATTATCTTTCAAGTGTAAAATCATTTGTCATAGGTAAAGAAACATTTAGAATTTAGTTTTGTACTGATGCAATCTTACTTTTCACCTATGTAAAATTATTTTGAAGATACAAAGTGATTTTGCATCAGTGTAAAGTGATTTCGATAGTGATTTTAAGTGGTTTACACTTGTACAAAATTAATTTATTATTGATTTAAATAGTGATGGATCCCACCATGTGTCAGTATTTTTCTTTTCATAAAAAAAAGAGATACGTGTTGAGACCTTATTCACATTACTGCACGTCAACTTTTATATTTTTCAATCTACATCCAAAAAAATTCAACTCTAAATAGAATAGCCTATTGGGCATTTAAGTTTTCTAGGATGAAATCAATAGATTTCTTTGGAGGATGCTATTAGATTTAGTTGCTCTGACAAGTCGTCTAACTATAAAACTGCCAAAATAGTTAGATTATTTTTCATTTGATTTATTTGAATAATTAAGTGTTATATGTATATATATATATAAAAGAGACAACAAACCCATTCCTATTAATAATGTTAATAACTCAAAATCCAAAATAGAGAAATAATGATAATAGATTAAGAATTCGAAATGCTTTTAGATTGAGGATATAACATTATGATCTCTGCCAATCATCCATGTTAATGGGACAATTTTTTTAGCCCGGTCCAAGTTGAATAAAGATAATGTATTTTGCATTACGAGTTTAGAAAAGGCAGATGGCATCAACTACTACATGCATAATCTACCTCTCTTTCACGCTAGTGTATAGTTTGGAATGCTTAATACTTTATTTAGCTCGCGTTGTTAATCTAGGATTGTAAAATTCTTGTACATCAAGTTATACTTCTACTCGTTAATTATTCTCAAATGAGTATTAATCTATCTTTGTTGATTTACCGTCTGAAACTTTATTTTACTCCATAAACACTCCTCCTCTCAAAAAAAAAAAAATGAAAAAGGATTCTCTTGACGTAGAAGATTAATCTAGATGAAAAATTAAGAAAAAGGATCAATCTACATGGTAAAACATATTTCCTTTTTTATTTTGAATTATTGGTAAACATGCTTCTTACCGTATGGTTTCGCTTGCACCAAATGCGAATCTTAGAGGCAAAAATAAGTAGTAGTCGGGGTTGAGCCGTGAGTAGGTCTGTGGCCCAAACACCGTAACATGGATGGCCGATATGATGGGATCCTGATCATCGTATAACCTCCCTAAGCAGATGTCAGTGACGTTGCGTTTCGTTATGTAGATCATGTTGAACGCAGCATATTTTTTATCATATTTTTCCAAGGCCAGTTCGAAGAGATCTTGGTTGTCCACAAGTAGCTGAAAGCTTGGGGGATTACTCTTGCCGTCGTAGTTGCCGTAGTGGAAAAACATCCTTACTTCGACCGTCCTACCTTTTCCGACGGGAATTGTGTAGCAGTTCTTCTTATTCTCTGGGAAAGTCCTCAGCCTTCCAAGTGGTGTCCCCTCAAAATCCTCGTCCCGAACCTCGTAGGTCTCGCCAGATCTAACAAAGTCTCCATCTCCAAACCATTTATTTTACGTTGCGGGTGTCGGTGAAGCCCTCCCTTGCACCGCAGTCTATGTACCAGAATTCTGCATATATTTCAAGTACAGATTGATTTGCAGACGAAATTAGTGATGAGCACACCATCTCTCAAAGTTCCAGTAATTAATTAGTGAAAAGGAACATAAGTTTAAGGAACCCACATTAATGGTCTGGTGGTAGAGCAATTAAGTGATCAGGTCCAGCTAATTGAGAGACTAGGGTTCAAATTTTATTTTATTTAAAAAAATGGTTCGAGGAGAAATATAGGCAAAATGGCGGTGGATTACGGGAAAAATCCAGGGATAGCGAAGTAATTAAAAATGCAGACATGAATTTTTTTTTTTTGCCTTTTTGTTTTACTTCATGTTAGATGAAAAATAGGATTTTATATTATTCCAGCAACTTTAGTTATATGACAGAAATGAGAAATCTGATTTATCAGTTATATCAGTATGGCTCTCCTTCTAGTTTAAATGAGATTCCAGCCATTACAAGAAGTGAGATTCCAGCTATAAAATTCAAAATATGAATACACAATAATGGGAGAACGCGTGCACTACCAAAACCAACAGATGTCTTCCTATTTCCTTAACCATTGGATGGAAACGGAAGAATATCATGGAGCTAATCTCTAACCACTGGAACCTTACTTGTGACTTAACCTTATGTTCGTTCAAGTGCCAATCTGCTGTCCTGGCACTAAAGGCCAATTTTCGATAAGCTTGGTTGTGAGGACCCTTCACCACCCTTGTGTCCTCCAACCTTGGGGTAGTATATATATATATATACTTTCGGACTGTCTTCCTGTGGACATTAATATTCAGAGAGTAGGCATTCCCCTTGCCTTTGGACGGGGCCTAAATGTTTTGTTGCAACCATCCATAGATCGAGATTGTCCATCACCTTTTGTGGAAAGTAAGGACTGTTGGATGGTACATGAATGGATTGCCAAACTCTTCGCTGCTGCAAGAAACTACCAAGCTACTTTGGTTCTTTTGTTTTGGAGGAGTTGCAAGATGGCCCTACACAAAGTATCGAGATTTTTTGATGACCCAGAAACTACCAAGCTACCTCAATTTATCTTGCTGCAGTAGAAAATTGAATAGATAAATGAAACTTCCTACACAAAGTATCTTGATTGTAAAAATAATGGTTAAGCTACTTGCTGTCGGTTGATCAGGATGAACATCGAGTTCTCAAGCCACGCCTTATGCATGAACATATATAGAGTTCTCACTTTCCTGGATTCCAGGATTATGGAATTTGAATTTAATTGTAGGAAGTTTAAATGCAATATGCATGCAAACCAAAATTTTGACACACAAAATTTCAAAATTTGCATTGCACAAAGATAATTTCTGTATGAATCGATCGCTGATTAATTTTTCGTGTGTGCATATGTGTATGCGCATAGTAATTAATTAAAATAAGAGAAGGAAGATGCATCACCTGCGAGAGAAGTGGTGGGTAAGAGGAGGACGAGAAGGAGAGCAAAGAGGCGAGTGACCATGGCTGACGGTGGTTTTGGATATTGAGAGGATTCCACCTGATCAGCTCTGCTTATTGCGGATTTATAAGGACAGTAAACGTATACTGCAGATGGTAGTGCTCACGCATGATACAACTACATGGGCAGCACCTCGTGCGTCCAGTTTTATACAACGTTGTCAGACATCTAAGTACAGGTGAGTTCCTTTAAATTAAGATAACGCATTCAGTTAGCAACTAGTTTATCTAGCTACCTGGACAATTTATATAATGCATGATTTATGTATTCAGTTACTTATTGCTGATGTGGAGTCTGTTAGTGTTAGTGAATGGGGTAGTTAGGCAGCCATCTGTAACTCACTATATGTCTATAAAGAGTCCTCAACTTCACCCATTTTTGATCTAATGGAAAGCCGTATTTCCACACATATATCTCAAGATGGTATTAGAGCGCTGATCCAAACTTGATGGTGATTTGAGCTTTCTTATGTCAGCATAACTAATTGAATATATGGATAATATACATACAGTGATGGGATCAATGAGAGGTTAAGCGTGCATACTAACTTTTATTAAATAGTAGCAAAATGAGAACATCTACTGCTAATAGAAATCAAATTAAGCAATGAAGTGGAAAGAGAATGTAGAAAAAAGATATCGTAGTTTGCATGGTACTCATCACAAAAAATTCTTTCTAAAAGGTGTAAGAAGGGAAAGCATTTTATGCAGCACACAGCTAATTACTTTATGCATGTAATATCCCCTACATATGGAACATATATAAATTGAAGAATGCCCTTAATCTCCATCTGATGCAACTAAATTGGATATATAAATGTTAAAAATGCATGTCCAATGAGAGTAAAATGTTTCCTTCTATTTGCTAAAATTGTTCTGATTGTAGAAAATCACATAAATTATATATAATAGGATAAAATGCCAACAATATGCAATTGATGTAAACATTCATTGTAATAAAGAAGATTGTGATGGCCACAACTCTTTTTTTTAAGAAAAAGACTGATTTCATTCAATAAAAAGAGTAGGGGGACCTCAACCGAGACCTACTTGATACAAAATCCAAAAGGAAAAAAGAAAAAAAGAAGAAAATACAACAAAAGGAAAGACAAAAGAAGCCTTGCTTGCCTTGAAGTTACCATCGATGTCAATAAATCTAGGTGATCAAGATTGACCACAAAACAATCTTTTTTTTTTTGCAAAATACGGGACCACAAAACAATCTATTAAGATGTTGGTAAGCCCAGAGTTGAGGCAAAGGCAAACTAGACCAGATGCTTAGAAGACTAAATGAAGCATCTGCAACATGTCAAGATGAATCAGGCCTTGAAGATGGTGAGGGAGAGCAGATGGAGAGGTGTAAATTAATCCTCCAATTGTCAATATTGCATAAGTATCCAAGCTTGAAAATTTTCTTTGCTAAATATACATTGTTGAAAATATACATTGGCCTGCTAAGAGATATGAAGTTTCTCCACCCACCAAAAATGAAGAAGTGTTGAATCAGTTTCAATATGCAGACTACTCTTAGGATCTAACTAAAGGGGAATAGCATGCAAAAGAGCCTTCAAAAAGAAGGAATCCTTATGTTGAATGGTTGAACCAATGGCAATAGCAAGAACCAATTTCCCCATTGAATTGCTTAAGATCTAACCTAAATAATTTTTGTTTGATTCTTGGCCGATAGTAATGCTAAGTTTGCAACCCTGTGAAAGATGTGTCCAATTAAGAGCAAAAATGTTAGGGTAGTTAATGCGGATGCAATTGTACAAATCTAGTTGAGTTGAAAAATGAAGAAGTGAGGAATCTCCTTGAATTTAATGGGATCATGCTTCAATTTTTTTTTTGAATCAAATGAAGGCAATGACCTCTCTTTGAAATAATCTCCAATTGGAAGTTCCGCCATTTTGAAATATAGCCATAAAGTTTGTAGGTTCTATTGTTTTAAGAAAATTCATTTGGTGAATCCAACCAAGTATAGAGAAAATTAGTTGGCTCTTAGCGAAAAGACAATAGGAGTCTCCAGGGGCAGTTGGGGTAGCAAGAGCACTTGGACGGAAATGGAATGCCCAGTTTGGAGACATTATCATCAATAGGGAGCTTGCCCATGATAAGTATCCAAAAACACAAGGAGATGTGCAAGGGAAGCTTAAGAGCCCATCTCCTTGAATTTAAAGGGATCACGCTTCAGTTTTTTTTTGAATCAGGTGAAGGCAATGACGCCTCTTTGGAATCATCTCCAATTGCAAGTTTCACCATTTTGAAATATAGCCATAAAGTTTGTAGGTTCTATTGTTTTAAGAAAATTCGTTTGGTGAATCCAACCAAGTTTAGAGAAAACTAGTTGGCTCTTAGCAAAAAGACAAGAGAGAGTCTCCAAGGGCAATTGGGTTAGCAAGAGCACTTGGACGGAAAAGGAATGCCCAATTGAGAGACATTATCATCAATAGGGAGCTTCCCCTTGATAACTATCCAAAAACACAAGGAGATGCACAAGGGAAGCTTAAAAGCCCACAATTTTTTTGTCCAGGATTCATGGGACAAACTAGATAGGTGAAGGGGAAGTTTCCAAGTTAACATCTAGAAATTTCTAAAATATGAGAAATCCTACCGGTGGGAAAGCAACAACCAACATAGTAAAAGCTTTTGGAATGGGTTACCTTTTGTCCAGAGGCAAGCTCAAAGGAGTAGATAAAATTGAAAAGATGCAAGACATTTTGGACACTCCCATTAAGGAATATGATAATGTTATCAGCATATAGGAGAGCTAAGGGGGAAGTGACGCCTCGCTTTATAGAGAAATGGATGCTTCCTTCAAAGAGGGCTAGCTCCTTGAGTCCCATGATGAATGGTTCCATAAAATTAAATATCAAAGAAAAAAGGGGAAAGACGATTGCCTTGGCATATACCATGGGATACTTTGAAGAAAGATGAAGAAATGCTATCAATCAAAATAGAAGAACCTTTGTGTTGGACAAAGCATTTGAAAAGTTGAATAAAGTCCTAGCTGACTCCTAGATGCGATAGAATCTCGTAAGGAAGGGACCATTCAACGCGGTCTTATGCCTTTTCGAGGTTGAGTTGGAGAATGAGATTGGAGTCAAAGGCTTTGTAATCAAGCTGTTGTTCAAGTTAAAAGGTGGTTAAAAATGGACCGATCTTTCATGAAACGTGGTTGTTCTTGAGATATAATCTTGTGAAGAAGTGTGGAGAGATGATTAGCAAGGATTCCTAAAGTAATTTCATAGATTGCATTGTAGAGGCTAATAGGACAATAATCCAAAAGGGATGAAACTTGAGGCTTTTTGGGAATAAGAGAAATGAAAGTGGGATTGAAGGCCTTGGGAGCATCATGCTTGATGAAAAGGTGATTAATTGCCTCAGTGAGGTTTTGATCAATTCCCAGAAGTTGAGAAAGAATTTGAAATTGAAGCCACTGGGACTTGTTGTTTTGTTTGAGGCCATTCGAAAAAGGACATTCAATATTTCAATCTCGAAAGGAATCATTGTTAAGGCAGAGGATTCCTTAGGAGAGACAAGGGAAGGAATGCAATTGAGAAAACTTTAGGGTATTTGGGTAGGTTGTGAGGAAAGAAGAGAAGTAAAAAGTCAAATGATTTTTTGGTAGCTAGCTCCCATGATCCATTCCCAATGCTAGATCGGTCCGTAAGGTTTTCCTTTTGCCTTCTACTCTCCTCTCTTTCATTTGTTCCTTGTCAAGTTACAAAGTAAAATTCTTAGTGTGAGTCTTGTGCCTAGCCCTGACCTTCTAATTTGGAAGCTTGACCCCAATGTCATGTTTACCATCTCCTTGGCCTACCAGGGTCTCCTTTACTTTGGTCGTGGCCTTTGTTGTGCCCACAATCTCTTGTCTCTGCATTTACCTCATATCTCTCTCTTCACTTGGCATTTGATTTGAGGCAAGCTCCCTAAGAATGACAATATCCAAATACTTGGGATCCCTCTTCCCTCCAAATGTTACTGTTGTCCTAACCTCCCTAAAACTATATGCTTACAACTCCTTTTCCTTGATAGTTATCTAAGTAATATTATTCTCAACTCAGTTAGCCTCAAATTCTTGATCAATACCTCTTTTCTTAAACCCAGGGATGTCTTTTCCTCTACCCCCAATTCCTTCCCTGTCAAGATGAATTAGGTTATCTTGACCTTCATGTGGTATGCTATTTGGTGGATCCACAATAAGGCTAAGCACAACAATTTCAATTTTCTAGGTATTGCTGGTTTCCTGGACCATTTATGGTCTTACCTTGACATTAGAGATTGGATCAAGGCCAATTGTGAGGCTTCCCTCCTTGCAACTTCACTGGACCAAACTTGAGAATGGGCTCAAACTAAATTATGTCCGTCGAAATGGCCAATTCAACCTACTTGAGGTGGGTTTTGAGAGATACTAATGTTGACTTTAGAAGGGTTGCTTGATTATGGCACCTCTACCTTTAATAACCGTGAGAACCTTTTCATTCAAGCCACCATCCATACTTTTACTTGCTGCAGTGCCACTGATTTTCATGTTGAGGTCGATTCTTCTTTGCTTACTCATTGGTAGATGGGCAACGTCCCCATTCCTTGGGCCTATTAGTGCCACCTTACTAGACTTAGGACCTATTCCGTGAATATATCTTCCCTCAAGCTGGTCCATAGGTTGATGAATTCTCTTCCCCCCTGGCTAGCCAAGATCGCTGCATGGAGAGAGATCGGGAATTGGAGTGTCTTCCAAGACATTCATCAACTTCTTACGTGCATGACTTGATGCTATTCAAATGCCTTATGTCCACGTCTAAAGCCTTATTTTTTTGGATTTGATCCACCAGGGCTTTTGCTTTTACTACCTTCTACCTTCGCTTTTGGTGATTTTCCATTTTTCATTTTTTTTTTGAGCTCGGCAGATGTTAGCCTAATCCCCTTGCCATTTTATGCCTCCAGGGAATAGTGTACGTATAATATTGACTCCCATTTTTTTTATTTTAAAGAAAGGATTTACAATACCAAATAAAGAAGGTGTATTCCACAGTGGGATGATTTACAATCCCATATTCTTTACGTGTTTAAAAATGTCCTACTGAGAAATTGCCAGCCGTATTTCCGATACTATCGTTTAATGCGTGACCCACCACTACCCCCACAGATGAACAGCTAATACCAAAATTCTGTCCTTTAAATCCGAATCAGATCACACCTCTCTTATCTCCAACCCATCTACAGCCACCATCACCACCAATGGCCTCCTCCGGCTTCCTCCCTTCTCTGGCGCTCCTCCTCCTCCTCTTCCCCTTATCTTCTCCGGCAGGTGCTGCTTCGTCTTTGCTTCCTCCCGTTGTTCTCTTGACTTGAATGTCATGCGACAATTCGTGTAAATTAATCTATACAATTATGGTGATACATATATATATGCTCGTCTGCTCAATGCGATATTATTGCAGAGTTCTGGAACATAGATTTTGGGGCCTCTGAAAGCCACGAAGTTTACCGTGGCTTGACATGGGAAGGAGACACCGGATACGTGCACTCAGGCGAGAGCCACAGGCTGAGGAATGCCGAGGACTGGTCGACAAAGATGCAGACGCTGAGGTCGTTTCCCAAAGGAAAGAAGAACTGCTACTCCATCCTCGTCGGGGAGGGCACCAAGCTACTCGTGAAGGTCCAGTACCTCTATGGTAACTACGACGGGCTCGAAGATCCACCCAAATTTAGCGTGATTTGCGAGGATATGAAATACGGCAGGGCTACAACGGAAATGGAAATGGACCACTACTACTACATGAACTTTATGTATGCAACGAGGCATGGCAACACCAGTATTTGATACGAGAGGGAGATCGATGTCCATGATCCCATCGTCAACGCCATACAAACGGTCGCTTTAGATCCTCGGATGTATTTCCCTGTCAACTCCAGCGTTGTCCTTCGGCATAGACGGCAGGTTGCTTTCGGTACCGACAGCATCATAAGGTACGTAATTAAATGCCCTACTCTTATATTATTTCATATTGGCAAAATTATTTAGCGCAGCATATGTCCAATGTCCAATCAAGAACCGCTCCGAAAGGATAATGGTGTATATATATATATATATATATATATATATATATACCCATGATTTATGCCTTTGCAAAAACCAAAAAAACAAAAAAAAGTCCTACGATTTATGTGAAATAACCGTGTACGTACATGTCTTTCGATCGGCAGATACCCCGATGATCCTTTCGACCTTTGGTGGCGTCCCACCGACGATAGGCGGGAAGGCTTCAATTACTAGCGAGTAATGGGACGGTGATGGACACGAGCTCAGCCACTTGCAAAGATGTTTACCATGGCAGCATCGACTCCTGAAGCGGAGACCAACCTGACCATTAGGGTTTCTAATTACGTGTCTACAGGTGCTCACTTCTATTTCAACATGTACTTCAGCGAGGTGTCCGATCTTGCTGCAGGCTCACAAGAAAACAGGTCTTTTCACATTTACTTAAACGATAAGCTCCTCATCGAACCTTCCAACCCCATTGTTCCCCCATTTAACTATGTGTTGGAGATATCGAACGCCACTGTTGCGTCGGCTGGTGCAAAGTTCATTCTGGTACCCACCGACGACTCAACTCTCCTTCCAATCATCAGTGGGTTGGAGATTCTAGTAATCGACCCCGAGACGATCGGTAACGGAACCGATGGTTCGTATGGTAATTAACGTCCTCATTCCAATGGCCCTAACCTTTCCTGGTTTGCAATGATTTGCAATTTAGTTAGAACTAGATAGTGATTATAATATATGATTTAATTAAATATCTAAAAAATTTACTTCAATGAAATTTAATCTATAATCTAATTTTTATTTATATTAAATTTGATAATTAATAATAATATAAATTATAGGGTATTGCCAAAATTTCATTTAAACAACGTGAATTGAAAAGAATGGGAGGACAAATGGGCTAAGAGGTGGAAGAGGGGAAGATAACTAGGAATGAAGAGGAGACAGTTCCATTCCGTGGGATTTATTTTAGGAAAAAAGTGAGGATTTTTTTTATGGGATTTGTTTTGGGCGGAAAGGGATTCTTTCATGAGATTGTTCTGGGCATTGTCAGTTTTTAAACACCAGAAATTGTAGCTCACATACTTATAATCAAGAATTTCTTGTAAGATGTATTATATGACCTAATTTCATAGAAAATTTATTTTAATCATCATTCAACACTTTGTAAGTTATTTTATAGATTTATTTGCATTATCATCCAACAATATATTGGTTCGCAACTTACAATCAATGGTTAACATTTAAAAAGTATGCAATTCTAACGATTTATCCTTTCCTTGATCCTTTGTTATTTTTCTTCATTCTTCATTTGTACTATTTAATATGGGATCATGGTCTCTTTTTATGATTGGAAAGATCAATGAAAAGTAATTTTGTAAAAAAAATGATATCCATGTTGATTGATGGGAGTATTTTCGTTTTTTTTTTTAACACTTATGATCGATTGACGCGAGAGGAGAGAGGAATGGGTTGGGGTGGAAGGGGTGGGAAAGAAATGGGTGAGGTGAAAGGTGGAGAGGGATTGGCAGTGGTACGATGGGAAAGTGGATAGAGTAGAGAGAGAATATGAGAGAGACATGGGGGGGGGGGGGGGTGGTGGAGGGTTGAATTTGTTGGGAAGAGAGTGGGAATTGGGTGGTGACGTGGTGGAAGCACCTAAGTCACACTCTCTCTTGGTTATAAGATAGATATTCCATGAATTTCATGGTCGGTTATTTTACAATATTGTTTAGATCATACCTAACATTTCATTCCTTGCTCCAATTTGCTCTAATATAAATTATCCTTTTGGGTCTATAATGCAAATTAGCATGTCACGATTACTTTTGATAGTAGTTAACATGATTGCAACTAACATAGCAATTTCTTATTGTAGCCTTAGATTACATCAAAAACAAAAAATTTCCACAACCACTTTCTTGAATGGCAAACTATTCTACAAGCCAAGCCATGTTGGATAGGACATTGGTTAATGTTGAAAATCATGCGAAGCAACAATTACAGACAATCAATACACAAGACACAGATTTACATAGAAACCCCTCCAATGTAGAGAGGAAAAACCAAGGGCAGAGAGAGAGATAATCTACTATAGAGAAAGATAGAGTACAAATCCTCAAGTTCACAAAACTCTACGAGAGACCTCTTCACGGTAGCGCTCTCTCGAAAAATTAAGAAAAGTGGAGTGTCTCATCCACAAAACCATAGCACACATATATAGGTTCATTAAATAGATCCTTAATTGGACTTTCCTATTTATTGGGTCACTAAGATCCATTTAATTTACATGTGTTGGATCATAAATGGATCATGGTTGTTCAAGGCATACTCAACAAATCTCCACCTTAACTTGAACTCCACAAAAAACACTACCAAAAAATATAGCAGTTGTTATCTCTCTCTGCCATCCAGCCATCTTACGTGCTATGTAATCCAACCAAGTTCACACATGCTATGAACTTGGTTAACGACAACGGCTTTGTCATCATATCTGCTAAATTATCTGTTGTAGCTATCTTCTTCATCTAGATGTCACCTTCAGTTATGACCTCTCGAATGAAGTGATATCTGACATCAATATGCTTTATCCTCTCATGATGCATCTAGTCTTCCATTAGATGGATGACACTCTGCCTATCACAATGAACAATGACCATCTCCTGACCTGGACTAAGCTCTCTAAATAACCCTTTTAACCACATAGACTCTTTGATACCCTCGGTTGTTGCCATCTACTCTACCTTTGTAGTAGATAGTGCCATTGTATGTAATCGACTTTCTACGATAATTATCAAACAATCACAATAAAATGCTGTTGACGAGTTTTTGTCCCTGGCAACAACACCAAAAAAATATGATCATTGACTTTCGATTTGCAATAAAAATGGTGTTTTAAAATTTGTTGTAGTATATGTTACAAAATGCAAACTGATGTCGCATCAATTTTATTTATTTACAATTTTTATTGGTTTGTTTTCAAGTCGTTCACTGGGAGACAATTATTGATATACATCACTCTTTAAGTCCAAAAATATTCTTTTATTCCAAAAATATTAATTTTATTTACAAAATGAATGAAAGAATTGGGTTAATTATTTACAAATGAATCAATTAATACACATTACAATGCTTGAAAACACATGTACACAAACAAGTATCAAAAACTATATATAATTACTCTATATTATTTATATGCAATAGTATAATAATGCCTAAGTATAGGTACAAAAAGAGCTAATAATATATACTATACTAAATTATATTAACATACTAATGTATATAGAAACATATATTATATTTATAGTAACATAAATAAGCGTTGCTAAAACCTTAGTAAAATTATATCCATAACATAAAGCAAAATAGCTATCTATACTGACAGATCTCTTCATCACTGAAGCTCTTAGTGTTATTTATACATATATATAAGAGCTTAAACATACTATACTCTATTATATTACACATATATACTATATACATATGTATTACATTATACGTTATTTATTTATATAGATATACTTATTTAATTACATTATTTATATACATATGTATTTATACTATACTATACATATGTACACATGTACACAGTGCACACATAGCAACACAACTCTCAGCACTTAGCCTCACAACTCGCTCTCTTCTTCCTCTTAATTGCTCAACACTTAGCCGGATTTAGGTCCTCTCTTACACAGCCCACACGCACCGTTTACTTAAGACAAAAATTAGGTTATTGAGTGGGCGAGCAGCCTTTTCGAGGGATACGCAGCACCCTGATTAGGGTGAGATCAAACTTCTACGAGGGCCACCGTAATTTATATTTAGGTGCATTTAATCCGTATTTAGGCTCAATATTCGGCCCACATAGGCCCTCACATAGTGTATGGCCCTCGGCCCAACACTGTATACCATTGTCTTAATATGCTATGTATTCTCGGTAAAGTATGCATGGGTATGGATATGTGCATTTAACGTGTGCCCTGCCTTGTCGACTGAAGAGCTGGCAGCGCAAAATCCATTTATATCAGTGCGTTGGGCCTTCAGTTAACGATGTGGCACTCTCCAGCACCACGTTTAGGTGCTGCTCAACGCTGAGTTACGTTCTGATTTCACATCTTCGGCCCTTAATTTGAGGGCCATAATTTAATGTAAACTAAAATTAAATTATACCATTGTAAAGCCCTTATATAGGGCTACATAATTATGTAATTATTTTACATAAATAAGTTATTTACATATATAATAAAATTGGTTAAAAGTGGTTGTTTATACATGATAAATTACGTGTTAATTTGTTAATTAAAGTATAAATTAATTAATTAATAATACAACTGACCTTATATGGTATTAATATACAAAAAAAAAATTTATTACATATTTTTATTATATTTTATAAGCTTTATTTTAATTATATACAATTAAATATATGTTTTAGATAGTTTTACATATAAATAATCTATAAATACTATAATACAGTATAAATGCAGTATAAATACATTCAAAATATTTAATATTTTATCATACAAATATACATTATAACTTACTTAAGTATTACACTAAATTACTAATTTATTTTATTTTAAGTTAATAATTTACTTAGTTAATTTAATAACTTAATTATTTACTATAAATATATAATTAAATTTAATTACAGGTACTGTACAGTATATAATACATAGATAGCTATGTATGTACAATATTATATATAATTATGTACATATAGATAGGTTTATAGAATTACTTAGATTATTATACATTTAAGTTATATAAATTAATAGATAATTATACAATAAAGTTATATATACAATAAGTTATTCCAAATACTTAATTTAATATATAGAATACATATATAAGTTGTTTATACATATCTTATACATATTGTACAATATATACATATAACTTAGATTTAATTTATATATACAAGTATATACATAGTGTATAGGGTATTTTTTGGTATTTTTGGGGCTTTTATGATTTTTATGGTTTTTATAAGTTTAGGAGAGGTAAGGTATGAGAGAGAAAGAATGGGATGAGAGAAAGAGAGTTGTTTTTGGTGTTTTTCAAGTTTTTATCTTTTATTAAGTTTCAATGTATACTGAATCATCGACTGGTATGTTCTACCAATTCGAAGGTTCAGATTATCTTGAACTGTCGGCTGGTATGCTTATCTCCATCACTTATTAACATTGGTAAGGTAATCTCTCCCTTAGGCATCACTTTGAGATTCTTAAAATTGACGACTAGGAGGGTTAGACGAGATAGATGTTTTTCGTCAAGACCTAACTACCTAAGGGTCTTGAGAAAAGTGACATCCATAGTACTACCTTTGTCCACCAATAACTAGGGTTGACGATGTCTTGTCAGGAGGAGAGTTACCAGCAAAGGGTCTGTGTGATCAGTCAGATAAGTAAGAGAGGAAAAAAGCCTTGAGGTGGCCTGCGTGACGGCGCATCGCTTGCCCCACCTCAAGGTAGGGTAGGCTTTTGGAGCAGCATCCGAGAGTGAAGGGGAGGTTCTAGGGCTGGCGTTGACGCTAAAGATCACCCCTACCTTCTCCTTGGTTGAAGGTTGTGAATGATGCAGCATCCTGGCAACTTGGGTGTTCAGGAGGCTTCCTGTTATGACTGCTGCCATAACCAGTTGATGATACTCCATAGGCGAAAATTCTGGTGGGATCCCTTATTGGGTTAGGGTGACCATGGGATCTGTCATCATCTCCTCTGATGTGAGCACCACGTTAACTTCGTGATGCTGCTGGAGTTTCTCCTTGTGATACTCCTCTAGGCCCCCCATAGGCCGCTTACCCTTATCTTGGCTCCCATTTCACTTGACAAAATGACCCAAGTTACCATGCTGAATTTAGGACTTGATTTGATCGCGCAAATCGCGACAGTTTTTAGTGGTGTGGCTCTAAGCTTGATAGTATTTATAGTAGGGCCCGAAGTCCACCTTCTTTTTTAGAGGCTTGGGTGGCAGAAGTAGGTCTTTGTTAGTTGCCTAAACTTCCGCCAACACGTCCGCTTGGTTCCCAGCAAGGGGAGTATATTCCTCGAAAAAACCCTGTTTGGGTTGGCGAGGACCATTTAGTCAACCTTTGTTTTTTCGATCCTTGGGATTCGGGAAATTGGCCTTCCATATATTAAAGTGGTTACTCCCACGATTTAAGGTGGGATCGATTTCCACGAAGGCTCTCCTGTTGTTTGGGGAGCACTACTCATCTCCGTGAGTATCCACAGATGACTACGAGAACGAAAAGAATCATCCTACTTCGCAAACTTTGTAACTCAATCCTAGAGCTCCACCATATCCCTAGGCGAAAAGTCGTCGATGTCGTACCAAAATCGCTGACTCAGTAGACCTGATTTGAAGTATTGGATTTCAATGGCATTATGTGGCCGCTTGCATTTAAAATATTGAATCTTGAACTGGTCTAAATGAGATAGAAAAGCTCTTGCCTCCTCTATCGGATTTCCGACAACCTCTCCAGATTGTCTTTGATTCTTTCCTAGCCAGTTAAATATTGGCAAAACTTGTTGGCTAGCTCTTGGAAACATGTGATCTGCCCTGCTGGTAGCTTATTGAACCATTCATTTTTCATTCCAGCTAACTAAGACAGGAATACCCAACAGAGCACATTGCCTGGACAACCATGAACCAACATCATATGTCTGTAGCTCCCACTGAAACTATTGGGATCTATTGTCCTGTCATACCGATGAAGGATGGGTTGCTTGAATTTCTTGGGAAAAGGGGCAGTCATTACCTCCTTTGTGAAGGGGTACATAGTAACGTATGCCTGGAGGCATATGCTCCTCATCGCTCGAGTGACCTGGCGGACAATCTCGAAAATTGATCCTCCTCCGCTGGTCACTAAAGGATGAGCTCTCGACTGTTCGTCGAACTCCAGCAAAGGTAGGAGTGGGGTCTTTAGTGAACCAAGGGGAATCTTGCCCTTCTAGCTATTAAGATCATGTTTCAACTTTTCTAGCTATTCGCACAAGTAGGTGTTTTCTTCCTCTACCATGCGATGCCATTTTAATTGGCCATCAGTGGGGCTGGAATTCTGAGGCTCCAACTAGGGTTTCGCCCTCTCCTTGAACACCTGGATTTCTTTGAGCTGCTTAGCCACTAGCTGCTGTTCTGCTTTTAAGGTGGCGAGCTTAGCTTTAAATTCCTCCTCCCTCGCGTGCATGCTTAGGAGGGGGTTTCCCTTAGCGTCGTCCTGATGAGAAGCTTTAGGTTGCATAGTGGGGAGAATCTCCTTGCCCTTGTTGGGTTCAGCAGCCTAGCGGTGCCTCGTCGACATGGAAGCGTTGGATTCAGTTGGAACTGGCTTTTCATGGAGAGCTTTAGAGGAATGGAACGTAGAAGGAGTGTAAAGACTTGTTCTATTTTGAGCCCTTTAAGACGCCTGAACTGTCAGTCAGATGTCTGGAAATTGAAAAACCTGTACGTGCGGTTGCTTTCTGCGCGTAGAAAGCGCGCAGTTCCTTTCTCTCTCCTTTCTTCTTCTTTTCTCCCCCTTGCCGAACCCTAACCCACCACCTATATAAGTGCCCCCCTTCTTCTCCTCTCCACTCCACCACCACCTTACTCCCCACTCCACTGTCGTGAGGAGGCGCGCGAGAGAAAGGGAGCAAGAGCAAGGACGAGGAGCGGCGTGAGGAGGAGGAGGTTGAGGTCGCGAGCTCGTGGAAGCTCACCGGAGCATTGCACGGCCACCACGGCGTGTGCGGGAGGAGGAAAGCGTCAGGACGTCATCCCCGACTTCCTGCAGTGGCTGGAGCTGTAGTCGAGCGGGAGGAGTCGCGACGGAGCGTGGCGAGAGGAGTGGGAGCTCGTTCTGATACTGGAGTTTTTCCAGTATCATACGTCCAGCGTGCCTTCCAGACGACGAGTTGGACGTCTGGTGACGACACCGGACGTCTGAAAGTGGGTTTTCACGTAGGTACGTCTTCCTCACGGTTACAGCCATGCAAGCCACACCGTAGAGGCGATTTGTCTCACTAAAATGGGTTGTGTTGCTCTGTCATGCGTAGGAGCAGCTTTGGGAAGGCAGATGGCACGCCCTCCCACGCCTTTCGAATGTTTGGACAGCTTACCAGATGACCGGAGGCATTCCCAGATGACTGGAGGATAGGTCGAATGTCTGGAGCCAAGTCCAGACGGTCAAGTAGGAGTCCTGGCCGTCTGAGATCAACGCAGGGACGTGAGGTGAGACTCTGGTGACTTTTAAAATGTCTGGACTTGATTCCAAACGTCTGATTTGAGTCTGCAGACTTATTTTTGACCCGTTTAGGGTCCGATCGGGATCCGTTTTACACAAATAAGATATCTGTGGTTTCCTTGTGAGTTCCTCTACATGTTAGAAATCCTTATATACTATTCTAAATGTTCTGTTGTGATATGTTCCTTGGTATAGGACTTCGATCTGTTGCGTGTTCGGGGCTCGCAGAGGCACGTGGGTTTGCAGTTCGAGCCCTCAGTACTCCCGGATTGTCTAGTAGAGTGGTTTCCCCCTGTTCTCTTTATAAAACATGAATGCAGTCATGATAGTTAAATAACTAGAAACCTAGGATGTCGCATAAATCCTAGGGCGAGAAATAGTTGCACTATTTGTATGTATGATTGTGATTGCAGTCATAAATGAATGAGTTAAATTGTAAACAATTGCCTGTTAATAAATACAAGCTGCTTGTTGGAATATGAAATGCCTGAGATAGTTAAACAGTTACCTGTGATATCACTTGCTGTATATGTTAAATTATGGAAATACGAGCTGCATGTGTATAATACGAGAATAGAATTGTGAATGATGAAACCTGGTATGGAATAATATGGTGGATATGAGCATGAACCCTACGGGGAGTTAGGAGTAGAGCTCTTGTGAATAAATGGAAAGGTCTGGAAATGTGAGTGGGAAGTGTACTAGCCCTTGAGTACGTGGTACCATGGAGAGCGACTGTCCCTTTCTTAGTGTAGAGCGGAGCTAGCCACCCCTAGGTCGGGACCCGGGGTTAGGATTGACCACTCTACACCGACTTCTGTTGGCCCTCACGTACACGGTACCGGGGAGAGCTACTAGTATAGGGAGAGAGTTAGCCACCCCGCGGGGCCCAAGGTTCAGCTAACTACCCTATATTAACTTGTTAGGCCCACTGGGCAAGCCGGGGTAGTTAGACGAGGGTGCGCGGACTGTGGAAGGGCGAGACCTCTGTTTGGTTCTGAGGGGCTAGACCCCTGTTTCTGAGAGGGCTAGGCCCTATACTGTTCCGTGTTGTACTTTGGGCGTACCCGCTAACGGAAACGACTGACTGCTTGCCAGTGCAGGGTAGCTACCCATGTGCTTATCGCGTGTGTCGTAGTCACCGCTATGTCTGTTTGTGACCTTGTTGTGGTTGACTGAGTGTAGGATTACCACGGGGGACTCTCCTGGCCAGGAGAGCACCACGTGTGCCTTCTACTCTTCGGAAAAGACTGCAATCAAGATCGTTCCTAAGAGGAACATTCGAGATCAGGAAAGAGATCTGAAAGTAAACCAATGGGTGCAAAGGAATTACTTGTAAAATAAAATAATTGGAAAAGATAAATTTATCTATTAGCTTTTACTACTTTAGATAGTTTGGTTACCACTCTACTCAGCGTTTGCTGACTCCGTTTTGTCAAAACCCTTTACAGGTCCAGGAGTTGAGCAGCTCGAGTTACCGACTGCAGAGGGTGCTGGGCCCAGTCGAGCCCAGCAGTATTTTCTTACTGTTGTTGTACTTCCTTTCTGTTAGTGAGTTTCAGACTTCGTTTACTATGCCTGTTACTGTATTTTTGTTCTACTTTCCTGTTGCTATTGTGGTATGTACTGTTTAATGGCTTTTACTGTTAGTTACCTTGCATAGTGAATGCGGTTTATTTTCCTGCTTTTCGGTTATTTCTTGTTTGACGACTAGGTCTTAGGATTAGTCGAGTCGAGCCGGTCTTGGGTTATGTAGGGATTCGGGAACTGGGTCGTAACAAGATGGTATCAGATCAAGGTCGTCTTGAGAAATGAACAAATTACCTTGAGAATAACCAATTCACGTGCATGTAACTAGAGTAACCACCACAACGCACCACTTGACATTTGTTCTGAGTTCCTTTTGCTAGAGTCTGTTAGAGTTGACTTCTTTTGTTCTGTCTTTCGCGTCTCCTTGCAGGAGATGCCTCGTCGTGGAGTTCTTGAGGTAGGCCGCGGACGCGGCCGTGGACGAGGTCGGAGGGGCGAACATGCCGGGCCCGAGATGCCAGTTGACCCGCCACTTCTCCCAGGCGTTCAGGCCCAGGACCTCGCTCAGCTAATTAAGGATATAGTACGAGAGGAGCTCCACCTGCCTCCACGGGCGCCTCACCCGGAGGACGTGGAGGGGGAGTCCTCTGTGGGACTGAGAGACCGATGTAGCGTTAGACGAGCAGGAGTGGGAGGGGGTGGTCCTCCACCACCCCCACCGCACTTTGACACTTCTAAGCACGAGCCCTCCCTACCTAGAGGCATGCTCGTTCCCCCACTACAGCTGCGCTATGAGCTTTTCGGACAGTTCCGGAAGTTGAAGCCCCTCTCCTTCAAGGGGGATGAGGACCCGTTTGAGGCAGAGGACTGGCTGGAGTAGATTGAGAAGGTGTTTGACACCCTTCGCCCCCTGCAGAGTGCCGCATGGCCTTTGCCACGTACCAGTTGGAGAGTGCAGCACACAGGTGGTGGAGGGCAGTCGGAGGCCAGGAGAGGGGAGAGCCAATATGGGACCAGTTTGTGACCCTCTTCCGGGAGCAGTACTTCTCGCAAACTTGGCAGGACCAGAGGAGGCAGGAGTTCCACACTCTCCGCCAGGAGACGATGACTATTAGCGTGTATTGCATGCACTTCCTAGAGCCATCACGTTTTGCTGCGACAGCCGTAGCTACGGAGGAGGAGTGCCTATGGAGGTTCACTGAAGGGCTCCGACAAGCTATTCAGGGGTATGTCAAACCCCTGAAGCTGCCCACCTTCTCGAGAGTGGTAGAGGCAGCCATGACGTACGAGGAGACCAACCCGGCTGCGCAAGACATCGATAGCGGACGGAAGAGGCCCTACCAATCGGAGTACTCACAGGGCCGATGAGAGAAAGGCACGTGGCACTCGCGGGAGAGCCGTCTCATTTTACGGGGCCATCAGTGTCCTTTGGGGGCCCCCGATAGGGGCCAGCGTTTAGCACTGGACCCCTACCCAGTCGTCAGCAGGGACCTATTGAGGGAGGGAGTCGAGTCCCCCTCTGCTACCAGTGTGGTTAGCCGGGCCACATCAGGAGGGACTGCCCATTTAGGGTTGGAGCGCAGCAGATGCTCCCCGCACCGAACGCTTAAGGTCGAGCAGGTGGTTGTGGTTCCCAAGCGCGTGGGGGAGGGCAGTAGTTGTAACGACCCGATTCCCGAGTCCCTACGAGACACGAGAACCGGACCGACTCGACTAATCCCAAGACCTAGTCGTCCAACGAGGAAGTAACCAAAAGAGCAGTAAAATAAATCACATTTAGCATGAATGTAACTAACGGTAAGGAAATACAGCAGTAAGGAAAGAAGCCACTACAGTATATACCACCACAACAGTAGAACAACATTTATAACATAATATGAACTGCAGGTAAAGAAAAGTACAGCGGTAACAAGAACTACTCACTACAGTGGAACAAAAAGAGGTACAAGAGAACAGTAGTAACTCTACTGGACCTTACTCGGCCCAGCGTCCTCTGCAGCCGCCGACCCTGGCTGCTCAACACCTGGTCCTGAAAGGTAACGAGTGTAACACGTCAGAAAAACGCTGAGTAGAGTGGCAACTAAAACAAAAGAAATAGTAGAGTGTACAGTAGCTATTTTGTTCTGTTACTTTCTTTATTTATGTCTTTCTATTGTCTCACAATTTATCTATTTCTCAGATCCTTCACTTGATCTCGAATGTTCCTCGTGGGAACGATCTTGATTGCAGTCTTTTCCGAACAGTAGAAGTAGCACGTGGTGCTCTCATGGCCGGGAGATTCCCCCGTGGTGATCTTACTCTCAGTCAACCACCCCAGGGTCACGGACAGACGTAACGGTGACTACGGCACGCGCGATAAACGCACAGGTAGCTAACCCGCACTGGCACGCGGTCAGTCGTTTCCGTTAACGGGTGCATCCAAAGCACAGCACGGAATCAGTACAGGGCAGAGCCCTCTCAGTAACAGGGGTCCAACCCCTCCACAGTAACCAAATAGGGGCCTTGCCCCTCCACAGTCCGCGCACCCTCGCCTGACTACCCTGGTTTGCCCAGTGGGCCTAACAAGTCGGTGTAGGAGGGTAGCAGAACCCCGGGGCTCGTGGGGTAGCTAGTACCTCCCTACACTAGTAGCTCTCCTCGGTACTACGTACACGAGGGCCAGCAAGTCGGTACAAGGTGGCCAGTCCTAACCCCGGGTCTTTGGGGCGACTGGCTCCGCTCTGCACTAAACAAGTACTGGTACTTTCCTTGGTACTACGCACCCAAGAGACAGCACACTACCACGTCTTTCTTTCTCAGTTTCATTCCTTTCTCTTTCCAGGAGTTCCACTCCTAATTCCCCATAGGGTTCCAGCTCTTTTAACTCAGAACATCTAGGTTTTACTTTCCAGTTTCACGTTCTTACAATCTTTGTTCTCAATCACGTTTATTTATTCATAACGGGCAGCTGTTAATTCAGTTTACAGGCAGCTATTTGTTCCTTTCCATTTTTCCAAGACTGCAGTATTCATATATTCCACTAGTTTTCCCATCCTAGGATTCATGCCATATCCTAGGATCTATCATACAATCTAGTTTTCCAGTCCTAGGATTCATGCAACACCCTAGGATCTACCATTCAATCTATTTCTCATTCCTAGGATTCATGCAATGTCCTAGGTTCTATTTATGGTTCCATAATTTAACAGATTATACTAGTAAACTTAAAAGCCACTCTACCGGTTACAACAGGAGTACTGGGGGCGTGGTCGGGAATCCCGCGTGCCTCTGCAACCCCCGAGACTGCAACGGAACGGGGTCCTATCACAAGGATCAATCACAAGGAGTTTTTCAAAACAGTATATAGCTACTGTAGACGGGTAAAGGATTTAATTTCGAAAAAAATGCAACTCGAAACGCGGAAAACGAAACCCGTACGGGCCCTAAACGGGTCGAAAACGACGAAACAGTGCAAAATCAGACGTCTGGAACTTATTCCAGACGTCTTAAAAGTGGATCAGGGGTTACCTTGCTATGCGTGGTCTCTCAGACGTCCAGAAGCTTGTGGGGGCGTCTGGCCTAGTTCCCAGACGTCCGATGGTCACCCCGGACGTCTGGAAGTCGCTCCAGTCTTCTGGCACTGCAGCCAGACATCTGATTCGTGTTGGGTGGCGAATCAGAACCTGCGCGTACCCATTTCCTCTCTCTCTCAGTACGGTCAGTCGAAGAAAAGGAAGGAAGACGGAAATAACTTACCTTTCAGACGTCTGTGCAGTCCTCCAGACGTCGTCCCCGTCGTCTGGCTGGAATCCCAGACGTATGATTCTGGAAAAATTTCTAGAATCATAGCGCGACTCGCCCTCCACCCGCGATGCACGGCCGCGCCGCGCCTCATCCGCTTGCTGCTCGAGCTGCAGCAGGCCTCCCACGTCACCCCACGTTTGCTGCTTCCCCCACCGGCCGGCTCTAGCAGCCCCGGCGAGCTCGCCCTCACGGCCGAGCGCCTCTTCCCATGCGCAGCACCTCCTCCCACGCTCACTGCGGCTGTCGCTGCCGTCGCTCACTCGCGCTCGCTCTCGTGCACCGGCTGGAAAGAGAAGAGGAAAGGGGGCGGAGGTGACGGGAGTGAGGGGGAGGGCATGGCCTTTTAAGGCCGCGCGAGGAGGAGAGAGAGAGCGGGATAGAGGGCGCAGGAGAGAGAGGGAAAAAGGGAGAGAGAGACGCTCGCAGGTCTGCGCGCTCAGGCGTGTAGACGAAACACGCGTGCCGAAAATAACCGAATCCCAGACGTCTGGGAGGGGTTCCAGACGTCTGGGCCACCTCCCAGACGTCTGAAGCTGCGTGTTCGTAACAGTAGTTAAGGGAAGGGTACCGACCAGCGGCTACTCTCCCGACTCAGAGTGTGGCTGCTTCTTCTGCAACAAGAGCTGAGGGGCGTATCAACGCCCTAACACACAGAGGCGCCAGGGCATCCGGTTCAGTGGTGGCTGGTATGGTTACCGTTTCCGACCGATTAGTTTCGAGCTTTTTGCTTCTGGTGCCACACACTCTTTTGTCACTGCGAGTTTTGCTATCAGTTTGGGACAGGACTGCGTGTTGTTAGAGGATCCGTTTGTGATTAGAGGTCCAGGTGGTCAGCTGGTTGTAGCTGAGGAGGTCTACACAGACTGTGAGGTCAGTATTGGGGGACACAGCTTCTCTGCTGACCTGATTGTGATACCGATGGAGGATTTTGACGTGATTCTAGGGATGGATTGGTTGTTCGCTTACCATGCCTTGGTGGACTGTTTCGGGAGGAAGATTGTCTTCTCCATACTGGGGATACCTTTCTTTGAGTTTCACGAATAGCCGGTGGATGAAGGTTTCAAGTGCATATCTATGCTTCGGGCAGCGAGACTTTTGAGCCAGGGGTGTGAAGGCTTTCTAGCTTGTGGTGGCGGAGCGCAGCCCCGTGGCAGACTTTCAAAGCATTCCGGTGGTTAGTGAGTACCCCGACGTGTTTCCAGAGGAGCTGCAAGAACTACCGCCTGAGCGTGAGATCGAGTTTGAGATCTCACTGGTACCGGAGACCAGCCCCATTTCTACTGCACCGTACTGGATGGAACCACTTGAGCTGCGAGAGCTCAAGTCACAGCTATAGGACCTATTGGAGAAGGGCTTTGTGAGGCCTAATGCGTCCCCGTGGGGAGCCCCTGTGTTATTTGTGAAGAAGAAGGATGGTACCCTACGCCTTTGTGTTGACTACAGACAGCTGAATAGGGTCACCATCAAGAATAAGTATCCACTGCTGAGGATTGATGATCTGTTTGACTAGTTACGAGATGCCACGGTATTCTCCAAGATAGATCTGAGATCAGAATACCACCAGTTGAGGGTCAGGGAGACCGACGTCTCCAAGATAGCCTTCCGCACCCGGTACGGACACTACGAGTTTTTGGTCATGCCGTTTGGGCTGACCAATGCCCCCGTTGCCTTTATGGGTTTGATGAATCGTGTTTTCAGACCGTATCTAGATCAGTTTGTGGTGGTATTTATTGATGACGTGCTCGTTTACTTGCGGGATCAAGCACAGCACGGACAACACTTACGAATGATTCTGGACACTTTGAGATGACGCAGGTTGTATGCCAAATGCAGCAAGTACGAGTTTTGGTTGAGGCAGGTGACTTTCTTGGTCCATGTGATCTTAGGGGATGGTTTGGCTGTGGATCCTGCCAAGGTTGAGGCCGTACTTAGGTGGGAGAGGCCACGTATAGTGACAGAGATACGCAACTTCTTGGGACTGGCAGGTTATTACTAGCGGTTTATTACAGGATTCTCGTAGATTGCACGTCTTATGACTCAGTTGACCTGGAAGGACGTGCCCTTTGCTTGGATAGAGGCTTATGAGCCGTGTTTTCTGGAGTTGAAGGAGAGGCTGACTTTAGCTCTTGTGCTTACCATCCCAGATAGTAGTGGCAGTTTTGTGGTCTACACAGACGCTTCGTTGCAGGGGTTGGGGGTGTGCTCATGTAGCAGGGTCACGTTGTTGCTTATGCTTCACGGCAACTGAAGCCCCATGAGCATAGCTACCCTACCCATGACTTAGAGCTGGCAGCTGTTGTCTTCGTGCTGAAGACATAGAGGCACTACCTTTACGGTGAGACCTTTGAGATTTTCATGGATCATAAGAGCTTCAGGTACTTGTTCGATTAGAAGGAGCTTAACATGAGACAGAGACGTTGGTTAGAGCTCCTGAAGGACTATGACTACAGCATCTCCTACCATTCGAGGAAGGCCAACGTGGTGGCTGACGCCTTGAGCGGGAAGGCGCCCGCCCACTTGGCCAGTTTACGGGCACAGAGTTGGAGACTTATGCAGGAGTTGGGCAGTTGGCGACCCCGAGAGTTACAGGGGTATTGTGGGGCAGTGACGGTGACACGACAGATGAGACCAGAGCTGATAGACCGCATCATCATAGGATAGATGACAAATCCGTACCTATAGTCATTGCGAGACAGAGTGCTGTCAGGGGACCCAAGAGACTTCTCTTTTACAGACGAGGTGCTGCGTATGAGGGGACGTTTGTGCATTCCCAGGGACAAGGAGTTGTTGAGAGAGCTTCTGAGGGAGGCGCACGGGTCCAAGTTCGCCATAAATCCCAGGAACACAAAGATGTACCATGATCTGAGACGTGACTTTTGGTGGAGAGGAATGATGCGGGATCTGGGTGAGTTTGTGCAGTAGTGTTTGGTGTGCCAACAGGTGAAGGCTGAGCATCAGAGGCTTGCAGGGCCGTTGCAGCCACTTCCTGTGCCAGAGTGGAAGTAGGAGAGCATTACCATGGACTTGGTGGTGGGTCTACCCGTTACCCAGTGAGGGCATGACGCAGTCTGGGTGATAGTGGACATGTTGACGAAGACGGCACGTTTCCTACCGATCCGAGTCACTTTGGGACTAGCACAGTTAGCAGAGAGGTACATACGTGATGTGGTACGCCTGCACGGAGTTCTGCGTGATATTGTATCTGACCGGGATACCCATTTTACTTCCAGTTTTGGGCTGAGTTTCAACTGGTTTTGGGGACACGGTTGAGGTTCAGTACTGCGTACCACCCCCAGACGGATGGACAGTCAGAGTGTACTATATAGACACTTGAGGACCTTTTGCGTGCCTGTGTACCAGACTAGAGGGGCTCTTGGGAGGAGCAGTTACCCCAGGCAGAGTTTGCATATAATAACAGCCATCACTCAAGCATCGGCATGGCACCTTGTGAGGCTCTGTACGGACGGAGGTGTACTGCACCCTTGAGTTGGGTTGAGGTAGGGACCAAGTGGGAGGTTGGCCCCAGACTGATCTGGTAGAGTCAGGAGGTGATAGAGCAGATCAACAAATGACTTTGCACTTATGCTAACCAGAAACACAGAGAGGTGCAGTTCGAGGTTGGGGATCACGCCTTCCTTCGCATTTCACCCATGAAGGGCCTGCAACATTTTGGGGTGAAGGGGAAGCTTGTGTCGAGGTTTATGGGGTCCTTTGAGGTCCTGGAGTGGGTGGGACCCTTTTCTTACCAGCTTGCCCTTCCTCCCCAGGTTTCTGGTGTGCACGACGTGTTCCACGTGTCCAACCTCAGGAAGTACGTTGCTGATCCCAATCACATTCTGAGCCACGAGAGTGTTGAGGTGGGTGACGACCTGACTTACCCCGAGAGGCCAGTGCAGATACTAGACAAAGCCATCCGGAGTTTGAGATGGAAGCAGGTACCCCTGGTGAAGGTTTTGTGGAGGAGCCAGCGGTACGAGAAGGCTACCTGGGAGCCTGAAGCGGCGATGTGAGAGCAGTACCTGGAGCTTTTTGAGGGTATGTCTTTTCGGACCAACTTCGGTCCTCTTTAAGTTTGTTATGCATGTTATATTCCTTTCCCGCACCCTAGCTAGCTCAAGTTTCAGGGACAAAACTTCCTTTAAGTTTTTTATGATGTAAAGACCCATTTTGTTTTGAGCCATTTAAGACATCTAGACTGTCAATCAGATGTCTTGCTAGATGTCTGGATCCCTTCCCAGACGTATGGAAATTGAAAAACCTATACGTGCGATTGCTTTCTGCGTGCAGACAACGCGTAGTTCTTTTCTCTCTCCCCTCTTCTTCTTTTCTCCCCCTCGTCGAACCCTAACCCACTGCCTATATAAGTGCCCCCCTTCCTCTCTTCTCCACTCCATCACCACCACCTTACTCCTCACTCCACTGCTGTGAGGAGGCGCGAGAGAGAGAGGGAGCAAGAGAGAGGAGGAGGAGCGGCATGAGGAGGAGGAGGTCGAGGTCGTGAGCTCATGGAATCTCGTCGGAGCATTGCATGGCCACCGCAACGCGTGCGGGAGGAGGAGAACGTTGGGGCATCATCCCTGACTTCCTGCAGCGGTCGGAGCTACAGTCGAGCGGGAGTAGTCACGGCAGAGCGTGGCGAGAGGAGTGGGAGCTCATTCTGATATTGGAGTTTTTCCAGTATCAGACGTCCGGAGTGCCTTCCAGACGACGGGCTGGATGTTTGGTGACGACATCGGACGTATGAAAGTGGGTTTTCGCGCATGTACGTCTTCCTCGCGGTTACGGCCATGTAGGCCGCATTGCAGAGGCAATTTGTCTCGCTAAAAAGGGTTGTGCTGCTCTTTCGTGCACAGGAGTAGCTTTGGGAAGGTACGCGGCACGCCCTCCCACGCCTTTCGGACGTTTGGACAGCTTACCAGACAACCGGAGGCATTCCCAGACGACTGGAGGATAGGTCGGATGTCTGGAACCGAGTCTAGATGGTCAAGCAGGAGTCTTGGACGTTTGAGGTCGATGTAGGGACGTGAGGTGAGACTCTGATGACTTTTAAGACGTCTGGAATTGTTTCCAGACGTTTGATTTGAGTCTGCAGACTTGTTTTTGACCCGTTTAGGGTCCGATCAGGATTCGTTTTACACAAATGAGATGTCTGTGGTTTCCTTGTGAGTTCCTCTACATGTTAGAAATCCTTATATACTGTTCTGAACGTTCCGTTGTGATATGTTCCTTGGTATTGGACTTCGATCTGTTGTGTGTTCGGGACTCGCAAAAGCACGTGAGTCTGCAATTTGAGCCCCCAGTACTCTCGGATTGTCTGGTAGAGTTGTTTCTCCCTGTTCTTTTTATAAAACATGAATGTAGTCATGATAGTTAAATAACTAGAAACTTAGGATGTGGCATGAATCCTAGGACAAAAAATAGTTGCACTGTTTGTATGCGTGATTGTGATTGCAGTCATAAATGAATGAGTTGAATTGTAAATAATTGCCTGTTAATAAATACGAGCTGCATGTTGGAATATGAAATGCCTAAGATAGTTAAACAGTTACCTGTGATATCACTTGCTGTATATGTTAAATTGTGGAAATACGAGCTGCATGTGTATAATACGAGAATATAATTGTGAATGATGAAATCTAGTATGGAATAATATGGTGGATATGAGCATGAATCCTGCGGGGAGTTAGGAGTAGAGCTCCTGTGGATGAATGGAAAGGTCTGGAAATGTGAGTTGGAAGTGTGTTGGCCCTTGAGTACGTGGTACCATGGAGAGCGACTGTCTCCTTCTTAGTGTAGAGCGGAGTTAGCTGCTCCTGGGTCGGGACCCGGGGTTAGGATTGGCCACTCTACACCGACTTCTGTTGGCCCTCGCATACACAGTACCGGGGAGAGCTACTAGTGTAGGGAGGGAGCTCGCTATCCCACGGGACCCAGGGTTCAGCTAACCACCCTACACCGACTTGTTAGGCCCACTAGGTAAAATGGGGTAGTCAGACGAGGGTATGCGGACTGTGGAGAGGCGAGACCCCTGTTTGGTTCTGAGGGGCTGGACCCCTGTTTCTGAGAGGGCTAGGTTCTATACTATTCCGTGTTGTACTTTGGGCGTACCTGCTAGCGGAAACGACTGACTGCGTGCTAGTGCTGGGTAGCTACCCATGCGCTTATCGCATGTGTCATAGTCACCGCTATATCTGTCTGTGACCTCGGGGTGGTTGACTGAGTGTAGGATTACCATGGGGGACTTTCCTAGATAGGAGAGCACCACGTGTGCCTTCTACTCTTTGGAAAAGACTACAATCAAGATCGTTCCCACGAGGAACATTCGAGATCAAGAAAGAGATCTGAAAGTAAACCAATGGGTGAAAAGGAATTACTTGTAAAATAAAATAATTGGAAAAGATAAATTTGCCTGTCAGCTTTTACTACTTTAGATAGTTTGGTTACCACTCTACTCAGCATTCGCTGACTCTGTTTTGCCACAACCCTTTATAGGTCCTGGAGTTGAGCAGCCCGAGTTATCGGCTGCAGAGGGTGTTGGGCCCAGTCGAGGCCAGCAGTAGTTTCTTACTGTTGTTGTACTTCCTTTCTATTAGTGAGTTTCAGACTTTGTTTACTGTACCTGTTACTATATTTTTGTTCTACTTTCCTGTTGTTATGGTGGTATGTACTGTTTAGCAACTTTTACTTCCTTTACTACTTGTACGTTTTTAATGTTAGTTACCTTGCATAGTGAATGTGGTTTATTTTCCTACTTTTTGGTTATTTCTTGTTGGATGACTAGGTCTTGAGATTAGTTGAGTCGAGCCAATCTCGGGTCCTGTAGGGATTCGGGAATCGAGTCGTTACAAGGAGCCATTAGGGTATGGGTAAAAATTGAGAAACGTGGTAATATTACTTGTTTCCCACAAACGATGCCAATCGATCGAGACCCTTATGGTAGGAGCCTTGACTTAAGAAGACAAGCTAGAGAGATCACCCAGAGAATTGGTGATCCAGTTCCACCTATAAAAGGTGTACGTCTGGGGGGAGAGCAATGCTCTCAAATTTCACTAATATTTGGTGAGGTAGCACAAGCACTCTTCTCTTTGATTGCATAAAAAATAATAGACAACCCAACTGCAGTATTTATAGGGCGTGCTTCCCATGATTGTGGGTCTCATGGAGTCTCCCATAATTTGGTCATTAAAAAGAATTCAATTTAGTAACCATCAAACGACTATAACATCATAATCAGGACAGGGGTTGACCTTTAGGCATGCTGAGCTACTGGGCCTGAAAGGATCCACCAAGACGTTAGCTAACCGAATCAGCTAGGCTGTTGGATAACCGATCCGCCACAATGTCCACTTGAGCCATGGAATTCATGAGAAGGTTTTCCTTCCCTCATCAAATTATAAGGTAAAAGTATAAGATTGCATGTCTTATGGAGGTGTTACTTAAACAAAAAAAGGCATATAGTGACATTCAATTAATTTTTAATAATGCCGTTAGCTATGTCAACATTTAAGAATTTACATCGCCAAAACATAGCAGCCGCACGCGCTAAAATTTTGTCATCATTTGCAAATAAAACATCTACTTAATGCCCTTAAAGAAAACCTAAATTTAATAAACTCATGTCAATCTTTCCCCTTTCTCCCGATCTCTCGTAAAAGGTAAAAATTATTCATAGTTTTTAAATAATTTCTTAAAGACTCGTAAGTATGATTGATGTTCTAGAAGTAAATTAACGATTCTAGAAGTTGAGTAGTTCGATTCGGTAAGGTGGAGAAGTGGAGAACTTGGATAACAGAACATAGACAAAGGATATTTAGATACTTGGGAAAATTAATACTCGAATGAACAAACACTCGGCTATGGTCAATAGGAAAAGAATATGTCAATGATGTGCTACAGTTAATTCACATTAAAAGTTTCGATATAGGATACCAAAATAAATTAGAGATTGGGATAAATGACTACATAACTCAGTTAAAAGTCTAAGTATCCGTAAGAAGTGAAAAAGATTAACTTGGTCCAATAGATCAGACCCTGCTCGAGTACTTGTAAGAAGACAAAAGGTGGACTCTTAAATAAAATTATGAGAATCATATAGAACTTCCACAATAATAATAAATTCAATGATGATGAATTTTAACACATTCGGATGTAGATTGTAGGTTCATCTTAACAAACTTATGCCACATCAGCAATTAAACACACCAACAGAAAATGAAGGGAGAAGTAATTTAAAAAGACATGTGTCAAGAGATCATTGGATAAGGAAAGAATGGAAGCTTCCATTAGCTAAATCCTCTAGGAGAAGAATCTAGTCCAGAAAGCACTTTTGGTAGAAGAAGAAATATGATTAGGTAAGAGATTCTTCAAGGGGGCATCCCCAATCCAAAGATAGAGCAAAAGTCTAACACAACCCCATCTAATAAGAGGAGAGATGTCACTAAAAGCATCCTAGAGAGGTTTGCATGCATCTAGAAGGAAGCACACCGGAAGGAAGATCTACTAATAATAAAATCAAATAAATTACAATGATAAAAATGCAACACATGTACAAGTATCATTTTCTTCGACTCTGGCTACATTAGTATTTAAGAATTTAATAACTACCATATATTCTGTGCTTTTCCATATGACCAATTACGGAATTTGAGATAAGTTCAAATTATAAGTTGTGCCACATGAAAAATAAACATATGAAAGAACAAAAAAGAGGCATAATATTCCACGAAGGCCGTTAAAAAATAATGATGCTGATGTGTAGGTCTCTTGGTGAATACGGCTTATCAGGAAGCCTTCCGGATTTCCGTGGCATTGATGCTGTGGAGACCATGTGAGTTATCATCTTCCATTGGGATGCACATGGAATATATCAAGATTTTGGACTACGATGTATGTGTATAAGCTCCTGATTGCTCACATATCTTGTTGATTGCAGTGATCTACGTAACAACAACTTAACCGGGGGGATTCCTGGATTTCTAGGCAAATTGCCGAATCCTCGAAGTTTTGTAAGACTTTATAATCGTTGCCAATTACTTTTATCTTATCTGGCTCTTCAAACGGGAAACTGCTTGTTTTATGTCTTTAATTTTTGTTTCTCCGAAGGAACTTGTCTCGTAATAACTTCTCTGAAATACCGAAGTCCCTATTGCAGAATGACAACGTCAGATTGGAGTAAGTTAATACATTATCTTCTCTGCACCGCCTCCATTGCCTTATGACTTTTGCTAAATGACAACTGATAAGATCTCTCTTAGTATAAAAACATTTCATATCTTTGCTACGCATATCTATTAGCTGGCATGTTACAGACCTGAAAATGGAGCGGATGCGAAGCAGATACCTTCATGTTTAAATCCACATCGGTTTTTTTATCTGATAATATATATTAGACTTGAGTTTTGTCGATTGCCAAACCTAAGATCCAAATTCGTATCTGAGAGGATTTATTAGGATTCAAATCAAAAAATCCGAATTTGATCGCTGATAGATGCAAACGCAAATGTGAACAAGAATACAAGTCTTGCAGTGTAGACTTACATGGGTGTTTGGATCAGACGACATGCGTGGTAAGGTTGTTTTCACATGATTATTGATCACACACTGAGATATATAAATGGGGCCCTATTGTGATTAAAAATTAATAAATAAATACTACTTAAAAATTATTAGATGAAGATGGTACGATCATAATTAATATTGCTTAAAGTAACAAAGATATTTCTGTAATACACTGATATTAATGAAAGTTATCAAAAAAAAAAAAAATCTACATAAATTATTCATATAATAAAATATTTCTAAAAAGTAAGATATGATTATGGTCAATCCATACATATATTCTAAAAATAGATAATGAATTAATTAATAAATCAATGATATTATTGGTAATACAGAAATGATACATGATAACTATTAATTATCAAACTTAAATATTATACATTCCAAAAGCATTAAAACCATTGGAAAAATTTCTACATTCAAATGTTCACATAAATAAAAAAATATTGCAATAACAAAGAACAAACGCTGTAACGTGACATAAATACATTTATAATACATAAGTACGAAGATTATAATAAATGTTAGACGTTTTATAAGAAAACAATAAATATGTTATAACAAGGAGTATTAAATTTGCATTACACATAATAATATAATGAAAATGAAAGTATGAGTAAATTTTTAATACAAATATCTTATACTTGTAACACGAAAAATTAATGCTTAACAGTAATAATATTTAATATGAATTATATTACTAATAGATCTTGTATTACAAATATTTATCATAAAGAAGTGTAAAAACTTCCATTATAAGTGAAAATAGATTTGTATATATATGATGAACTTGTATTAAAATTATTTATTTTAATAAAAATACAAGAATTTATATTATAAGTGTACAATTGAATTGTAATACATAAGAAATATTCTAATACAAATTCATTTTAATTAGTAAAAGAGTTATTATATGATTAAATATTAAGGTGATATAGTGCTTTTCAATAATAATATAGTATTTCATTAATAGTATTCTAAAAATGATTGTAATATAATTCGACATTAATATGTAAAGATATTTTTCAGAAATAGCATCATAATTAATTGAGTGTATTCTATATACAAATGGTGCTTTTCTAAATCATCTTTTAACATATGTATTGATTTTCATCAACAAAAAATATCATCCAACGATTGCAAGAATGGATTTTTTTGAAGACCTATGAGCACAATATTTAATGGATATGTTTCCTAATATATATATATATATATATATATTGGATATAGCAATTGTTAATAGAAATGAATGCTACTAAATTCCAATTTAAATCCATTTAAAATCAGGATATGAAATTGATAAAAATGGAAGAACCCAAATCGAAGGGAATAGGGAAGCTGTGGAAACGTGAAAAGGAGTTGCGGAAGTGTTGATCCTGTTAGACGTAAACCATTAAGAAATGGGTAGCTGATCGAATTGTGGTTCAATATGTATTTAATATCTTCCTTATTTTGTTTGTCATGCAACTGTTATTAGTTGTGTTATTATCTTTTGCATTTATTTGCATAACTAGCAATCCACTACTAGATTCTTCATTTCCTAGCCTTGGAGGTCATCCATTGAGACCACAACCAAATGCAGCGAGGAAAGGAGCCATTACCATTTTGTCTTGTATTGGTTGCTTTTAGTGTGGTTGGCCATGGCATGATTGGAAAACACATGATTTGAGTTTTTTATCTTATTTTTTTGTGTTTCAGAGTGAAATCTTCAATATCATGTCAATTTTTTATCTTCAGGCAACAAGGAACTACTTGGATCTCTTGATTGCTCTTGTCTTTGGCAATGTTTCTACACTTAGTTTGAGGTTAATGTTCCCGCTTTGGTTTCAATTACTGGACCATGTAATATCACATCTAATAATTTAACACAAACACAGACCTTAAAATGAAGGCTTTAACAAGATGCTGAAAGCTAAGGGCTTAGAAGTATTCATGTTGATGAGAGGAGAGGCTATGGTTTTGACAGTAGGCCTATCTGTCATGCATCCAAAAAAATTCACAAAGAAACAATAAGATTGTGAATGGTCATGACAATAGTCTAAGATGTGGGAGTTTTGGGTTAGAGAATATCGATATAGTTAGATAGAGGGTAAACGCAGAAGACTTCGTAAATGTAGAAGACAATGTGAATTAACCTAGGACTTCAAGGTCAAGAAAACTACTTGGTCCAAGTAGGAATTGGAAGAGTATAACAAGAAGTTTAAAATCATGAACAAAGAATTTTCCATCTTCAAGCGATATATATATATCATTGATCTATTTTATCCCGAGTGTCCTTAAAACTATTACCATAGTCATCCAAAGACTCCCTTAGAGTTTTAATAGCACTTTCACATCCTTTTCATATTTTCATATACACGACATCAAATTTATACTCATCTTTGTCTTCCTCTAGCTTATTCTCCTCCTCTTTAAATGACAACACTTTTAAATTCAAACTCTTCTTCCCCTTTGCCACTTTATGATATTAATTCATCTCCAAAGATTTACAATTACGGTTGAATTGACTATAGCTAGAGGATAGGCTATTGACATGTTCCTTGACTGCTTCTAGCATAGAAAGTAAGACTTTAATTTCCTTTTCTTTTTTTCTTTTCCTCTAAGGCAAACTTCACCTCCTACACGGATTTGTTCTCGAACTCAAGCAAAGTTAACCGAGACTTCATCTCCTTGACCACCTTGGAAACTGCAACATGGTTGGCATCGATATTTTCTCTCTCTTCAGCAGACTACTGGTGGATCATCCTTGCCTCAGTTAACATGCTACCCAGCCTGTCCAACACTCTTGGAATTCCTTGGTCCAACTGCACTAGTAGTACTATACTTGTAGAGGGCATAGAGTCATTATCTAGCTAAAATGAAATAAGAAATTTTAAAAAATTTGGAATTCAATTAGAATCAACAATACTTACAATTTACTGTTCATAGTCATGGACTCTTAAACATTTGGAAAGGTCCACAAGCCTCTTAACAATGCTTTTTTTTTTAGTATATTTAGAATATTCTCGGCAATGTTTTCTAAGGTGTTGTTTGATTGGAGGAATAACTAGGAGGGATAAAAAAGAGATGTAAAAAAGTAGGAGGAATAAGGGATTTTTATTTCAGCTAAGTGTTTGGTTGTGTTTGTTGTCACATTAAAGAATTAGAAGTATTTATTCTGTCTGAGGTGTTTGGTAGGAGGAATAAATGAATTTTATGTGGTGAAGTTGAGAGAGGGAGATAAGAGAGGCAGAATAAGCTAGCGGAATAAATGAATTCCACCTCTTTAGCGGAATTCGCTTATTCCAGCATCCACCCTTCAATTCTGGAATCCACCGATGCCGAAACGAATGCTATCGAACGCAACATTCACCCCTAATTCCTCCACCATTCCGCCAACCAAACATGCCAATGGGCTTGAGAAGGATGTGCTAAGGGGGATTCAAAAACTCAGTAGCTTGACCATAAAAAGGAACATGTCCCCTTTGAGAGCAGATTACTCGACTTGCATTTCCGTTACCCTATTCTTCTCCGTAGTTTGTATCTATGCTCAAATAGGTATATTAAGAATACGAAAAATTTTCCTTTAGTTAAAAAAATTATATTTGTACTAACCAGTATTGCTAGCATCTTGTATTGAGTGAAACCACAGTTGTTGTTAACATCGATAGTAGGATCCACAATATCTTCATTAAGAAAGTTATTGTTAAAGGCCCAGGATGTAGGCTAATAGATCCAATTTAGTAGATTAATTTAGTGCGTAAGTATATTACTATGGGACAAAAATTTAATTTAGAGCACGCAATACATTGATAGAATATTTAAGCGTGTATGTTGACATTCATGTAATTTTGTGAAAATATGCTGCATATGTATATGCATTGACTAATCATATATTGCGAATACTTATTCTTCTTATGTGAATATTGAAATGTCATATTCACATGAACAAAAAAGGTAGGGAAGTGGATGATTGTGTATCAATTAGAAGCAAAGGAATCACATATAAGATTTTATGAGATTACTCTTATTGCTTTTCATATTCTTTCCATCAAATCTCTCTCTCTCTCATTTTCTGAATTCTTTATATATTAGGAGAGAAGGATGGCCAGGGAAATCATCTTCCTTCCTAAGGAGAGAGAACCTTCTCTCCACCAACTTCTTCTACGAAGGAGAGTCCTCTCCCCATGCACAGAACCTCCACCATGTCATAGACATCACCACGAGCCTTCGCCTCGACACAACGACAGCGATCGTGCTTCTTCTCCAACAAGCGTGGTGACAGCACGCTCCTCGACATCTGCCACTGCGAGTCATCACCACCATTACGTCTTGTCACGTCATTGCCAATTCCATCACCATGGTCGGTGGTGACAGCACCGACACACGCAATTGCGATGACTCCACCTCAACGTTCATCACCATGTCTCATCCATGACCACGACGACAAACCACCACCGCGACCGCGTCATCCTCTACGACATTTGCTGATCAACACAAAACAACCTTCCTCTTTCCTTTTCATTTAGACATCCGGGATACTTCTTAGGCGTCCAGAGATCAACACCAATCTCTTCCTCGACGATCAGCCACCTCCGCGCACCAACAATAGCCCTCACATGGCCATGCCCTCACGCGACCACGCCCACAGCCAAAGCTGCCTTCTCCTCCTCAACACCGTCAGCACTCGAGCGACGCCGTCGCCCATGCGTGCCCACAGCCACGAAGCCCTGCGACCTCAACCCACGTGAGGCTCCACCAGTTGCCTTCGCCATGCATGCCCCTCGCGTGCAGAACCACTGGCCACCTCCACGCCTACCGGCCTCATGCGTGCGCCCTCATCGCGCGTGAGTCACTAGTGCCACCCTCTCCTCCACGCAACCACCGACGTTAGCAACCACCCACCAGCATCTTCCTCTTCTTCGTCTTCCTCGACACCAATAGAGAAGAACCCAAACCCCATCAACTACCCCTACATGCAGCTACCACCATGGACCTTCGTTCTCCATGCCGTCGCCTCCATCTAGCTTGCCTCGACACCACACAACTAACCATGCCCTCAGGCTCACCCACCGCGACCCCCACGCACACGTGGATTGGCCCTCCATCAGCCCGCTTCAAGCCGTCGGTCGGCCATCTCCGGCCATCTTGCTTCTTGCTGCCACTACCATCGGATGCGTGTCGACTTACTCTCCCTCTGGTGAGCTTTTCATCTCCAACCGTGCCTCCATCTCCTCGCTCGAGTAAGGGGAAGATCTTCCCCTCTTTCTCTACAGTAAAGCCTCTGTTAAAAATTACCGCAAACGCCATTGCCAAAAACACTATTGCCTCACATTTCTCTCTATTTCTCTCATGCACTCAATTCTTCATACATTGAATTAGATTATTAACATGCAAGCATGAAATATCAACAAGTGCAAACCCTGGTTAGAGGAGAGAGCCCAATGTCTTGAATTCTAATTTTATTTATAATACATGCTATTGTGGGAAAATTGTGCACGTAACCCTCGCATTGTTAAATTATTGTGTCCTCTTCCTTTCATCTCGTTTCACATCGGATTTGGGCATGAATTCCGCACATGATTGGACAAATATAAGGGGAAAATATTTGTGAATTTATTACAATTGTTCCTTCCTGTGGATACGATCTGACTTTTTATGGTTAGTTTTATTGATAAATATTATTGATATGGGATTTTTCCACCATGCGATTTTACTATGCCAACACATTTTTCTGACCTATATTTCTAAAAAGCATAATCTCCCATTCAAATGGTACCATTGCTGGGGAGGCAACAGATATAATAGATTTTCACAATTATATTTTGGGATTATTCTGAGGTGCACATTGGTCTAACTAGTTAATTTTTCTGTTCGAGAAATCTGATGATGTGACAGGCACAGCTGAGCGACGACGTCGACCTTGAGCGACGCCTACACATAAAGATAGGACACGAAGAGAAGGAGACCTGGTTCTCACTTTCGTAGGGGATTCTCCTATGTTGCAAATTTTCTTTCATTTCAGTGTTCTCGTCCTTGTAGCAATTGGGGCTAATTTTCAAATGTCTATCCCCACTTTGTTTGGTAGCTAGGGCTATTTATCTGTGGTGATCTACTTGCTTGCCTCCAAAGCAAAAAGAGGAAATATTGAGTTGCCTGTTTAGGAGTTGCATGTCCTTAGGTGTGCGTATTTAGGGGTGATTAAGCAGCATACTAGATCTCTTCTCTAGCATTGCATACGTATTTGCATGAAGATTGCTAGAGACAGGTATACCTTTCTATCTTTGCATCTAGCTCCTATTTACGCATTTGCATTTGGATTAAATTTCAAGACCACCAAACTGATTGAATTGACCTAATCAGTGGTCGCCTAACTGAAATTGGGATTGCTAATCATATTCAACCTTAAAATCAAAAGCGCATTTGATTTGATTAAAAAGGACTTGTCTATGATTCTTCTAAAAAACAAACTGATTTGCGATATGATGCACACTTCTGGCACTGAGCACATACACTAGGCACCGCACTAAGTCTCGGTCCCTTAAGGCTATAGGCAACTATCTATTCATCAGTGTAAACCCTCCTATTTCACTTTGTGGTGGTGTTAATACCCTGTTACCAAGTGTTTTGATACTTCAAGGAGGGGGGACACCCCTTAAAGGAACAAAAGGGTAATTAAGAGGCACCCCATTCGCATCGCCTCAAAGGAAGGGTTCACCCTACTTATGTCCCGTAGTTCCGTCCTTGGAGTAACTTCTCACTAGGTCACTTGAGAGTATCATTGAAGCAAGGCATAGGTCCTAGGGCATGCGAAGGTCGACCTAGGTCCGTAATTGATTGTGCAACTTCCTTGGCCACTAAGAAAAAAATGTAAACGACCTCTATTCTTCTCCGAAGAGCTTGTCGGGGATCTAAAGTCACAGCCCCCTCTTATACCACTAAAGTGGGAAGGGATAGGTGCAAACTTGACCCCATTTAGCAACTTTAAGGGGTAGGTTGGAGGTTGGCTCAAATATACTCTAAGAAAAAAGAGAGTACCATTGCCTTGTGTTTGATTAGGGTGTGTTTTTCAAGTCATGGATTACAATAGCTATTGCACTTCTGACTTTCACCCCAAAACACCAAATCCCAATCCCATAACCGGTAGTTATCCATAATCTGATGAGCATTGGGATCCTTTCTACACCTACTATAGGGGCATTGGTTTGATTAATCCCCAACCTAGTGATGATGAGCAGAATCTAGGAGAAGGGTATCCCAGCCCTAGCTCTCCCATGACTATACCCAACCCACCCACCCTTAACGATTTTGCTTATTGAGGTTAGATCAATACTTTCAGGAAACTTGAACCTGAGATTGACTATCCTCCGCAATCTGATAGTAGCCTCTCCTCTTTTATGATAGAAATGTAAAAATAATAGAAAGAAATGATGGATTCTATGAGAGAGATTTTGACGAATAGTCAAAGATTAACTAAAGAGATTAGCTAGCTTAGCGACCCTCCTACAGTCAATTCTGATCCCTACCCCTATACCCCCGATTACTAAGACAATTTCAAGGAAAATAATGACAACAAGAATCTTCTTTTGAAGAGTAGCTATCACTTAGATGTCCTCCCATGAGATATGCCCACCAGAAGGCAATCTTGGTCATTATCCACCTGATCTTAATTGGAGTCATAAAAGGGGAAAGATGGTCCCATTAGACGAACTCGACCCGAATGATATTATCTTTTTACATTTGATGAAACGGGTCGCAATCCAACAGTCAACCCAACTCCTTTCCCCGATTTTGAGGTGGATTGTACAGCCCATCCCAGGGATGCCGAACCTATACTTCACACCTCTGAGGACCTTGCACCTCAATTAGATCTCCCTGAGGATTGTGATTCTGAAGTTAACAAATTCCAAGAGTCTTGGATGCCGGACAAAATCATATTGGAAAGAAGTGATAGTAACCACAATCCGCTACCTAGGGGACCAACACTTGTCATTGAATATTCTAAGGATTCACAGGTACCCAACACAGGTGACCATGAGGAAATTGATACTGAATTGGAAGACTTGGATCAATATTGGTCTCAGGGACATAAAGAGTTGATTTTTGAGGAAGACAAGGAAACACTTGATCCTGGCATGGAAGATTTTCCTAAGTCTTACGGGCAAGAGCGACGAAACATAGAAGAGGATGATGATAACTTTGAGGGGGTCAGACTAAGAGTATGGAGTGACTCTAGGGAAGAATATGTTTTGTTCAAGGACTTACCCCTTGGGGATCTTACTGATTTAGGTAAATCCGGATTCCTATATACCTTTGACTACAAAAATCCTCCTCTCAAAAATTGGAAAGAAAAGGAAGCAAATAATCTCTTGATGAAGAAATCTATACACCCTAGGGGCAGGATCTTAGAATCAAACAAGAACCTGGGGATGTCGTTGCTGAGGACATTCACACTCTTATTGCTTCCAATCCACCTTTACATGATAAGGAAATAGGTGACACCCTTGATCGGGTAAATTTGAAAGACAAACATTTTGGCCCATTTCAGGACATGCACACCAATGATATGCCACATGAAAGACAATCAATAAATAAGGTTGCTTCTGATGACATTCAGGAACTGGAATGGTTGTCGAGGATGAATGTTGAACTTCTCAAGTCCTCTTTGACCCTCATCCCTACCTTGCAATTTAGCAACTTACACTCCTGCAGAACCAACTTCCTAAAGTCTCTGCTCACATTCCTACTTTACAAGGGAATAACCAGACTGATACATCCTATGGTAGAGTGATGGGTATGGATCGATGCTTGCCATGTCAGCTCATCATCCTTAGGGTGTCCTTCTTAGCACCCTCCTTTTCCCAAACATATCCACTTAAGGAGCCTTTGCCTCCTTGCCACGTATTTAGAAGGCACAAGAGCGGCCCATTTCTATTGTGCCGCTCCTCTAGAGACTAGATCAAAATGCCAACAATAGGCCTAAAGGTACTCAAGTGACAACCAAGATACGGACCTGACCAGCCTCAACCTTGGGTCCACTGCAAAGGTTTCTAAGGCTTGCAAAAACTACCCAGAGGTTCATTGACCCCAGCGATTAAAACACCCATCTGTATGTGCAACAAGTCTACATTCAGTTTGTCAGTGCATTTTTTATAAGAGAGATAGAGAGAGATATTATTTCAAGAGTTTTCTCTCTTTTCTTTTTAACTTCCCCTAAACCCAACATCGGATTGGCCCTAAACACAATCTGTATCAGATACCTTGTCCCCACCGTTAATCCTCGTAGGGTCCCTGGCAATTGATGCTTCGGGATAGCACCGCCCATGGAAAACCTCAGAACATTAGCTTTCGACACTTCAGGATAGTGTCACCCATGGCGTTCTGTAGCTAAATTCAGACCCTGGCAATCGATATTTCCTAATAATGCTGCCCATGACACCTGAACTGGCACAAGGTGCTTCCGTGCCCCCGGTAGGATATTTAGATATCCTAGGAGATAAGTATCGAGGAGACGGTATATTATAATGCATCTTTGAAGGGAATATTTTCATTCCTCCTCTCTATGCCGGGAACTCGTCCAATCAACTTGTGTTTTCGATCCATTCCTAAGTCAAATTTTTGGGAAAATATTTTCAAAACAAACACTTTTTTGGCATTATTCTTCATTATACGCACTGAATCAGATCGGTGTATGATTTTTGGGTGCCTAAATTACCATGTCTCGCAAATCAAAGGGTAGGCAACAGGGTCGAATACTCCCTAAGTCTTAGACTTAATATATTAGCCTCGTAACTCCCTCAACCTTTTGAGGAATAGTCTAGATCTTAAAAAATACGTGAGTGTTTAAGCCCTAAAACAGACCCAGGAGGCCTAAAGTCAATATCCATCTCTTATCTCTTTTTCTCTAGCACTTTAGGACTTACTTAATCGTTCATTCTAGCCTAGAACTTAGGTAACTCTTCCATAATCAAATGCTGAGACCAGCACAATTTTGCACATTTTCTTTCTGTGTCTCTCTCTTCTTCTCTTTCTTTTTTCTTCACAACATATTTGCGCTTCAACTTACAAAGATTCCATCTCCTTCTTTCTCTCTCTCTCTCTCTTTTCTTTTCTTTTCTTTTTCATTAATGCACAAACTTACTTTGAAAGAAGAATTGGATAGCCTCAACAACCTCTTTCTTAAGGATGCCTTGACAATGGATGAAGAATTCAACATTAAAGCCATCAAGTCAAGAGGATTTGTCATGGAGCATTTGTTTCAAGCAAGTGAAGATTTCTTTCGGAGAGGGAAGGGTAGTCAAACTATGGTTATCTTCAATTTAGACTAGGGTCAGGATATTTAAGATGAGATCATGGGGGTCAAAGGTGAGGCTAGATGTTATAACATGAAATCCAAATTCAAGCTCGAATCTAGATTTGCTTGACACTCGTTGGATGCAAATTGGGTTAATGTAGCCCAAAAATGGAGAAATGTGAGTTTTGGTCAACTCTGGTCCATCCTTGGAGAAATTTTGCACGAATGGTGTCATAATTGGTATTATTAGGTTCCTTTTGTCACAAGCTTTCCAACGAGACTATGTAACAAGACTTTTTAGCAGCATGATACTGGTTTTGTCAACATGATTTCGTCGACCAAGCCTATATATGGTGGTGGAGACCTTCGAATACCGCTCTTGGATGTTTTGCTGTCAAGGACATGCACTGGATGGCTGCTGTGGGTGTGATCAAGAATGTTGAGAAGAAGGAACCAACAAGAGCCAAAGGTTACCAAGTTTGCTGCCAAGAAGTGAAGAGCCCCATAAGGCTAGTGATTTCTCCTTTACGTTATGGCAAGTGTTCTAACTCCCTGTTGTGGTGGGAGGTGCATTCCACATTGTCTCCCATTGGTTGGCTCACATCGTGATTAAGGGTGTGTCGATCGTTAAAGTGTTTAGTGATTTAAAACTCGTGCTTTGATTTCCCTTGTTCCACGGTTATGGTCGTCGAGAGAATAGAACTTAATTATGTTTTTGTTAGCTTTTTTTTTTTCAAAAAATGGGAGCAAATCTTATTCAACCCCTTTCAAAATGGGAAGGGGCCAAACCAAAACAGATATAAGAAAAGGGGGACCACAACTCGTGGCGTAATACAAAGCTAAGAGACAAAAAATAAGAAGGCTCAAAATTGTCAACTAAAAGCAACAAAATAGAACTCAGCGAGTAAAATAAGGGAACTGTTCTTGTCCAATTTGCTGATGCCTTGAATACGCCTAGTTAGCTATTTATTTTAGTTGAACGTAAGACTTATAATTGTTAGAATTGTTCTGGATCCGATAAAAATAATAATAACCATTCTCCCAATTATTTTTGAGTTAAGTATCTATGTAGAGATAATTTTTCTAAGCTTTTGCAATATCACCAAAAATCATACGACTTGAGTTGCTAAGCTTTATCTTATGTAATATCACCAAAAATCCTACAACTTCAGTTGTTAAGCTTTGTCTTAAGAAATGATACCAAATCCTTTTGGAACGGCTCTACACAGGACTGAAAGGAGAATGGATAAGTACATAGGATCAAACAATACCTGAAATAACGAAGGCATATACACTACAATAAAAAAAATCTACGATGACATTTATTCAACGTCACAAGTGAAAAAAACGTCCCTATAAATTTTTATAAACATTAAAAAAATGTCACCATAAACGTCTTCTTAGGTACATGTCGTAGGTCTATATCGATGTCAAAAATTAAACATCACATAAAAGAATTCTGCTGACATTAAATAAATGTCGCCTATAAGATTTGAGGAACGTTTAAATATCTCTTACAAATCCCATCATGTAATCGAACCTATGCAACCGTCACTTAGATATTTTTTACAATATTAAAACATCACTAAAGAATAACTAAGGAAATATTTACACGTCACCATATCTTACGTAAGATAACGTTTAAATGTCGCATTAATTACTTTTGAAGATGTTTAAATGTCGGTTTAACTTTTCCTTAAGTTTTTACAAAATCTTTAGCAGCATTTAAATGTCTCCTTATGTATCCTACTGTGATGTTTAAACATTACATTAGATAACTTTTAAAGATATTTAAACATCATCTTATATAACTTTTAACAACGTTTAATCATTTTCTTATGTATTTTATATTGACGTTTAAATGTTACCTTATGTACCTTTTAAAGACATTTAAACGTCATATTATATCCCTTTTAATGACGTTAAAATGTCACCTTATTTATCCTACCATCACGTTTAACCATCATTTTAGGTAACATTCACCAATGCTTAACGTCAATCTATGTAACTTTTAATAATGTTTAAATGTCCTTTTACGTATTTTTTATTAATGTTTAAATGTTACCTTAGGTAGCTTTTAAAGACAGTAAAACATCATGTTATATCTCTTTTAGTAATGTTTAAACGTCACCTTATTTATCTTAGTATGACGTTTAAGCGTTATTTTAGGTAACTATCATTGACACTTAAACGTCAACTTATATAACTTTTAACAACGTTTAAACGTCCTCTTATATATTCTATATTATGTTTAAATGTTACATTTGGTAACTTTTGAAGACATTTAAACGTTATCTTATATATTTTTTAGTGACGTTTAAACACCTCCTTATTCATCATATTATGATGTTTAAACATTACTTTAAGTAACTTTCACTAACATTTAAACATCATCTTATGAAACTTTTGACAACATTTAAACATCCTCTTACGTATTTTATTATGATGTTTAAATGTTACTTTACGCTTAAACATCATCTTATACTTCTTTTAACACCGTTTAAACATCTTATATATATATATATTTTAAGAAAAGGAGCTTCTATTACTCATCCCCCGGTCCAAGAGGCAAAATAAAGGTAGGGGGATCAAACCAAAACTTGTCAGTACATAAAACCAGGGCTCAATGCTAGGGGCAAAAGACAGATTCCTAAAATCAAAATACAAATAAGGGCACTGAATACTATCCATCTGAAGAACTCCCTGAAGACGTCATGGAAGATCAGAAATACCTGTAGAGACCTGCCAATCATCACTAGCAATTTCTGCAAGCTTGGAAGCCAAGGAGTTAACAGCATAGTGAATATAAGAAAAGGACAGAATTTGCTTTTTTTTTATGGAAAATGGATTGAAACTCCCTGTATGCTTGCCAATCTACCTGAATCTTTCCTTTCCACCAGTAATAGAGGAGGGTAGAGTCTATCTCAACCTGTAAAGGATAATTAACCAAGGGGGAGAATAGAGCATGATGGAGAGCTTTAAGGATGCCCATTTCATAGGAGATCAGAGAAGTTCTAGATGAAGCAGCCAAAATAAATTTACCCTCCTGATCCTTGATAACCCATCCCAGAAAGGAATTTTGATTATCAGACCGAGCAGCCACATTAATTTTGAATCTGCAAGTGGGTCGGATCCACGAAATAGCCATCTTAGCAAGTCGTTGTCACTTTAGCCACAGGGCCATCTAAAAATTCCGCCAGCCATGTTCAAGGAAACCAAGCAGGCCTTTCCAATTAAGATTATCATGATGGAATTTATTTCTGGCCCACTAAACACAATACCAAATGAAACATATCATAGCATGGACTTTGTTATGTTATCTCTAGCAAGAAGCATTTGCCATAATCAAGAAGAACATATCAGGATCAATGGGGGAAATGAAACTTTTATGGAACACCCAATTTGCTATTTTAGAGGCTAACTCATTGTGACAAAAGAGACGTTTGATAGTCTCCTTGGTGGGACTCCGAAGACAGCAAGTGCATTTAGAGAAAATCAAGATGCCAAGTTTAGAAATATTTTCGTCAGTGGGGAGTCTATGGTGCAGAATTATCCAAGCACAAAGGGAGATGCGAGTAGGGAGCCTAAGAAGCCACAAATGCCTAAACATGGGAATAGGATCAGCACTAATAGCATGGAGATGATATGCTGAGACCGAAAAGGACCTCGAAGGGTGAGGAGACTAGATGGGTTTGTCCTTGGTGTCATTGAGCGAGATGGCAACAATTGAATCTAAGATATGTTGAGGTAGGAATCTTCTAAGAGGATTAGAGTCAAAGGTGGGGATGCTTGGGATAGAGATGTCATTCGGGATGAACTCCTTAAGGGCCGAGTTCCCAACCCAAATGTCGAACCAAAAATCCAAACTACCTTCATGAATCTCCAGTGAATGTATGATTTCATATCCGTATAGTCCTTATAAAGAGCATGAAATTTGGAGGGGAGGGTGGAGAGTCCATCAGTTTTCTAGAGATCCTAGGCCAGTGTAGAGAAGATGGACTCCCCATGGATAATGTTCCACACTCTCTTCATGCTTAAGGCTTTGATAATATACGACAGGTTTCTAATGCCAAGTCCTCCCAAATCAAGAGGAGAGGTGATCATGCTCCAAGAAATCCATTGATGTTGAGAATGGTTAGGATTGTTCCCCCAAAAGAAATTGGCAAATAGAGAGTTGATCTTCTTAATAATGGAGGAAGGAACATCCAAGGCGACTAAGATGTGTATAGGCACAAAAGTGAGAACATGCTTGATCAGGAGCATTCTAGTAGCAGGGGAGAGGAGGTTTGCTTTCCAGCCAGCAAGTTTAGATTGAATCTTATTAATGATGCTTGTGAAGTAGCAGATTTTGGATCTCACAGAAAAGATGGGGCAACCTAAGTGAACGGGAAAGATCCATTCTGAAAACCAGTGGTGGAGAGGAGGAGGGGGAGTCATCCAACAGGAAAGTGCTTCCCAATAAAGCAGAAGCTCTTATTAAGATTGACTTTTTGACCAAAAGCCTCCTCAAAGGAAGAGATGAAGTTAGACAGATTTCGAATAGAGTTCAGGTTCCCATTAGTGAAGATAATGATGTCATCCACGTAAAGGAGGGAAATAGGAGTGGGGATGTAACGACCCGATTCCCGAGTCCCTACGAGACATGAGAACCGGACCGACTCGACTAATCCCAAGACCTAGTCGTCCAACGAGGAAGTAACAAAAGAGCAGTAAAATAAACCACATTCGGCATGAATATAACTAGCAGTAACAAAAATACAGCAGTAAGAAAATGAACTACTACAGCATGTACCACCACAACAGTAGAACAACATTTATAACATAACATGAACTACAAGTAAAGAAAAGTACAGAGAGTAACAAGAACTACTCATTACAGTGGAACAAAAAGGGGTACAAAAGAACTGCAGTAACTCTACTGGATCCTATTCTGTCCAGCGTCCTCTGCAGCCGCTGACCCTGGCTGCTCAACCCTAGTCCTGAAAAGTAACGAGTGTAACACGTCAGCGAAACGCTGAGTAGAGTAGCAACTAAAACTAAAGAAGCAGTAAAGTGTACAGTAGCTGTTTTATTTTCTTTCTTCCTTTACTTACTTCTTTCTATTGTTTCACAATTTATCTATTTCTCATATCCTTCACTTGATCTCGAATGTTCCTCGTGGGAACGATCTTGATTGCAGTCTTTTCCGAAAAGTAGAAGTAACGCGTGGTGCTCTCCTGATCGGGAGAGTCCCCCATGGTGATCCCACTCTCAGTCAACCACCCCAAGGTCACTGACAGACGTAACGGTGACTACGGCACGCGCGATAAACACACGGGTAGCTACCCCGCACTGGCACGCGGTCAGTCGTTTCCGTTAACGGGTGTGCCCAAAGCACAGCACGGAACCAATATATGGCAGAGCCCTCTCAGTAACAGGGGTCCAACCCCTCTACAGTAACCAAACAGGGGCCTTGCCCCTCCACAGTCCGCGCACCCTCATCTGACTACCCTGGTTTGCCCAGTGGGCCTAACAAGTCGGTGTAGGTGAGCTAGTAGCACCCCGGGGCCCGTGGGGTAGCTAGTACTCGCTCTACACTAGTAGCTCTCCTTGGTACTGTGTACACGAGGGCCAAAAGTCTGTACAAAGTGGCCAGACCTAACCCCGGGTCCCTGGGGCGGCTGGCTCCGCTCTGCACTAAACAGGTAACAGGTGCTTCCCCTGGCACTACGTACCCAAGAGACAATACACTTCCACATCTTTCTTTCTCAGTTCCATTTCATTCTCTTTCCAGGAGTTCTACTCCTAATTCCCCGAAGGGTTCCAGCTCTTTTAACTCAGCATATTTAGGTTTCACCGTTCCAGTTTCACATTCATACAACCCATGTTCTCAATCATGTTTATTTCTTCATAACAGGCAGCTGTTAAATCAATTTACAGGAAGCTATTATTTCCTTTCTACTTTTCCAAGACTGCAATATCTATATTCATATCACTAGTTTTCCAGCCCTAGGATTCATGTAATACCCTAGGATCTATCATTCAATCTAGTTTCTCATTCCTAGGATTCATGCAATGCCCTAGGTTCTATTAATTGTTCCATAATTGTAACAAATTATGCTAAAAATTTTAAAAGCCACTCTACTAGCTACAACGGGAGTATTGGGGGTGTGGTCGGAAATCCCGCGCGCCTCCGCAACCCCCGAGACTTCAATGGAACGGGGTCCTAACACAAGGATCAGACACAAGGAGTTTCTCAGAACAGTATATAATTACTGTAAACGGGTAGAGGATCGTATTCTGGGAAGAACGCAACTCGAAACGCGGAAAATGGACTCCGAATGGGCCTTAAATGGGTCGAAAACGACGAAACAGTCCTAAATCAGACGTCTTAAAAGGTGGTTTAGATGATACCTTCGCTCTGTGTAGTCCCTCAGACATCCAGAAGCTTGCGGGGGCGTCTGGCTTTATTCCCAGACGCCCGATGGTCAACCTGGATGTCTGGAAGTCCTCTCCGTCGTCTGGCACTGCGGCCAGACGTTCGATTCGCGTTGGATGGCGAGTCTCGCGCCCTCCCGAGCAGAACCTGCATGTATCAACTCCTCGCTCTTAGTACGACGGGTTGCAGACGAAGGCGCAGCGGACGGCTGCATGGCCGTACGCACGAAAAAGGAAGAAGGACGAAATAACTTACTTGTCAGACGTATGGACAGTCCTCCAGACGTCTTCACCGTCGTTTGGTTGGAAGCCCAGACGTCTGATTCTGGAAAAACTTCCAGAATCAGAGCTCGACTCGCTCTCCGCCCGTGACGCACGGCCGCGCCGTGCCCCGTTCGCCTGCTGCTCGAGCCGCAGCAGCCCTCCCGCGACACTCCACGCCCGCTGCTCCCCCGCCGGCCGGCTCTAGCTGCCCCGGCAAGCTCGAGCCCTCACAGTCGAGCGTCTCCTCCCTCGCGCAACACCTCCTCCCGCACACTTGCCGCGGCCACTGCTGCCGCCACGCGCTCGCTCTCGCACCGGCTGGAAGAAGAAGAAGAAGGAAGCGGAGGAGATGAGAGTGAGGGAGAGGGTGAGGGCCTTATAAGGCCGCGCGGGGAGAGAGAGAGAGAGCGCAGCACTGCGCCCTGCAGGAGGAGAGAGGGAAAAAGAGGGAAAGGAGCGGCGGTTGCAGGTCTGCGCGTGCCTGCACGCAGACGCAACCCCGTACGCCGCAGAAATTAAATTCCAGATGTCTAGAAGGGGTTCCAGACGTCTGGGCCACCTCCCAGACGTCTTAAAAAAACGTCTTAAAGCCACATTCGTAACAATATAACAAACTCAAAGGAAGTTTCGTCCCCGAAACTTGCGCTAACTAGGGTGCGGGGAGAAAAAACCGTCATATAAAAACATAACAAACTCAAAGAGGACCGAAGCTGGTTCGAAAAGACGTACCCGCGAAGAGCTCCGGGTACCGCTCCTGCATTGCCGCCTCAGGCTCCCAGATAGCCTCCTCGTACCGCTGGCTCCTCCACAAAACCTTCACCAGGGGTACTTGCTTTCGTCTCAAATTGCGGATGGCTCAGTCAAGAATCTGCACTGGCCGCTCGGGGTAGGTCAGGTCATCGCCCACCAAGACGCTCTCGTGACTCAGTACGTGACTGGGATCAGCTACGTACTTCCTGAGGTTGGACACGTGGAACACGTCATGCACACCAGAAAGCTGAAGAGGGAGGGCAAGTCTGTAAGCAATGGGTCCAACCCGCTCCAAGACCTCAAAGGGCCCCACGAACCTCGACGTGAGCTTCCCTCTCACCCCAAACCGCTGCAGGCCCTTCATGGGCGAAACACGAAGGAAGACGTGGTCCCCAACCTCAAACTACACCTCTCTGCATCTCCAATCCACGTAGCTCTTCTGTCTGCTCCTAACATGTAGAGTCGCCTGTGGATCTGCTCGACTACCTCCTGACTCTGCCGGATCAACCTGGGGCCAACCTCCCACTTGGTCCCCACCTCAACCCAACTCAAGGGTGCCGTACACCTCCGTCCGTACAGAGCCTCGTAGGGAGCCATGCCGATGCTCGAGTGATAGTTGTTGTATGCAAACTCCGCCAGGGGCAGGTGCTCCTCCCAAGAGCCCCTCCAGTCCAGTACACATGCACGCAAAAGGTCCTCAAGTGTCTATATCGTGCGCTCAGACTGTCCGTCTGTCTGGGGGTGGTAAGTTGTACTAAACCTCAACCGCATCCCCAGGGCCTGCTGAAACTCAGCCCAAAACTGGGACGTAAAGCGGGTATCCCGGTCGGATACGATCTCCCGCGGTACTCCGTGTAGTCGTACCACGTCGCGTATATACCTCTCTGCCAACTGTGCTGGTCCCAAAGTGACTCGGATCGGCAAGAATCGTGTCGTCTTCGTCAGTCTATCCACATTTACCCAGACTGCGTCGTGTCCTCGCTGGGTAACAGGTAAGCCCACCACCAAGTCCATGGTGATGCTCTCCCACTTCCACTCTAGCACTGGAAGTGGCTGTAGCGGCCCTGCAGGCCACTGATGCTCGGCTTTCACCTACTGGCACACTAAGCACTACTACACGAATTCACCCACATCCCACTTCATCCCCCTCCACCAAAACTCGCATCTCAAGTCGTGGTACATCTTCGTGTTTCCGGGATGTATGGTGAATCTAGAACCGTGTGCCTCAGTCAGGAGCTCTCTCAACAGCTCCACGTCCCTGGGAACGCACAACCGTCCCCTCAGGCGCACCACCTGGTCTGTGAAAGAGAAGTCCCTTGGGTCTCCTGACAGTACTCTGTCGTGCAAGGACTGCAAGTACGGAACGGCCATCTGTCCTGTGATGATGCGGTCTATCAGCTCTGGCCTAGTCTGTCGCGTCACAGTCACTGCCCTACAGTGCCCCCGTAACTCTAGGGGTCGCCAATTACCCACCTCCTCCAAAAGGCTCCAACACTGTAAATGTAAACTGGCCAAGTGTGCGGGCGCCTTCCGGCTCAAGGCGTCAGCCACCACATTGGCCTTGCCCGGGTGATAGGAAATGCTGCAGTCGTAGTCCTTCAGGAGCTCCAACCAACGTCTCTGTCTCATGTTGAGATCCTTCTGATCAAAAAGGTATCTGAGGCTCTTGTGATATGTGAAAATCTCGAAGGTCTCACCGTACAAGTAGTGCCTCCAGGTCTTCAGCGCGAAGACGACAGCTGCCAACTCTAGGTCGTGGGTAGGGTAGGTATGCTCATGGGGCTTCAGCTGCCGCGAAGCGTAAGCGACAACGTGACCCCTCTGCATGAGCACACCTCCTAACCCCTGCAAGGAGGCGTCCGTGTACACAAAGAACCCACCACTTCTGTCAGGGATGATGAGCACGGGAGCCGAGGTCAACCTCTCCTTCAGCTCCTGAAAACACGCCTCACAGGCGTCTGTCCAAGTGAAGGGCACGTCCTTCCGGGTCAACTGTGTCATAGGACGCGCGATCTGTGAAAAACTTCTGATGAACCGTCTGTAGTAGCCTGCCAGTCCCAGGAAACTGCGAATCTCAGTGACTGAACGCAGTCTCTCCCACCTGAGCACTGCCTCGACCTTGGCTGGGTCCACCGCCAAGCCGTCTCCAGAGATCACATGACCTAAGAAGGTCACCTCCCTCAACCAGAACTCACACTTGTTGTATTTGGCGTACAATCTACGTCGTCTCTGTGTGTCCAGAACCATCCGCAAGTGCTGTCCGTGCTGCGTCCAATCTCGAGAATAGATGAGTACGTCATCAATGAATACCACCACGAACTGGTCCAAGTACAGTCTAAACACCCGGATCATCAGGTCCATGAAAGTAGCGGGGGCATTGGTCAGCTCAAACGGCATGACCAAAAACTCGTAGTGTCCGTACCGGGTGCGGAAAGCTGTCTTGGAGACGTCTGCCTCCCTGATCCTCAACTGGTGGTATCCAGACCTCAAGTCAATCTTGGAGAACACTGTGGCACCTCGCAACTGGTCAAACAAGTCATCGATCCTCGGCAGTGGATATCTGTTCTTGATGGTGACCCTATTCAGCTGTCGGTAGTCGACACAAAGGCGTAGGGTACCATCCTTCTTCTTCACAAACAGTACCGGAGCTCCCCAGGGAGACGCACTGGGCCTCATGAAACCCTTCTCCAAAAGGTCCTGCAACTGAGACTTGAGCTCTCGTAGCTAAAGCGGTGCCATCCTGTATGGCGCGGTGGAGATGGGGCTGGTCCCTGGTACTAGTGAGATCTCAAACTCGATCTCGCGCTCGGGCGGCAGTCCTGGTAACTCATCTGGGAATACGTCAGGGTACTCTCTGACCACCGGGATGCTCTGGAAGTCTGCCACAGGGCTGGGCTCTGCCACCACACAAGCTAGGAAGCCCTCACACCCCTGGCTCAAAAGTCTCGCCGCCCGAAGTGCCGAAATGCACCTGAAGCCTCCGTCCACTGGCTGTCCGTGAAACTCGAAAGAAGGCAACTCCGGCATGGAGAAGACAATCTTCCTCTCAAAACAGTCCACCAAGGCGTGGTAAGCGGACAACCAGTCCATCCCCAGAATTACGGTAAAGTCCTCCATCTGTATCATAATCAGGTCAGCTAGCAGGCTATGTCCCCCGACACTAACCTTGCAATCCGTGTACACCTCCTCAGCTACAAACAGCTGACCACTCGGACCTCTGATTACGAATGGATTCTCTAACAGCGTATAGTCCTGGCCCAAACTAAGTGCAAAATTGGCTGCGACAAACGAGTGTGTAGCGTCGGAATCGAAAAGTGTGTAAACGAGTTTGCCAGAAACTGAAACCATACCTGCCACCACTGATCCCGAAGCTCTGGCATCCCTGTGTGTCAGGGCGTTGATACGCCCCTCAGCTCTAGGTGCGGACGAAGCAGCCACACTCTGCGTCGGACGGGTAGGTGCTGGCCGGTACCCTCCTCGTGACCGCTATCCTCCTCCTCGCGCCTGGAAACCGCGGCCTCCTGCATGCCCTCCAGTGCTCTGCGCGGGAAGTATCTGCTGACCTCCTGCTCTAGACGGGCAGTCCCTCCTGATGTGGCCCGGCTGGCCACGCTGGTAACAGAGGGGAACCCGACTCCCGCCCTCAATGGGTCCCTGCTGTCGGCTGGGTGGGGGTCCGGTGCTGGCAACTGACCCCTGTCGAGGGCCCCCAAAGGCCACTGATGGCCCTGCAAAACGTGACGGCTCTCCTGCGGATGCCACGTGCCTCCTCTCTCGCCGGCCCTGTGAAAAGTCTGGCTGAAAGGGCCTCTTCCGCCCGCCGTCAGTGTCTCGCGCGGATGGGTTGGTCTCCTCGTAAGTCATGGCTGCCTTCACTACCCTCGAAAACGTAGGCAGCTTCAGGGGTTTGACATACCCCCGGATCGCAGGCCGGAGCCCCTCGATGAACCTCCAAAGGCGCTCCTCCTCAGTGGCTACCGCTGTGGCTTCAAAGCGGGACAGCTCCAGGAAACGCGTGCGGTACGCGCTCACGGTCATCGTCCCTTGGCGGAGAGTGTGGAACTCCCGCCTCCTCTGGTCCTGCCACGTCTGGGGAAAGTACTGCTCGCAGAACAGGGTGACGAAGCGATCCCAGGTCGGCTCGTCCCTCTCCTGTCCCCGGACTGCCCTCCACCACCTGTGTGCCGCACTCTCCAGCTGGTACGTGGCAAAGGCCACGCGGCACTCCGCCGGGGGGCGAAGGGTGTCGAAAATATTCTCCAGACTCTCGAGGCAGTCCTCTGCCTCGGTCGGGTCCTCATCCCCCTTGAAGGAGGGGGGCTTCAGCTTCCGGAACTGCCCGAAGAGCTCGAAGTGGCGCTGCAGTGGAGATGCTGGTGCACCTCCATGCAAAGGTGCCTCGTGCACAGAAGTGTCGGAGGAAGGTGGGGGCGGCGGCGGCCCATCCCCTCCCCCGTGTCCAGCACTGCGTCCGTCGTGTGGTCCAACAGAGGACTCCCCCTACGTAACCCCAGGGTGAGGCACTCGGGGTGGTGGGTGGATCTCCTCTTGCACAATGTCCCATATCAGCTGGGCGAGGTCCTGGGCCTGGACGCCCGGGAGCAGTGGTTGGTCCACTGAGGCGTCAATAACGGCATGCCCACCTCGCCGACCTCGTCCTCGGTCGCGCCTGCGGCCCACCTCACCAGTCCCGCGACGAGGCATCTCCTGCAAGGAGACGCGAAACAAAACGAAACACGTCAATATGGAATGATACCTAACGAAAACATCTAAGAGCTCATGTCAAAAGATATGTTGTGGTGGCAACTCTAGTTATAAACATGTGAATTGGTTATTTCCCAGTCAGTTGATTCACTTCTCAGGACGACCTTGCTCTGATACCATCTTGTAACGACCCGATTCCCAAGTCCCTACGAGACACGAGAACCGAACCGACTCGACTAATCCCAAGACCTAGTCGTCCAACGAGGAAGTAACCAAAAGAGCAGTAAAATAAACCACATTCAGCATGAATATAACTAGTAGTAACAAAAATACAGCAGTAAGAAAATGAACTACTACAGCATGTACCACCACAACAGTAGAACAACATTTATAACATAACATGAACTACAAGTAAAGAAAAGTACAGAGAGTAACAAGAACTACTCACTACAGTGGAACAAAAAGTGGTACAAAAGAACTGCGGTAACTCTACTGGACCCTACTCGGCCCAGCGTCCTCTGCAGCCGCTGACCCTGGCTGCTCAACACCTGGTCCTGAAAAGTAACGAGTGTAACACGTCAGCGAAACGCTGAGTAGAGTGGCAACTAAAACTAAAGAAGCAGTAAAGTATACAGTAGCTGTTTTATTTTCTTTCTTCCTTTATTTACGTCTTTCTATTGTTTCACAATTTATCTATTTCTCAGATCCTTCACTTTATCTCGAATGGTCCTCGTGGGAACGATCTTGATTGCAGTCTTTTCCGAAAAGTAGAAGTAACACGTGGTGCTCTCCTGGCTGGGAGAGTCCCCCGTGGTGATCCTACTCTCAGTCAACCACCCCAAGGTCGCTGACAAACGTAACGGTGACTACGGCACGCGTGATAAACACACGGGTAGCTACCCTGCACTGGCACGCGGTCAGTCGTTTCCGTTAACGGGTGCGCCCAAAGCACAGCACGGAACCAGTATAGGGCAGAGCCCTCTCAGTAATAGGGGTCCAACCCCTCCACAGTAACCAAACAGGGGCCTTGCCCCTTCACAGTCCACGCACCCTCGCCAGACTACCCTGGTTTGCCCAGTGGGCCTAACAAGTCGGTGTAGGTGAGCTAGCAGCACCCCAGGGCCCGTGGGGTAGCTAGTACTCGCTCTACACTAGTAGCTCTCCTCGGTACTATGTACAAGAGGGTCAAAAGTCTGTACAAAGTGGCCAGACCTAACCTCGGGTCCCTGGGGCGGCTGGCTCCGCTCTGCACTAAATAGGTAACAGGTGCTTCCACTGGCACTACGTACCCAAGAGACAACACACTTCCACATCTTTCTTTCTCAGTTCCATTTCATTCTCTTTCCAGGAGTTCTACTCCTAATTCCCCGTAGGGTTCCATCTCTTTTAACTCAGAACATTTAGGTTTCACCGTTCCAGTTCACGTTCATACAGCCCATGTTCTCAATCATGTTTATTTCTTCATAACAGGCAGCTGTTAAATCAATTTACAGGCAGCTATTATTTCCTTTCCACTTTTCCAAGACTGCAATATCTATATTCATATCACTAGTTTTCCAGCCCTAGGATTCATGCAATACCCTAGGATCTATCATTCAATCTAGTTTCTCATTCCTAGGATTCATGCAATGCCCTAGGTTCTATTAATTGTTCCATAATTGTAATAAATTATGCTAATAATTTTAAAAGCCACTCTACCAGCTACAATGGGAGTACTGGGGGCGTGGTCGGAAATCTCACGCGCCTCCGCAACCCCCGAGACTACAATGGAACGGGGTCCTAACACAAGGATCAAACATAAGAAGTTTCTCAGAACAGTATATAATTTCTGTAATCGGGTAGAGGATTTTATCCTAGGTAGAACGCAACTCGAAACGCGGAAAACGGACTCCGAACGGGCCCTAAACGGGTCGAAAACGACGAAACAGTCCAAAATCAGACGTCTGGAACCTCTTCCAGACGTCTTAAAAGGTGGTTCAGATGATACCTTCGCTCTATGTAGTCCCTCAGACGTCTAGAAGCTTGCGGGGGCGTCTGGCTTAATTCCCAGACGTCCGATGGTCAACCAGGACGTCTGGAAGTCCTCTCCGTCGTCTGGCACTGCGGCCAGACGTCCGATTCGCGTTGGATGGCGAGTCTCGTGCCCTCTCGAGAAGAACCTGCACGTATCCACTCCTCGCTCTCAGTACGATGGGTTACAGATGAAAGCGCGGCGGACGGCTGCATGGCCGTACGCGCAAAAAAGGAAGAAGGACGAAATAACTTACTTGTCAGACGTCTGGATAGTCCTCCAGACGTCTTCATCGTCGTCTGGTTGGAAGCCCAGATGTCTGATTCTGGAAAAACTTCCAGAATCAGAGCTCGGCTCGCTCTCCGCCCGCGACGCACGGTCGCGCCGCGCCCCGTTCGCCTGCTGCTCGAGCTGCAGCAGCCCTCCCACGACACTCCACGCCCACTGCTCCCCCGCCGGCCGGCTCTAGCTGCCCCGGCAAGCTCGAGCCCTCACAGTCGAGCGTCTCCTCCCTCGCGCAACACCTCCTCCTGCACACTTGCCGCGGCCGCTGCTGCTGCCGCTCGCTCGCTCTCGCACCGGATGGAAGAAGAAGAAGGAAGCGGAGGAGATGAGAGTGAGGGAGAGGGTGAGGGCCTTATAAGGCCGCGCGGGGAGAGAGAGAGAGAGAGAGCGCAGCACTGCACCCTGCAAGAGGAGAGAGGGAAAAAGAGGGAAAGGAGCGGCGGTTGCAGGTCTGCGCGCGCCTGTGCGCAAACGCAACCCCGTACGCCGTAGAAATTAAATCCCAGACGTCTGGAAGGGGTTCCAGACGTCTGGTCAGACGTCTGGGCCACCTCCCAGACGTCTTAAAAAAACGTCTTGAAGCCGCATTCGTAACAGGGGATGTTGTGCCTAAGAGAGAGGCTGAATTCTCCCTAAATTGACCAAATATTGAGGTTGACAGAGTCAAGCTTGATGTAATTGCTGATTTACTTGTGCCTAGCTCTGTCAGACAAATCCGCTTCTTCTTGGGACACGTCGGTTTCTATCGGAGATTCATCAAAGACTTCTCCAAGATTTCTAGAACTTTAACTCATCTCCTATCGACCGATGTACCCTTTGATATGGGCCCCGACTGCATACATGCATTCACGCAGCTCCGTGATGCTGTCACCAAGGCCCCTCTCCAGCCACCTGACTGGTCCCTCAACTTTGAACTCATGTGTGACGCTTCTGACCTTGCAGTCAGAGCCATCCTGGGACAAAGACGTGATAGACACCCCTTCGTAGTGTACTACGCCAGTAAGATGTTGGACGAGGCCCAGTGTAATTATACAACCACTGAGAAAGAATTACTGGCGGTTGTCTTTAGGCTGGAGAAATTCCGCTCTTACTTTCTAGGCTCACATGTTATAGTATTCATTGACCACGCGGCCATTCTCCATCTCATGCACAAGAAGGATGCCAAGCCTAGACTGATTCGTTGGATCCTTCTGCTCCAAAAATTTGACATTGAGATCCGTTATAAGGCTGGAGCCCAGAATGTTGTTGCCGATCATCTCTCGAGATTGGACTATAACCACATTGGACTTACCCTGCCGATTAATGAGGCTTTTCCCGATGAGCACCTATTGGTAATTAATGTGGCAAGTGGACCTTGGTATCCTGACATTGCTAATTACCTTGCTTCTGGTTCCCTTCCACGTGGGTGGCCTAAAAACCAGCGCGAGCGTCTCATCACAGAAGCAAGGTACTATTTCTGGGATAATCCACTACTTTTTCGATTAGGTGCTGACTAGATCATCCGTCGCTGTATTCCCGACTGCGAATTCCCAGTGTGCTATCCTTCTATCATGATCAGGCCTGCGGAGGCCATTGTTCTGGGAGGAAAACTGCAGCCAAGGTGTTGCAGTGTGGGTTCTTTTGGCCCTCCCTTCACTAGGATGCACACAATTATGCCAAACATTACACTAGGTGCCAGTCGTTAGGCTCAATTTCACGTCGTGACATGATGCCCTTGCAACCCATCCTAGCTATCGAAATCTTTTACATTTGGGGAATCAATTTCATGGGTTCCTTTCCTCCTTCCAACGGCTTCGAGTACATCCTCATGGCTGTTGATTATGTTTCAAAATGGATCGAGGCTATTCCAACGTGCCATGCTAACCATGTCATATCCACTCGATTTGTCAAAGACCACATTTTTGCACGCTTTGGGATCCCTCAAGCCATTATCGTTGATGGAGGAGGTCATTTTACCCATGCTTCTTTTCGGGCACTTCTAAGGAAATATGGAGTCTACCATTGTATCGCATCTCCGTATCATCCTCAAATGAACGGCCAGGTTGAAGTGTCGAACCGGTAAATCAAGCAAATTCTCCAGAAAACGGTTCGGCCTGACCGTAAGGATTGGTCCGACAAGCTGATTGACGCACTTTGGCCGTATCGGACCGCCTTCAAGGCTCCCCTTGGTATGTCTCCGTATAGAATCGTTTACGGGAAGCCTTGTCATTTGCTCGTGGAACTGGAGCACCGCGCTTATTGGGCGGTTCGCAAATGTAACCTCGACCCAGACCTGTGCGATCGAGAAAGGAAACTCCAACTCCAAGAGCTGGAAGAGCTCCGTCGTGAAGCCTATAATTCTGCCTTAACTTTCAAACAACGTACTAAGGCCTTTCACGACAGCCGAATTCGGCAGAAGGAATTTAAGCCATCTCAGCAAGTTTGGCTTGACAATGCCCGGCTCAAATTCTTTCCAGGGAAATTGAAGTCCAAATGGACTAGTCCCTTCTTGGTCTCGAGACCATTTCCCAACAAGGCCACTAAAATTGAAGATCCCAAATCTGGGTATAAATTTATGGTCAATGGTAGCGTTTAAAACCCTATCTTACTCATGAACCTGCCCCCGTTGGTGAAACTGTTGCCCTACTGGAGGGTCACTAATTTAGTGCCTCACTCTGAGTCCAGCTGGGGATGTCAAATTCAACGCGTGTTGGGAAGCACCCCAGCAACACTCACTCACTATCACTTACACAATTCCATGTCACTTCACTTCTCACTTCTTCACTTTTCATTTCACCACACACCCTACCGCCCTGCTATATACATGCACGTCAGCTCTCGTTCCCTGATCTTTGGACCTTGCTCTACCCTGCATGCATATGAGGACATAGCATCATTAAGCATGGGGGGTGGATAGGCATCCATAGGATCTGGGTATTATATGGTATCATGCAGCTTCCATTATATATATCCATCTATAAATATGTACATAGCAAAAAAAAAAAGGTGTTTAGTAATGATCTGAAGGCTGAAACAAAAATACAATAAGTGTTTATGGATAGTCAACCACTGTTTTGAAGACTTTCCAGGTCACAGAAGCTTGATTCACTCATGCTTAGCTTAATTCACTTGAGCATTGACAAGATAGATCAGAATTTCTCCTAACTAAGGATGTATTCTTCTACCTGAGTCACCAGTACAGGATTCGTTAATTTGCTTTTACTTGAGAGCCTAAGTAATCTTGGTTCACACTACACATATCAAGAATGACTAGGTGAACATAAGATCCAACCTTAGTGTTCATTAGGGAAGGTGGAGTCTTTACTTGTGCGTGCAGGTAGACTTTTTATCTCAGGCTTTAGTCTTGTGTCTAGGAGAAACTCTTTCCATCCAAAAGGAACTCTCCCACCAAAAATGTGTACTCCTACAAATAAAGTTGTAAGAGATATACGGACACTTGTTTTGAAAAAAAAAAAATTTGCAAATAAGTCAGTATATCTTTCAAATGTCTGTAAATTCTGCAAAAAGTTTTTCAGGGCATGTCATAAATACCCTGCTTCTACCATATATTCCTTGAGCCACAAAAGCAATAAAATGGGAGTTGAGTTTTCCGTCATCTTTTTAAGGGTCAATCCGAAGACATGAGCTGAAACTGGGACCAACCTGCACTTAAAAATTCGTGAAACCCTGGGCTTGAGTCTTAATGTTCATCTGATCAGTCTTGATCCTTCACTATGCACAAGCCATAATCTCTTGAGCTTTCGAGTACAGCAAAACCCTCTAAGCCCTGAAAATCATACTTAAGGTTTAAATATCAAGAGTCTAGGTTAGTCGAGAGATGGTCTATATCATGTAAGACTTAAAGTACTAGTAGTCTTCTCTCCAATTGGTTCTCACAATATCCAACAGATAAACACATCTCAGAAGAAAATCTTCAGCTTAAGATCATTTCTAAATGCAGTACAAAATATTTTGCTACGGCATGGGGGTATTTTTACACACCAAAAATACATCAGTAAAAATGACATCTTGTGTTATTCCCTAGCACTGCCATTGCATCTTATATAGCTATAATTGCATTTGTAAAAAGACGACTGCATGCATTTATAGAGAGGGGAGGAGAGTGTCAATAATTGGCCATCCATTCCACTACCATTAATTAACATCTTCATTAAGTGCGACAATGCAATTTCACCATTTTCTCATTTTTTTATTTACTTTGAATTTCTCGCGGCTGCAGAACAGTGAGCATGCACGCCTCTTCGCGCCACACCTCCTGCCAACAGCATGGCAAGAGGTGTGCTACCAGCAGCATGGTGTTGGCATACCTCTTCCTCTTTAAAACCCCTGGCTCTCTCCCTCGTGCGGGGAAGCCCTTACACACACCTACAGGCACTCTCATCTACTGTCAGGCCAACCACCTCCCCTTTCCCTCTCCATACACAGTAGCTCTTCTCATTGAGAAGAGACACACTGTGTGCAGGAAAAAACCCACAATGGTCCCACAACTACCACCGTGAGTTCCACCACCACCTAGCTCCTTCATGAGCAGGTGGGCGTGGTGGATTCGTCTTTCGTTTTCATCGCTGATCACCTTCTTCACCATTGCCAAAGCTCCAAGATCAGAAGCTCCAGTAGCATGTACGTCAGCCTGCAGCAGCTGCCGGCCACTACGCGCACGCCAGCAGGCCTGTGCAGCTTCTTTTTGCACGCGCAGGCGCTTCCCAGCGCGCTCGCACACGCGAAATCGGCCGCTACCGGTCGGCAGATCACGCACGCACTATAGCTCACTGTAGCGCACGGTTTGCATGACACTGTAGCCACTGGCTTGCTTCTCACTTAGCCGGTGGCTTTGGCGCTCTCTCTCTTCCATGTCACCCGTTCCAGCCGGTCTCCAGCGTCCGCTACGTGCTACGCTACGTAGTGCGCTGCGCTGCGCTCACCTTCACATGCCCGCGCACGAAGATAGCGCAGGCGCTTCCTCCAGTGCCCCACGCACGCGTTTCCTCCTGCGCCTGCGCCTCATCACGCATCAGACGATGGGGCTGCACAGCAGACGGCTTATCTACTGCACTCCCCCTCATCCGCCTGTACACGCACACACACACTTGTACTCTCACACACACACACTTGTACACGCTCACACACCCTTATATACTCACACCTACACACACATATATATTTATAAATATATACATACATACATACATATATATATAAATATATATATATATAAATATATATATATACATATATATATTTACATATCTATATATATATATATATATGCAAAACTACATATATATATATATATATATATTTACATATACATCCACCTACTCGCATTCGTATATATACTTCACCACCCATACTCCCGTGTACTAGTCACTTCACTGCGCATCATATTGCGGGAATATCTGCACCAGTTGCTGATATTCCCCGATATCAGTGCAAAGCAAGAGCTTTCACTCACACACCTGCACATCCGCCCACACACTCCACGCGGCACTCCGTCTTGTTGGTTGCGTCCTATTAGATGTGGATCAACTTGACACTATGCTACACTCTATTTCCACTTCCACCTCCACCCCTATATATAGTATATAACTATATACATACATACATACATACATATATATATATATATATTAAGCTACGTATTTCTTTCTTTTCTAGCAACCTCTCTTGTTTTCAGTTATCTTTATTTCTTGCTATTAAAAAGATAAAAAAAAAGTAAAAGAGAAAAAATAATTCTTGTCTTGCGGGTATTTGGTCTTGCGAATAACAAGACCAATTTTTGGGAACCCCAAGTTGGCTATAAGCTAAGAACCATTTGGCTCAAGGACAATGACTTGATTTTGAGGGTGTGCCTCAAGGATAATATTATCAACAAAAAAAATCTTAAATAGAAAAACCAAAAACATAATAAACACAAGGAGGAGATACGTTTTAGGAAAGGCGTAGAAACTCCTTGACCTTTAATTCTCGCCTCCCTGAGATCAACCCTGGGCCTAAAAGTGACCAAGATAAAATCAAGTAAGCCAGGTAAAAAAATTTTGTGAAAGATGGTTAGACTCGATTTAGGTTAACCTACTATAATAACTTTAACGATAATTTCACCATATTAACACAACCTATTCGAGTCCGACCAGGCACCGGCTAGTACGGCTCGACGCGGGAAGAATCGAGGAAGATAATTCTGCTGCTGGTATTGCGAACGGGGGATGAAGAAGGCTGGAGGAGCTCACTGGACATCGAGGAGCTTTCGGCCGAGAGAGAGAGATAGAGAGAGAGGAATTGGGGGGGATCTTGGTCGATTTCGAGTGTAGGGAGAACGGTATGATCAAGAGGTTCTTTTATAGACCTCAGGGAGAAGTTTTGAGCTTGGGAAGTAAGCTTCCCAAGCTTGGAAGGCTTGCCGGAGTTGGGAAATTCATTGATACCAAAATCTATCATGTGTTCAAAGAGAGATTAGGAAGGTTTTGGGGCATGGGATTTGGCTCAAAAGGAAGGGAATTTTCTTGACAAACTTCACTTTCAAATTTGAAAGGGATTCGTTAAGAAATCAAGGAGTTCTTTCCAAATTAAGGTTGCCGGAGTAAGTAGGAATAGGTTTAATGGTGGTAGGGACCTTTTTGTGAGAACGACGATAAAGTTAGGGGTCTGTTTGAAAATATTTTGAAAGTTAAGGGTATAAATGTAATTAGAGAAGACCAAGTTGCAAACTTGGTCAAGACAAACTCATCTTGGTCCAAATTTTGGTACAAACCTAATTTAGACCTAAGGAATCCAATGGTGAAGTTGGATTTTGGTTTCAACCATGTTTGACTGGGTAATTTATGTAAAAACCTAAATTAAGGTAAATATCTGTCTGATATTCTGTTCTAGGTCAAAACTGGTTCTGATGGTCAAATTGAAGGTTCTAAACCCTAGAAAATATTTTTATATGAATTTTATAAGGTTTGAGTGAATTTTATCCCGACCAAAACCTTAGTTAATTAAGTGGATATATTTTTAAGGTTCAAAAGTCATTTAATTCTTATAATATATGCAAACCCTTTTCTGATTGTTCTAACCTGCTTGTTAGCCTTTTAGGATCATTTGACCCTTAATTAACCCCTAGGAAAACTCGTGGTTGTATTGCATTCATGATCTGATGGTAAAATTACAGTTTTAACCCTAGTTTCTTATTTTTCCCTTAAAATGATTATACAGTGACTTATGGCTCTCTAGCAGTTACGTAGGAGCATTTACTGACTGAATTGGATCAAAATAAGCTACTTATGGCTCATGATGGTGTACCCATCAAAGGTTAAAAGTGAGCAGGACTCAGCCAAAAGGGAGGAAGCATTCGAGGAACAGAACATCCAAAAGCCAACACAACCAGGAAGAACGAGAACTAGAAAAGTGTAAGCTGAGGAGGACTAAAAGCATGAAGCAAGAAGGAAAAGAACAAAACAAAAAGGAAAAAGACACGAACGGAAAAGCTACGGCCTAGAAACCAAGAAGAAACCCCTCGACAGAGCCACAACACGGAGGCCCCGCCATAGGTGAGGAGCCTTCGGCTCCCCTCTAAGGGAGGGAAGTAAAGGGCTCACTAGAACACAAGAAGGAGGCACATGAGAAACCCTAGAGAAAAGAGAAAAGAGGAGCCGCAGGAGGAGAAAGGGGAGAAGGGAAAATAGAGGGAGAGCAGAGTGGGAAGTGCGAACTGAAATCAAGCTTCCAACGGGCAACACTACTACTACGATGGCAACGGAAGCTTCATTTAAACATCTTATATATTATACAATAACTTTAAATGTTACTCTATATTACTTTCAAAGACACTTTAATGTCATTTTAAGCTTTATTTCGACAACGTTTAAATATCCACTTATACGATACAATGTAACGTTTAAACATTACTTTAGATTATTTTCAATGCCATTTAAACATCCCCAAATGCATCTTACTATAACATTTAAATGTTACTTTAACTTATTTTAAATGATGCTCTTCTTAAATCTTAAATTATATAAGTTAAAAAACAAACTACATTCATTTTCAATTCAAAATATTCAAATTCTCACAAAAAGATACACACATCATACAATAGATAAATACATCTCTTCCATAATGTAAACTAATATAAAAAATAATCTTCATCTACATCTTCAGACTCATTGTCGTGAACATCACCCTTGTTTGCTCTACTTCCTAGGATGATACTCAACTTTAAGAAGTACAGGAACTGATCCACCCTACAACAATTCAAAAAAATAAATTACAATGGAACAAACCAAAAATATATCTACACATAAGTCAATTACAAAATAGCATAAACATTGGTGCATAAGCACATCTAGGGCATATTAGCTATTCCATTGTTAAGCTAAGGCAATCTGTGATGAAGACTGCCTTATATCATACATCACAAAATTGCTTATATCTTATTTAAAAAATTTAGTAAGAATAAAGCAACAAGTTAATTTTCACTAAACAAATCAAATAATTTCTACAAACAATGCTCCTCAGAGAATATGAAAAACCATTTATTTAAGAAGATTGAGTGGGGTCGAATCCAATCTATTCATGAGAATAATTATCTGTGAAGCATTGGAAAATGAAGATGGATGAATAAAAATTAAAAAATAACAACCAAAGTAAAAATATGTTGTAACATTATAGCTTATTCTGTTAAACAAAATAAAATTCAAGTAGAAGATGATTAATAGTTTGAGATTGAAAAGAAAATCTATAAGATAGGTAACACATTTTTGCTGGTAACGAGGGGAGTCTCAAACTGACAGATTGTAATTATCGCATCAAAACCACATTTAACCACTTGGTAAATAGTCATTCAGTAAATGCACTCTCTCCCAACCCTAGCAATAGCCTTTTCGTCACTTCTCAATAAAAAAAGAATCCCTTATCCAAAAAAGAGTAGGTCTCTGATTGCTTGAAAATCCACTATACTCCCATAACTCTATTTGTATGAAAAAAAAATGAATAAATCTGCACCTAAAAGTAATGGTAAATTCAATGTCCACCCTATTATTTCACTGCCAAAATCACAAATACTACCCTATGTGAGTATTACAGGAATGACCAACATACCACAGCTTGCAAATATGGCACTTTTGGCCATCCTACTTCAGTAAAGATAGCACTATTATTGCAAGCAATGGATAAACAGGAATTAGCTACCTTACAAAATAATATAAATCCTAAAACTGATCAAATTTAATTTAATGTCTCAAGTAAGTTGGAAAATAAATGCAACAAAGATCTAACAATTTCTTCTTGCAACCATCATTCGTAAGCTAAACAGTTTCAGGCATACCTGTAGAAAAAAAATCCAAAATTCTTTCCTGCAGTAACCAAAACAGCTTCATCTAATAATGCAGCCTGGTATCTAATCTTTTCAGGTGATTCATCACCTTCTGGAAGCATAGTATGGCATATAGCAAGACATATGAAGAATTCCTAAACCCAAAATGAATATCATTTAAACTGTCAACCCTGCAGAAAAAAGGAAAGTAGAGTCCAATCGGATTTCTTTAAAAAAAAAAAAAGTCATGCCTAATATCTAAAGGCATAAACCCATTTCTCATCAATTGACCTTCTAAAGGCATTGGCGATGGTGCTACAAAAACAACACTATAGATCCTAACCTCCTCCAACAAGAATTCTCTACAAACTAGATCCCCTACCAAAGAGAATTGAAGCATAGAGCCGAAATGACATGGCAAAGGAGACCAAGACACCTCCACTTAACAGAGGGGTTGATCATACCACCCGTTGCTTCTTTTGTTTGTGTTAAAACATAATCTATCTATGGCTCACAAGTTCCAGGTGCAAAAATAACAAATCATAACAAAATGTGAAGTTTCAAGACACTAAGAAACTAGTTCAAATAGCATAACATTCTACGAAGCAAAGATAAGTGCAATTTGAGGAGATGGGGCAAAATAAATAAAAGGCATAACTCTACCACATATTGGGATGCAAAAATTGAGGATATTTGACTAGTGTCACAATCACTTGAAGCACTTGGCATTTAATAGGGCTTCCCCTTTGAAAGGCTCTTGGTCTTTGATCATGGCATTAACACATTCCTTTTGGTATGTTAAAAAAAAAAAACACATTCCTTTTGGACTTCATCAATAATGTCCACCTTTCTCCAGTCATAAAGATCCATGTCATAGCACTCATTAAGCACAAATTGGGGGATCTCAGTTCCACAGAAAAGCCAGAGGCCTTTCACCTTGTAAGGAGGCTTAAACAAGATGATGAGCATCTTACCAAAAGCATACTTCCGGGCCAAGTCCATGCGTTGGAGGAAGCTACTAACCTTGTTCAAAGTGACAAAGGAAACTATGTTTGAGTCAGTGAAGGAACTCAACTTTCACAGTCCAAACCAAATTGGGCAACCAAAAAGGTCCCATCTTTGGGCAAATCTAGCGAGACTTACCAGTCATGGGCAATGACAACAACACCCTCCCATAGGGGGATGACCTCGCAACTAAGGATTTGGAAGGCAATGGCGCAGTCGGTGACCTCCTGGATGTCAGCACTAATGAGGGTGACCTCAGCCATGACCCAAAGCACCCACCTAGCTCAGTTGGGGTACTCCTCCCTACAAGGCTCGGTGAGGTGCCTCCCCATGATGATGCCAGGCTTGGCAAAGAGCATCTGGATGACGAGGCCTATGGCGATGGCCCAGACAAGGATCTAGAGGAGGGAGTAACTGGCGACAACGCTTGGCTGGGGGTTGCCCTCGAGGTTCGTCATGTCAAGGAAGGAGATGCTCATGAGGAAACCCTAGCCTGTGAACGCCCATAGCTTCCTCCATGAGAAGGGGAGAGATAGGGGGTCCTTGACGAGGTGGGGAGGAGGAGAGGGAGGGGGAGCTTGTGGGAATCATGGGTGGTGGTGGGATTGTCCTCATCGGAGTTAGGGAAGGTGGAGGGAGGAGGATGCGATCCTCCACCTCGGTAGGGGGAGGGAGGGTCGAGTGGTGGCTACTGGAGAGGGAAGGGCAAGGCAGAGGAGAGCTACTATGTTGATGACGACGTGGGAGAGGAGGTAGATGTTGAAGGGGTCTAGTTGGATTGGGGAAAGGGTTTCGTGTCTACGCGAGATGGGGTTGGGACGGAAAGGTGAGGGTAAGGGAGCAATGCGAATTTTTGTTGTTTCGAAGGGGGAAGGGAACAACACAAAGGACAAAAATTGGGGACTTTTTTTTTCAAACTTTCGCATATAATATCTTTTGACAACATTTGACAAAAGGCGTCAATAAAGCCTGAGCTCACATTACCCTTATCATTTTGACTATTAACATCATTAAAAATGATGACGTTAGACAAAACTAAACGTTGCCCATTTCAACTCTCTTTTTGAACCCAAATATGCAAGAGGTGGCATGTGTGCGATATTTAGGCCTACAACACAGATGAAGGAATTGGTTGATCTGAACCCAAGGAGCTAGCATGTTTGACTTCTTTGTGTGAATGAACCAATACAAACCATGAAATCATTCACTGATCCATTAAGTAATTTCCGGTGTTATTGTTCTCAGTCCCTCTCAAGATATAGGTGGATGTTTTTTTTTTTTGAGAAGATAGGTGGATAGTTTTACGAATTTGAAAAATGCAATGTTAACAGTGTTAGAATTTTCCTTTTCTGAAATCACCATGAATGAGGGAGATTCCTGAATTTATGCACTTATAGTGCACTATAGACTGCAACATTGTGAGGAAAGCTTTAGCCATGAGTTTGTTATATGTTATTTATATGCCACAAATATATATCTGGTTCCTGTTTATGTGCATAAACATGAGTATCACAGCAATAGCAATATGGCCTATAATATTCTTCATCTATGTACATGCTATGCAACTTTATATGTTTCTTAGTGATTTTTTTTTAGATAAGATTATTTTTCCAATTAAGGGTACACAATTTGCTTGTCTAAGGAACTATTTGGCATTAAATGAGAATGTTCCAGAGCATTAGGCAGGAAACTGCAATGACAAAAGTAATAAACAATGTCAAACTTCGGGGACCATCCCTTCGAAGTTGACAAACCAACAATATGGTTGTGCCATAGATATCTTCCCATTTTACACCATTGCTGGGTAATGTAAGACTTCCAGTCATTGGCAAGATGATTGGACTGGTGAGGATCCTTCTATAAACTTCCTAGAATGTTCAGGTCAGCAGCTGATAGAGATCCCAGAGTGTACCTGCTGGGATGGATAAGTAAAGTGGTGACAGGAACATGGATGCCAACATTTAGCAAAGCCTTTCATATCAAAAATTGAGGAACTTTAGAGTCTTGCAAATTTGCTCTACTTATTGCATTAGTAGTTTAATGGATGCCTTGATGTGGTCTAATGGCAATTCTCCAAATGAAGAAAGCCTAGGCTTCAGCCAACGATGCAAGTCTGCAGCTGGACGATAGAGTTTAATGTGAACTGTAAATTATTATAGGCTACGAAGATACGTCTGAAGGTAAAAATTTCCTTTTGACTACAAGGAACAGTCGCATCATGATTGTAACGAACGCGTGAACCAGACGTATTTTAAGACGTCTGGGAGGTGGCCCAGACGTCTTACCAGACGTCTTGGATCACATCCAGACGTCTTGTCAGACGTCTGGGATGGTTTACAGACGTCTGAAAAACTGTTATCGTCCACACCCGCGAGTCTCTGCGCGCCTGCGTGCGCAGACCGCATATTCGTTATTCTCTCTTTTTCCCTCTCTCTCTCTGCAGCTGCAAGCGGCCTGCCACCTCCTCTCTCCTCCTCGCGTGGCCTTAAAAGGGCCACGCCTCCCCTCCCGTCTCCATCGTCTCCTCCTTCTTCTCCTTCCTGTGCGCGAGAGCGAGCGGACGCGAGGGCGGCAGCGGCGACCGCAGTGAGCGTGGAGGTGCGGCGTGCGAGGGTGGAGCTCTGCCGTGAGGGCGAGCTCGCCGGAGCGGTTTGGCCAGTCGGCGGAGGGCGCAGGGGACACGGAGCGACGTGGAGAGGGACCTGCTGCGGGCTGAGCAGCAAACGCGCGAGGTGCGACGCGGGCGACGTCGCGAGCGGAGGCCGAGCAGCGCCCTGATTCTGGAAAAATTTCCAGAATCAGACGTCTGGGTTGATATCCAGACGGCAAGGCCGACGTCTGGAATCTCATACAGACGTCTGAAAGGTGAGTTTTCCGCCTTCTTCTTCCTTCCTGTCGACTGACCGTACTGAGGGAGGGGTTGGCTGTGCGCAGGTTCGCTGATTCGCCATCCTTTGCGAATCAGACGTCTGGAGGTTGTACCAGACGGCGGTAGTGACCTCCAGACGTCCGGGGTGACCATCGGACGTCTGGGAGATAGGCCAGACGACCCCTCAGACTTCTAGACGTCTGAGAAACCACGCTGAACAGGTAATTCTCTGATCCACTGTCTAAGACGTCTGGAAGGAGTTCCAGACGTCTGATTTTGCACAGTATCGTCTTTTTCGACCCGTTTAGGGCACGTTCGGGCTCCATTTTCCGCGATTCGAGTTGCGTTCTTTTCATAATTAATTCCTCTACCCGTCTACAGTAGCTATACACTATTTTGAGACACTCCTTGTGTTTGATCCTTGTGATAGGACCTCGATCGGTTGCAGTCTTGAGAGTTGCGAAGGCACGCGGGATTCCCGATCACGCCCCCATTACTCCCGTTGTACCTGGTAGAGTGGCTTAAGTTTATTATTAAAATCTATTAAAGTATGGAACCATAACTAGAATCTAGGACATTGCATGAATCCTAGGAATGAGAAATGTATGGAATGATAACTCCTAGGTGATGCATGAATCCTAGGGCTGGAAAACTAGTTGTATGCTAGACCCTAGGATGTATCATGAAACCTAGGATGGAAAAACTAGCGGAATGTATAATATTGCAGTCTTGCAAAAATGGAAAGGAATATAAAGCTGCCTGTAAATTGAATTAATAGCTGCCTGTTATGAATAAAGAAACATGATTGAGATCATGGATTGTGATAACGTGAAACTGGAAAGTGAAACATATGATGTTCTGAGATAAAGAGCTGGAACCCTACGGGAAATTAGGAGTGGAACTCCTGGAAAGAAAAAGGAGTGGAACTGAGATGTAGTTGTACTGTCTCTTGAGTATGCGGTACCAAGGGAAGTACCTGTACCTGTTTAGTGCAGAGTGGGGCCAGCCGCCCCAAGGACCCGGGGGTTAGGATTGGCCACTCTGTACCGACTTGTTGGCCATCGTGTATGTAGTACCGATGAGAGCTACTAGTGTTAGGAGAGTACTAGCTACCCCACGGGCCCCGGGGTTCTGCTAGCCTCCTTCACCGACTTGTTAGGCCCCCTAGGGCAAACCAGGGTGGTCAGGTGAGGGTGCGCGGACTGTGGAGGGGCAAGGCCTCGGTTTGGTTACTGTGGAGGGGTTGGACCCCTGTTACTGAGAGGGCTCTGCCCTGGTTCCGTGCTATGCTTTGGGCGCACCCGTTAACGGAAACGACTGACCGCGTGCCAGTGCGGGCTAGCTACCTGTGCGTTTATCGCGCGTGCCGTAGTCACCGTTACGTCTGTCAGTGACCTTGGGGTGGTTGACTGAGGGTAGGATCACCACGGGGGACTCTCCCGGCCAGGAGAGCACCACGTGCTACTTCTACTTTTGGAAAAGACTGCAATCAAGATCGTTCCCACGAGGACATTCGAGATCAAGTAAAGGATCTGAGAAATAAACGAAATAGTGAGAAGATTAAAAGATGTGAATAAAGGAAGTAATAGAACATAACAGCTACTGTACACTCTACTGTTGCCTTTAGTTAGTTTGCCACTCTACTCAGCGTTTTGCTGACGTGTTACACTCGTTACCTTTTCAGGACCAGGTGTTGAGCAGCCAGGGTCGGCGGCTGCAGAGGACGCTGGGCCAAGTAGGGTCCAGTAGAGTTTACCACAGTCCTTGTACCACTTTTGTTTCTGTTTTAGTGAGTAGTTTTTGTTTCCGCTGTACCTTATTTACTTGCAGTTCTTGTTATATGATAAATGTTGTTTTACTGTTGTGGTGGTACCTACTGTAGTAGTTTTTTTTCTTACTGCTGCACTTTCTTACTGTTAGTTATATTCATGCTGAATGTGGTTTATTTTACTGTCTTTTGGTTACTTCCTCGTTGGATGACTAGGTCTTGGGATTAGTCGAGTCGGTCCGATTCTCGTGCCTCGTAGGGACTCGAGAACCAGGTCGTTACAATGATAAAATGCCTTCTCACGAAGAAAAATGAGCCTAAGATGTGTCAAACAGGTGGAGCACCTTTGACTGGATTAAACCCGTTCCATTTGTGGAGTTTAAGTATCCAGAAAGTAAGGATATATAAGAGGAAGCAACTAGGAGATCAGGGGCCTAGAGTTTGGGATTCTGGTGAATTCTCCATCCATGACAATTGTAGGAGTTTGAGGTGTGTTTCTCCCCTCGCGGACCTAGAGGTGGTAAAAGATTGCAAGCTATCATGGGCCCCTAGGGTTCCATGGAAGATCCACATTTTCTTTTGTTAAGTAAAGTATGACTTGAATCCTGAACTTTTGGATGGGAGCCCACTTGTTCAACCACCAAACCACTCAACTAGGTTTGAAGGTCTGCAAGTTCATTTGGTTGTTGAGGAGGATAAAATTTCTTATAGAGGATCATAGATCTAAGTGGATTGCTTACAAGGACCACTAGTTTGTGGGGGTTGGGCATATAAGATACCTTGCTCCTCTTTTTCAAATGCCAATTTGCTCGGGAGCTATGCAACCGATGTCCTATTGATTGGATCAACCATTGAGATTCAACCAATGCAATTATGCTGTTCCTTTAGGTGAGGACATAGAAGATGCAAGGTGATTTAATTCAAATCCATGCAGGAAGGGAAAAAGATTTTGTCTTTTATGTGGGCTATTTTGTTGGCAAGGAACAAGTCCTCTTTAAGAAAGATAGGGTGTTTATAAAAAAAATTCTATACACCATGCAGGCTGTTTAGCATTATGTTGCATCCGCTAGTTGTAACAATCAAAATTTAAACAAAAGAGAAAAAGATAAATGTCTCTAAGATATTTCAACTGTCCTATTTATCCATTATGACATTTCTATGATACTTACTTGCAAATAATAAGCATGCTCATCTATTCCCAGTAGAGAAACTAGACTAGCCCCTTTGGTTACCAAACGGTCCTGCACAATGGTAGCAATGAAATGGCACCAACAATAACTAGCACTTGTCCTTCCATTGAGGCAATTAATTTTAATCAAGAGAAAAATCCGTCTTAATTAATTTAGAGTGGTTTCTACTTTAAGCTTATTAAGTGTTTTGTCGTAAGCAAGCCACTATTCATGTTATAATGAAAAAAATAAGGACCCCATAAGATCGAAGAGAACTCAAATGTGAATAAGAAGCAAAACTGAAAGACGAGTGCATAATACTAAAACATACCACCCATCCTGAACCTTGAACAGCAGCCCCTTCAACATTCATCTTTTTAATTAGTGCTTCTAGAGAGTCAAATTCCTTGCTGATGGCCTCCGCTAGCTCCTTCTGAGGGGTCTCACCACCTCCCTCCTAGAAAAAAATTGACTCATCTATTGGGAACAGAGAATGCAGAAATTTCCTAATGAAGGGAAACCAATGGCAAGAAACCTCTGGAATTGATTAATAATTGGTAGCATATACTTATCTTAATAGATGCAAGATTTTGTTAGAAAATCACATGGTTTACATGGCCTGCAAAATAAAAATTGTGTTAATAAAGGGAAACAAATTAAATTGTGATAATGTGTAGATGGAAAGCTCCAAATAAAGGAGTAAATGACCTCAGCTAAGTAATGATAAAATCATAGACATTTGAGCACACTTGGGGACTGTTTGGTTGCGAGAAGTGGAAAAGCAAAACTAGTAGCAGAATTGAGGGATGAGAGGAATTATACAGGATTTAGTAAGGAAATGAATTACTGAACCGCATCACTCCTCAATGCTACAATATATATCCAATTGCAAACTCCACAAGTTTGCAAGTGCAACATGCACCACTCAGCAAACAAAACAAAGCAAAGCAAACTAAACCTAACCAAACAAACACACAATTCGTGATACAAATAGACTTGATAAGAAAAATCCATTGCAACATACCGAAACTCTTAAGTAATTTTGACAAATTTTACACACAGAGGGCATTTCAACAGCCACAGAGAGGGCGTGAGTGGACACACAGACTCGTAATCTCTACACATGACAACAGCAATAGACACAACAAGCAGCAATTATAACACATCCCTAATCCTTCTTCACACATCATAATAGTTTAGGGAAGGATCAGAACCTAAAGATTCTCAACGCCCCCACCCCTCCCAAATAAAAAATTATAACAATTTCATCTCTTCTTTGCCTCCCTCTGGCTCCTCGAGAGGTACCTCCCCCTCGCCATGTCCATGAACAACGAAAACCATCACCAATCACTCGCTCAAAATCCCGAAATCCATGCATAAAAAACCATCAGACACAAGCCCTAAGACACCGATGCGGTGGCCAAGAACTCACCTTTCCGAAACTGGCGACCTCGTTATTCCTTCGGGGGTTGACGACGGGGCTCCTCGAGTCGAGGGAGTCAAGAGGGTAGAGACGAGTGGCAACTGTTGAGGAAAAGTGGTGGATGGAGGAGGGGGAAAGCGGTGGTTTACCGTTAGGGTTGGCTGCGCCCTTCGAGGAGAGTGGTAGTTGTTGAGAAGTGGTGGATGAAGGAGGAGGACCGACAGAGAAGGGTGTAGAGAAGGTCGTTCGGAGCCCAGGCGATGCTTCACGCGAGTGGGGAGGATCGGCAATGGCAGCGCTTCACACGGCAACAGTGGAGGTTGTAGGGGGGAGAATGCAGGGGAGCAGGAAGATGGTAGCGGTGTAGGACTTAGGCAACAATGTGGTCGACGGGGAGGGCGACAAGGCAGAGGAGGGCGATGTTTGCTCCGATGACGAGACGTAGAGGAGGACATGGAGGGCGACAAGGCGGAGGAGGGAGGGGAAGGCAATGAGGCGGCGGAGGGCGACGAAGGCGACAATTGCTCGAACGAGGAGGGCAAGAACAACAAAGAATGTTGAGTAGGAGCATCGGGTGGGCTTCCACAAGGGGTGAGGAAGGGTTTCAGATTTTGCGATGTACGGGGCGGGGGGTTTGGGTGGTGGTGTGTGGAAATGACGGGGAGGGGCGCGCGGTCTTTTTCGGAGACGCTGTAAGGATGACTCTAATGATATTTTGACTACACTACGAAATTAACGCCGTCGTAGGTAACGAAATTAGATAAAAATAAACATTATATTAGATTTTTTTTTTTGTTGCAGTGATATTTCAAAGAAAAATGATACAAATCCTATTTTTTTCTTCTTCTGTTTTAAATATTTCTTGAGAAGTTTTTTTATGCGAACATTGGCACCGGTGCTTCCCATGTCATTGCTTCATGCCTGGCCACGACAAGGAGTATCATCCCCGATGAACAGTTGACTTTCAATCGTACTGCTATAAATCCAGATGAAAGTTGGCCAACCCTCTGTCCACGCCATCCACAATTAACCATCGTATATAATTACGAATGGCCTCCACCGCCCTCCTCTCTGCTCTGCGGTTCCTCCTCCTCCTCTTCCTCCTCCCCGTATCATCTCTAGCAGGTGCAGCTGCCTCGTTCCTTCCCTCCTTTCTTGGTCGGATAACCAACTAGTTTAATTATTTGAATAAAATCTATAATATTCCTTTATTTGCTCGACGGAACATATAATATTGCAGAGCTTTGGAACATAAACTGTGGGGCTTCCGAGGGTCACGTAGCTTCCAACGACTTGCATTGGGTGGGAGACAGCGGGTACGTGCACTCGGGCGAGAGCCACAAGGTGGAGAATTCTGGCTGGATGTTCACAAGATTGCAGACGCTGAGGTCATTTCCCAGAGGGAAGAAGAACTGCTACTCTATCCCCGTAGGTGAGGGCACGAAGATTCACGCGAGGGTCGAGTACGCATATTACGACTATGACGGGCTCGAAAATCCACCTGAATTTACCGTGCTGTGCGAGGACATTCTCTATGGCAATGCTCGGACGAATATGGACATGGACAAGTACTGGTACATGGATTTCAGTTATGTAACAAGGCATAGCAACGCCAGCATTTGCTTCGGAAGGAAGAACGATGCCCATGATCCCATCATCAACGCCCTACAAGCGGTTGCTTTAGATCCAGGGATGTATCCCCTCGTCAACTCCAGCGTTGTCCTTCAGGGTAATCGGAAGGTTGCTTTTGGTGCCAGCAGCAAAATAGGGTAGGAATGCGTTTCTACGTACATTAATTACTGGCAAACCATTTAATGCAACGTATGGATCAACCCTAGCTACGTGAAGTGATTTAAATCCAAAACTTTCGTTGTAATATATATATATATATTAAAAGTGCTGGGTATCCAATGGAAAACCACTTGGAGGCGTGCGAATCTATTTTACCTATATACAGAGGACTTAATTATCTTTTGAGCACCTGATTTTTTAATTGATATCAAATGAACACTACACATTTCTTTATTATTTTTAAAAATGATAGCATTTATTTTACAAGTGAATAATCAAATTTTACAAGTTTTTTTTTCAATTTTTACAAGCTATATGTAATATTTTTACAAGAAAAAGAAGTTGTTGGTTTTTCAATTACAGGTTATATGCATACTTTTATAAACCCTGTGTTCATTGTTTTTCTTTTTTTTATTTTAATCACAATATACATATAGACACCCACACGTTAAATGGCATCGTTACAGTTATTTTTCTTGATTTATATCCATTGACAATAATTTGAATCATTAAATCTATTGTTAGATGCTAGTAACTGTTTGGGCAAAATGAGTGCATTGTATTAGATCATAATCAAATGCATAGACTAGTATATGTATTTACATATAGCTATAATCACCTAACATAAAAGATTATGGACTGTCATATTAATGCCCATTATTCAAAGTGATCAAATTAAGATTTATTAAGGTTATATGCATAAAATGTAAAAGGATGGTGTGATATTTAATTTACATGTGTAGAAACCTATTTGTGAATTTATATCTCTTCGATAGGCGAAAATGTAAATCATCCATACAATAATTATGACTAATTATTGGTTAAGTTATTTTGGGCGTTATGGTCCCAAAAGACCCACTACTGATCCTAGATTTTGCACCCCCATCATGCACCAAGGGAAATTTCAATGAGAGAGAGAACGACGTGGAAAAAGAAGAAAGGAAGGATTCCTTCTTCTAGTCATTCTCAATCAAGGCATTGGGGGTGGGATCTTTTGGAGGCACCATTTGCAATCCCTTCTTTTCTTCCATCGAGATGAGCACAGGTATTTCTAGCTTTAACAAGTTTACAATCATCATAGGCATGCATGTGTATGCGTGTATATTTATTGGTTGAAAGAATCATATTGTACAGTTTATCTAATTCATGGTTCATCTTATTCGTTTTAAGTCTATAAATATCATTGTGTTTAGATAGCTGATATTTGTTGATCTCTGTTTCGTGCAAACTTATATGGCAAATTTAGATTCTTTGATATTCTTAGAAATACATAAAACACATCTCGTAGCTACAAGTAGTACCCGTACCTTTAGATGGGTACTGATACTCAGGCATTACAATTTTTAATCATCAGGTGTACGGTAGATTGCTAGTACCGTAGTCTTCATGAGTAGTGCTACATGCAAGCTATAGTTCAACTCCAGGTCGTCTTAAGTCCAAAATTGAGACTTGCATATACCGGTACTCATCATGAGTACCCATATACATGAGTCCTAGGTCAGGTTCTGGACTTAAAGTCTCCAGGGCCTATAACTTACAAGTACCGGTACTGGTAACTATTATCGGTACTGGTTAGCTACAGGCAAAGTATCCAGTACTCAACAAATACCGATACTCTTCATGAGTACTGGTACTTATTGAAATCAGCTCTTTCTTAGAGTGATACCAGTACTATATGAGTATCGGTACTTATAACAAGTACCGGTACACTATAAGTACTAGATAAGTACTCAACTGGACATGAGTTTTAAACTGTAACGTATGGGTGCTGGTACTCAGCATCTGTACGGATACTCATTCAAATATAGAATTTATACCTGTGACATAGGGATATTGGTATTGGTCCACCAGTACCAATACTCGGTATATATGATACCGGTACCGGTATCCAATCAGTATTAAGTCCAGTTGAGACAAGTTATTATACGAGTCCATCCTAAGTTCAATGTGGATTAAATTCAGTTAAGCCCCTAAGATTTCAGCACCAACACATTGTTCATTTGATAATCCTCTTTTATATGTATATACATACATATGCGTGTACACATAGAAGAATTATCGAGTGAGTCTAAAAGCTAAATAATTTACACAAAAAAAAATGACATATATTACAAGGAAAAATTGCAAAGGAATCCAAATTCGGACCAAAGATCACTTTGCAAGTACAGTAATGCAATTTAAATTCCATCATACATGGGAGCCAAGCTTTGAGATTGAGCGATTTCATGTTTCCTTAAGAGAACTTCATGAAAAAAAGGTAAATGAAATAATCTTATTTCTTGTCTCACTATTTCTTTGAGCCATCTAAGAGAAACCTTAAATTTAGGATATATACTAACCAACAAATACTTGTAGCTGAAAGAAAAGTAACAACGAAATTGAGGCGACCACTACAAGAATCAAGGCTATTGCTGTTGGTAAAAAATCGATGTTGAAAGCCAAGAAATCGATGCTGAAAAGCGACAACATTACTAACGATGTTTCGTTACAACGTCGGTTATAAACAAAATGCGACGACGAATTATTCGTGGCTTAGCGGAGGGATTGGATCTTTTAATAGACGATAATTGTATTTGTCGTTATTTACAGAATATATAAGTAACAGTAATTAGACATCACATTTTCCTACGTTAATCCACCAGTTGAGGATATTTGCCATCGCTTAAAAGTCTATGCCATCTCTTTTATATATATTTTTGCCGTCACTTATCATAGATGTGACGTCAAAGAGCTCTTATTTTAAAAAATTAACTTAATTCCATCATTTATAAGTTATTGCTGTCACTTTGGAGTCACTTTTTTTTTTTAAATAACATAAAGCTATTGGTTAATTTATTAATCAACTACAAATGTAAGATTTTTTTTAGTTTGAGGGAAACACTTGCTATTCTAATATAAAATATTTAAAAATTAAAAAGTTTCATAATACAATTATACCTAAGGAAACACCTACTTTTATATACAATGTCTAGAATGAAAACAAGTTTGATATTCCACCAAAATAAGGTATGATACAAAATAAGTTCTATAATGAAATATCTACATATAATAAGAAACATGTAATATAATAAGAAAAAAAAGGGGATATTAAAAAACTGTCATGCCAATGCCACTAGCTCCACTAGTCCCACCCATATCGTTGTCATCTCATCTATAGGTGGTGTGATCAGATGAAGACGAATGCTCAGACTATCCCTTCTTCATAAGAAGAAGTAGAAGTTGCTAAATCTTATCATCTGTCTTACTCATTTGAGACTGCATGAAGTTCATCTGGTTCTTCATCTTTGCCACACTCTTCTCTCTCCCCTCATCCCACCTTTGTAGTGTGTCGATATTTGATGATAACATCATCATCAGCTATATTTAGCTTTAATTAGTCATAATCAAGGAATAAAAGCTCTTACATAACAGCCAGAGGATCATAATTCATTGCAAATCCATTCTGAGGGAATGATAATAAAACAGGGGTAAAACTGTAGTTTTAACAATACATCTTAATTGCAGAACAATCACGGGATTTCTAAGGGGTTAATTAAAGGTCAAATGGTCTTAAATGTCTAACAAGTGAGTCCGTACAGACAGAAAAGGGTTTTCGCACATTTTAGGAATTAAATGACATCTGAAATCCTAAAAATCGACTCGCTTAATTTACTGAGGTTCTGGTTAGGATAAAATTCACCTAAATCCTCTAAAACTCATATAAAAATATTCTCTAGGGTTTGGTATGCTTAATTTGACCATTGGAACCCAATTTAACTTAAAACAGAGTCTCAAACAGATAATTACCCAAATTTAGGTTTTTACATAAATTACCCAGTCAAATGAGGTCAAAACAAAAATCCAACTTCACCATTGGATTCCTTAGGTCCAAGTTAGGTTTCTGTCAAAATTTGGGCCCAATCTGAGAATGTTTCAACCTAGTTTGCACTTTGGTTCAAGTCTGACTTTCTTTATCTCCAATAGCCCCTAAGCTTTTGAATTCCTTGCAAAGAGCCCCCCATCTTCTTTGTCTTCTTCAGAAAAAGGTCCCCGCTACACATGAACTCCTAAACCCAAAGCTCCGACGATAATCAACCAAGGATTTCTCCTTGATTGATTGATGAAACAGTCTCAAATTAAAATCGGAGACTCCTTATGGAATTCCCTTTTCAACGAATCAGATCCTACCCTCCAAGACCTTCCCAATCTTTCCTGTGAACGCATGAGAGATTTGGGTCTCCAACTCCGGCGACCTTGCAAGGTTGAAAGCTTGGATTCCAAGCTTCAACCTACCCTCTGCTACCTATATAAGAACCCCCAGGGCAAACTGAGCTTCTCATGCTCGATTTCGTCCTAGAACACTTCTATTTCATCTCTCCTCTCTGACCGAGAGGCTCCTCGGCATCTAATGACTCCTCCTGATCTTCTTCGTCGTCCGCTCGCAATACCAGCGACTGGATTTCCCTCCTTTCTCTCGTCCGCTCTTTGCCGTACCAGCAGGAGCTTCCCAATCTCCGTCGTCGTCGCCGTTACCACCTACCGAAGTACCTTCGTCCCCGGCACCGACGTTCCCCCGACATTGTTCTCCCCCCTTTTGTCCATTAGATTAGGGTTAGATTAGATCCTTAGTTCTTTTAGGTTAGTTTTACACCCTAAAAACCAAAAATATCTCCTCGACACACGCTATCACCCTCGTCTTCCCCGTCTCCGACTGCTCCTCCAGCAAGGAGCTCCCATCACTACACCGCTCCATACGCTTCGCCACCCATCCCACAAGCTCCACCGCACCACCCTCTATAAAACCCCTCTCCTACTTCGCTCCACCGTCCACCCAAACCCTCCGCTGAACAAACCCATCATGTCTAACCTATTCCGACTTCGCCAGCCACCTACATGCATCCTCGCGCTACATTACACACACCACCATGTTCGCCATGCTATGGTGAAGCTACTGAACCATCTGACGAGGCCACAAGAATGTGTTCTTCATTTCAAGTTCACCACCACCACTGCCATTACCAGAGCTCCTTCGAGGAGCTTGAAGACGGTCTCTTGCCGTTGCCTGCTCCAGGTATAGGCACCAGGTGATGCGGAACACTGCCAGGCACACGCCCCAGGCGATCAATTGGACACCACACCACCAGCTGCTACTCAATCGAAGACATCTTCATCCGCAGCTAACATGCGAAAGGGCTGTGGGATTTAGTCCCACCTCGTGGAGCATAGTGTGACCTGCAGTGGATAAATTGAATTTCTCGCATCAGCTTATCGCCTTAAGACACAAGGGGGTGAGATCCCCCTCACCCACCCCTTCACCTGCCTAGCCCGTGACACTGTCCACGCAGGCCTGGCTTCGACCAGACCCGCCAACGCCTGCGCACACCTCGTCTGCTACCCCACGCCGGCAACCTTGGTCCCAAGTGAGCTCTAGACCGATTACTTGATGACCTGGTACTGTGCATGGCCCTGGGAGGGTGTGAAAGAGGAGAAACCAGAGAAGGAAAGAGAGAGCGCACGGGGATAAGGGGGGTTTTTCTTCCCTGTGTATTGGGCTAACACTTAGCCGCATCTGAAGAAGAGCCGCCCCCCTATGCATAAAGGAAAAGAGAAGAAGAGGAAGGAGAGCTGAAGGGAAGAGTAGAGGACAAAAGAAAGAAAGAAGAAAGAAGGCCTGTGCACATAGAGAAAGAAGAAGAAGAAAGAAGACATAGCAAAGAAAGAAAAAGAAGTACAGTGCCCTCTTAGCACTGTAGAAAGGATGACTTAAGCCGTCTGGTTAAAGACTCTGTCGTCTAATGAAGTGCACTGTGCACTTGGTTTGAATAGTTGATATTATTTGAGTATTTGCTATATATGTTAGACTAATAATTGGTGATTCAAATCACCATTATTTTGTCTAAGATTTTTTTTTGACTCATCATATACTCATGTTTTATAGTGCATATTAGTTTTTGAGTAATAAATTGTGCTCATTTACATTATTTGTTGAGATTAGTACGTGAATTCCATATTTGCTCCAAGCAAACGACCTCAGACTTCATTCAAGTATAAATTTTATCTATTGTTCAAGCTATTTTTGAGGAATTATTACAACAAATGCATCTTTTAAACCCTAAATTTAGTCATTGCCGGGGAGCAACGCGTAATTCACCGTTATTCTCTTGTTATATTTTGATTATATTTGGGTGCTAACTTGCCACGTTTAATTTCTTGAAATTTTGCAAGGTATATCACGAGGCGATCTTCTGCGTAAATCAACTACTCCAGAGCAGGTAACTTTTCTATTCTTCCCTAATCAACCTCTTAATCTTGGGAAGATAAAAAAAGGAAACAATCAATTAGAAATCACCTGCCTTATTTTCATAGTAACTATCATTTAAAAGGCAAGTTTCCTAATTTGCGAAAATTTTCAAATATGATTGAAGATTGAGACGATTCTGTTTAGAATTCCCTACCCCAAATTTCTTGTGCCTATTAGGGATCACGCTTAATTTCTGATCATCTTGTACTACTCACCTTCTTATTTGAGTCCAAGGTGAATAATTTAAGATCAAATTGGATATAGAACGGAGCCAATTAGGCTTTCAATTTTAGGGTTTTGGAGTACTAGTTCACACTTGCATAAAAGGAAACAAACCCACCCACATTTTTATGCTACCCAAGCTCTTGATTGAAAAGATCTAAACAACAAAAACCCTAAAAATTAGGGTCTAAATCCACTTAAACCCTAAAACCCTTAGACCTAATAACTTGAGAGTTAATTCAGGGTGATTTCTAGGTCTTGATCTAGATTTCATTCTACCATCTTTAGGGCAAGTCAGGTGAAGTTGGTCTACATTGTAGGCCAACCAACCTCCAAATTAGATCATAAGTTAAATTAACTTCTAATCAAGTGAAATTAAAGGCACAAATTAGGACATAAAATTGGTAGACTTAAGGTCTTAAGTTTGTAAATTCCGGTCTACCTGGAACCTTAGTAACAAGAAAGGTCGGGTGGGGGAAACCCTGTAACTTGTGGGGACGCTCTACCGTATAGGGGTCTTTGCGAGGCTCTCCCTTCCTGGCTGCTCAGGTAATTCTCGGGTATGCGAATTTCTAATTCAAAGGTATCATCCGCCTTGAAATTGCCTTAGTCATCCAAAAATCTTTGGGTGCCTTGATTGAGTCAAAATTCACATCCAGTTCCTCATCCCTTCTATTTAGAACACATACACAGGAAGGCTATTAGGTTTTTAACCTAAGAGGCCTCATTTGATCTTCTTGGGGATTTATATATCTAATCTAATCAGCTTCAAATCTAATCTTGAGTTTTGATTCTACATCCTAATTCTACCACTTGATTCAAAAATGCAGCCTGGCTATGTAGGAAAGCTGTTTAAGAAACCTGAATCCCAAATGAGCATAAAAGAAAAGATACTTAAGAATGCTTATAGAAACCATGAAGAATATTATAAAAGGGCCATTCAGGAAAAATTTCTGAAAACAACAAACCTCATCATGAACCGTGCAGGGATAATATGAACACAAATGAACCTCGGTTCAACCCGAGATAATCTACTAGCAGAACATAGTGAATTGGTAAAATTACACAACAATAATTGTCTGTAATGTTGGTCAAACCCTTCATTTCCGGAAAAACTCCAGGAATTTTTAGAACAACGTGGAGAATTGCTGAATAGGTTATATAGAACCATTGATCAAAAATACCCGTCAGAAGTTAATAAACATCTTGGAGTAAGTCTAATGATCAACACAATTTCCCAAATCCCAGGTTCAATGATAATAGTTGTTGTGGATCCCCAACCCAAATGAATTTAGATTCAAATTTCATAGCAATTGACATTCTTGATCTTGATGAGGGTTGAAAGGATCCAATTGCAGGTGTTCCCGATCTCAAGCCAGCCCTAGAGATACAAAAGCCTGGTTCACCATGCCCTAATGTTCTGGACACTTGTAGTACTGAGATTGAACCAGAACTCCTCGAGGACGTAAATTCCGCTCCTTATTCTGATAAGGTGGTCCTCGAGGACAATTCTGACATCCCTGTAGAGCCCAGCCTAGATTCTAGTGATCCAATCCACACTCTTAACCTAGAATCTGGATCTGAGCCTTATTGGGATGATTACAAGGCCCCATGTGACGGAAATCAGATTTTGAATTTGGATTATGAATCTAAGCCTATATTTGATGAGTGCACCTCTCCAACCTCCTCAGAGACACAAATCAATTTTTCGGAAGTCATGCCAATTTATGATATAGAAATCGAGGAGTTGGAAGAGTTTGGAATCTATTGGGTCTACCCTACGAGTAAAGAACCTGTACCTATGCCTAATAGGGACACCTTTTTGAGTGCAGAATCTGAAAATAGGCTAGACCTAAGTCAGGTTGTTGCTTCTCCACATCTTGATTTACTTAGTGGTGGAAACTCAGATTTGGAATCAGATTCAGAACATGATTCCCGCAAGTTCTTCGACGATTTCGAATCTTACCCTGATTTTAGAGAACTGTTGTTTCCTGACAATTATGAGCCAATTTATGATCTCAGCATACATGATCCATTCTTCGATTCTGACTTTGAGGTCCCTGATCCTGAGATCATTGATTCAAAATCAGGTTCCATTGAGATGGAATCATTTCTATTTGATCCTCAGGAATCAAAAACAGTAATTGCCAAGAGTGTCTACAATCCAGAGTTTGAATCTTTTCTTGACTCAAATTTCCTTGATCCTATAAGCACTCTTCAGGCATTTACATTTGATTTTGATGGGTTCTATGAGGACTCTCTAGATACACCTACCTTTGAACATTTTCTAGAGGAGCCCTCACATATAGTTATTCTTGAAGCCACCTCTTCCACAGCATATACAGAGCCTTCTAAAACTCGTTTTCAACCTCGACCCACAACCAGACTCAATTTCTACTCTAATTCTCCTCTCGATGAGCCAGTTGCATATAATTCTCCGCCACATTTCAATCGGGTTTCGGACTTTGATCAGACTGATAATCACATCCATCCTTCTTTGATCACTTCCGTAGGGTTCCTACATCCTCTACTGACCCTTTTTCATTTGAGGATCCCTACTCAGACCAAGGCTAATTCGACTAAGCCAAACCCTAATTTTTCACTTCCACATCTTTTTGAGCTTCATAGCACTTGGTGGGCACCGCATCTCTTGATCCGCATCTGTCAACCCGCTAGATTGATTGGGTTTAGGCTGCATCATCAACCTACTGATTTGAATAAGCACCTGGTTGGACCAACCATGTTATTGATCAAGGTCCTTGTTTTACAAAACTCGTCTAATTTGACCACTCTCCCTCCATACCATTTTCTGCTCGGCTGAAGGCATTGAATTTAGCGCTTAACGGGAGGCAACCTGTCATTCTAAAAACCCGAGATCCTTCTGATTATCCTTTTGTACTTCATGTCTATTGCACTTCGAGTTCAATTTTAAAACAGTTGACTTCACCTCTTGTACTCGTATCAGAGCTTGAAAACGTTCGCAACAGTCATTCCAACCCGTCTACTAAACCTGTTCTAATCCTTGAACCCTAACTGTTTCATACCCTCCATTTACAATAAGGACATTGCAAAATTTAAGCATGGGGGGTGTTAAAGTGCAAACACATAAAAATTCAAATTCTGAAGGGCTCTCACAAAAAAATACGTATTCCAAAAAATGAAAAAATAAAAAAATATATATAATAAAGAAAAGAGAAAAAAAAAGAAAATTGAAAAAGAACAAAAAAATGGGAGAATGGAGGAAATTTTGAAAAATTGATTGCATATCATTCTCAAGAGGAAAAGGGAGGTGATTTAAATGTCAAAAATGAGCAACAATTTGAAAGAAAAGAGTTAGTCATTAGTAAAAGATTATGGAATCTATTTAAGTTCTAGACCAAATCAAAAGAAAGAAATAAAAGACAAAAAGTGCTAAGAAATATAGAGATTAGTATAAATGCTGATCGTAGGCCTCTTGAGCTTGTTTTAAGCTTAAAAATTCATGTATCCATTAAGATCTAGATAGTCCTCAAGAGGTAAGGAAAATACGAAGCTTAAGTATTAGGTCTAAGGCTCAGGGATTATTCGACCTCGTTAACTGACCTCTGGTTTGTGAGACTCGATAACCTAAGCACCCTAATCTACACACAAGTCTGGTTCAGTGCGCTTAATTATCAAAATCACGCAAATGCATTAATTCTGTTATGAAAAGCTACCTAGATTAGGAGCGGCTTATCAACACAAGTTGATTTGGACGAGTTCCCGACGCAGAGAGGAGGGAAATTTCCCTCGAAGATGCACAATAACATATCGTCTCCTCGATGCTTGTCTCCTAGGATATCTAAATATCCTACCAGGGGCACGTAAGCACCTTGTGCTGATTCAGGTGCCATGAGCAAGATTATCTCGAAATGTCGATTGCCATGGGCGGCACTATCTCGAATTGTCGAAAGCTAGGGTTCTAGGGGTTGCCATGGGTGGTGTTATCTTGAAGCATCGAAAGCCAGGGACCCTACAAGGATTGATGGTGGGAGCTAGGAATCCGATACAGATCGTGTTGTGAAGCTAATCCGAAGCTAGAAATAAAGAAGAAAACGAGAGATAAAACTCTCCAAAAAAAAAGAATCTTCTATCACTCTCTTACAAAAATGCACTACAAACTGAACCTAGACTAACCATGTTTTAAACATGGGTACATTAACCACGGAGTTCAACGAACCTTAGGTTAGTTCCTGTGAGCCTTAAAAGCCTTCGCGGCAAACTGAGGCTAAAGTTGGTCAGGTCCGAATCTTAGTTGGTACTTGAATACCTCTAGGCCTATTATTAGCAATCTGACCTAATCTACAGAAGAAAGCACATATCAGAGTTCTGATAATAAAAAGCATGGTCTAGAATTTGAGTTAATTCCGTAAGATTTTGCTAAAGAACTAGCAAAAGTGAGACATAGGGGTATGATGATAACATCATCATCATCCATATCTAGCTTTAATTAGTCATAATCAAGGAATAAAAGCTCCTACATAACAGCCAGATGACCATAATTCATTGCAAATCCATTCTAAGGAAAAGACAGTAAAGCAGGGGTAAAACTGCAGTTTTAACAGCACATCTCAATTGTAGAACAATCACAGGATTTCTAAGGAGTTAATTAAAGGTCAAATGATCTTAAATGTCTAATAAGTGAGTCCGTATAGACAGAAAAAAGTTTCACACATTTCAAGAATTAAAGGACATCTGAAACCCTAAAAACAGACCTGCTTAATTTACTAAGGTTTTGGTCAAGATAAAATTCACCTAAACCCTCTAAAAATCATATAAAAATATTATCTAGGGTTTGGTATGCTTAATTTGACCATTGGAATGTAATTTGACCTAAAACAGAGTCTCAGACAGACAGTTGCCCTGATTTAGGTTTTTGCAAAAATTACCCAGTCAAACGAGGACAAAACTAAAATAAAACTTCACCATTGGATTCCTTAGGTCCAAATTAGGTTTGTGTCAAAATTTGGGCCCAATCTGAGAATGTTTCTACCTAGTTTGCACTTTGGTCTAAGTCTAAATTTCTTTATCTCCAATAGCCCCTCAGCTTTTGAATTCCTCGCAAAAAGCCCCCCACCTTCTTTGTCTTCTTCACGAAAAGGTTCCCGTCGCACATGAACTCCTAATCCTAAAGCTCTGGTGACAATCAACCAAAGATTTCTCCTTGATTGATTGATGAAACAGTCTCAAATTAAAACTGGAGACTCCTTATGGAATTCTCTTTTCAACAAATCAGATCCTACCCTTCAAGACCTCAATCTCTCCTGTGAATGCATGAGAGATTTGGGTCTCCAACTCCGGCGACCTTCCAAGGTTGAAAGCTAGGTTTCCAAGCTTCAACCGACCCCCTACCACCTATATAAAGAACCCCTAGGACAGACCGTGCTTCTCATGCTCGATTTTGGCCTGGAACACTTCTATTTCATCTCTCCTCTCTGGCCGAGAGGCTCCTCGACATCCGGCGACTCCTCCTGATCTTCTTCGTCGTGCACCCGTAAGACCAGTAGTCGAATTTCCTTCCTCTCTCTCGTCCGCTTTTGCCCGTACCATCAGGCACCTCCCAATCTCTGTCGTCGTCGCCGTTACCACCTACTAGAGTACCTTCATCCCCGGCGCCAACATACCCCCGGCGTCGTTCTCCCCCCTTTTGTCCATTAGATTAGGGTTAGATTAGATCCTTAGTTCTCTTAGGTTAGTTTTACACCCCAAAAACCCAAAAATATCCCATCAACACACGCTATCACCCTCGTCTTTCCCATCTCCGGCTGCTCCTTCGGCGAGGCGCTCCCATCGCTACACCACTCCATATGCCTTGCCACCCATCCCACAAGCTCCACCACACCACCCTCTATAAAACCCCTCTCCTATTTCGCTCCACAGTCCACCCGAACCCTCTGCTGAACAAACCCATCATCTCTGACCTATTCCGACTTCGCCAGCCACCTACACGCATCCTCGCGCTACATCACGCACACCACCACATTCGCCGTGCTACGGCAAAGCTGCTGAACCACCTGACGAGGCTGCAAGGCTGTGTTCTTCATTTCAGGCTCACCGCCACCACTGCCATTACCAGAGCTCCTTTGAGGAGCTTGAAGACGGTCTCTTGTCGTTGCCAGCTCCAGGCACATGCTCCAGGTGACGAGGAACACTGCCAGGCACAAGCCCATGCAGTCAATTGGAGACCACACCACCAGCTACTACTCCAATCGAAGACATCTTCATCCGCAACTGACATGCGAAAGGGTTGTGGGATTTAGTCCCACCTCGTGGAGCATAGCGTGACCTGCAGTAGATAAATTGAATTTCTCACATGAGCTTACCACCTTAAGACATAGGGGTGAGGTCCCCCGCATGCACCCTTTCACCTGCCTCGCTCGTGACACTGTCCACGTGGGCCTGGCTTCGACCCGACCCACCTACGCTTACGCACACCTCGGCTGCTACCCCACGCCAGTATCCTAACGTGCTTTCGATGCATTTGTATAAATCGGTCATTGTAGCTTGCGTTCGTTGTCACTTCGCGGTCATTGTAGCTCACAGACGTGATCCGAGTGTCGAACACAGGGAGGCGTGAAATTGGATTTTTCTGTCTCTTCGTTGTCACGAAAATAGCAGGTTTTGATTGCGAGAAAACACAGGAGAAAAGCGAGTAAGAGAGAGAGTAGGGTTATAGTCATTTTGTTCACAGCAAGCAACTTAAACACCAAAAGAAAGCGAATAACTAGATAAGAAACATCATCATTTAACATGCACTTTAGTTTTACAATTACAACACTAGATAAATTGTTAAGCACAAATAAAGTAAAGCTAAGCTAGAGAGAGAGAGAGAGAAAGAGAAGACGGCGAGGAGACCACGGTTGTGGAGGGCTTCGTCGGCGACTCGTCGACTCCAGCAATTACAAAAGAGTGCTAAGGGTGGCTAGGAGTAGGGTAGAAGACTTGCAAAGGAATTGAATGCCTTACATGGGTAGTTGGAAGGGATTTATATAGGGAGAAGGGGTTTCTAATTTAGGTATTGGCTTTAGCAACGTCCGGGACGTTGCTAAACCCATGCCTAAAGTGTCGATGTAGCTCCCCTGCGCTCCGACCCAACACAAGCGTCGTTCTTCTTCTTCCGCACAATTCGCGTGCATTCGCTGCGGACCATCCAATCAAAGATCGGACGGTCTAGATCGTGCGTTGAGCACGCTTCAGATCGCACCTCATGAGCGCGCGTGTGATTTAGTGTCGGCATCCGCTTGCGTGTGGAGGTGCCCCGAGGATGCAATCCACGCCGTTCGCGCCCGGATCCACGGCCTTGATCAGCCACGCCTGCATGAGAACTCAATTTGGCAGCACGAAGGGTTTCGAAGGCCCGCCGCTGCTTTTGCGGACGAGGCGCTACCCGTTGCGCTGCGCCCGTGCTTTGTCGCAGATGCGGTGAGCTGAAGCAGCGCTGGCGACCGTTGGATAGGAATCCAACGGTTGGGATCTGCTGGAGGGTCGCAGGTGCTGTGGGTGTGGATACACGTGCTACAGTTGATGGAGGCACCGATATTGCACCACGTGGCGTGCTGTGGACCGTTGATCATCAGATCAACGGTCAGAACTTCTTGGGTCAATTGCGGGAGCTCCGAATGTCGGATTTGGTCGATTTTGAGTCCGTTGGACTCAGTTCATCATTCTGAATTCATCCATGCAGTCCGATTGCTCATTTGAGGTTTGTTTTGACATGAACATGTACAAATGGCTATTAACATTGAATTATAAGCAATCTTGATGTGCGATGCATATAATGCTCCCATAACCATTTATGGTGTCTTCTTTGTGCATGTTACCCTTAAGATAAACCCCAATTGGCAAAATTATCGCCATAAAATGTAGCATTATCATACATCCATACTTACTCCTTGCTAGTCCCTAGCAAGGTTCATCCTAGTCATTATTCTCAGTCAGAATTCAGGAATTGATTACTTAGACATTTTGTTACTTGTCAACAAGAGGAAATATACTAAGATCCTGATCAACAGAGACTAAACAGCGCCCGAGTGTCAGCTAAAATGTGAATCACCTAAATCCTTGCTTTAAAGCATATATATATATATACTTTTCTTTTTCATCTTTTCTCATTTTTTTGGATTTCTGGAGTTGAGAGTGTGTTGGTAACTTTTTACAGCTACCTAACCCACCCAAAACTCGAAAAAGACAGTAAGTGCTAAGCATATTAGTGTGAAGATCATGATAGACTCACTTAACGGTAATTCAGACAGACTTCGGGTTTCTACGCCCCTAGGTGACAGGAAAAGGAAGTGTTTTGCCTGAAGGTGTATCTATCCGATCGGTAGCTTTCTCCCTACTTTTATTTTATTTGGGGTCAACACAAGGGTTTTTCTAGTATATATCTCCCTGGATTGCTCTACTTCCCTGCTTCTTCCTTAAGTGTTTGGATCTTTTTGTGCATTTTAGTGAGCTGGGCTCTGGACAACCGGCCAGTGGGCTGTTACCCACGATCACTTGCCAGCCATACTCGTGCGGTGAAGTGTCGCTTATTTTATTCTTTTTTCTTATTTTCTCTGGTTTTTTTTTTTAGTAGCTGGCTTCCTTTATCTCAAATTTTCCTAGAGGCAATAAGAGAAAAGTGGTCTTGTGGCTGGGCTCTGGACAATTGGCCAATGGGCTGTTACCCACGATAACTTGCTAGCCATACCACCCTAGAAGGGTCATTAGCTACCCAATTTCTATCAGAATCTCCAAGGAGTGAGTCAGTGCAAAAATGTTTACAGATGCTTCGACTAAAATTCACTCCAAGTCGGAGGGTGGGTTGATAAGTCATATACTTATCACCCTATTTTATTGGTGGATTAAAATAAATTAAGGTTGCAAGGATTCGAAGATAAATCCATATTTTAACGGACACCAGGGCTGATTAAGCTTGAAGGCCTGAAAAGTCTAAGTGTTCAAGTTATTTTCGTATTATTTCCCACTGTTAACAAGTTCCTAATACCTAAGTTTTTCTTCCTAAATTCATCATTTTTTTAAATTTTATTCAGACCGATAAAATGAACTTAGAGCATGCAAATTATCACCCTCCCATGCTTAAGTTGGGCAATGTCCTCATTGACAGATAAATTGATGCAACGGGGGTTCAGAAAGAAATCACCTAAGCAAAGCAGTATATCTGATCCATCTGAATCTTCTGGGTTGCCTCCCAGGGAGTGCTGAGTTTAACGCCTTCGACTGGGCGATGCTTCGTGTCAAATCTCAAGGAGGGTGACAACTTCCTTTGGGGGAACCTAGGCAAGGAAGTGCTTCAGTCTCTGACCATTTACCATGAAAGTGTGCCTAGTGTTTGAATCTGCAATCTCGACCGCCCCATTGGAATAGGGTTTGAACACCCTATATGGTCCTGTCCACTTGAATCTGACCTTCCCGGGAAAGAGTTTGAGTCAGGCGCCAAAAAGCCAGACTCGTTGGTTGGGCTCGAATGTCTTTCTATGGATAAGTCAGTCGTGGATGGCTTTCATCTTTTCCTTGTAAAGCCGACTATTCTCAAAGGCGTCCCGACGAATTTCCTCAAGCTCGGAGAGTTGGAGCGTCCTTTGCACACCGGTTAACTGGGAATCCATGTTGCATTGCTTAACGGCCCAGTAAGCCCAATGTTCCAACTCGACAAGAAGGTGGCAAGCTTTGCCAAAGACCAGGCGATAAGGCAACATGCCTATCGGGGTCTTGAAAGCGGTCATGTATGCCCACTAGGCATCATCCAGTTGTGTGGACCAATCCTTCCTGTCAGGTTTCACGATTTTTTGCAGAATATTCTTGATCTGTCTGTTTGGAACCTCGGTCTGCCCATTAATTTGCAGATGATACGGGGTGACAATGCGGTGGCAATATGGGTGAGAGTGAACTTCCTTTAACATGATGAGGCTCTAGAACCCTAATATGCTCACTCTAGTGATCATGCAATTTCTACCAGGAGAGTCGAATTTATGGGTGAGTGGTGCAGCCCAAATCAAGTCATGGTGGCTTTTCAAACACCACTCAAAAGGAACACTCCAAAAAGATTAGGTCTTTAAGAATGTTAGAGTGTATAATTTTTTGTTGGGTGATGAGTTAAGGATGAGGATCAGGCAATTATTCACCACGCCAATTTTTTCTGATTTTAAAATTTTTTTAGATTTTTTTTTTAGCAAGCAAACAACCACGGGAAAAGAAATACTCACAAACAGTCCTTGCTACGCTTACTACATCTCCACCGTCACAAGTTACGCTCCTTCGCCATCCAAGCGCTAAATTCCTGCAACCATCAAGTAGAGGGAGAAAATGCGTTAGATGATGTGAGCATGGATACAAAATGGAAGTGACAAAATAAATCCGTTACCTCCTCGGCAACGGTGCCAAAAACTGTTGTGCTTCGGACGCGTTTGTATAAATCGGCCGTTGTAGCTCGCGTTCGCTACGTCAATCTTAAATAAAGAAACGGATGTGAGTCCGAGTGTCGAATACACAGAGGTATGCAATCGGGTTTTTCTGTCACTTCGTTGTCACGGATATGTTGGGTTTTGCTTATGAGAAAACACAGGAGAAAAGTGAGTAAGAGAGAGAGAGAGAGAGTAGGGTTAGAGTCCTTTTGTTCACATCATGCAACTTAAACACCAAAAGAGAGCGAATAACTAGGTAAGAAACATCATCATTTTACATGCACTTTAGTTTTACAATTACAACACTAGATAAATGCTTAAGCACAAGTAAAGTAAAGCTAAGCTAGAGAGAGAGAGAGAAAGAGAAGATGGCGAGGTGGCCACGGCGGTGGAGGAGGGCTCCGTCGGTGACTCGTCGACTCTAGCGATTACAAAAGGGTGCTAAGGGTGGCTAGGAGTAGGGTAGAAGACTTGCAAAGGAATTAAATGCCTTACATGGGTAGTTGGAAGGGGTTTATATAGGGAGAAGGGGTTTCTAATTTAAGTATGGGCTTTAGCGACATCCGAGACATCGCTAAACCCATGCCTAAAGTGTCGGTGTAGCTCCCCTGCCCGTCGGTCCAACATAAGCGCCGTTCTTCTTCTTCCACACGATCCATGTGCATTCGCTGCAGATCGTCCGATCAAAGATCGGACAGTCGAGATCACGTGCTAAGCTCGCTTCAGATCGCTCCTCACGAGCGCGTGTGTGATTTGGTGTCAGCATCCGCTTGCATGCGGAGGTGCCACGTGGATGCAATCCACGCCGTTCACGCCCGGATCCATGGCCTTGATCAGCCGCTCCTGCGTGAAAACTCAATTTGGCAGCGCGCGGGGTTTTGAATGCCCACCGCTGCCTTCGCAGACGAGGCACTACTCGCTACGCTACACCTGTGCTTTGTCGCAGATGCAGTGAGCTGGAGCGGCGCTGGCGACCGTTGGATAGGAATCCAACGGTTGGGATTTGCTGGAGGGTTGCGTATGGATGTGCGTGCTGCAGTTGATGGAGGCACCGATCTTGAGCCACGTAGCGCGTCATGGACCGTTGATCATCAGATCAACGGTCAAAACTTCTTGGGTCAATTGCGGGAGCTCTGAATGTTGGATTTGGTCGATTTTGAGTCCGTTGCACTCTGTTCGTCATTCTGAATTCATCCGTGCAGTCTAATTGCTCATCTGAGGCCTGTTTTGACATAAACTTGTACAAATAGCTATTAACATTGACTTATAAGCAATCTTGATGTGCGATGCGTGTAATACTCCCATGCCCATTTACGGTGTCTTCTTTATGCATGTTACCCTTAAGATAAACACCGATTGGTAGAATTATCACCATAAAATGTAGCGTTATCACAACTTTGGTCCTGGGTGCGCTCTAGACAAATTACCCAATAACCCGGTACTGTGCATGACCCTGGGAGGGCGTGAAAGAGAATAAACCAGAGTGAGGGAAATAGAGAGGGCGTAGGGATAAGGGGGTTTTACTTCCCTGTGTATTGGGCTAACACTTAGCCACATCTGAAGAAGATCTGCCCCCCTGTGCATAAAGGAAAAGAGAAGAAGAGGAAGGAGAACTGAAGGGAAGAGTAGAGGACAGAAGAAAGAAAGAAGAAGAAAGACGGCCTGTGCACACAGAGAAAGAAGAAGAAAGAAGACAGAGCAGAGAAAGAAAAAGAAGAAGAAGTACAGTGCCCTCTTAGCATTGTAGAAATGTTGACTTAAGCCGTCTGGTTAAAGCCTCTGTCATCTGATGAAGTGCATTGTGCACTTGGTTGGAATAGGTGATATTATTTGAGTATTTGCTATATACGTTAGACTAATAATTGGTGATCCAAATCACCATTATTTTATCTAAGATTTCATTTTGACTCATTATATACTTATGTTTTACATTGCATATTAGTTTTTGAGTAATCAATTGTGCTCATTTACATTATTTGTTGAGATTAGTGCGTGAATTCCATATTTGCTCCTAGTGAACGACCTTGGACTTCATTCGAGTATAAATTTTATCTATTGTTCGAACCATTTTTGAGGAATTATTACTACAATGAACGCATCTTTTAAAACCCTCGATTCAGCCCTATAACAACAATATTTTGTTTTAGCTGATCGACAACACTGGATGAGACAACGTCTTTCCTCCTATACCAGCTAAACAATGTGTGTGCCCTCTCCGCACTACGAATGAAATCACCATAGTCTAGTGACATCACAGTCCTAAATGCTTCCTTTAGATCGAGAGGCTGGCAGACACTGTCAGAGTTCTCATCAAAGAGAGGATGCACCAAGTTAACCATTCTCTCCTAAATGTATTAAAAATTATTAATATAATATATATACAAGGTTATACATTTTTTTAATTTAAGAAGCTTACATGACTTTACTAGTATGACTCATGAATCCACTTACGAGTACCCTCAGCTACAACCTTACTATGGTTGATCTCAGAGGCATTCATCCTACTCATCTCTTTCCCGTCATTTAAAGCGGACTTAAAATATGAAAATGATAAAATTTTATTAAGTAACTTTCTAAAAAAAAAAACTTTTAAGAACAAAGTGGTTATAATAAACTTACATAAAGACTTTTGACAATGCTCAAGCACAGTGTTTCTCTTGTGCAAGAAACTATTCAAGCATCTTCTACATGGTCAAAAGATCTTATCGAGGAGTTCTCGCCTAAATGGCTTCCTATCATCATGAAAGGCCTAATCTAGAAATGAAAGTACTCCATCCTTATATTTGGTGTAATATTAACTCCTCAAACCAATCCAAGACTTGTCCATGATAACCTAAAATTTAACGTAAACAAACCACTAATTGGGAAAGGAAAAGGATCAATGATGTGTGCATGTTGATTAAGGTTTTCACTTTATAGCACATCTTTGAAAATTTGATCACAATGTTACTTGTTACAAGTGACTTTTGTGCGATGAAATTTCGATACCATCTCCCAGCACTTCTCCAGAATAACCCTCAATACTAACCTTAAGTAGATTTCGTTTTGCACCCAATTAAGGGTAATGTAGGAAACTAAATAAGATTAATTGGTTTACCGAAGAAGAGCAGGAAGAAGCAACTGAAGTTTCACCACAAAAAGGTCACATGTAAAAAGTAACACCTAAGTTGTGATCAAATCTTTAAAGACCCTTTTTATCCTGGAACTTCACCAAACTAAAGACGATCGAGACTTATGGTATGCTATATAGACAACATATCATGCATGTAGGTGAGGTATACAACCACTAATGCATGGTCTGTATAACATAATCATAAATCTCGACAAACAAGTATTTTGACACAATTGAACTTAGACAACCTGTATCCTAGGGGTTAGAATATTTATTATTTGGCCTCAAGTGCATCTACAATAGTGTATGTATCTAAAGACTAACCCAATTCCTAAACACTAACTAAACCTGATCTTGAATGTTAAAATAATTTTAAAAGAATTTTCAACAGAATTTCCCCTTAAATTTTGAAATTTCCTATAAACCTGTATATCAAAATAACAGTCATAATAAAAGTTTACGCCAAGCTGTATGCATGAAATCACTCACAATGATTTCTTTTAAGATTTTAACTACTCAATATTCTTTAGCTAATGCTCTTTCAACTTATTAAGTTGTCATTCAAATAATAAAGCAAAATTATTACTTCAAATTTTAAGTTTTGATCTTTTTAAATATTTTTCAAGTTAATTAGTTTTCCTTCATTGATCAATCTTTTGCTTTATATTCAAATGATATCAGTCATAAGGGATCTCAAGCTGCAAATCTTATTAAGAATTCACCCTATGAGATCCTATCAAATTGATTGCAGCCACCAACAACACTGTAGGAAAAATAACTCTTTTGCCTCATAACAACTACTCTACCATTTTAAATTGATTTATTACTCTATAAACCTAGAAATAAGATTGGGGTTGAGGAGTAGTACAGTTGGTGCCTCCCCTTCCCATAAGTGCCTCTCTTTTAGGGGGAGTGGGTTCAAGTCCCCATCTCCTTCCTGTGGTAAAAATTGCTCCATCTCTCATCCCCTCCCCGAGTGGTCGAGCTCGGTTGTGGTGAGCTGTAGGTTCCTGCCTCCATCTACCAATGCAATGTTAGTCCCCATCATGAGGTTGAACTTGCTATATCCAAGTGTAACAACCGAAAAGATAAATAAAAAAATTAAAAAAAAAAAATAGTAGTAGGACATTTAATTGATGTTATTAGTCAAGCTCAAATTTACCTCAAAGATAGGTTTAAGCTAAAAACCTCATGCCCAACCGGAACATTGAAGTAAGAAAAAGGCTCCCCTTAAATTAACTTATTAAATCACTTAACTCTATATGATTCATAATAATATCTCTTAGTAATTTGTGTATATTGTTTATAATAATATCTCTTATTAAGTGATATGATCAAAGCAATTTAATATCGCTTAACTCTAAATGATTATTAACTATTAAGTTATTTAAACATTAAAATAATTTTCAAAAAAATTTGACAATATTTCTCCTTAAATATTTAAGTTTTTCTATAAATCTGCCTATTAAAAATAACATACACATTCAACGTGAGCATACCTCACATTAAAAATAATTTTAATCAAACAATTGGATACACCCCACATTTAAAATAAATCACATAAATAGGCACATTCCACATCCATTTAATGACATTAAAACAATATATTGGTACATCTCATATTTAACAAAAATCTACAATATCATTAAAATAAATTTAAAATATTAAAATTTTATGTCCAACTACTACCACCCCCGAGAATGTCAATTATCGATAACCTATAATTTTTGAAATAAAATAAATTAAATAGCACATTCTTATCTTATTTAAAACTTACAACTTATTAACATAATTAACTAGCTAGGATGAGAGGGGTAGTAGTTGGAGGAGGAAGGGGAGGAGGAGGAGGAGGAGGAGGAAGAGGAGGAGGAGGAGGGGGACTGGCAATATGAGGATAGGAGGAAGGTTAGGAGGAGGAGGAAGGGGATTGGAAGGAGGAAGTGGGGGAGGGGGGTCAACAGGAGGAGAGGAGGAGAGGCGGGGATGACAGGAGGAGGGGAAGAGGATAAAGAGGGCAGGATGAGGGGGAGGAGGAGGGGGAAGACACAAAGAAGGAAGCCAGCCAAGAGGAGGGGGAGGAGGAGGAACACAGGAGGAGGAGGGGGGGGTGGCAGGAGGAGAGGAGGAGAAAGGCACAAGGAGGAGGGGGTGGCAAGGACGAGGAACAACTAGAGGAAAGGGAGGAGGGGGGTGGCAAGAGGAGAGGAGGAGGGCATGCGGAGGGGGGTTGGCGAGGAGAGGGAGGAGGGGGGGACGGCAAGAGGAGAGGAGGAGGGCATGAGGAGGGGGGCCAGCGAGGAGGGGGAGGACAAATGAAGGCAAAGAAGAAGGGTGACATGAGGACGAAGGGGAGACATCGATGGGGGGTCGACGATGATGACAAGGAAGAGGAGGACTCACTTGAGGTGGAGGAGGACGATGAGGAGGGGCGGAGAGTAGGAGCAGCATCACAGCAATCGGGAGTACTAGAGGGTTTGGGGTTTTGGGAAATAGAATAGATGGGTAGGAACGGACTCCCTGCATGTATAGATTAAGAGACCTATGCTGTCTATTTAATTACTAAGCCACAGCAAACATCAAAATAAAATTCTGATGTACACCTAAATTCTCCTTATTAATAATGACGTTAGCGAACAAATTTAAAATCCTAACTTGCCATTCTTTTTTTAAAGAAATGACAGTGAATATATAATTATCATCTTTTTACAAACCGATGGTAAATATTAAAATTTTGCCGTGCACCCAAATTCTCCCTTTTATTAGCGAGGGCAACAGGCAAATTTGTAGCCCCCATTTGATTTGTTAAAGAATCAATATTTACCATTGCTTTTCAAATCAACAGTAAAGAACCGACGGTGTATCCTATTCTTTTAGTGATAGAGTTCTAGTTATCGATTCTAAATTAAGTGGTTGCCAACGACAAACTAATTAAGCTGTCAACAAGAGGGAAGTCCTGTGAATTACACTAATATATTTTGTTTTCTCTGCAGGTATCCTGATGATCCTTTCGACCGTCGGTGGCGTCCCAGCGATGATAGGCGTGAAGGCTTCAATTATACGATGCTAGCGAGTAATGGGACGGTGGTGGACACGAACTCAGCCATTGACAAACCTCCTCTAAAGATGTTTACCATGGCAGCATCCCCTCCTGAAGGGGAGAACAACCTGACCATTAGGGTTTCTAATTACGTGTCTGCAGGTGCTCACTTCTACTTCAACATGTACTTCAGCGAGGTGTCCGATCTTGCTGCAGGCTCGCAAGAAAAGAGGTCCTTTCACATTTACTTGAACGATAAGCTCCTCACCGACCCCATCGTGCCCCCATTCAACGATGTGTTGGACATATCGAACGTCACTGTTGCACCGGCTGATGCGAAGTTCATTCTGGTACCCACCGCCGACTCAACTCTCCTTCCGATCATCAGTGGGTTCGAGATTCTGGTAATCGACTCTGATATGATCGGTAGCGGAACCTATAGTTCGGATGGTAATTAACGCCCCCATGCCGATGACCATAACCTATCTTGGTTAGCAATGATTTACAATTTACTTAAAATATTCCGTGAATTTCATGACTGGTTTTTTTGCCATATTGTTTAGATCAATCCTAACATTTCATTCCTTGTTCCAATTTGCTCTAATATAAATTATCCTTTCGAGTCTGTAATCGAAATTAGCACGTCATAACTACTTTTGATAGCAGTTAACATGATTGCAACTACGAAGATTGAAAAATCTTACTGTGATTACATCAAAAAAATTAATTCCACAACCATTTTCTTGAAAGTTGAACTGTTCTACGGTAAGGAACAATAAGTTGAGAAAAATTAATGCATCAAAATTTTTAAACGTAGGGCTAGCCTACAAGCCAAGGCATGTTGGACAGGGCAATATTAGTTAAGTTACTCGGTATCCTACCCATCTTCCAATTTCTGCAAGCTTGGAAGCCAAGGAGTTACCACATAGTGCATATAAGAAAAGGATAGAATTTGATTTTTTTTATGTAAAATGAATTGAAACTCCCATAATGCTTGCCAAGCTACCTGAATGTTTCCTTTCCACCGGTAATAGATGAGGGTAGAGTCCATCTCAACCTGTAAAGGATAATTAACCAAGGGGGAGGATAGAGCATGATGGAAAGCTTTAAGGATGCTCATTTCACATGAGATCAGATAAGTTCTAGATAAAGCAACTAAAAGAAATTTACCCTCCTGGTCCCTCATAACCCATCTCAGAAAGGAATTTTGATTATTAGATCGAGCAACCACATTAATTTTGAATCCGCAAGTGGGTCGGATCCACGAAATAGCCATCTTAACAGGCCACGGAATACGTGATGATAATTTGAGCTTGAACTAATTGAGATCCAGTCCTCATGCCCGATTACATAATTTGGATCTGAACATTACATATTAAAGTAGTTGTTCATAACCATATTTCTGTTACTTTCAGGGCATGCATAATGTCGTTTTTTCCGCACCTATTTTTAATTCTTACTTTCTGTAACAGTGCTGACAAGCATCATCCATTTTGTTGTTCTTTGATGACAGTGGAGGCTTTGTCAATACTACAAGACACGTTTGCTGTTCTCAAAAGTTGGAGTGGGGATCCATGCCTTCCCGTAGGTTATAACTGGGAATGGGTTAATTGCAGCAATCACGAACCTCCTCGAGTCACTGACCTGTAACTATTTCTCTCTCTCTCTTAATTTTACTCGTGTGTTACCAGGGCTCCTTACAATCATTATAATTTAAATTATAAATCGTTAGCATGATGGTAATCCAACAAAAATAGTAACGAGGGAAGGAAAATCCTTTTATCAAACTCAACTCAATGAGCCTACCAAAGGCCCGACAAGGCCTAATAAAAATGCAAACAAAATTTTGAACGGGCAACATGTTCAAACACATAGACCCATCTAGGCATAGGTAGGCAAATGAAGCTCATTCGGCTACGACCTTGTATCTGCCTGCAAGAGTTTGGCGGATGTAGGGAATTTGGCTGGCTAATCAGCAAACATATGCCTAGCCTGCCAGCCAAGCTAAGTTTGCCTGGCATGCAAGATGAACTCCTAGTCAGCAGATGTAAGCCTAACTCGCCTGGAAAACCATGTGGATTCCTAAGCGGAATGACCCTAAATAGCCCTGAAAGTTAATTGGAGTGTAGTCCCCTCCCACCTTAATGGCTGTTAGAACTTTTCCTCAAGGTGCTCGCCAACAGAGCAATGGTTACCATTACACCCATGATTATGAGATTTCAGGAATCGCGGCTATCCTTCATTGACCACTCCCATGCCCATGACCTCCACTTCCCAAGGACCTTGCGGCAGGTCACGTGGAATGTGAGATCTATAACCCATATATATGGGGAACCCTGGAGGAACGAGGATTTGTGCACATAGAGAAGGAGAGATTCTACTATAACTTGTATAAAAACTCTTACTTAGTGATATTTGAAAGTAATGCTACTCTCCCTATACGTATACTATTTTCGGTGGAACTAGGTAATCTATTCGCTTGCCCATTGTGTGTGCGATTGTTTGGTAGAATGAACCTACTCCTATTCTTGAACCCAAATAGGGCCCATTTAAGTAGACTTATATCAAATAGTTACTAGTGATGCATCCAACAAAGATAGAACACTTGATGGAACATCCATCATGACAAGCTCTTGATAAAAAAGTTATGGACTCGATCGGTAGCTCTCTCAAATATTACCATGGGGATGTCTTGAGCGATTGCAATTTAATGTTTATAGATTGAAACTCAATCAAACTGATAAGGGTAGATTTGTCAAGAATGATATAGTCCAGTTTGGACTACGAGATTCTACCACAATCAATCACAAAGAGAAATAGTCAAAGATTAGCATAGTATTTTTACTAGGTTCCACCTCAAACAGGTGTGTGTCTTAAGAAAGTTGTAGCTTACACTATGCTTGGCGATAGAGTTGTGAGGTAGTATAGGATTGCATGCCTTTGGTAGGCGTCACTACAAAAAAAGACTTATCATGACGTTTAAGTAATTTTTAACAATTTCATTATCTATGTCAACATTTGAAAATTAAACACATCAGCTGCATTCACTAAACTTACGTGGACGTTTCGCCAATTAAATGTTGTCAACTTATTGCCCCTGAAACGTCACTAAAATGAAAAAAGCCTAAATGTAAGAAGCTCGCACCATCCTTTCCCCTTTCCCCCATCCCTAATAAAAGGTAAAAGTTAGCATAAATTATCTAATGGTCCTATATTTAAGTTTGATTAAGCTTAAAGGTTCTATGAAAGTAAAAAGGAAACAATCAAGTCTTATTTTTATTTTTGATATATTTTTAAATCCTCCAAATCAGAATTTAAATATATCTATTCCTAAAATACCCATAACCATTTCTTTCTCAACAATTATCAAGTGAAATAAAAATTCAAAATAATGAGATAAAATTCAAAAGCATTATTTGTTATTAGCATTAATCCATCTTTTTTTAATCACATCTTTTCAATAACCACATTCAACACCACATTGATCCCAATCTCTCTCACCGGAGCAAATCTACCAAAATGAACACGGCCCTACAGATATAATGTGCATTTTACCTAAACTATTTGTCAAATATTATAATTATATCAATAATTATTAAAAATGTCCTAAACTAAAAGAAAAAATTACATAAAAATACAATTGTATACGTTAGTATATAATAATATAGCCTTAACAAGAGTAATGTTGGTGTTACTTAAAGACATTGTCAAATAGTATAACTATACATGTAATAATTTAACAACATCCATGAATCAAAATAATGTGTTTTTAATTTAAATTATTTATCAAATGCTACAATTAAATGAGTAAATATACAATAATTTGTCACAAACTAAAATAATGTCAGTGCTACCTAAAAAAATTACCAAATAATAATTATATGTGTCATTAAATAATAATATGCCCTAAAATATATACAATAACATACATTTTTTTTAAGGAGATTGCCGGATGATACAAGTAAATGTGTAATTATATAAAAATATACTCTAAAGTAATATAATGCATTTCACTCAGGGAAATCAAAAAATATACATCATGCCTCAAATTAAGATAATATGTTTTAATTAATAAATTTTCCGAATAACACAACTATATGCATAATTAAAAACAATATGTCTTAAAGTAAAATAATGTGTATTTTATTTAGGGTAGGGAGAGTGCCAGATACTACAATTTTTTGTGCAACTATATGCATAATTAATAACAATATGGCTTAAACTAAAATAATGTGCATTTTAGTTGAATTTTCTAAATGATACAAATATATCCATAGTTACAAAAAAAAATATACCTCAAAATACGATAATGCACATTAATTTTACTTAATGGACTACAACAATATGCATAATTAGAAAAAATTATGTGTCGTAAATGAAATGGATATGCCTTTTTGTTAAGTAGTTTGCTAAATTATATAACTATATGCATAATTACATAATAATATGTCTAAAGTGGGGTCGAGGAGTAATATAGTTGGTGCATCCCCTCCCCAAAAGTGCTTCCCTCTTAGGAGACGTGGATTCAAGTCTCCATCCCCTTCTTTTGTAGTAAATTGCTCCATCTCCCATCCGTGAGTGGTTGAGCTCGGCTCCCACTTCGGGTTGTAGGTTCAATCTTCTATGTGGTCAATTAGCTCACCGCCTGCGGCAAGCTCCAGGTTCGCATCTCTGCCTCAATCAAGTAGTTCTCTGATGAGTACCTTCCGATGCAGCAAGCCGTGCGATTATCATGCCTTGAGTCTGCCGATGAAATGTAGGTCCCGATTATGATGTTGTACTTGATATATTCAAGTGTAACAGTCAAAAAAATTAAGATAAATAAAAAAAATTTTAAAAAAATGTCTACACTAAAATACTATGTGTTTTACTTAAGGATATTACTAAATATCACAACTCTATTCGTAGTTATATAATAATTTTCTCTAAACTAGAATAATATGCAATTGAATAATGTTGTTATATCGTAATTATAGAAATATGTGATTTAAAGTACAATTATGCTTGTTTTTCAAATTGTTAAATGTTTTGATGGCATGCATAATAGATAACAATATATCATGAATAGAAACAAAACTTGTTTTAGTTAAGTAACTTGTTAAATAAGATAATAATATGCATAGTTATATAACAATATGCTGTATCCTACAATAATTTGTGTTTTACATAAGGAGATTCCCCAACAAATAATTGTATTCATAATTATAAAATAATATGCCAAAACAAAAATAATGTGCATTTAAGTGAGGAATTTGCCAAATAATGCAACTTTACCTGTAATTGCAAAAAAGTATGTCTTAAACTATAATAATTCACACTTTACTCAAGGAGAATACCAAATAATATAATTATGCATATGACCGTATGATAATATGCCCTTAAGTTGAACTTGATGGGGATGTGACTTTGACTTACTCCCTCTTATTGCAACAACTCTATAGAGTTGCGAAGTGTTTGGATACTCTCTAAAGAAAATAGCAAGGATTGGACGTAGGAGGATTAGATGAAGCGGATATGAGCTAACAAATACCATCGGAGACTTGAGACAAAACTCCTCTCAACTACAAATAAGCAAAGGACATTCAGATGAGTGTCCACTCTAGAAAGGCAGCACGAGAAATAGGAAAAGATAGCCAAATAAAATTCCTCTCTTCTCCTCTCCTTTCCGATGGGCCTCTAAGACCATCAGTCTTACTCAAGTAAAATGCATTGATTCAATCTTAAATTTGACCAGCTTAATTACTTAAGGAGGTGAAGTGTAGAGACGAAGGTGGGGGGAGACCTTTTTCAGGTTGGTGAGGAAAAATTGTAAATTAATCCTTTCGTTCACCCTTTCCTTATTGTGCAAAGCACCATGTTTTTTTGTGTATAAGTGAAAAGCACAAACACTTTTTACTGCACTAATGCTATATAATTAAATAGCACTAGTGTTATTTAGTATTAGAGAGGGCGACTAAAGAGGGTACGAATGGGATGATTTAAAATTATTAATTCTTGGTCGAGGGTTTTTCATAATTTTTAGAGGTTTTAAGGTTCTTGTGAGCACGTGCTCAACCTGAGTTCAGAAAATAGAGTTGCAAAATTGACAGATTTATAACCTCGTGGCGGTGTTTGCTTGGACAAACACAAGAGAGGTACTTTTTAAGCACCACCACTCACAAGTTTTGGTATTTTTTTAAAAGTGTTTTCCTTAGTCCAGGAATGAGAGGTTACCTTTAGACCACGGGAAGATAAGACATCAAATCTTCGAGTTGATGATGGCCTTCTCTTACGCTTCCTTTGCTCCTTCGGTACCAACTAAGAGAAACAAGTTTATGGGTGATAAGGCTAAGAAAGAAGAGTAATGAATAAAGCCATGCCTCCCTGGCTATGGTGCCAAAAAGTGAAAAGATTTGAACGTAGTTTCGTAGAAGATGAAGATAAGGCATTGCAACGCGATTGAACCGTTTGCTTTTAAAATTTATATACCTAAATAGTGGAGTATCTTGGGTCATCTAAGGAAGCAAAAAAGTTCCACCAAGCTCAACCTTAACCTTGCTACTTGGTCATGAAATCGTCACAATGATAAATATGTCGTCGTAGGTGTGAAAACACGATGTTTTAAATTTATGAAATCGTCTCCTAAAAATACGAGAATAATGTCGGGAGTACAGTCGTCTCACAGGGAGGTATGGATATTTAGATGATTTCCAACCTGATCAAGTAAATGAATTATATATATATTTAATTTTTTTATAATAAAAGGAAATAAATAAAATAAATACGGAGATAAATACGAAGTGAACACATAATGCAAATAAGAACTTTATTATTAATAGAAAATCAGAATAACATAGAATAACAAGAAGAAGAGAAAAATAATCTCAGATAGAAATTCGGCGATGTCGTGACAGAGGTGGAGAGAGCCGTTGACGGTCGTCGATGGAGAATGTGCACGAAGTCGAGAGGTTGCAAAGAGATGTCATGGAAGTGCAGGAACCCGTCGAAGAACATGCGAGATTTGTCATGCAACATTGAGAGGGATGAGATTGGAGAGATATTTTAGAGGTAGGGATGCCAAAGAGAAGGAATTGAGAGGGAGAGAGTCGGTAGGGAGAGGGAGAGAGAGTACGAGAGGGGAGAGATGAGAGTTGTATATTATTTTTTTTCAAGGGAGGGGAGCCCTTTTATATCTCTGCAAATCCTTCTTCTTTCCTCGATTCTCTCTAATGTTGCCACGTGGCGAGCTCTGCGCTCTCAGATCCTTCATCGCATGGCTCCCGCTCACCCGCGCCCGTGCCTTCCCGTTTTCGCCTTCAAATCCTGCCTCATCATCTCAGTCGTTTGATTTCAAATCCTACGCGTGCTTCTTGCACCTTCCTAATCTTGCAACAGCCCACACGATCGTGCCATGTGAGCACATCTCGACCCTCCAATCCTGTATATGCGCCTGCCCGCAATGCCGCATCACTTCTTGCGCAAAGCTTTTGTTATACATATGTGCTTAATTATATTTATATTGATCCAATCTGGATGAAGATCCAACGGCCCACACTGTGAGGAGAGGTGCCTTCAGGAGTTGAGGCCCGACGAGGGGCGGCTGCGATGGTGCCACGTGATGCCATCGTGGCCGTCTGTTCTTCTTCTCTTTATATCTGATGACGTAGGCCTCCGATTAAGTTGATTTCTACACCGTTGGACTTCGAACGTCGATCCGGATCCATCCGTACGGTTGGATTTGTCATCTGAGGTTCAAATATTCTTCAATTTGCCCCTTGGCTCTTGCTCTTCTGTGGACTCCCTAGGGTGCTACGGGAGTTTGATCGATGCGATCTTGGATGCGTTGAACTCTCGTCGTTATTTCGAACAGATCCATATGGTTGGATCCGTCATCTGTAGCCCTGGATTACCTGCAATTATTAATACCTCTCAAATAACATAGTTTAATACATAAAACACATATACCAACTACAATACATAATACGATGCATATGCATACAGAATGTTCATGTTAAGCTAAGTTCTAACTTAATTCAGGCAAGTTAGGGTCTATGATTACTGGGCAATCACTATTTTATGTATCTTTTTATATTTTTTGGTTATGTGATTCTTTTGTTGTTTTTGATATAAGAAAGTAAAGTAAGTAAAGATAATGTGAAGCACCTACTTACTTACACACATACTCAACTAAACACAAATGTGGCATGCCCTTAAGCTCCCTTAGACACGGGTGTGCCTAAGGAATCAAGGGTGATGCAATAACTAAAAAGGAAAGCCAAGGAAGCAAATGCAATAATAAGATCAATACTACAAAACGTGTTCTTACAACAATTCAAGGTCAAGGCAAACTACAACTACAAGTTACCAACTAAGAGAAGAACATGAGGAAGAAGGAAAAAGAGAGAAAGAGGATGGCATGGAGGTGACGTTGTTGAAGTCGGCAGTGATTCCTTTTCCAACTTGGCATGAGGAAGAAGAGGTAGAAGGGCTCTAAGGGGTGGTGGTGGTTGACTCCCTTGAACCTTCTTCTCTCCTTGCTCCTTAAGGTGGCATGAATGGTGGTGGATGCGGTGGTGGCTTCTCTCAATTCTCCCTCTCTGAAAAAGATATCTCCTCATGGTGCCTTAGGTCCCTTTATAAAGAGAGTGACAAGGGAGCCTAAAGGCAACAATTTCAAATTCCAAAGGGAGACATTTTTTGAGCCAATTTTTTGCTCCCTTTCCAAAAGTGGTGGTTGGCTATAAAGGCAGCTTTTAGCTTCCTAAGGAAGCTTCCAAGGGTTGGCTTCCTTGGGAAGGCAGTAGCTCCCTTGAAAAGGTGCATCCCTTTTTAATTTCTTAACTTTCCTATGCACATCTTGGCTTTAATTCCAACAAATGAGTTGTTTGGAATAATTTTTATCCCAAGCTCATTTAATCCATCTTCCACATGTAAGATGATTTCATTTATGTAGCTCCTCAAGGTGCCCCTTCAAGAATGGGTACCTACGAGTTACTGCACAAGTTAAAAAAAGATGATCATGGTACCAATTTATATCAAAATTTAAATATAGGCTAGCTTGGCTTATTATTTCTAAAATGCAATGATGCAAGATTTTATTATTTCTACAGCTTGGCCCCTACTCAACTTAGCCTGAATTGTTGGCCGATGTTGAATGCCTTTACGATTATCTATTTTCATTTGTGGATTATCCTACACCTGGGTTTGTTTTGCCTGCTTTTTAGGCTTATGCCCCTTAAGATTAAGAAGGGGAAGCCCTCGTCTGGTACTTATATGCTATACAACTAGCACGCAAAGTATCAGATAATTGACCTGCCCGACAATTTGAAGGGGCAGGACATCATTTTTTCTCTGTCTTTCCTAAGGATCACAGCGTCCCTTATACTTGGCAAGATCCATTTGATAAGGACCTGCTGCCAAAGCTTGAGGAGCTCGATTCGACTACTCAAGTGAACGTGGATAGAATTATTAAATTCAGGCTGATTGCCCACTCGGAGCTCAAGCGGGAAGACGTCCGGGCGGCTTTGTGGTGGCTTGTGAATTCCTATCCTACACCATGTAAGTAGAGGGGAGGTGATAGCTTTAGAATGCGTATCCTCCTTGCTCATTACTTAATGACTTGACAGTTCTATTATTTTCTTTGTAGCCTTTGCCTGATTTGCTCGATCGGACACTCCCAAGTGTCGAGGTAGCGGTTCTTCCCAGCGTTGGCCGCACCGTGGGAAGGAGAGGCCCATGGAGTGGAGTGAGGGAAGCCATTCCCTCTCCAAGAAGGCCAAGAGGAAGGAGGTGGAGGGGACTGAAGAGAAGCTGGAGACCCTTCTCAAGTGCCGAAATAGGGGTGCAGGTGGCATTTAGCCGACGCCATCTGCTCGTGATAGTTCGAGCAAGGTTGAGGCAGGGGAGGCCCCAGTGGATTCGTCTGCCCCCTCAAGCCTACCCGGGTCATTAGAAGGATGTGTAATCCTTGACACTCCGCCAGCTGGTTCAACAAAGATGGCTCAGGTGGGCGGAGTGAGTACGTACAGCGCCCCATCGAAGTCAGCCAGTGCCTTCTCTCAACTGGCGCAGGAGGTGGCTGTGACCTGGAGCTTCCTTAGTGGGAGGGTTTTTTGCAGCCACACTATAGGCAGATCTCGACAAAAGCGAGGATGCTAGTGGACCCTTCCAGCAAAGGGGTGCCTGGGCTGATAGGGCAGATGGTTAGATCCACTAGGGGATCCATTTTGGAAGCTGCTAGTGGAGGGCCTACACCCGACCAGGTAGTTCCAATCCCAATGGGCATTTCTGGTGAGGCAGGCGGTTTGGGTGGAGGGCTTAGCGTGGAGAGATAGGTCATCCATCATTTAGAGAATGCCATATCTTGGGCCGCCTCCCAACCATAAGGCATTCACCTGAACCATGTGCTCTACTATTGCCTTCTAGCGGAAAGTCTTGCCCTGTTTGCCCATTACTTATCCTTTGGGAAGGAATTTTATCCTTACACTCGCTCATGGTTCTGAGCAGGTTGAGCTTCTTGGGACTACGTTCGTCTCGCATGGCGGTGCTCTCGACGACATCACTGGGCCTGTGGGTCTTCTAGGGCGGTTGAGATCACCACGAAGTAGGCCATGATGGCCAGGCAAGGTTGTACTTGAGTTGCAGGGGGTAGGGGGCCAGAGCTCGATCCTGACATGGTGATGGGGTTCTTCCCTACTGGCTAGTCCATAGAGGAGAACCGAAAGGCCTTGTCAAAGGAGGTGGGAAAGCACACCCTAGCTGTTGTACAAGCCTTGCTTGTGGGCAAACACACCTTAGTGGAGGAGCTGTGTGGCTGGTCTATGGACCAGTTTTTGTCCGAGTATGACAAGGCTCCTATAGGGTCACCCGAGGAACTGCCAAAGCTTGCGAGCCAGCCTGGATGCCCAGCCCTTGAAGAGGAGGCACCCCAAACGAGATTGTCGGAAGCTGCTAAATCGCCAGTTCAGCTGAGTGGCTCTCCTCGTGTCGCTTCGTCACCACCTAAAGCACCGGAAGCGGGCATCCTCTAGGAGTGAAGTCACTTAGTCTCCAGAGTGGCCCTGTTGTCCCCCTTCTCTCCTCTCTATTTCTTTTTCAATGGGAATGATGTAGTGGGCAACACTTTGAATGAAGGAAAAGCTATTATTACCATTTCCTTTTCATACATGATACAATCGTAGGTTACTCGCATGCCAAGTACGAGGGATTGCTTCGCCACCTAGGCTCTGTAATTTGTAGAAGTCACCTGAATTGTTCTTACAAATTTTGTAAGGCTCTTCCCAAGAGGCGTCTAGTTTTCCGCCTGATTAGCTTGGCATGGAGACTTCGCACTTCCGTAGGACTAAGTCTCTTCAGAGAACGCCCTCTTGCGGACGTGCCTGCTGCATGCAGCCACGGCTGATTCCTTGTGCTTAAAGGATGCTTCTGATGCTTCTTCCCTTAGATCATCGACGAGGTCTAGGGCTAGGCAGATCTGATCATCATTGGTAGTAGGGTCATAGAGTTGCGTCTGATAGGTGGGGAGGATGGTCTCAATGGGGAGCCGGGTTTCCATGCCGTACACCAGGTTGAATGGTATGTGGCTCGTGGAAGTCCTCTGGCATGTCTTGTAGCCCCACAGTATGTCTGGTAGCTCAAATGCCCATCTCCCTCTGGTTGAATCCAACCGGTGTTTTAGCGCTAAGATGATGGTGCGATTGGTCACCTCCGCCTGTCCGTGCATCCGGGGATGTCCCACGAATGTGAAGCATAGGCGAACATCCAAACTAGTGCAAAATTTCTCAAATTTTCTGCAGGCGAACTGGGTGCCATTGTCCGTGACAATGTATTGAGGTATCCTGTATCGAGCTATAATATTTTTGCGGATGAAGGAGATAACCCTATCAGCCATTGAGCTATCCATAGCCTCGACTTCGACCCACTTGAAAAGGTAGTCGACTGCCACCAATATGAACTGCTTCTGAGCCGACGCTAGCAGAAAGGGTTCAATGGAGTCCATCCCCCATTTTATAAAGGGGATGGGTGACATTATAGGGATCAGCTTTCTAGTTAGCAAGTGGTATAAGGTAGCAAAGCGTTGACACTTATCACACTTGTGGATGAAGTCTTTACATTACTGCTTCATCTGGGGCAAAAAATATCTTACTTGGAATAGCTGGGCCAAGAGGGCTTTATGTCCCTCATGGTTGCTGTATATACCACCATGAGCCTATTGGAGGGCTTGAGATGCTTCTTCCTTTGTAAGGCAACGTAGCAAGGGGGCAGAGAAGCCCCACTTGTACAATTGCCTGTCCATTAAGGTGTACCTAGAGGCCTTTAAGCAAAATGCCTTGGGGTGCGGTTCCCTTGAGGGTAGCTCACTAGTGTTAAAGTAGATAACGATAGGCACCATCCATGATGAGAATTGCTCTACTGTGAATAGTCTAGGAGCAAGCACCGTTGGCTCTTTCAACGTTTGGAGGCAGATACCCTCTCCTTGGTTAAGAGGGCTAGCCAAGCGAGCCAAGGCATCTGCCAAGGGGTTGTCGGATCAAGGTATCCGATTGATTGAAATGGTTCTGAAGTCGGACAACTCCTTGACCTTTTCAGTGTATAAGATCATGTTCAGATCCTTGGCTCGGTATTCGCCATTGACCTGATTGACGACTACCTGGGAATCCGTGTAGACCTTGAGCAAGGAGACACCTTTTGATTTGGCTACCCGGATACCAGCTAACATGGCCTCATACTCTACCTAGTTATTCGATGCTGGAAAAACCAGTTTGACGGCATACTTATGTGTTGTGCGAGGCGGTCAAGGCTATGTCAACCTCTGACCCAGCTGTCATTGATGAGCCATCTACATATAGTTTTCAGGGCAAAGTGAGGGAGGCATCCAAGTTTTTGAATTTGGCCACAAAGTTCGCCAACACTTGCCCCTTCATTACCCTTCTTGGGCGGTAATGAATATCAAACTCAGTCAACTCCATAGCCCATTTTATCTGTTGTGCTGACCCTGTGGGCATATGTAACATCCACTGCAGGGGTAATCGGACAGAATGATTATGTTATAAGCTTAAAAATATGGGAGTAGCTTTCTGGCGATGTTTACTAAGTCCAGCCCGAGACTTTCAATCACTGTATATGTAGCTTCTACACCTTGATAGGTTTTGCTGATGAAGTATACCAGCTATTGTACTCCTTCCCGCTCGCCGACTAAGATGGCGCTGACGACAGTTAGGGATGTCAACGGGTACAGAGAAAGGGCCTCTCCTAGCCTAGGGGCAGTTAGGATAAGGGGGTTTTGAAGCACCTCTTTGACGTCCTATAGAGCCTTTTGGTAGTGAGAAGTCCATTTGGCGGTAGTATAACCTTTACCCTTCTTGATACACTCGAAGAGGGGAGGCACTTTGTTAGAGGATTAGTCAAGAATAGACCTAAAGAGGCGATTTAACCGACCAATGATTGCATCCCTTTCAACGTGCTTGGCGGTTGAAGGTCCATAATCACCTAGGTCTTGTCGAGCTTGGCTTCAATTTCTCTGTTGGAGACCAGGAACCTCAGAAATTTACCGACTGAGGCCCCAAGGATACATTTCTAAGGTTTCAGCCGAAGGCAAGTGTCCCTTAATATGTGGAACACCTCTGCCAAATATTCTAAGTGCTGAAGAAAACTAGACCTTTTACAAGCACATCATCAATATACACTTCAAATGACTTTCCTATTATTTTAGAGAAAATCATATTTACAAGACGCTGGTAAGTTGCTCTAGCATTTTTCAAGCCAAAGGGCATGACTCTATATTGAAATAGATGATGTAAACACATTTATTGAGGGTAAAATTCCTATTCATGCATGTTCCTAGGCTTAGATTTGCATTTCATGTTATAAATATTGCATAGCATACATCATTCTGCATTTAGAGTAGTATATAATTTAGGTTAATTGCATCCTTTTAGTGGTTAAGAGAGAAGGATATTTATTTCGAAGCCTCGGATTGACGATTTGACTGTACGGATCTAATCAAGACGACGATCGGAGTCCAACGCCTCTGAAATCGCCTCGATCGGAGTCTCGTAGCACCATATGCAGTCCCAGAAAGATCAATGGCCAAGGACTAGGAGACATAATTCGGAGCTTCAAATGATAAGTCCAACCGCGCGGATGGATTCAAGTTGACGATCGCAGTCTAACTGTGTGAAAATCGACTCAATCCGACCTCTGTAGCAGCCCCTACAACAAAAAGATGGACGGCCTAGACTACGCACGCTAGGCTACGCCACGTGGCGTAGCCTAGCTCACGCACGCAACACTGCACGCAGGCACACAGGCACAAAAGTGCACAACGCATCACAGCACAGTAGCAACGCGGGTGCGCGCGCGTGCACAGTGTGGCGTAGCCTAGCTCACGCATGCAACACTGCACGTAGGCACACAGGCACAAAAGTGCACAACGCATCACAGCACAGTAGCAACGCGGGTGCGCGCGCGTGCACAGGCACGCATGCGCACAGCGCAGCGCAAGCGCGTGGGCGCGCACGCGCGCGCGGCAAGGCAGGGGAGCAGTGCCAGCTATGCATGATCTTGACCTACAGTGACGTATGAGCTGGACTTACAGCGACGTTTACAGCCGTCGCTAATTCTTCGCACACCACTAAAGCCAACTTTGGGCGTAAGTGGGCATGAGCGGGCATGAGCTACCTACAGTGACGCTTCCGGTGATGGTCTGAACGTCACTAATGGTCCTATACCTATTTTTGCCTCTTCTCCTCCACTATAAAACGACCTACACCCCCTCCCTTCCAAGCCATCTCTACCTACTCTACTCCCACCTACTCCCAAGCTCTAGCAAGCCTACCAATGCTCCATTAGAGCTTGTTCTCAAGCTCTCAAGGCTCCTATTAGTGTAACGAACCTCTACCCCACCAAATACTCCTCCAACTTCCCATCCCCCTTCATAGGTTGCCTTGGAGCTATCCTCCAACCTCCATTCCGATAGCAGATCATCTCCGTCTTCTCACCTCCATTCCGGAGCCACACCGAAGCTTTCCTCGACCCGACGTCCTCCTGCATCTCACCTCCGTCGTCCCGCTCCTCACCTCCTTCGTTCGAGCTTCCGTTAGGTGCCATCGTCTTGTCGAACAGCCAATTCGGAAGATTTTCTCTCACCTCCCTCTCTTTTTATGCTTTCATAGTTTATTGTAATTGACATTGGAAGTAATATATATCAGATTTGTTCCACATCTCTATCTTGTGATACGTTTGCTTGTTTTCTTTTATTTCAAAAATACAAAAAAATAACAAAACCCCAAAATGCCAAAAAGAAACGAATCGAAGTGTGATTTTCAATAAAGTAAACATCGCCTCCTTGTGTTCGACCCGGGGCTCCCTTGGAGTTTCGGTATAAATTTTATCTGATCGACATGTTTTACAACTACGACGATGGGTTACTTGTAACCCCGATTTCTAACACACAAAACATGCACGACCATTTTGGCGTCGTTGCCGGGGAGGCAGCAGAATTTACTTTATTGTTTATTACGTTTCTTTGCATTTACATAGCACTAACCCCACTTGTCTTTGATCTACTATCTTGCAGGTACCCTAGCATGGAGATTCATGTGCGGTAGACCAGAGTAAAGTGCAGGAAGAGTGTTTTGTAAGTGTCCCCCACATCACCCTCATCTTAGTTTTCATTCCATAACCTAATAACTCAAACCCAAATCAACTTAAGTGCTTTTTATAAACCCTAGGATAGATTTGGTTGTTTGTTTGCCACCTCCACTCACCTCGCCATCCACATAAATAAAAAAATAAAAAAAAAGTGTTATCTGATTGTGGGATTTTCTGAAAGCTACACACTTAACACCCACAAGTTCTTATCCTAAGGTGCACAATCACTTTGATTCTACCACTTAACCGGGATCTGACCTATGGACCCGGTACACTTCAACTAAATACACATAAGTGAGTAGAAATCTGAATAGGTTAAGCATTCATGTGTGCCTTAACTAAGTGGTGCAATAGGCCAATTGATTGAGCTGTTTGAGCCACACCACTCAATCTAAAACTGATCCATCAAGTAGCTTGCCACTTAGGCTTGATTCTTAAGGCTGAACCAGGCACTCCACATTATTTTTGATTTTTAAAGGAATATATCATCACCCATGATTTCAAAACTTGGAGTGTTCTACTAAACCTTGATTGAACCAACCTAAGAATTAAACCCTAAAAGCTACTGAACAAGGTTAAATCCTAAAAGACACATCATCAAATAACCATGTTTGAAAACCCTGGTTGTGCACGCACACACATTTTAATTGATCATTAAGGGCATAACCCATCTAAAGGGTCCATCACATTCCTAAAGCACCATTGTCCCAAGCATAACTAAAATTGATTAGACGTTGGCCCTAAGGACTAGTTCATTCGTCGGGATCCAGATTGAGATTGTTCACGATTAACCTGCTTATACTAGTCAATCTAATGTCTAACTAGGGGAGTAGCGTCAAACGGCCGCGGCTAGGGGATACACTAGGAATTGGAGGCGCAAGCCAAAGGAAGAACCTTCTCCCTAGTCCCTCCTTCTAACTGGTTGGATTGCCTGGACATAAGTAAAGTAAATCGTCCATAATCTTAGGATGGATTCTAAGAGTCTGTTGACCTTTAGGCTACCCAACCTAAGGACATGCTTGTATTTTTGTATTGCAGGGCTCCTTTCTCTTCTAATTTCCCTCCTTACTTCACCATGTACCCTTCCACATCCTACACACATTTCACAGCCTATCCTCCTACCACCACTTACCCTCAAGATGATTACTATCCCGACTTAACTTATAATTATCCATCCACTAGCCCAGATGACTTTGATTGGGGATATGAATCCGGACCTCAATGTCTAGGGCCTAACCTTGGACAAGACTATGATTACTATCCTTCCCAGAGCTACAATGATTATAGATCTCGATCCTTTGATGATCAAACCAACCCGATCTACAATAAAAAAGGATATGATGATTATAACACCTACCCTCCCCACTACTCCACTAAATATAGGTCACCACCATTCTTTGAACAACTCGAGACGACCTACTATCAGGGAGGAACCCAAGAACCTCGACATCTTGACTCCCTTAGATTTAACCCAAACCTGAATCGAACCAGTTGGTTCAGGTGAACCAGATCCAGGATAGGGTGTTGGCTAACTTGAGGAACACCATCCAATCTTTAGAAGCTCAGTCAACACCATGCACTGAAACACTGGAGCCTATGATCAAAATGATTAATGAACTTAATAGTTCTCTATTGGATTTGCTCCAAAGTGTTAGAGATAGGGACTTGGGTGAGTTTCTTCTTGGGAAATTGTCGATGTTGAGGATAAAATTTGTGGTTGCACTAGTCAAATCTTGGGATGATTCTCAAGGTGAACCCCCTTCAAGAGAGACAATGTCTGAACCCGCTCAAGCGCCTATCAGGGGGGATACATTTTTTGAGACCGGGGATGACCAGGTTGGGCTAGAGCAACCATTTGAGGATGAACCGATTGATTCACCTGAGATCCCCAAGTCAGGAAATGAAGAAAATTATGTCTCCTTGGATCATGAAATGATTTATGATTTTGAGACATATATAAATAAGGATCATCAATTCTTTGACTCTAAGGGTGAAGAATCTTTAGGTGAAGTCTCACTTGAACATAAGGAAAATGATTTTAGTGAGACAAACGGGCATGAGGAATTTGATGAACCATATGATAGCCCATTCATTGAAGATTTGGATTCGGTTGGGTTTAACTTGGAGGATCCGAATCTTGATGATTCAATCAGTGACCCCAGTCCTCATCTGCACCCCAAAGAGCTAACTTCTGAGGTCTTTGTGCCCAAGTCAATCTTGATTTATTCACAATTTCTGGACTTGGGAGAATTATATGGGGTGAATGATATGTTAGAGGTCCTGAAGCCTGAGCCCTTGATGTTGGAGGATAGAATTGTTGAAATAAAAATTTGGGAGGCTAATTCTGAGGGAAGTTTGATTTTGGATCTAAGGGTACTTATTAACCTAAAACCACCTACTTTCTACCAGGACCCTTACGATATCTTTCACGTGCAACCCAAGCTCGAAATAACTGATTATATTTCAGAGTTAGATGTTAAGTGGACAACCACACCTATTGAACTATCTTTACCCATTGTTCGACACTTTGGTCTTAGGTTGCACACCACTAAACCGTAGGCTCGGCCCCGTAAACACAACAACCTTCGGTTCTGGGTGATTTTCATCCAGAACCTAAGAACCACTCGACCTTGGGGCATGGGTCTGCACCATAATCTGGTCCACGTCTGTGGACATATTCTGTTGGCAGGTTTCAGGATCAATATTTTTAGTTTGATTCTGACCTGCACTTGTGAATTCTCAATTTCTTCTTTGTATGTATGTTATGCCTAGCTGAAGGCATTAAACTTAGCATGTGTGTATACACTCTTCTCTCTATGGAGCTGACTGGATTTTCATGACACTCAGGTGATATTCTGTTTACTCCGCCCTTTTCATGTCTTTAATTTTACAATGAGGACATTGCATCATTTAGGCATGAGGGGTGGATACTTAATCCTGAAATCATTTTGTTATCTCCGTAGAATTTCTTTGTTTCTTTAAAAAACAAATTGAAAATTTGAAAAAGATAATAAAAAATAAAGAAATTAGGAAAAGAGAACTTAGTCATTTGGAAGTTATTAACTTTAGGAAATGATACGAGAGAACCTAAACACTTAGACTCTTCAGGTCTTCGAACTTAATTAGCTCAGGTGTCCACTCGAATGTGGACTTAGTCTCGAATCCTCACCAATTCAAATTGATTTTTAATTTGGCTAATAAATTGGGGTGATAAGTATACGACTTATCAACCCACCCTCTGATTTGAGGGGACTTTAAGCCTAAGCATCTACACACATTTTTTGCAATGACTCACTTTTCGACAGTTTTTTCGGAAATTGGATATCTAATGAACTATCTAGGGTGGTATGGTTGGCAAGTTGTCTATGGTAACAGCTCATCGGTCGATTGTCCAGAGCCCAGTCACAAGACCATTTTCATTGTACTTCCTTTAGGTAAATCTTAGATTAGGGAAGCTACCTACTTAAAGAAAAAAAATAAAAAGAAAAAAAAATAGAAAAAGGGGAAAAAATAAAAATAAACAAATAAAACCATACTTCACCGCACGAGTATGGCTAGCAAGTTGTCCAGAACCCAGCTCACAAAAAAGTGCATAATAATTTCCGAAACACTTAGGGAAGAAGCGGGGAAGTAGAATAAACCGGGGAGATATACACTGGGTTCACCCTTGCGTTGACCCCATAAATCAAAAAAGTAGGGAGAAAGCTACTGTTTGAAAAGATGAACCTCTAGGCAAGGTTACCTAGGGTCGTAGAAATCCGAAGTCCGTTTTAACGACTGCCTAGTGAGTCTTTCACTATTTCCACAAGATGCTTAGCACTTAGAGTCATTTTCGAGTCTTGAGAGGGTCGGGTAGCCATAAAAAGTTATCCCGGAACTCGCAAATTCCAAAAGTACAAAAAAAATTAGAAAAAAAGAAAAATAAAAATATGTATATTTCCTTTTCAAATAAGGGGAGGACTTGAGCGGTTTGCATTCTGGTAGGCACCCGGGTACTATTGAGTTTTCGTTATTTAGGACCTTAGTTGAAATTTTCTATTGTTAATAAATGACTTAGGCCTAAGCGATTTAATCCTGATTTTTATTTTATACATAACATGTAGTTTAATTTTGCTAGGGACTAGCAAAAGATAGGCATGGTGGTATGATATAGATACATCTATTTAGGTTAAAATATCTATTTATGCATATTTTTAAGCTTAGATTTGTATTTCATATTATAAATATTGCATAGCACGCATCATTCTACATTTAGAGTAGTGTATATTTTACGTTAATTGCATCGTTTTTGTGGTCAGGAGTGAAGATTTATTTTGGAACCTTGTATTGACGATTCAACCGTACAGATCTGATCCAGACGATGATCGAAGTCCAACGCGTCCAAAATTGCCCTGATCAGAGTCCCGTAGCACCATATGCAGTCTGAAGAAGATCAACAGCCAAGGGACTAGGTGACATAATTTAGAGCTTCAAACGAAAAATCCGACCGCGCGGATGGATTCGAGTCGATGATCGCAGCCCAACGACATGAAAATCAACTCAATCTGACCTTTATAGCAGCCCCTACAACAGAAAGAAGATGGACAGCCCAGATAGTGCCACGTGGCGCAACCCAAGCCGCCAATGTTCACACGCGTGCCACCACATGCGCACAGCAATGCAGGTGTGCCTGCGGGCGCAGAGGCACGCACGCGTAAGCGCGCTACAAGGGTGTGTATAGCATGAGCCAACGCAACAGCGGGTGGGCGCGTGGCCTGTCTTCAGTGACGTTTGCGGCAGATCTTTAGTGACGTTTATGACTGTCACTAAATGTCCTGTATACGAATTTGATTCTCTCCTCCACTATAAAAGGACCCTTACCCCTCCCATTTTTCTTCATCTCTTCCTTTCTTCCTCTCACCACCTCCAAGGCTCTAGAGGGAGCTTGTCCCAAGCCCGAGATGCTCCTCTAGAGTAGAAAACCAAATAGTTTTCCCTCCCCTCATCCCCATTCGTGGAGCATCCTGTGGCCATCCTCTCATCGCCCTTCGGGAAGAAGATCCTCGCCGCAACACCATCCTACCCCATCCTCCATCCTCCGGCTTCGTCCTGCTCCTCACCACCTTCCTCCAGGAGATGTCAGAGCGAGTTGTCCTCCGAGCAACCATCGAGGGGGATTTCTCTCACCTCTTTCTATCATTTTACGCTTTCGTAGTGTAGTTTTCCTGATTTCATAGTTGTAACAAATAATTTTTTATAAATAGATGATTGTTTCTCTCTCTCTCTCTTTCTCTCTCCCTCCCTCTCTTATATTTTTACAAGTAGATAAAGTTTTCAATGACCTAATATCTTGCTTGTTAAAAATACCAAAAAAATTAGAAAAGAAAAAAATAAAATAAACAAATAAAAGTGAAGTGCGGATTTCATAAAACCAAATGTTCGCTTCCCCATATTCGACCCGGGAGTCACTTTTCAAGTTTTGGTATAAATTTTATTTGACCACGCATTTTGCAACTACGACGATAGGTTCCTTGTAACCCTGATTGCAAACTCGCGAAACATGTGCAACCAGGGGGCTTTGAAGCACCTTTTTGACGTCCTATAAAGCCTTTTGGCAGTGAGAAGTCCATTTGGCAGTAGTATAACCCTTACCCTTCTTGATACACTCGAAGAAGGGGAGGCATTTTGTTCGAGGATCGAGCCAAGAATCTGCCTAAAGAGGCCATTTTACTGACTAGAGATTGCATCCCTTTCAGCATGCTTGGTGGCTGAAGGTCCATGATTGCCTAGATCTTGTTGGGTTTGACTTCAATTCCAATGTTGGAGACCAGGAACCTTAGAAATTTACCCACTGAGGCCCCAAAGATACATTTCTCAGGGTTCAACCGAAGGCAAGTGTCCCTTAATATTTGGAACACCTCTACCAAATATTCTAAGTGCTGAGGGAAACTAGACCCTTTTACAAGCATATTATCTATATACACTTCAAATGACTTTCCTATTATTTTAGAGAAAATCATATTTATAAGGCGCTGGTAAGTTTCTCCAGCATTTTTCAAGCCAAAGGGCATGACTCTATATTGAAATAGACCCCTATCAGTGATAAAGGAGGTGTGAGGTCTATCGATTGGAGCAAGGCTGATCTAATGGTACCCACTATAGGTGTTTAAGAATGACACGTGTGATTGTCCACTACATGAGTCCACCAGAGCATTGACCCTTAGTAAGGGGAATTCATCCTTCGAACAGGCTTCGTTGAGGTTGGTGAAGTTTACGCACATGCACCATTTGCCATTGGCTTTTCTCACCAACACCATGTTCAAGAGCTGATGTTGAGAAACATGTTAGGTTAATTCATTCATTGTAGTAGTGTGCTTACGACTTCAATTTCAAAGAGAATAATCGAAAATAAGTATGAGTGTCGATATCGAGGAGGGGAAAATCTAGTTGCTCATTTTTAGTGCCACATGATAGTTATTTCGATTCAATTGTGAAAAGAGGAAGGGGGGTGGGTGTTGGACGCGCTGGATTCGAGGTTTTGAAAGATGCGTTAGTGTAGTAATAATTCCTCAAAAATAGCTTGAACAACAGATAAAATTTATAACTCGAATGTCAAAAATGAAGTCTGAGGTTGTTCGCTGGGAGCAAATATGGAATTCACGTACTATTCTCAACAAATAATGTAAATGAGCATAATCAATTACTCAAAAACTAATATGCAATATATGATATGAGTATATGAAGAGTTAAAAAGTAATCTAAACAAAAAATGGTGATTTGGATCACCAATTATAAGTTTAACACATATAACAATTACTCAAATATAATCAAATGAAGGAACTGATGATCAAATCAGATGCCTTAAAAGACCTTTCTACAGTGCTCCTCTTTGATTTTTCTTCTACTGTTGTTGTTTTCCTTTTTCTTGTTCTTTCTCTGCATGCACAAGCCCTCTTCCTTCTCCTTTCTTTCTTCCTTATCTTCTCTGCCTTGCCTTTTCTTTCCTTCTTTCTTTGGCTCTGTCTCTTATGCATGGGGGGGCACCTTACGAAATTGGCTAAGTGCTAGCCAATGTGCAACAAAGCAAAATCCCCCCTTAACCCCGTGCTCTCTTTCCTTCTATCTCTGGGTTTCCACCTCATTCTCGCCTTCACAAGGCCATGCACAGTATTAGGTTATCGGGCATGAGCGCACTCGAGACCAGGGCTGCCTGCAGTGGGGTAGCAGCTGAGATGTGTGTGTAAGTGTAGGCGGGTATACAGGTTGGACTAGGCTCGCGTGCAATGTGTCACGGGCGAGGTGTGAGTGGGCAATGGGGGACCTTACCCCCTGTGTGTCTTGAAGCAATAGGTCATATGCGCAAAAACAACTTATGTCACCACGGGCACTCTTCAGCAAATGATGTGGGACTAAAGTCCCACACCCTCTTCGCGTATAGCTGCACCTGGGTGGTCCATCAAATTGAAGGTGAAGAGGAGGTGGTCTCCTCCAATTAATAGCCTGGGCGGACCCCTGGGTTGATTCTGCACCTCCTGGAGCAAGGGCCTGGAGCTTTCGTGGCTTGGAGCTTCAAGAAGAAGGCGGGGATGACAGCGGCGATGGCGCAGCACCGGCGAAACCTAAAAGGCATGGATACGGCCTCACGGCCCAATTAAACAAGTTCAGGACCTTCGCTGGACCACGGCGAATGTGTAGGTGGTGGTCTTGTGGCGTGAGAGGACGTGAGGTGGTCGGACGAGGTCGGAGTAGGTCACGTGAAGGTGGGTTGTTCGAGAGACGGTTTGGGTGTGTGGTGGAGTGAAATAGGAGAGGGATTTTGCTGGGTGAGTCATGGTGAAGGTTGTGAGGTGGTTGGCAAGGCAGATGGAGGAGTGTAGTGATGGGGGTGCCTTTCGGAGGAGTGGTCGGAGACAGGGAAGATGAGGCTGATTGAGAGCGTCAAGGGGTTCTTTTTGGAACTTTTGGGTACAAAACTAACCTAAGGATCTAATGATGCTAAACTTACCCTAATCTAACGGACGAAGAGGGGAGAATGACCGTGCCAATGGTATGTCGGTGTCGGAGAAGAAGATGCTCCCATGGGTGGTAACGGCGACGACGAAGGAGAGAGAGAGACGCTGGCTGGTATTGCACGATGCAGAGGAAGATGAGGAAGGAGGATCTACCGCCGGTATTGTGGGCAGACAACGAGGATATGCAGAGGGAATAGCCGGAGCTTGAGGAGCCTTTCGGCCGGAATAGGAGGGAAGAAATGAGGGTAGATTCGGCCAAAATCAAGCTTGGAGAGGATGGGAAAGCCCTAGGGTTCCTTTTATAGGCAGTAGAGGTCAATTGAAGCTTAGAAAGCAAGCTTCTAAACTTGGAAGGCTCACCGGAGTTGGAAACCAAACTCCTTTGAAGGATTCGCATGATACATTGGGCAAGTTTTGGAACTTCGGATCTGCCTAAAAAGGAAGCTAATTTCTTGACGAATTTCCCTTTGAAATATGAGAAGGATTCGTTAAGAAATCAAAGAGATCTTGCCAAATGAAGCTAGCCGGAGTTGTAGGATTAGGATTCTAGGGTGGCAAGGACCTACTTAAAGAAGAAGATGATAAAGTTGGGGGGTTTTGTATAAGAAATTAAAAAGTTGAGGGGCCATGTGAGATGAAAAAAATGAGACTTGGAACAAAGTTCAAACTAGGTCGAAAAATTCTCATCTTGGGTCCAAATTTTGTTACAAATATAATTTTGACCCAAGGAATCCAATGGTGAAGTTGGATTTTGGTTTTGACCTCGTTTGACTGGGTAATTTATGTAAAAACCTAAATTAGGGCAAAAGTCTGTATGTAGCTCTATTTTAGGTCAAATTGGGTTACGATGATCAAATTGAAGGTACCAAATCCTAGAAAATATTTTTCTATGAATTTTAGAGGGTTTAGGTTAATTTTATCTTATCCAGAACCACAGTTAATTAAATGGGTTTGTTTTTAGGGTTTCAAATGTCACTTAATTCCAGAAATGTGTAAAAACTCATTTCTGTCTACACGGACCTACTTGTTAGACAATTAAGACCATTTGACCTTTAATTAACCCTTGAGAAATCCCATGATTATTATACAATTGAGATGTGCTGTTAAAACTGCAGTTTTGCCCCTATTTTCTTATTATTCTCTCAGAATAGATTTGCAGTGAATTATGGCTCTATAGCGGTTATGTAGGAGCATTTATTCCTTGATTATGACTAATTAAAGCTAGATATGGCTGATGATGACGTTATCGTCATACCCCCATGCCTAACTTTTGCTAGTCCCTCAGCAAAATCTCATAGAATCAACTCAAATTCTAGACCATACCTTTTTATGCTCAGATTTCTGATGTATGCTTTCTTTTATCGATTAGGTCAGAATGCTAACAACAACCCTAGTAGTACTCAAGCACCATCCAAGATCCGAACCAAACTAGCTTTAGCCTCAGTCTGCCGTGAAGGTTTCTAAGGCCCATAGGAACTAACCTAAGGTTTATTGAACTCCGCGGTTAAAGCACCCGTGCTTTAAACATTTTTCGTCTAGGTTTAGTTTGCAGTGTGTTTTTGTGACAGAGAGACAAAAGAATTTTTTGCATTTTTGGAGAGTTTTCTCTCTCTTTTTCTCTTTATTTATATCTTCGGATTGGCTTTACAACATTGTTTGTATCGGATTCCTTGCTCCCACCATCAATCCTCGTAGGGTTCCTAGCAATCGATGCTTCGAGATAGCACTGCCCATGGCAACCCCCAGAACCTTGGCTTTCGAAGCTTCGAGATAGTGCCGCCCATGGCATTCTGTAGCTAAATTCAGGCCCTGATAATCGACATTTCAGGATAATCCTGCTCATGGCACCTGAACTAGCACAAGGTGCTTACGTGCCCCCAATAGGATATTTAGATATCCTAGGGGACAAGTACCGAGGAGACGATATGTTATTGCGCATCTTCGAGGGGAATTTCCCACCTCTCCGTGTTGGAAACTCATCCAAATCAACTTGTGTTGATTAATCGCTCCTAATCTAGGTAGTATTTTCAGAATAGAATTAACGTTTTTGTGTGATTTTAATAATTAAGCGCACTGAACCAGACTGTGTGTGGATTAGGGTGCTTAGGTTACTGAGTCCTACAAACCAGAGGTCAGTTAATGAGGTTGAATAATCTCTAAGCCTTAGACCTAATACTTAAGATTCTCATTTTCCTCAACCTCTTGAGGACTACCCAAATCTTAACAAATACTTGAATTTTTAAGCTTAAAACAAGCCCAAGAGGCCTAAGATCAGCGTTCATACTACTCTCTGTATCACTTAGCACTTTTGATTTTCATTTCTTCTTTTGATTTAGTCTAGAACTTAAATAGATTCCATAATCTTTTACTAATGACTAACTCTTTTTTATTTCAAATTGTTGTACCTTTTTGACATTTAAGTCACCTCTTCTTTTCCTTCTCAAGAATGATATGCATGACATTTTTTCAAATTTTTTCAAAATTTCCTCCCTTCTCCCTAAATTTTTGTTGTATTTCTATTTTTTGGTTTTTTTTTTTGGAATATGTAGTTTTTTGTGAGAACCCTTCAGAACTTTGAATTTATGTATGTTTGCACTTTAACACCAAACCATGCCTAAGTTTTGCAATGTCTTCATTGTAAACGGAGGGTATGAAACAATTAGGGTTCAAGGATTTGAACAGGAGAATGGGTGGGTGAACGGGTCGGGATGACTGCTGCAGACGATTTCAAGCCCTGATATGAGTACCAGAGGTGGAGTCAATTATTCTAAAAGAGAACTTAGAGTGCAGTAGATGTGAAGTACAAAAGGATAATCAGAAGGATCTCAGGCTTTTGGATTGACAGGTTGCCTCCCATTAAGCGCTAAATTCAATGCCTTCAGTCGAGCAGAAATGGTTATGGAGAAGGAGTGGTCAAATCAGATGAATTTCGTAGAACAAGAACCTTAATCAATAGCTTGGTTGGTCCAACCAGGTGCTTTTTCAAGTCAACAGGTTGATGATACAACCCAAACCCAATCAATCTGGTGGGTTGATAGATGTGAATCAATAGATGCGGAACCCACCATATACTCTGTGACTCAAAGAGATGTGGAAGTGAAAAGCTAGGGTTTGGCTAAATCAGATCAGCCTGGTCAGAGTAGGGATTCTCAAGTGAAAAAGGGTCGGTGGAGGATGTAGGAACCCTACGGGAGTGATCAGAGAAGGATGGGGCAAGATTATCAGTCTGATCGAAGTCTGAAACTCGATTGAAATGTGAGGAGAATCATGTGCAACCGACTCATCAAAAGGAGAATCAGAGTAAAAATTGAGTCTGGTAGTGGGTCGAGATTGAAAATGGGTTTTAGAAGGTTCTGTATATGTTGCAGAAGATGTGTTTTCTCTCAAATTGACAGCGTCAGAATCAAAAGACGAGTCATGGATGCTGAGGTCGTAGATTAGCTCATAATCATCAAGAAACAATAGTTCTCCGATATCAGAGTAAGATTCAAAATCGTCAGAGAACTTGCGAGAATAATGCTCGAAATTTGACTCTGGATCAAAGGTTCCACCATAGAATAAATCAAGAGATGTACAATCAGCAACCTGACTTGGATCTAACCTGATTTCAGAATCCGAACTCACAAAGGTGTCCCTATTAGGCATGGGCTCGAGTTTTTGGCTTGTAGGGAACACCCAATCAAAACCCAACTCTTCCAGCTCCTTGGTTTCTGTATCGTAAATCGACGTGATTTTCGAAAAATCAATCTGTATCTCTGAGGAGGTTGGAGAGGTGCATTCATCAAATACAGTCCCAGAATCATAATCCAAATTCAAAATCTGATTTCCATCATACGGGGCCTTGTAATCATCCCAATAAGCATCAAATCCAGATTCTAGGTTAAGGGTGTGGGTTGAATCACTAGAATCTAGGTTGGGATCTACAGGGATGTTAGAAATGCTCTTTAGAGTCACCTTATCAGAATAAGGGACGGTATTTACACCCTGGAGAGGTTCTGGTTCAATCTTAGTATCACAGCTGTTTGGGAAATCTAAGCTTGGTGAATCAGGTTCTTGATTTTCTAGGTCTGGATCAAAATCGTGATCACCTGCAATTGGATCCTCCCAACCCATCTCAAGATAAGGTGTATCAAATTGTTCATAATTTGAATTAAATTTCATTTGGGTTGAGGATTCATAACAACCTTGATCATCACACCCGGGATTTAGGAAATTACATGGATTACTGGAATTACTCCAAGATGTCATCTTAACTTTTGACGGATATTTTTTATCGATGGTTCTATATAACCCATTCAGCAATTCTCCCTGTTCTTTCAAAAAATTCAGGAGTTCTTCCAGAATTGAAGGATTTGACCAATATTGTAGACAATCATTGTTGTATAATTTCACCAATTCACTGTGTTTTGCTAATAGATGATCCCGGGTTGAACAGTGTTTCATTGTATCCATATTATCCCTACACAGTTCATGATGAGGTTTGATGTTTTTACAAATTTTTCCATCATGTCCCCATTATAATATTCTTCATGATTTCTATAGGCCTTCTCGATTATCTTTTCTTTCATGCTCATTTGGGACTTTGATTTTCTAAATAGTCTTCCTATATAGCCAAGCTACATTTTTTGAATCAAATGATGGAATCAAGATGTAGAATCAAAACTCGAGATTAGATTTGAAGCTGATTAGATTAGATTTAGAAATCCCCAAGAAGATCAAATGAGGCCTTTTAGGTTAAAAACCTAATAGTCTTCATATGTATGTGTTCTAAATAGAAGGGATGAAGGACTAGATATGAATTTTGACCTAATCAAGGCACCCAAAAATTTTTAGATACCTAAGGCATTTTCGAGGCAGATGATACCTTTGAATTAGAATTTCGCACACCCGAGAATTACCTGGGCAGCCAGGAAGGGAGAACCTCGCAATGACCCCTACATGGTAGAGCGCCCCATGGGTTATAGGGTTTCCCCCACCTGACCTTCCTTATCACTGAGGGTCCAAGTAGACTAGAATGTATGAACTTAAGTCCTTAACTCTACTAATTTTATGTCCTAATTTGTGCCTTTGATTTCACTTAATTAGAAGTTAATTCAACTTATGACCTAATTTGGAAGTTGGTTGGTCTACAATGTACACCAACTTCACCTGAACTACCCTAAAGATGGCAGAATGAGATCTAAGTCAAGAACTAGAATCACCCTGATTTTACTCCCATGTTATTAGGTCCAAGATTTTAGGGTTCAAGTGGATTTAGAGCCTGATTTTTAGGATGTTTGTTGATTAGATCTTTCTAACCAAGGGCTTGGGTAACACACAAATGCGGGTGGGTTTATTTCCTTTAATTTAGGTAAAAATGTGTACTAGCACTCCAAAACCTTAATGTAAAAATCCTAATTGGTTCTATTTTGCATCCAATTTGATCTTAACTTGTTCACCTTGGGCTTCTAACAAGAAGTAAGTAGTCTAAGATGATTAAAAATTAAGCGTGATACCTAATAGCCATAGGAAATTTGGGGTAGGGAATTCTAAACAAAATCGTCTCAATCTTCAATCAGATTTGAAAAAATTTTTGCAAATAAGGAAACTTGCCTCTTAAATAATAATTACTATGAAAAATAAGGCAGTTGATTCTGAATTAATTGTTCCCTTTTTGTCTTCCCAAGATTAGGAGGTTGATTAAGGAAGAATAGAGAAGTTACATACCTTGGAGTGGTTGATTTGCGTGGAAGATCTCCTCGTGATGTACCTCGCAAAATCACAAGAAATCAAACAGGGCAAATTAGTACTCAAATATAATCAAAACATAGCAAGAGAATAGCGATGAATTGAGCGTTGCTCCCTGGTAACGCCGCCAAAATGTTGGACGTGCTAGATTCGAGGTTTTGAAAGATGCGTTCGTTGTAGTAATAATTCCTCAAAAATAGCTTGAACAACAGATAAAATTTATAACTCGAATGTCAGAAATGAAGTCCGAAGTCATTCGCTGGGATCAAATATGGATTTCATGCACTAATCTTAAAAGATAATGTAAATAAGCACAATTAATTACTTAAAAACTAATATGCAACGTATGATATAAGTATATGAAGAGTCAAAAAGTAATCTAGACAAAATAATGGTGATTTGGATCACCAATTATAAGTCTAACACATATAACAATTACTCAAATATAATCAAATGAAGGAACTGATGATCAAATTAGACGACTTAAAAGGTGTTTCTACAGTTCTCCTCTTTGATTTTTCTTCTACTATTGTTGTTCTCCTTTTTCTTCTTCTTTCTCTACGTGCACAGGCCCTCTTCCTTCTCCTTTCTTTCTTCCTTAGCTTCTCTTCCTTACCTTTTCTTTCCTTCTTCCCTTGGCTCTATCTCTTATGCGCAGGGGGGGCACCTTACGAAATTGGTTAAGTGTTAGTCAACGTGCAACAGAGCAAAACCCCCCCTTAACCCTGCGCTCTCTTTCCTTCTATCTCTGGGTTTCCACCACATTCCCACCTTCACAAGGCCATGCACAGTATCGGGTTATCGGGCATGAGCACACCCGGGACCAGGGCTACCTACAGTAGGGTAGTAGCCGAGGTGTGTGCGCAAGCGTAGGCAGTTATATGGGTCGGACCAGGCCGGCGTGCAATGTGTCACAGGCGAGGCGTGAGTGGGTAATGGGGGACCTGACCCCCTGTGTGTCTTGAGGCAATAGCCGTATGCGCAAAAACAACTTATGTCATCGCAGGCGCTCTTCAGCAAAAGATGTGGGACTAAAGTCCCACACCCTCTTCGAGTACAGCTGCAGCTGGGTGGTCCATCCAATTGAAGGTGAAGAGGAGGTGGTTTCCTCCAATTAATATCCTGGGAGGACCCCTGGGTTGATTCCACACCTCCTGGAGCAAGGGCCTGGAGCTTTCATGGCTTGGAGCTTGAAGAGTAAGGCAAGGATGACGGCGGCGATGGCGAAGCACCGACGAAACCTGAAAAGCATGGATACGGCCTCACAACCCAATTAAACAAGTTTAGGACCTTCGCCTGACCATGGTGAATGTGTGGGTGGTGGTCTTGTGGCATGAGAGGGTGTGAGGTGGTCAGACGAGGTTGGAGTAGGTCATGTGAAGGTGGGTTGTTCGGGAGACGGTTTGGGTGTGCAGTGGAGCGAAATAGGAGAGGGGTTTTGATGGGTGAGCCATGGTGAATGTTGTGAGGTGGTTGGCGAGGCAGATGGAGGGTTGTAGAGATGGGGGCACCTCATTGGAGGAGTTGTCGGAGATGGGGAAGACGAGGGTGATTGACGGCATCGAGGGGTTCCTTTCGGGTTTTTTGGGTAGGAAACTAACCTAATGATGTAAAGAAGCTAAACTAACCCTAATCTAACGGATGAAGGGGGGAGAACGACCGTGCCGGTGGTATGTCGATGTCGGGGAAGAAGATGCTGCCATGGGTGGTAACAGTGACGATGACAGAGAGAGAGATGCCGGCTGGTATTGCACGATGCGGAGGAAGATGAGGAAGGAGGATCTACCACCGGTATTGCGGGCAAACGATGAGGATAGGCAGAGGGAATTGTCAGAGCTTGAGGACCCTTTTGGCCAGAATAGGAGGGAGGAAATGGGGGTAGATCCAGCCAAAATCAAGCTTGGAGAGGATGAGAAGGCCCTGGGGTTCCTTTTTTAGGCAGTAGCAATCGATTAGAGCTTGGAAAGCAAGCTTCCAAGCTTGCAAGGCTCACTGGTGTTGGAAACCCAACTCCTTTGAAGGATTCACATGATACATTGGGCAATTTTTGGAACTTCGGATCTGGCTAAAAAGGAAGCTAATTTCTTGACGAATTCCCCTTCCAAATCTGATAAGGCTTTGTCAAGAAATCAAAGTGATCTTGCCAATTGAAGCTCGCCGGAGTTGTAGGATTAGGATTATAGGGTGGAAGGGACCTATTTGAAGAAGAAGATGATAACGTTGGGGGGTTTTGTGTAAGAAATTCAAAAGCTGAGGGGCCATGTGAGATATAGAAAATCAAACTTTGACAAAAGTGCAAACTTGGTCAAAACAATCATAAATTGAGCCCAAATTTTGATAAAAATCTAATTTTGACCTAAGGAATCCAATGGTGAAGTTGGATTTTGATTTTGACCTAGTTTGACTAAGTAATTTATGCAAAAACTCAAATTAGGGTAAAAGTCTGTCTGTAGCTCTATTTTAGGTCAAATTGGGTTTCGATGGTTAAATTGAAGGTACAAAACCTTAGATAATATTTTTCTATGAATTTTAGAGGGTTTAGATGAATTTTATCCTTGCCAGAGCCTCAGTTAATTAAGTGAGTCTATTCTTAGGATTTCAGATGTCATTTAATTCTTAAAATACGTAAAAACCCATTTTTGTCTGCATGGACCTACTTGTTAGACAATTAAGACCATTTGACCATTAATTAACCCCTTAGAAATCCTATGATTGTTCTACAATTGAGATGTGCTGTTAAAACTACAGTTTTACCCATGTTTTCTTGTTATTCTCTCAGAATGGATTTGCAGTGAATTATGATCCTATGGCAGTTATGTAGGAGCATTTATTCCTTGATTATGACTAATTAAAGCTAAATATGATTGATGATGACGTTATCATCAGTGAGGGAGAGGGAGAGAGTGAAAACAAATTCAAGGTAGATCTATTGTCGCCAGTTACACCTAAATAAAGATTTGCATAGTCAAAGATAATCAAAGCAAACCTAACTTAGCAGGAATAGAATTAACAGAAAATGATAGCAAATCACTTCTTGAGGTTATGGCAAGAATGTACTACAAAATTAGCAAATCGAAGTAGAGACATCCTTAATGAAATTGAAACTACAAGCTAAAGAGAACTAATGATCAAATGCAAAAAGGACATCGAGGTGGCCACGAGGGTGGATAGAGGGCTTCATCAGTAACTTGGAGCTCCAGAATCTTGCTTGGAAGCTCCAAGGAGTGGGAGATTTGCTTGGTAGAAGATATGTGCAAATGTCAGCCTTAAAGGCATTTTATAGGTGAAGAAACACCTAAATGCAGCCTTGGACCACCTTGAACCATGCCTGGAATCGCGCACGACCAGTCGACTATGTTGGACTAGTGCCTCCACACCCACACACCTTGCTGGACGCCAGCTGGCATGCTCTGGCATGCACCGATCGAACGAGGAGGTCACTGTCGCTCGATCTCCATCATACGCACGAGATCACACGTAGATCTTGCTTTGGATCGTGCCTCCTCTAACTTGAGATTACACGTGATCTCGACTGGCTCCATTGGTTGCACCACGTGGCGCTCTCTTCCCCGCACATCGTGCCTCGTTGACGCAGCCTTCATCAGAGTCGCTCGATCGCGCCTTGATCCGACGTCCCTCAATTGCGAATAGTGCTGTGTTGCTGCTACGCTTCACGACATGGGATAAGATCGTGACTGTCCATCTAATGGCGATCCAACAATAGCCATCGCACACTTACGCGGTGAAGAGGAGATGCGGGCATGGGAGCAGGCCCTTGCGGATGAGACATGGCCCATTTTGGGCCATTGATCATTAGATCAACAGTTAGAACTTCCCGGGTTTGTTGTGGGAGCTATGGAGGTCGAATTGAGGCGATTTTGAGTCCATTTGACTCCGTTCATCACATCCATAAGGTTTGATTGCTCATCTGAGACCTGTTTAAATATTCACTTGTACACATGGTCATTAAACATTAATTATAAGCAATCTAAATGTAGATCTTACACGATATGCATGCATTACTCCCAGACCTACTATATTATGATATTAATGCACATGTTCTCTAGAAATTGACTCTAATTGATATAATTAACACTAGTAATTGTAGAGTCATCAAGAGCTATGCCAGGTACATGGATTTTTCGATGAATCCAGCTTCAAGGAGCTTTTGGACTTCAGCCTTAGCCGCTTGCCATTGTTCAGCTGACTTGTGTCGACACACCTATTTGACTGTGTTACTCCCAGACCTACTATATTATGATATTAATGCACATGTTCTCTAGAAATTGACTCTAATTGATATAATTAACACTAGTAATTGTAGAGTCATCAAGCGCTATGCCAGGTATAGGGATTTTTCGATGAATCCAGCTTCAAGGAGCTTTTGGACTTCAGCCTTAGCCTCTTGCCATTGTTCGACTAACTTGTGTCGACACACCTATTTGACTATGTCGGTGCCCATTTGGATGTTCAGGTGGTACTGAACCAAGGATGGGTCGACTCCCAGCAGGTTGTTGGCGGACCAAGCGAAAACATTTGCATTGGCCCTAAGCAGGAAAAGTAACTCTTGAACCTCGGAGGGATAAAGGTCCACTCTATACTCGACAAGCTTAGTGCCGTCGTGAGGAAAAAGCTATATAGCCATGGTTCAAGAGCTTCGCTGTAGTCACAAAGTCACTGGCGGATTAGTTGGGTTTCCCTCTTGCTGGATTGCCTGGACTTGGTTTCTCTTCTTCCCCCATTGCTGTGGCTTGGGGGGTTTTGGCTCCATGGATCATTCCAACTCGATCCTTAGGAGCTCTTGCCCAACCGTTTGGTCCTTGTGTATTATTCCTACTCCTTGAGGGGAGTGGAAGAGCACAATTTAGAAGTACAAGGAGGGCATTAGGTGGAAGAAGTGGGTCGACAGGCAGCCAATGATTCCATCAAATGTTGCCATCAACTCGGCTACTATGAATGTAGACGTCCGGTTGAGGTGCCTGTTCCTGTCGCAAACCAATAATGGAAGGCTAATCTCCCCCTTCCGCATTACCTTATGGTTGACAAAGCCCACGACTGGATGGGTCGACAGGTAGAGATGCTCCTCTCAGAAGCCCAGCTTGAGCAGCATCTTTGAGAACAAGACATCTATTGTGCTGCCTTCGTCCACCAAGAGCTTGGGCTACACCAGTCCCGCCAAGACAAGTGCCACTAGAAGTGGGTCTGTGTGTTCTGTCGGACTGGGTAGGGAGGAAAATAGTAATTCATAATTGAAGTTAAGGCAAAATTAGTTACATACATGACGTGCCGTAGTGCGTGTGTGTTAAGAGGTGTCATTATAGTTGCACTTGATACGTCGATTTTAAAAGAAGTAAACGGAGGTGAGTCCAAGTGTCGGTCTCAGGGAGGCGTCGAAATCAGATTTTGTTTCTCACTTGTTGTCATGAAAAAGGCGATGTTTTGCTTGCGAAATAGACGGTTTTGAAAAGCGAGAGCGAGAGAGAGAGTTTAGGGTTAGAAAGCTCTTAGTTTTGATCATGCACTTTAAACAGAAATTAAAATGGCGACTGAACAGAAAATAATTTCATTAAACATGCATTCATAGTTCATGGTTTACAACATTAAATACATGCTTCAACAAAAGTAAATGAAAGCTTAAAAGAGAGAGAGAGAGAGGTAGAGAGAGAGTGGAGAGTGACGAGGCAGCCACGGCGGTGGAGGAGGCTCCGTCGGTGGCTCGTTGTCTCTAGCGATTACAAGAGTGCCTAAAACTAGCTAGGAGAGGAGTGGAGTAGTTGCAAGTGGGAGAGTATCCCTTGAATGGTGGTAGAAGGGGGTTTAAATAGAGTTAAAGGCTTCCTAAAAGAAGAATGGGCTTTAGCGACATCCAGAGCGTCGCTAAAACCGCTTCTATAAACGTCGGTGAAGCCCTCTTGCCGTCGGTCAACTGCCCACCCCGATTTTCTTCTTCGCGCAATCCGTGGCCGCTGATCTAGAGCGGTCCGATCGAAGATCGGACGGCTGAGAGCGTTCGGCGCCTACGCTAAGATCACGCCACAGGCGCGCGTGCGCGCGGGCGTTTCCGCCCGGCGTGCACGTGCGCGTGGGTGCTAGGGAGCTGTCGTCGCGCCACGTGGCGCTATCTTGGCCGCCTGCTGCTGATCGGGCGACCCAATTTTGCCGCGCCGTTCTCTCGCCTTCGATTTTTGCTCTGCGCGGCTCGAACGCACATTGCGGCGATGTGGGCGTGCGCACTAACCGTTGCGCCACACCCGCGCTTTGTCGCGGCGACCTCGGGCGAGCGCGCGGATCTCGGCCGTTCGATCGGAGATCAACGGCCGAGATTTGTCCTTGGCCGGCTGAGGGTGCGCTAGCGGTGGGGGCGGGCTGACGTGGCGCTCTCTGGGCCGTTGATCTCCAAATCAACGGTCAGAATTTCTTGGGTCCATTGTGGGAGCTCCGGATGTCGGATTTGGCTGATCTTGAGTCCGTTGGACTCCGTTCGTCGTTCTGAATCCATCCGTGTGGTCCGATTGCTCATCTGAGGCCTGCTTTGACAAATGCTTTACACAAATAGTCATTAATACAGTTTATAAGCAATCTTGGTACTTGATGCATGCAATGCTCCTATTCTACTTTATGTTGCACCTTTTATTCTAAAGATGAGCCATATTCAACATAATTGCTACCCCCTTGTGTGGTGTTATCATAACCCCATGCTTACTCCTTGCTAGTTCCTAGTAAGGTTTATTCTAGCCTTTATTTCCTTGGAGAATTCAAGAAGTAATTGCTTAGGCACTTCGTTACTTGTCAATAAGAGGAAATATATGACGTGCCTTCGTGCGTGTGTGTTAAGAGGTGTCGTTATAGTTGCACTTGATACGTCGGTTTTAAAAGAAGTAAACGGAGGTGGGTCCGAGTGTCGATCTCAGGGAGGCGTGGAAATCGGATTTTGTTTACCACTTGTTGTCACGAAAAAGGCGGAGTTTTGCTTGCGAAAGAAACGGTTTTGAAAAGCGAGAGATAGAGAGAGTTTAGGGTTAGAAAGCTCTTTGGTTTTGATCATGCACTTTAAACAGAAATTAAAAAGGCAACTAAATGAAAAATAATTTCATTAAACATGCATTCATAGTTCATGGTTTACAATATTAAATACATGCTTCAACAAAAGTAAATGAAAGCTTAAAAGAGAGAGAGAGAGGTAGAGAGAGAGTGGAGAGCGACGAGGCAGCCACGGCGGTGGAGGAGGCTCCGTCGGCGGCTCGTCGTCTCCGGCGATTACAAGAGTGCCTAAGACTAGCTAGGAGAGGAGTGGAGTAGTTGCAAGTGGGAGAGGATGCCTTGAATGGTGGTAGAAGGGGGTTTAAATAGAGTTAAGGGCTTCCTAAAAGAAGAATGTGCTTTAGCGACATCCAGAACGTCGCTAAAACCGCTTCCATATACGTCGGTGAAGGTCTTCTGCCGCCGGTCAGCCGCCCGCCCCTCTCTCTCTTCAGGCGCGATCCGTGGACGTCGAACGAGAGCCGTCCGATTGATGATCGGACGGCTGAGATCCTCCCGCGCCTGCGCTAGGATCGCGCTTCGGGCGTGCGTGCGCGCGCGCGTTTCCGCCCGGCGTGCGCGCGCGCGTGGGAGGTGGGGCGCTGTCGTCGCGCCGCGTGGCGCGATCCTAGCCGCTCGCTTCTGATCGCGCGGCTCAATTTTGCCGCGCCCTTCGCCCGCAAATGATTTCCGCTCCGCGCGATTCGAACGCGCGTCGCCGCGACGCGGGCGTGCGCGCTAACCGTTGCGCCACGCCCGCGCTTTGTCGCGGCGACCGCGGGCGAGCGCGTGGATCTCGGCCGTTCGATCGAGGATCAACGGCCGAGATGCGTCCTTGGCTGGCTTGGGGGCGTGCGGGCGGCGGGGGCGGGGCGACGTGGCGCGTTCTAGGCCGTTGATCTCCAGATCAACGGTCAGGATTTCTTAGGCCCATTATGGGAGCTCTGGATGTCGGATTTGGCCGATTTTGAGTCCGTTAGACTCTGTTCGTCGTCCTGAATCCATCCGTGCGGTCCGATTGCTCATCTGAGGCCTGCTTTGACAAATGCTTTACACAAATGGCCATTAATACAGTTTATAAGCAATCTTGGTACTTGATGCATGCAATGCTCCTATTCTACTTTATGTTGTGCCTTTTATTCTAAAGATGGGCCATATTCAACCTAATTACTACCCCCTTGCGTGGTGTTATCATACCCCCATGCTTACTCCTTGCTAGTCCCTAGCAAGGTTTATTCTAGCCTTTATTTCTTTGGCAAATTCAAGAAGTAATTGCTTAGGCGCTTCGTTACTTGTCAATAAGAGGAACTATACGAAGATCTTAATCTACAAAGACTAAGCAGCGCCCGGGTGTCTGCCAAAATACGAATCGCCCGAATCCTTGCTTTGTATATATAACTATACTTATGTATACGTATATATCTATATATGTCTTTTTAGAATTTTTAGAATTCAGTGTGGGTTGGTAACTTTTTACGGCTACCCAACCCACCCAAAACTCGGTCAAAACCCTAAGTGCTAAGCATCTTGGTGTGAATGTTGTGATAGACTTACTTAACGGTAATTGAGACAGACTTCGAGTTTCTACGCCTCTAGGTGACCGGAAAAGAAAATAAATTTTTGCCTGAAGGTGTATTTGTTCGATTGGTAGCTTTCTCCCTGCGTTCATTTTACTTGGGGTCAACACAAGGATTTTCCAGTGTATATCTCCCCGGCTTGTACTACTTCCCCGCTTCTTCCTTAGGTGTTTTTGGTCTTCTTTTTTTTTTTGTGAAATTATTGAGCTGGGCTCTGGACAACCGACTAATGGGCTGTTACCCACGATCACTTGCCAGCCATACTTGTGCGGTGAAGTGTGGTTTATTTTCTTCTCTTCTTTTCCTTTTTTTTTTTTTTTTTTTACGTAGGTGGCTTCCCTAATCTCAAATGTACCTAGAGGCAGTGAAAAAGAAATGGCCTGTGGCTGGGTTCTGGACAACCTGCCAATGGGCTGTTACCCACGACAACTTGCCAGCCATACCACCCTAGAGAGTTCATTAGCTACCCAATTTCTGTCAAAATCTCCGAGAAGTGAGTCTGTGCAAAAATGTGTGTAGATGCTTAGACTCAAAGTTTTCCTGAGTTAGAGGGTGAGTTGATAAGTCGTATACTTATTACCTTATTTATTAGGTGGATTAGAATAGCTTAAAGTTGCAAGGGTTCGCCGCTAAATCCATATTTTAATGGACACCAGGGCTAATTAAGCCTGAAGGCCTGAAAAGTCTAAGTGTTTAAGTTCTTTTTGTATTATTTCCCACTATTGACAAGTTTCTAATGCCTAAGTTTTTCTTCCTAAATTCTTTTTTCTTTTCTTTTTTTTTTTTTCAATTAATTTATTCATTCAGACTGATTAATTAAGCTCAGGATTATGCAGTTTACCATCCCCCCCCATGCTTAAGTTGGACAATGTTCTCATTGGCAGATGCATGGATGCAAAAGGGTTCAAAAAGATAGTACCTGAGTGACGTAAACTACCAGATCAGTCTGAATCCACTGGGTTGCCTCCCAGGAAGCGCTGAGTTTAACGCCTCCAGCTGGGCGGTGCACAAACAGGAATGACTTGGGTCAAGAAGGTATGTTCAAAATTAACCAGACCCAAAATCAGAAGTCCACAGATGCGGATAAGGTTGTGGTGGAGTCCCATTCCTAAGGGGCGGGAATTCTGTAACAGATATATCATGCATGCCCGTGTCAGATCCTCTCTTAGTTTGTGGGCATGCAAACAAGTTGCTGTGGACGAACGCACCCCAAATATGACATGCCAAACACTAAAGATGTAGGTCTTATATTCAGCTTGTGTCCCCATAAAATTGTAATCCATCGAAAGTGTATCAATTCTAGTGCATTCGGGTTGCGGGATCTTTATTCTGGTAGGGCAAGTAACAAAGTCCAGAGTTTCATACTGAGCCCTACAACCAAGCATCAGTCTTCTCTTCAAAGACGAATCCATCTCTTCCGCAACTATGATTTCATTGCTCATTCCCTCCAAGCCCTTGATCTCAAGAATATTTTCTTCAACCTCCTTTGTATCAGATTCACTGTTTGGGGTTGCATTAGAGGTAGGGTCAATTTCATCCTCTAGATCATATTCTTTCTCTCGGCCCTCCTCCAAATTTGTGATGGGGATTCTAACCAATTCATAATCAATTTTTTTGAAATTGTAACTCCATTCTCCATTTCCGACGTTGGCTGCTACTCCCACCGGATTACTTGTCTTGAGCTGATTAGATTCAGATTCCAAGGTCTCTCCCCTCACCTTCTCAGTTTCCTCCTGATGTTTGTTCTCAATGCTCCCCAAATTGTGCTCCAAGGAATCCTTACTTTCCTTATCCACTGAGCTATCCAACTCCTGAGGGGTATCAATGGTGGACTGAACCAAATCAGGATGACTAGGTGTAGTCCAATTGATCATGGTAGGTCCTTGCTTTATGAATTCCATGAATGGCGTTGTATGCAACAGCTTTCTTTGGCCTTCTTCCCCGAATTGTTGGAACAACTCCAACATGGCATGTTGCCCTTTAACCAATTCTTGATTCTGTCTGTGTAGTTCTAACTGGAGGTTATCAAGAATTGACATGGTGTCATTTGGTGTCCTTTGGATTTCCTCCTTGAAATCCAGGTTAAGAGAGTATGGTTGAGGTTGTGGATCAGAATCCATATTGGTGTTTAGGTTCTTGGGTGGGTCCTCTATTCTGTCATGTTCAGGGTCCAGTTCTTCAAGAGGAACCATTCTCTGTTTGGTCCTACTCCAGAATAGTTGAGGTTCTAAGTCTTCCTCCCAGTCAGATTCTTCATCAGGGGACCAAATCAGAGGTTGATGATCCTGGGCTTGCCTAGATTTCTGATCATTTTCTTATTTCCATTTGTCTAGAACTCCTTCTAATCCAAAGGTCAAGTAGGCAAGGTTGTTGAATTCAGATGACCTTTCTTGGTTATTATCTTGAGATGGGTAGGGTTCTTGGTGTTCTCCTAAAGTGTAGGTCCTATCACAGTAGAGCGGGTCGGACCTAAATGAGGAGGCATCGTGAGGACAATCGAGATATGGAGCCCCATGATTTGAATCGTACCCTTGGGTGGCTATGTTGGGTGTATTCCAATAAGAGGTTGGTGTGGTTTGGTCATAGTTGGGCCAAGAGGGATATTCCAGGTTGCATCCCCAACTTGGTGGTTGGTTAGCCCAAGTCGGCTGTGGGTATGGTCTACTTGGGTTAGCATACAAATCCTGTTGGGGGTAATTTGGGTAAGATGGATAGGCATCGAAATCCATGGAAGAAATGGAGGGATGCGGGAAGAACAGATGAGAGAGGGTTGTGCACTCAATCAAACAAACAAGCCTAATCCTTATGGTGTATTCCTTAGGAGACCTAGAAATCTCACAAAGGTTGATTAAGTCCGTAAACACTGGACTCCCCTTCCCAAGGCTAATCTGGCCAGGTTGATTACGAGGGGATTGCAGGGAAGGTTCTTCCTTTGGCTTGCGCCTCCGGTTCCATAGACCCCACAACCACGGTCGTTTGACACTGCCCCGCAGCCTAGTCACCAGATTCTACCAAGGGAATGAAAGCCAAGTGCCTAGCAGAAAAAACCTCACCTTTTGAGACTTAACTCAGTCCTGCCTAGGGCACGTCTACTCAATTTTAAAGGGCTAGGATAGTGCTTGTGCTTAGGGTGATGTGATGAGGCGTTGATTGGGGTGGTGCCTCTTAATGTTCTACTTTCAAAGTGTATGCTTCTAGCAAAACATGATTTTCAAGCAAGGATTTGTTAAGATATAGTGTCTTTTAGTGTTTATCCTTACTTAAGTATTTTTTAGGGTTGACGTGTCTTAATTTTTTCAAACAAGTTTCAGTGGGCACGTCAAGTTCTGCACACAACTTAGTGAAAGTAGATTTCCTTTTATTTTGTAGAGGCTCTAAAAACCCTAGTGTACTCATCCTAAAGATCGTGCAGCTTCTATTAGATGAGTTAGTTTTAGGGTTGAGTGGTGCGGCCCAGGTCAACTCACGGTGGCTTCGCAAACACCACTCAAGAGAGAGAGAAAAGAACACTCCAAGAATTTGTCCAGCATATTAGAGTGTACATTTTTTTGTAGGGTGATGTGTTAAGAATGTGGGTCAAGCAATCATTCACCACGCCAATTTTTTCAGTTTTTATGATTTTTTTTTTTAGATTTTTCACGCAAGCAAACAATGAGAGAGAGAGAGTACTCACTATCGGTCCTCGAGGCGTCTACTTCCTTGCTACCATAGTGGAATGCATCGCTTCGCCGTCCATGCGCCGAATTCCTGCATCCGTCAAGTAAAAAGGAAAATAGGACATTAGACGATATGAGAATGAAGGTGGAATGGAGGTGACAAAACAAATCCGTTGCCTCCCCGGCAGCGGCGCCAAAAACTGACGTGCCTTCGTGCGTGTGTGTTAAGAGGTGTCGTTATAGTTGCACTTGATACGTCGGTTTTAAAAGAAGTAAACGGAGGTGGGTCCGAGTGTCGATCTCAGGGAGGCGTGGAAATCGGATTTTGTTTACCACTTGTTGTCACGAAAAAGGCGGAGTTTTGCTTGCGAAAGAAACGGTTTTGAAAAGCGAGAGATAGAGAGAGTTTAGGGTTAGAAAGCTCTTTGGTTTTGATCATGCACTTTAAACAGAAATTAAAAAGGCAACTAAATGAAAAATAATTTCATTAAACATACATTCATAGTTCATGGTTTACAATATTAAATACATGCTTCAACAAAAGTAAATGAAAGCTTAAAAGAGAGAGAGAGAGGTAGAGAGAGAGTGGAGAGCGACGAGGCAGCCACGGCGGTGGAGGAGGCTCCGTCGGCGGCTCGTCGTCTCCGGCGATTACAAGAGTGCCTAAGACTAGCTAGGAGAGGAGTGGAGTAGTTGCAAGTGGGAGAGGATGCCTTGAATGGTGGTAGAAGGGGGTTTAAATAGAGTTAAGGGCTTCCTAAAAGAAGAATGTGCTTTAGCGACATCCAGAACGTCGCTAAAACCGCTTCCATATACGTCGGTGAAGGTCTTCTGCCGCCGGTCAGCCGCCCGCCCCTCTCTCTCTTCAGGCGCGATCCGTGGACGTCGAACGAGAGCCGTCCGATTGATGATCGGACGGCTGAGATCCTCCCGCGCCTGCGCTAGGATCGCGCTTCGGGCGTGCGTGCGCGCGCGCGTTTCCGCCCGGCGTGCGCGCGCGCGTGGGAGGTGGGGCGCTGTCGTCGCGCCGCGTGGCGCGATCCTAGCCGCTCGCTTCTGATCGCGCGGCTCAATTTTGCCGCGCCCTTCGCCCGCAAATGATTTCCGCTCCGCGCGATTCGAATGCGCGTTGCCGCGACGCGGGCGTGCGCGCTAACCATTGCGCCACGCCCGCGCTTTGTCGCGGCGACCGCGGGCGAGCGCGCGGATCTCGGCCGTTCGATCGAGGATCAACGGCCGAGATGCGTCCTTGGCTGGCTTGGGGGCGTGCGGGCGGCGGGGGCGGGGCGACGTGGCGCGTTCTAGGCCGTTGATCTCCAGATCAACGGTCAGGATTTCTTGGGCCCATTATGGGAGCTCCGGATGTCGGATTTGGCCGATTTTGAGTCCGTTAGACTCCGTTCGTCGTCCTGAATCCATCCGTGCAGTCCGATTGCTCATCTGAGGCCTGCTTTGACAAATGCTTTACACAAATGGCCATTAATACAGTTTATAAGCAATCTTGGTACTTGATGCATGCAATGCTCCTATTCTACTTTATGTTGTGCCTTTTATTCTAAAGATGGGCCATATTCAACCTAATTACTACCCCCTTGCGTGGTGTTATCAATATACGAAGATCTTAATCTATAAAGACTAAGCAACGCCTGAGTGTCTGCCAAAATACGAATCGCCCGAATCCTTGCTTTAATGTACATAGGTATACGTATGTATATTTTCTTGGAATTTTTTTTTTTTTTCGAAATTCAGTGTGGGTTGGTAACTTTTTATGGCTACCCAACCCACCCAAAACTCGGTCAAAACCCTAAGTGCTAAGCATCTTGGTGTGAATGTTGTGATAGACTCACTTAACGGTAATTGGGACATACTTCTAGTTTCTACGCCTCTAGGTGACCAAAAAAGAAACTATTTTTGCCTGAAGGTGTATTTATTCGATTGGTAGCTTTCTCCCTACGTTCGTTTTACTTGGGGTCAACACAAGGATTTTCCAGTGTATATCTCCCCGGCTTATACTACTTCCCCGCTTCTTCCTTAGGTGTTTTGGTCTTTTTTGTGCAATTATTAAGCTAGGCTCTGGACAACCGACTAATGGGCTGTTACCCATGATCGCTTGCCAGCCATACTTGTGCGGTGAAGTGTGGTTTATTTACTTTTCTTCTTCTTCTTCTTTTTTCTTCGTAGATGGCTTCCCTGATCTCAAATGTACCTAGAGGCAGCGAAAAAGAAATGGCCTGTGGCTGGGTTCTGGACAACCTGCCAATGGGCTGTTACCCACGACAACTTGCCAGCCATACCACCCTAGAGAGTTCATTAGCTACCCAATTTCTGTCAAAATCTCCGAGAAGTGAGTCTGTGCAAAAATGTGTGCAGATGCTTAGACTCAAAGTTTTCCTGAGTTAGAGGCTGAGTTCATAAGTCGTATACTTATTACCTTATTTAGTAGGTGGATTAGAATAACTTAGAGTTGCAAGGATTCACCATTAAATCCATATTTTAACGGACATCAGGGCTGATTAAGCCTGAAGGCCTGAAAAATCTAAGTGTTTAAGTTCTTTTTGTATTATTTTCCACTATTGACAAGTTTCTAATGCCTAAGTTTTCTTCCTAAATTCATTTCATTTTTTTTTAATTAATTAATTAATTCAGACTGATTAATTAAGGTCAGGATTATGCAATTTACCATCCCCCCATGCTTAAGTTGGACAATGTCCTCATTGGCAAGTACATGGATGCAAAAGGGTTCAAAAAAATAGTACCTGGGTGACGTAAATTACCAGATTAGTCTGAATCCTTTGGGTTGCCTCCCAGGAAGCGCTGAGTTTAACGCCTCCAGCTGGGCGGTGCTTGGTGTCAGCCCTCAACGACGGTGACACTTTCCTTGGGAGGTACCTAGGCCAGGAAATGCTTCAATCTTTGACCATTAACTGTAAAAGTGTGCCCAGTGTTAAGATCAGTGATTTCAACCGCCCCATTAGAATAGGACTTGACCACCCGAAATGGTCCCGTCCATTTGGACCTAAGTTTCCCTGGGAAGAGTTTCAGGCGTACATCAAACAGCCAGACTTGTTGGTTCGGCTCAAAGGTTTTTCTATGAATGAGTCGGTCGTGGGCGGCTTTCATTTTCTCCTTATATAGCCGACTATTGTCAAAGGCGTCCCGACGAATTTCTTCGAGCTCAGATAATTGAAGCGTCCTTTGCACACCGGCTAACTGGGTATCCATGTTACATTGCTTGACAGCCCAGTAAGCCCGGTGTTCCAATTCGACAGGGAGATGGCAAGCTTTGCCAAAGACCAAGCGATAAGGCGACATGCCTATCGGGATCTTAAAAGCGGTCCTGTATGCCCACAGGGCATCATCAAGTCGTGTGGACCAGTCTTTCCTGTCAAGTCTCACAGTCTTTTGTAAAATATTCTTGATTTGTCTGTTTGAGACCTCAGTCTGCCCATTTGTTTGTGGATGATACGGGGTGGCAATGCGGTGGTTTACCCCGTATTTTCTAAGTAGGGCACAGAATTGGGAATGGATAAAATGACTTCCACCATCATTGATCATAGCCTTGGGTATTCCAAACCGGGAAAAGATGTTCTTCTTCACAAAGTCCATGACCGTCTTGTGATCGCATCGTCGAGTGGCGACGGCTTCAATCCATTTGGAAACATAGTCTACCGAGACCAGGATGTATTCGAAGCCGTTGGATGGTGGAAAGGGGCCCATAAAATCGGTACCCCAAACGTCGAAGATTTCGATAATCAAAATGGGCTGAAGGGGCATCATGTCTTTCTTGGTCATGGTCCCCAGTGTTTGGCATCGTGCGTAAGTCTTGGCAAAGATGTGTGCATCCTTAAATAGGGGCGGCCAATAAAATCCAGACTACAAAACTTTTGCAGCTGTTTTCTTGCCAGAGAAATGGCCACCACACGCTTGGTCATGAAAAAAGGAAAGCACACTCTGAACTTCATCTTCGAGGAGGCACCTCCTGATGATCTGATCAGCACAGAGGAGAAACAGCATGGGATCATCCCAGAAATAGTGCTTGGCCTCAGCCAAGAACCTGTCCCGTTGCTGTCTAGACCAGCTGTGCGGGGTTTGTCCTATAACCAGGTAGTTGACATAGTCAGCATACCATGGCATTTTCTTGTCTTGCACGGCTAGGATGTGTTCATCAGGGAAGGTATCAGATAGAGGTAGTGAGGGTCCAATGTGGTCTGGATGAAGTCTTGACAGGTGGTCAGCCACCACATTTTTCGATCCGGCCTTGTCTCGAATTTCCAGGTCAAATTCCTGCAAAAGCAGGATCCATCTGATGAGCCTGGGTTTTGCGTCCTTTTTGGCCAACAGGTGCCGGATGGCTGAATGGTCGGTGTAGATAGTCACGTGGGATCCCAGCAAGTATGATCGGAATTTTTCCAGTCCAAAGACTACAGCGAGCAACTCTTTTTCTGTGATCGTATAATTACGTTGGGCCTCGTCCAACATTTTGCTCGCGTAGTAGATCACCACAGGCTTCTTGTCTTGCCTTTGTCCCAGGACAGCGCCTATGGCAAAATCTGATGCGTCACACATAATCTCAAAATCCTGGGACCAGTCTGGGGGTTGAAGTATAGGTGCGGTGGAGACTAAGTCTCGGAGGGTATGATAAGCCTGGATGCAATCAGAAGACATGTGGAAAGTGGCATTGTTGGCTAGAAGGTCGGTCAAGGGTTTGGAAAGTTTGGAAGAGTCTTTGATGAACCTTCGGTAGAAGCCAACATGTCCTAGGAAAGAGCGAATCTGCCGGACCGAATTAGGTGCAGGAAGTTTGGAAATTAAATCAACCTTAGCTCGATCTACCTCGATGCCCTTATGCGAAACGATGTGTCTGAGGATAATTCCTTCTTGAACCATAAAATGGCTCTTTTCCCAACTTAACACCAAGTTAACCTCGATACATCGTTTCAGGATTTCTCCAAGTTGCTCAAACAATGGTCAAATGAATTCCCGAAAATAGAGAAATCATCCGTAAAGACCTCCAAGTATTCACCCTCCATTTCTGAAAAAATGGCTAGCATGCAATGCTGGAAGGTCGCAGGTGCATTGCATAACCCGAACGGCATTCGACGGAATGCAAACGTGCCATACGGGCAAGTGAATGTGGTCTTTTCTTGATCTTCCGGAGCAATTGCGACTTGGTTATATCCTGAATATCCATCCAGGAAGCAAAAATACTTCTGCCCTGCCAATCTTTCAAGGATTTGGTCAATGAATGCAAGGGGAAGTGGTCCTTCTTAGTGGCTTCATTAAGCTTCCTCTAATCAATACACACCCGCCATGCGGTGGTGGTGTGGGTGGGGATGGATTCTCCATGATTATTAGTGACAACGGTGAGCCCAACCTTCTTTGGAACCACTTGAGTGGGGCTCACCCAGGGGCTATCAGAGATAGGGTAGATGATATCGGCGTCGAGCCACTTGATAATTTCTTTTTTAACGACCTCCCGCATGTTAGGGTTTAACCGTCTCTGCATCTGGCAGGAAGGTCGGGCCCCATCTTCCAGGTAAATCTTGTGGGTGCAATAGGTGGGGCTAATTCCTCTTAGATCCGAGATGGTCCAACCAATGGCGGCCCGATGTTCTGAAAGAGTTGCAGTCAACCTTAGTTCCTGATCCTTGGTTAGATGGGAATTAATAATCACTGGGAAGGTCTGGTCAGGTCCCAAGAAGACGTACTTGAGATTCTCGGGCAATGGTTTAAGTTCAGGTGCAGGTGGGACCACAGTCGATGGGAATGGAAAGGGCGGTAGTTGATCAACATCGATCTCTTCAAATGGTGTCATGTGATGATACTCAGCCTTACAGAGGTCCACGGGTAATGATGGTGATGGGACAGAACTACGGGTTTTGTGGTCTGAGACAGAACTGAGGGTAAGGCATTCCTCGATTAAAGTTTCCACGGGATCATGTTCCTCAATGTAATCGCAATCAAAAGACTTTTTTGCCCGGAAGATATCCAATTGCATTTTCCTATCTCCGAAGGCGATTTCCATACATCCCGTGTCGCAGTCGATGTTTGCTTTAGCCGTAGCTAAGAAAGGTCTTCCTAAGATTATGGGTGCGTTCTGTAATTTTTCAGGAACCTCCATGTCGAGCACCAAAAAGTCGACTGGGAAATAGAAGTCCTTGACCCATACAATTACGTCCTCGACAACCCCCTTCGGGGTTTTCACTGATCTATCTGCCAGCTGGATGGTGACAGGGGTTGGTGCCAGCTCCCCAAAACCAAATTGGTGGTACAGGGTTGTTGGAACTAGATTGATAGAAGCACCTAGGTCCAGGAGCGCTCTATCAAATGTCACGTCCCCGATATTGCAGGAAATCAGGGGCACTCCTGGGTCAGTTCGTTTAAGTGGAAGGTTGCTTGATATCACGGAACTCACTTGCTCAGAGAGTACAACCTTCCTAGGTGCTTGAGGTCTCGGCTTACGCTTGGGTGTACAGGCATCCTTTAAGAACTTGGCGTAAGCGGGGATGTGTTTGACGGCTTCTAGGAGCGGAATATTAATCTGTACTTGCTTAAAAATCTCCAATAGCTCCTCAGTTTCCACAGCATTCTTCTTTTTCTTAATTGTTTCCAAGGCCTCAGGGTAGGGTGTCTGAATGTGGACTGGTTCCATGTCTGGGTCCTTGGTTGGTGCCTCTTCTGAGTCGGGTATTTCAACAGGTAAAGTCTTGGGGAGAGTCGGCCATTTGGGATCCTGGGTTTTGGTGCCGCTTCTCAAGGTCACAGCATTTGCAGAGGCATTGGGGCCATGGGGTGATCCTTGAGAAGACGAGGATGAAGAAGCGCCAAACCCAGGAGGTGTTTGTGGGGCTGGCTGGACCATGTGAGCCTAGCCGGGATTGCCTTGGAACCCTTGCGAATTGGGGCCTCCGTTAATTATGTTTCGCAGGTTCGATTGTGGTTGGGAAGGTAGAGATCCTTGCTGTTTACAGTCCAAGAGTTGGCTTAACTGTCCCTTTACCAAGGCCATTTCTTCCTGATGTTTGTGGTTCATGTCAGCCATCATCTTTATTAAGGCATCCATTTGGTTTTGTGGGGGAGGGGTCGCCCTATTCTGGTTATATTGGGGTCTAACTGGTGGTCCTTGCTGATAGGGGGGCAAGTGTGGCTGCTGGTTTGTCCTGGGCTAGTTTTGGAATTGCGGTGGTTTGTGGTTTGTCCAACCAAAGTTGGGGTGATTACGCCAGTTGGTGTTGTAAGTGTTGGAGAAAGGGTCAGGTTTCGCATAACCTTGGACGGCTTGCACATCTTCTAAGATAGCCGATGTTGATGAAGAGGGAAGGGAGTAATCAAGGGTCGAGGGAGCAAAGGTCCCTCCCTGGAACGTGGTCGGGGGTTGTTCCAGGTTCAGTTGGGTGAAGGGCTGGACCAGGTCAACATTATGTGCTCCCTTTTCTAGGGAGAAAGTCTGCAAGGGATACTCTCCCACTGAACCTGGCAATGGTGCCAAAAACTGACATGCCGTAGTGCGTGTGTGTTAAGAGGTGTCGTTATAGTTGCACTTGATACGTCGGTTTTAAAAGAAGTAAACGGAGGTGAGTCCGAGTGTCGGTCTCAGGGGGGCGTCGAAATCGGATTTTGTTTCTCACTTCTTGTCACGAAAAAGGTGGAGTTTTGCTTGCGAAAGAGACGGTTTTGAAGAGCGAGAGCGAGAAAGAGAGTTTAGGGTTAGAAAGCTCTTAGTTTTGATCATACACTTTAAACATTAATTAAAATGGCGACTGAACAAAAAATAATTTCATTAAACATGCATTCATAGTTCATGGTTTACAACATTAAATACATGCTTCAACAAAAGTAAATGAAAGCTTAAAAGAGAGAGAGAGAGAGGTAGAGAGAGAGTGGAGGGTGACGAGGCAGCCACGGCGGTGGAGGAGGCTCCGTCGGCAGATCGTCGTCTTCGACGATTACAAGAGTGCCTAAAACTAGCTACGAGAGGAGTGGAGTAGTTGCAAGTGGGAGAGTATCCCTTGAATGGTGGTAGAAGGGGGTTTAAATAGAGTTAAAGGCTTCCTAAAAGAAGAATGGGCTTCAGCGACATTCAGAGCGTTGCTAAAACCTCTTCTATGAACGTCGGTGAAGCCCTCTTGCCGCCTGGCCCGGTCTTCTTCTCCGCGCGATCCGTGGCCGCTGATCGAGAGCCGTCCGATCGAAGATCGGACGGTTGAGAGCCTTCGGCACCCGCGCTGAGATCGCGCCTCGGGCGCGCGTGCGCGCTCGCGTTTCCGCCCGGCGTGCGTGCGCGCGTGGGCGCTAGGGAGCTGTCGTCGTGCCGCGTGGCGCTATCCTAGCCGCCCGCTACTTATTGGGCGGCCAAATTTTGCCGCGCCCTTTGCTCGCCTTCGATTTCTGCTCCGCGCGGCTCGAACGCACGTCGCGGCGATGCGGGCGTGCGCGCTAACCGTTGCGCCACGCCCGCGCTTTGTCGCGGCGACCGCGGGCGAGCGCGCGGATCTCGGCCGTTCGATCGGAGATCAACGGCCGAGATTTGTCCTTGGCCGGCTGAGGGTGCGCTAGCGGTGGGGGCGGGCTGACGTGGCGCTCTCTGGGCCGTTGATCTCCAGATCAACGGTCAGAATTTCTTGGGCCCATTATGGGAGCTCCGGATGTCGGATTTGGCCGATCTTGAGTCCGTTGGACTCCGTTCGTCGTTCTGAATCCATCCGTGTGGTCCGATTGCTCATCTGAGGCCTGCTTTGACAAATTCTTTACACAAATGGTCATTAATACAGTTTATATCTTGGTACTTGATGCATGCAATGCTCCTATTCTACTTTATGTTGCGCCTTTTATTCTAAAGATGGGCCATATTCAACCTAATTACTATCCCCTTGTGTGGTGTTATCAATACAATATACAATTTATGAATAATGCATCATTGATAAATGTTACTTAATACACACGAAGATGCTTTCAAATCTACGTAAAATTTTCAAGGTGCAAACACAATTTCCTAACATTTCGGATCCATGCAGATGAAACAACCTTGGACTTTAAATGTAAAGCGTCATGGAATGCAAAAAACAAATCCCAAGTTCTAAGTACTTTCAAATGTAAAACTCAGGTTGCTAAAGTAATTGATAAAGACATTTATAACTGGCGAGTAAAATGTATGCTATGTACTTTAAGAATATATTCCAATTTTTAAGAAGAATGACATAATTATCAATTCCTAGGCTAATTAGAGTCACATTCGGTCATTTGATTCAATTATCAATTTCATCATATCCACACATTCACTTATTACCAGGGTACCCGACAATTGACAATTTCAAGTATAACCCAAATTTTACGATTTATCCTTTGATATGATTACTAACAGGGGTGATCGTATTATTCCTTTAATCTAGTGAAGGAAGTAGTGTATATATCTTTTCAACTAATCAAATTTACACATTTACTTCTTTTATAACATTCTAAATTTGATTGTTCACTTTTAACTCTATAAACGAAATATGAATTATTAGCTTATCAATATCTTAAATGTATAAGCTGTTGTTTATTTAATTTACCTTTGACAAAGCAATTTGTAACAATAACTACTACATTACAATTTTTTTTATGTATCATACGCAAGTCTATCATAATTAATATGGTAAAAGCATAACAAGATTAGGAATTAGCACAATACATACAGTGAAAATACATTTATCTTATCCTTATGCATACAATTCTTCGTGATAGTATAATAAGTCTTTTCTTTATTATATGTAGGAGAGACAAGTGTTTTATTTATATTTCTATCCTAATTTATAACAAGTACAATTAACTGTCCTAGAAATAAAAATCATCATATTCATTCAATCATCATTCAACAAGATTACAGTGTAGGAATAATCATCGATTAACTCCAAGCTAATCCAAGTAGTAATTAAATAATTTCATTCCCATCCAAATAGTTAATAGCATAATTTCAATTGCAATCTAACTAAGATATGTCACAAAATTAGTCTATACAAGATTTTAACATACCTCACTACAACATTAAGCCTTACTGTTGATGTCAATTACCAACTGCATCAGAAATCAAGACAGCCATTTTCCTTCAATAGTTATAATAATTGACCATTTAAGAAACTAATTTAATCGTGCGGTGCACAATAATTTCTTACTTTAACTCTTCACATGCTTTCAATATATATATTGATATGCTAAGTCATTTTGCAAGTCAAGTATGAAAAGAAAATATTATTATTATTATTATTATTTTGCACTTACAAGGATAGAAAACATGTCATGCCATTATTACTAAGTACCTGGACAAGTAACCATGTAATTCGTCAGTTAACACTGACCCAGTATTTACTGAATAACGAAACTTGGTCCAGCAAGATCATAATCAAAATTTAATTGATTAGAGGGCATAATAATTTTTTATATATATACTTTATCCTAACCAATACTTGAGGCCATTGCTATTCACCATGACTAACTATTCTCCAAGTTGCTATAATATTTCTAAGAAAATTCCAAGCCATCATGTAGTTATTGTCAAATAACCATAAGTACAGGAAAATAGATACAAAACGTACAGAATAATTTACCTTTTCTAAAGTTGATTATATAATCCATTAGTAGAAATACACTACTATAGATCACCTCATGAACATTTGATGATCTACATGTTTATTTATAAAACAGTGGTTGGGTGATTTTGTAAAAGGAATACATAATATAAGCATTACAAACATGCACAACCTAGTAGTGCTTCCAATTAACGTGCAGGGCAGAGTACTCCGTCAGGGCAGTCGTGAACCAGCATCATCTGACGGTAACTCCCAATGAAGCTATTGGGGTCAATCGTCCCGTCATATTGAGCCATAAAGGGTTGCTTGAATTTTTCCGGCAGGGGGGTTGTCATCACCTCCTCAGTGAAAGGGTAGGTGGTGACGTAAGCCTATGGGCATATACCCCGCATTGCCTTGGTGGCCTGGCGGATGATCTCAGGGATCAAGCCTCCGCTGTTGGTCACCGGGGGTTGAGCCCCTAAGTGCTCTCCCGATGAAGGTGAGTGGGGGACTTTAGGTGGATCAGAAGGAGCCTCTCCTCTCTATCTACTAAGCTCTCATTTTAACTTCTCGATCTATTTGCGCAAGCGGGCACTTTCGTCCTCCACTATACGATAGCACCTTTGCTGTTCGTCATCAAGGGTTAACTGGCGGGGCTCCTCCGACGAGATTTTGCTGAACTCCTGGATCTATTTGATCTCCTGGAGTTTCTTGGCGACTGACAGCTCTTCAGCCCTAAGAGCCACCAGCCTAGCCTGATACTGTTCCTTACTTGGATCTTAAGGAGAGGGTCTTACTCAAGGGCCTCCAGCAGCTGGCCAGGGACTCTCTGCTTCTCCTTGCTTGCCTCGGCTGTCTGAGGGTGCTTCGTGGATATCGAGACACTAGATTCTACTAAGGTCAACACTTTCTGATAAGCACCTTTTGATAAGCAAAGGCCATGGATCGAGAACAACCCTTTAGGATTAAGTTTCCAGATTGGGACACCAGGGTAAGTAGTAAGCTAGCTGTTAATAATATCAACTTGTAAATATAAATGGAGGTAGGAAAAGAAGTTAGAATTTGGAGCCGACTCATCTGTAAGGAAATCTCTAACAGATAAAGAAGGGGGAACAATGTTCGGGGGAAGAAAATTATGCAAAGGACCCTCTCCAATCCAATGAATAGACCAAAAATTGATAGCACCCTCCTTAATCTCCTAGGTTATGTTGCTTGACATCTTAATAAAGGCATTCTAGAGAAGTTTGCGTTGGGTTGAAAGGTTCCAAGTAGGGAGAGATATTTAACCATAGGGCAAAGGGGAGAAACTAAATCTAATGTTAATGAATTTGAAAAGTTTGTGAACCCCAAGGCTTCCTTGATCAAAGGGAAGGCAAATGGTGTCCCAAGCCACCCAATAATGGATTTGACTAAATGAGGAAGGGCCCAAGAGAAATTAGCAAAGGCAAAATTAATTTTCCTGATAATCATTTTAGAGACCTTGATGATAGAAAGCAAACGATTAAGAATAGAAGGACCTGTTTTATGAGAAGAAGGCGAGCAAAGGTTGAGAGGAGAGAAGATTTCCAATCTACAAGCCTATTATCATTTGTATCCCACTCTAAAATTTTATAAGTTTCCTATGTAGGATTATTTTTTTCGTATTGCAATTTGGATGACTAGGGATTAATGGAAGAGACTACAAGTTTTTCTTTCAGGATGTTTCTAGGGAATTTCTTTTGTTTGTTTTCTAGGTATGAATAGAGGCATTTTTGTCAAGCATTGCTGAAAGTGAATGGCGGTAGACAACTGTGTAAGGGGAGACTGCAACGGGGAAATTGGAAAATTTTGGATGTTTTTGATAACATTTAAGATCAAGGACTAGTTTGAAATTTCATAAAAAGATAAAGGACTTTTAAGTAATTTTCTCTTTTTCTCATTTTGCAAATTTACAACGATTCGAAACATGATATGACGAAGATCATATATGTCTATGTTCCTCTTCTTGATTGTTGGTAATTGCTTGCAGACATCTCAGTGGTTATGGACTTGAAGGAAGTCTTCCCGACTTCGGTGGTCTTGAAGCTCTTAGGGTTATGTAAGTCATCTTGTTAATTTAATGCAAGAAAAGGATAAGAAATATTTAGGAATTAATGACAGGACATTACATGTTTGAAAGTAAATTATCAACATGCATCCCTATGCTTTGCAGTGATTTGCACAACAACAACCTCAGTGGAAGTGTCCCGGAATTTCTAGCTGAATTGCCGAATCTTCGAGAATTGTGGGTCTTCTTGCTTCGGTCCATAAAAACTTCCCAATTGTTCTCCACGTCTCGTAGTGATCATACTTCTTATTTTCTTACTAAAATTTCTACGCAGGAATTTGGCCAACAATGACTTTAGCGATTATCCACCTTCCTTAAAAGGGATTATTAAGTAAGCTAGCAATATTTCAAGAAATAAAATTCAATCGTTTCACTGAATTAAAAAGTTCCAATTTTCAATGGAATATAACTTAGTTCTATGTTCCTCAAGCACTAGATATTACCCTCCATTGACGACTTGGAACAATATCTCTTTTCAATTGCAGTGTCACGGGAAATCCGAAGTTAGATACAGCGATGCCTTCACCACCGTCGCAACGAAGTCCTCCTGACACAGCACTACCACCAGCTAAAAAAGATGGATGTGAAAAGATTTCTTCGTCCAGTTCAATTTTCTACCTGTTGATGGTGTTTGTCTTGGTGAGCTTGATATAAATGATAAGGTTGTTTTCTTTTATCTACCTATGACTGGCGTGATGCTGGTTCCATTCACCTTGTGAAAATTAAGTGTATGTGTAGGCTAATGATCTCTTTGGTTGGTATATATGGTTTGCAAAAGTTGAGGTTCATTTTTAATTTTTCTAAAATGAAAAAAAAAAAAAAAAAACAAATGGTATGTTTCTAGTCCGGTGATTTTGTTTCAACGTGCATGTAATATTTGTCATACACTTGCATTTCCTTTGAATAAATAAAAATGCCTAATGTATGACTTCCTTTGTTCTCTCAAAGCTATACTTGCACTTTGCATGAGAAGGATCGATTTCAGAGGTTTTTTTTTTTTTTTTTTTTTTTTCGGAAAACCAACATTTTATTAAAGGGAAAGTATCCGATACAAGAGACGCATGCGAGAGTGAAAGGGAGAATACTCACCCACCAAGGAGGGAAATATGTCCCATAGAAATGGGAGAATGCAATAACAAAAAATAAGGTAAGAAATAAAGTAAAAAGAAAAAGAAGCCATCTCGAGATCGAGAACCAAACGATCTTCTTCAGAAGATCGGCCCCATGCTCGTAGAAAGGTAAAATGCTAACGAGATAACATCTCAAAGACCACACTAACGAGAGACCGAATAATTAACCCCTTACTCGCGTCAAGAATCTAGACCGTGGTGAGCCCGAGATCACACATGATCTCCAACAAAATTTAAACACATCAAAAAGAATAAAAAGAAAATCCATCCAACAACAATGATCAAGAACAAACAACCTGCACAACATGCAACCGGCATGCAACCTAAGATACCGCACCGGGAAGAAATGACCAACGAAACACAACACGGCCATGCCTGCTACACGATGCCAACCACGACCACCACACACGACGGCTAGAGCTCACACTAGGCGAGACCGCCGCAGACCCTAAGTCCCATCGCCACTATACATTGCCGCACACACTGGCCTAGCCACAACAAAGCTTCGCTGTGCACACCCTCTGACCGATCCTCGAATGAAGAGACCCTGCCGCCCACAACACGCGTGACTGAAGGAGCTCGTCGACCGCCACACCTACCGCCGTCTCACATGTACCCGATCGCAACAGCTTACAGGAGGCCATGCATGTCAAGCCCAATGAAGTTGGAGAGATCCAGAGGGAGGAGGGGAGATCCAGCGGGAAGGGGGCCCCGATTAGCCCCAATGGTCGATCGGGGCCACTACTATAGTAGTGGGTTGTTTTTTGCAAGAAGAAGACGAGAGGAAGGAGTGGGAAAGACTTTGAGAAGAGTTGGAGGATCGATTTTAGAGTTGCTTTATGTTTTTTGAGTTTTAAAATGCATCAACAGAACATGGAGAGAATTATAGGCGATGGCCTTGCTCGAAAGTGGAGAAAAAAAGACATGGAAAAGATGTTGGATTAAAATTCAACGTATGGACTAGTATATGTAAATAAATATATAAATATAATCAAATGACAATAAGTGTTGTGACTGTTATCTTAAACCTATAATTTAAGTGACCAAATAAGATTATTGGTTTTATGTAGGTTAAAATGCAAAAAGATTAGTGTGGTTATGTTTATATATGTGTAGAGACCCTTTTGCAATTACAATTTTTCGATGGACAGAATTATAAACTCCTGATGGGAATTAGTTTTGTCTAATTGCTAATATGGAGAGGTTAGGTCCCCAAGGATTTTTCACCTCAATTTTCTCCATCTTCCCCATCGAGTGCTGAGAGAGAATGAGAGAAAAGGGTAGCTAGGTAGCGGCTACTGCAGGAGAAAAGATTTTCTCCTTATTACTCTCGATTTAAAGGAAGGTGAGAATACTCTTAGAAGATCCTAACTCACAGCGTAATCCACCGTTAAACAATGTAAACCCAAATATGTCATTTGTATTCAATAAGTATGTTTAGAATATATATAGATTAGTGATGTATATTTATATTTTGTGTACATAGATTATGTTTGCATATATATATATATATATATATATATACTTGTTTTTTATTTTGTCATAAAATCAAAAGACAATTAATATAAGCTCGTATATATTTGATACTTGCATATATACTTGATTGTATTCAAATATAAGTTCACGTGGAATTAATTATTATTCCGATCCATCCTAAATTAAAAGTAAGTTAATTATAGTTAGATTTCAAAAATTTACATCAACAAAAGAAGCATGACATACATACGAAGGTTGAATTCGCACAGGAAGGCAGAATCTCTAAAGTAAACGACAGAAACTCTTGATGATATTTTCTTCTTGAATAAAAGGAAAAAGCCACACCTGCTCTCAGGAAAGGTAAAAGGACGACCGAAAGAACCACGATGGAATCCCTTATGGTATCCAAAGGCATCATTAGTGCAACGAATGACGGTGGATTTTGTAATTCTTAGTCTTGATCGTTTGAGATCCATCCATACGGATGATAGCATTAACTACTTTGATTAATTATTAGCATATCAAAATAATTTATTAGTCAACTTTGATTAGGTAGTCCCTAATCTATCTTCATATTATAACAAAATGGCTTAAGTTTACCAACACATGAAACCATCAAAATTAATTAGTTGAATTTTGCCAATTTAACACGGTGTAGTTGCATACATTAGAATCATGCGATCTTTGATATATTGATAGTCCAAGTAATCTTCACCGCATCCGTATCGTTGAAACTCAAAAATCGAGACTAAAAATCACAAAATCCTATGACAATGCATTCCATGATTAATCTTTTGGAGGACCATAGAAAATCCAAAACCCAAAGAATCGGCACGTAATGTGGATCGAGACATGATGTCATGAGTTGTTGCAGTAGACGAGATGAGATGAGTGTTGCAAACATAAGTAAACTAGAAAAGCCAAGGGTTGTTTGGTTGAAAGCTAGCTCGTGCAATTGGCAAGAAAAAGTGGAACGTACGTGGGTTACCTCGAGTGTGATGGGGAAAAAGCTAACTATTTACCTTAAATTCAAATTGCATCTCCTCCTATTTTATTCCAAAATGTGGCATTTGGTTAGAAAATATTGAAAAACATGTGATTGATGGTCAGCACTAGTTAGATGCTTAGTTGTGTCCAAGACACCACGTTCATTTAACATGAGGCTGGATATAAACGTCTTCAAATCAATTAAAGCCATCGTTGTGATAAAAAATCTCTGGTGTATGTTTGTGTAGGGTATAAAATTGTTAGTATAAGATTAATTCATAAAACCTAAAAGTAGGAGAAATGTTGCCACGACCTAACTTCTGTAGAGATGTATTGATGAGGAATGAAAAATACACTTATATAACCTACATTTACGATCAGGAGATACTTGGCAAATAGATTTGATGCTTATATATAATGATAGATAATTTGGAAATGGTACTCGAATGACAAAAAAGGAAAGGTAACAAGAGATCGAGAATGGATGGCAAAGGTAGAGATCCAGGTCCAAGTAGTAAACTTGATAAATTTTACGATAGATGTGAAAGGAAAGGGTTGACTCTACCTAAAAGCTAGATATGTCAAACTAGGATAGAGTTCATGTTTGACTACTCGTAAGGGAGAAAGGATCAACTCACTAAAGAGAGTCCCAAGCAACCAACAAGTTGAGGTAGGCTGACTCATTAGATGGGCGACTTAAAGGTTACTCAACCTTTGCAAATCAAAAGACAAATAGAATTAAGAGCCTAAAAATAAATCAACTAAAAAGGCTAGCTAGTATTATAAAAGACCCTTGAGGTCATAGAACTTACATACAGGTATCTACCATGAGTCAATTACATGAGCCAAGACAATACTTTGAGTACGTCCGCTGTAACAAATTTAACATACATGTCAGAAAAATAAGACACGTTAGCTTCGATCAGGTCAAAGGTGTTAAGGTGATTAGGACACATGGATAGATGCTTCCATAAGATGAAGCTCCCATAAAAAGATTCCTAGCTCCATAAAATCTATAATAAGCCTCACGGCCTATTATATATAATTACTTAGATGCCATTTTATGTAAAGCATTTCTAAGTACGTACTTTAATAAATGAGGCTAGTGACTGATTCACCAACCTCCCACCAAACTCAATATTGCGTTTTCATGAATTAGAAAAAGAATTTCTAGGATGTGATTTGAGATTGGCAATAGAAAATGTTCAAAACAAGAGCTTCTGAACACAATAATTAATTCAAGGCAAGGGAGTACTCTTCCGTGCATATCTACAAAAGTTCAGTAGCACGAGTTAAAGTGGCTGCTGCTAAGGTCTCTATCCTCACCAACGACTTAGCTGTCCTCAACTCTATTCACCATTTCCTCACCAATTGGTCCCAAAGAGACTCGCTTATCATTTTAGAGGTTGATTCGTCCATGATTTACTTCTTATGTAAAGGTAAGTTGAAGGTTTCATAGAGGACTCAATGTCCTTTCAATCAAGTATTTTGTTTTGTTTATCAGTAAACAATGCTGCAATACATACATCCGATGGTTAATAGCCTTGCCAACTTTATTGCTAACTTTATTGATGGGTCTTGGAATTTTTTCAACGTGAAATATCTTCTTGGACCTAGGTGCTGTGAGATTATTAGATTGGATAAAATCTATTTCCCATATATTATTGGTTAAGGTTTGGTGTGCTTTTTGTTATTCTCCTATTGTATGCTTTCTTCTTATTTTGTATTAGGTCACGAGTTGTGATCCTTCTTTTTTTGTAAGGATCAGATTTTGTTCTAATCTCCCTACCTTCCTTTTTTAGCCTCCAAAGAATGAGAGATGAATAACATGGGCTTCATGTTGACGTTGTCTCGATCGTGTTTTAACAGTTAATTATGTTGTAGTATAGGTGATCAAGCGTTGTCAACAAATAAAAGTTTTATTACTCGAAAACCTAAGTATCTAAAGTCGAACACAAGGAGCAATTGGAATTTATTATTAATCTCAAGAATGTAATTGAATACTTAATTACTCAAAACGTAATTTAAATATAAATGCGTGGGTTTGAAAAGTAATTGCAGCAAAAAGAAGAAATTGGACGTCTGATCATGGGATCAAACGTCTTAAAAATATGTCTCCCTTCTCTTATTTTCTTCTTTCTTCTCTGCGGTGCCTTGCTTCTTTCTTCCAATTTTCTTCTGCAGTTACTTTCTCTCTATGGGTCTTCTTCTTCTTCCTTTGCTCTGCTTTCTCTTCTTCCTTTGCCTTGAGTTCCTCTTCTTCTGCTTGTCTTTACCTTTCTCTATTTCTTCTTTCTTCTTTAGTTCTTCTCTTTTTCCTTTGCCTCTTCCTTTTCTTCTCTTTTTCCTTTGCAGAGGCTTTCTTCCTTCTGCTTCTTCTCCTTAGCGGCTAAGTGCTGGCTTCTTCCTTCTTCCTTGGCTCTACTTTCTCTTCTTCCTTTGCCTTGAGTTCCTCTTCTTCTGCTTGTCTTTACCTTTCTCTATTTCTTCTTCAGTTCTTCTCTTTTTCCTTCGCCTCTTCCTTTTCTTCTCTTTTTCCTTTGCGAAGGCTTCCTTCCTTCTGCTTCTTCTCCTTAGCGGCTAAGTGTTGGCTTCTTCCTTCTTCCTTCCTTCCCTGCACAAACCACAGCAAAGTAAAACCTATCCCTCTACCCACACCTGCGTGTCTCTCTCTCTTTGTGTAAACTACACTCTTCAGCACGCTCTCCCAGAGCCAGGTAAATGGGTCGGATCTCATGCCCGGGTCTCGGCGCACCGGCGTGAGGGTGGTGCGTGAGGAGTGCTTAGGGCAGTGTCGGGTCGGGTTGCCAAATCCGTGTGGTGAAATCACGGACGAGGCGGTGAGAGTAGGTGAGGGACCTCACCCTAAGTGCATTCGAAGGCAATGAGCCCATATCACAAAAACATTATAAATCACTCCAGCACATTGTAAGTTAACGAAGTGGGACTAATGCTCACTGCCTTCTCTCGCGCGCGCCCGCAGGAGTCCATCCTTCAATTGCCACTGCTGTGGACTTTGCAGCGCCTCTTGCTGGAGCAGAAGTCTTCGCAATACCTCCCTGAGTTAGCTGCACCTAGAGCCCTGTAGTCCTACAACCTGGATCAAGCTTGGAGCTTCTTCAAGTTACCTCTAATGGCGACAGGGGTGTGAAATCTGTCAGACATGAAAGGAGCCTCGCAGCTTAATCAGATCACCAGGGGACCTTCGCCGTGTCACGGTGAAGGTGAAGCACTAGGTGGCAGGCCGCGGGGTGGCCTAGTCGTTCGTGCCTAAGTCACCCTATGACTGGATGGATAGGTGTGTTCGGGGGACTGTTGTGGAGGCGTAGAGGGACTGTGGATGGGCGGAGGTTATTCAGTGAGGTGAGGCGGAGGTTATGCGATGGTCGGCGAGGCATGTGGTGCTGCGGAGCGATGGGAGCGTCTCGCCAGAGGGTGGCCGGAGATGAGGAAGGTGATGGTGAATAGCGGCGGTCGAGGGATGTTTGATGAAATAAAATGAGGGAGATGAAAGAGGGGATAGAGAAGAATAGTTTTAACCTAACTAAAGGGACGAAGGGGATGAGGAGGCGGCTGGCAGTACCTGCTGTTGCCGGTGAAGACGTCCAGTGGAGGAAGACGGCGGCGACGACGGGGCTAAGGCAGCTCGCGCGGGTGTTGCGCGATGCGGAGGAGGATGAGGAAGATGGCTCTGCCACTGGTTTTGTGGCAGAGCGAAGAGGAAGAGGAGGGGGGCTCGCCGGAGCTCGCTGGACCCCTTGGCCGTAGAAGAAGAAGATGAATTTGAGGTGGAATCCTGGCTAAGTCGAGCTGAGGAGGTGCGGCCGGAGTTAGGGTTTAATTTATAGGTGCTGACCGTGCTTCTGGTGCGTGGAGGGCACGTCTTCTGCCACCAATGTCTCGCCGGAGATGGAAGGTGGTTAGATACCCAAATCTCTCATGCATTCGCATGAGAGATTAGGTGCAAATCTAGGATCATGATCGGGCTCAGATGGAAGGGGATTCCTCAGAGAATCTCCCTTCCAATTCTGGGAGGGGATCTCTGAGGGATCAGAGAGTATTCCCTCTCTAATCCTCACCGAAGTAGGATCTCTCCCCAATAATGGCAGAGGGACCTGATTGTAAGATTTGCGAGGAAGATAGGGGGGTTTATGTGATGGTTTTCAAAAGATAGGGACCAAAATGTGATTGGGTGTACTAAATTGCAAAGTAGGTCAAGATGACCTCCCCTTAGGTCCAAATTTTGGTACAAACCTAATTTTGACCTAAGGAATCCAATGGTGAAGTTGGATTTTATGTTTGACCACGTTTTACTGGACATTTTACATAAAAACCCAAATTAGGTCAATTGATGAGCTAAGACCCTAATCTAGGTCAAACTAGGTTCCAAAGGTCAAATTGAATGTTTTACACCCTAGGGGATACTTTTTCATGAATTTTAGAGGATTTACTTGATTTTTATCCTGATCGGAAGCTTGTTGAATTAAGCAGGTCTGTTTTAGGGTTACCAGATGTCATTTAATTCCTGAATTGCACATGAACCCATTTCTGATTGAATCAACCCTCTTTTTATCTCATTTAGATCATTTGACCTATGTTTTGTCTCTGAGAAATCCCGTTTATGTACTGCAATGGTAAAATTACAGTTTTAACCTTTATTTCATGTTTTCTTCTCAGAACACTTATTCCTTCAATTAAGCCCTCTTCTAGGTTATGTAGGAGCTTTTATTCTCTTTATTAGGTCAAAATGAGCTAGTTATGGCTCATGATGAGGCTCTCATCATACCCCCATGCCTAGCTTTTGCTAGTCCCTTAGCAAAATTTCAAGGTTTTAACTTCTGTTGTAGACCCTGAGTGTCTTTCATCAATTATGATAAGTACTTTTCTTTTTCTTTTGTGATTAGGCCAGAATGCCGACAATAGGCCTAGAGGTACTCAAGTACCAACCAAAATCCAGACCTGACCCGCTTTAGCCTCAGTCCTCTACAAAGGTTTTTAAGGCCCACAGAAACTAACCTAGGGTTTGTTGGACTCTGTAGTTAAAGCACAAGTGCTTGAGACATTTTTAGCCTAGGTTCAATTTGTAGTGCATTTTTATAAGAGAGAGACAGAAGATTTATTTATTTGGAGAGCTTTCCCTCTCTTTTCTTTTTATTTCTAGCTTCATATTAGCTTCTCAATATGGTCTGTATCGGATTCCTCATCCCCATCGTCAATCCTCAAGGGTCCCTGGCTATCGATGCTTCGAGATAGCACCGCCCATGGCAACCCCCAAAACTCTGGCTTTCGAGATTTCAAGATAATCCCGCCCATGGCATTTCGTGGCCGAATTCAGACCATGGCGATCGACATTTTGTGATAATGCCGCCCATGGTATCTGAACCAGCAGAGTGCTTACATGCCCCCAGTAGGATATTTAAATATCCTAAGAGACAAGTAACGAGGAGATGATATGTTGTTACGCATCTTCGAGGGGAATTTCCTACCTCTCCGCACCAGGAACTCGTCCAAATCAACTTGTGTTGATCGGCCGCTCCTAATCTAGGTGAATTTTTTCAGAACATTAAATGCTTTTACGTGATTTGGATATTTATGCGCACTGAACCAGACTGTGTGTGAATTTGGGGTGCTTAGGTTACCGAATCCTGCAAAACGAAGGTTAGTTAACGAGGCCGAATACTTCCTAAGCCTTAGACCTAATACTTAAGCTTTGCATTTTCCCCAACCTCTTGAGGATTATCTAGATCTTATTGGATACATGAATTATTAAGCTAAAGAATCTATCCCAAGAGGCCTAAGATTAGCGTTCCCGCTAATCTCTTGTTATGTCTCCTTAGCACTTTTCTTTTATTTCTTGATCTGGTCTAGAACTTCAGTTAATCCCTTAATCTCTTACTAATGACTATTTCTTTTTCGTTTTGTTTTGTGCTCCTTTTGTCATTTTTTTGCTCTTTTTCTCCTCCTTATGATTATGTGGCTCACAAAATTTCCTCCCTACCCCATTTTTGGTTCTTTTTCATAATTTTTCAATTTTTTATGTTTTTGACATATGTGAATTTTTTGTGTGAGAATCCTTCTTATTTTTTCTTGGTTCTGTATGTATGCACTTTATCACCCCCCCATGCCTAAGTTTTGCAATGTCCTCATTGTAAACAGAGGGTGTGAAATAGTGTTGAGATCAGGGACTTAGAACAGGATACATCGGGTGGGTGAATGGGTCGGAAATGACTGATGCGAATGATTTCAAGCTCTGGTACGTGTACCAGAGGTGAGATCAACTATCTAAGGCTTTACTCAAGGTGCAATGGACGTGGAGTACAGACGGATAATCAGACGGGCCTCTGTTTTTGGAATGACGGGTTGCCTCCCGTTAAGCATTAAATTTGATGCCTTCAGCCGAGTGGAAAATGGGGTGAAGAGGGAGTGATCAAATCAGCGGAATTTTGTAAAACAAGCACCTTGATTAAGAGCCTGGTTGGTCCAACTAGGTGCTTGTTAAGATCAATAGGCTGATGATGCAGCTCAAATCCAATAAGTCTAGTGGGTTGATAGATGTAGATCAACAGATGCGGAACCCACCATATGCCATGTGGTTCAGATGGATATGGAAGTGAAAACTTGGGTTTAGGCTGAGTCGAATCAGCCTGGTCAGAGTAGAGTTCTGAAAAATAGTCAATGTGTGGTGTGAAAACCCTAAAGGGGTGATCAAAGAATGATGGCTCTTGCTTTTCGGTCTGATCAACACCCGATACCTGGTATAAATATGGAGTTGAATCATCTACAAACGGCTCAGTGAGAGGTGAATCGGAATAGAAATTGAGTCCTGTTGCGGGTCGGGGTAGAGAACGGGCTTTGCTTGATTCTGTATATGTGGAGCAAGTGGCTTCAAAGAGAATTGGCTTGTTATAATCAGGAAGCAGATTTTCTCCGATGTTATGATCAGATTCGAAATTGTCGGAGAGTTTGCGAAAATCAAAATCTGAATGAGATTCAAGATCGTGAGTTCCACCATAGCATAAATCATATGTTGTAGATTCAGCAACCTGATTGGGGTCTAGCCTAAATGTTAATTCTGAGCTTAAAAAGGTGTCCATATCTGGTAGAAGCTCAGGTTCTAAGCTAGTAGGGTAGACCCAATTGAAACCCCACTCGTCCAACTCCTCGGTTTCTGTATCGTAAATTGGCATGACTTCCGAAAAATTGATTAGTTCCTCTGAGGACGTTGGCGAGGGATATTCATCAAATAGAGGCCCAAAATCATATTCTTCATTAAAAGATTGATCTTCCTCATATGGGGCCTTGAAATCTTCAAAATAGATTTTAGATCTAGGTTCTAGGCTTAGGATGTGGGTTGAATCACTAGAATCTAGGTCTGAATAACCTTCGAGGGTCACCTTATCAAAATAAGGGACGGGATTTACACCCTCGAGAGGTTCAGTTCTACTCTCATTATTGCAGGAGTTTTGGGATTCTAAACCTGGTGATTCATGGTCTAGAGTGGGCTCAACATTATGTTTTCCTGCATTTGGAGCTTCCCAACCTTCTTTAATATCAGGCACATTGTACTCCATCTGGATTGGGAATCCACAACCATTTTGTGCCTCAAACCCGAGATCAGATTGATCCTAGATGTTGTCCCAAGATGGTTCATCTTCTATTTGTGGTATATATGGGTACTTCTGGTCAATAATTTATTTTACTAATCTCATTATCTCTTCCCGTTTTTCAAGACTATCTTGGTGTTGCTTCCAAAGTCGAGGATTTGTCATACATTGGAGGTATTCAAGATTGTGCAGTTTTTCTATCTCAATGTATCCAGTGATGAGCAAGTCACAGGTTGATCCTTTTGTGGCTTCTTCCAATAATACTTGGGCACAAGTTATGATAAAGGTTGTGGTTGTTGGGACATCAACCTGAATGTTTCCTACTGGTGTTGAGGTTTCTTCTTTTTCATAGAATTTCAGGGCATCCTCAATCATTCTACCTCTCATGGATCTCCGATATTCAGGTTTCTTGAATGGTAGTCCTAAGTGGTTTGGCTGCATATTTGGATCAGGTAGTGGAATCTAGATGTAGAATCAGAGTTTGAATCAAGATGTAGAATCAAGTTATGAAGCGATTAGATCTGAATAACAAGCCCCATTGAAAATGTGTGTGTGCTCTTAAAGAGAAAAGATGAGGGATTGGAGATGTTTTTGACCCAATCAAGACACCCAAAGATGTTTGGATGACTATGGAGGTTCGGGGCGGATGATACCCCTGGATCAGAAAGTCGTCCACCTGAGAATTACCTAGGTAGCCAGAGAGGGAGAGTCCCGCAAAGACCCCTACATGGTAGAGCGTCCCCATAGGTTACAGGGTTTCCCCCACCCGACCTCTCTTGTCACTGAGATTCCAGGTAGACCAGAATGGGGACCTTGACCTCTTAAGTCTACCACTTTTATTTCAAAGGTGCTTTAGGGTTCTCACTTGAACTTTAGATAGTTTGATGTTGTGACCTAATTTGGAGGTTGGTTGACCCAAGGGGTCAACTTCACCTGACCTGTCCTATAGATGGCAGAATGATTCTAGGCTTGGGGCCTAGTGATCACCCCGATTTGATTCCTAGGTTATTAGGTCCAAGATTTTAAGGTTCAAGTGATTTTAGAGCTCAATTTTTCTTAGGGTTTGTCTTGTTAAGATCTCTTTAATCACGAGCTTGGGTAGCACACTGATGCGGGAGGGTTTATTTCCTTTTATACAGACATGTGTGACTAGCACTCCAAGATCCTACTGTAGAAACCCTAATCTGGTTCTATTTCCAATTCTCTTTTTCACAAAAATTCTCTTTGGACTTTAAAAGCAAAAAGTGTGTTGTCCGCCGTGATTGAGCGTGATTTCTATTAGGCACATGAATTTGTGGGACAAAATCTAAAAAAATCGCTCCAACTTCAAGAAGTTTTGAAAAAATTTTCGCAAAATTAGGAAATGTTTGCCTTAAAAGGGTGATTACTATGGAAAGAAGGCAATTGATTCCTAAATTAATTTCTTCCTTTTATCTTTTCAGGATTAGGGGATGGTTTAAGGAAAATTACCTACCCTGGAGTGGTTGACTTGTGGGAGGGATTTTCTTGTGAAATACCTGCAAGATCACAACAAAGCAAAGTAGGGCAAGTTAGTGTTCAATATGATAAAAGGAATGTAGAGACTAGTGATAAATTGCGTGTTGCTCCCCGGCAACGGTGCCAAAATGTTGATGTTGTCTCGATCGTGTTTTAACAGTTAATTACATTGTAGCATAGGTGATCAAGCTTTGTCAACAAATAAAAGTTTTATTACTCGAAAACCTAAGTATCCGAGGTCGAACACAGGGAGCAATTGGAATTTATTACTAATCTCAAAAATGTAATTGAACACTTAATTACTCAAAACGTAATTTAAATATAAATGCGTGAGTTTGAAAAGTAATTGTGGCAAAAAGAAGAAATTGGACGTCTGATCATGGGATCAGACGTCTTAAAAATATGTCTCCCTTCTCTTATTTTTCTTCTTCTTTCTTCTCTGCAGTGCCTTGCTTCTTTCTTCCTATTTTCTTCTGCAGTTAGTTTCTCTCTACGGGTCTTCTTCTTCTTCCTTGGCTCTGCTTTCTCTTCTTCCTTTGCTTTGAGTTCCCCTTCTTCTGCTTGTCTTTACCTTTCTCTATTTCTTCTTTCTTCTTTAGTTCTTCTCTTTTTCCTTTGCGAAGGCTTCCTTCCTTCTGCTTCTTCTCCTTAGCGGCTAAGTGTTGGCTTCTTCCTTCTTCCTTTGCTCTGCTTTCTCTTCTTCCTTTGCCTTGAGTTCCTCTTCTTCTGCTTGTCTTTACCTTTCTCTATTTCTTCTTTCTTCTTCAGTTCTTCTCTTTTTCCTTCGCCTCTTCCTTTTCTTCTCTTGTTCCTTTGCGAAGGCTTCCTTCCTTCTGCTTCTTCTCCTTAGCGGCTAAGTGTTGGCTTCTTCCTTCTTCCTTCCTTCCCTGCACAAACCACAGCAAAGCAAAACCTATCCCTCTACCCACACCCGCGCGTCTCTCTCTCTCTCTGTGTAAACTACACTCTTCAGCACGCTCTCCCAGAGCCGGGTAAACGGGTTGGATCTCGCGCCCGGCTCCCGATGCACCGGCATGAGGGTGGTGCGCGAGGAGTGCTCAGGGCAGTGTCGGGTCGGGTCGCCAGATCCATGTGGTGAAATCACGGACGAGGAGGTGAGAGTAGGTGAGGGACCTCACCCCAAGTGCGTTCGGAGGCAACGAGCCTATATCACAAAAACATTATAAATCACTCTAGCACTTTGTAAGTTAACGATGTGGGACTAATGCTCACCGCCTTCTCTCGCGTGCGCCCGCAGGAGTCCATCCTTCAATTGCCACTGCTGCGGACTTTGCAGCACCTCTTGCTGGAGTAGAAGTCTTCGCAATACCTCCCCGAGTTAGCTGCACCTGGAGACCTGCAGTCCTACAACCTGGAGCAAGCTTGGAGCTTCTTCAAGTTACCGCTAATGGAGGCAAGGGCGTGAAATCTGTCAAACATGAAAAGAGCCTCACAGCTTAATCAGATCACCGGGGGACCTTCGCTGTGTCACGGCGAAGGTGAAGCACTAGGTGGCAGGCCGCGGGGTGGCCTAGGCATGCATGCCTAGGTCGACCTGTGGCCGGATGGATGGGTGTGTTCGTGGGACTGTTGTGGAGGCGTAGAGAAACTGTGGACGGGCGGAGGTTATTCAGTGAGGTGAGGCGATGGTTATGCGATGGTCAGCAAGGCGTGTGGGGCTACGGAGCGATGGGAGAGTCTCGCCGAAGGGTGGCCGGAGATGAGGAAGGTGATGGTGAACAGCGGCGGTCGAGGGATGTTTGATGAAATAAAATGAGGGAGATGAAAGAGGGGATAAAGAAGAATAGTTTTAACCTAACTAAAGGGAGGAAGGGGACGAGGAGGCGGCCGGCAATACCTGCTGTCGCCGGAGAAGAAGATGTCCAATGGACGAAGATGGCGGCGACGACAGGGCTAGGGCAGCTCGTGCGGGTGTTGCCTGACGCGGAGGAGGATGAGAAAGATGGCTCTGCCACTGGTTTTGTGACAGAGCGAAGAGGAAGAGGAGGGGGGCTCGTCGGAGCTCGCTGGACCCCTCGGCCGGAGAAGAAGAAGATGAATTTGAGGTGGAATCCCGGCCAAGTCAAGCTGAGGAGGTGCGGCAGGAGTTAGGGTTTAATTTATAGGTGCTGGCCGTGCTTCTGGTGCATGGAGGGCACGTCTTCTGCCACCGACGTCTCACCGGAGATGGAAGGTGGTTAGATACCTAAACCTCTCGTGCATTCGTACGAGAGATTTGGTGCAAATCTGGGATCATGATCGGGCTCAGATGGAAGGAGATTCCTCAAAGAATCTCCCTTCCAATTCTCGGAGGGGATCTCTGAGGGATCAGAGAATATTCCCTCTCTAATCCTTGTCGGAGTAGGATCTCTCCCAAATAATGTTGGAGGGACCTGATTGTAAGATTGACGAGGAATCTAGGGGTGTTTATGTGATGGTTTTCAAAAGATAGGGACCAAAATGTGAATGGGCATACTAAATTGCAAAGTAGGTCAAGATGACCTCCCCTTAGGTCCAAATTTTGGTACAAACCTAATTTGGACCTAAGGAATCCAATGGTGAAGTTGGATTTTAGGTTTGACCACGTTTGATTGGATATTTTTGCTTAAAAATCCAAATTAGGTCAATTGATGAGTTAGGACCCTAATCTAGGTCAAACTAGGTTCCAAAGGCCAAATTGAATATTCTACACCCTAGGGGATATTTTTCCATGAATTTTAGAGGGTTTACTTGATTTTTATCTTGACCGAATCCTTATTGAATTAAGTGAGTCTGTTTTAGGGTTACCAAATGTCATTTAATTTCTGAATTGCACATGAACCCATTTCTGATTGAATCAACCCTCTTTTTATCTCATTTAGATCATTTGACCTATGTTTTGTCTCTGAGAAATCTCGTTTATGTACTGCAATGGTAAAATTACAGTTTTAACCTTTATTTCATATTTTCTTCTCAAAACGCTTATCCCTTCAATTAAGCCCTCTTCTAGGTTATGTAGGAGCTTTTATTCTCTTTATTAGGTTAAAATGAGCTAGTTATGACTCATGATGAGGCTTTCATCACTTCCTTTTTTTTTAAAAAAAAAAAAAGATAATCAATGTAGTGATGAACGATCTTAGAATAATTTTGTTTCAGTAACAAAATTATTGAATTGTCATTTTTGAACATATTTTTTGCACTAAGATTTTAGCCTTGATGCTGAGATTCTTCGCATCACTTAGGATGTCAAAATTTATCACCTTACATTTGATGTTTGTTTCTCTATTTAAAAGGAATCTGGTAATACAAAACCATCAATATCCAAGAAGAGAATAATTTTTTAGCTTACCTTTATAACACACGAAATGAAAGTGTGATTCTTACAAATTGATTTCACATTATTCGATTGTTCCCAACATCGATCGATCTAACAGGAATCCATTATTGAGCAATAAAACGATGTCACTAAGTGCTTGCATCATGTACCGCACGTATCATCAGCACTAGCTCCACTTCCATCAAAAGATTGACCACAATTTCACGAAGCCATGTTTCTTGATCACCTTGCTGCTATTATTTATCACTGCCATAGGATAATGCGTACAAAGATAGGCACTACTATATTCCCATCTTCTTGAAGCTTCTTCAAAGCTTCTCCTTTAGAATTAGAGAACATAAGCGAGGTAGTTTTCCATAGATATAAACATTATCATCTTATAATCCCTAAAGTAATTAAATCATTATCATGTTTTGAATATTTATCTAATCTTAATGAATTACCACAATGTATGCTCTAAAAGAGTTTCATGATAAGTCTTTTTCTCTTGCTTGTGTTGATTAGGGACATTAATTTGACACCACACTGGTGTACAAAACAAGGTAGAACATAGTCAAACATACTTGATATTTGGAGATTTCTTCTAGCGAAGATTCTATATTTGAAGGAAATTCTTTCATATCAATAAGAAACATAATCTTAATTAAAGTTATGTCGTTAGTTTTCTAAATTATAGAACAAAATTCTAAACATGAAACAAGAATAACAAGCCTAACTTTATGGCAGATCAACTTGTATCTTTGTCGATTTATCTTCCGTTCCTGTATTAATTCTCCTACTTGACCCATTGGAGAATGGAGAGAACAACCATGACAGCTCATCAGAAGTCCAACAAAAGACTATATCCCTTCCTTGATGTGATTGATGTTGTCTGCAATATGCTTCATTTCAACCCTTGAATTACCTTAGGCTTCATTTCAAGCCTTCTTTCCTCTCTAAAAGGCCACCAACTATGCTAACTTCACCCACCTTTAGATGGATATATTTTTTCAATAAATAGGTAATTGTATTAGTTGGGAAAATTGAATAACTCAACTTTATTTTCTAACCCTACCTCTCTTTATATATAGAGAGAGGTGAGTGCAAATTACCGTAAAACCCCATAAAGGAAACAAAACATACATAGCACCACATAACACCAATAGAATAAATAAATAGCTAGACTCCATAACACTCTCCCTCAAGTTGAAGCATAGATATCAATCATGCTCAGCTTGGACACACATGTATCAAAGATGGATTTAGCCAGAGGTTTGGTAAAGATATCAACAGTTTGCACCTCTGAAATAATTAACCTGGGAGGTGAAGATAAATCCATTTTGAATCAAATCTCTGGTGTAATGGTAATCTACCTCCACATGTTTGGTACATTCGTGGAGCATGGGATTGTTAGCAATATAAGTGGCAACCTTGTTATCACATAGTAGCTCCATAAGCCCATCAATCTGTAGATGATCTGATGAACTCCACAGACTCTACCACCTGGGAGAGCTTTTGAAACCAAGCTCTCGGGCTCTTCTTAAGGCTATAAATAGTCTTCTGCAACCTGCATACACATTCCCCCTGGACCTCGTAACCGGGGGACTGCTGCATGTAGACCTTCTCCTGTAAATCTCCATAGAGAAAGGAATTCTTCTCATCAAGCTGGTGAAGATGCCAATCTCTTTGAACTGCCATGGAAATTAAAATCCTCACTGTAGATAACCGAGCCATTGGTGAAAAAGTATCAAAAAAGTCCACCTCATATATCTAAGTGAACCCTTTGGCAACAAGTCAGGCCTTGTAGAGTGCAACGGACCAATCTGGATTGAACTGGACTACAGAACCCATTTGCAGCCAACTACAGTAGCACCCTTTGGTAAAGGTGTAAGATCCCAAGTACCACATGATGTAAGAGTAGCCATCTCATCCTCCATGGCCTGGCGCCATTTTGGATCAATCATAGCTTGCTGGTAGGTGGAAGGGATTGATATGGCAGAAAGAGCACGACAGAAGCTCCCAAAAGCTGACCCAAGGTCATCAGTAGCCAAACTACCTACAACATAGTATCTGGACTCACAGGTGCGAGGTGCCCTCCTAATGGCCATAGGAATGTCAAGATCAGCTATCTGATCCTCCTGTACTGGCTATGAAGTAGAAAGATCCTCATTCGGGCATCTATTATCAGAGGGTGCCTTATCATCATTCTGCAACTTATCTGTGGTCTCCTAAGATGGAGATGGTGAAGTCTGCGTGGCTTCTGTAGGAGGTGGCATCTGAAAAGTGCTATAAGGTCGCTGAATGTAACAATGGGTTCAGAGAACTTCAAAAGACCGATTGTAGTAGGTGGGGGAGCAGAAATAGGTTCTGCCTCCAAGGGAATAGGAGGTATAAACATGGAAGCCTCCATAACCTCAGGGGATAAACTCCAGGCAGTAGTAGAAAAATATGGAATAGACTCATGAAACATAACATTGACACTCACATAGTGCCTACCAGTAAGAGGATCGAAGCATCTATATCCTTTCTGAGTCCGTGAATATCCCAAGAACACGTACTTAACTGCTTATGGTGTCAACTTCTCTCATCCTTGAGAAAGAAGTTGAAAAAATGCAGCACAACCAAATACATGTGGCAATACATGAAAAAGCTCCTACTCAGGGTGCAATATATGCCAAGGTATTTGCTCATGAAGTATTGAGCTAGGCATCTGATTGATCAAATAGCAAGCTGTAAAAACTGCATATCCCCGATATACTGTAGGTACACTATGGTGGATCAACAAGGTACGACCCACATCTAAAAGATGTCTATGCTTCCTCTCAGCCACCCTATTCTGCTGAGAAGTATGAGCACACGTGATCTGGTGCACTATCCCATGGGACCTGTAGAAAATAGACAACCTAGTGGTGCATAGCTCAAGTGAATTATCAGATCTCACTACTTTAATAGTGGCTGAATATTGATTCTTAACCTCCAACATGAAACTTTCAATGATAGATCTAACATCTAATTTATTCTTCAATAAAAACACCCAAAATAGACGTGAAAAATCATCAACCACTACTAAGTAGTAACGGTAACCCTGCCTATCTAGTATTCTGCTTGGACCCCACACATGTGTAATAACTCAAATAGGGCTATCGATCCAGGACGAGTACTCACCGAGTAGGAGGAACGACGATGCTTGCCCACTGTAACGAGCGCGTGCCCCAGACGTCTTTTAAGACGTCTGGGAGGTGGCCCAGACGTCTGTAAAGACGTCTGGGATCACATCCAGACGTCTGACCAGACGTCCGGGATAGTTTACAGACGTCTGGCGAACAGTTATGCTCGCACGGGATATTCGTCTGCGCGCCTGTGCGCGTAGACCTGCGTTCTGCCCTCTTTCTCTGCGGCTGCAGGCGGCTGCGACCGCCTCTCTCTCCTCTCCGCGCGGCGTTAAAAAGGGGGGGCGCGCCTCCCCTCCCGTCTCCACCATCTTCCTCCTTCTTCTCCTGCCTGTGCGCGAGAGCGAGCGGACGCGAGGGCGCAGCGGCAGCGGCAGCCGCAGTAGGCGCGGAGGAGCTGCGGCGTGCGAGGGCGGGGCTCTGCCGTGAGGGCGAGCTCGCCGGGAGCGGCTTGGCCGGCCGGCGGAGGGCGCAGGGGGCGCAGAGCGTCGCGGAGAGGGACCTGCTGCGGGCGGAGCAGCGGACGCGCGAGGTGCGACGCGGGCGGCGTCGCGAGCGGAGGCCGAGCAGGGCTCTGATTCTGGAAAAATTTCCAGAATCAGACGTCTGGATTGATATACAGACGGCAAGGTCGACGTCTGTGAGATCATACAGACGTCTGAAAGGTGAGTTTCCGCTTTCTTCTTCCTTTTTGTCGACTGACCGTACTGAGGGAGGGGGGTTGGCTGTGCGCAGGTTGTCTGATTCGTCATCCTTTGCGAATCAGACGTCTGGAAGTTGTACCAGACGGCGGGAGTGACCTCCAGACGTTCGGAGTGACCATCGGACGTCTGGGATCTAGGAAAGACGTCCCTGCAGACTTCTGGACGTCTGGGAAACCACGCTGAGCAGGTAATTCTCTGATCCACCGTTTAAGACGTCTGGAGGAAGTTCCAGACGTCTGATTTTGCACAGTATCATCTTTCTCGACCCGTTTAGGGCCCGTTTGGGCTCCGTTTTCCGCGATTCGAGTTGCGTTCGTTTCAGAATTTATTCCTCTACCCGCCTACAGTAGCTATACACTGTTTTGAGACACTCCTTGTGTTTGATCCTTGTGATAGGACCTCGTTCGGTTGCAGTCTTGAGAGTCGCGGAGGCGGGCGGGATTCCCGATCACGCCCCTATTACTCCCGTTGTACCTGGTAGAGTGGTTTTAAGTATTAATAAAATCTGTTAAAGTATGGAACCATAACTAGAACCTAGGGCATTGCATGAATCCTAGGAATGAGAAATATATGGAATGATAGCTCCTAGGTGTTGCATGAATCCTAGGGTCGGAAAACTAGATTGTATGATAGATCCTAGGATATGGCATGAATCCTAGGATGGAAAAACTAGTGGAATGTATATTACTGCAGTCTTGGAAAAATGGAAAGGAATATATAAGCTGCCTGTGAAATTAATTAACAGCTGCCTGTTATGAACAAAGAAACATGTTTGAGATCATGGAAATTGAGAACATGAATCTGGAAAGTGAAACATATGATGTTCTGAAATAAAGACCTGGAACCCTACGGGAAATTAGGAGTGGAACTCCTGGAAAGAAAAAGGAATGGAACTGAGATGTAGTTTGTACTGTCTCTTGGGTACGCAGTACCAAGGGAAGTACCTGTACCTGTTTTAGTGCAGAGTGGGGCCAGCCGCCCCAGGGACCCGGGGTTAGGCTTGGCCGCTCTGATACCATCTTGTAACGACCCGGTTCCCGAGTCCCTACGAGACACGAGAACCGGGCGGGCGGAAGAGGCCCTTTCAGCCAGACTTCTCACAGGGCCGGCGAGAGCGGAGACACGTGGCATCCGCAGGAGAGCCGTCACGTTGTGCAGGGCCATCAGTGGCCTTTGGGGGCCCTCGACAGGGGCCAGTCGCCAGCACCGGACCCCCGCCTAGCCGACAGCAGGGACTCACTGAGGGCGGGAGTCGGGTTCCCCTCTGCTACCAGTGTGGCCAGCCGGGCCACGTCAGGAGGGACTGCCCATCTAGGGCAGGAGGTCAGCAGATACTTCCCGCGCAGAGCACTGGAGGGCGCGTAGGAGGCCGCGGTTTCCAGGCGCGAGGAGGAGGACCGCAGTCGCGAGGAGGGTACCGGCCAGCACCTACCCGTCCGACGCAGAGTGTGGCTGCTTCGTCCGCACCTAGAGCTGAGGGGCGTATCAACGCCCTAACACACAGGGACGCCAGAGCTTCGGGATCCGTGGTAGCAGGTATGGTTTCAGTTTCTGGCAGACTCGTTTACACGCTTTTCGATTCCGGCGCTACGCACTCGTTTGTCGCAGACAGTTTCGCAGTTAGTTTGGACCAGGATTATACATTGTTAGAGAACCCGTTCGTAATCAGAGGTCCGAGTGGTCAGCTGTTTGTAGCTGAGGAGGTGTACACGGGTTGCGGGGTCAGCATCGGGGGACACAGCCTGCCAGCTGACCTGATTATGATACAGATGGAGGACTTTGGGGTGATCCTGGGGATGGATTGGCTGTCCGCTTACCACGCCTTGGTAGACTGCTTTGAGAGGAAGATTGTCTTCTCCATTCCGGAGTTGCCTTCCTTCGAGTTTCACGGGCAGCCAGTGGACGGAGGTTTCAGGTGCATTTCGGCACTTCGGGCGGCGAGACTTTTGAGCCAGGGGTGTGAGGGCTTCTTAGCTTGTGTGGTGGCAGAGCACAGCCCCGTGGCAGACTTCCAGAGCATCCCGGTGGTCAGAGAGTACCCCGACGTGTTTCCAGACGAGTTACCAGGACTACCGCCCGAGCGTGAGATCGAGTTTGAGATCTCACTAGTACCAGGGACCAGCCCCATCTCCACCGCGCCATACAGGATGGCACCGCTTGAGCTGCGAGAGCTCAAGTCTCAGTTGCAGGACCTTTTGGAGAAGGGTTTCGTGAGGCCTAGTGCGTCTCCCTGGGGAGCCCCGGTACTGTTTGTGAAGAAGAAGGATGGGACCCTACGCCTTTGTGTGGATTACCGACAGCTGAATAGGGTCACCATCAAGAACAGATATCCGCTGCCGAGGATTGACGATTTGTTTGACCAGTTGCGGGGTTCCACGGTGTTTTCCAAGATCGACTTGAGGTCTGGATACCACCAGTTGAGGATCAGGGAGACCGACGTCTCCAAGACAGCTTTCCGCACCCGGTACGGACACTACGAGTTTTTGGTCATGCCGTTTGGGCTGACCAATGCCCCCGCTGCTTTCATGGACCTGATGAACCGGGTGTTCAGACCGTACTTGGACCAGTTTGTGGTGGTTTTCATAGATGATGTACTCATCTATTCTAGAGATCGGACGCAGCACGGACATCACTTGCGGATGGTTCTGGACACTCTGAGACGACGCAGGCTGTACGCCAAATACAGCAAGTGCGAGTTCTGGTTGAGGGAGGTGACCTTTTTGGGTCATGTGATCTCTGGAGACGGCCTGGCGGTGGATCCCGCCACGGTCGAGGCAGTGCTCAGGTGGGAGAGACCGCGTTCGGTCACTGAGATTCGCAGTTTCCTGGGACTGGCAGGTTACTACAGACGGTTCATCAGAGGGTTTTCGCAGATTGCACGTCCTATGACACAGTTGACTCGGAAGGATGTGCCTTTCGCTTGGACAGACGCCTGTGAGGCGTGTTTTCTGGAGCTGAAGGAGAGGTTGACCTCGGCTCCCGTGCTCACTATCCCTGACAGTAGTGGCGGGTTCGTTGTGTACACGGACGCTTCCTTGCAGGGGTTAGGAGGTGTGCTCATGCAGAGGGGTCACGTGGTCGCTTACGCTTCGCGGCAACTGAAGCCCCATGAGCATACCTACCCTACCCACGATCTAGAGTTGGCAGCTGTTGTCTTCGCGCTGAAGACATGGAGGCACTACTTGTACGGTGAGACCTTCGAGATTTTTACAGATCACAAGAGCCTCAGATATCTTTTTGACCAGAAGGAGCTCAACATGAGACAGAGACGTTGGTTGGAGCTCCTGAAGGACTACGACTGCAGCATCTCCTACCACCCGGGAAAGGCCAATGTGGTGGCTGACGCCTTGAGCCGTAAGGCGCCCGCACGCTTGGCCAGTCTACAGTTACAGAGTTGGAGCCTTTTGGAGGAGGTGGGCAGTTGGCGACCTCTAGAGTTACGAGGGTACTGTGGGGTAGTGACGGTGACACGGCAGACCAGACCAGAGTTGATAGACCGCATCATCACGGGACAGATGGCCGATCCGTACTTGCAGTCTTTGCGCGACAGAGTACTGTCAGGGGACCCAGGGGACTTCTCTTTCACAGACCAGGTGTTGCGCTTGAGGGGACGGCTGTGCATCCCCAGAGACGAGGAGCTGTTGAGAGAGCTCCTGACTGAGGCACACGGTTCCAGATTCACCATACATCCCGGAAACACGAAAATGTACCATGACTTGAGACGCGAGTTCTGGTGGAGAGGGATGAAGCGGGATGTGGGTGAGTTCGTGCAGCAGTGCTTAGTGTGCCAGCAGGTGAAAGCCGAGCATCAGAGGCCTGTAGGGCCGCTTCAGCCGCTTCCAGTGCCAGAGTGGAAGTGGGAGAGCATCACCATGGACTTGGTGGTGGGCTTACCTGTTACCCAGCGAGGACACGACGCGGTCTGGGTAATAGTGGATAGATTGACGAAGACGGCACGATTCTTGCCGATCCGAGTCACTTTGGGACCAGCACAGTTGGCAGAGAGGTATATCCGTGATGTGGTGCGACTACACGGAGTTCCGCGGGAGATCGTATCCGACCGGGATACCCGCTTTACGTCCCAGTTTTGGGCTGAGTTTCAGCAGGCTTTGGGGACGAGGTTGAGGTTTAGCACGGCTTACCACCCCCAGACGGACGGACAGTCGGAACGCACGATACAGACACTTGAGGATCTTTTGCGTGCCTGTGTACTAGACTGGAGGGGCTCTTGGGAGGAGCACCTGCCCCTGGCAGAGTTTGCATACAACAACAGTTATCACTCGAGCATCGGCATGGCTCCCTACGAGGCTCTGTACGGACGGAAATGCACGGCACCCTTGAGTTGGGTTGAGGTGGGGACCAAGTGGGAGGTTGGCCCCAGGTTGATCCGGCAGAGTCAGGAGGTAGTTGAGCAGATCCACAGACGACTCCGCACTGTCAGGAGCAGACAGAAGAGCTACGCAGATCGCAGACGCAGAGAGGTGCAGTTCGAGGTCGGGGACCACGTCTTTCTTCGTGTTTCGCCCATGAAGGGCTTACAGCGGTTTGGGGTGAGAGGGAAGCTCGCGCCGAGGTTCGTGGGGCCCTTCGAGGTCCTGGAGCGGGTTGGACCCGTTGCTTACAGACTTGCCCTTCCCCCGCAGCTTTCTGGTGTGCACGACGTGTTCCACGTGTCCAACCTCAGGAAGTACGTAGCCGATCCCAGCCACGTACTGAGTCACGAGAGCGTCGAGGTGAGCGACGACCTGACCTACCCCGAGCGGCCAGTGCAGATCCTAGACCGAGCCGTCCGCAGGTTGAGACGAAAGCAAGTACCCCTGGTAAAGGTTTTGTGGAGGAGCCAGCGGTACGAGGAGGCTACCTGGGAGCCTGAGGCGGCAATGCGGGAGCGGTACCCGGAGCTTTTCGCGGGTACGTCTTTTCTGACCGGCTTCGGTCCTCTTTGAGTTTGTTATGGTTATTTGGACACCTTCTTCCCGCACCCTAGTTGGCGCAAGTTTCGGGGACGAAACTTCCTTTGAGTTTGTTATATTGTAACGAGCGCGTGCCCCAGACGTCTTTTAAGACGTCTGGGAGGTGGCCCAGACGTCTGTAAAGACGTCTGGGATCACATCCAGACGTCTGACCAGACGTTCGGGATAGTTTACAGACGTCTGGCGAACAGTTATGCTCGCACGGGATATTCGTCTGCGCGCCTGTGCGCGCAGACCTGCGTTCTGCCCTCTTTCTCTGCGGCTGCAGGCGGCTGCGACCGCCTCTCTCTCCTCTCCGCGCGGCGTTAAAAAGGGGGGGCGCGCCTCCCCTCCCGTCTCCACCATCTTCCTCCTTCTTCTCCTGCCTGTGCGCGAGAGCGAGCGGACGCGAGGGCGCAGCGGCAGCGGCAGCCGCAGTAGGCGCGGAGGAGTTGCGGCGTGCGAGGGAGGGGCTCTGCCGTGAGGGCGAGCTCGCCGGGAGCGGCTTGGCCGGCCGGCGGAGGGCGCAGGGGGCGCAGAGCGTCGCGGAGAGGGACCTGCTGCGAGCGGAGCAGCGGACGCGCGAGGTGCGACGCGGGCGACGTCGCGAGCGGAGGCCGAGCAGGGCTCTGATTCTGGAAAAATTTCCAGAATCAGACGTCTGGATTGATATACAGACGGCAAGGTCGACGTCTGTGAGATCATATAGACGTCTGAAAGGTGAGTTTCTGCTTTCTTCTTCCTTTTTGTCGACTGACCGTACTGAGGGAGGGGGGTTGGCTGTGCGCAGGTTGTCTGATTCGTCATCCTTTGCGAATCAGACGTCTGGAAGTTGTACCAGACGGCGGGAGTGACCTCCAGACGTCCGGAGTGACCATCGGACGTCTGGGATCTAGGAAAGACGTCCCTGCAGACTTCTGGACGTCTGGGAAACCACGCTGAGCAGGTAATTCTCTGATCCACCGTTTAAGACGTCTGGAGGAAGTTCCAGACGTCTGATTTTGCACAGTATCATCTTTCTCGACCCGTTTAGGGCCCGTTTGGGCTCCGTTTTCCGTGATTCGAGTTGCGTTCGTTTCAGAATTTATTCCTCTACCCGCCTACAGTAGCTATACACTGTTTTGAGACACTCCTTATGTTTGATCCTTGTGATAGGACCTCGTTCGGTTGCAGTCTTGAGAGTCGCGGAGGCGCGCGGGATTCCCGATCACGCCTCCATTACTCCCGTTGTACCTGGTAGAGTGGTTTTAAGTATTAATAAAATCTGTTAAAGTATGGAACCATAACTAGAACCTAGGGCATTGCATGAATCCTAGGAATGATAAATATATGGAATGATAGCTCCTAGGTGTTGCATGAATCCTAGGGCCGGAAAACTAGATTGTATGATAGATCCTAGGATATGGCATGAATCCTAGGATGGAAAAACTAGTGGAATGTATATTACTGCAGTCTTGGAAAAATGGAAAGGAATATATAAGCTGCCTGTGAAATTAATTAACAGCTGCCTGTTATGAACAAAGAAACATGTTTGAGATCATGGAAATTGAGAACGTGAATCTGGAAAGTGAAACATATGATGTTCTGAAATAAAGAGCTGGAACCCTACGGGAAATTAGGAGTGGAACTCCTGGAAAGAAAAAGGAATGGAACTGAGATGTAGTTTGTACTGTCTCTTGGGTACGCAGTACCAAGGGAAGTACCTGTACCTGTTTTAGTGCAGAGTGGGGCCAGCCGCCCCAGGGACCCGGGGTTAGGCTTGGCCGCTCTGTACCGACTTGTTGGCCCCCGTGTACGTAGTACCGAGGAGAGCTAGTAGTGTTAGGAGAGTACTAGCTACCCCACGGGCCCCGGGGTTCTGCTAGCCTCCTTCACCGACTTGTTAGGCCCACTAGGGCAAACCAGGGTAGTCAGGCGAGGGTGCGCGGACTGTGGAGGGGCAAGGCCCCGGTTTGGTTACTGTGGAGGGGTTGGACCCCTGTTACTGAGAGGGCTCTGCCCTGGTTCCGTGCTGTGCTTTGGGCGCACCCGTTAACGGAAACGACTGACCGCGTGCCAGTACGGGCTAGCTACCTGTGCGTTTATCGCGCGTGCCGTAGTCACCGTTACGTCTGTCAGTGACCTTGGGGTGGTTGACTGAGGGTAGGATCACCACGGGGGACTCTCCCGGCCAGGAGAGCACCACGTGCTACTTCTACTTTTGGAAAAGACTGCAATCAAGATCGTCCCACGAGGACATCCGAGATCAAGTAAAGGATCTGAGAAGTAAATGAAATAGTGAGAAAAATTGAAAGATGTAAATAAAGGAAGTAATAGAACATAACAGCTACTGTACACTCTACTGTTGCCTTTAGTTAGTTTGCCACTCTACTCAGCGTTTTGCTGACGTGTTACACTCGTTACCTTTTTCAGGACCAGGTGTTGAGCAGCCAGGGTCGGCGGCTGCAGAGGACGCTGGGCCGAGTAGGGTCCAGTAGAGTTACCACAGCTTTGTACCCTTTGTTTTGTTTCTGTTCTAGTGAGTAGTTTTGTTTCCGCTGTACCTTCTTTACCTGCAGTTTTTGTTATATGATAAATGTTGTTTTACTGTTGTGGTGGTGCCTACTGTAGTAGTTTCTTTCCTTACTGCTGTACTTTCTTACTGTTAGTTATATTCATGCTGAATGTGGTTTATTTTACTGTCTTTTGGTTACTTCCTCGTTGGACGACTGGGTCTTGGGATTAGTCGAGTCGGTCCGGTTCTCGTGTCTCGTAGGGACTCGGGAACCGGGTCGTTACACCCACCTAACAAGCATCACAGCAAATCCAGTTCACAGGAGATATATGTGGAATGACTCGACGAAGGCTATCCAAATGAAGGTGTCCAAGGTAGAGATGCCATTAAAATGCACTCCTGGGTGTAAAGGATACCTCTCCTCGACATGCAAATGCAAGTGGAGTCTAAGACAATCAATAAATCCTATGCTCTACATGTCAACTGCCAATCACCTTCTCTATCAATTTGTCTTGAATAGTGCATCCCACGGCATCAAATATTGCACGACAATTAAGTTACTTAGTAATTTGGTTGACTGAGAGAAGACTCATTGGAAAGTCTGGAACATACAAAACATTAGGCAATCTCAACATAGAAGTTACCGGTACCTCACCTTGACCTACCACCTTGGAGTGTCGGCCATCTGCAACCTGAATAGTCCTGTTAGTTGGTAGTGAATGAAGATAGGTAAAGTAATCCCGATCTCCACTGAGGTGCTGTGAGGCTCTTGATCCACAAGCCATTCTAAGCAACTTTGATTCTTGCTACGTGCAATGGAACTCAATTCGCTTGGTCCATTGAGTCTATCATGATGACTATGACCTTTGAGTAGTATCTCATACTCACTTCTGGAAATAATCATAGTGTCATCTCTCAACTCCTAAGTGGTAGAAATATCACTAGGAATAGGTTGAAGAAATGGGTTTTTATACTTCCTAACCTCTGTAGCGGTATCCAATGACATTTTTGACAACCCTAATAATGCCGTTGTGCCTTGAGAGGAAGGATAAACCCAGAAAATAGATCTGAATCATTGATTTCAGATCATGAAGAAGGTCCGAAATATAGAAGATGAACCCCTTGATCACGATCCAAGCATACATCACCTGGAGATTAGATCAAAGGCCTCAAAGGGACCCTTGGAACCAATGGAGGCCACACTAGAATGCAGGGAACCATCCTAGCATGGCCATCCAGGAGTGCCTACCCTCCTTGCCGCTGAAAAGAGGACCACCCTACCGATCTACCGCTGCTGTCGACCTGCTAGCTCACCAGCGATCTGCTGGACGACTGCCGGTGGTTCAGAGGTGGCGATGCAGGACCCCCAAGGGCCACTGCCACGACCTATAGACGATGGGTGGCAGTGTTCAGTGGTCAGGGGTGGTGCTCTGAGGTCGGGGACAATGTAGGGGCGGAGCTCTAAGGTTGGGGGTTGAAATGACCCTTCCAAGGATCGTTTGGAGTTTTTTCGGAAAGTTAGGGGCATGAACGAAAAAATTTAAACCACCTTGGTTTTGTTTGTGGGCTTTGCAGGAAAGGAGGGAAATGCGAGGGGGTGTCACACAATTTTTCCCCTCCCTGCCTCTCTCCCAACACACCCACCCACATACACAAAACCTTAATCCCACTCCCTATTTAAACCCCCCATATCCCTCTCCGCGGCACCACCTCGTCTCCTTCCTCCATCCATCCCCCGTCTGCGCAACTGCCGAGGGAGTGGCTATGCGAGAACCAGCGTGGGAGCTTGAAGCTCGCAAAGAGGAGCTCATGAGGATTTTCTGGAGCTCGACTGCGGGGTGAGGCTTGAGAGGAGCTGCTGCTGGGGGGCTCTGTGTGAAGGAGCTGTCGCGAAGAGAAGGTGCTGGTTGCGAGGAAGGAGGCCTCGCAACGGTTCTGCGGAATCATTTTTCCATAGAATCTGACGTCTGGTTGGACATCCAGAGCTGCATCCAGACGTCTGATATGGCACAGCAAACCAGAGGTAACGTCCTGTTCAAGGGTAGTGCATTCGTACCATTCCCTTACCCCTACTATAGCCTAGGTCCTTGTGTGTCGCAGAGCTAGGCGAAAGCCCCGCAAGCAAAAGAAGGCTCGCGAAGGTCGGTATGAGGGCTTTCTCCGCAGTTCAGACGTCTGCACCCCTCAACAAACATCTGACCGGACGGCTCGAGACAGCATCGGATGTCCGATGAGGCGGTTTTCAAAGGTATAAGCCCAGATCATTCTCTACTTATTTTTATACGACCTGCTCAGAGGTGTGGTCTGACCCATATGTCACTGTGTACATTTGTAGAGCCATTGGGAAGGTGCGTAGAATGGTTTTCCAGACACTTTAGGTCATCTGGACGCCTTGACAGACGTTTGATGCCAACATCAGATGTCCGAGAGAGTTGACATACGTCTGGAAAGACCCCAGGACGGCTGTGAGGGGTTCCAGACATCCGCCAGCAACGCAGAATGTAAGGTGAGATCTCCGCTGCCGTTTAAGATGTCTGGGAACTTTCTAGACGTCTGATTTCAGTCTGGTTGGTCTGTTTCAGACACCAGGTGACTGGTCTAGCTAGACCAGCCTGCTTGGTCTGGTTCAAGTGAACCGAGAAGAGTGTTTGGGTTGGTTCAGGACCCAAACGAGGTCGGATTTACACAAATGAAGTATCATTGGTTTCCGTTCTAGTTTCTCTACACGTTAGTGTCACTTGTATATATTTTTAAACTTGTTTGATGTGGTTGGTAAATTATATAGGTTTCCATCCTGTAGCGTATTCAGGGCCCACAGAGACGATAGGACCTGCGATTCTAGTCCCCAATCCTTCTGTGTTTCCTGATAGAGTGGTTTACTTTAATATTAAGATTTAAATAATGAAGTACATGTTAGAGAAACTTGATTGAACCCTAGGATGTGAAATGAACCCTAGGGAAAAAATGAACGAATATTGCTTGAGCTAAACTATTTACTTTGAGATACATGTAAACCCTAATTGCTGGCAAGTGTATAAATACATGATATGATGTTCTTCAATTATTAAAACACGAGCTACCTGTTATATGAATGAGAATAGATATGGGAACAATGAGATCTGAGTATTGAGAAACTAAATGAGATGAATACAGTGCATGAACCCTACAGAAAACTAGAAAGAGAACTCCTGTATACGAAAAAAATCTCGTATGTAAACGAGAGGTGAGCTGATCCTTGTGTACGCGGTATCAAGGAGAGTAGTTGTCCTTTTAGTGTAGAGGGGAGCTAGCCACCCCTTGGGTTGAGACCTGCGGTTAGGACTAGTCACTCTACACTGACTCTTGTTTGGCCCTCACGTATGTGGTACTAAGGTGAGCTACTTAGTGTATTAAGGGAGCTAGCCACCCCATGAGGTCCGGGGTTAGGACTAGCCACCCTACACAGACTCTTGTTAGGCCTACTAGGCAAACCAAGATAGTCGAATGAGGGTACACGAAATGTGTAGGGGCGAGACCCTTGTTCTGAGAGGGCAAGGCCCTGTAATATTCCGTGTTGTACTTTGGCGTACCAGCTAACAGAAACGACTGACCGTGTGCCAGTGCGGGATAGCTACCCATGCTCTTATTGCACATACCGTAGTCACCGCTACGTCGTGACCGTGACCTCGGGGTGGTTGACTGGGTGTAGGACTACCGCGGGAGACTCTCCCGACTAAAAGAACACCACGTGTACATTCTACATCACTGGAAATACTGTAATCAAGATTGTCCCCTTAAGGGACAATCAAGATCAAGAACTGACCAGATTCTTAAGAGAATAAACAAATTAGAACCACTTAATTGAGCTAAATGGAATTGAATCATAAATTAGTTACTTGTCTTAAGTTAATCGCATGTAAATGGTTAAGTTACCACTCTACTCAGCGCTAGCTAACCACGAAATTTTATAACCTTGTTTAGGTCAGGGAGTTGAGCAGCCAACACCACCGGCTGTAGAGGGAGCTGGGCCCAGTCGAGCCCAGCATTAGCTATTGTCGTTTTCTATTCCAGCACGTTCTTTTGTTGTGGTAGTGAGTATTTGTTACCTGTAATACTATTTCTATTATATTTCCGCTATTGTAATTGTGATGGCCTATACTATTATGAGACATTTCATTCTGTTTCCTTTACTGTCTCTGTATTATTTTCTACTTAGTTACATTGTACTTGTGGTTGTGGAATATTTTTTGCTTTTGATTATTTCTCGTTGGAAAACTAGCTCTTGGGATTAGTCAAGGCAAGCCGGTTTCGGGTCCTGTAGGGATCTGGGATTGGGTCGTAACAGGGGCTATGGTCTAGGGCGACGCTGCAACCTACAACCGATGAGGCAGCGCAAGAGGCGACGCTGCGGTCCCTCGAGGAGAGCAAATCACTGCCTATAGAGGGGCGACGGTGCTTTGTGGCACTCGGAGGAGGCTCACTAGGGCCAGCAATGGTTGGTGACAAGCGCCACCAACAGCTGTGACCACGGCGATGACCTGTTAGGGCCGGCGGCGGTGGATGAATAGCCGACGGGGGCTCTCGTGGGTGTGTACTAGAAGGATTAGGGCTTTTGGTGGAGGGGTACGGACGTTTGCGAGAGGTGGGATACTAGACCGTCGATTTAGGATCGCCGCTTTGATACCAAATTGGGAAAAATGAACAATTCAACTTTATTCTCTAACCCTACCTCTCTTTATATAAAGAAAGTTGGGTGCAAATTACCGTAAAATCCCAGGAAGAAAATAAAACATACATAACACAACATAACACCAATATAATTAATAAATAACTAGACTCCATAACATTATTCACTCAAATTTAACTACATATAGCATGCATAAAGTATAGGAGCAGGCCTTGTAAGTAGATACAAATCCATGACCATGCATAGAACAATGATCAAAATCAAATGTTAAAAACAATGGATAGATTTGATAAGATATAGTAATAGCTATTGCCGGGGATGTGGTTCTCTTCGTGGAGTGTAGACGTCCATTCCTCTCTTTCCAAAGGTGTCAGATAGGGCATTCAAAGAAAGTATGGCTTGCATGTGCTTTCTTCGTGTAACTTACAAAGAAGACAATTACGTCATGATTTTTTTTTTTGCCTTCTCCCGAAAGCCAAGCAGTCCCTCGTTAGAAGCTTTCCTCTGCATGCCAAAAGAGCACAGTAGGGCCCATTTTAGGCACACCGTCCTTAGCACATATATATTTGAACATCATATATGCTACATGGTTGTTTGAATCTGGTCCATTCCCACATGTCCTTCGTTGTGCTCGACCAACTTCGAAGGTTGCTAGTATCTCCCTCGAAGATGTTCCTTGCCTGCCCAAGGTAGGGCAAAATGTTCATCCAAAATGTTGACATAGAAAAATAGTTATTTAGGAATGAAAAATATGTATTACAATCGAATGAAAAATGTGTATTACAACAATAGAGAAGAGGGTCCTTACTTTTCTTCCAAAAACCACACAGGTCTTTTTGCCTAAATTTAAATCTTCAATCATACCATTGGGATCCGGAGTAATTAACCTTATATATATATATATATATATATATGTATATATATATATATATATATATATATATATGATGCTAACAATAATCATTATTATTGAAAGAAAAAACTAAAAATATATATTGCCTAGTAACAGGACTTATCGATCTGTTCACTGATTAAATGAGAGAGTGCAAAAACACTCACCTCTTGAAGATGATGGAACTAATATCTACTTGGTTCTTAGCCCTTAACGTTAGCCAAATTTCACTTGATTAAAACACATCCCAACAGAACGATTTAACATTTTCCATCTAGCATTATTTTGATATGCTATTTGCTTAGAATATTCGTGGATCACGGTTTGTGCGTACAATTCCTGAAAATTAAGTAACATTACGTACCTAATTAATTAAAGTACGTCTAGCATTCCGCTTCTCCCAACTAAAATGGAACTTAACTACAACATTCCACAGAGAGTCTTTGATAGATATTGTAAATAGTCATAGTCAAATTTAACATACATATGGAGTGATTTTGATAGGGATCTATTGTAGATTTAGATGAAAAAGAAGGGAGAAGAGGGAGAAGAGTACGGGAAGACAGCAGAACCAAGGAAAGGTAAAAAAAAAAAAGAAGAGTTTCCTTTGTCATATATATATATATATCGATACAATGATTCCTTTGCAATATCTCTTGTCATCTTCTCACGTCCTCTCTTGTAGACTCCTTCAATCCCATTAATCTTGTTATGGTTCTATTCGTTGAATCACAGGAAATTTATTTTCAAGATTTACAGAAGATCATCCTCTAAGATTTCCTGCAGATGACGACTCTCAAAGAGTCTGTCTCAATACCTGCCACCTTCGAGTCCTTTCTTAGATGCTTGTCGTGAGAAAGGCAATATGGGGTTCTAACGAGAAATCAGAGATGGTTGAGAGTAGGTGCTTTGAGAATGCCCCCTGCAGGTTTTTTTTTTTTTCTTTTTAAGGAAAATATTTTCATTGAAAGGGAAATAACCTATTACAAGTTGACGTAAAGAAAGAAAGGAAAATCCTTTCCCACGAAAGGAAAAAACGCCCCGCAGAAACTTCTCATCAAAAGGGGGAAACGCCCTGCAGAACCCATTAAAACAGGAAGAATGCCCCCTGCAGTTCTAAATGAGACTTTTACTCAAGGGACAATCAGAAGGAGAAAGTGGGTGATCAAGATCGAGTCCTTGCGCAGGCTTGACTTCTCATCAACCAAACCCCTCTTGGCCCAAAGCCACCCCCATGTGAACCTCTTCCATGAGAGGGAAGAGGATCATCATATGTGGAAGGGGGAAGGGACCAAGAGTTGGGTTGCCCCAACAAAAGTTGATTCGACAATGGTCACATACCCCGAATCGGAATTACTGTCATTATCATCATCATGGATATTTTGAGTCACCAGGTGATGTCCCCCGATAGATGCAGGCCATTGAGGAACATCGCATAAAACTTCTGTGGGAGAAACCTTGGTAATGATATTAATCAAAGCGTTTGTTGAATTCAAGAGATCAAGAAGATTCAATCCATTTGATAAATTCTCTTTAGTTTTAGTTCCATTTGACATACTCTATTTATATATATATATATATGTGCATGTATCACTAATGTGAAACTTCATGTAAAAGGCCATGCAGTTGTGGTATGCTAGTTTGTACTTGACAGGTTAGGCACAACCCCCCCCCCCCCCCCCCGACTCTCTTGTCAATTGAATTTCAAATTTTTTGCAAAAAAAATAGGGTATGATAAGCCTCAATGTTATAATAACTCCCTTCTCCATGGGAGAAGCCATAAATTCCTTTCCAGACCTTCATCTTGCCTATCTCATCCCCGTTGACTTACTTTGCCTTTTCCCTTCTACCTCTCCAAATGATTCCTGTGATACCCATTTGGTAAATTCTCATTTTCCTTACCCTTTTTTTTAAAAAAAAAATCGGAAGCGAATTTTATTCATCCCCCACTCCCTATCATTACTCTATTATGGCCTTGAATCCTTCCCCTATCTGGAACAAGTACCTATAGGCCCTTAAGTTACCCCTTAGGCTGATCGCCTTCTTGTGGTGGTTGCACCAGCGTAAACTTCTGACTAATGATGATAAGCTTACTAGGCTTGGCATACCTCTCCCCTGCAAATGCATTTGCTTTCCTCATGGTCCTCAATGTGAAACTTTGAATCATCCTATTTGTGCAATCCATCTTCGCTAGAACAATTCTGAATTGGCGTCAGCATCATTGCCCGTATGCCAAAATTCAACTTTCTCTACCAGGTGATGCCTTTTCTGCCCCTTGGAACACTCCTATCTTGAAGTGTAGAAGGGATATTTCAGCTTCTGTCTGGTTTATGGTTTTGGCTCGTTAGAGACAAATTGAAACATAGTTTCCTTTCTTCTCAAGGTCTGCCTCACCTGTTAGATTATTTCTGGATGCATTTTGAACTTCAAATTTTGATTCCTTAAAATAAAGCTTCCCCTTGTCTAACTAATTAGACTTGTCCTGCAAATTCTTCTTTCAAGCTAAATGTGACTCATTATTCTAGCCACAATGAGGAGGGACTCCTTGATTGGATTGTTAGAGACTGTCAGAGGGCTTTTGTCAAAGCCACCTATGGTCACTTCTCTAACAACGACAATCTTTCCCCTTCTCATCAAAGCTACCCTTCATGTAATTTCTTTCTGCAGGAACTCAGCTATCATCACTCATGTTGACATAGACTCATCATCGCTTTTTTACTGGTCGGGCAAGCTGCCCATCTCTTGGTGTCATAAGGTTTGGATGCAACGGCTGTTTGGGATTAAGGAACTTATATATACTTTTAATTTGGTGCATAGGTTGGCAAATTTGGTGCCTTTTCACTCTTGCAAGGCTGGGTCGATCCCTGAACAGAGGAACGTGAACTGTTGACTTTCATTCCTGTTAGCTACCTCGACGCATCAGATGGTTGATTATGTTGGATTAATTTAATGTCCATTTATGGAAAGTGATCAATCAAGATTATTATTTTGGTACAGACATAATGCGTATTGGAGATGTGTTATATTGAAAGAAATGTGCAGAAATCGATTAGTGATTTGCATTTTCTTAATGGGTGGAAATTAAAAGCATCCAAAGCAATTAGAATGACTAATTGCTATTTATGGGTGATTATGGTCCCCAATGAGACCCACCGTTTTCACTTGAGTATCAAACCCGGTGTGATCTTGAGAAGAAAGAGAGAAAGACTCCAAGGAAGAGGAGAATGGCTGGAAAAGAACAAAGAAACTTCTTCCTCTAGGCATCATCCAAGGAACTGAAGGGTGGAAATTTCTTGGAAGGCAATCACTGCAACCCCTTTCATTGCTATCAAGGATGAATGGGGGTAACATGTGCATATACATATTGTTTATTATATCTTTTTGTCTAAGATCTTGTGTATGTTGATATGTTTATACTTTTGTCTCGTTCTAATAGGTTGTGTAGAATACCAATACATTGCATAAACTAGGTTTAGATAGATGTAGCACATTTTTTGAAAACCAGTACATTTCTCGTAACTCCTACAGATACCAATATTTGTCATGATTACCGACACATGTACGTTACAGATTTGGTTTTGGAACTTATAAATAAAGACTATAGCTCATGAGTACCGATACTCATCATGAGTATCGATACCATCGAGTTACAAATTTGGTGTTAAGTCTCAACACTAAAACCTATGACTTACGAATACCGGTACTTATCATTAGTACCGATACTCATAAAGCATAGATTTGGTTCTAGTTTGGTATGACCAAAATCTGTATATCACATATATCGGTACGTACTTTTAGTATCGATATGCATTGTCTACAGGTGATGAGGAACAAAAAGTACCTTCAGAATTAAAACTTTGCACAAAGCTCAACAAATCTATTTCTCCGATAGCTCGATAAATCTAGCTACTCGACTATCCAAAATCCCGGCGGATCCGAGAGGACTCGACCCACCAAAGGATCCGATTGATCAGAGTTAAAAAGGCGGCAACAACATCCACATCAGCGCTAACAGTTTGCGCTGTAAAAGCTATTTATAAACAAGTAACAGACGAGCCGGGGAATCCCTGGAGTTCGTTGTGGAACGAAAAGTTGCTGCGATATTTTTTGTATTATAAATAGATAAGAGAGGCTTTTAGGGAGGCTCTTGATGCTTTTTCTGAGATAGAGAACAAGGAGTGATTGTACTACTGACCACCATAGTAGAATCCTGGGAGCATTGCCCTTCCCCCAGACATATACCCCTTCAGGTGGAACTGGGTCGCCAATTTCTTGTGCCTCTATCTTTGTGATTGCTTGTGATATTCGTTAATTCGAGTCCCTTACTGTAACGACCAGATTCCCGAATCCCTACGAGACATGAGAATCGGACCGACTCGACTAATCCCAAGACTTAGTCGTCCAACGAGAAAGTAACCAAAATAGCAATAAAATAAACCACATTCAACATGTATATAACAAGAAGTAACAAAATTCAGCAGTAGAGAAAAGAAATACTACAGTATACACCACCACAACAGTAAAGAAATAAACATGTACATAACATTAAGCTTACATTAAAGAGAGTACAAGGAGTACAGAAAACTACTCACTACAGCGGAAAGAAGAGTACAGTAGATACTACAGGTAACACTACTGGACCTTACTAGGCCCAGCACCCTCTGCAACCACTGACTCTGGCTGCTCAACACCTGGTCCTGAAAAGGTAACAAGGGTGACACGTCAGCGAAACGCTGAGTAGAGTGGCAACTAAAAGCTAAAAGAAGCAGTAGAGTGGACAGTAGCTGTTATGTTTTACTTTATTTATATCTTTCAATTTATTTACTGTTGATTTATTTCTCAGATCCTTCTCTTGATCTTAAATGTTCCTCGTGGGAACGATCTTGATTGCAGTCATTTCCGAAAAGTAGAAGTAAAACATGGTGCTCTCCTGGCCGGGAGAGTCCCCTATGGTGGTCCTACCCTCAGTCAACCACCCCAAGGTCACTGACAGACGTAACGGTGACTACGGCACGCGCGATAGACGCACGGGTAGCTACCCTGCACTGGCACGCGGTCAGTCGTTTCCGTTAACGGGTGCGCCCAAAGAACAGCACGGAACCAGTATAGGGCAGAGCCCTCTCAGTAACAGGGGTCCAGCCCCTCCACAGTAACCAAACAGGGGTCTTACCCCTACACAGTCCGCGCACCCTCGCCTGACTACCCTGGTTTGCCTGGTGGGCCTAACAAGTCGGTGTAGGAGAGCTAGCAGAACCCCGGGGCCCGTGGGGTAGCTAGTGCTCTCCCTACACTAGTAGCTCTCCTTGGTACTGTGTACACGAGGGCCAAAAGTCAGTACAAAGTGGCCAGTCCTAATCCCGGGTCCCTGGGGCGGTTAGCTCCACTCTGCACCAAATAGGGGGACAGTCGCTCTCCTTGGTACTCCGTACTTAAGGGCCAGCTCACTTCCCCAATTCTATTCCATTTCCTTTCCAGGAGATCTACTTCTAATTCCCCGTACGGTTCAAGCTCTTTTAACCTAGCCAATTTAGGTTTCACCGTTCCACCTTTATATCCATACAATTTATATTTTCATTTATAATAGGCAGCTGTTAACAAATTTACAGGCGGTTATCATTTCCTTTCACTTTTCCAAGACTGCAATGTTTATATAATCAACTAGTTTTCCAGCTCTAGGATTCATGCCGTACCCTAGGATCTAGCATTCAATCTAGTTTTCCAGTCCTAGGATTCATGCAATACCCTAGGATCTATCATTCAATCTAATTTCTCAGTCCTAAGGTTCATGCAATGCCCTAGACTCTATTAGTTGTTTCATAATTGTACAATTTTTGTTAAATAAATTAAAGGGCCACTCTACCCACAAAACCGGGAGTACTGGGGCGTGGTCGGCAATCCCGCGTGCCTCCGCAGCCCCCACAGCCGCAACGGGACGGGGTCCTAACACAAGGATCAATCACAAGGAGATTCTCAGAACAGTATACAATTAATGTAAACAGGTAGAGAAAATAAATCTAGAAAGAACGCCACTCAAAACGTGGAAAACGAACTCCGAACGGGCCCTAAACGAGTCAAAAACGACGAATATGTCCAAAATCAGACGTCTTAAAAGGTCGATCATGCCATACCTTGTTCTGCGCAGTCCTTCAGACGTCCAGAAGCTCGCTGGATCGTCTGAAGTCAGTTTCCAGATGTCCGATTGTCACCCCGGACGTTTGGAGGTCCTCTCCGTCGTCTGGTACTATGGCCAGACGTCTGATTCGTGTGGGATGGCGAGCCCTCGCACCCTCCCGAATAACACCTGCGCTTACACACAACCGCTCTCATCACGAAAAGGCGCAGAAGAAGCGACGGACGACTGCATGGCCGTACACGCGTAAAAAGGAAGTAGGAAAATAGTATACCTGTCAGACGTCTGGATCTTCCTCCAGACGTCCTACGCGTCGTCTGGGCATAAGCCCAGACGTCTGATTCTGGGAAATTTTCCCAGAATCAGGACCCGGTTCGTCCTCCGCCTTCTGCCTGAGCTGCAACAGCCCCTCCGCGACAACCCACGGCCGCTGCTCCTCCGTTGGCCGGCTCTAGCTGCCCCGGCAGGCTCGCACCTCGGGGTCGAGCCTTCTTCCTCTCGCAGTAGCTTCTCTCCCCACAAGCTTGCAGCAACCGCTCTGCCGCTCTCGCTGGCAGGGAGAAGGAGAAGACGGGTGGAAGGGAGTGGAGTGGAGTGAGGGAGAGGAGGGGTATATGTAGGCACGAGGGGAGCTTTGCAAGTCGGTGAGGGAAGAAAGAAAGAGAAGAGGGCGGCTGGGAATCAGTTTGCGTGCAAATTCTCTTTCGTACGCACGTAAAATTAATTTCCAGACGTCTGGGAAGGCATCCAGACGTCTGGGCCAACTCCCAGATGTCTTAAAGTGGTCTTGGTGCCTCGGGTCTTAACAACATAACAAACTCAAAGGAAGTTTCGTCCCCGAAACTTGCGCTAACTAAGGTGCGGAAAGAACAAAATATATATATTACAAACTCAAAGAGGACCGAAGTCAGTCTGAAAAGACGTACCCGCGAAAAGCTCCGGGTACCGCTCCCGCATTGCCACATCAGGCTCCCTGGTAGCCTCCTCGTACCGCTGGCTCCTCCACAAAACCTTCACCAGGGGTACTTGCTTTCATCTCAGACTGTGGATGGCTCTGTCAAGAATCTGCACTGGCAGCTCAGGGTAGGTCAGGTCGTCGCTCACCTCGACGCTCTCGTGACTCAGGACGTGACTGGGATGGGCGACATACTTCCTGAGGTTAGACACGTGGAACACGTCGTGCATACTAGAAAGCTGGGGAGGGAGGGCAAGCCTGTAAACAATGGGTCCAACCGGCTCCAGGACCTCAAAGGGCCCCACAAACCTCGGCATGAGCTTCCCTCTCACCCCAAACTGCTGCAGGCCCTTCATGGGCGAAACACGAAGGAAGACGTGGTCCCCAACCTCAAACTGCACCTCTTTGCGTCTCTGAACTGCGTAGCTCTTCTGCCTGCTCCTGACAGTGCGGAGCCGCCTGTGAATCTGCTCGACTATCTCCTGACTCTGCCGGATCAGCCTGGGGCCAACCTCCCACTTGGTCCCCACCTCAACCCAACTCAAGGGTGCTGTACATCTCTGTCCGTACAGAGCCTCGTAGGGAGCCATGCCGATGCTCGAGCGATAACTGTTGTTGTATGCAAACTCCGCCAGGGGCAAGTGCTCCTCCCAAGAGCCCCTCCAGTCCAGTACACAGCACGAAAAAGGTCCTCAAGTGTCTGTATCGTGCGCTCAGACTGTCCGTCCGTCTGGAGGTGGTAAGCTATACTGAATCTCAACCGCGTCCCCACGGCCTACTGAAACTCAGCCCAAAACTGGGACGTAAAGCGGGTATCCCGGTCGGATACGATCTCCCGCGGAACTCCATGTAGACGTACCACGTCGCAGATATACCTCTCTGCCAACTGTGCTAGTCCCCAAGTTACTCGGATCGGCAAGAATAGTGCCATCTTCGTCAATCTATCCACGATTACCCAGACTGCGTCGTGTCCTCACTGGGTAACAGGTAAGCCCACCACCAAGTCCATGGTGATGCTCTCTCACTTCCACTCTGGCACTAGAAGCAGATGTAGCGGCCCTGCAGGCTTCTGATGCTCGACTTTCACCTGTTAGCACACTAAACATTGCTGCACGAATTCACCCACATCCCTCTTCATCCCCCTCCACCAAAACTCGCATCTCAAGTCATGGTACATCTTCGTGTTTTCGGAATGTATGGTGAATCTGGAACCGTGTGCCTCGGTCAGGAGCTCTCTCAACAGCTCTTCGTCTCTGGGAACGCATAGACGTCCCCTCAGGGGCAGCATCCGGACTGTGAAGGAGAAGTCCCTCGAGTCTCCTGACAGTACTCTGTGGCGCAAAGACTGCAAGTACGAGTCTACCATCTGTCCTGTGATGATGCGATCTATCAGCTCTAGCCTCGTCTGTTGTGTCACAGTCACTGCCCCACAGTGCCCCCGTAACTCTAGGGGTCGCCAACTGCCCATCTCCTCCAAAAGGCTCCAACTCTGTACTTGTAAACTGGCCAAGTGTGCAGGCACCTTCCGGCTCAAGGCGTCCGCCACCACGTTGGCCTTTCCCGGGTGGTAGGAAATGCTGCAGTCATAGTCCTTCAGGAGCTCCAACCAACGTCTCTGTCTCATGTTGAGCTCCTTCTGATAAAAAAGGTATCTGAGGCTCTTGTGATCTGTGAAAATCTCGAAGGTCTCACCGTACAAGTAGTGCCTCCAGGTCTTCAGCGCGAAGATAATAGCTGCCAGCTCCAGATCGTGGGTAGGGTAGCTATGCTCATGGGGCTTTAGTTGCCGCGAAGCGTAAGTGACAACGTGACCCCTCTACATGAGCACACCCCCTAACCCCGGCAAGGAGGCGTCCGTGTACACAACAAATCCGCCACTACTGTTAGGGATGGTGAGCACGAGAGCCGAAGTCAGCCTCTCCTTCAGCTCCTGAAAACATGCCTCACAGGCATCTGTCCAAGTGAAGGGCACGTCTTTTCGGGTCAACTGTGTCATAGGACGTGCAATCTGTGAAAAACCCCTGATGAACCGTCTGTAGTAGCCTGCCAGTCCCAGGAAACTGCGAATCTCAGTAACAGTACGCGGTCTCTCCCACTTGAGCACTGCCTCGACCTTGGCTGGGTCTACCGCAAGCCATCTCCAGAGATCGCATGACCTAAGAAGGTCACCTCCCTCAACCAGAACTCTCACTCGCTGTATTTGGCGTACAACCTACGTCGTCTCAGTGTGTCCAGAACCATCCGCAAGTGCTGTCCGTGCTGCGTCTGATCTCAAGAATAGATGAGCACATCATAAATGAATACCACCACGAACTGGTCCAAGTACGGTTTAAACACCCGGTTCATCTAGTCCATGAAGGCAGCGAGGGCATTGGTCAGCCCAAACGGCATGACCAAAATCTCGTAGTGTCCGTACCAGGTGCGAAAAGCTGTCTTGGAGACGTCTGCCTCCCTGATCCTCAACTGGTGGTATCCAGACCTCAAGTCGATCTTGGAGAATACCGTGGCACCTCGCAACTGGTCAAACAAGTCGTCGATCCTCTGCAGTGGATATCTGTTCTTGATGGTGACCCTATTTAGCTGTCGGTAGTCCACACAAAGGAGTAGGGTACCATCCTTCTTCTTTACAAACAGTACCGGGGCTCCCCATGGAGACGTAATGGGACTCACAAAGCCCTTCTCCAAAAGATCCTGCAACTGAGACTTGAGCTCTCGCAGCTCAAGCGGTGCCATCCTGTACGGTGCGGTGGAGATGGGGCTGGTCCCTGGTACTAGTGAGATCTCAAACTCGATCTCCCGCTCGAGCGATAGTCCTAGCAACTCGTCTGGGAACACGTCGGGGTACTCTCTGACCACCGGGATACTCTGGAAGTCTGCCACAGGGTTGGGCCCTGCCACCACACAAGCTAGGAAGCCCTCACAACCCTGGCTCAAAAGTCTCACCGCCCGAAGTGTAGAAATGCACCTGAAGCCTCCGTCCACTGGTTGACCGTGGAACTCGAAAGAAGGTAACTCCGGTATGGAGAAAATGATCTTCCTCTCAAAATAGTCCACCAAAGCGTGGTAAGTGGACAGGTAGTCCATCCCCAGAATTATGCCAAAGTCCTCCATCAGTATCATAATCAGGTCAGCGGGAACGCTATGTCCCCCAATACCGACCTCGCAACCCGTGTACATCTCCTCAGCTACAAACAGCTGACCACTCGGACCTCTGATCACGAATGGATCCTCTAACAGCATGTAATCCTGTTGAACGAGAATCTACGCTAACGTGTTTGGTTTTGGAAAACCCGTCGTTGTAGTTCGAAAGCGAAGGATTCGTGTTCAACAAATAAAATTTATACCGAAATTAAAATTCCGGGTCGAACACAGGGAGGCGAACGTTTGATTTAAAAACTTCGCGTTTCTTTTTATTTTGTCACAAAGAAATTCAATTTAAACTATCTAAGTATCTACAACAAATAAAAGAGACAGAGGGAGTAAGAGAGAGAGAAAGAATACTATACATGGAAATCAAAATGAGATGTAGAATAGACAAGGAATTTATCATAAAAGAGTTCTTTCGTTACAACTAGAAAACATAAAATAATTACTCTAGAAAGCATTAAAAGAATGGAGGGAGAAATGTCCTCCTCGACGATCGCTCGGAGGACGAATAGACTACTCTTAGAAAGCAGTAAATCTATACTAGAAAGCATTAAAAAGAATAGGGAGCGAGAAATCCTCCTCGACGGTCGCTTGGAGGACGAGCCGGATGGGACGACGCCTGGACGAAGGAGAACGAAGCGGGACGAAGGAGGACGAAGCAGAAGAACGGGAACGAAGCAGCACGCCGTCGTCGTCGCGGGATCCACTTCCGAAGGGGGACGAAAATTTGGACTTTATCTCGCCAGAAGCATCCCGGGTGTGGGACAAGCTTCTCTTGAGCTTTGGAGAGGTAGAGAGGAGAAGGAAGGGATGAAAATTTCGTATGGAGGGGGTCTCCTTTTATAGTTGCAAGGAGTGGGGGCAAAATGGACATTACATCTTCAAAATAATAAATAAAGGGTCTTTAGTGACGGATAAAACCGTCGCTAAAGCCCCGCCGTCGCCGTCGCCGCCGCGCCCACGCGTGCCCGCTCGGCTGGCCTGCGCGCGTAACGCATACGCACGTCCGCGTCGTCTCAGCCGTCCGATCGCGAGATTGGACGGCTTAGAACGCGTCCGCGCCCGCTGCGTAGCGCACCGCCCGCGTGTGATCGCGCGCCCACCAGAGCGTCCAATTGCGCGTCGGCGCTATCGGGCGAGCGCGGCCGTTGGATCTTCATCTGACGCTCGTGCGCGCCCGCTCGCCCGCGCCTTCGACCCCCTCACCGCGGCTCGAACCCGTGACCTCCGCTTCGCCCGCAGCTGCGTCGCCGCTGCGCTACGCGGGCGAAATGGTCGCGCGGACGTTTTTAAACGCGAGCGACCGCAGCCGTTGGATCGAGATCCAACGGCGGAGAGGAGACGGTGCGCGGCCTTCACAGGACTCCTGCGGCCGATTGGGCGGCTGGGATGGCGCCACGTGGCGCTATCTTGGCCGTCCATCTTCTAGAAGTTGTAGATGGTGCCACAGATGTCGGATTGACTCGATTTTTGTGTCGTTCGGCTGCGATCGTCGATCCGAATTCATTCGTGTGGTCGGATTTTCCATCTGAAGTGCGGATTTACACCATCCTGGCCCTTGATCTTCTAGGGTTCCCCGGTCTCTATCTGATGCTACGGATGCCTGATGAGGGCGATCTTGGAGTCGTTGAACTCCAATCGTTGCCCTGATCATATCCATACGGTTGGATCTTTGATCCGAGGCCCCGATAAAATATTTGCCCTGTCCAAGCACATAAAAGGAGACAATTAACCTCCATTTTATTCAAACTACTCTAAATGCAAGATGATGCATGTAATGCAATATTTATATCATGAAATGCAATCCTATGCTTAAGAACATGCATAAATAGAAATTTTAAGTAGTGTAAATGTGTTTACATCATACCCCCATGCCTATCTTTTGCTAGTCCCTAGCAAAAACTATATGCTATTTATAAAAGAATTAGGTTAGATTATTTGGACCTGAGTTATTTTCAATCATTAAGAAATTGTCTACTTAAGAACTGAACTTTCAAAGACACAACAGTGCCAGGGTATCAGCCAAAATGCAGACCGCCTCAAGCCTCGCCTTATTCAAAGAAAATTTTCTTTTTTTGTTTTCACTCTCTTTTTTTTTTTTTTTTTTGGATTTTCAAATTTTAGGGTTTAAGAGTGGCTTTCTACGGCCATTCAACTCACCCAAGATTTGATGAGAACCCTAAGTTTTAATCATCTTATTGTGATTGTGATAGACTCGTTGACCGGCAATTAAAACGGACTTCGGATTTCTACGCCTCTAGGTGACCTCAAAAAGAATTCTGCCTAAAGGTGTATCTTTACAACCGGTAGCTTTCTCCCTACTTTTATTTTTTTTTAACGGGGTCAACACAAGGTGAATCCAGTGTATATCTCCCCGGTTTATTCTACTTCTCCGCTTCTTCCTAAGTGTTTTGGGAATTTTTAGTGCATTTTCTGAGCTGGGTTCTGGACAACCGGTCGATGAGCTGTTACCACCGACAACTTGCCAGCCATACTCGTGCGGCGAAGTGTGGCTTATTTCTTTTTGTTCTTTTCTCTTTTTTGATTTTTTTTTTTTTTAAGTAGGTGGCTTCCCTGGTCTAAGATTTACCTAAAGGCAGCAAAAAGAGAAAGGTCAGTGACTGGGCTCTGGACAACCTACCTATGGGCTGTTACCCACGATAACTTGCCAGCCATATCACCCTAGAAGGTTCATTAGCTACCCAATTTCCGTTAAAATCGCCAAACAACGAGTCTGTGCAAAGAAAGTGTGTAGATGCTTAAGACTCAAAATTCCCTCACATCAGAGGGCGGGTTGATAAGTCGTGTACTTATCACCCAAACTTATTTACTCCAATTAAAATAAAATTCAAGTTGGCGAGAACTCGAAAAACAAATCCACATTTTAGTGGATATACGGGCTGATTAAGTCCAAAGACCTGAAGGGTCTTTGTGTTCAGAACATAATATAGTATTTCTTAAGATCGAAAATTTTCTTAAACCCAAATTCTCTTTCCTAATTTTGATTTTTTTTTTTTTTAAAATAAAACAAATCTACGGAGCTGACGAATGAATTCAAAGATAAATATCCATCCCCCCATGCCTATCTAATGCAATGTCCTCATTGTATTAAAAAGACATAAAACAGAGTGGAAAAGCGTAGAAAGCACCTGAATTGCGTGGATATCGAGTCCGCTCCGAGATGAAAATGAAAAAGAACTGTATATGTGCTGAGTTTAGTGCCTTCAGCTAGGCACACTATACAAAGAAAAGAAATGAAGAATTCACATGTGCAGGTCAGAATTAGAATAAACAGAAGAATCCTCTGACCTGTCAGCAGAGGTCCACAGATGTGGACCAGATTGTGGTGCAGACCCACACCCCATAATCGAGAATATCTTAGGTTCTGGATAAAAATTACCCAAAACCTAAAATCAGAATGCAAGCGGGGTCGGGCCTACGATTTGTGAGGATGCAACCCAAGGCCAAAATGTCGGGTTACAGAGAATTGAAGCTCAAAAGGATAATCGTTAAATGTGTGCTTGAGTTTGACATCCTCGAAACAAATGTCGTAAGGGTTCTGATTTGATGGTTTCAGTTTAAAAGGAACCCTTCGACTCAATCTTCCATTTCCTCCAAAATTGACTTCCCAAATCAGAATTTCCCAGCTCCTATCCTCCTCATTCGGCATATCAAATTCCATGACCTCTTGTATATTCATCACCCCGTCTGAAATCTCCAAGTCTAGATGATGTGGCAAAATCAAAATTGACTTGGGTCTAATTATCTCAGAATTAGAATCATCAATAAGCTCAACAGGGTGTAACTGATAATCAGGGCATTGAATTAATTCCTCCAGAAAATGCGATTCTGGATCCGTATCGTGTGCCCTAATAAGATCAGTTTCCTCAGTTATTGGGCTATCAAATGATCTATCAGATTCCTCAGGCCCAATCGTCTCACAAAAATCATGATCTGAAAACTCGTGTGAGACTTCGCAACTTGAATCTTCCCATCAGGATCCGTATCAATGTATGTCCCAAAATCATTTGTCACTTTGCGTTCCAAGGAGACATACGTTTCCTCGTAACCCGGCTCAGGGATTTCAGGTGAAGAAATCAAATCATCCTTAATTGGTTGTTTTAATTCAATCTGGTCAGCTTCGTAACACGTGTCCCCCCCAACAGGTGCCTGAGCGGGTTCTGTCATTGGCTTTCCTGAAGAGAGTTCATCCTGGGAATTATTCCAAGATTGAATCAAAGCAACCACGAATCTCATCCTCAATTTCGCTAATTTCCCAAGTAGAAACTCACCTGGGTTCTTATCCTTAACATCCTGGAGCCAATCCAACAAAGACTTGTTTAAATCATCAATCATTTCAATCAGGGGCTCCAATCTCTCAATGCAAGGTATTGGCTGAACCTCTAAAGATTGAATGATATTCCTCAAGTTAGCCAGAACCTTATCTTGAACCTGATTAACCTGAACCAAATGAGTTGGTTCAGGGTTGGGCGGGTTTGACATCAATGTAGAGGAATTAACGAATTGAGATTCGTTATACCCATCCTGATAATAGGTCATTTCAGATTGTTCAAAAGATGGAGATGACCTAAAGGCAGTGAAATCAGAGGATGGGTAAGGATCAGTGTATCCTTCTTGATTGTAGATCGCATTAGGTTGTTCATGAAAGGAGGACGATCTATAATCGATGCAACTCTGAGAAGGATAGAATTGAGAATCAAAGTGTTCAGGGTTAGACCCTAAACACGGGGGTCCGGAATTGTATCCCCAATCCGAATTATCCCAACTAACTGATGGTCGATTACAATACGAGTTGGGATAATTGTCATGTTGAGGATAATATACAACAGGAGGGAAAGAGCGGGAATGCATGAAATATGTGGAAGGATTCATGAGACACGGGAGAAAGAAAGGTGCCCTGCAATACAAACAATCAAACCTGTCCTTAAATGGGTTAGCCTACAGACCTACAGACTCCCAAAACCCGTCTTGAGATAAAGGAACGATTTGATCTACTTCTGTCTGTTCAATCCAACCAGTTAGAAGGAGGGACTGGGGAGAAGGTTCTTCCTTCGGCTTGCGCCTCCGGTTCCTAGTGTACCCCCCAGTCGCGATCGTTTGACTCTGCTCCCCTAGCTAGACATCAGATTGAACAGTAGAAACAGACTAATCGAAAATAATCTCATTCTGAGTTCTGAAGAGCGAGTCCAATCCTTAAGGCCAACGTCTACTCTGTTTTATTTAGGGCTAGGTTTGAATGTGCTTTGGAATGTGATGGGCCCTTTAAATGGGTTGTGCCCTTAATGATTGATTGTTTTGTGTGTGCGTGCACAACCAGTGGTTTTCAAGCAAGATTATTTTTGATGTGATGAATTTTAAGGTTCAAATCTTGCTTAGTAGCTTTTAGGATTCAACTTTAGGTGTTTTCAATCAAGTTTCATTGGCACATCAGGTTTTGCAAGCACAGGTGAAGATATTTTCCTTTAAAGTTTAAAAAGAATGTGGAGTGCCTGGTAGATCCCTAAGAGTTGAACCTAATTGGCAACTACTTGATGAGTTGATTTTATTTGAAGTGGTGCGGCCCAAACAACTCAAACAACTGGCCTGATGCACCACCTAATTAGGCACACAAATGATTACCCAATCTGATTTCTACTCGATTATGTGTTTGGATGTGTGTACCGGCTCCTAAGATTGGTTTACCGGTTGAGTTAGAAAATCAGATGAGGTTGTGTACCTCTGTGAGATTTTTTTTTATTATTATTATTATTATTTTTTAATGTGGGGGTTGGAGTGAGTATGGATGTTAAACAACAAACAATCTAACCTTAGAGTTTATAAGAACACCTAGGTTGATTGATGTTTGAATTATTATGTGATGAAATGAAATCTAATGGGTGGGAGGTGGGGGATAACTTACAAAACCTTCCACAACACTTTACTCTGATCTACCGCTTTTGCCTGTCTCGAAAGAGTACCTGCAATTACAATAAGAAAGGAGAAAAGTGAGGTAAATGATTTGTAAGTTACAAAATGCGAAGAGAAATCAAAGAGCGTTGCCTCCCCGGCAACGGCGCCAAAATGTTGAACGAGAATCTACGCTAACGTGTTTGGTTTTGGAAAACCCGTCGTTGTAGTTCGAAAGCGAAGGATTCGTGTTCAACAAATAAAATTTATACCGAAATTAAAATTCCGGGTCGAACACAGGGAGGCGAACGTTTGATTTAAAAACTTCGCGTTTCTTTTTATTTTGTCACAAAGAAATTCAATTTAAACTATCTAAGTATCTACAACAAATAAAAGAGACAGAGGGAGTAAGAGAGAGAGAAAGAATACTATACATGGAAATCAAAATGAGATGTAGAATAGACAAGGAATTTATCATAAAAGAGTTCTTTCGTTACAACTAGAAAACATAAAATAATTACTCTAGAAAGCATTAAAAGAATGGAGGGAGAAATGTCCTCCTCGACGATCGCTCGGAGGACGAATAGACTACTCTTAGAAAGCAGTAAATCTATACTAGAAAGCAGTAAAAAGAATAAGGAGAGAGAAATCCTCCTCGACGGTCGCTTGGAGGACGAGCCGGACGGGACGACGCCTGGACGAAGGAGAACGAAGTGGGACGAAGGAGGACGAAGCAGAAGAACGGGAACGAAGCAGCACGCCGTCGTCGTCGCGGGATCCACTTCCGAAGGAGGACGAAAATTTGGACTTTATCTCGCGAGAAGCATCCCGGGTGTGGGACAAGCTTCTCTTGAGCTTTGGAGAGGTAGAGAGGAGAAGGAAGGGATGAAAATTTCGTATGGAGGGGGTCTCCTTTTATAGTTGCAAGGAGTGGGGGCAAAATGGACATTACATCTTCAAAATAATAAATAAGGGGTCTTTAGTGACGGATAAAACCGTCGCTAAAGCCCCGCCGTCGCCGTCGCCGCCGCGCCCACGCGTGCCCGCTCGGCTGGCCTGCGCGCGTAACGCATACGCACGTCCGCGTCGTCTCAGCCGTCCGATCGCGAGATCGGACGGCTTAGAACGCGTCCGCGCCCGCTGCGTAGCGCACCGCCCGCGTGTGATCGCGCGCCCACCAGAGCATCCAATTGCGCGTCGGCGCTATCGGGCGCGCGCGGCCGTTGGATCTTCATCTGACGCTCGTGCGTGCCCGCTCGCTCGCGCCTTCGACCCCCTCACCGCGGCTCGAACCCGCGACCTCCGCTTCGCCCGCAGCTGCGTCGCCGCTGCGCTACGCGGGCGAAATGGTCGCGCGGACGTTTTTAAATGCGAGCGACCGCAGCCGTTGGATCGAGATCCAACGGCGGAGAGGAGACGGTGCGTGGTCTTCACAGGACTCCTGCAGCCGATTGGGCGGCTGGGATGGCGCCACGTGGCGCTATCTTGGCCGTCCATCTTCTAGAAGTTGTAGATGGTGCCACAGATGTCGGATTGACTCGATTTTTTTGTCGTTCGGCTGCGATCGTCGATCCGAATTCATCCGTGTGGTCGGATTTTCCATCTGAAGTGCGGATTTACACCATCCTGGCCCTTGATCTTCTAGGGTTCCCCGGTCTCTATCTGATGCTACGGATGCCTGATTAGGGCGATCTTGGAGTCGTTGAACTCCAATCGTCGCCCTGATCATATCCATACGGTTGGATCTTTGATCCGAGGCCCCGATAAAATATTTGCCCTGTCCAAGCACATAAAAGGAGACAATTAACCTCCATTTTATTCAAACTACTCTAAATGCAAGATGATGCATGTAATGCAATATTTATATCATGAAATGCAATCCTATGCTTAAGAACATGCATAAATAGACATTTTAAGTAGTGTAAATGTGTTTACATCAAATCCTGACCCAAACTAACTGCGAAATTGGTTGCGATAAACGAGTGCGTAGCGCCGGAATCAAAAAGCGTGTAAACAAGTCTGCTGGAAACTGAAACCATACCTGCCACCACTGATCCCGAAGCTCTGGCATCCCTATGTGTTAGGGCGTTGATACGCCTCTTAGCCCTAGGTGCGGACGAAGCAGCCACACTCTGCTTCGAATGGGTAGCTGCTGGCCGGTACCCTCCTCGTGACTGCTGTCCTCCTCCTCGCGCCTGGAAACCGCAGCCTCCTGCTCGCCCTCCAGTGCTCGGCGCTGGAAGTATCTGCTGACCTCCTGCCCTAGACGGGCAGTCCCTCCTGATGTGGACCGGCTAGCCACACTGGTAGCAGCGGGGAACCCGACTCCCACCCTCAGTGGGTCCCTGCTGTCGGCTGGGTGGGGGTCCGGTGCTAGCAACTGGCCCCTGTCGAGGGCCCCCAAAGGCCACTGATGGCCCTTCAAAACGTGATGTCTCTCCTGCGGACGCCATGTGTCTCCTCTCTCGCCGGCCCTGTGAAAAGTCTGGCTGGGCCTCTTCCGCCCTCTGTCGGTATCTCGCGCGAACGGGTTGGTCTCCTCGTAGGTCGTAGCTGCCTCCACCACCCTCGAGAACGTAGGCAGTTTCAGGGGTTTGACATACCCCCGAATCGCAGGCCGGAGCCCCTCGGTGAACCTCCAAAGGCGCTCCTCCTCAGTGGCTACGGCTGTCGCGGTGAAGCGGGACAGCTCCAGAAAACACGTGCAGTACGCGCTCACGGTCATCGTCCCCTCGCGGAGAGTGTGGAACTCCCGCCTCCTCTAGTCCTGCCACGTCTGGGGAAAGTACTACTCACAGAAGAGTGTGACGAACCGGTCCCAGGTCGGCTCGTCCCTCTCCTGTCCCCTGATCGCCCTCCACCACCTGTGTGCTGCACTCTCCAGCTGGTATGTGACAAAGGCCACGCGGCACTCCACCGGGGGGCGAAGGGTGCCGAAAACCTTCTCGATCTGCTCGAACCAGTCCTCCGCCTCGGTCGGGTCCTCATCCCCCTTGAAGGAGGGGGGCTTCAACTTCCGGAACTGCCCGAAAAGCTCGAAGTGGCGCTGCAGTGGAGATGCTGGTGCACTTCCAGGTAAAGGTGCCTTGTGCACAGAAGTGTCGGAGGAAGGTGGGGGCGGTGGCGGCCCATTCCCTCCCCCACGTCTAGCGTCGCGCCCGTCGCGCGGTCCTACAGAGGACTCCCCCTCCGCAGCCCCAGGGGGAGGCGCTCGGGCGGTGGGTGGAGCTCCTCTCGCACTATATCCTATATCAGCTGGGCGAGGTCCTAGGCCTGAATGGCCGAGAGCAATGGCTGGTCCACTGAGATGTTGGCCGCAACACGCCCACCTCGCCGACCTCGTCCTCGGCCGCGCCCGCGGCCCACCTCGCTAGTCCCTCGTCGAGGTATCTCCTGCAAGGAGATGCGAAACAAAACGGAAACACGTCAATATGGAACGATATCTATCGAAGGAGTCTAAGAGCTAATGCCAAAAGAACGTTGCGGTGGCTACTCTAGTTACAAACACATGAATTTGGTTATTTTCCAGTCAATTGGTTCACTTCTCGGGACGACCTTTCTCTGATACCATCTTGTAACGACCCGATTCCCGAATCCCTACGAGACACGAGAATCGGACCGACTCGACTAATCCCAAGGCCTAGTCATCCAACGAGAAAGTAACAAAAAAAGCAGTAAAATAAACCACATTCAACATGTATATAACAAGTAGTAACAAAATACAGCAGTAGAGAAAAGAAATACTACAGTATACACCACCACAACAGTAAAGAAATAAACATGTACATAACATGAAGCTTACATTAAAGAGAGTACAAGGAGTACAGAAAACTACTCACTACAACGGAAAGAAGAGTACAGTAGATACCACAGGTAACACTACTTGACCCTACTAGGCCCAGCGCCCTCTGCAGCCGCTGACTCTTGCTGCTCAACACCTGGTCCTGAAAAGTTAACAAGGGTGACACGTCAGCGAAACACTGAGTAGAGTGGCAACTAAAAGCTAAAAGAAGCAGTAGAGTGGACAGTAGCTGTTATGTTTTACTTTCTTTATTTATATCTTTACATTTATTTACTGTTGATTTATTTCTCAGATCCTTCTCTTGATCTTGAATGTTCCTCGTGGGAACGATCTTAATTGCAGTCATTTCCGAAAAGTAGAAGTAAAACGTGGTGCTCTCCTGGCCAGGAGAGTCCCCCGTGGTGGTCCTACCCTCAGTCAACCATCCCAAGGTCCCTGACAGACGTAACGGTGACTACGGCACGCGCGATAGACGCACGGGTAGCTACCCCGCACTAGCACGCGGTCAGTCGTTTCCGTTAACGGGTGCGCCCAAAGCACAGCACGGAACCAGTATAGGGCAGAGTCCTCTCAGTAACAGGGGTCCAACCCCTCCACAGTAACCAAACAGGGGTCTTGCACCTACACAGTCCGCGCACCCTCGCCTAACTATCCTGGTTTGCCCAATGGGCCTAACAAGTCGGTGTAGGAGAGCTAGCAGAACTCCGGGGCCCGTGGGATAGCTAGTGCTCTCCCTACACTAGCAGCTCTCCTCGGTACTGTGTACATGAGGGCCAAAAGTCAGTACAAAGTGGCCAGTCCTAACCCCGGGTCCCTGGGGCGGCTAGCTCCGCTCTGCACTAAACAAGGGGACAGTCACTCTCCTTGGTACTCCGTACTCAAGGGCCAGCTCACTTCCCCAATTCTATTCCATTTCCTTTCCAGGAGTTCTACTCCTAATTCCCCGTACGGTTCAAGCTCTTTTAACCCAGCCAATTTAGGCTTCACCGTTCCAGCTTTATATCCATACAATTTATATTTTCAACCGTAATTATCCATTTATAACAGGCAGCTGTTAACCAATTTACAGGCGGTTATCATTTCCTTTCCACTTTTCCAAGACTGCAATGTTTATATAATCAACTAGTTTTCCAGTCCTAGGATTCATACCGTACCCTAGGATCTAGCATTCAATCTAGTTTTCTAGTCCTAGGATTCATGCAATACCCTAGGATCTATCATTCAATCTAATTTCTCAGTCCTAAGGTTCATGCAATGCCCTAGACTCTATTAGTTGTTTCATAATTGTATAATTTTTGTTAAATAAATTAAAGGGCCACTCTACCCACGAAACCGGGCGTACTGGGAGCGTGGTCGGCAATCCCACGTGCCTCCGCAACCCCCACAGCCGCAACGGAACGGGGTCCTAACACAAGGATCAATCACAAGGAGCTTCTCAGAATAGTATACAATTAATGTTAACAGGTAGAGAAAATAAATCTGGAAAGAACGCAACTCGAAACGCGGGAAACAGACTCCGAACGGGCCCTAAACGAGTCAAAAACGACGAATCTGTCCCAAATCAGACGTCTGGGACCTATTCCAGACGTCTTAAAAGGCCGATCATGCCATACCTTGTTCTGCGCAGTCCTTCAGACGTCCAGAAGCTCGCTGGATCGTCTGAAGTCAATTTCCAGACGTCCGATTGTCACCCCGGACGTCTGGAGGTCCTCTCCGTCGTCTGGTACTGTGGCCAGACGTCTGACTCGTGTGAGATGGCGAGTGCTCGAGCCCTCCCGAACAACACCTGCGCTCACACGCAACCGCTCTCATCACGAAAAGGCGCAGAAGAAGCGGCGGACGACTACATGGCCGTACACGCGTAAAAAGGAAGTAGGAAAATAGTGTACCTGTCAGACATCTGGATCTTCCTCCAGACGTCCTACGCGTCGTCTGGACGTAAGTCCAGATGTCTGATTCTGTGAAATTTTCCCAGAATTGGGACCCGGTTCGTCCTCCGCCCGCGACGCACGGCCGCGCCGCGCCGCGTCGGCCTGCTGCCCAAGCTGCAGCAGCCCCTCCGCGACAACCCATGCCTACTACTCCTCCGCCGGACGGCTCTAGCTGCCCCGGCAAGCTCGCACCTAGTGGTCGAGCCTTCTTCTTCCTCTCGCAGCAGCTTCTCTCCCCACACGCTCGCAGCAGCCGCTCTGCCACTCTCGCTCGCTCGCTCTCTCGCTGGCAGGGAGAAGGAGAAGACGAGTGGAAGGGAGTGGTGTGGCGTGAGGGAGAGGAGGGGTATATGTAGGCACGAGGGGGGCTCTGCAAGTTGGCGGGGGAAGAAAGAAAGAGAAAAGGGCGGCTGGGAATCAGTCTGTGCGCGCATGTGCGCAGATTCGCTCTAGTATGCACCCAAAATTAATTTGCAGACGTCTGGGAAGGCGTCCAGACGTCTGATCAGACGTCTGGGACAACTCCTAGACGTCTTAAAGTGGTCTTGGTGCCTCGGGTCTTAACACCTACCGATCAAGGCCTCAATCAACAAGTGGAGGACTTAACTTAGGTACCTTGTCTTGTATCATATGTACTGGTATCTATCATTGGTATCGATACATAATGAGTACTGGAATTGCACTTTGGCTTTAAAGTCTCAAACCAGTACTCAACAAGTAACAGTACTTGTCATAAGTACCGGTACTAGTTGGGACCAATAGTGCCTTTGAAAGATATCAGTATTGACCAGGTACCAATACTCGTGATTAGTGCAAGTATATCTTGTGTACTGGACAATTGACTGACTGAACATGAATCTCAAAATGTAAGCCATAGATACCGATCCTTAACATAAGTATCGATACTTCTTGGGTATGGGATCAAGATCAGTAGATCAATGATACCAGTACTGGACCAGATACTCATTGAGTATGCGATACCTATATTGATTCTTTAGTACCAATATTTACTAAGGATGTGGTTCAACCATTATTAGTCATCGCTCACGTCCATCCTAAGTTTGAGATAGATTATTTACAATTTAGCCCCTTACCCTTAACAGAGTACCCTTGATACCATCCATACGGCTTACATCTAATTTTGAAACTTTTTGATACTTCACTTTTGTGTATTATTACAGTCAGTGGCTACATTCAGTCGTATAGGCTTTTTTTTTTTTTTTTTTTCCTTATCTTTCTTGTGCCTAACAGGATCATAGGTTAATTTTCCCCTCCCTTTGTTTAATCAAAGCAGTCCAGGGTTTTTCTTTAAAAAAGCAAAAAGGAAAGTCGATATATATATATAGATTGAGTCTATCGATCTCGATGTTAATATCCTCCAGAAAGCCTCACAGACTTTTAAGCACCTGGCTGCAGACCTATCACGACATGGCTTTCTTAAGATGTCTAATTCCTTTAATAATATCAAATTCCCCTCTTTATGAACATGCAGGTATGTTTAGTACGGAAAGGTCCTCAAATTAGATCTTAATTCCTTGTCCATCCTACTTGGATACATAAACATATTCCACACACCGCTGGATGATGCAAACATATATATATCGATCAATGTATGTATGTTTTTTTCAACATAGCATAGCTAATCCGTAATTCGACGTATTGAAACACCCAAATACAACTACGTACCAACAAACAACTGACGTACATTGTTACTGCTATAAATTAATCCTGATCAAGTTGGCCTCCTCTCTCTACTTCATCCATAACCATCACTACCAATGGCCTCCTCCGCCCCCTTCATCCCTCTGCTTCTCCTCCTCCTCCTCCTCCTACTCCTACTCTTCCCCGTAGCATTTTCAACAGGTGCAGCTTCCTCAATGACTCATCGTCTTGGGTCAGGGGAAAGAGGCTTATCTTTTTCGTTCTCTCTCTCTCTATGTTTTTTTACTTTTTTTTTCGAAGATAAATATTAATACGCTGGATATAGAATTCTTTTGCATGATCACTTAGATGTCAGTGGAGGACTTTACCAAACATGCATCCACATGGGTTAATTAAATATATATCCCTTTAATTATTGTCAAAGGTGTATCGAAAATAATCTTCTACCTTCTTTATATATATATATATCCTCCTGTCTTAATTTCACCGAGAAAAACCTCACCCCCTCCCTCTTTGTTGAAGAGAGAGAGAAGATAGAAGAGGGCTTTTATTGAAAGAAATGAAATAAAATAACATAAATGTATAAAGAGATCTTTATTATTTAATTGACATAATTCATTAACATATATGAAAAAGGAAAAATGATTATCTTTAAAGATATACATATAAATATAAAATACAAAGTGACATCTATATCTTTGATTATATATATATAACCGTAATAGAGCTAGATGTTCGATAGAGATGGCCTTTGAGGATGTAATAGGGGGCGGATTGGTGGGAGTGGGACGTGCGACTTTCATTTGGATGTCGAATCCTATGTGGTCAAATCATAATTACAAAAACAATATATATCCCGTTCCAAGAAGAGCGATGGTTAACAAACACCCCCTTATCGCACACCCTATTAAAACTCTTCACCTTAGCAGCTATTGCACACCCAAAAGCAAGCAAAGCAGAAAGAGGAAAAAACATTTCTCAACACATACATACATAATCCACACGTAAGTTGGCATGCGGGATAATTTTGTGGAAGGGTCCTTCTAATATTGCGTTGATGAAGGTTCCAACCTTACTACCTACCTAATAGAAAATAATATAGCAACCTTATGCCATCAGCACTGGCAATGGTGCCTCTTTACTGAATACTTACGCCCCTTACGTGCGTTGCCCTCTTCATCCCAATTTTGCAAGCACCATTAGCACTTTAATAGCTGTTTACATCACCTTATATCTTCTCGCCACTCCCATCATCTCCATAAATCCCAACTAGTCGATCACCACCTTTATGTCATCCATAGACATCCACTTTATAGCCATGAAATACTACAGTGAATGGAAACATAATCTCATTGATAGGATTGCCATTCTCTCCCTCCCTGCACCTCACGAAGAATAATTCTATCAAAGCAAAATATTTGCAACAATATGTTGCTTCCTTTGGTAGACTTCTCATCCTATTAAGTGATACACACGCTAACACATGTAGATATGTATGTAATTAACATCTTACGTTTTTCTGTTCATTGTACAAATGGCATTAATTGTCTCCTTTCCTACTGCAATTTGCAGTACAACCGGTAACAAGAGGTTGGAATCTACACCTCGAGAAATTCATGCACCACCAACACATCCTGAAGGTCATCCACCACCACCGAATGGATCAAACAAAATAGTCACCCCCATGTTCGTCCTATATCTGTTGCTTCTAGTTTGGGTGGCCACATCATAATTGAGAAAGACAAGCTTTACACTTTACGGTCCAATTTCATGGTGTTCTAGCAAAAACTTCAATATCCGTCCAATAACCTACCTTTATGGCAATAAGTCATACCATGGAGTTCATCCTTGCTTTTACTTTCTCACTCTTCTACAGTTGGGTTTGTGCTCATGCTTGTATTTTCATATTTGAGTTATTGCAACTTGTGATATCGCACTTAATTAAACCTGATACCAAGTTTCTTTATGTTCTCCTTATCTTATGAATGATTTCGAGATTTGATTCTATTTCTTACCCCCATTAATCTTTTTTTTTTTTTTTTTTTGCCAATGGTGCAAGGGGTTTTCTACTAAGTAAGGCAGCGTTTCATCTACATGTATATTTGAGCTTTATTAATTCTTAATCATGGGCATAGAAGAACATGAACAAAAAAATGCATGATAACAAATACACGTCATTTAATGATAATTGGTTGTCTCTTGTGCTTACTGGAAAACAACAAACTTCCACCATGAAGAAAAATTGAGTATATCTCTCTTGCTCCCCACTCCCTTCCATTCCTCTTTTACTAGAATCCTATTCCTAGTTCAAATCTAAGCTCCTATCTTATCTGACCCAAGAATTCTAAATGATATTTGATTCGAATGCAGAAATGATGGATGTCTAAATTTGAGATGAGTGAGCGGCGATGTAAGGTTCACCAATCATGCAATTTACAAAGAAATGGCAACAATGTGTCCTTGTTGCAACACTAGTTACATTTTGGGTTACAAATTACATTACCCTGGTCACCAGCATCCATTAGTTTAACATCTTTCACAAGGACCCATACAATGACCCATCTTGCTGCATGTTACAACAGGCATGCATGACTCTGTGATTATCCGATTATGATTTCCACTCCATAATTGTTGAAATAAATGTATTTGATTTTTCCCTTGAAAATGAAAACAGATTCCATAAAAGCACGATGGGAGTTTTTTTTGTTTTTTTTCCTTTTTTGACCCGTTTTTTTAAATATCCTAACCTATCTACATGTAGATGTCCAACAAGTTTTTACGTGAACTTGCCAGCGGTGGTTTCGCGTATAACTGCTCGATGCATGACCACCACTACCATACCCAAACAACAATCGACCTTCGATTCAACCATTACATATCCAAATCAAACAGACCTCCCTTCCACATACATGCCCTCCATTGGTACCGTATAACCGATGGCCTTCGCCGTATCTGCTCTCGTTGGTGCGGCCTCTCTCTCTTCCTCTTCTCCTCACTTGCATCCACAACTAATTAATTATTATCCATTATGATGACGTTCTTCTGCCCTTGTTGCAGAGTTCTGGAACTTTATTAGACTGCGGGACCATCGTTGACACCATAGACCCTCTCAACGTCACACGGTGGCAGACGATGGTTACGTGCGTGCAGGCGAGAGGCACGAGCTGAACAACTCCACCGAGAGAATTGAGTTTTGATGCTGGGAACTACTTCCAGGCGTTGTTCACCAGAGATGATCAACACCCCACACACTCACACTCACACAACACCCCACCACCGCGGCCCCCCCCCCCGCCCCACCTTTCCTCCCCTCTCCCCTCCCCCCCCCCCCCCCCCCCCCCCCCCAACCCAACTCTCGAAGCTCTTATCTTGCCATTCCCACATAAGGTGACAAACATAGAAAATGACAGTACCCTTGTTGCTGCCCCCACTACTCAAGAGATCCAGGATGCATTTTGGGATATCGATCCGAATAAAGCATCAGGACCAATTGGATTTAACGGTTTGTTTTTCAAAGAAAATGTGGGGCATCTTTGGTGATGATGTGCACACAACATTCGAATTCTTCTTCGGATGTGGGTTGAAAAATGTAAAAGTTGACACAAAAGTTAACGTGTAACAATATGAATGTGGTTCCAATCTGCATCTTTCTTTTTTATGCAAAAAAAGTGTTGACACATGGTGAACTTCATTACTGTTTGAATCAGCAACAAATAACTTCATATGGGGTGCAAACAACTCAAATCACCTTTGGAACCACTTTACACTAATGCAAAATCACTTTGCACAAGTGCAATCTTATTTTGCACCTATGCAAAATCACTTTACACCTTTAAAATAATTTTACATGGGTGCAAATAAAAATTGCACCGGTAGAATCTTACTTTGAACTACTTTACCCCGATATAATCTTTTTTTGCATGAGTGTAAAATTAAATTACAAGTGTTTCTTCACCTATAACAAGTGATTTTTCACTTGAAAGATGATTTTTCACCTTAGGGTTTAGGGTTTAATCTTTAGTGTTTACCCTAAATCTTAAGTCTAAACCCTAAGGTAAAAAATCATCTTTCAAGTAAAAAATCACTTCTCATACGTAAAATCACTTTATATAAACATAAATCATAAATCCTAAATCTTAAACTCATAAGTCAAATTCACTTTGGACAGGTGAAACTATCCTTAGAATAATTTTATACCAATGTAAAATGAAATTGCACCGATGCAAAGATACCTTAAAATAATTTATCACCGGTGTAAAATTCTTTTGCATTGGTGCAAAATCACCCAGAATTATTTATCACTTATGTATTTCATATTAAAGTAGTGTGTTGGTTTTTTGAATGTTGTGGGGACTATCACATAATAAATCTTACATTCTTTTATTTCTTTATATTAAATATCAATTATCAAGTGGACCTACATTCTTAACGTTGTGTGAAATATAAAAGCAACACCGACATATTTCCCTACATCACTACATATATTTCCCTACATTTTTACTTCTTACTCTCATTTTATGGGGCAACGATTTCGGAGCTACCGCATGCTACAACATTTTGTATAAGGAGAGTACTAATTAAGATCCTTGCTAGGAAATTGAGGCGCAACCTTCCTCGACTGTGGTGGATCTTAACCAATAATTGGCATTCATGAAAGGGAGATCCATTGCCAACTGCACGTGTAGATTCAATGCGAAGTCTACAATCTTGCAGATGTGCATCAAAGTAGATTTGACGAAGGCATTAGGGATTGTGTCACACATATAATACTTCGGCAACTAGCATTTCATAGGAGGTGGGTAAATTGAACTAAAATGTGCTTCAACTGCCCTACTATGTCCTCCCTTGTGAATGTGAACTTAGTTATCAGCCCTCATGCTGAGATACTCGCCATTGCTTTTAATTGGAGGTAAGGCAAAGTTGCCCATCTCTTAGACTCAAGGTTTGGTTGCAATGGCTATTCAGGATTAAGGAACTTATACTTTCTTTAGATACGGTGCATAGGTTGGCAAATTCGGTGCCTTTTCACTTGGCAAGGCTAGGTCGATCCCTAAACCTTGGACACATAAGAGGGTTGATTACTCTTGATACCATCCAGATTACTTACATTCAATTTTGATACCTTTTGACACTTCACTTTCGTATAGGCCTTTTTTTTGCCCTTTTTCCTTTCTTGCTTTGAACGGGTTAGGTTCAAAGCAACCATGAGGTTTTTCTTAAAAAAATAAGGGAAAGTCGATGTAGATTGAGTTTATGGATCTCGATGTCAATATATATAGCTATCACGACGTAGCTTTTTGGAGATGTTTAATTAGTTCCTTTAATAATACCAAATTCCCCTCTTTATGAACAGGTATGGTCAGTATTGAAAGGCCCGGCCCTCAGATTAGATCTTAATTCCTTGTCCATCCTACTTTGATACATAAAATAACTCCGAATACTGGAGGCATATTCGACACACAGCCGGATGATGCAAACATATATATATATATATATATATACGTGTAGTTTTTAAACATTTCCGCGTATTTAGATGTATCGAAGATTTTGTGGGAACACGCCAGTTGTGCTCCACGCATGTACAACCACCAACAAATAGTTGACGTACATTGCTACTACTGTAAATTAATCCAGATCAAGCAGACCTCCTTTCTCTCCACTACATCCATAACCATCACTACCGATGGCCTCCTTTGCGCTATCCTTTCCTCTTCTGCTGCTCCTCCTCCTCCTCCTCCTCTTACTCTTCCCCATGACATCTTTGGCAGGTGCAGCTCCTTTAATTACTTCCTCTTGTCTTCGACAAGGGGGAAGAGGTTTATCTTTTTTTGCTTTCTTTCGTTTGTTTCTTGTTTTGATTTTTTTCTTTTGAGAATCTAAATACGGTAGATATAGAATTTGTTTCCATAACCTCTTAGGTGTCGGTGGAGAACTTTACTGTTGAACCAATCTCTTGACGTCTACTTTTTTTCAGTTTGGTTTTAATAGGTATCGGATGGGTAAATGTTTATCGTGCATTTTTTCATGTGTGTGTATATATATATATTAGCCAGGGAACATATATATATATATATATGCAACAATATTTTTGCAGAGATCTGGAACATAGATTGCGGGACCTCCGAAGACGCTGTAGATTCCGGCGGCATGAGATGGGTAGGAGACGACGGGTACGTTCACTCGGGTGAGAGCCACAAGCTGGATATTGCGGGGAGCCGTCGATCAATGCTGGAAACGCTGAGGTCGTTTCCGAAAGGGAAGAAGAACTGCTATTCTGTCCCCGTAAGGGAGGGAACGAAGATCCTCGCGAGGCTCTACTTCCTTTATGGAAACTACGACGGCCACTCCAATCCACCGGAATTTAGTTTGCTCGTCGAGGACGTAGCATTGGGTCGAGTTCAAACGAGTGACACAATGGACGTCTTCCAGCACGCCAGTTTCGTCTATGTAACAAAGCATGGTAACGCGAGCATTTGTCTCGGGAGGGAGCACGACGACCAGGATCCCATCATCAATGCCATGCAAGTGGTTGCTTTAGATCCTGGGATGTATACCCGTGTCAACTCCAGCTTCATCCTCTCGGACAGACGGAGGGTTGCTTTCGGTGCCAACGCCAGGATAAGGTAAAATTAATAAGCAACTTATTTCATTTTTGTGTTGTTTTAAGACACGAAATCCAAGATTTACCATCTCTCTGTACTTAGTTTTTTTTTTCCAAGTAGTCGATAATTTTACTAACTCCGCCTATGTTGAGGTTCGTGTACCTTTTCATTGATGGTCTCAAGTCCGGGTAAAGGAGGAGGGTTGCGTTAGGTAGTCGACAGCCAACGTAAAATTTGTTGAATCTTTAAACATGGATTCTAGCAAACACTCTGATTTCGTTGGGGCGTTCCCTACTTGCGACGCGTTGCATCGACGCCCAGGTGTAGTGACAAATGAGCAAGGGTTCTCGCATGAGAAACGCATGCGAGTAAAGAAGTTAGTTTCGCTACATCGCCACCTGGATGTAGTCCAAAATGAGCAAGGGTTCTTGCATGAGGAACGCATGCGAGTAAAGAAGTTAGTTCCGCTACATCGCTGCCCGGATGTAGTCCAAAATGAGCAAGGGTTCTTGCATGAAGAACGCATGCGAGTAAAGAAGCTAGTTCCACCACTTCGTCATCGAAGTGTGTCACAATGTATGCTGAGATTCGGTGGTTGGAATATTGGTATCTTGACCAGCAAGCTCATGGAGATTGTGGATACAATGGTAAGGAAAATGATTCAAATTCTTTACCTTCAAGAGACTAAATGGGTTGGTGAACAAGCAAAGGAAATCGAGAGAACAGGTTTCAAACTTTGGTATTCAGGAAAGGACAAAGGTAGAAACGACGTGGGTATTATAATTCATAAGGATTTGAAGGAGAGCGTGGTTGAGGTTAAGAGATTAGGTGATCGAATTATTTTGATAAAATTAATCTTAGAAGAAGAGATCTTGATTGTCATTTCAGTCTATGCACCTCAAGTTGGTCTAGAGGAAAGAATAAAGAATAAATTTTGGGGAGAGCTTGATATGATAATTCAAGGAATCCCACAGACTGAAATGATTTTCTTGAGTGGAGATTTAAATGGGTATGTGGGAAAAGATGCTTTAGAGTATGCAGGAGTGCATGGAAATCATGATTTTGGTGTTAGAAATGAAGAAGGGAAGACGTTCCTTGATTTTGCTATGGCTTATGATCTTTTCATAGCAAATACTTTCTTCAAAAAATGGGAAGAGCATTTGATTACCTATAAAAGTGGCTTAACGAGAACGCAGATCGATTACTTTGCTTTGAGAAGAAGGGATCGTTTATCTTATAAGGATTGCAAGATTATTCCAGGGGAGAGTTTAACTGCTCAACATCGTCTTTTGGTGTTGGATGTTCATTTGAAGAAGGCAAAGAAGAGAAAATTAGTGTCTAAGAATTTGAGAATTAAATGGTGGAATCTTAAGAAAGAGCAACTGAGATTTAAAGAGAAGATGATGCAACAAAAGACTTGGGATCTTGATGGTAGTGCTGATGAAATGTGGTTAAATATGGCAAACTGTATTAGGAAGGTGGCAAAGGAGGTGTTAGGCGTGTCTAAAGGAGGTGTTCCAGGACAAAAGGAGGCTTGGTGGTGGAGTGAGGAAGTGCAGGAGAAGCTTAAAATTAAAAGAGTCTATTTTAAAGCCTTATATCGAGATAAGACCGATGAAAATATGGAAAACTACAAAAGAGCAAGGAAAGATGTAAAGGAAATTGTTAGTGAAGCAAAAGCAAAAGCTTGGGAGCATTTTTATAAGAAACTTGATTCTAAAGAAGGTGAAAAAGATATTTTCAAGTTAGCTAAAGCAAGAGAGCGGAAAGCAAAGGACCTTACGCATGTAAGATGCATTAAGGATGAAGAAGGAATGGTGCTTATAGCTAGTGAGGATATAAAGACAAGATGGAAAAGATATTTTCATAAGCTTTTTAATGAAAAACAAAAGAATGATATCATCTTAGGAGAGTTAGTTAACTCTGAAGAGTATGTGAATCGATCTTGTTATCGAAGGATACAAAAGAAAGAAGTAGAGGAGGCTCTGAAGATGATAAAAAGTGGGAGAGTTGTTGGGCCTGATGATATTTCTATAGACGTCTGGAGAATGACGGGAGAACGGGGTATAACTTGGCTCACAAATTTATTTAATACTGTGTGGAGAGGCAAGAATATGCCAGAGGAATGGAGGAAAAGTTTTGTGGTACCTTTATACAAGAACAAAGGTGATATACAAGATTGTTCCAACTATAGAGGTATTAAGTTGATGAGTCATACGATGAAACTTTGGGAAAGAATAATTGAAAGAAGGGTGAGGCAAGTCTCTATGGTAACTGAAAATCAATTTGGCTTTATGCCAGGCAGGTCTACTATTGAGGCAATACACCTCTTGAGACGTATGATGGAGACTTACAAAGTGAAGAAAAAGGATTTACATATGGTTTTTATTGATTTGGAGAAGGCCTATGATTCTGTCCCAAGAGATATCTTGTGGAGAATTTTGGAGAAGAGACAAGTGCCAATTATATATATCAACCTCATTAAGGATATGTACTATGGAGCTATAGCTTGTGTAAAGACTAAGGATAATTTGACAGACTACCTTGATATCTCTATTGGTCTGCATCAAGGTTTGACTTTAAGCCCTTATCTTTTTGCCTTGGTTTTGGATGAGTTGACGAAGCATATCCAAGTTGAGGTGCCTTGGTGTATGCTTTTTGTTGATGACATTGTGTTGGTTGATGAGACAAGAGATGGAGTGAACAGAAAACTTGAGCTTTGGAGAGAAGCCCTGGAAGATAAAAGATTACGCATAAGTAGGACGAAGACTGAGTATATGGAATGTAAGTTTATTAGCAGAGGGAACAATGAAGGGATTGATGTAAAAATTGGAGAAGAGTGCATTCCAATGAAAGATATTTTTAAGTACTTAGGATCCATTTTCCAACATGATGGTGGAATTGATGGTGATGTTACATATAGAATTAATGCAGGGTGGTTGAAATGGAGGGGTGCTTCTGGTGTTCTCTGTGATAAGAAGGTTCCTTTAAAAGTCAAATTAAAATACTATCGAGCTGTGATAAGACCAGCCATGTTGTACGGTTCTGAATGCTGGACTATAAACTATAGGCATGTACAGAAGATGTCTGTGGCAGAAATGAAGATGTTAAGATGGATGTGTGGTCATACAAGAAAGTACCGTATTTCAAATGAATTTATTAGAAATAGAGTTAGGGTGGCACCGATAGAGGATAAAATGAGAGAGGCCCGTCTAAGATGGTTTGGACATTTACAAAGAAGCCCACTAGATGCTCCAGTTAGGAGATATGAGAAGTTGGAGGCTGAACACGCTAAGAGGGGGCGAGGAAGACCAAACAAGTGTTGGAAGGAAACTATTAAGTATGACCTCAATTACTTTAGTTTAAGTCCTAAATGGCTGAAAATCGATCTGTGTGGAGGCAAAGAATCCATATAGCCGACCCCACTTAGTGTGGGAAAAGGCTTCGTTATTGTTGTTGTTGTGTAGTCGATAATTTTACTCAAGGTGGCCACCGGGCAAGATACAAGACCATGCAATTAAATTTATAAATAAATCAAGGCAATGCCCTTTTAAGAAGGCAAACTCAAAAAATGATAAAATTACATGGAGGATATAGAAATTATCTATCTTGCCAGGACGTTGGACAGCATGTAAGATGTTTTCCCATGAGTCAAGGCACTGCGCTTCCTCTATGGGTACAAGATACATGCTTCCAGTAGGTTCCTTACCATGTCTATGAGGGAGGGAACCGAACCACAATTACCATCTCCCAAACATCGCAAGGTAAAGGGGGAGGAGGATCAAAAAGAATAATAGCATTCCACACGAGTTCCCATACCAATTGAGAGTAGGGACAGCGGAAAAAAAGGTGCCGGATGATATCTTCATGATTTAAACATAAGGGACAGAGGATTAATCTCTATGCCCCATTCCTTTAGTCTTCCTCGCATGAGCAACTTGCCTTTAGAAACCAACTATGAACAGCATCCCTACTTTGGAATATGTTTGGAACCCATATAAACTTCCAAATGTCTAATTGGGGCCTCTTGGTGCTCACTTTGTCGCATAGTTTAGAATAAGATAATGTCCCATCTAATGTAGTGGGCCAAGATCATCCTCCATCATCATGGAAATAGGAAAAATTTTGATTTTTAAGAGCAGCCATAAGGGACCAAACTCTAGAATCAATAAGCCTTTTAACAATGGTGAGAAAATTATCATAAGCGGAGACCATCCATCTAGACCAAATGGAGTCACAATTAGACGTATATTTTCATACCCATTTGCAAGTCGCCATAAATTGTAAATCCTCATAGTTGTACAATCCAATCCCCCCTCCTCAAAGGGATAACAGAGATCTTTTTATGCAACGAGATGTGGGCCCCCATCCCAAATAAAATTTACAACCCATCTCTTGATTCTTTTGAGCATATCTTTCTTAATATAGGCATTATCGAGCCAAAATCCCAAGGGGCCTTCAAGCCCCCATTTCACCCATTTAATGAGCTCCATCCTTGACAGATGCTTCCTTCTCCATCCTCCAAAAAAATCTTTGACTCGATCTCCCAGGCCTTTAGAAATCGACGCCACCCTACCAGAGATGCCAAGATACCTGCATAGAAGGCACCCTTCAAGCATTCCAAGATTGAGACAAATGGATAATATGTTCTTTAATTACATGTTTTGCTAAATAGGCCCTTCTTTTGTTTCCATTCAATCTTAACCCTAATGCAAAGAGCAAAGGCGTTAAGAACATTACGAACTCCTTTGACTGATCTAGCATCCGCATGGCAGCATTTTAAGATATCTTCAACGAAGCGTAAACGTGAAGGAAAAATGGCCCCGCAAATCTTGGAGGGCCTAATCCCCCCTATGTGTCAACTTGAACATCAATAAGATAGAATAGTTCATTCATAACCAGCGCAAAAAGGAGCGAAGAGAGGAGCTCTCCTTGACGAAGACCTCTAGAAATATAGATGAGTCCTGTCGGAGATCCATTAACTAGAATAGAACATGAAGGCACACCCAAATGCAGGATTTAATCCATTTAATCCAAATCTCTCCAAAACCCAGGGATCTTAAAACAAGAATATATAATGAAATCCCTCCTTACTGTATCAATGGTTTTAGTGATGTCAACCTTCATATACATATGTACAATAGCAACGTGATTGAATCCCTTGATAAACTCCTAGGCTAGCAAGGTGCAATTAGAAATGCTTCTACCTGTGATAAATGCACATTGCCTATGGTCCACCAGTTTAGGCATGATAAAGCTCAATCTCTTTGCAAGAATTTTTGTAATAATTTTGTAGAGGATGTTGCTACACCCCACTGCCCTGTAGCCTTCAAGGGAGGAGACGCCCTTCTCCTTAGGAATAACGGTAAGGAAGGTATGATCACTTCCATTACAAGTCTGCCCCCTTCACTAAAAAAGAATTTCACCTCTTTTATAATATCATCCCCTACCACATCCGAGGCCTTATGAAAAAAGTAGACGTTAAAGCCATTCGGACGCAGAGCTTCATCGAGGCCAATATCCCACAAGGCCTCTTTAATCTCTAGATTTGAAGGAATGGAAGATAACTTGATATTATCCATGTTGGAAACTTTTCTTCTTGCTGCCAGGATGTTGTCATAAACATCTGGGGTGCTATCATCATGCGAGAAAAGATTTTCATAAAAGTTGAGTGCTGCATTTTTTAATTCATGCTCCATGTCCACCACAGAACCATCAGCCTTGAAAATTTTTCCAAGGGAATTGAAGTTTTGCCTGATTTTTGTAGCAGCAGCAAAAAAAACTTATATTTCGGTCACACTGTTTTAACCAATCAAATCTTCTTTTTTGAATCTAGTAATCCTCCTCCCTTTTGAGTATGGCAAGTTGGTCCCTTATTTTTCTCTCCTCCAGAACCAGTGATTCATTATGAGGGAGATCTATGAGCTGCAAATGTACCCTTTCAAGAGAGGCCAAAAGATCCTTAATACAAGCCAGTCTCTCGTTGTCCTCCTTTCCCTAAACCTTGAGAGCCACTTTGACCCTTTTGAGCTTGGTGATACATTTGTAAATTGGGTTCCCTTCAACCTCCTCCATCCAAAGCATTCTCAACTGGTGAAATAAGCAATAGTCGCTCAACCCAATAATTGAGGAAGCAGAAAGGTTTCTTCTTAGTGCTCGGTGTAGAAAGCCTCAATAACATGCAAGTGTGATCGCTAAGGTCGGAGGGGGTATAGTCTACCCTGGAGAAGCGATAGAGGTCGACCCAAGCCAGATTGGCCAAGCCACGATCCAGCTCACATGAGATGTGCTCCTCCCCCAAGGACATATTACTCCAAGTTAGAGGGTTTCCTGTGGAGGACACAATTGTTGAAGTCTCGCATACCGGCTCTGGATGAGGATCCCCCACCACTCTTTTCAAAATGAAACCTTGTGACATTGAAGTCCCCTATTACCATCCAAGGCCCATTAACGGCACCACTATGTGATCTGAGATCCGACCACAGTTGTATCCTCTGGCGCCTCTCATTTCTTCAATCAACCAAAGATATATACATAGTAAGGCCACCCCTATTCAGGCAACAAACAAGGATGGTTTGATCGGAGGAATGCAGTACTTCAATCCCCTACAAGGAAGTCTTCCAGAACACCCCAATCCTAGCATTGCAATCATGATTCAGATTGTTCACCACTGACCATTGGCCTTGGATTTTGTGTTGGAAGCGATCTCAACCCCTTGTGGAAATCCTTGTTTCTAGCAGCACTTCAAGTTAAATATCATTCTTGCAAGGGAGTTGGAGAACCTCCTTCACTTTCTATGGGGAATTTAGTCCCTGAATGTTCCACGCTCCTAGAGACACGGGGAGGAAGAATTAGCACCCACCGGTGCCAAACAACCTTCCTTGCTACCCCCTCCTTTCTTCTTGTTCTTCTTCTTTCCGGGACTATCCACTCCCCCTCTTCATGACCGAAGCCTGCACAAAGTTCATCCTACATTACATTAGTGGAGATTATTTTCTTACCATTCCCCAGGACCAGATGATTGGAAGTGGAGGAGTCATTCGAAGAATCATTGAGGTTGAGGATGTGATGCGAAGCATGAGGGGGATCTCGCTTTCCCGAGACATCTTCCTCCTGGTGGGCCCCCCCCTGGAACCATCGTAGTCCCCATCCATGCCAAACAAAGTGGCGTTTTCTCCCGAGTCCCCACGTGAGTGTCTCTTGCGAACAACTTCCTTTCTTCCGAGAGTTGGAACGATGCTTTGGTTTTGGCTCGCGAGGAGTCGCCTCATGCACATGCACCTCCTCGTTAGGAAATCCAACTGCTACGTCTACACCATCCTCGCTAGTCGGAACCGCTAAGGGGAATCCCATGACAGCGTGACCGAACATGCAGCAGGCCGCACAAGGAGGAGTCCAATCGTAGCTGAGTTTGACCATTCCATTGCCATAGGAGAAAGCGATCTTTGAAGGAAGCTCCTTGGAGGCATCAACCTCGATGCAAACTCGCCCATGATCAAGAAACTCATTAGCAATTATTCGTCTATCCCTTCCAGAGGAATACCGATCACACTACCAAGTTTGCTAATGACTCTTTTGGATTGGAGATGAATCCCAAGATCTAAGAATCTCACCCAAATAGGATCCATCTTGGGCTCGATCCTCTCTATCTATAACACAGAGGACCATCTCTTGACCACGAGCCAGGCTCCATGAAGGAACCAAGGGCCTCGTTCAAGGGTATTAATATAATCCTCTTTATCAGAGAATTCAACAATGAACAATCTTTTATCCCTCGAGTGCAAGTCAAACCTTCCCTTAGGCCTCCAAAACTTAGAGATAAAATTCTTAATAGATCCATAGAAAGGTCTCTTACCCAACGAATAGACTAGGAGAGCGTTCTCCCAACGTCGAAGCCCGTCAGTGATATCTTCATCATCGAGTCGAATGGGGTGACCCTCTAGCGGTGGGATGAAGTAGAGGGGATCATCCAATAGAGTTGTTGTGTCGAGGGAGGGGACCCCTTGAGGAGAGCCCATTTCAAAGTCCAACTTGGAGGGAGTAAGTGAGGTAGGTGGGGATTTGAGTCTCCGTACACCAATCCTTCGAATAATATAGGGTGGATGACTCAAATCAAAACTTCTCTTATCAAAATAACACTACAAGAATATTGAGTATTCTCGACTGTTAAAAACGGTCGCAAATGTTTAAATAATCATCGAGAAAAAGGGTCAAGAAATGTACAGTCACGATTAGGTTTTCTCGACCGTTATTGAACAATACGGTCGAAAAAAAGACACACCCCTACTCGACGTTTGGTCAATTCTTTCATCAGTTGTCAACAGTCGGTAACGCTCTTTCCCAACCGTTTAATGTCCACAGTCGGTGAAAGTATTTACGTCGACCGTTATTTAGACAGTCGAGTAAGAGCTTATTTCCGACCGTTTGTTAATAACAGTCAAAAATAATGATATTTTCGTCGGTTTACGGACGGTCGATAATGTTAACTTTTTGCGACAGTTATTAAGTAACGGTCGAGAAAACTCGTATTGTAGACCGTTTTAAACAGTCGAGAATGTTAAATATTCGCGACGGTTATTTTGTTACGATCGGAAAAACTCATATTAGCGACCATTTTAACAGTCGATAATATTAACAATTCTTGATCATATTTAAATAATGGTTGAGAATAATAAGGATTTTTTTAAAAAATATATTTAATTTATGTATGCCCTATTAAGAGTATAAATCAATCACACAACTTAAAAATTTATGCATTTAAATAAAATAAAAGAAATGAAAATTAAAATTTTATAAATAAAAGTAACGTATACAAAATTCATTACAAACGATAATATATATAAAAAATATAATTATGTTATAGCATCAATGCCTCCAGCACCGCTACCACCTAAATCATCGTTATCATGATGATCTCTAAACTTATGAAGAGCGGGGTGATCAATTTCTTCCTTCTGAAGTAACGTCAAGAGCTCCTTCATGGTCTTGTTGGATTCCTTGAACTGCGTCGCGTTCTCCTTGACCAACATCGTTAGCTCCTAGATTCGCAACACATTCTCCTCGTCTCTGCAGCGTAATGCCGCAATCTCCTTCTTCATCTCCGGCACCTCAGCTGAAGAGGATGATGCTCCCCTTCTCCCATACCACACTAAGACGGTCTCGCTCCTCCCTGCTCTACGGACGTACCCGCCATGCTCAGGTGGCATGACGATCCGGTAGGCCTCCTCTACTGTCTGTGGCTGCTGAACTATACTGGAGTTTGCATCTTCAGGAGGATGCATTAAGTTAATCATATTATCTTGAAAGATATTGAATTATATTAAGTAATTTCATTTAATTATATAATTACGAAATAAAATAAAAGTATTGTATTTTTTAAACTTACGTGTCTCTATTGGTATGTGTCGTGAAGCCACTCTCTATTTCCCTCTTCGCTCATCTTGCTATGAGTGGCCTTATATACTCCCACCCGATCAAGCTGGGCACCTTGATGCATTGCGGAGTACAATAATTTGAAACAATTAATTTTAACAAATTAGAAATTTTTGTAAGGTTTAAAAGAAAATATTAATTAAAGATACTTACGTATATAGATTTCATCCCGTCTATGCTCCTCCTACCCAGGACATGGGTCTTCGGTGGATCCTCAGCCCTATTTTCCTTATTTTTCTTGGCTTGCTCCTGAAAATGAAGGCACAATTTATTAACTTAGAAATTATTTAAATAAATGATAATATATGAAATACTTTTACATACGTCATTGGATCATGCCAATGCTCGCACGCTTCCTTCCAAATGTGCGGCTGCATCAAAAGAGGTGTATTATGCAATGTCTCATCATGATTCATGTTCTTATAATACTAAAAAATATAATTTTAATGTTAAAAATAATATTTGAATAGTGGTAAAGGAAATAAAGAAATATAGTTAAAATTTATCTTTTACCTTATTCTTCATCTCCAATCTCCAATCTTTTTGAATCTTCGCTGCGTACTTGAAGATATATTTGGGGATGTTAGAATGTGACCTCCATTAGAAAGAGAACAGAAATTGCTACATAATTTACACTTATATAAAGTAATTTACAAAAGTTATTAGTTTTTATCAATTACCTTTAACTCTCGAATGAGCTGCCCTTTCAGCTCGTTTGGCACCTTCCTACAAGCGAAGTGGGATAATAGGATGATTGCCTTTGTCAGCGTACCCAGTCTATTGACGAATGGAGGATAGTCCACTGCTTCCCCCGCTGGTGTGATCCGCATTGAAATGCAGGTCCCATACGGAATTCTCTCTAAGTCCCTGTTCCGCGTGGGACCTCTCCCCCTACGTGCACCTATAAGACAGAATTATAACATAAAATTAAATAACAAAGAAAAAATTTGAGAACATAACATTTACCAAACCTTAAATTCATACCTAAACTGTGGGCAGGTGGTGGTGATGCAAAACATCCCGTCTGAGAAGGATCTGAGTCAGCCGTCTACTCTAGCTGATCATCCAATTTAGCATTCTCCTCATCAAATAAAGTACTATCCTCCTCTTCATCGGCAGGTGCATCCTCCTTATAATCAGAATCCTCTACTGGGAGATTCATCAGAGGCATCGAACTCTTCCCCTTCCCCCTAACTCCCTTCCCCTAACTCTGGAAATATCGAGCTACATCTCTAAGCCTCAAAAACTGTTGGCGAGGTGCCTGGGGCTAAGGCTGAGGATGCTGGCAGTGAGCTTGAGGTTGAGGCTGCTAGCGGGAGGCCTCAGGTCACTGTAGGGAGGCCTCAGGCTGCTGGGAGGCCTGAGCCTCCTCCCTGCTCCTCCTATTAGCCTTTTTCTTGAAAATAACCTGCGTAAAAACATCACAAATAATCAGATATTTTTAAAAAAAATTCGGCATCATTTCCCCTATATATTTTGATATTTCAAAAATCCTGTATGAAATAAGTATACAAATAATTGAAAATGAAATGAGCATATATAAATGAAATAACCTTCCCTTTCTCCATTTCCCTTCCCTTCCTCTTTCTCCCATTCCGTTTCCCCTTTCGTTACCCACCCATTCCTCTTTCTTCTCCTCCTCTTTCTCCCTTTCTCCTTAACCTCCCCTTCCTCTTTCTCCCCTTCCTCTTCTCCTTCTCTTTCTTCCTTTCTTCCTTAGTTACCCTCCCCTTCTTATTTCCTCTCCTTTTTCCCCTTCCCTTACCCTCCCCTTCTCTCTCCCTTTCTCCTTAGCCTCCCCTTCTCTTTCTCTCTTTCTTCCTTAGTTACCCTCCCCTTCTTATTTCCTCTCCTCTTTCCCCTTCCCTTACCCTCCCATTCTCTTTCTCCCTTTCTCCCTTACCTCCCTTTCTCTTTCTCTCTTCCTTCCTTAATTATCCTCCCCTTCTTATATCCTCTCCTCTTTCTTCTCCTGTTTCTTCAACATAAAACATTTAAGATACAAAAAAATATATATATCATTCCACACAAGAAATAAATCTAAGTGGGCACACCCCACAAAAAATGAACCTAAGTGGGCATACCCCACTCATAAAATAAATTTAAGTGGGCACACCTACACAAAAAATGAACCTAAGTGAGCACACCCCACTCTTTAAATAAACCTAAGTGGGCACACCCTACATCTAACATGATAATAGCATTTTAAAAAAAAAAGTAGTAAGAAACTCACCATAGTGATGAAATGGAAACAGTTGGTGTATAAATAGTAGGAGAATGCGAAGAGCCTATATGAGAAGGTAATAAAAAAAATTCAATTTTGATATATAAATGAACATAACCTTTAATAAAAGATAAAACAATTTAAAGGTAATTTAAACAAAATAAATTAGGAATTTCATAATTTATTTATATTTATGATTATGAATTAATACTTTTGACAATTTAACTTATATGTCAATATCAGTTGCACAAGGGGTAAGTTCTTCACTTTGTGGGTTTTGTTGATATGCTTCAGATTCAACATCTGGTGTAAATCTCTTCCCGCATCATATTGTTCACGTAGTTGAGCTCTAACTGGTATAATCCACCCATTTTTGCTATTATCAGGCACATAGAATACTTGTGCTACCTGATAAGCTAGTGTAAATGATTCTAATGATTGGACGATACGACAATTTTTACTTAAGCTCAAGTATCCGTGTTTCTTATCGATTTTGAATCCAATGCCTTTTTTAAAAACATAAAACTAATTACACTTGAATAGAACCACCTTACAGTCAAACCTGAAACTCATTTCCACAATCTCTTCAATTTGGCCGTAATACCCATCACAACCAGTACTTAGGTCACAACTGACAAGAACTCCTGCCTGTTGCGTGGCCTTTGCGACATCAATGGATCGTACTCTAAATTTGAAACCGTTAATTTTGTATCCAAAATGGTAACGTTAGTATGTCAAAGGTGTATCAGCAATTACACCAAAATCCTGTACCCATCGTGGATCCCCATTTTCTTTTAGTTTATTTACACGATCATTGAACCAATGAAGAAACTGCAAGTCATGTGTAGATGTATCAGATGATTCTTTGAATTAATTGTAGAATTCATCCACTTCTGGAATTTGCTTCAGAATGTACAAGTGTGCCAAACGTCGGTCCATTTCCGATATGGGTTTAACCTCCGTCCGTAGGATTGACCTTCCTCCGATGTTAAATATGGACAGACAATCTTCATCATTACCATTAAATTCTCTTTCATAGTTTCATTCAAGTTGTAAGTTTTAAGTTACCATGACCACAGGCCATATGGAATATGATGGATGCATGTTCTTGAATGGATTGAATCCATCGCTTGCAAGACCTAGTCTAGCATTCTGTGCCTCCTCTACGAATAATGAGTGATTCTCGTTAAATCTGTTCTACTCATCAGAATCTGTTCGATGATGGATGCGTTCATCTTTCGATTTATTATCCTGATGCCACGACATTAGTTTTGCTATTTTACTGGAAATGAATAAGGGTTGTAGCCTAGGAATCAGTGGAAAATAACGGAGAACCTTCTTCGGTTGTTTCTTCTCATCGATGTTTGTTGACTTACCCACCTTATATCTCTCCTCACCACATTCAGGACAGTTAATGAACCCTGAGTACTCATTTCTATATAGGACGCATCATTACGATAAGCATCAATCTTCTCGCATTTTAGTCCAAGCCCACATATCTGCTTTTTCGCATCATACCATGACTTAGGATATCCAGCAGGATTATTCAACAGATCTCCAATGAATTCCAGAACCTCAGACATTAATTTCGTTGTGGCTCTATTCATCACTTTCATTTAGAATAATTTCAGAAGGAATGACAACTTCGACATTGACGTTATTCTAGGAGTAATTAGATCCTCTGCTGCCTTGACTGCATCGTACAACTCATTACAATCTGGTAATGCCTCATTATCATTTGCATCCTCATGGTCTGCTACTCTCATATCATGTAACATTTCATCTAATTTATCTCCTTGATTATCATCACTTCCATCAAAGGCTTCAATTGTCTCATTCCTAACTTCACTCATTTGTTCACCATGAGTTGTCCAATTTACGTAATGTTGCCACCAACCATTACATATTATATGTTCCAAAACTGTCTCGGTTATGGAAAAACCTATTCAAACACTATCTACATGGGCATAAAATTAGCTGAAGGAATTCACCTTGTCTAAATGTCTTCCTAGCATCATGAAATGCCCACTCCAGAAATAAAATCACTCCATTCTTGTAGTCATGGTAATTCGAATTCCTCATACTAATCCATGACTTATCCATGATAATTATCCTAAATGTAAAAGACAACCACTCATAAGTTAGACTCAAATAAGGTAAGAATGTGTATTTTTAGATCATTCAAAAGCCATACTCGACTAAAGAAGAAATGTGTATTTTAAAAAGATTTTCACTTGATAGCTCATCCTTAAAGATTTGATTACAACATTAATTCTTACATGCAACTAGTGTTTGAAGAAATTTCGACAGCATTTCCCTACACTTCTCCAGTATACCTCTAAAACTAACCTTAACAACATCCCTAATAGCCCCCACTAAAGGACGCTTTTGGAACAGAGCTAAGATTAGTTGGTATACCGGAGAAGAGCGAGAAAATGCAATCGAAATTTCTCCAAACACTAGCTACATGCAAGAAGTAACCCTAAGTTGTGATCAAATCTTCAAGGACCCCCCTTTGTTCAAAACTTCTCTGAACAAAGGACGGCGACACTTATCACATGTTATAAAGACAACACATCGTGCATATAAGTAAGATATACACATACTCTGTATTGTCCGTATAACATGATCATAAGTCTCGACGGGCTAGTATTTTGACATAATTATATCCCTCCCACAACCTGTTGCCAAAGGTTTAGAATTCTTATTGTTTGTCATTATCATGCATCTAAATTTGTGCAAGTGTGTGTATTTACAAAGTTGTAATAAAATTTCATAATCAAACATAGATAACAAATAATTTAAACAATTTGGGAACACAATTCAATGGTGATCAGAAGTGGTGATCAATTCAGATTGATTTGTTATTTTTAGACACCTGATTCAATCAAAATTTTCATTAATGATTGATAACCATTCTAGCTAAAATAGCTACTCATCAAATTGAATTCCAATAGCTCCTAAGATATGAATTCGTCTTTCATCTTTGCACCGTCCCACACAAGCAACGACGACGACAACAGCACGAAGATAATAAATTGCTTCTACTCTCTACTTGATCCTCTTGGAGGGTATAGGCATGAAGATACAACTACAATATCTCCCATCAAAAATATTGTAGTAAAAGACAATACCATCTTAAATCAATATAATACTAATTTGAGAAAGATCAGATGTATATGCATCAAAGACACTATCCATCAAAGACACAAAATTAAGGGAGTATATGCCATGGAAGCTGAAATCTAAGCACATCACCTTTTATTTCAAATTAAAAACAACATAAATTTTTAATTAAAAACTTAGATTAATTCTTATTGGGGGTGGGGGCTACTGGTAGGGGGACGGTAGGTGGGGGTGTTGCAAGCAGGGGAAAGGGGGGCTACAGCAGGGGGAAGGGGGGACTATAGGCAAGGGGAAGGGGGCTACGGCAGGGGGAAGGGGGCTATAGGCAGAGGGGAAGGCACGGTGGTGGGGGGGGGGGGGGGGGGGGGGGGGCAGGCTGGCCATGCAAGCGAGGAGGAGAGAAGGTGAGGGAGGCGGTGGGGGCATGGGCAAGTGAGGAGGAGGGGAGGAGAGGGAGGCGGCAAAGGTGGTGGCAGTGATGCTGGTAGTGGCGACAGCAGAGGCAGTAGGTGGTGGTGACGAGTGTTGGTGGTGGCCGAAGGGGTGGGGGTGCTGCGGGTGGTGGTGGCAGAGGTGCTGGTGGTGGTGGCGGGTGGTCGTTGGTGATGGTGGTGCTGGTGGTGGTCGAGGGAGAGGGGTCTTCAAGCAGGCGACGAGGGGAAGGGGGAGGAGGCGAGCGAAGGAGGAAGAAGATGAGGAGGAGGGCTACCTATAGCGAGGTCCGTCACGAAGGAGGAGGGATACTGTTGGTGGTAGGGGTCGCGGAGGAGTCGAGGCGGAGGAGGAGCCGCAGCGAGGGTCGCGGAGGAGGAGCCGAGGTAGAGCAGGTCGCGCAGGTGCAGGAGGGAGCGCTAAGGAGGAAGAAAGTGATTTGGGAGGAAGGGGGAGGGAGTGGGGCAGGGCTAAGGATTTTAGTCGACTTTCTCAACCGTTCCTAAGAAACAATCTAGAATAACGGTCGAGAATAACTTCTTTTCCGACCCTTAAGGTCGACCAGTCGACAATAGACTTTGAAAATTTGCTCGCCCATGCCCATGAGTTATGAAAACATTATTGTTGACCGTTAATATGGAAACAGCCGACTATATTATTATTTTCGACCATTATACATGGTCGACAATGGTGTTAACCAGACGTCTTAATGTTACTTCACTTTCTTGGCCGTTACATATTGCACAGTTGAGGATTTCATTTATCCTCAACCATTTATATAACAATGGTCGAGTAAATTTTTATTATCGACCATTTCTAACGGTCAAAAATGATCTCAACCTCCTCGACTATTTTTCAGATGGCAAAGTTAATGATCGGACTTTTGGCAACCGTTCCTATTAAAACGGTCGAGAATAATATTATTGCCGACCATTACTTGAACGGTCGAAAATATCTGTCACAAACAATGCTTTTTCTACTAATGTAAAGAGTACCCACCGTTCAACCAAGTGAGCCATGCACCTTATTTGTGCTAATTATTAACCATGTCATGTTTTGCTCCAATTGAGGACAATATTTGAACAATCTTTTAAGCAAGATCATTACATGCATCAAAATTTCTACACTCAGGCATGGTAATTGTTGGATTTGATTTATCCTTTACAAGCGGAATAACTGCCATCTTTGCATGTTTCGAAAGGAATGCAAGTAACTATTGTGAGGTTGAATTTGTTGATTTTAGGAGTCTAATTGTATCAATCGAGATATAATTGATATATTGTGACATGTGAGTTCATATTAAAATTAATGAGATTTGATAGAAATTTTTAATCTCATATTGAAAGTAAACAAACCTTTTAGTGGGTCTAAAATGATTCTACCTCCCATAGCTTATGTGATAAAGAGTGAGAGGTGGTGCTAGGGATTACCCACGCATGCACATCCCCCATAGCTGGTCTGACTCAGGCTCGGGTGAGAATCAATTTGTAACTTAGAACTTAAACTCTTTTGCTACGAATTTTCAAATCTCATTATTTTATCCTAGATTGGTCGGACAAAAGGTAAAATTGGTTGATCGATTATTTTAATCGATCAATGGGTGAAATTTGATCGATCAATTAGTTTGATCGACCAATAACTCAAGTTTGATCAGTTAAATGATTTGATCGATTAATGAGACTAAATTGATCGATCAATTACTGCATTTCCATATAACGTGAATTTCCATGAACGTTAGGTTGTGAACTTTATATAAATGCCACGAGGGAGCTCTCATTTGACACGTAATAAGAGTACAAAAGCTCTTTCCACTCTCCCTCCCTCTCTCGTTCTTACCTATTTTTCTTGATGCATTCGTTCAATATAAGATTGGTATATTAATCTCCAATCAAATTTGTCGATCTCATGCAAGGGTTGAGAGTGATCCATGAGAAGTTTTTGATTAATCAACCAATTAAATTGGTAGATCAATTAGGGATTTGGTTTGATCAACCAAATTGTCTTGGCTTCGTTCTCCTGAGGTAATTTACAAAAACGTCCAGGTTCGAAGTACTTTAAATCTTGGAAGTGGATCATCATATCCTAAGAGAAGTTCGTCATACCTCAATGTACCGGTATTGTGGGAGGCAATACTTTTCTCTAAGAAAAGTCTTTTATGGATGCTTCGATCGGAATAACTTCTACCATTTGTTCATTTTGTTTATTTGTGTTATTACATGTTCTTTATTCTTTATTTTATTTTAAATCTTGTCAAATCATATTTAACTTAATTTAATATTTTTTATATATGAAAAATCATTGAAAATATATATTTTTTCATTTATTTATTTTCTATATAAATTTATTTCAAAAGAATTGTGAGTTCAACATAATTCTATATATACATACATGATCATTGTCAAAGATGTTTATATATAACCTACTATATATATCTCATATTTATGTAGATATCTCTTAAGAACATCTGCATGCTTGTTCATGTGAAATTCTAAATTGTTGTAGTGGTGCCTCTGGAGAGGTCATCTCCTTGTCTCCATCAAGCCTTAAATGTGTCCCTTAAGATCGGTGACAAGAATTTCAAAATCTCTGCAATTTATGCCTCGACTGATGCTACTCTTCAGCAGGACCTTTGGGACCACCTTTCTTCTACTTCCAACCTTGGTCCTACCCCTTGGATTATTGGGGGGGAATTTAATTGCATTCTTAGACCCTCAGAGAAGACCAAAGGGCTTCCTTTTTATGACTCTCAGGCTATCTCTTTTAGAACTTGTATTCACCGATTGGCCATGATTGAAATGCCACTCTCTGGTTCTTCCTTTTCCTGGTGCAATGGTAGATGGGGTAGAGCCCACATTTATCAAAAGCTTGATCGCATCCTTGTCAATCCGGATGCCCTTTGTGATATATCTTCTGGCACATTTCTCTCCAGACAAAACTCTGACCACGCCCCTATCCTCTTGTCATTTTCGCAACATCTTAGATCCCGACCCCACCCCTTTCATTTCCAGAACATGTGGCTCCGTGATACCTCCTTCCCTAGTCTTGTTGAGAACTTCTGGGGTACTACCCAGTTGAACCCTTCCCTTGATCCCATTTCCATCCTTCATACTAAGCTGTCCAATCTGAAAAGGGTCCTCAAACACTGGAATAGATTGTCTTTTGGGGATATTCACACTACGATTAAATCTCTTAAGGCTCGCTGTGATGACATCGAGTTAAAGTTGTCTTCCCATTGGGATGACGCCCTTACTGCTGAGCTCACTGACTTGTATACCCTCCTTAATGATGCCCATGCTAAGCTCAATGACTTTTTGCATCACAAAGCGAAGATTGATTGGATTTCTAAAGGTGAATCTAACTCCAAATTTTTCTTCTCCTTTATTAAACGTAAATTTGCCAAGTGCCAAAAAGTTGATCTTACTTCTACTATTGAGGGAGGTTCCTGGGACGAAGCTGCCTCTAAGTGTAACTCCTATTTTGAAGAACTTTTGACCAGCGAAGCTACCGTCTACCCCTCTCAATTTCTGGCGATCATTCCTCCTCTGATTTCCCAAGCAGATTCCGACTTCCTTCTTACTCCCCCCTCACAATCGGAGATTTGGGATACTCTTAATCCAATGCCGGAGAATAAGACTCCTGGTCCAGATAAGTACAATGCTAAATTCTTTGTCTCTTTTTGGTCCCTCCTAAAGGAGGAAGTCACCCTTGCCATCTCTGACTTTTTTTTGCATCACAAAGGCCCCAGATCCTTTAATAATGCTTTCATCTCCTTGATCCCCAAAAAGAAGAATATTAAGAGCCTCACCGATTTTCGCCCGATCAACTTGTGTAATGTTGTCTATAAGTTAGCCTCAGGTATTCTTGCTAAGAGATTGGCTTGTATCATCTCTAAGGTCATCTCCCCCGAGCAAGCTAGCTTCATCAAAGGCCATTCCATCTATGATCATGTTGCTACTACCTCTGAGCTCACCCAACGTATCAATCGAAAGGTTTTCGGCTCCAACATTATTATCCAATTGGACCTCCAAAAGGCCTATGATAGAGTTGAGTGGAGCATCCTTTTTCGCATTTTGGAGAGTTTTGGTTTCTCCACGGATGTTATATCCCTAATCCAAGCTTTTGTCATCCACGAAAGATCTTCTATCCTTGTCAACAATGCCTCCTCCTCCTTCTTCAAGACAACTCGCAGGCTGAGGCAAGGAGATCCACTTTTTGCTTATCTCTTCAATATTTTTATGGAACCCTTCATAAGAGGCCTCAAAGAGCTTGCTTTTCAAGGCAGGATCATACCCTACTCTGTCAAACATGGTGTGTGTGCCCCGCTCTCTCCATTATGCTGATGATATTGTCCTTTTCATCAATGGCTGTCCCAATTCCATTGACAATCTCTCAACATTCCTTAAGACTTTCCAAGAAGCCATGGGTCAACGTATCAGTCTGTCTAAAAGCTCTTGCTTTGTCGGGAAGGACCTGCCTAGAGACAGGCTTAACTGTATTTCCCAGTCCCTTGGCATTCAGATTGGGTCTTTTCCCTTCACCTATCTTGGGTGCCCAACCTTCCCAGGTAGAGCCAAAAATTCCTTCTTCTATACTATCATTGATAGGGTTCAGACCAAATTGGTGAGTTGGAAAGCCAACCTTCTCTCCTCTTCCTCTAGGTTACTTCTTATTAAACATGCTCTTTCCTCCATGCCTATACACATTCTTTCTACATTAGAAGTCCCCAAATCTATCATCAGGAAAATCCATTCGATTATGGTTGACTCTTTTGGTGCTCTTCTTCGGGGGAAGTGAAACACCATTGGATAGCCTGGAGTGTTATTGCCAAACCACTCCACCTCGAAGATTTGGGTATCCTTGACCTGAAAAATTTCCTCTCAGCCTTGAGGACGAAGAAAGTCTAGAACATCTTATCCTCGGATTCTCCCTATGCTCTTCTTATGAGCAGTCTTTATGGTAAGTACTTGTCTTGCTCTCCTCTTGCCCCGGCTAGAGTTAAAGCTCTGAAAAATGCTTATGACTCCATGAAATCTTTGATCCACTGGAACATTTGTGAAGGATCCATGGACTTTTGGAACGACACTTGGGTTGGTGATTCTCCTCTCATATCCTTTCTCCCAGACTCGAAACATCCTTCTAACACTATGATCAAAGACTTCCTCCCTACCTCCCCCAACCACCCTCAAATGTCTTACATTCCTGACAATTTACGCTCTTAAATCCTCTCATTCTCCTTGAGTCACGGCAAGGGTGTCCCTATCTGAACGCCTAATAGAGACGATACTTTTTCGGTCTCCTCTGCTTATCAGTTATATTTTTCCTCTCATTCTCCGAACACAGTGGCCAAGGATCTTTGGAGTCTTAAGCTTCTCCCTCGTGTTTCCCTACTTGTTTGGCGTATTCTTCATTCCCATCTCCCGACTAATGAGAATATTTCTAGAATTGGCATCCCCCTCCCATCCAAATGCTCATGTTGCCACACCCAGCCCAAATGTGAGACGATTAATCATCTTTTCTCACATAGCTAATTGGTTCAACAAATCTCTAGGTGGGTGATGTAAACACATTTACACTACTTAAAATGTCTATTTATGCATGTTCTTAAGCATAGGGTTGCATTTCATGATATAAATATTGCATAACATGCATCATCTTGCATTTAGAGTAGTTTGAATAAAATTGAGGTTAATTGTCTCCTTTTATGTGCTTGGACAGGGCAAACATTTTATCGGATCCTCGGATCAAAGATCCAACCGTATGGATGTGATCAGGGCGACGATTGGAGTTCAACGACTCCAAGATCGCCCTAATCAGGCATCCGTAGCATCAGATATAGACCGGGGAACCCTAGAATATCAAGGGCCAGGATGGTGTAAATCCGTACTTTAGATGAAAAATCCGACCGCACGGATGAATTCGGATCGACGATCGCAATCCAACGACACAAAAATTGAGTCAATCCGACATCCGTGGCACCATCTACAACTTCCATAAGATGGACGGCCAAGATGACGCCACGTGGCGCCATCTCAGCCGCCCAAACGGCCGCTTGCATCTTGTGAAGACCGCGCACCCGTCTCCTCTCCGTCGTTGGATCTCGATCCAACGGCTACGACGCGCCCGCGCTGAAGTCAAGCGCTCGACACAAACGCGACCGCAGCGCAGCGGTCGAGCGCTTTAACGCGAAGCAGCGACGCGCGTTCGAGTCGCACCCCGCAGAAATTGGAGCGGTGGCGCGCCTCCAATCGACCGCACGATCGCGATCCAACTGCCGCGCGCGCCCGATAGCGCCGACGCGCGATTGGACGCGCGCGTGAACGCGCGATCGCACACAGGCGGGCGCGCTACGCAGCGGGCGCGGACGCGATTTAAGCCGTCCGATCTCGCGATCGGACGGCTGAGACTTTGCGGACGTGCGTAAGCGTTACACACGCGGGCAGCCGAGCGGGCACGCGTGGGCGCGGCGTCGACGGCCACGTCGGGGCTTTAATGACGGATTTATCCGTTACTAAAGACCCCTTATTTATTATTTTGAAGATGTAATGTCCATTTTGCCCCCACTCCTTGCAACTATAAAAGGAGACCCCCTCCATACGAAATTTTCATCCCTTCCTTCTCCTCTCTACCTCTCCAAAGCTCAAGAGAAGCTTGTCCCACACCCGGGATGCTTCTCGCGAGATAAAGTCCAAATTTTCGTCCCCCTTCGGAAGTGGATCCCACGACGACGACGGCGTGCTGCTCCGTTCCCATTCTTCTGCTTCGTCCTCCTTCGTCCCGCATCGTCCTCCTTCATCCAGGCGTTGTCCCGTCTGGCTCGTCCTCCAAGCGACCGTCAAGGAGGATTCTCTCTCCCTATTCTTTTTACTGCTTTCTAGTATAGATTTACTGCTTTCTAGAGTAGTCTATTCGTCCTCCGAGCGATCGTCGAGGAGGACATTTCTCCCTCCATTCTTTTAATGCTTTCTAGAGTAATTGTTTTATGTTTTCTAGTTGTAACGAACGAACTCTTTTATGATAAATTCTTTGTCCATTCTACATCTCATTTTGATTTCCATGTGTAGTATTCTTTCTCTCTCTCTTACTCCCTCTCTCTCTTTTATTTGTTGTAGATACTTAGATAGCTTAAATTGAATTTCTCCGTGACAAAATAAAAAGAAACGCGAAGTTTTTAAATCAAACGTCCGCCTTCCTGTGTTCGACCCGGAATTTTAATTTCGGTATAAATTTTATTTGTTGAACACGAATTCTTCGCTTTCGAACTACAACGACAGGTTTTCCAAAATCGAACACGTTAGCGTAGGTTCGTAGCGTTCAACATTTTGGCGCCGTTGCCGGGGAGGCAACGATCTTTGATTTCTCTTCGCGTTTTATAACTTACAAATCATTTACCTCACTTTTCTCCTTTCTTATTGTAATTGCAGGTACTCTTTCGAGGCAGGCAAAAGCGGTAGATTGGAGTAAAGTGCTGTAGAAGGTTTTGTGAGTTATTCCCCACCTCCCACCCATTAGATTTCATTTCATCACATAATAACTCAAACATCAATCAACCTAGGTGTTTTTATAAACTCTAAGGTTAGATTGTTTGTCGTTTGACACCCATACTCACCCCAACCCCCACATTAAAAAGAAAAAAAAAAAATGTCACAGAGGTACACAACCTCATCTGATTTTCAAACTCAACCGGTAATCCAATCTTAGGAGCCGGTACACACATCCAAACACATAATTGAGTAGAAATCAGATTAGATAATCATTTGTGTGCCTAATTAAGTGGTGCAACAGGCCAATTGTTTGAGTTGATTGGGCCGCACCACTTCAAATAAAATCAACTCATCAAGTAGCTGCCAATTAGGTTCAACTCTTAGGGATTTACCAGGCACTCCACATTCTTTTTAAACTTTAAAGGAAAACATCTTCACCTGTGCTTGTAAAACTTGGTGTGCCAACGAAACTTGATTGAAAACACCTAAAGTTGAATCCTAAAAGCTACTAAGCAAGATTTGAATCTTAAAATTCACCACATCAAAAACAATCTTGCTTGAAAACCACTGGTTGTGCACTCACACACAAATCAATCAATCATTAAGGGCACAACCCATTTAAAGGGCCCATCACATTCCAAAGCACATTCAAACCTAGCCCTAAATAAAACAAAGTAGACGTTGGCCTTAAGGATTGGACTCGCTCTTCAGAACCCAGAACGAGATTATTTTCGATTAGTCTGTTTCTACTGTTCAATCTGATGTCTAGCTAAGGGAGCAGAGTCAAACGATCGCGGCTGGGGGGTACACTAGGAACCGGAGGCGCAAGCCGAAGGAAGAACCTTCTCCCCAGTCCCTCCTTCTAACTGGTTGGATTGAACAGACGGAAGTAGATCAAATCGTTCCTTTATCTCAAGATGGGTTTTGAGAGTCTGTAGGTCTTTAGGCTAACCTATTTAAGGACAGGTTTGATTGTTTGTATTGCAGGGCACCTTTCTTCCTCCCGTGTATCACGAATCCTTCCACATATTTCATGCATTCCCGCTCTTTCCCTCCTGTTGTAAATTATCCTCAACATAACGATTATCCCAACTCGTATTGTAATCAACCATCAGTTAATTGGGATAATTCGGATTGGGGATACAATTCCGGACCCCCGTGTTTAGGGTCTAACCCTGAACACTTTGATTCTGATTTCTATCCTTCTCAGAGTTACATCGATTATAGATCGTCCTCCTTTCATGAACAACCTAATGCGATCTACAATCAAGAAGGATACACTGATCCTTACCCATCCTCTGATTTCACTGCCTTTAGGTCATCACCATCTTTTGAACAATCTGAAATGACCTATTATCAGGATGGATATAACGAATCTCAATTCGTTAATTCCTCTACATTGATGTCAAACCTGCCCAACTCTGAACCAACTCATTTGGTTCAGGTTAATCAGGTTTAAGATAAGGTTCTAGCTAACTTGAGGAATATCATTCAATCTTTAGAAGTTCAGCCAATACCTTGCATTGAGAGATTGGAGCCCTGATTGAAATGATTGATGATTTAAACAAGTCTTTGTTGGATTGGCTCCAGGATGTTAAGGATAAGAACCCGGGTGAGTTTCTACTTGGGAAATTAGCGAAATTGAGGATGAGATTCGTGGTTGCTTTGATTCAATCTTGGAATAATTCGCAGGATGAACTCTCTTCAGGAAAGCCAATGACAGAACCCTCTCAGGCACCTGTTGGGGGGGACAAGTGTTATGAGGCTGACCAGATTGAATTAAAGCAACCAATTAAGGATGATTTGATTTCTTCACCTGAGATCCCTGAGCCGGGTTACGAGGAAACATATGTCTCCTTGGAACAGAAAGTGACAACTGATTTTGGGACATACATTGATACGGATCCTGATGGTGAAGATTCAAGTTGCGAAGTCTCACGTGAGTTTTCTGAACACGATTTCTGTGAGACAATTGAGCCTGAGGAATCTGATAGATCATTTAATAGCCCAATAACTGAGGAAACTGATCTTATTAGGGCACACATTACGGATCCAGAATCGCATCTTCTGGAAGAATCAATTCAATGCCCTGATTATCAGTTACACCCTGTTGAGCTTATTGATGATTCTAATTCTGAGATAATTAGACCCAAGTCAATTTTGATTCTGCCACATCATTTAGACTTGGAGATTTCAGACGGGGTGATAAATGTACAAGAGGTCCTGGAATTTGATATGCTGAATGAGGAGGATAGGAGCGGGGAAGTTCTGATTTGGGAAGTTAATTTTGGAGGAAATGGAAGATTGAGTCGAAGGGTTCCTTTTAAGCTGAAACCATCAAATCAGAACCCTTACGACATTTGTTTCGAGGATGTTCAACTCAAGCACACATTCAATGATTATCCTTTTGAGCTTCAATTCTCTGTAACCCGACATTTTGGCCTTGGGTTGCATCCTCATAAATCGCAGGTCCGACCCCGCTTGCATTCTGATTTTAGGTTCTGGGTAATTTTTATCTAAAACCTAAGATATTCTCGATTATGAGGGATGGGTCTGCACCACAATCTGGTCCACATTTGTGGACCACTGTTGATAGGTCGGAGGATTCTTCTGTTTATATTAATTCTGACCTGCACTTGTGAATTCTTCATTTCTTTTCTTTGTATAGTGTGCCTAGCTGAAGGCACTAAACTCAGCACTTATACAGTTCTTTTTCGTTTTCATCTTGGAGCGGACCTGATATTCATGCAATTCAGGTGCTTTCTACACTTTTCCACTCTGTTTTATGTCTTTTTAATACAATGAGGACATTGCATTAGATAGGCATGGGGGGGTGGATATTCATCTCTGAATTCATTCGTCAGCTCTGTAGATTTGTTTATTTTCTTTTATAAAAATAAAAGAAATAAAAATTTCAGAATTAGGAAAGAGAATTTGGGTTTAAGAAAATTTTCAATCTAAGGAAATACTACATTAGGATCTGAACACAAAGACCCCTCAGGTCTTTGGACTTAATTAGCCTGTGTATCCACTAAAATGTGGATTTGTCTTTGAGTCCTCGCCATCTTAATTCTATTATAATTGGAATAAATAAGTTTGGGTGATAAGTACACGACTTATCAACCCGCCCTCTGATTTGAGGGAATTTCGAGTCTTAAGCATCTACATACTTTCTTTGCACTGACTCGTTGTTCGGCGATTTTTACGGAAATTGGATAGCTAATGAACCTTCTAGGGTGATATAGCTGGCAAGTTATCGTGGGTAATAGCCTATAGGTAGGTTGTCCAGAGCCCAGTCATTGGACCTTTCTCTTTTTGCTGCCTTTAGGTAAATCTTAGACCAGGGAAGCCACCTACTTAAAAAAAAAAATCAAAAAGGAGAAAAGAACAAAAAGAAATAAGCCACACTTCACCGCACAAGTATGGCTGGCAAGTTGTCGGTGGTAACAGCTCATCGACCGGTTGTCCAGAACCCAGCTCAGAAAATGCACTAAAAATTCCCAAAACACTTAGGAAGAAGCGGAGAAGTAGAATAAATCGGGGAGATATACACTGGATTCACCCTTGTGTTGACCCCGTTAAAAAATAAAAGTAGGGAGAAAGCTACCGGTTGTAAAGATACACCTTTAGGTAGAATTCTTTCTGAGGTCACCTAGAGGCGTAGAAATCCGAAGTCCGTTCTAATTACCAGTCAACGAGTCTATCACAATCACAATAAGATGCTTAAAACTTAGGGTTCTCATCAAATCTTGGGTGAGTTGAATGGTCGTAGAAAGCCACTCTTGAACCCTAAAATTTGAAAATCCAAAAAAAAAATTAGAAAAGAGTAAAAAGAGAAAAAGAAATTTTTCTTTGAATAAGGCGAGGGCTTAAGGCGGTCTACATTTTGGCTGATACCCGAGCACTGTTGTGTCTTTGAAAGTTCAGTTCCTAAGTAGACAATTTCTTAATGATTGAAAATAACTCAGGTCCAAATAATCTAACCTAATTCTTTTATAAATAGCACATAGTTTTTGCTAGGGACTAGCAAAAGATAGGCATGGGGGTATGATGTAAACACATTTACACTACTTAAAATGTCTATTTATGCATGTTCTTAAGCATAGGATTGCATTTCATGATATAAATATTGCATAACATGCATCATCTTGCATTTAGAGTAGTTTGAATAAAATGGAGGTTAATTGTCTCCTTTTATGTGCTTGGACAGGGCAAACATTTTATCGAGTCCTCAGATCAAAGATCCAACCGTATGGATGTGATCAGGGCGACGATTGGAGTTCAACGACTCCAAGATCGCCCTAATTAGGCATCCGTAGCATCAGATATAGACCGGGGAACCCTAGAAGATCAAGGGCCAGGATGGTGTAAATCCGTACTTTAGATGACAAATCCGACCGCACGGATGAATTCGGATCGACGATCGCAGTCCAACGACACAAAAATCGAGTCAATCCAACATCCGTGGCACCATCTACAACTTCCAGAAGATGGACGGCCAAGATGACGCCACGTGGCACCATCTCAGCCGCCCAAACGACCGCTTGCATCTTGTGAAGACCGCGCACCCGTCTCCTCTCCGCCGTTGGATCTCGATCCAACGGCTGCGACGCGCCCGCGCTGAAGTCAAGCGCTTGACACAAACGCGACCGCAGCGCAGCGGTCGAGCGCTTTAACGCGAAGCAGCGACGCGCGTTCGAGCTGCGCCCCGCAGAAATTGGAGCGGTGGCGCACCTCCAATCGACCGCACGATCGCGATCCAACGGCCGCGTGCGCCCGATAGCGCCGACGCGCGATTGGACGCGCGCGTGAACGCGCGATCGCACGCGGGCGGGCGCGCTACGCAGCGGGTGCGGATGCGATTTGCGGACGTGCGTAAGCGTTACTCACGCGGGCAGCCGAGCGGGCGCGCGTGGGCGCGGCGGCGACGGCCACGTCGGGGCTTTAGTGACGGATTTATCCGTTACTAAAGACCCCTTATTTATTATTTTGAAGATGTAATGTCCATTTTGCCCCCACTCCTTGCAACTATAAAAGGAGACCCCCTCCATACGAAATTTTCATCCCTTCCTTCTCCTCTCTACCTCTCCAAAGCTCAAGAGAAGCTTGTCCCACACCCGGGATGCTTCTCGCGAGATAAAGTCCAAATTTTCGTCCCCCTTCGGAAGTGGATCCCACGACGACGACGGCGTGCTGCTCCGTTCCCGTTCTTCTGCTTCGTCCTCCTTCGTCCCGCTCCGTCCTCCTTCATCCAGGCGTCGTCCCGTCCGGCTCGTCCTCCAAGCGACCGTCGAGGAGGATTCTCTCTCCCTATTCTTTTTACTGCTTTCTAGTATAGATTTACTGCTTTCTAGAGTCGTCTATTCGTCCTCCGAGCGATCGTCGAGGAGGACATTTCTCCCTCCATTCTTTTAATGCTTTCTAGAGTAATTGTTTTATGTTTTCTAGTTGTAACGAACGAACTCTTTTATGATAAATTCTTTATCTATTCTACATCTCATTTTGATTTTCATGTGTAGTATTCTTTCTCTCGCTCTTACTCCCTCTCTCTCTTTTATTTGTTGTAGATACTTAGATAGTTTAAATTGAATTTCTTCGTGACAAAATAAAAAGAAACGCGAAGTTTTTAAATCAAACGTCCGCCTCCCTGTGTTCGACCCGGAATTTTAATTTCGGTATAAATTTTATTTGTTGAACACGAATTCTTCGCTTTCGAACTACAACGACAGGTTTTCCAAAATCGAACACGTTAGCGTAGGTTCGTAGCGTTCAACAGTGGGTTTTTTCTGAAAGTCACTTCAGTCCCATAAACCCCAGCAATTTCTTCTTTATTATTCGCTCCCCCAATGGCTCTTCTAAGAATCGTTCTATTAAGGAGTTGATATCCTCTGTCTGGTACAATGTCTGGTGGATTCGAAGCAAACTTAAAAATGAAATCATTTCGAACCATAACATCCTTGGTTGGGTTGCCCAGAACTGGTGTAATTTTAACCTCTATAATTGGATCCAGCAGTAGCGTCCCAATCCCATCCTTGTTAATTGGGTCAGACCTATTAGTGGGATTAAGATTAACATTGTTGTTCGTTGAAAGGATGATCGTTTTCTTCAAGCTTGGGTGGTGAGAGATGTAGATGGAAATTTCCAAAGATGTGCTTTTGTTACTACCAAGGTCAAGACCCAGAAACATGCTATTCTTCAAGCCATACTTCACTCCCTTAATACTTGTAGCTCCCCCCCTGAAGTCCATATAGATTGCAAATATTCTCTGCTTTATTACTGGTGAACCGGGAAAGTTCTTGTGGCTTAGAATGTCAAAAAAGAATACAGCAACGTCCTTAACTGCAAGTACAGAATCAACTCTCTCAGACGCTTACTACAGTACTGCTAACGCTCTTGCCAGCACCCTTACTACCCTTGCATGCGGAGGAGGAATGGAAGACATGCCACAACTTAGCACAGCTCAACAGACAGATCTGGGGCCTTATCAACCTCGACAAGATTCAATTTCCTTATATGGTTCACTGAGATTTCTATTGCTTTTTTTTACTTTTTTGTAATATGTCACGAGTCGTGATCAATCTTTTTGTGTACCTAGTAGGTTTTGGTTCGATTCCTCTACTTTTTTATTACCTCCAAGGAGTGAGAGATGAATAAAATTTACTCCTATTTAAAAAAAAGAAAAAAAAAAAAGATTTGTTGTATCTTCTTCATCCCTCTCTCGCTCCAACTGCCCCTTCTTCTACTTCTCCCTCTTTCCCTCTCTCTTCTCTTCAATAGCCCCCTCTACTGTCTCTCCGTCTCTTCTTCCCCTTCCCTTCCTCCTCCATCTTTAATTTCCTCATTTTCCATGAGCACATCAAGAGCTACATATCCACCTAATTGTTTAAGTTATTTTGTTTAAAATAAATTATTTTATAAAAAAAAATTATTTTCAGCTAAAAGCCAGTCAACTTGTCTACAAGGAAAAAGTAGCTAATCAAGCATATGACTTACATTAACTGTTTTGATCTTGCATGTGATTCCACAGGTATCCTGAAGATCCTTATGATCGTTGGTGGGATATACCAAATTGAGGCCGTGGAAGGCTTCAACTATACAATATTAACGAGTAACGGGACGGTGTTAAACACAACATCTACCTTTGACAAACCACCTGCAAAGATGTTTACCATGGCAGCATCCCCTCCTGAAGGGGAGACCAACCTGACCATTGAGGCTTCTTACACGTCCGAGCTTCCCACCTATTTCAACATGTACTTCAGCGAGGTGTCCGACCTTGCAGGCTCACACCATCAAAGATCCTTCCACGTTTATCTAAATTATGATAAGCCCCTCGGTAATCTTTCCGACCCCATTGTGCCCCCATTCAACGATGTGTTGGAGCTATCGGGTGTTGCTCTCCCACCTGTGGATGCGAAATTCCTACTGGTGCCCGCCAACAGCTCAACTCTCCCCCCCATCATCAGTGGATTGGAGGTCTTCAGAATCCACACCGTGATGCTCAGTAACGGAACCAACAGATCCGACGGTAATATCCTCATGCTAGCTATATACGATTATACATGAGCTATTTGATTTCGAATTTGGATTCCACGACATCCATGCACTCCCATGACCTTGAAGGAAAATAAAGGAATTTCCATGTATACGTTGAAGAGGCTCGTAAGGTAAGTGAACTAAAATCATACTCATATTTATGTGAAATTTTAAGTTGTTGATAACATTTGGAGTAACATATAATAAGTGAAGATAGATGCTTGTATGGGTAGTGGAATAAGTAAAGGGTTAAGTGATGGATAAAATAATTGGTATATTAATATGATGTTAATTAATAGATATTTAATTAATATTAAAAGTGAAAGTAGATGATGTAATTAGTATTTATTTAATATCAAAAAGTAGGAGTAAAAGATGTAATGGGTATTTATTGAAAAGAAAAAGTAAGAGTAACGATTATTTTGATTTTATTGAAATAATCAAAAGTAACTGCATAGGAGACACAAATTGTTAAAAAAGAAAAAGAAAAAAAAAACCACCCTAAATCCGTGTGCAAACAGCTCTTACCTAAGCTACCTTCCCTTTTCCTCTTTCTTCCTCCTTTTTGTGATTGTACCGACGAAGTCTTTTTCCAATTTTGTTGCTCTTGCTAGTGGAGGGTTTGTCGGTACTACAAGGCACCTTTGATGTCCTTAAAAACTGGAGTGGTGATCCCTGCCTCCCTGGCGGCTATAATTGGGAATGGGTTACTTGTAACAATCATGTACCTCCTCGAGTCGTCGAACTGTAAGTATTCTTTTTCTTCTTTTCTTCTTCTTCTTAATTTTACTCATTTTACTAGCTAGAAAGACCCTTACGACGATCATAATTTGATTTAGAAACTCTTAGGACAGTAGAAATGATACAAGTGAAAGAACTAGTCCTGATTACTTAAACAATGATAGTAAGTTTAGAATTAGTACTCTTTGATAGAACATACATGTCTTACTCCGTTGAGTAAATTAATTAGTAGATCTCTCAAGTATTCCTTTATTTGGATGATCAGTGTAACGTTCACAGATTGACGCTGGAACAACCATAATGGATTCCATTGAATTGCTGATTGTATTTCTTTTACCAAAGTAAGGCTTTATCAGATCGATCAGCGGCCGTGTAACTTGTCGAGCATAAGTCAAGGTTTAGAATTCCTCAAATTTTCACGATAATTCCTGTACAGCCCACTCCCTTTATGAGGTGGATGTGTAGTTTGAAATGTAATATAATAAATATTATCTCATATACCTGACTAGTTTGGAAATCTATCGGATCCGCGCTCCTCCATAAGACCACCACTCAGAGAAATGAGAAGACACTTCTTCTGCCACGAGTAAAATAACTAAAGCCAACGTGCTTCTTTGCAGGTATCTTGGTGGGTACGGCTTATCAGGCCAACTTCCAGACTTCAGAAGCCTCGACGCTCTCGAGATCATGTGAGTATCATCTTCCACAGACATATGCACACCGGTTACATTTGCTCCAGGAATGAGATCATAGAATCGGTGGTGAAATAACTTATGTCAACTCTTCAGGGTTAATTTGATTGAGGGATTAATTTTTATTTATTTAGAAGATTAACTTTATTTTGGTTATTATATGTTAAGAATTCTTAATATTGATTTATTTAATATCAATTACTACTGGTATTAAGTAAATATATATTTAAATTTCACGATTTTGTTCTGTTCTTGCAATCTTTGATTCAAATTCTTAACACTACTAACAAGCAAACACTATAAGAGTTAACACTTCAACTTAACATCAATTCAAATAAATAAAAATTTATGTTAATTCCACTTTACAAATAAATACAATTGAAGATTAATATAAATTTTATATTTTTTTAATTACTTTTTTAACTCTTTAAATAAATTAATCTTTAAAAAAATAAAATAAATATCTAAATAAAATAATTGATATATTAATATAGTGTTAATGGATAACATTTAAATATAATTACACTAAGATATGTTCATGCGATGGAGATGGCATGTGATAACGGTAAATAGTAGTTCTGAGCAAAAGTCAACGACAAACCTTATAAACCCCTTCCTACCACTAGTGGGCCCCTAGGTGGGTCCCACGTCCCAATTTGGCCAACTTCGTTTGAATGAATGGAGTGATTCATCCTCCACAAAACATGTACTTGTACGTTAATAAATAAATTATGTCAGTATATTTTAACGTATGTCCGCGTATTAGCAGGATAGAATTAATGCGATGGAGCGGGAAAATGAGTATTTTCTTTTAATTTCGTGGATATTTTATAAAATATATTTTTGACTAGGGATGTCTAATGAGATATTTTGCAAATAAATCAGCTTGAAGATGGAAAGAATTAAGATTATGATATACACGTATGAGCTGCTAATTGTTTGAATTTATTGTTAATTGCAGTGATTTGCAAAACAATAGCTTGACTGGAGTCATTCCTGAATTTCTAGGCGAATTGCCTAATCTTCGAACTTTGCAAGTATTAACTGTTGCTAATCTTATATTGCTTCTTACCTATCTCTTCGGAGGAGACAATGATCATGTTGTGTTTGTATTTTTTTGATTTAGGAACTTGTCTAATAATGACTTCTCTAAATTACCGCCGTCCCTCTCAGGTAAAAGCGACGTAGAATTGGAGTAAGTCCTATACTCTATCTTTCCTGCCCAGCCAATAGCATGCATTATTAATTATTATTATTATTATTATTATTATTATTATTTAGCATAAACTTTTTATTAAAATAAATGAATATGATACAAGAGACACACTTTAAAAGAGAAGGGAGAGAAGGAGTGACCTCACCCACGAAGGAGGAGAAATATATCCCATAAACATGGGAACTTAAAAAATAAAAAATAAGACAAGAGACAAATGAGAAAGAAAAAAAATGTATCCTAAGATCGAGAATTGGACGACCTTCTGATGATAACGTCATTACCAGTCATATCTAACTTTATTTAGCCATATTCCATTATTAAATATTCCTACATAACTGTCAGAGAGTCCTAATTCACTGCAAATCTATTTTAAAGGAAAGGCAATAAAATATGGGTAAAACTACAATTTTAACAGTATATCTCACTTACAGTACAATCATGGGATTTCTCCAGGAGTTAATTAAGGGTCAAATGATCTTAAGAGTCTAACAAGTGGGTTAATACAAACAGAAAAGGATTTTCACGCATTACGGGAATTAAATGACTTCCGAAACTCTCAAAATAAACTTCCTTAATTAACTGAGGTTCTGGTCAAAATAAAATTCACATAAACTCTCTAAAAATCATAGAAAAATATTCTCTAGGATTTGGTACCTTCAATTTAACCATCAAAATCCATCATGACCCAAAACAGAGCAACAGACAGACTTTTGCCTTAATTCAAGTACATGTGCAATTTCTCCAGTCAAACTTGGTCAAAACCAAAATCTGACTTCACCATTGGATTACTTGGGTCCAAATTAGATTTGTACCAAAATTTGAGCTCAATTTAAGATTATCTTGACCTAGTTTACAAATTGGTCCTGTCTAAGTCTTTTCTCTCTCACACATGCCCCTAACTTTTGAACTCCTTACAAATAGGCCCCTATCTTTATCATTATTCTTTACAAAATGGTCCCTGCACCATTCTTGGAAAGTCCAATCTCCACCGTTGAGTTTCGAGCAAGGTTTTCTTGCGTGATTCTCAATCAACCAATCCCAAATTTGAAATGAAGATTCCTCAGATAATTGCCTTCCAAATGAGCCCATCTAGGGATCCAAAATCTCTGTAGAATTCTCATGCGAACGATTTGATTGAATAGGTATCCAACACGGGCGAGGAACTCGAAGTTTCCAAGCTTATTTCCAAGCTTGGAACTTCATCTAGAGCCCTATAAAGGACCTCCGTGGCCTTGCGCATCTTCTCAGCTAGGTTTTGGCCCAAAAACCCTCTTCAAACTCCTTCCCCAGCCATCTCCACCCTAGCTCTGGCGAGCCTCCTCCTCCATCGTCCTACAGCCTCCCAACGGCCAAATTGGGAGTGCTACGTTTTGCCCCTCCGTCCGCCTCTCGATGGTCAACTCAGAGGCACCCTAGCCCCTTCTTCCTTGCCGTCTCCCTTGTCGAAGAATTCCTCATCCTCGACGTCGGCCAACCACAGCCGACGTCACCCTACCTCCTTCATCCATAATTTTAGGTTCATTCGATCCCTCTTCCCCTCTACTTCCTTCCTTACTCCTTAACTTCCCAATTTTGACCATCGTTCACACTCTCCCTCTCCGTCTTCCCCATGAACGGCTGAACTCCGCCGAGCCCGCGCCACCACCACAGACCACCAAATCACTCCGTTCCACTTCCAAAATCTCTGCCATTCCACCACGACCAAAAGCTCTCTCCTATTTTCTCCTTTTCGCCTACCCAAACCACCCACCGAACTCACCCACCTTCACGCTCCTTCGACTTCGATGCACCACCTCATGCACTCTCACGCCACCAGACTACCACCATCGCAATCCATGTGGTCCGGCGATACTCCTGGACTATTTGATTGGGGCCTTTGACCCCGTGTTACTCTTTTCAGGTTATCGCCGGAGCTCCACCACCGTTGCTCATCTCCGACCTCATTCTTCAAGCTCCAGGCGACGAACGCCCCAGGTGCACCCTTCAGGTGCTGCGGATTAGGCTCAAGACCTTTCCCAGGTCTTTGATTGGGGGAGCCAACCTCTGCAGCTACCCAATTGAACGAACCAGTAGCTGCAGCTTCACGCAAGAAGGCATGGGGATAGTCCAACATTGGGCATGGAGAGACGGGCAACATCACAGGGGGGTGAGGTCCCCCACCACCCCTCACCTTCCTCGCCCGTGACACTGCACACGCGAGCCTGGCGCTGACCCAACCTGCTTTCACTCCTCGGTTGCGATCACTCCCGCAGCCCTGGACTCGGGTACGTGCTTGACCTAAATACCCGATCTGATTATCTGGAAGAGGAGAGGAGGAAGAGAGAAAGAAAGAGAGAGCGGGGAAAAGGGGGGTTTTGCTCTCTGAAGAAGTTTCCCTGTAATACTTAGCCAAATCTGAAGGGTGCGTAGCCCTTGTGTGTGAAAAGATGAGAAGGCTTGAGAAGGAAGAGAAGAGAGAAAGAAGGCAGAAGAGGCACACAAAGAAGTGAAGAAGGAAAGCCAAGGCAAGAAGAAGAGGAGAAGGAAGAAGATCCTGTGCAGAAAACCAAAGAGCAAAAGCAGAGAAAGAAGAAGATCAGAAGAGAAAGGAAGAGAAGAGCATTGTAGCATTAGACGTTTAAGACATCTGATCATATCTTCAAACATCTAATTTGAGTTTCTAAAGCTATAATTAACTCGATTGATATTGTGCTTTTAATTGCTATTACTGTAAAAGAGTAAGTGGTGATTTAAATCAACATTTTACCCTCTTCATTTTACACATTGATCATTGATTTCTTATATCATTCTGCATTAAGCTTTTACTTATATATTGTGCTCGTTTACAATAATTGTTGAGATTAGCATGTAAATTCCTATTTACTCCTAGCGAACAACATCAGGCTTTCATTTGAGTTATAAATTTTATTTATTTTCAAGCGACTTCGACCTATACTATGACGCAGCTTTTAAAACCTCAATCTCGTGTGTTAACACCTTCCAAAGGAGGATGACCTTACACTCGTAGGTACGACAAAGCACCAACAAGACGAATCTCGAAGAAATGTGCCAATGAGATTGAATAAATTGACCAAAAGATCAAAATCGAACTCGATCATAATAACTCGAGGTTACACGTGATCCCTAATCAAAACAAAGCTACACTAAAAAGACAATAAAAAAAAGAAGACCAAGCTCCACCCAAGACCCAAAGAATAACCACAACAATAGATCCAACACAAACACACGTGCCCTCGCAAGCTCCCCCGCAGTTGTTGCCGAAGGAGTGCACCGGCGAGGAGCTCCATGTAGCCACACGTTTGACGACGAGGCACAAGCCGACAACGAGGTGATCCCGTGCAGTCAATTGATGAGTCAACCAGCTGACGGGGATCCGACCACACGCAGCAACACCACCAACGTCGAAGCTAAATGAAGGCCACACTCCCCCCCCCCCCCCCCCCCCCCCACACACACACACACACGCTCCAACAACAACAAACATGAGCACTGTAGCCATCCTCCCCACCACGACGACATCGGAGACAAGGGAGGTCGGCCGTAGTCGGTGTGACGAGAAACGCGAGCTCCATGTGCTCTGCATGTCGAGATGCACCTTCGATCTAAGTAAAGGGAGGTCAAGGAAGGGAGAGGGGAGGTCCGAAGGAGCTTGGGGGTGGGGGGATGCGCTCCAATCAGCCTGATCCAACCAATCGAAGCCTCAAGGCTTTGGGTTTCTTCAGTCGCAAGTAGGAGGGAGCGAGGGTGCGTATTTCTAGGCTATATAGCATGCATTATGAATTCTAGAAAATAAACATCACAATGATTTCACTTAAGTCAATTTTAGTATGGATAGAATAATATAGAGATAAGACAAGTGAAGATATGCATTTATTTAGTTGGTGGAATGAGTGGGAAGTTAAGTGATAGAATAAAATTATCCTTATATTAATTTGATGTTAGTAGATATTTATTTAAATTAAAAGTATAAGTAAAAGATATTAATAGATATTTATTAAAAGTGAGTTCGAACATGTTAGTAGATATTTATTTAATATTAAAAATAAAAATAAAAATAAAAATAAAATTTATTATAATTTGATAAGATAAATTTCCTCCTCTAACACTACCTCCAAACCTCCAAACGGCCCTCAGTCAAAAATATATCGCATCCATGCTCATTTATGTCTATATATCTATAGATAGCCCGTAGAGCAGCTACTGTAATTGCTTCCGTAGGTTTTCTTTCTTTTTTTTCTTACGGCCTTCCCACGATTTTTCCTTTTTCTTTTAATTTTTTAAAACTCGTTACAATACAATCCCCTTCCTTTTTTTTCTTTATTTATTTATTTTTCTTACATATATTTTTTTAGCACATACGTTTATTTTAAATTTAATTTTTTTTATAATACATTTTTCATCAGAGATCATTATTAATTATATTTTTACGATGTTATAAAATAATATATATATATAATTAAGTAATATAAATTGATTAAAAATTAAAATACACTAAATAATACATTTTATAGTGTATGGTGTATTTTGATTTTCGATTAATTTTTTTTTATCAGTAGAAAATTAAGATACATCAAATAATATATTTTATAATACACAATGTATTGATTTTTCACTGATAAAAAATTAAGATATATTGATAAAATCTCACATTCAATTTTTATTTTTACATCCATATAATGATTAATTTTTACACTCTTAAGATTAAAAACTAATACCATATGTAAGAGGGTGGACATGTAACCTTTCACGTTAATGTTCACGGATTTTCTCAGTTTATAGATAAAGTATTACATAAAAAAATGTTTACAGACAACCGTGAAAGTACGGTTGGTTTTTGTGGTTGGATAAATATGTGGGTCGTGGGTTGAATAGTTCAACTGTCAGGATGGCTCGCTCATGCAGCTGCCGATCATATCAAAGTCTCCCACGCTTGTGTTCCTTCTGCAAATATGTTAGCCCTGTACAAGAGCCCATCCCCTACCATCACAGTCCTCCATCTCCCTACTCTTTAATCAAGGGATTAAGAAAGTAATGTTAAAAACTATAAAATTGATGCTAACATGTAATTATATTTATTTATAATGTGATGTTAATAATAATTTTTATTTACTTAAATTGATATTAAATTATAATGTCAATCGTTATAATGTTAATTTAGTAGTGATGTTAGGTATATCAAATATGATTCATGTCAAAGGTATAAGTAGTGTAAAATTTTAACGTGAATTTGACTAATTGATGTTAGATAAATCTATATTAAAATTTCTAAACCTAAGTTAATAAATAAGATGTTAAATAGTCAAGTAAATGACCTAAACGACTATCCCATGTCCAGCATTAAAACCCCCCCCCCCCCCCCCCCCACCGGTCAACGTCACTCCAATACACCTCCCTCGTTCCCGGCCCACCCTCTACCCCTACCACCCTTGGGCCTAACGCACGCCTCCTTATTGGGTCCAATTCTTCAACCATAAAAAAAATCATCCGACCTTCATAACCCAACGTCAAACCTTCCTCTGAATCCAGGCCTCATACCAGAGCCCTCAATACTCCCCCCTAATATGATAAACCTTCCCAAGAAAAAACCCACTGAGGTCTTCCACAACCTTACCCCCAAAGGACACTGAGCCTTCCAGTACCCAACACCCAGATGTATCTATCAATGCAACCCTGCAGAAAAAAGATAAGGCCAAGGGACTCAAGCTTAAAGCTCGTGGCAAACACCTCTCTGATGGGAAGATAGTCCATTCCCTGCAACTTCCTTCAACCCCTTCCTGTAACCGGAACCATACTCCCCTGTCAAAAAAAAGGAAGTTGATGGAAGATGAACTGTCTGCTGTTGATAATGGTGTAACCATTCAAGGGGCTATGACAGCTGACCCCGAACAGCTGCACGATCCAAAATGAGTCTATTAGCCTGGAATTGCCGTGGTTTGAGAGGTTCCATGGCAATCCAGTATTTGGGAAACCTCTTGAAAGCAACATCTCCGTCAATCTGTTTTATATCAAAAACTCACTGTTATGACTGTGATTTGCTCCGGCATAGGAGGCATTTTGGTAACTATCATTGGTTCATGGTTGAAGCTCAAGGTTTATCTGGTGGACTGGCACTCCTTGTACAAAAAGGTGTAGGGGTGAGCTTAAAATTCCAAGACTCCAACTGTTTTCTGGGAGAGGTTGTTAACTTAAGCTGCACTACCTGGAACTTCCTATGCATCTATGGTATTCCGCATGCCAAAAACAAAAGGAGCTTCTGGAAGAAAATTACCACATTGCTGCATGGAATTGAGAATTTGCTAGTGATTGGGGATTTCAATGCTATAGTATCTGCTAGTGATAAATCAGGTGGTAATCAGATTCGTCCAAGAGAACTGAAATATCTACACAATTTTACCTCTACACTTGGCTTAATGGATCTTGGCTATTCCGGTCTGGCCTTTACCTGGACGAATAAAAGGAGTGGTGATTACCTGATTAGAGAACGTCTCGACAGAGGTTTTGCTACAGCATTGGAGTGATCTCTTCCCAAGCGCTGGTATTCTGCACTTCATAGGAAGGGGGAAAATATCAGACGTCCATGGCGTTTCGAAGCCTGGTGGGCTGAAGAGGACTCCTTTCACAAGAAGGTTAAAAGCTCTTGGGAAAAAAATGCAAACTGTGGTGGTCTCCCCCAGAAACTCCAGGCGATGAAGGGTGATCTTACCAAGTGGGCAAGGAAGGATGTAAAGACCTGGCAAGAAAAAAAGCATAATACCGAACAGGAGTTAACAATGATCCAGCAAGGAGACCAATCTGAGCAAACTTTAGCCAGGGAGGGTGATCTCATAAGATCCTACAAAAATGCTCTCCACCAGGAAGAACTCTTTTGGCATCAACGATTAAGGCAATAATGGTTAAAGGGGGGGATAGAAACACCCGGTACTACCATCTTCATGCCCTCAATCGAAGAACAAAGAATGCAATTACTTGGATCAAGTTGGAGGATGGCCAACGCACTGGTGGCCCTGAATAAATTCAATCTTGTTCTCAAAGATATTACATTTCCCTATTTTCTGCAAATCAATGCAATCCTGATACACCCTCTGTTTTCAATGAAGATGATCACATAAATGAATTGGAAGCGGCCTCCTTGACTGCCAGTCCCTGTGAAGATGAAATAAAGCACATGCTATTCAGTATGGATGCCACGAAGACGCCTGGTCCTGATGGTTATCCAGCTCTATTCTTCCAAAGAAACTGGTTTCTGCTAATGTATGAACTAATTGTTGCCATCCAAGAAATCTTCCAATCTGGCAGATTAGCAGAGGATATGAACAGCACCTTCATCACCTTAGTCCCCAAGTCACATCAAGCCATTGAACCAACGCAATTTCGGCTGATCAGCCTTACGGACACAATTTACAAAATTGTCTCCAAAATTATTGCAGGCAGGCTGAAGCCAATTCTGATGCGCATAATCTCTCCCAATCAATCTGCCTTTCTAAAAGGGAGAAGCATATCTGAAAATGTTGTCCTTGCCAAGGAGCTTATCCATTCAATGTGTACCAGGAAATGGAATAAGAGATTCATGACCCTTAAGCTAGATATGGAGAAGGCCTTTGATCGAATTGAATGGAGGTTTGTCGTCAACCTTCTCTCTCAACTACATATACCCAATTCTATTATTTCCCACATACATAACTGTATGTCAACCTTTCACTTCTCCATCCTGATCAATGCTAAGCCTTCCGGTACAATCTTTCCTAAAAGGGGACTCCGCCATGGATGCCCTCTCTCCCCCTTTCTCTTCATTTTATGCTCTGAGTTTTTATCTAGGTCACTTCACAGGGCACTTGACATGGGAGACTTATACGGTTTCGAAGCTGCTCGAGGAGCACCCATCATCATTATCTCATGTTCGCGGATGACACAATTATGTTTGGAGAAGCCACCCTATCTAAAGCGCAAAATATCCTCAAAATCCTAGAGCACTACACTCAATACTCAGGCCAGAAGATAAATTTTCAGAAATCAAGGGTGTTCTTTGGGAGAGATATCAGTGGAAGGGAAAAAGACCGAATCATGTCTACACTCCATATTACTCATCAATTCAAGGATGAATTGTACTTGGGCAGCCCTATTAATGATGGCAAGGGCAGACACTTATTGCACAATAAAGTCTTGGCGAAATTATATAAAAAGCTGGGAGGCTGCAAAGAAAGATGTTTATCCTGCAATCTCAAGCAGGAATAACTGTGCTTATTAAATCTACCCTTGCTGCAGCTCCCTCCTATCAAATGGCTACAGCATCTCGCACCTCTAATGCTTTTGATAAAGCCACAAGAAATTTCTGGTGGGAGTTTTCTTTCCCATTGCCTGGAAGAAAATTGCCTGACCAAAGATATTCGGGGGAGTGGGAATTCGGCAAAACAAAAGATGTTAACATTAGCCTACATACATAAGCTGATCGGGAAAATCATTGATGACCCCACATCCATGATGAGCGCCACTTTGAAGGCCAAATATTTTCCCCACAGCACTCTCTGGAGCAGTTCTAGAACAAGGAAAACCACCTCCCTCTGGAAAGCTATCATACTGTGCAAAAGCCTCATGGAACCTTGTGTCGGAAAAGTTGTGGGCAATGGTCAGTCCACTTCTATTTGGGAAGACCGATGGGTGGATAACAATCTGTTGGCTCCTCGGGAGGATACCTCACCGACAACCTATGTGCATGAGCTTCTAAATGACAATGGCGAATGGAATCACCAGCTGCTACAACAAATATTCAAACCCTAGGATGCCCACAACATTTCCAGAATTCGAATTAATCCCAACTCTTCTGATCTACCGGTCTGGAAACCTCACCCTAGGGGCACTTTTTCCATCAAATCTGCCCATCTTCAAATCTGCGCACAGAGAGACTCAGCACATTCACCCACTGCACTCCCCCTCTCAGCCCTGTGGAAGGGGCAAGAATTTCCCCTTGGAGTGCAACTTCTTATTTGGCGTATTCTCAACATGGCCCTCCCAATTGGTGCGCTGCTAAAAAGCCGAATGTGGGGTGAAAGTCTATGTGTGCTCTGCCTTCAGGAGGATGTAACCATGAACCACTTATTCCTCTCTTGCCCCTTCGCTAAAGCTTTGTGGTTTGCACTTGGCCTACAGTCTACACTTCTCCAGGTGCAACTTAACCAGTTAATTATGAATATCCTCCAAGATGATGCCTTCCTCAATGAATTCCGAATAACTGCTTTTGCTGCATACTCTATCAAATTTGGAGGGCAAGGTGTGATGCAAAATACGGGAGAGGACCTCCCAACCCCATCCATTATTGGTTTCTTGCCAAAAATCTTGCTGCCTCAGCATTACATATCCGGAGTACTGACCAGGCCGCTCCTACTGATCACGACCCTTCTCCTATCATGCCTCTCCATGATGCTGAAATTATAATTCAGGTGGATGTGGATTTCAAAAATGGTATGGCAAATCTGGCTGTCGTTGCTCTTATCCCTGGCAATATCCTTCTTGCTGTGTCAACTTTATCGGCTGCTGCAGTGGAAGCCTCTGAAGCTGAATGCCTTGCCATCGAGCAGGGATTCAAAATGGCCTCCCTTTATGATTGCTACATCATTTCGATCATAAGTGACTGTCAAACCATAGTGTGCACGATCCAGGGTAACACTACCCCCTTTTGGCGGCTCCGAGCACTGATCTTAGACTGTCAACGCGCCCTCCAAAATAGTCGCCCCCTCAGTCTCCATTATGTTAGTAGATATTTTGTCTTCTATGCCCATTCCCTTACTGCCTAATGCTCTTGGCAGGGAATTTATGGGGAGTGGAGTGGTCTTGATGTTCCTCCCTCCCTAGCACATCTCTTCTTTTAGCATCAATGAATTTCCTTTCAAAAAAAAAAAGTGTGAGCTGTGGGGCTTGGGCTGCCTTCTCAACATTTCATAATGTCTAATTTATTGCATATGTTAATTTATCAATTTAGTAAAATTATTATTACTTTTGTCTTATTTTGATTTTTAATGATATAATTTAATAAATTAAATATATTAGCGTGTTCCTGAAAATGATGAACATCGATATGAATTATTTAACGATTATGCTTATTCAATTACCCACCTTTTCATGCAATAATATGCTTTTATGCATAGGCCTATATAGTAGGCATTGTGGCGGCTTAGAAATTGATTTTTTTATTTTAATTCAAAATTTTAAAGATATCATTATCTACGATACAATGCGTATATTTTACTCTCTAATTCTAAGCAAAGTTTATTTTTTTATGTAAAAATTGTAGCAAGACCCTTATTTGTGTATGATTTTCCCTCCTTTTCTTACTTAAAATTTTAAATATATTATTGCTTATAGTACAAAGCGTATATTTTATTTGCTAATTGCAAGAAAATACTGCAAAAATCTGGAATTCCATATTTTTAAGTTATAATACATGCTTAAGGAGAAGAGACCTTAGTTTTAAGAACTGATATCTTCTTAAAAAATGGAACCATTTTGAAGGAAGTAATCCCACAATAGATGAAAGATCTTACTTTACAATCAAACATAAATATTTCATTCTTATTGCATTACTCTTTTTACACTTTTTTTACTCAATTCAAAGAGTGATTGTTGATAGATGTCTTTGATTTCACAAAATTTACGAGATTTTTGGTATGAAAATCTAAACAAATGATGAAAATCCATTGCATCCAATTGGAAATTTATTGAGAACATACTTTTTACTTTTCTTATTTCAATTTTTAGATATATTATCATCTATAGTAGGATATATAACTATGGATATTGTTATCTATAATTTTTTCAAGGGCTTTCTTGGTGAAAGGAATGTTTCATTTGCCTTCATCTTTTAGATTTTACCCAATTACGACTTTACAAATAATTCTTTGGTTGTTAAGAATTTATTAATGTTGACTTTCCTTTTTTAATTTAAAATTTAAACATATCATTGCTTACAATATAAAGCATATATTTTCCTCGCTAATTGCAAGAAAATCTTGAAAAAAAATGAAATTTCGTATTTTTAAGTTAGGTACATGCTTAAAGAGAAGAAACCTTACTTTTAAGAAATGATATCTTCTTCACGAATGGAACCATTTTAAAGGAAGTAATCCTACAATAGATGAAAAGGTCTTACTTCAGAAACAAACATAAATTTTCCATTCTTACTGTATTACTATTTTTGCATTTTTTTTCTCAAATCAAAGAGTGATTATTGATGGATGTCTTTGATTTCACAAAATCTGTGAAGCTTTTGGTATAGAAATCCAAACAAATAAATGGAAATTCATTACATCCAATTGAAAATTTATTGAAATCGTAACTTCTTGCTTTTCTTATCTCAATTTTTATATGTATTATTAGCTATAGTAGGATAACTATGGATATAGTTAGTTATAACTTTTTAAAGGGTTTTCTTTGCGAAAAGAAAATTTCTATTACCTTAATCTTTTGGATTTATCCTGATGATGTCTATCCTCCGATTGTTAAGTTCCCTCCTTTATTTTAACATGTCATTGGATTTTCGATGAATATATAATATTTGGCTCTCTTTTGTATTATGTGGCATTGCATATCAAAATATTTTGATTATAATTTTTGAAGAATTTTTTTCATCAATATTATTAAATATCTTCTTAATTATTTTTTACAAATTTTATAGGATCTTTACTTTTTAAACTATTAGTCTAAATATGTGCTACGTAATACAATCTCATATCCGTGCAGAGCATAGGGCTAAACATTAGTTCTCATGATGTCCCATGGTTATGTACGTAGTTTCACGTATTCAACAGGGCATTTGTTGAAACATTTATTTTATTTTGAGAATGAGTAGCTGGTAAATGGAATGTAGGCTAGAGAATGGCAATGGCCAAGTTGAACCGGCATGTTCATTAGATAAATATAGCTTCTTTAGAAATGTTAGTTCTAGAAAGAGTACCAGCCACAAATAAAGATTAATTTGCAGATGGAGGTATAAATTATAAATGGCAAAAACGGAGGTTGAAGGAGGTAGATGGGAATTGTGGAGCTGAAGAGGTGTTAGGTAGATGGACTATGAGAGTGCATAATAGACTTTAACAGTTTAGCCATTACGCTATATGATTGCCCTGCTTGCTCGTCCTTTTTGTTGTTCTCCAGTATCTTGGTCATCTTTCTTTCTTTCTTTTTCCCACGTAAGGAGAGATGAATCATGATCTTTTGGATGAGAACCTACTTGCTCAACCACTAAACCACTCATCTAGGTCTATGTCTATCTTATTTATGTTTGTTATGCAAATTAACTCCATTAATTGTTTCCTGTAATTTTGCATTTTGCAGTATATCTGGTAATGAGAGATTGGAATCTACACCTTCAGAACCACCAGCAATTCAACCACCAGGAAATGGATCGAACAAAACAATCACTCCCATGTTCACCATATATTTACTCCTTTTGGTGTGGGTGGTCGTGGCATAATTGGGAAAGACTAGCTTTGTCTTTTCTGCAATCCTATTTCTTGGTTTTATAGAGAAACCTTTAATATCCTTTCATAACCTATCTTTCATGGCAATAAGTGATAGCTTGGTATTCGTCCTCGTTTCTATTTTCTCATAGCTTCATGCTTGGTTTCATATGCATGCTTATCTTTTTATATTGGAATATATATATATATATATATATATATATATATATATATATATATATATATATATATATATATATATATATAGTATTTACTTGTATATCCTTATAAAGTTACTCTGTTAAAATTGTATGTCTTTACTTCGATAAACCTAATGAAAAATATTTTAAACATTTAAAAAAAAAAGAAAAATTATATTTATCTCCCTACATTTATCTCCTTATTTATTCCAACTACTCCACTACCTTTCTTCCTCCTCCACCTTTTCCTCCTCCCTGACCTCCTCTTCCACCATCATCAACTACCATCACCAACCGCCGTCACCAACCTCCTCCTCAACTTCTCAACTGATATTCATCTTGGATAGAGGGCCCATCACCAGCCTCGTATGGAAACGCCTATCTTGGAGGGAGCTGATAGGCTTGACGTCGACATGGATGTGAAGGGCAGAGATGGAGGAGGGGTCGATGGCAAGGGCACAGTTGCAGTTGATGATGGCGTCAATGAAGTGGTCCAAGGTGGTGTGGGCAATGGAGCAACCGAGGAGGTAGGTAGCAACAAAGAGGTAGGGGAGGGTGGCGTGGCTAGAGTCGAGGATCTTGAAGAAATAGTGGATAGAGTTGAAGGGGAGGCTAACGTTGAGGGAGGCATGGGCGACTGCATGATAGAGGAGGAGCTTGATGTTGACGAGGGCGATAGTGGCCCTGAGTTTAGTTGCACGGCAGGAGGGAAAGCTAGGGAAGGAGGAGAAGAGGGTGTCAAAAAAGTTATTGTAGTGGAGGAGATAGGAGATCGAGGAGTTGAGAAGAAGGTTGGTAATGGTGGTTGGTGATGGTGGCCAATGGTGGAGGAAGAGGAGTTCAAGAAGGAGGAGAAGGAAAGAAGAGTAAAGAGGAGTTGGAATAAATAGGAATATAAATATAGGGAGGTAAATATAATTTTTTAAATTTTTTAAAATTTTTTACAATATTTTCTGTTAGATTTAATGGAGTAGGGGCAAACAACCTTAACAGAGAACTTGTAAAGCTATATATGTAAATACCAAGTACGCAAGGGCATATGTGTCTTATCGAAAGTTTACAGGGACATATATATGTATAAACCCCTTTCATATTTAACTTACCGCAGTATACAATACTATGCTTAGACATAATATCATGTTTCATTATGTTTTAATCATGAATCATTTTCGAGGTTTAATTCCATCTCCCATGCTTACATGAAAAAATATCTTTCTAAATATTTATTTTCATAAGAGTCTAGATGAAATATAGTTACTAGACATTTAATTCAGGATAAATGTCAAGTAAGATCTATCGTGACATATCTTTTTAAGACTTTTAGTACAAACATCTTTGAAGGGTATGTCACAATAGGTTTAGACCAAACATTAAGAAAGGATATGTCACAACAGTTCTTACTTGATATTAATTTTGATTAAATGATTAGATAATATTACAATCATCTAAATGTCTAGGAAATAAACATCTAGAAAGGTTTTTGGTCTTGTACAACATAGCACAAACATGAGAAGTACAACACAAAGAAAAAAAAAAAAAACTATTAATCAGAAGAATGTGAGAGATTAACCCCCTTGTCACAGGAGCAAAAAGACTGACCATTATGCAAGCAACTCCAACTTTTGAAAGGTTCAAAAGAGTTTTTATTTAGTTGTCATAATTACATAAGAAGTTAAAATTATTCTCAGATAGGTTTTTTTTATTTGAATCAAAACAAGTCTCCATTACTCAAGATCGATCAAAAACAAGTCTCCATTACTCAAGGCTCAAGCTATGATATGTGGCTGACAACTAAAACTGAAAAGCACGAGCATGAATCAAAACATTTGGCCAAGAACCTTAGCCAAAGAAATCCAACAAAATTAAGTATACCACAACAAAGATCCACGAATGATGAAGCCTCTCATCCCTTGAGATCATTGACGAAATCATATGGAATGGGTGTCACAGTCTCCAGGGTAGCACCTGCCACCATGAAACCAGCCTTGGGATCCTCTGGCTGCCTCTTTGTGCTAATGATCACACCCTTAGCCTTTACCTCTACCTTAAGTTGGTCGTTCCTCAGCTTTCTATGGCGAAACTCCTCTGTGCAGCGGGAAGGATGTACAAGCTCTACACGGACATGAATCCTTTTGCAGATGATCCTATTTCCAACCTGCTTGTTGATCTCGACACCTTTGGCACGCTTTGTATCGATCCAGACCCTGCTGGTGCGGCTGTGGTAGAACTTGTGGGGCATCCCCTTGTGGGCGACGCCGTTCACCTTGACATCCACGTAGTCCCCAACCCTATAGGTCCTCAGGTACGTCGTTAAGGGTATGTAACCCTTCTTTCGGAAGGGCCGCACGACGAGGTCACGCGAGCGCAAGCGGACACCGTGACCTGTAGGCATCTTCTCCTCCTCCTCCCCACGTCTCTCTCACCACCGCCCCTCACCGTCTCACCTCCACCCACTGGTCTCAGATAAGTTACAGGAAAAAAAAAAACTTTTCCTGATGTTTGTTTTCCTAACATCCAAATAGCCATGGTTCTATTAAGGCATTTAACCTGAAAAAGTCAAGTCAAGTCTATCGTGACATATTCTTTCAAGATGTTTGATCTCATCATCTTAATATTTGATCCAAATGTCAAGTTAAATCTATCAAGACATGCCCTTTCACCAAACATCTCGAAAGGATATGTCAGGATAAACAAAGCTTTATATTTATTTTGATTAAACGTCAAGATAATACAAGAGTTATTAAAGTTTTTAAAAGACAAAGTCAAAAACCTGTCTTGTAGTGAAATAAAGTAAATTGTTGTCGAGTGGATAAGGAAAAACCAAGTGTTTGCCCAAAAAAATTGTAGTAGTAGTGGCAGTGGTGATAGTAGCAGCAGCTTAATAGTAGTACTATATGTAAAATACCAAATGCTTAATATCCAAAATTACATAAGAATTTTCTATTTCTTCCTTTTTTTGTTATTAGCATAACCTTCAACAACGAGGGAATCGTACGGAAAAAGATGAAGACAACAAAAAGAGCTAACCTGAAAAACATAAAGGTTGGGACCATGGTATCAAGAAAGTGATCTAACAGTTTTTCACTTCACAGAAAAGGAAGGAGAATTTCGATGCTTATATTTTTTATTGCAAATGAGAATGTAGAACTAATTAAAACATATTGAATGTGAATATACAAGTTTTATGTTGGAAACAAAATGCAAAAGGTCCATTAACTCCAAAGGTAATAGAATTCCAAGCACAAAAACCCTTTCTGACACAAGGCATCACATGGAAAAATATAAATTAATAGGACTATGGCATATGACAACATGCAAGGGTTTTCCTGTCCATGGATTCCTTGCCCCATCCAAATATATATTAATCCCACACCATTCCTGGACTAGGATCCAACTAACAAAATGCCTAATGGTTTCCTTAGCCTCTAGTTCTTTGGGCATGAGGCTGGACATATACATTTCTGTCATATCACCTAGGGGTAAATATAGGAGGCTACTTTTTTTTGAGAAGGCAAATGTTGTGGGTATGGGATTGATCCCATGACTTCTTCATATTATTTGACAAGCTAGCTGATTAATCAGCATAGTTACTTGGATTGTGCTTGATTACTTGGCTGGCTAGTGGCTGGTTAAGTGCTTTTTTACAAGCCCAGATACAGGTGATTCTAAGAACATTGGAGTAGTAATATGGTTGAGAGTTGTACTTGTTTGTGGTGGAGTTCTGTTACAGAAGCATCAACCTGGAGCTTTGGATGCTCACACCTCACAGGGTTGAGGGGTGCTTTTCAGATTTTGGTAGGTCTGTAACCTTATTTCTGGAAAAGGGATTAATAAATAAGCTGCAAGAACTGCATAATCCATGACTTCACTCTATTCATCAGGTCGTAATCGCTGTTAAATTTAACTTGGGTTCATCAAGAAACAAATATGGATACAAGAGGTCAGTCTAATAAAAAAAATTAGAACAAAGGAGAAGGTAATTACTTTTTCGAAGTTCTTTTACTTGATACAAAACTATGAAAAGATTAAAATTAACCGGACGTCCCAACTTAGCTTGTAGTGGACGAGGCTGTGGATCTTGTTGGTTGCCGTGAGCTCTGCGAGGCTGTGGACGTCCCAACTTTGCTCTTATACCTAAGAAAGAGTTCATATCTTCACTCTTTGATTTTTGCCCAATCAACATGTGCAATGTGTTGCTACAAGATCTCTTCTTCGATTATTGCCTCAAGACTCACCCCTTTTATAGACCATAACAAGCCAAGGTTTACATGATTGATCTATCTTTAACCATGTCACCACTAATTTTTAATTGATCTATTTAAAATGCTCCAGCCAAGACTTGGGTTCCCTTTCGCATTTTCACATTCGAGCCACCACGAAGATGAACGTAGCGAATCCACCTTGTACAATCCAAGTACCTTGTACCAAATAAAATAAGTTAGAAATTTAAAATACTAGATAAAATACAGGAAAGGAAAGCTAAATTTTTTTTTTTTTAACTTCTCATTATTTTTACTCTTTTTGTAAAATGAACTTAATTAAGTACTAATTCTTCCCTAGCAACCACACCTTAAACATGATATGCCCAAGTCACTATAATTAAAATTATGTCATTGTAGCATAATTAGAGCATCGATTTTAATCATTTTTGTCTAACTACAAGATACAGTACCTTTTTACTTGGCAAGGCTGAATTGATCCCTGAATCAAGGAATGTGGAATGTTGTCTTTCATTTTTGTTAGCTACCCCGACCCATATAGATGGTTGATTACACTTGATACCATCCATATGACTTACATCCAATTTTGATACTTCGCTCTTGTATAGGACTGTAGTTACTGCAGGCTACGTTTAGTTGTAGAGGACTTTCTTTTTTTTTCTTCCTCCCCTTAGTAGTGCCGGGATAGGTTCATTTTCCCATCCTCTTGTTTAATCAAAGCAGTCCTGGGTTTTTCTTTAAGAAAGAAAAAAAGAAAGTCGATATAGATTGAGTTTATTGATCTCAGTCGATGTTAATATATCGTTCGGCAATTAAGCCTCACAGACTTTTCAGCACCTGGCTGTTGAGCTATCACGACGTAGCTTTCTTGAGATGTCTAATCGATCCCTTTAATAATACCAAATTCCCCCTATCGAATGGTCCTCAAATTAGATCTTAATTCCTTGTCCATCCTACTTGGATCCATAAAAATATTTCCAATACTGGAGTCACATATTCCACACACAGCCGGATGATATATATATATATATATATATATATATATATATATATATATATATATATATATATCATAAGTGGTCCCCACCCCCCACTCACGCCCTCCCTCCCACACCTTTACCTTACTCAACTCAACCCCCTTCCTCCAACCTACACTAATCACACTCACCTCCACCACACTCCTCGTGTTGGTGACATTCCTTCACCTACTTAACCTTACTCCACCAACTTTTCATGCTAGTAACACCCCTCCCCCTTCCTCCATCCTCTTCCTCGTCGTCTTCCTCTCCCTCCCTCCTCCTCACCTTCGCTGCCCACCACCCCTCCTTCCCTTCTCCTCCCTCCTCCACTCTTAGTCCTCCTCACCTTCACCACCTACCCCTCTTTCCCTACCACCTCCTCACAATCATCGCCCTCCCCTACCCTCCCTCCCTTCCTCCTCATCCTCTTATTCAACGGCTTCCTACTCCCTCCCTCTTTTCTCCACCTTCGACCTCATTAGCCTTCTCACTTCACCTTCTGTTCGTTTTTGCCCCTCCCCTACCTTCTGTAACGACTATGTGAAACCCATTAATTATAAGCACGTCATTGTAATGCAAATTTACGTGGTTGCTCAAATCAATTTCTGAACTTGAATAAGATTAAAATCATAATATATGGGAGTATAGGTAGTATCTCAAAGTGGCTTTTGGCTAAATTACCTCCTAACTAATCCTAAGTGTGCATGAATTTTTTTATAATTTTTGGAGATATTTTACTTTTTTTTTTAATGTTTCTATGAGATTAGGGCAGAGTGGTAGATCTAACCCCTTGTACAAGATACATGGCTAACCTACGTCTAAGGATGTTCTAAATTTTTTATTATTTTTTGTAAGATGGCCGACTAAGTAATGAAACTATTGTAATTTATTTCATGTTAATCAAAGGTGTATAAAAATTACTAAAATTTTGATAGTGTTGAAAAATTAGATTATATTTTGTTGTAGACCCACAAATAGTTTGTAAATTTTATGAAATTATAGAAATCTATTTTTACACCAAAATTTTGTAGAAGATTCCCTACTAGTATCCTAAGCTACTAGTGAAGTTGGGGATTTTTTAGTAACTAAAATTTGTGGAGTGATTTTAGAAATTCGGGAAAATGATTTTGAACATGAATGAGTGGGTGTTGATTTGGAAGAACACAACACTCTTTTTGTATTTTAATTTTTCTATTTTTTTTGAGATTTTTATATAAGAAAGCAATAAAATTCACAAGATCATAACTACACTACTGAAGCTAAGATTGCACATAAAAATAATATCTTCATTAAAACACAAGTGCATAAATCAACTATAATAAAAATAAAAGAAAAAGAGAAGAGGAAGAAATAGCCATCAAAAGAACGAGTCGAGGAGGAGGCCAGAGGACTCGTGGCAATAGTGAAGAGTTCCGCCACAACCACCTGGGATGAGGAGAAGTGTGGTAGAGGTCGAGGAAAAGGCTAGGGAACTTGGAGAAACTATTGTAGAAAAGGAGGAGGTGAAGGTAGAGAAGAAGAAGGCTAAGGAGAAGGGAAGGAGGAAACCTAAGGGGGAGGAGTTTCTAGATGAAGAGAAGACGTAGAAGAAAACCTATAAAGGAAGGCTAGATGGTGGTGAAGATGGAGGAAGTGGGTATTTGTAGAGGGTGTAGTAACAGCCCTTTAGGGTTTCTCCCAGTTTTCTTGAATTTTTATCCTATGTATGTTCCGAATTTCAAATTACACACAAAAGAAAACTTGTAGCCCTTGAAATCAGCTTTCAAATGCAACTTCAATCACTCAATTTGAATTTAAAAAGAAAAGGTTATGACAAAAATACCAAAGATGTGTCAGATTGTCACAAAGTTTGGGATTAAGATCTTGATTAGCTAAAATCATGTGAGAAAAGTTATGGAAAGTTCTTGGATGTGAATAGTGTTTGGAAAATTATTATAATGGACATTTAAGGGTGGCATGAGTGGTGAATATGTGTTAGATTAAGGGTGGGTATAATTAAGGTGGGGTTTAGGGTGGTGAGGTGGCCTAGAGAGAAAGTTAGGTTTAGGATTGGGATAGCTAAATGAGGCAGGTTAAGGTTGAGGGCTTAAGTTTAGGATTAGGGTTTCTGGTTTGGCTAGATTAGGCAGGTGGGGGAGTCGAATTAGGGTTAGGGATTTCTAGGTCAAGGTGTGTTCTCCTCCTCTTCAGATGAGCTCAAATAGTTATGTAATTCTTCTTCTCTTCCTCCTAAGCTTGATTCAAGCATTCTTGCATAAAGCAAAATCTCAAATTAATATTAATCAAACTTAATTTCCTAATCTTAATTCTCAGATACAAATAAGCAATTATATACATAATGACCTAAATCTAATGATCTAATACCCCAAAACAATCAAAACTAAGTATGTTATCATGCTATTAAGCTCATGTAGCTTCCCACCTCTCTCTCCTTCTAGTCCCTATTTACCTCCTCCCCCTCCCTTTTCTACGTCCTTCAAGATAAAAAATGCAACCTCTCTGCAACCCAAGTCTCAACGATGTGCCACCATTGAGATGGCACAACGTACAAGGTGTGAGTCAAGGTGTTGGGGTTAGACAAGTGTTTGGTAGTGGAGTTGTCAAGGCTTGACATTAGGTGGAGACTTAACAGTAGTGGATTGCATGAGATTTGTTTTTCATTTTGATTGATGAAGCAACCTTGGATTCAATTTTTTTCATTTTGAGGTTACAGATCTATTACTTTTTATTTTTGGTGCTTTGGACTAGGTTGCTGACTATTTTATTGATGGAGTAATCTTCTTCTATATGATTGGTTGTTGAGTTTGGCTTTGGGTATTTTCTAAAATGGATCTATATTATAAGTTGTAAATAAATAATATATAAAGTATTTATTTATGGTTTTGATACTTGTTTTTAGATAAATGTTTTCAAGCATCATATTGATTTGTAATTCATACTTATGTGTATAATTATTTCATTTTTTCATTCATTGATTCATTCATCCATTATTATACATAAAATCAACATTTTTGGAATTAAAAAATATTTTTGGACTTAGTGATATATATCAATAACTAATTCCTAGTGAACGATCTGGAATAAACCAGTAAAAATTAAATAAATAAAAATTGATGCAACATTTGGTTTGCATTTGTAACATATACTACAACAACGACATTTTTATTGCGAACCATGAAAAAACGATTCGATCATATTTGGCGCCGTCCAACAACGATGTTTTCTTGTGATTAATCCATCGATATTATTATATGTCTTCGCAAAGAGTCGATTATTTTTTATCTTTGTGGAGTTGTGAATTGAATGGGAGACCCCCCAATGTGGTGTTGGCGCTAATTTCAGATCTAAGAAACAAGGTTCTTAGGTATGAAATTAGACCTTAAACCACATTGGGGGGTCCCCATTCAATTCGCAACTCCACAAAGAAAAAAAATAATCGACTCTTTGCGACGACATATAATAATATCGATGAATTAATCATAAGAAAACATCGTTGTCGGATGGCGCCAAAAATATGATCGAGTCATTTTTTCATGGTTCGTAATAAAAATGTCATTGTTGTAGTATATGTCATAAATGCAAATCAACTGTTATGTTAATTTTTATTTATTTAATTTTTACTAGTTTATTCCAGGTCATTCACTAGGAGGCAGTTATTGATATATATCACTCTCTAAGTGCAAAAACATTCTTTAATTCCAAAAATGTTAATTTTATATACAATAATGAATGAATGAATTAATGAATGAAAAAATCAAATAATTATACACGTAAGAATGAATTACAAATCAATACAATACTTGAAAACATTTATCTAAAAATAGGCATCAAAATCCATAAATAAATACTCTATATATTATTTATTTACAACTTATAATACTAATACTTAGATATATGTACAATAATAAGTAATAATATATACTATACTAACTTAAGTTAATATACTAACACCTATAGTAACATATAATGTATGTAATAAAAGTGTCACTATAACCTTAGTAAAATTATATAAGCTAAGGTAAAAATTATTGTCTATACTAACGTTTATTACTATCTACAGTAACGTATATATATCTGTCACTAAAATTATCTTTTATTTATTTACATAATAATTCAAACAACTATACTATACTCTATGTATACTTATATATTATTTTTATTTACATATGTACTACATAAATATATATATATATATTTACTATATACATTTATAATAGCGCACACACAACTCTACACACACTTAAGGCACAAGACACAGGGGGCTCACACTTAGCCTCCTCTCTTCTTTTGTTTTAACACCTAGCTGCAAACATAGAGTCTCACCTTCTCTCAATCTTATGTGTTAACAACCGTGATTAGTATTCCTTAATCCAAAGTTACGTTAATTGGCGGACCAAGCCTCTACTAAGAGCAAAACTACCTCGATTGTACACTGCACACTAACCTCACTTCCCATGCTGACGTATGCTCGAATAAAAGATAACGATATGTGCGTGTCCATAGGCACCCCCGTGTGGACTATAGAGCCCCTGCGATGAAACAACTTAAGGCATTGTAGGCGCCTTTCCAGTACCGATGTGGCACTATTGCACCCGGGTTCCAGTAGGCGAAATCCAAGTGCAACATGCGTGATTGCTTGATTTTGGCCCTTGATTTGAGGGCCCAATTGTGTTCCAATTCAATTAAATTATAGGGTTGTAAAGCCCTTATATAGGGCTACATAATTATGTAATTTATTTACAAAATTAATTAGATTCACTATATAAATAAATTAGCTAAATATTGACATTTATATATTCTAATTTAAGGGTTTATTTCTTAATTACCATTTAAATTAGTTAATTAATGGTCTAATTGACCCTTTACAGAGTTAATATACATATTAAATTATTTATTACACATTTTTATTGAATTTTAGAAGCTTTATTTTAATTCATAACCATTTAAATATCAGATCTTAGGATATTTTACATATAAATTATGTATAAATATAGTTAAATTTATTTAAATTACTTAAAATAATATAATACAAATGTATAATATAAATTAGTTCAATAATAACTTAATTTACTAATTTATTTTAATTTAAGTTAGGAAATTACTTAATAACTTAATAAATTAATTATTTATTGTATATACATATTTAAATTACTTTATAGGTATTATATAAATATATATTTATAGTATATTAATAAATAAGGTTATTTACAGGGCTTTATAAATTTACATAGTTTATAGTACATATAAGTTACTTTAATTAATAGATAATGATATAAATAAGTTATATACGATTTAAGTTATCTTAAAGACTTATTTTATGTTATAAGATATATACATAAGTTGTATGTACATATCATACACCTAGTTTACATTATTTACATATATACCTTAATATATACCTTATATATACATGTATGTTCATAGTATACATGATATTTTTACGTGTTTTTCTAGTTTTTCTTATTTTTATGGGTTTTGTGAGTTCTATAGAGATAGGGGATGAGAGAGAAAGAGAGAGATGAAAAGAATAGATTTGTTTTTGGTGTTTTTGATGTTTACGTCTTTTATTAAGTTCTAAGGTATACTAAACCGTCGGTTGGTATGTTCTACCAAGTTGGGAGTTCAGAACACCTTAAAACATTGCATACACTTAAGAAATTTACTAATCCTACTCAAGAAACATTTATTTTATTTTTTTGAGATTTTTATAGGGTTTTTATTTATTTACAAGTGAAGTTCATTTTAGGCCTAAAAAGGGATTTTCAATGGAACCTAAGGCCTAATGGAGAGTGGTAAAGGCTGAAAGTGTAATGAAAGCACTTAGATGTGTTCAACAAATTACATAGAAAGAGTTCAAATAGATAATCATGAATTTCAACTTGAAATTTCACTAATTTTCTAAGTTGGGCAGTTTACAACTCATATATAGCTGACAATTAAATTTAAGAACAAATTACAAGCCATTCAGATTGAATTTAGGGGTGCATGTAATGTACAACCATGAAGACAAATCAGCTATCTAAGACATCAATTCTCAGCTCACCACCCCTACTCATTCAGACTAAAACAAACATACTACAACAGCAACAGCAGCTACTATAATGACTTATTTGAAGCAACAGTAGCTGCATCAGATGTCTTAAGTGATTCAAGGTTGCTGCAACAGTCAATTAACTCATTCTAGTAGCTATGCAGCATGTCTGAAATGAAGACTTCAATAGACAATCATCCCAAATCAGACTTACAAAAGTCTGATCAGGGATCAAGCATGTCCAAATTCAGATCATGTTCTTGAGTTAACATCAATTTGCATCAAATTTGGGGTTGGAAAATCCATGGAAATGTAGCTACTGAAGCAGCACTTTGATATACTCATTTGGGATTCAAATCACACAGTAACCCTTTTAAAATCTGATAAAACATCAAATTCACTTAAAAATCGATTAGAAGCATTGAATCTTCATCAAAAACTTTTAAATCTTAATTCTCATTTCAAATTAGGAAAAATACCTTGATCTAACAACTTCCTAATGCTATAGATAGCATGAAGGCAGTGTTAGATCAGTCCATTAAATCCAACTCGAATCCCAAATCCCTAAAACCTTAAGGAATATTGAAAATTCCTTAGATGAGAATCCAGAATCTCAAACAACAAATCCTCACAAAAATCCATGGTAGAGCATCAAATCAATAAGGTTGATTCTCCTTGGCTCTCCCACACATTGAAGATCATAAAAGCCCCACCTCATGACAAATTTAATCATGGCACATCTAAGGAAAAATTCATCATTAACATCATCTTAGATTCACGGCCATGAATTGAATCACACAAAAATACATCAATTCACTCGATCAAAAATCCTTTAGAACTCAAGTTGATCAAAATCTCGCAATCTTGCATTGAAAACCAAATTAAAATTAGATCAAGCAAACTAATTCTTTTCAAATTAGATCAGGGGTCTTTGTGGAAAATCTAAGATGGATGGGAGACCCCTAGATGATTTTTGAGCTCAAATCCTCATCTCAAAGCTAGAGAACAATGAGATGAGGGTTTGACTCTTAGTGGATGAGTGGATTGCAAATTAAAATTCGAGGGAAATCAGAACACAAAATGATGATGTGAGAGGGGAGATCAGTGATCAAAGGGGTGAAATGAGTTCATCTCCTCTGATCTAAAATGATCGAAGGAGGTGTGACTGTGAATTCTACACTACACTAATCTACTCCTAACTAACGATCAAACAAGTGGATTCACTAATTGATCTACTTCTAACTAAGCTATTGTATGTTAATTACTAATCTAAATTACCCTAACAAGGCAGGAAATCATATTCTAATCAGATGAATGGGACCTTTGGATCCAGAGGTGGCGGCTAAGGAGGAAGAATGGAGGGGGATCTCCAACGAAGGAAGAGCCCACAAGAGGAGCTCCAGGGTCATCTCCTGGTGTTATGTGATCCAGCTTGACGAGGATGAATTGGTGGTTGAAAAGCCACACCAAACCACTATCACTGATGTGATGAGTGAAATGTTTAGAGGAGTTGGAGAGGATGAAGGGATCGCCTTAAGGAAGTAGGAGAGGAGGTCGATCGTGCGCACACAAGCAGAAGAGCAGTTTAACTAGATGGATTAGTGATCCTACTCATCGCTGGGGTGATATTAGGTGCTTAGGGCTTCTACGATCATGATGTGAGGAGAGGAGCGTGGGAAGAGCCAAATCAAGATGCGGCCGTTGGATGAGATTTAGGGAGGATGGTGAAGCCACACGACAAATCGCGCAAAGCTTCTATTAATGAGGGCCACAGATCGAGAGGTGATGGAGATGGACAACAGGGATCTCTTGAGTTCAATGAGCAAACAGTGCACCCAAGGTGCACTATTCTCTCAGGTGTATTGGTAAAATTACACCAAGAGCCCAACAAGTGAACCGGTAGAAAATTAGCACCAAGGCCCATAAATGGTATGCAATCAATTCATAGCAGTCCCTCAAGTGTTGCAAATGGGTCCCTACGACCTACAAATGGGTCCTTGGAAGGTTTTTAATGTGAATGAGAGGTGATTTATGAAGGACCTAAATGTGAATCTCTAAATGCAAGGCCTTAATGATGTCCAAATGCTACTAAGTTTTCATTGAAGCTTGATTGAACATGTTAGAAGTTAATTTCACTTTTGATTTGAAGTTTTGGACTCAAATATGTGTTCAATTTGCAAATGGATCATAAAAAATAGAATATCTTAGTCAATGACTTAATTATGCATTTTTAGCATAAATTTGGTATTTTAGGTCTTTTCTATTAATTCTCACACTTAACCCTTTCTTTGTGTTAATATGGTATTATTTAACCTAGTTTCTAGCTTAACTTGGGTATTTTAGATATAATGAGCCGCACCTCATCATGCTACAAGTTCATTAAAAAGGGAAGATTACCCTTAACAATAGTTGACTTGATATAGAAATGCATGTATTTAGGGGGAGATCTCAAAACCTAAATTGAGCTATGTTTCAATTAGAAAGGGGAAGTGATCACCTTAGCAATTGATTTAGAAATGAAAAAGGGGAAAACACTTGTTACTTTTATAATTTTTGAATTTGACAATAGAAGTGCATGTTATTAGCTTATTATGTTAAAAAGGGGGAGATTATAGATTTTGCAAAAACACTTCTCTTGAATAATTATGTCAAAAAAAGGGGAGTTAACCTAATTTTAGAAAAGCATGTTTTAAAGGGGAATTATAGGATTGATTAAACCTTTTTGATGATGTCAAAAAGGGGGAGAATTTTTTGGAATATTAGTTGTGATTTTGTCATCATCAAAAAGGGAGAGATTGTTGGTGCAAAGTTACCTCGATCGTTAATTTTGATGATAACAAAATACATGTAATTTAACATTTGCATTGAATTTAAGATTTTAGGTTTAAATACAAATGGAAGCAAGTGTGGGGAGCTCAAGCTCACATCCATGCAAGATGATGGAGCTTGATGGAGGAGATGGTGCTTTCCTTAAAGCTAAAGCTTGAAGAAGAAGAAGAATGAAGAATATGATAGATGGTTATTTTAAATGTACATGTATTTTTTTTTACTCTTTATTTACTTAGAATTATTGTAAAATGCCCAAAATATATCTCCTTAGGTTCTAAGAACACTTATCCTACCTTAGGATACTTAGGTAAAATCAAGAGTTAAATCAGAAGGTCAAGGTAGGTTTTAGATAGCCTAAATGTCCAACATGAGTATCAGACGTCTGATCTTGACTTTTAAGATGTTTGGTATTTTTACCAAACATCTAATAATCTAGGCTAGAAATTAATAGTTTGTGACTGTTCTTTTTAGACATCCTGACCATTTCCAGACGTCCTACCAGATGTTTGATAGTCTAGCCAAACGTCTAATAATAAGACTATTAGCATGCCAGAACATTATCTTAGAAAAGCTACTTAGGATTATTTTAATATTTTTCCCAGACGTCCGGAGAGACCCTTAGATGTCTGATAAAGAGACGTTAGACCAAAATCCAAAGTCGTCAGACCAAATCTAACAGTTGGCTTCTCAGGATTATTTTAATATTATTCCCAGAGGTCCGGAGAGACCCTTAGATGTCTGATAAAGAGGCGTTAGACCAAAATCCAAAGTCGTCGGACCAAATCTAACCGTTGGCTTCTCAGAATCAATTCTTGCGAAGATCTGTTGTAATTAGATGTCCAATAGTATGACCAGACGTCCAGTAAGATGTCTGAACACATTACACTAGAACTCTGTTTAGATCTAGTCCAAAATAGGAATAAACTCGGACAAAATTAGACGCTCAATTTTTCACCTAGACATCTTGAAATGACATCCCAGATGTCTGACCCAGAACCCTTTTTCCATCCAACAAGATCAGGAATTCTAACCCCTTGCATTAGACGACTAAAACTTTCATCGATCGTCTAACCCATCGTCTGACCCAAAAATCAGATGTCAGATTCTACTGTTACAATCATAATGAGCCTAATTCAATTGGGATTTCGACCTGATCTTATGGGATTTGCTCCCAACGGCTACAAGGCCTCTCCCAATCCTTTTTGAACCTTCTTAAGGCTTCTATAAATAGAGCAGGACCTTTACCTTGTTAAAACACACCTTAAGATAATTTTTTCCACCATTACACACATTTTGTGAAAGATTAAGAAGAAAAAATTCCATCAATTGCTCTCCAAGCTTTAGACTTCACATCTGAGAGCATCGAATCCCTACGCAATCACGCCTACTCAGTTTCATCATAAGGGAAGTCACCTTGCCTATAGTAGCATAGTTTATATCTTACATTTGGGCTCTATAGGTTGTACTTTTCATTTTGATTTTGATTGGGTATTCACGTGGTGAATTCCCGTCTCCTTCGTGAGACAAAATACTCTTTATGGAGAATAGTGGTTTGAAGGTCCACTACCCTCGTTGTAAAGTAGTGTGGTTTGTAATTGAAGTTGTATCACCCTTGGTTTAAAGTGATACATTAGTGGATTTGATAGACTCGATCGATCGAGAAATCCTAAGTCGAGAGGCTTAGGTGGTGGTTTTTACCCGGGTTGGGTTTCCACCTAAATATCCTTGTGTCTCGTGGTGAATGATTGTGTGATTGATTTTATTTCTGCATAAATTTTTATCCCGCACTACTCACCACCTCTCTAGTGCAATTTCACATTTAGCCTACTTATACTACCCTCTGGTTCACAACCCACTACGTGGTAAGTGCTCGTTGGTAGATCCCGCATGCTATAGATCACGGTCTACAATCGATCTTTGTCGTCCCTCCCAATTATGTAGATTGCAAGTGCTTCACCCTACCTGTGCACACTGCTGCTTATGCGGTTTCTTGCTTGGATGCTTTGTGTTACTCGACATGGTGCACATGCACTTGTCACTCCCTCTATCATTGTATGTTGCTAGCTGGACGTGGGAAGAGAGAGCTCTTTCTCTTTCTTTCTCAATTTTTCAAACAAGATTGATGTGACAAAAACACGAGACTTGTGAGGTACTATTTATAGAACTGAGGAAAACTTAGGTCTAGGAAAAGAGCTCAATTAGACTAAAATACCTGCATTTCTGATTTACATGAACTTGAGTGCCCATTTAATATGTTTCTTATGAACTTGAGCTATGTAACTCAAATTTTTGCGAAATAGGACTCATTGAAAGCCTACAATAGAAGGAATTGAGCGATACCACACACAACATTATTTTGAGCAAGTTTTGCTCAAGGGCTGACCATGCTTGAGCAAAACACGCATTTTCTCATTTTTTGGGTTACACTAACCCAATTCATGCTCAACAAGTGTCGATAAATTTATTTTGATGCACTCAATTCCAAAATGGTGTTGAAATCAAATTTCAAGTCATTACAGTACCCAAAAGCATCATAAAAGGTAGACATGTCTGAGCATCCAATCAATTCTCCACTCTAATCTCTACTAATCCCTTAGTAGCGTGGTGATAATTATTGTTGTACTATGAAAAGTAAGCGAAAATTTTTCTTTCCCTTCTTGCCAGAGTTAAGGTCCTCCATGAAGCATATCAGGCCATGAAAATTTTTATCCGATGGGAGATTCATGAAGGGAATATAGATTTTTTGGATGGATTTATGGATCAGAGATAGTCCTTTAAAGGATTTTCTCCCCGAAGAATCCGTGGTGGCTCCTATTCAAGTTAAAAATGCTTTACCTATTCTAGAAAGCCTTGAAAATTGGATGACTATTCCTCACCCTACTCGTACTACCATTCAGAATACCAATCTTGAACCATCTCTAGACATCCCGCTATGGACTCCAACCCTTTCAGGCTCCGTTTCTGTCTCATCTGCCTATGCAATTAATTTTCTTCATTGTCCTCATGCTACTCCCCTCAAAGGAGTCTGGGCTCTTAAGTTGCCTGTAAGATTATCTCTTTGTACATGGTGTATTCTCAAAAATTGGCTCCCAACAGATGAGAATATCTCTAAACTTGGTATAAGCATTGTCTCCAAATGCTTTTGTTGTCCAAACAACCCAAAAATCAAAATTTTACCACATTTATTCTCTGATAGTGAACTTGTTCGAGAAATAGCTACTTGGGTATTCTCTAAAAATCACCTTTGGGTGGTTGAGCCCACTCTATTCTTCTCCTACTTCCTTACTCAGCAACACTCCTCCTTGAAATCTCGATTGAAGGGTTTAATATGCTTTATTTGGTACAATGTCTGGTGGATCAAAAATAAGATAAACACGATAACTACTTTTTTCAAAAGATCCTTTTTCATCTTTCTAACTTCTGGCAAAATTTCGATATGACTGTAGGTTCGAAATCCGTCATGGTTTAGAAAATTACGTCGTAGTATAGCGATGAAAATCAAATCGACATTTAAATTTATAATCTTAAGAAATGTGAGTTTCGGAGGTCGTTTGCAAGGAGAAAATAATTGCAAATCAATCACTAATCAAGTATATAAGCACGGCGAACAATATTCAAGCTCAATGTATTCAATGGATAATCAAATTGTATATTAGAGACAAAAATATAGACAAAGAGAGCAAAAATAACGCTGGTTGAAACCACCAATATATCCTTTAATACTTAGGCTCTCTTCCTTCAAACTCAATGTCAACTTCAACACTTAGGTAGATCTCAACACTTTAATTTCTCAGCTGTAAAGCCCTTTATACGTAGCCAAATTTTCCAAAGTCAAACGTCCTTAGCAGGTCACAGATGGCTTAAGTGCTCAGCCCAATTTCCTTCATAAACACAAGTCGAGCCCCAATTCTCTTTGGAGAAAACCCCCCCCACACTCTCTCAACATACCCATCTCTCGCTCTCTCCAAACCAAACCAGGTTCATAATTCCAACCAAATCAGACTAGTTCAGACTTAGTTCAAACCAGCCCAGGCCCGCGTGCATTTGGGCACGAATGAGGGCATGTATGGCGTGGCTAAGGTGGGACTTGACCCCATGTATCGAAGGCAAACAGGCACTACACACAATTCGTTAAGTATCAATTTTATTTTTAGCACCCCACGATGTGGGACTAGGCTCGCTGCCTCCTTCTTCAGCTGCTACGTAAAGAGTTCTTCTTCTGATTGAAGCTGCTACTAATTCTTTTCTATCAAATTTAAGCTCCAGGTGGCTTCTCTAAGTCAAGCCACGTACAAAGAATGTGGAAGCTTAGTTGACTTCTTGTCGGAGTTAAGTGAATGGAGTCGGAGAAGTCATCGACGGCGGTGAGGTCTTGAAACAGCAAATATGGGCTTTAAGCCCCAATCAGATGGTTCATTAGCTTTTCCGTGAGGAGTGGAATGCAATGGCAGTGTTGGTTTGGTCAATATGTGCATAGGGTGGCCGGACGACGTCGGAGATGACGGCGGAGGTGTGGGTCGTTCGATCGAGGGTTGAAGTAATCAAAGCCCACAATAAGTTGAGGGCTTTTGATCCCTGAGGTACAGGGAAGGTTGTGGTGGTGGTAGCGTAGAGTTTGGAGTGGTGTAGCAATGCCACGGAGTTGCCAGAGTTCGTGCCAGAAGCGATGAAGACGAAGGGGAAGAAGGTGGAATTGCAATCGAATCTAGAATCTAAAGGGCTATACCTAAGCTAGAGGAAGAAAGGAAGAAGAACGACTACCTAAGAGGGAGGAAAGGGGAGGAATTGCATTTGGATTGCCTCGCCAAGCCGGATGCAAGGAAGAAGGATGCTCCAATGGTGAGAAGCGGTGACAAAGATGGGGTTAGAAGCCCTAACTTTGGTATACTAGGAGCGGAAGAAGGTGGTGAAGATGTTGGCAGTCCCAATTTGGCCATTGGGAGGCTGGATGAAGGAGATGGAGAACGTCACCAGAGTCAGGTCGGAGAACGGCCGGAGAGGAGGAAGAATGGTGGTTTGTGGCCTAAACTCGATCGAGAAATTCATGGGAATGTAGGAGACAAATTGGACCTTAAATGCCAAGAATTTGCACGTTGTTGTCATGGTTTTGGAAGCTAAAAATCCCAAATTCTTGTGAGTTTGCTGGAGCTCTATTCTCCATATGGAAATCCAAGATTTGTTCACATGGTGGAGAATCATCTCGTGGTTCTTCCCTCCAAATTGGAGAGATTTGAGTAGGAATTGAAGGAGAAATTCATGGTCAAAGGTTGTCTTGTTTGGGTTTGACTGCTGTCTTAGTAAACTCGTTAAAATCAGGTGGTAGGGACCTCTTTGTGAAGAAGGTGAGGAAGTTAGGGCGTTGTTTTCAGAGCTAAATCGATGTTTTAAAAGATGCGTTCATTATAGTAACAATTCCTCAAAAATAGCTTGAACAACAGATAAAATTTATAACTCGAATATTAGAAATGAAAGTCTGAGATTATTCACTATGAGCAAATATGGAATTTACATGCTAATCTCAAATAACATGTAAATGAGCATAATATATTACTCAAAAACTAATATATAATATATGGCATGAGTATATGAAGAGTAAAAAAAATTCTAGACAAAATAATAGTGATTTGGATCACCAATTATAAGTCTAATACATAGAATAATTACTCAAATATAATCAAAGGAAGGAATATGTGATCAGACGTCAGATTTTGAAATCAGATGTCTTAAAAGACGTTTCTACAATGCTCCTTTTTTTATTTTTCTTCTGATGTTCTTCTTCTTCTTCTGCCTTTGGTTCTGTCTGTTCTTTTCCCTTTAGCTTTCCTTCTTTCTTCTATTCTTCCTCTTCTTCACGTAGCTCTTCTTTCTTCTTCTTTCTCTATGTGCCCAGGCTCTCTTCTTCACAACTCTTCAGTAGCTAAGTGTTTAGCCAACTCTCAAGAGAGCAAAACCCCCCTACCCTGCGTTCTCTAGCCTTTCTCTCTGGGTTCTCCTTTTTCATGCCTTCCCAAAGCCCTTCACAGTATCAGGTTACCAGGTTAATGAGCATACACGCACCTGGGACCAGGCTTACCGGTAGTGGGTGGTGAGTGAGGTGTGGGCTTATGCAGGTAAACGGACTAGACCCGTGTGGAACAGTGTCACGGGCAAGGCGTGAGTGGGGTGTGCGAGGGATCTCACCCCCCTTGTGTTCCTGAGGCAGTAAGCCTTATGCAAAAAAATAATTTATTCACTGGAGAGGCTTCATTCACCACCGATGTGGGACTAAAGACCCTGGTTTTCCTCACGAAGCAGCAGGGGTGTAGCTCCTTCAATTGCGAATGCTGCAGCTACTAAGATGCCAATTCAGAACGCGGTTGGCGTCGCGGAATGAAACCGCATATCCTGGATGTGAAGGCAAGGTCGAAGTAGGTCGAACGGAGGTGAATGGAGTCGGAGTTGACGGTGGAGACAGCAGAGGATGGTGTCTACCTGAAACGTACAATAAGGCTTCATGGCCACATTAAAATAGCTCAGGGGTTTCGCTGTAGGGCGTGGAGTGCGTTGGTGGTGTTTTCGTGGAGGATGGCAGCCTGTTGTGGCCGGTCGGAGGTAGAGTAGGTCGACGGAGGTGGGTTTGTTCGGTGGATGATTTGGGTGAGTGAAGTGGAAAATAGGGAGAGGGGTTTGGTTGGTGGAGTCAAGGCGAAGGTTATGAGGTGGTTGGCGAGGCGGATGGAAGGGTGTAGCGGCGGGGACGCCTTGCCGGAGGGATTACCGGAGACGGGGAAGACGGAGGGTGATTCATGGTGTCGAGGGTTGTTTTTGGGTTTAGGATATGGGAGTTAACCTAGGAAACTAATGAGACTAATCTAGCCCTAAACTAATGGACGAAAGGGAGGAATTGGAACCGGCATTGGCAGGCCGGCGTCGTGGAAGACGAGGGCTCCGGTGAGGGTAGGACAATGAGGATGACGTAGATTGGAGTGACCGCGAGTATTGTGACGTGCGAAGCAAGAAGAGGAAGGTAGATCCATCACCGGTATTGCGAACAGATGAGGAATGGAGTCGGAGGAGGTCATCAAATGTTGAGGAGCTTTGGTTGAATGAGGAGAGATGAATTGAGGGGGATTTCGACCGAATTTGAGCATGAGGAGAATGGTCTGCCCTAGGGTTCCTTTTATAGGCCTTTAGAGAGCGGTTAGAGCTTGGATCCAAGCTTGGAAGGCTCACCGGAGTTGGAAACCCATCTCTTTGAAGGATTCGCATGAGGATTTGGGTGCAAGTTAGAGCCCAACTCATGGCTCAAATTGTAGATCTTCTTAGGAATCTCCCTTCTAATTTTGAAAGGGATTGAGCGAGAAATCAGGAAGATCTTCCCATTTGAAGGTCGCTGGAGTAGGATGTAGGAAACTGCAGGCGGTGGAGACCTATTTGTGAAGAAGATGACAAAGTTAGGGGTTATTCGCAAGGAATTCAAAAAGCTAAGGGCTGAATGAGATAGAAAGAGTCTGACAGAATCAAAATGCAAACTTGGTCGAGATGATCTCAGATTGAGCCCAAATTTTGGTACAAACCTAATTTAAACTCAAGGAATCTAATGGTGAAGTTGGATTTAGGTTTTGACCAAGTTTGACTGGGTAAATTGCATAGTTCCCAAATTAGGGTAAATTTTTGTTTGAAACTCTATTTTAGGTCAAAGCGAGATCTGATGGTCTAATCAAGGATGCCAAACCCTAGAGAATATTTTTATATAAATTTTAGAGGGTTTAGGTGAATTTTATCCTGACCAGAACCTCAATTAATTAAGCAGGTCTGTTTTTAGGGTTTTAGAAGTCATTTAATTCTCAAAACACGTAAAAACTTGTTTCTATCTGCACGGACCCACTTTTTAGACAATTAAGACTATTTGGCTTTTAATAGATGATGAGAGCCTCATCATGAGCCATAACTAGCTCATTTTGACCCAATAAAGAAGATAAAAGCTCCTACATAACCTAGAAGAAGGCCTAAATGAAGGAATAAGTGCTCTGTGAAGGAAACATGAAATAAAGGTTAAAACTGTAATTTTACCATTGCAGTACATAAAAAGGATTTCTCAGAAGCAAAACATAGGTCAAATGATCTAAATAAGATAAAAAGTGGGTTGAGTCAATTAGAAATGGGTTCATGTGCAATTTAGGAATTAAATGACATTTGGTAACCCTAAAACAGACCTGCTTAAATCAACAAGATTCTAGTCAGGATAAAAATCAATTAAATCCTCTAAAAATCATGGAAAAATATTCCTTAGGGTTTAGAACACTTAATTTGGCTTTTGGAACCTAGTTTGATCTAGATTAGGGTCCTAGCTCATCAACTAACCTAAGTTGGTTTTTTACTCAAAATGTCCAGTATAACGTGGTCAAACCTAAAATCAACTTCACCATTGGATTCCTTAGGTCCAAATTAGGTTTGTACCAAAATTTTGACCTAAGGGGAGGTCATCTTGACATACTTTGCAATTTAGTACACCCAAATCATAATTTGACCCTTATCTTTTGAAAATCATTACAGAGAGCCCCCTAATTTTCTCGCAACCTTTGCAATAAAGTCCTGCCGCCATTGTTAGGGCAGAATCGACCTCTGACTAGGTTTAGAGAGGGAATACACTTTGATTCCTCAGAGATCCCCTCCCAGAAATGGAAGGGAGATTCTCTGAGAAATTCCCTTCCATCTAAGGCCAATCACGATCTCTGGTGTGAACCCAATCTCTCGTGTGAATGCACGAGGGATTTGGATATCCACCCTCTTTCCTTCTCCGGCGAGCCGTCGGAGATGATTGCGCACTCTCCATGCACTAGAAAGTTCAACCAGCACCTATAAAAGAATCCCCAAACCCGGCCGATGAATTTCAGACTTTTCTTGGCGAAGATTCCCCCAAATTTTCTTCTCTTCCATCTCCAGCCAAGGAACCCGCCAGCTCCAGCGACCTCCTCCCCTCCTTCTTGTCGCTCTGCTGCCATACCAGCAGCAGAGTCCATTTCGCCTCTTCCTCCCGCGTCACGTCGTACCAAGCGCGCGTTCCCCCGACCTCTTCCTTGTCGCCGCTCCCTCCCTCAGGGTGCTTCTTCTCCGACGACGGCAGCTACGAGTCGTCCACTCCGCTGCCGCCCTCCCTTCCAGAACACTCCAGATACATTCTCCATCTTCCCCTCTCTCTTTTCCCCTTTACATTTCATTCAATTTCCCCTCGACACTGCCTGACCACCCTCATCTTCCACGTCACCGGCCGACCTCCGGCGAGCTGCCCCCATCATTCTGCCCCTCCACACGGCTCGCCAACCGTCTCATAAGCTCCGCCTCACCACAAGGAACAATCTCCGCCCATCCACCATCCCTCTACGCCTCCACCACAGCCCCCCGAACACCCCCACACTTCCGGTCACAGGACGACCTAGGCACACACGCCTAGGCCATCCCACGACCTGCTTCACCGTACACCACCTTCGCCGTGCCACGGTGAAGGTCCCCAGCTAGTCTGATTAAGCCGAGAGGCTTGTTTTGTGTTTGACATTATTTCAGCCCCTACCGCCATTGACGGTTGGAGCAGCTCCAGGCTTCAGCAGCTCCAGGCTTCAGGATCTCCAGCCTTCAGGTGCAGCGGACTCGGGCGAGCAGTACGAAGACATCTGGTCCAGCAAGGAGCGCAGCGAAGTCCGCAGCCTTGGCAATCGGAGAAGAATCTTCTGCGGGTGCGCGCGAGAGCGGGGCAGGACTAATAGTCCCACATCGGCGAAATGCGAAGCGCAGGTATGATTTAAATTACTTTTGTGTTACTGTCTATTCTCCTCCGTACGCACAGGGGTGAGGTCCCTCACCTTACCCACGCTCGCCTCGTCCGCGGTTACACCTCGCGGATCTGGTGGGCTTCGACCCGACCCAATCTGAGCACACCTCGCGCATCACCCACTCGCCGGTGCGCCTGGTCTCGGGTGCGAAATCCGACCCGATTACCCGTGGCTCTGGGAGAGCGTCCTTGAGTGAATTGTAGAGAGAGAGAGAGAGAGCGGGTAGAGGGGCAGGGTAGGTTTTGCTTCCACCTCTCTGTGCAGGCAGGCTGAGCGAAGAAGAGAAGAAACTTAGTAAAGAAGAAGACAGAAGAGAAAAGAAGCAAAGGCAGGAAGAAGACCCCAAGGAAGAAGAAGCCTTTGCAGGAAAGAGAGAAGAAGAGAAAGAGGTTCAAGGAAGAAGAAGCCCTATAGATCAGAAGAAAAGAAGAAGAAGAACCTACGAAGAAGAAGAAGGCAGAAGAGAGAAGTAAGGAGGAAGACTGCAGAGAAAGCAAAGGCCAAGAAAGAAGGCCAAACAGGAAGACTACATTTAAGACGTCTGATAAAGAAATCAGACGTCCAATTCTGTTCTCTCTCTTAGCAACTATTTTTTTAAATCTCTCTGTGAATCAATTATCTTTCATTTAAAAGTTGTATTCTTTAGTTTTTAAAAGTACTCAGATTGCTCCCTGTGTTCGACCTCGAATACTCCGATTTTCGAGTAATAAAATTCTCTATTTGTTTGAATGCTTTGTCGGCTATATTACAACGTGTTATTCTTTAAAAATCGATCGAGAGTGTCTAAACATTTTGGCGCCGTTGCCGGGGAGCAACGGGCACTTTTAAAGCTTTTGATTACAACTTTTTGATCCAATATTTGACCTAACTCCTCTCTTTTGTTGTGCTTATTAGAAGGAAAGCAAAAAGGAAAGAAGAGCAGCTACACAATAGACACTCCAAGGAACAGGTAATTTCCATAAGCCCTCTCTCTTAACTCCCTCAAAACCTGAAAAGAAAAAAAGATAGAACAATCAACTTAGGGCTACCTGTTTCATATTTAGTAAATTATCAAGTTGCCTGATTTTCATTTCAACACATTTTTATCTACTCATCCAACTAACGTAACTAGGGCTAAAACTTTCTTGATTGAGCCCTAGGTACTAAATTCTGAGGCAACTAAATTGGACCTACTAGAGCCAAGTTAAGAATTAAAAAGCTAGGGTTTTTAGAGACACATCTTATCTTAAATAAAGAAACAAATTTTTCTAAAAAGAGGTGTGCCTAAACCTTATTTGAAAAGATCTATACAAGAGGAACCCTAAGCAAATTAGGCTTTTAATCCATTTGAACCCTAAAAGAAAGGACCTAAAAGCTCTCAAAGGAACAGGAGGTGAAGTTGATCCCTTGGGACAACCAACCTTAAAATTAGGTCACTTTTTCACTCAAAATACCTAAAAGTTCAAGTGGAACATTAAGCACCTTGATCTTAAAGTAAAAAAAGGTAGACTTAAGAGGTCAAGGTCCCCATTCTGGTCTACCTGGAACCGCAGTGACAAGAGAGGTCGGGTGGGGGAAATCCTGTAACTCGTCGGGACGCTCTACCGTGTAGGGGTCTTTGCGGGACTCTCCCTCTCTGGCTGCCCAGGTATTTCTCAAGTGGACGACCTTTCTGACTAAGGGGTCCATCCGCCTCGAACCTCTATAGTCACCCAACAATTTTTGGGTATCCTGATTAGATCCAGCACCTTCTAAACTCATCACATCCTTCGGTGCATGTTCGATAGGAGGTCCTTAAGACCACCCTTAAGACCTCCTTTAGAAATTCTCTCTCGTCGAGGCCAATCCTCGACGCCCTTGTTTGTGCAACAACCCCACCACATAAATCTTTCATTTGATTCAGACCCTGGTTCTCCTTCTTCTTCCATCATGGCACAACCCATTGAAGAGGAGAATAACCTTGAACACCAACTTTAATGCCTTAATGATCTCTTTCAGAACTTTGTAAATCCACCGCAGCGACCTATTGTAACGACCCGGTTCCCGAGTCCCTACGAGACACGAGAACCGGACCGACTCGACTAATCCCAAGACCTAGTCGTCCAACGAGGAAGTAACCAAAAGAGCAGTAAAATAAACCACATTCAGCATGAATATAACTAATAGTAAGGAAGTACAGCAGTAAGGAAAGAAACTACTACAGTAGATACCACCACAACAGTAGAACAACATTTATCATATAACAAGAATTGCAGGTAAAGAAAGTACAGCGGAAACAAAAACTACTCACTAGAACAGAAACAAAAGAGGTACAAAAGACTGTGGTAAACTCTACTGGACCCTACTCGGCCCAGCGTCCTCTACAGCCGCCGACCCTGGCTGCTCAACACCTGGTCCTGAAAAAGGTAACGAGTGTAACACGTCAGCAAAAACGCTGAGTAGAGTGGCAAACAAACTAAAGGCAACAGTAGAGTGTACAGTAGCTGTTATGTTCTATTACTTCCTTTATTTACATCTTTCAATTTTCTCACTATTTCATTTATTTCTCAGATCCTTTACTTGATCTCGAATGTCCTCGTGGGAACGATCTTGATTGCAGTCTTTTCCAAAAGTAGAAGTAGCACGTGGTGCTCTCCTGGCCGGGAGAGTCCCCCGTGGTGATCCTACCCTCAGTCAACCACCCCAAGGTCACTGACAGACGTAACGGTGACTACGGCACGCGCGATAAACGTACAGGTAGCTAGCCCGCACTGGCACGTGGTCAGTCGTTTCCGTTAATGGGTGCGCCCAAAGCACAGCACGGAACCAGGGCAGAGCCCTCTCAGTAACAGGGGTCCAACCCCTCCACAGTAACCAAACCGGGGCCTTGCCCCTCCACAGTCCGCGCACCCTCGCCTGACTACCCTGGTTTGCCCTAGTGGGCCTAACAAGTCGGTGAAGGAGGCTAGCAGAACCCCGGGGTCCGTGGGGTAGCTAGTACTCTCCTAACACTAGTAGCTCTCCTCGGTACTACGTACACGAGGGCTAACAAGTCGGTACAGAGTGGCCAATCCTAACCCTGGGTCCCTGGGGTGGCTGGCCCCACTCTGCACTAAACAGGTACAGGTACTTCCCTTGGTACTGCGTACCCAAGAGATAGTACAAACTACATCTCAGTTTCATTCCTTTTTCTTTCCAGGAGTTCCACTCCTAATTCCCCGTAGGGTTCCAGCTCTTTATCTCAGAACATCATATGTTTCACTTTCCAGTTTCACGTTCTCACAATCCATGATCTCAATCATGTTTCTTTATTCATAACAGGCAGCTGTTAATTCAATTTACAGGCAGCTTTATATTCCTTTCCATTTTTCCAAGACTGCAGTATTATACATTCCACTAGTTTTTCCATCCTAGGGTTCATGTCACATCCTAGGATCTAGCATACAACTAGTTTTCCAGCCCTAGGATTCATGCATCACCTAGGAGCTATCATTCCATACATTTCTCATTCCTAGGATTCATGCAATGTCCTAGATTCTAGTTATGGTTCCATACTTTAACATATTTTAATAGTAAACTTAAGCCACTCTACCAGGTACAACGGGAGTAATGGGGGCGTGATCGGGAATCCCGCGTGCCTCCGCGACTCCCAAGACTGCAACTGAACGAGGTCCTATCACAAGGATCAAAACACAAGGAGTGTCTCAAAACAGTGTATAGTTACTGTAGACGGGTATAGGAATTAATTCTGAAAAGAACGCAACTCGAATCGCGGAAGACGGAGCCCGAATGGCCCCTAAACGGGTTGAAAAAGACGATACTGTGCAAAATCAGACGTCTGGAACTTATTCCAGACGTCTTAAACAGTGGATCAGAGAATTACCTGTCCAGCGTGGTTTCCCAGACGTCCAGAAGTCTGCGGGGACGTCTGTCCTAGCTCCCAGACGTCCGATGGTCACCCAGGACGTCTGGAGGTCGCTCACGCCGTCTGGTACAACTTCCAGACGTCTGATTCGCAAAAGATGGCGAATCAGCGAACCTGCGCACAGCCAACTGCCTCCCTCAGTACGGTCGGTCGACAGGAAGGAAGAAGAAAGCGGAATACGCACCTTTCAGACGTCTGTATGAGCTACCAGACGTCGTCCTCGCCGTCTGCCTATCAACCCAGACGTCTGATTCTGGAAAATTTTCCAGAATCAGGGCGCTACTCGGCCTCCGCCCGCGACGCCGCCCGCGTCGCACCTCGCGCGCCTGCTGCTCAGACAGCAGCAGGTGCCTCTCCGCGTCGTTCCGCGCCCCCTGCGCCCTCCGCCGGCCGGCCAAGCCGCTCCAGGGAGCTCGCCCTCACGGCAGAGCTCCGCTCTCGCACGCCGCACCTCCTCCGCGCTCACTGCGGCCGCCGCTGCCGCCCTCGAGCTCGCGCTCACGCTCTGGCTGAAGGAGAAGGGAAAAGAGACGGTGGTGACGGAGTGAAGGGAGGCGTGCCCTTTTAAGGCCGCGCGAGGAGGAGAGAGGAGCGTGGCAGGTCTCCTGCAGCTGCAGAGAGAGAGAGGGAAAAAGAGAGAGAGAGAGAGAGGAATCGCAGGTTTGCGCGCACAGGCGCGCAGACGAATCCTTCGTGCGAAAATAACTATTTTCCAGACGTCTGGATGTGATCCCAGACGTCTGGTCCGACGTCTGGGCCACCTCCCAGACGTCTTAAAAGACGTCTGGGGCACGCGTTCGTTACACCTATGATGCGAGATCACTATAATCCCGTTGCGGTGGCAATCGAACCTCGAGTACGAATGCCGATTGGAGGACCTGATTCTGAACTAAAGCCCAATATGATTCATGCCATACCGAAGTTCCATGGGCTTAACTCTGAGGATCCATTCCAACATATTAAACAACTCAAGCATCTGGCCCAGACCTTCGGGTCAGATGTACAAAATCGGGATATCCTACTCATGAAAATGTTTTCGTTCTCCCTCTTGGACAAGGCCGCACATTGGTATCAAACTCAGACCCGTCCGATCAACACATGGGAGGAACTTCAGTCCGAATTTTTGAAAAAATTCTTCCCCGTTGGCCGAACGAATGCCTTGCGCCACCAGATCACTCATTTCACTCAACAACCGGGAGAACCTCTTCACGAAGCATGGGATCGATTCTTAGATCTCATGTGAAAGTGCCGCCATCACGGAGTTCCTAAGTGGGAACAAGTCCAGTCTTTTTACCAGGGACTCCGTGAAGATATTCGTTTATTCGTCAATGCAACATGCGAAGGAAACATCATGGGTCAACATGAAGACACGGTGTGAGAAATTCTCAAAAACATGTGCGAGAACTCCATAAATAATGACTCCATGGGCTTATTCGACAGGACCAATGCCCGCGCATTGACGAATCTAAGAGGGACACATGAGATGCAGGACCTGCCCACTTCCGTCGACTTGGAACTGATGGCCAGTCGGTTGGACAAGGTTTCTATCATAGAAAAGAAGATGGACGAGCTAACTCGACATTTGCAGTAAACCACCTCTACGCAAAACTCTTTTATACGACCTCCTCTGGCAAGGGAAACTGTGCAAAACATATATCACCAAGCTGCCAAGGGGATGGACCCATATCCACCCCCATCTGCCTCTCGGATCGGAGTGACCTCCGATCCATTCTACTCGAGTTGGGGGAACTCTGAACCCTCGTATTCTGACTTTCCTGAGGTTCCTCAGAACTGTGAGGACCTCAACGCCATCCAGAATGACCCATTCTCCAATACCTACAACCCTGGATGGCGAAATCATTCTAACTTTCAGTGGGCTGGAAATTCTCAAAGACCACCATATCAACCCCGTCCACAAGCCCCTCGTCCATATCAGCCGCCTCAGCCTCGGCCTAATCCCACCTACCAATCTGGGCAAAACCAAGATCAACTGACTCTTATCCTTCAAACACTGGATGACATTCAAAAGACAAATGCGGCAATGCAAAAACAGCACAAGGACGAGATCACAGAGGTTCGCAACCAACTAGCCCAGATGGCAAATTCCCGCCAACCTGGCACCCTTCCCTCGCAACCTCTACCCAACCCAAATAGCATGCTAACCCTGAAGCACGTTATGAATCCAAATTCAGGCCAAGCACATTTGATTTATCAGGCCCCTGCTGCTCTATCGCCAGACGGGATGGAAGCTTCGACATCTTATGCGGGATTTCAGCAGCAGCCACCCCTCCTACCAAACCCAAACCAAAATTAGGCCGGATTAAACTCTGTAACAACACGTAGTGGTAAAACAACCCAAGATCCACATTATCCGAACCACCCCAAGCCTGATAATAGCTAAGACCCTAGGATAGTCATCCAAGATACTACTGTCCCAGATCAAGAACCTGGACCTATCCTAGAGGAACCAAATAGGATCCCATTTCCTGAGGCCTTGACCAAAGGAAAAAGGATAACCAAACCAGTGGCCCCTGAGGAGGATCTGGTCAAGCTCTTTGAACAGGTCCAGATAAACATCCCATTGATGGATGCAATTCACCACATACCGGCTTACGCAAGATTCTTGAAAGATGTGTACACCTAAACGTAAGCCGCGAACCAAGGATGGGAATCCAATCATACTGTCAGAGCAAGCCAGCTCTGTCATCTTGAGCAAACTCCCACCCAAGGCTAAAGACCTAGGAACTCCCTTGATTTCCTGCAAAATTGGTGAAACCCAATTTGATAGAGCCTTACTAGACCTAGGTGCCTCCATAAATTTAATACCTACATCCCTCCTTGACTACCTTGAAGAATCTGAACTTAAACCCACTGAGGTGACATTGCAGTTAGCCGATCGATCCATCAAGTCACCTAAAGGAATACTCGAGGATGTCATTGTTAGGGTACGAGATTTTTATTTCCCAGTGGACTTCATAGTACTGGACATGGATGCACCTAAGAACCCAAGGGACACACCAATCATATTAGGGAGACCCTTTTTGGCCACTGCTAGGGCCAACATAAACTGTGAAGAGGGCTAGATAGAATTAAAATTTGGGAATCAAAACCTAAAGATTGACATTTTTAAGGCCCAACAAGGGATTAATTGCGGGGTTATAGAGGAAATATGTGATATCAAAGCCGTGGTTGATGAATTGCATATAGAGGACAACCTGATTATCCCTGATCAACCACTAGAGAATCAAAACCCGCTAACAGAGGAGTGCAAACATGATCTAGACACACCTATGAATCCTACCCTTGTTCCTGATACAAACCCCGAACCGCCCGCTGCTGCTGACAATCCTGTCATGGAACTCAAGCCCCCGAACATCTGAAGTACATCTTTTTGGATTCAAATCAGACGTTTCATGTGATTATCAACTTTCGACTCACACCTGACCAGGAACTCCGTTTGATTTCTGTTCTCCAGCAACATCGTAGAGCCATTGGATGGACTCTCGATGATTTGACTGGTATAAGCCCTTCATACTGCACACATCGAACCTACATAGAAGAAAGCGCACGACCTTCAAGAGAAATGCAAAGACGCTGAAACCCTAACCTACAGGAGGTCGTGAAAAAGGAGATCATAAAGTGGTTAGATGCAGGGATCATCTACCCGATCTCCGACAGTCGTTGGGTGAGTCCAATACAGGTGGTGCCTAAAAAGGCAGGACTTACCATTATCACGACTGAAGCCGGAGAAGTTATTCCTACCCGGTTAGCTAACTCGTGGAGAGTCTGCATTGATTACAGAAGACTCAATTCCTCCACGAAGAAGGATCATTTCCCACTACCGTTTATTGATCAGATCCTCGAGAAACTAGCGGGAAATAGGTTCTTCTACTTTCTTGATGGGTACTCCAGTTACAACCAGGTGGCAATCCATCCAGAGGACCAAGAAAAGATCACATTCACCTGCCCCTTCGGGACGTACGCGTTTCGAAGAATGCCTTTCGGTCTCTGCAATGCACCTACAACTTTTCAGCGGTGCATGCTTGCCATATTTTCAGATATGGTAGGTGACTATCTGGAAGTCTTCATGGATGACTTTTCAGTTTTTTGAGCATCATTTGATGATTACCTCCAACACTTGGTCCAAATACTCAGGCGGTGCATCAATGTGAATTTGGTTCTTTCCTGGGAAAAGAGCCATTTCATGGTGCCTGAGGAAATTGTCCTGGGGCATTTAATCTTGGAGAAAGGCATCCAAGTGGATCGAGCTAAGGTTAACCTGATTTCCAAGCTCCCTATGCCTAGCTCGATTAAGGACATCCGATCTTTTTTGGGGCACTATTGAACGTGTTTTGCGAATCACTACGCTTACGAGATTGGTTTTGGAAAACCTGTCGTTGTAGTTCAAAAAGCGAAGAATTCGTGTTCAACAAATAAAATTTATACCGAAAAGAATTCCGGGTCGAACAAAGGGAGGCTACGTTGATCTATATTCACAATTATATTTTTTTAAGATTTTTTTTTTGTTAAGCAAGGTGATATAATTACAATGGAGCTATCAAACTATGAGAGAGAAAGAGAGAGAGAGAGAAAGAGAGAGAGAGAGAGAAAGAGAACATGCATTCAATATTTCAATTGTTTATAAAAGTTACACTAGAAAGCGGAAAATCAATTACACTACAAAGCAGGAAAATTCTACACTAGAAAAGCTGTAAATAAGAATGGGAGAGAGAAGTTATCCTCCTCGACGATTACTTTGAGGACGAGTCGGACGGGACGACGCTTGGACGAAGGAGAACGAAGCAAGACGAAGGAGGACGAAGCAGAAGAACGGGAACGGAGCAACATGCCGTCGTCGTCGCAGGATCGACTTTCGAAGGGGAACGAAAATTGGACTTTATCTCGCAAGAAGCATCCTAGGTGTAGGACAAGCTTCTTTTGAGCTTTGGAGGGGTAGAGAGGAGAAAGAAGGGATGAGAATTTCGTATGGAGGAGGTCTCCTTTTATAGTTGCAAGGAGTGGGGGCAAAATGGACATTACAACTTCAAAATAGTAAATAAGGGGTCTTTAGTGACGGATAAATCTGTCACTAAAGCTCCCTTCGTGGACGACGTGGGAGCCTCGTGCGCGCCCGCTCAGCTGCTCGCGCGCGCAACGCCCACGCACGTCCATTGATTTTCAGCCGTCTGATCGCGAGATCGGACGGCTTAGATCGCGTCCGCGCCCGCTGCGTTGCGCACCCCCGTGTGTCTGATTGCGCGTCCAATCGCACGTCGACACTATCGGGCGTGCGCGGCTGTCCGATCTCCATCCAACGTTCCACCCGTGCCCAATTGCTCGCGCCCGCCGCTCCTCGCCACGGCTCGAACCCGCGCCGCGCGCTCGACTGCTGCTCTATGGGGCACGGATGGTCGAGCGGGCGTTTTTAAATGCGAGCGCCCACAGCCGTTGGATTAAGATCCAACGGCGGAGAGCGATCGGGTGCGGGGCCTTCACAAGATGAAGCGGCCGCTTGGGCGGCTGAGATGGCGCCACATGGCGCTATCTTGGCCATCCATCTTCTGGAAGTTGTAGATAGTGCCACGGATGTCGGATTGACTTGATTTTTGTGTCGTTGGGTTGCGATCGTCGATCTGAATTCATCCGTGCGGTCAGATTTATCATCTGAAGTGGGGATTTACACCATCTTGGCCCTTGATCTTCTAGGATTCCCGGGTCACTATCTGATGCTACGGATGCCTGATTAGGGCGATCTTGGAGTCGTTGAACTCCAATCGTCGCCTTGATCACATCCATACGGTTGGATCTTTGATCCGAGGCCCTTATAAAATATTTGCCCTGTCCAAGCACATAAAAGGAGATAATTAACCTCCATTTTATTCAAACTATTCTAAATGCAAGATGATGCATGTAATGCAATATTTATATCATGAAATGCAATCCTATGCTTAAGAACATGCATAAATAGACATCTTAAGTAGTGTAAATGTGTTTACATTAGGCACGTCGATTTTTACCGTCGATTTATCCCTGATTTCTCCAAAATCGCGTGCCCCCTGACCAATCTTCTCTCCAAGGATGTGCCTTTCGAAATTTCCAAGGAATGCACTCAAGCATTTGAGATCCTACATGACCGAGTCACCCAAGCCCCAATCCTACAGTCTCCTGATTGGTCTCAACCCATTGAGATCATGTGCGATGCATCTGACTTCGCTGTAGGAGCGATTTTGGGGCAGAAAATTGACGGGAAACCTGTGGTCATTTACTACGCCAGCAAAACACTGGATAAGACTCAGCGTAACTATACGGTTACTGAGAAAGAGCTGCTTGCCATAGTATTTGCCCTGGAAAAATTCAGATCATGCCTTCTGGGTTCCCGTGTTATCATATACTCGGATCACACAGCTGTGACGCATCTCCTTGCAAAGAAGGACGCGAAACCTCGATTAATCCGATGGATCTTGCTGTTGCAAGAATTTGACCTTGAGATTCGCGACAAGGCGGGAAAGCAAAATGTGGTAGCTGATCACTTGTCCCGCCTTCCTTCTGAAATAATTGACCCTTTCGGACCTATCACAGAACACTTTCCTGATGAGCACCACCTAACTATCAGTACAAGTCTTCCATGGTTCGCAGATATAGTAAATTACCTAGCATCACATCAGATTCCGTCCGATTGGCCGAAGGCCAAGAAGGACAAATTGCATTCCGATGCCAAGTATTACCTTTGGGAAGACCCGTATCTATTCCACATTGGTGCTGATCGGATAATTCGACGGTGCGTCACGGAAGTGGAAATCAAAGACATACTCTCATTTTGCCATGACCAGGCATGTGGTGGACATTTCTCAGGACATAAAACCGCATCAAAAGTCCTCCAGTGTGGCTTTTACTGGCCCACAATTTTCAAGGATGCATACGATCACTGTAAGGCATGTTCCCGTTGCCAGACTCTGGGCAACATGAGCCATCGAGACATGATGCCTCTACAGCCGATCTTGGTATGCGAAATTTTTGATATTTGGGGGATTGATTTCATGGGACCCTTCCCGATCTCGGATGGCTTCGAATACATCTTACTCGCAGTTGACTATGTTTCCAGGTGGATAGAAGCCATTCCGACCCGAACCAACAATTATAAAGTTGTTATAAAATTCCTTCATCAAAACATTTTCTCAAGGTTCGGGATTTCGCATGCTATAATTTTCGACGAAGGGACCCATTTTACAAACGCTCAGTTCAGGTCACTGATGACCAAATACGGGGTGTCACACCGAATCTCTACTCCTTACCACCCCCAAACTAATGGTCTAGCTGAGCTATCTAACCGAGAGATCAAGAAGATCCCTCAGGTTACTGTTCTACCTGATAGAAAAGATTGGTCTTCTCGGCTTCCGGAAGCATTGTGAGCCTATAGGACCGCTCACAAGACCCAATTAGGAATGTCTCCCTTCAGACTAGTGTACGGAAAGGCATGTCACCTCCCCGTCGAGTTGGAGCATAAAGCCTATTGGGCAGTACGGACCTGTAATCTAGATCTTTCTAAGGCTGGAACCCACAAAAGACTTCAAATGAGCGAGATTGATGAATTACGCCACAACATGTATGAGAACTCGCGAATTTATAAAGAACGGGTTAAAGTTTTTCACGACAAATACATTTTTAGAAAGGTCTTTCATCCTGGTCAAAAGGTTTTACTCGTTGATCCCCGACTCAAATTATTCCTAGGAAAGCTAAGATCTAAGTGGGTCGGACCCTACCTAGTCCAACAAATCTTCGGAAATGGAGCCATTGAAATCAGCCCACTCAGCCATGATTCTAAACCCTTTGTCGTGAACGGTCAGAGACTCAAGCCGTTCATTGACATGACCAATATAGATTTGGCTGAGTCATCCTTTACCCTACATTCCTCTTGAGCTCATTGCGCCCAGCCGATGGCGTAAAACTCAGCGCTTAACGGGAGGCAACCCATCATTCTTTGAAAAACCCGAAACCTTTTCTGACATCTCTATGCGGAATTCATATTGCACTTTAGGGTTCATCAATTAGAACAACCGACTTCACCTCAGGTATCCCTACCCGAGATTAGAAATCGTTTGCAACAAGTCACTTCAACCCATTCACTCACCACACACCTGTCCTAATGCATGAACTAAGCTGAAATTGAACCCACCTAATTTACAATGGAGACATTGCAAATCTTAGGCATGGGGGGGTGATAAAGTGCATACATACAGAACCAAAAAAAAAATCAGAAGGATTCTCACACAAAAAATTTTGCATATGTCAAAAACACAAAAAAATTGAAAAATTATGAAAATGAACAAAAAATGGGGGGAGGGAGGAAATTTTGTAATCCACATATCATAAGGAGGAAAAGAGTAAAATGACAAAAAGGAGCACAAAATGAAAATGAAAAGAAATAGTCATTAGTAAAAGATTAAGGGGTTAACTGAAGTTCTAGACCAGATCAAGAAAAGAAATAAAAGAAAAAGTGCTAAGGAGACATAACAAGAGATTAGCGGGAACGCTGGTCTTAGGCCTCTTGGACTAGATTCGTTAGCTTAAAAATTCACATATCCGCTAAAATCTAGATAACCCTCAAGAGGTTGGGGAAAATGCGAAGCTTAAGTATTAGGTCTAAGGCTTAGGAAGTATTCGGCCTCGTTAACTGACCTCCGGTTTGCGGGATTCAATAACCTAAGAACCCCAAATTCACACACAGTCTGATTTAGTGCGCATAAATATCCAAATCACGCAAAAGCGTTTAATGTTCTACAAAATTCACCTAGATTAGGAGCGGCCAATCAACACAAGTTGATTTGGACGAGTTCCCAGCGCGGAGAAGCGAGAATTTCCCCTCGAAGATGCGTAACAACATATCATCTCCTCGGTGCTCGTCTCTTAGGATATTTAAATATCCTACTGGGGGCATGTAAGTACTCTGCTGGTTCAGATACCATGGGCGGCATTATCACGAAATGTCGATCGCCAGGATCTGAATTCAGCCACAGAACGCCATGGGTGGGATTATCTCGAAATCTCGAAAGCCAGGGTTTTGGGGGTTGCCATGGGCGGGATTATCTCAAAATCTCGAAAGCCAGGGACCCTTGAGGATTGATAATGGGGACGAGGAATCTGATACAGACAGTGTTGAAAAGCTAATCCAAAGCTAGAAATAAAAAGAAAAGAGAGAGAAAAGCTCTCCAAACAAATAAATCTTCTATCTCTCTCTTACAAAAATGCAATGCAAACTGAACTTAGGCTAAAAAATGTCTCAAGCACGGGTGCTTTAACCGCGGAGTCCAACAAACCCTAGGTTAGTTTTTGTGGGCCGTAGAAACCTTTGCGGAGGACTGAGGCTAAAGCGGGTCAGGTCCGGATTTTGGTTGGTACTTGAATACCTCTAGACCTATTGTCGGCATTCCTACCTAATCACAAAAGAAAAGGAGAAGCAGTTATCATGATTGTTGACAGACACTCAGGGTCTAGAACGGAAGTTAAAACCTTGAAATTTTGCTAAGGGACTAGCAAAAGCTAGGCATGGGGGTATGATGAGAGACTCATCATGAGCCATAACTAGCTCATTTTGACCCAATAAAGAAGATAAAATCTCCTACATAACCTAGAAGAATGCCTAAATGAAGGAATAACTGCTCTGAGAAGAAAACATGAAATCAAGGTTAAAGCTGCAATTTTGCCATTGCAGTACATAAATGGGATTTCTCAGAAGAAAAACATAGGTCAAATGGTCTAAATAAGATAAAAAGTGGGTTGAGTCAATCAGAAATGGGTTCATGTGCAATTTAGGAATTAAATGACATTTGGTAACCCTAAAACAGACCTGCTTAAATCAACAAGGTTCCGGTCAGGATAAAAATCAAGTAAACCCTCTAAAAATTATGGAAAAATATTCCTTAGGGTTTAGAACACTTAATTTGGCCTTTGGAACCTAGTTTGACCTAGATTAGGGTCCTAGCTCATCAACTAACCTAAGTTGGGTTTTTACGCAAAATATCCAGTCAAACGTGGTCAAACATAAAATCCAACTTCACCATTGGATTCCTTAGGTTGAAATTAGATTTTTACCAAAATTTGGACCTAAGGGGAGGTCATCTTGACCTACTTTGCAATTTAGTACACCCAAATCATAATTTGACCCCTATCTTTTGAAAATCATTGCAGAGAGCCCCCTAATTTCCTCGCCACCTTTGCAATCAAGTCTTGCCTCCATTGTTAGGGCAGAATTGACCTCCGACAAGGTTTAGAGAGGGAATGCTCTCTGATTCCTCAGAGATCCCCTCCCAGAAATGGAAGGGAGATTCTCTGATGAATTCCCTTCCATCTAAGGCCAATCACGATCTCTGGTGTGAACCCAATCTCTCGTGCGAACGCAAGAGGGATTTGGGTATCCACCCTCTTTCCTTCTCCGGCGAGCCGTCGGAGATGATTGCGTGCTCTCCACGCACTAGAAAGTTCAGCCAGCACCTATAAAAGAATCCCCAAACCCGGCCGATGAATTTCAGACTTGTCTTGGCGGAGATTCCCCCAAATTTTCTTCTCTTCCATCTCCGGCCAAGGAGCCCGCAAGCTCCGAGGGACCTCCTCCCCTCCTTCTCGTCGCTCTGCTGCCATACCAGCAGCAGAGTCTACTTCGCCTCTTCCTCCCGCGTCGTGCCGTACCAAGCACGCGTTCCCCCGACCTCTTCCTCGTCGCCGCTCCCTCCCTCAGGGTGCTTCTTCTCCGACGACAACAGCTACGAGCCATCTACTCCACTGCCTCCCTTCCAGAACACTCCAGATACATTCTCCATCTTCCCCTCTCTCTTTTCCCCCTTACATTTCATTCAATTGCCCCTCGACACTGCCTGACCACCCTCATCTTCCACGTCACCAGCCGACCTCCGGCGAGCCGCCCCCATCATTCCGCCCCTCCACACGGCTCGCCAACCATCTCATAAGCTCCGCCTCACCACGAGGAACAATCTCCGCCCATCCACCATCCCTCTACGCCTCCACCACAGCCCCCCGAACACCCCCACACTTTCGGTCACAGGACAACCTAGGCACGCACGCCTAGGCCGTCCCACGACCTGCTTCACCCAGCTAGTCTAATTAAGCCGAGAGGCTTGTTTTGTGTTTGACATTATTTCAGCCCCTGCCTCCATTGACGGTTGGAGCAGCTCCAGGCTTCAAGATCTCCAGCCTTCAGGTGTAGCGGACTCGAGCGAGTAGTACGAAGACATCTGGTCCAGCAAGGAGCGCAGCGAAGTCCGCAGCCTTGGCAATCGAAGAAGAATCTTCTGCGGGTGCGCGCGAGAGCGGGGCAGGACTAATAGTCCCACATCGGCGAAATGCGAAGTGCAGGTATGATTTAAATTACTTTTGTGTTACTATCTATTCGCCTCCGTACGCACAAGGGTGAGGTCCCTCACCTTACCCACGCTCGCCTAGTCCACGGTTTCACCTCGCGAATCTGGTGGGCTCCGACCCGACCCAATCTGAGCACACCTTGCGCATCACCCACTTGCCGGTGCGCCTCGTCCCAGGTGCGAAATCCGACCTGATTACCCATGGCTCTGGGAGAGCGTCCTTGAGTGAATTGCAGAGAGAGAGAGAGAGACGTGCGGGTAGAGGGGCAGGGTAGGTTTTGCTTCCACCTCTCTGTGCAGGCAGGCTGAGCAAAGAAGAAGACAGAAGAGAAAAGAAGCAAAGGCAGGAAGAAGACCCCAAGGAAGAAGAAGCCTTCGCAGGAAAGAGAGAAGAAGAGAAAGAGGTTCAAGGAAGAAGAAGCTCTGTAGATCAGAAGAAAAGAAGAAGAAGAACCTACGAAGAAGAAGAAGGCAGAAGAGAGAAGTAAGGAGGAAGACTGCAGAGAAAGCAAAGACCAAGAAAGAAGGCCAAACAGGAAGACTACATTTAAGACGTCTGATAAAGAAATCAGACGTCCAATTCTGTTCTCTCTCTTAGCAACTATTTTTTTAAATCTCTCTGTGAATCAATTATCTTTCATTTAAAAGTTGTATTCTTTGGTTTTTAAAAGTACTCAAATTGCACCCTATGTTCGACCTCGGATACTCCGGTTTTCGAGTAATAAAATTCTTTATTTGTTTGAACGCTTTGTCGGCTATATTACAACGTGTTATTCTTTAAAAATCGATCGAGAGCGTCCCAACAGTAGACCTCTGAGAAATCCCTTGATTGTACTGCAATTGAGATGTGCTGTTGAAACTGCAGTTTTACCCCTGTTTTACTGTATCTATCTTAGAATGGATTTGCAATGAATTACGTCTCTCTGGTGGTTATGTAGGAGTATTTGATGATGGAATATGACTAAATAAAGCTATATATGGTTTATGATGATGTTATCATCAGGCATATTTGTAACAAAACTTGAAACCTAGGGTTCTAGATGTAAGAAACAAGGATTTTAAGGGTAGAAATGCAAACAAGGTCAAGATGGACTCTAATTGGGTCCAAATTTTGGTGTTAACCTAATTTGGACCCATGGAATCTAATGGAGAACTTGGTTTTGGGTTTTGACTATGTTTGAGTGGGTAAATTACATAGAATCCCAAATTAAGGCAAACTCCCATTTAAATGTCTGCTTTTAATCAAAAGGGGTTCAGTTGGTCAAAGTGAAGGTTCCAAAATTATTAGAACATTTCTAAATGATTTTTATGAGATTTAGATTGAATTTATCTCTACCATAACCCTTTCAATTTAAGTGAGGTTGATAATTAGGGTTTTTAGTACTGTTTTAATCCTCAAAATACGTGAAACCCTAATTCAATTATTCTGAGCCTACATCTTGGTCTTTTGATTTCATTTGACCCTTAATTAACCCCTAATCAACCCCTTGGTCAATCTGCATTTGTGATGAGATGGTAAAATAGCAGAATTAGCAGTATTTTCTTGTCTTCTTCTCAAATCAGTTCAGCACGGATTTACGATCCTTAGATGATCATTTAAAAGCATTTAACATTTGAATATGACTAATTCAAGTTAGTTATGATGAATGATACTATTACCATCAATGACTTGTTGGTTTCGGAAACATAGACCTACTCTTTTCTCAATCAGCTGGATTCATCCTATCATGGGTTTTAAGCTTAACATAGCCTCCACTTTGGACAGTAATTACTCCTACTAAGGCTAGGTTGTCTGGGATCATGATGGTCAGCTTTCAATGGTAGGCTGCTTAAAAATTCTAAGATTCATTCTGATTTGGCTCTTATTAAAACTTTGAATAATGCTAGCTATTACTGTCACTACTAGTAGTTGTCATGATCTTCAGGTTGAGACCGACTCCACTATGTTATATTATTAGTAGCCTAGCATGTTAGAAGGGAGTTCTCTACTATCCAATCTATCTATTCAAGAATACATTCTGCGGAATACATCCATCCTTCTACCAATACATGTATTAGGAAGAACTATTGCTAATAGTGGAGATATGATGAGAGCCTCATCATGAGCCATAACTAGCTCATTTTGACCCAATAAAGAAGATAAAAGCTCCTACATAACCTAGAAGAAGGCCTAACTGAAGGAACAAGTACTCTGAGAAGAAAACATGAAATAAAGGTTAAAACTGTAATTTTACCATTGCAGTACATAAACGGGATTTCTCAGAGGCAAAACATAGGTAAAATGATCTAAATGAGATAAAAAGTGGGTTGAGTCAATCAGAAATGGGTTCATGTGTAATCTAGGAATTAAATGACACCTGGTAACCCTAAAACAGACCCGCTTTAATTAACAAGGTTACGATCAGAAAAAAAGCAAGTAAACCCTCTAAAAATCATGGAAAAACATCCTCTAGGTTTTGGAACATTTAATTTGGCCTTTGGAACCTAGTTTGACCTAGATTAGGGTCCTAGCTCTTCAATTAACCTAATTTAGATTTTTACGCAAAATATCCAGTAAAACGAGGTCAAACCTGAAATCCAACTTCTCCATTAGATTCCTTAGGTCCAAATTAGGTTTATACCAAAATTTGGACCTAAGGAGAGGTCATCTTGACCTACTTTGCAATTTAGTACACCCAAATCACAAATTGGTCCCTATCTTTTGAATACCGTTGCAGAGAACCCCCTAGGTTCTTCGCCTCCGTTGCAAACCGATCCTGCCGCCATTGCTAGGGCAGAACTGAGCTCCAGCGAGGTTCGGAGAGGGATTGCTCTCTAATCCCTCAGAGATTCCCTCCCAGAAATGGAAGGAGGATTCTCTGAGGAATTCCCTTCCTTATAAAGTCAATTACAATCGCTGGTGTGAACCCAATCTCTCGTGCGAACGCACGAGAGATTTGGGTATCCTAACTCCTTTCCATCTCCGGCGACCAACCTCAGGCAATTACGTGCCCTTCACGCCCTGCACACCCAGTCCAGCGCCTATATAAGAACCCACAACTCCGGCCGAAGAGGCTCAGCTTGATTTGGCCGAGTTTCCCCCTTCAATTCCTCTCCTCTTGCCCGGCCAAAAACCCCCAGCAAGCTCCGGCGAGCCCCCCTCCCCTCCCTCTTCGCTCTTCCACAAAACCAGTGGCAGAGTTAGCTTCCTGACCTCCCTCCGCGTCGCGCAGTACCAGCGCACGCCGCCTCAGGCCCGTCTTCGCCGCCGTTCTCCCCCCACTGGGCGTCATCTTCTCCGGCGACAGCAGGTACTGCTGTCCGCCTTCCGTCCCCTTTCGTCCTTACAATTAGGTTAGAACTCTTCTCCACCCTCTCCTCTCTCTTTTCCCCCAACTATTTTACTTGATTACCCCTCGACAGTACCTAACCGCCTCCATCTTCCTCGCCTCCGACCGCACTCCGGCGAGCCGCCCACACCACTCTGCCGCTCCACACGGCTCGCCAACCACCTCGTGAGCTTCGCCTCACCACCAGGAACCCATTCCACCCCATCACTGCCACTCCAGACCTCTACAAGCACCCCCCGACCAACCCACCATCTCCGGCCACAGGTTGACCTAGGCACGCACGCCTAGGCCGACCGGCAACCTGCAGCATCACCCACCGCCTTCGCCGTGCTACGGCGAAGGTTTCCAGCTATTCTGATTGGGCCAATAGGCCGTTCTGTGGAATCTCAGGTGAACTCCCCGGCCGTCATTAACAGCCGAAGCAACAGGAAGCTTGGAGCAGCAGCAGGCGTCAGGCTTCCCAGGCGGCAGGTGCAGCAGACTCTCGCAAGTGTCGCGAGGTGACTGAGTTCAGCGAGGAGCACCAGCAGGGCCTTCAGCGTGGGCAATTGTATACGAGAGTCTGCGGGCGCGCATGAGGGAAGGACGAAACCTTTAGTCCCACATCGTGGGATTACAAACCTCAGGTACACTATAAATTGTTTTTGTGATATACTCTTACTGCCTCAGTAAGCACAGGGGTGAGGTCCCTCACTGTCCCCACCCGCCTCGTCCGCGACCTGACCACGCGGACTTGGCGGATCCGACCCGACCTAGACCTACTCACTCCTCGCGCATCACACCACCTTTAGGTGCGCCTGGTCCCAGGTACGATTCGACCCGATTATGGCTGTGGCTCTGGGAGAGCGTCCGTGAGTGAATCTCTTGAGAGAGAGAGACGCGCGGGTAGAGGGAGAAGGGTTTAGTTTTGCTCCTGTGCAGGCAGGCTGATCGCAGGAGAAGGACTTGGCCGCTGCAGAAGAAGGAAAGGCAAGCCAAAGAAGAAGACAGAAGAAGAAGAAAGAAAGCAGAAGGAAAGGCAGGAAGAACAGAGAAGAGAGAAGCAAGGCAGGACCACAGAAGAGAAGAGTAAGAAGCAAGGTAGAGAAGAAGAAAAGAAAGAGCAAGGCAGAAGCAAAAGACACGGGAGATCAAAAGAAGAAGGAAGGAAAGAAAGGCTTCGCAAGGCAGAAAGAAGAAGGATAATCAAGAAGAAAAGGGAAAATACTTTTAAGACGTCTGATCACAAGATCAGACGTCCAATTTCATATTTTTGTCCTAATAACTTTTAATTGCATACATTCACATTTGAATTGATATTTTGAGTAAATTAGAGTGTTCAATTACATTTTGACTAGTAGTAAATTCCATTTGCTCCCTGTGTTCGACCTCGGATACTCCGATTTTCGAGTAATAAAAATCTTTATTTGTTTTGAACGCTTTAGCGGCTATACTACAGCCCGATATTATCTTTTAACAAACCGCACAAAAGCGCGACGAACAAGATACTTCTTGGAAGATCTTTCTCTCTTCTCAGTAGCTGCCTCACAATATTCAAGGAATCATCTCCCTTGATAGAATCCAGATGCCTTATATAGTGTGCTGATATTCTGGGTTGTCTTCATGTCTGGCTGCTTACTTTTGTACTAGGTCATGAGTTTTGGTCCTCTTTTGGTTGTACTTGGCAGGTTTGATCTAGTCCCCTTACCTTTTCAATTACCCCTACGGAGTGGGGGATGAATAAGATTTACTTCCGTATTTTGGGAAAAAAAAAAGTGAAACCCTTTTCTTGTAATCCAAGTATAAAATGCATATAATAGTTTAGTTGAAATCAAAATGATATAATTCTTTATTACTTTTCTATGTTGGATCCCAATACTAATGTCCACTTATGTAGGGAAGAATTCCATGAAATCATATTAGGTTGAACTATGGAAATCCTAAGTAAAACAAAAATTGAATGTTTCTAATAATTACCTAGAAGTGAACTGATGAGAACCTCATCATGAACCCTAACTAGCACAATTTAACCTCGATATGCAAGAAAAAGCTCCTACATAACTCAAAGAAAGGCTTAACTTAGAGAATTCTGAGTTTAAGAAGATAAGTCATAAGGGGTAAAAATGCAATTTCACCAACGTAATTTGCAAACAGGGTAATTAAAGGTTCAAACACAGGTCAAACAAACCTAATAAGAAGGAAAGTGGGATGATCTGATCTAACAAGGGCTACAGCAACTCTAAGAAATTAAATGACATTCTGAAACCCTAAAACAAACCTACTTCAATTCATGAGGTTCGAGGCAGGGTAAAAATCAACTAAACCTTCTAAAATTCATATAAAAATAATCTCTAGGGTTTAGAACCTTCAATTTATCCTTAGAAACCCATTTTGACCTACATTGAGAACCATGCCCAATTAATGATTTAATTTAGGTTTTTACGTAAATTGGCCGGTCAAACATGGTCTGACTTAAGAAAAAAAATTCACCATTAGAATCCTTAGGTTCAATATAGTCATGCATAAAAACTTGAGCCTAAGAAGAGACCTCCTTGACCGACTTTGCAATTTGGTCCTCTTCATTTACTTTTTGACCCTTAACTTTCGAAATCCTTGCATTTTGGCCCCCAACATCCTCGTCGATCTTTGCAGAATGGTCCCTCCTGCAAGTCTCTGCGCAGCACCATGCTCCGGCGACTTTACGCGGAGCATGGCGCCGCGCAGGGTGAGGGGAACGTCCTGCAAAGTGAACGCGGAGTTCCCTGCGACGTCTATTGTCGCAGGGACTCAGCCATGCCGCCTGACGACCCCCACACCTTCCGTACGAACGCGTGGAAGGTATGGGTCTCGTCTCCGACCATACTCAGGCGAGGCGCGCACGTCACCAGCCTGCGTCCGCCTCTCTGCCACCCCCTTTATAAGAACCAGCACCGTCAGCTGGTTCGAGCAGTTTGGTCTTGACGGAGAAACTCTCAACATTTCCTCTCTCCCCACTCCGACAAGAAACCCACCAGCTCCGGAGACCACTCCTCCCTCTCGTCGCTCTGCTGCAATACCAGCAGCAGAGTTTGCTTTGTCTCGTCTTCCTGCGTCGCGCCACACCAAGCACACGCCTCCCTACCCACTTCCTCGTTGTCGCTCTCTCCCCCTGGGTTCTTCTTCTCCAGCTCCGGCAGGTACGAGCCGGCGGCTCCGCCCTCCCCCCTTCGTCCCTGTAGGTAGGTTACATTTACTCCCCTTCTTCCCTCTTTCTTTTCCCCCATCTATTTTGGTTGATTGCCCCACGACCACGCCTGTCCACCATCACCTTCCCCGCCTCCAGCCACTCTCCGGCGAGTTTCCCCCGTCGATCCGCAGCTCCACCCAACTCACCGACCATCACAAAAGCTCCGCCTCATCACGCTGAACATCCTCCGCCCACCCACTGCCGCTCTACACCCACTCAACGCACCCCCGAACACACCCATATTTCCGGTCACAGGACGACCTAGGCACACACGCCTAGGCCGTCCCGCGACTTGCTGCACCTCGCACCACCTTCGCCGTGTCACGGCGAAGGTCTCCCAGTGGTTTGATTAGGCCGATAGGCCGTATTCGTGCACGATAGGTTTTGGAGCCCTGCCGCCATTATTGACGATTGAAGCAGCTTCCAAGCATGCTCCAGGCGTCGGGGCAGCTGCGCTCCAGGTGCTGTGGACTGGGGTGAAGTCTGTGAAGACTTTTGCTTCAGCATTTGGCACCAACAGCGGTAGCAGCTGAGTAGATTGCAAGGAGGTTCTCTTGCGGGTGCGCACGAGGAAAAGCAGAAGATAGTCCCACATCGTAAGTTCACAACGCAACGCAGTAATTTAAATTGTTTTTGTGTATACGACTGGTTGCCTCTGATACGCCTGGGGTGAGGTCCCGCGCCCCATCACATGCCCCGTCCGCGGTTTCACCACGTGGACCCGGCGGATCCGACCCGACACTACCCACGCATACCTCGCGCACCAAATCACGCCGGTGCGCCTGGTCCCGATACGCAACCCGACCCGTTAACCCGCGGCTCTGGGAGAGCTTCCTATGAGCGGTTCGTAGAGAGAGAGAGATACGTGCGGGTAGAGGGAGGGGATAGGTTTTGCTTCCCCCTTGTGTGCAGGATAGGAGCGCTGAAGGAGAAGGGCTTAGCACTTATCCGCAGGAAGGAGAAGAGAAGAAGCAGAAGAAGAAGAAGGCTCGCCAAAGAAGAAGAAGCAGCGAAGGAAGGAAAAGAGGAGAAGCACTGTAGCAGACTGCAGTTAAGTCGTTTGACTGCTGTATCAGACGACGGATAAGCAGCCTTCAGAGGAGATAAAGCAGAGAATAAGAAGAAGAAGAAAGAAAGAGAGAAAGGCAAAGGAAGAAAAGAAGAAGGAAGAAGAGAAGACTCTGCAGCTGAAGAGCAGAAGAAGAAGACGAGCAGCCAGAAGAAGAAGAAAGAAAAAGAAGAAGGCTCTGCTGCTGAAGAAAAGAGAAAGAAGAGAAGAGGCAAGGTAGAGAAGAGCAGAAGAAGAAAGAAGAGGGAAGAAGACAGGATCAGAGAGAAAACAAAAAGAGAAGAAGAAGAAGCCAAGACAAAAATCTATCTCTCTCTCTCTCTCTTATTTTTGTAATTCAATAAAGAAACTTTGTACTTCTAGAATTCCAGTAGCTCCCTAAGTTCAACCTCGGGAAAACTATTTCTGAGTAAATTTCTATGGTAATGGCAACTGTAGCTATCTTATCTTATACTACAACGATTGTATTATAATAAACATAGATACGCAAAAGCAGCACTGCGGTTGGTGACATCACCATTTTTTGGTGTCGTTGCCAGGGAGCAACAGCTATTCTAGAAGCTATAAAATCTCTATTTGTAAGTTTCTATTAATCTCTTCTCTTATTGTGTGCAGGTACCGGAAAATCAAGAAGCAGCCGCACAACAACCACTCCGAGGACAGGTAATTTTTTTTCTATCCTCTCACTTTAACCCTCAATTCTAAAGAGGTAGAAAAAGAAAGAACAAGCAATATAGGTACAACCTGTCTTCCATACCTAGTAAACCATCAAAGCTGCATGTTTTAAAATTTCAACCCACCATTCCTGCACACACTATTAAGGTAATTAAGGGCTAACACCTTCTTGCCTGAGCCCTAATTACCAAATAAAGAGTTAACTGGACCAAGTAGAGCCAACATAGGATTTAACATTTGGGTTTCAGAGACACACCCCTTAATCAAGAATTGAGAAAATCCCAAAAGAAGTGTGCCTAAGCCATTGATTGAATATACCTATTCAGAAAAACCCTAAACAATTGGCTCTCTGAAAACACTTGAATCCTAAAAGACAAGACCTAATAAGTTCTCAAAGGAATCAAGAGGTGAAGTTGATCCCTTGGGTCAACCAACCTTAAAATTAGGTCACTCTTGCATTCAAAAGGCTAAAGTTCAAGTGAAAACCTAAGCACCTTGATTTTAACCTAAAATTGGTAGACTTAAGAGGTCAAGATCCCCATTCTGGTCTACCTGGATTCTCAGCGACAAGAGAGGTCGGGTGGGGGAAACCCTGTAACCTGTGAGGATGCTCTACTGTGTAGGGGTCTTCGCGGGACTCACCCTCTCTGGTTGCCCAGGTAATTCTTAGGTGGATGATCTTTCTGATCAAGGGGTCCATCTGCCCCGCAAGTCTATAGTCACTCAACATTTTGGGTGTCTTGATTAGGTCCAGCACCTGCTAAACTCATCTTCTCCTTCAGTGCATGTTCAGTAGGAGGTCCTTAAGACCACCCTTAAGACCTCCTTTAGAAATTCACTCTCGTCAAGGCCAAGCCTCGACACCCTTGTTTATGCAACCCCACCACATTAGTCCTTTCCTCTGATACTGAACCAAGTCTCCCTTCTTCCATCTTGGCACAACTGGAGTCTACATCGAACTTCGATTCTATATCTTGATTCCACCACCTGATTCAAAGATGTAGCCACACCATTTAAGACTACCATTCAAAAAACCTGAATATCAGAGATCCATGAAAGATAAGATGATTGAGGATGCCCTTGAATTCTATGAAATCAAATGTAAACCCTCAACACCAATAGAAAACATTCAGGTTGATGTCCTAACAACCACAGCTTTCATCATAAACTGTGCCCAAATTTTGTTGACAGAAATTACAAAAGGATCAACCCGAGACATGCTCATGACAGGATACATTGAGATAGAAAAATTACACAAATCTGAATACCTTCAATGCTTGACAAATCCTGTACTTTGGGAACAACACCAAGATGCCCTTATAAAACAGGTAGGAATGACGAGATCACTGGAACAAATTATCAACCAAAGATACCCGTATATACCAGAAACAGAGGATGAACCATCTTGGAATAGTATTAAGGATCAATCCAATTTCCCAGATCTCGGGACTGAGGCACAGGGTGGTTGTGGATTCCCAACCCAGATAGAAGACAACATTGAATTAGGTTGGGATATTGCAGGAGAACACAATGATGAACTGACCCTAGACCATGAATTGCCAAGCTTAGAATTCCAAAACTCCTGCAATAATGAGATCAGAACTGAACCTTTTAAGGGTATAAATTCCGCCCCTTATTTTGATAAGGTGACCTTCGAAGGTTATTCGAACTTTGATTCTAGTAATCCTACCCACATCCTAAACCTAGAATCTAGATCCGAAACTTATTGGGAAGATTATGAGGCCCTATATGAGAAAGATCAAATTTTTAAAGAATACGATTCTGGGCCTCTATTTGATGAATATCCCTCTCCAACATCCTCAGGAAATCTAATCGATTTTTCAGAAGACACGCCAATTTATGATACAGAAATTGAGGAGTTGGATGAGTGGGGTTTCAACTGGGTCTATCCTACCAGCTTGGAGCTCGAGCCTACACAGAACACCTTTTTAAGTCCAGAATTGACATATAGGCTAGACCCCAGTCAGGTTGCTGATTCCACATCTGATGATTTATGCTACGGTGGAATTCATGATCAAGAATCTCATTTAGAACTCAATTTTCGCAAATTCTCCGACAACTTCGGATTTGACTATAATTGCGGAGAGACTCTCCTTCCTGAACACACCAAGCCCATCTACGACCTCAGTTTACATGACTCATTCTCTGACTCAAACTCTGAGGTCCTGGTTCCCAAGCTCACTGATAACACAGAATCATTCCTTTTCAATCCTCAGGAACCGAAAACAGAAAATGCTAAGAGTGATTATAACCCAGAATTCAAATCCTTTTTTGAATCATATTTCTTTCATCCTACAGACACTCTTCAGGCATTTGATAGTTACCTAGAGGACTCTCTACAGAAAATCACCTGTCATTCGTTTCTAGAAGAGCCCTCATACACAGTTGCCACCTCGCTCGCACACACAGAACTGATCAAAACCTCTTCCCAACCCCGACCCGCAACCGGACTCAATTTCTATTCGGATTCACCTCTCACCGAGCTGATTGCATTTCCACATCGGGTTTGGAACACTGATCAGACTACATACCATGCTCCATCATTCTCTGATCACCCCTGTAGGGTTCTCGTGTCAATCACTCATTATTCTACGGGTCCCTATTCTGACCAGGCTGATTCGACTCAGCCAAACCCTGTATTCACACTTCCACATCCATCTGAGCCACATTGCATATGGTGGGTTCCACACCTTTTGATCTACATCTATCAACCCACCAGATTGATTGGGTTTGGGCTGCATCATCAGCCTGTTAATCTTAACAAGCACTTGGTTGGACCAACTGGGCTCTTAATCAAGGTGCTTGTTATATTAAACTCTGCTTATTTGACCATCCCCTCTCCATCTCATTTTCCGCTTGGCTGAAGGCGTCAAATTTAGCGCTCAACAGGAGGCAGCCCGTCATTCTCTTTGAAAACCTGAAACCTTTTCTGACACCTTTGTGCACTTAAAGTTCACACTTTAGGACAGCCGACTCCACCTCAGGTGCTTACATCTGAGATTAGAAATCGTCTGCAACAGTCACCTCGACCCATTCACTCATCAAAACATCTATCCTAATGTATGAACTAAGTTGAATAAAAACCCCCTAGGTTACAATGAGGACATTGCAAATCTTAGGCATGGGGGGGTATGAAAGTGCAAAACTTGTAAGAAAAGGTTTCAAACAAAGAAATTCACATATACCAAAAATACCATAAAATTGAAAAATTTTTGAAAAAAGAAGAATAAAATGAGGGAGGAAAGAAAATTTTGTGAAGGAGGAGGAGAAAAAGAAACAAAAGAAAAAAAGGGAGCACAAAGATGAAAGAAAAAGTGATAGTCATTAGTAAGGAACTAAGGAGTTAACCTAAGTTCTAGACCTCATTCAAGAAAAGAAATGAAAAGTGCATGGTGAGATTAGTAAGAAAGCAAACCTTAGGCATTCTTGGATAGACTCTTAGTACCTATTAAGATCTAGACATTCCTCAAGAGGTTGAGGAAAATGAAAAGCTTAAGTATTAGGTCCAAGGCTTAGGGAGTATTTGGCTTCATTAACTAACTTTTGGTTTACGGGACTCAGTAACCTAAGTACCCTAACTCCACACACAGCCTGGTTCAGTAAGCATAAAAATCAAAATCACGCAGAAGCGTCGCAAAATTCTGAAAAGAACACCTAGAGTAAGAGCGGCCGTTCAACACAGGTTGATTTGGACGAGTTCCCAGCGCGGAGAGATGGGAAATTCCTCTCGAAGATGCGTAACAGAATATCATCTTCTCGGTGCTTGTCTCTTAGGATATTTACATATCCTACTGGGGGCATGCAAGCACCCTGCTGGTTCAGATTCCATGGATGGCATTATCACGAAGTGTCAATTGCCGGGTCTGAATTCAGCCACGGAACACCATGGATGGGATTATCTCGAAATCTCAATAGTCAGGGTTCCGGGGGTTGCCATGGGCGGTGTTATCTCAAAGCATCGATTACCAGGAACCCTTGAGGATTGATGATGGGAACAAGGAATCTGATGCAGACCATGTTGAAAAGCCAATCCTAAGCTAGAACTAAAAAGAAAAAGAGAGAGAAAACTCTCCAAACAGAAAAATCTTCTCTCTCTTTCTTACAAAACGCACTGCAAACTGAGCCAGGACTAAAATCATCTCAAGCACGGGTGCTTTATCCACAAAGTCTAATAGACCTGAGGTTAGTTCTTGCGGGCCTTAAAAACCTTTGCTAAGGACTGAGGCTGAGGCTAGACAGATCTGGATCTTGGTTGGTATTAGAGTACCTTTTAGGCCTATGGTCAACATTCTAACCTAATCTAGGTTCAAATGAAAAGCACTTATCTGAAATCATTAAGAACTTCATGGTCTAGAACAAAGGTTGAAACCTTAAGTTTTTTTGTTAAGGGACTAGCAAAAAGCTAGGCATGGGGGTATGATGAGAACCTCATCATGAACCCTAACTAGCACAATTTAACCTAGATATGCAAGAAAAAGCTCCTACATAGCTCAAAGAAAGGCTTAACTCAGTGAATTCTGAGTTTAAGAAGAAAAGTCATAAGGGGTAAAAATGCAATTTCACCAGCGTAATTTGCAAACAGGGTAATTAAGGGTCCAAACACAGGTCAAACAAACCTAATAAGAAGGAAAGTGGGATGATTTGATCTAACAAGGACTACAGCAACTCCAAGAAATTAAATGACATTCTGAAACCCTAAAATAAATCCACTTCAATTCACGAGGTTCGAGGCAGGGTAAAAATAAACTAAACCCTTTAAAATTCATAGAAAAATAATCTCTAGGGTTTAGAACCTTCAATTTGGCCTTAGAAACCCATTTTGACCTACATTGAGAACCATGCCCAATTAATGATTTAATTTGGATTTTTACATAAATTGGCCGGTCAAACATGGTCTGACCTAAAAATAAAATTCACCATTAGAATTCTTAGGTTCAATATAGTCATGCATAAAAACTTGATCCTAAGAAGAGACCTCCTTGACCGACTTTGTAATTTGATCCTCTTCATTTACGTTTTGACCTTAACTTTCGAAACCCTTGCATTTTAGCCCCCAACTTCCTCTTCGTTCGGCGACTTTGCGCGGAGCATGGCGCTGTGCAGGGTGAGGGGAATGTCCTGCAAAGTGAACGCGGAGTTCCCTGCGACGTCTGCTGTCGCAGGGACTCAGCCATGCAACCTGACGACCCCCACACCTTCCGTGAGAACATGCAGAAGGTATGGGTCTCGTCTCCGACTATACTCCGGCGAGGTGCGCACATCGCCAGCCTGCGTCCGCCTCTCCGCCACCCCCTTTATAAGAACCAGCACCGTCAGCCGGTTCGAGTAGTCTGGTCTTGACGGAGAAACCCTCAACATTTCCTCTCTCCCCACTCCGATGGGAAACCCACCAGCTCCGGCGACCACTCCTCCTCCTCGTCGCTCTACTGCAATTCCAGCAGCAGAGTTTGCTTTGTCTCGTCTTCCTGCGTCGCGCCGCACCAAGCACACGCCTCCCTACCCACTTCCTTGTCGTCGCTCTCTCCCCCTGGGTTCTTCTTCTCCAGCTCCGGCAGGTACGAGTCGGTGGCTCCGCCCTCCCCCCTTCATCCCTATAGGTAGGTTACATTTACTCCCCTTCTTCCCCTCTTTCTTTTCCCCCATCTATTTTGGTTGATTGCCCCACGACCACGCCTGTCCACCATCACCTTCCCCGCCTCCGGCCACTCTCCGGCGAGTTGCCCCCGTCGATCTGCAGCTCCACCCAACTTGCCGACCGTCACAAAAGCTCCGCCTCATCACGCTGAACATCCTCTGCCCACCCACTGCCGCTCTACACCCACTCAACGCACCCCCGAACACACCCATATTTTCGGTCACAGGACGACCTAGGCGCACATGCCTAGGCCGTCCCGCGACCTGCTGCACCTCGCACCACCTTCGCAGTGTCATGGCGAAGGTCTCCCGGTGGTTTGATTAGGCCGATAGGCCGTATTTGTGCACGACAGGTTCTGGAGCCCTGCCGCCATTGTTGACGATTGAAGCAGCTTCCAAGCAGTCTCTAGGCGTCAGGGCAGCTGCGCTCCAGGTGCTGTAGACTGGGGTGAAGTCTGTGAAGACTTTTGCTTCAGCACTTGGCACCAACAGCAGAAGCAGCTGAGCAGATTGCGAGGAGGTTCTCCTACGGGCGTGCACGAGGAAAGGCAGAAGATAGTCCCACATCGTAAGTTCACAACGCATCGCACTGATTTAAATTATTTTTGTGTATACGATTGGTTGCCTCCGATACACCTGGGGTGAGGTCCCGCGCCCCATCACACGCCCCGTCCGCGGCTTCACCACGCGGACCCGACGGATCCGACTCGACACTACCCACGCACACCTTGCGCACCAAATCACGCCGGTGTGCTTGGTCCCAGTACGCAACCCGACCCGTTAACCCACGGCTCTGGGAGAGCTTCCTGTGAGCGGTTCGTAGAGAGAGAGAGAGATATGTGCGGGTAGAGGGAGGGGATAGGTTTTGCTTCCCCCTTGTGTGCAGGATAGGAGCGCTGAAGGAGAAGGGCTTAGCACTTAGCCGCAGGAAGGAGAAGAGAAGAAGCAGAAGAAGAAGAAGAAGAAGAAGAAGAAGGCTCGCCAAAGAAGAAGAAGTAGCGAAGGAAGGAAAAGAGGAGAAGCACTATAGCAAACTACAGTTAAGTTGTCTGACTGCTGTATCAGACGACGAATAAGTAGCCTTCAGAGGAGATAAAGCAGAGAAGAAGAAGAAGAAGAAGAAAGAAAGAGAGAAAGGCAAAGGAAGAAAAGAAGAAGGAAGAAGAGAAGACTCTGCAGCTGAAGAGCAGAAGAAGACGAGCAGCCAGAAGAAGAAGAAAGAAAAAGAAGAAGGCTCTGCTGTTGAAGAAAAGAGAAAGAAGAGAAGAGGCAAGGCAGAGAAGAGCAGAAGAAGAAAGAAGAGGGAAGAAGACAGGATCAGAGAGAAAATAAAAAGTGAGGAAGAAGAAGCCAAGACAAAAATCTCTCTCTCTCTCTCTTATTTTTGTAATTCAATAAAGAAACTTTGTACTTCTAGAATTCCAGTAGCTCCCTGAGTTCGACCTCGGGAAAACTATTTCCGAGTAAATTTCTATGGTAATGGCAACCGTAGCTGTCTTATCTTATACTACAACAATTGTATTATAATAAACATAAAGACACGCAAAAGCAGCACTGCGGTTGGCGACATCACCATGAACGCAATAAGATGAAATTCCATCGACTACTAACATTTCATAAGCTTGGAAAATTTTAGGATAAGGATGCATATAATAGAAATAAAATAAGTTAGATCCCCAACATACATATATCTTCCAACGTATTTAACGCCACGGTAACCATAGTAAGAAACAAAAATTCAACTTGTTTTAGGTTTCCCTTTCTTTAATTGTGTTGGAGTTGCTATAGTAGTGACGAGATCCATTTTCATGAACTCAAATAGATCAGTGATGCATGCCATGCATGTTAAATTTTGTAAAAGCATAAATGAATATGTATTTTTGTAGGCATACCTGTATTTATCATGTAGCATTACCATCATATTGGAGGAGTGGGCAATCTGTGATGGTTAGGCCTTTCTTTTTGAAAGAGGAAGGGAGTTCCGATAAAGCCTTGATGTGCTTACATGATGAAAGATGCAGCCTCTCCAGTGAGCATAGGCCCCGTACTTTGGGAAGGACAGTTAATCCCACTGTTTCTATTACCAACACCTCGAGAGATAGGGGAATATGAGGCAGGTGTCCCAACTTCTCACATCTTTCAACATGCATGTAGCCATTTCAAGGAAGGAAAATCTCACAAGCGACTATTAATTCTTCCCATTCCTCCAATGCATGCATTCCTTCTAAATAAAGCCCTTTCAAAGATAGAAATACATCCACCGGATCTTGATCAATTCCAAAGAATGCTTTATCTATGTATTCTATTCTATTCACATTTTGGATCTTCAAGTACTCAAGCTTACAAAGGTGCCTAAGAGGTGGTAGCTTCTTCAAAGAGTTACAGTTAACTAGAATGAGTGAAACTATATTTAGGAGGTGGTACCCTCTGATGATAATGTCATCATCTGCCATATCTAGCTTTAATTAGTCAGAATCAAGTCCTACATAACTGCCAGAGGATCGTAATTCACTGAATATCCTTCGTGAGAGTTTAACATTAAACCAGGGTTAAAATTGTAATTTTACCATCATATCATGAACGCAGAATAACTCAGGATTTTCTCAGGGGTTTATTAAAGGTCAAATGGTCTTAGAAGTCTAACAAGAGGGTCCGTGCAGAACAAAATGGGTTTTCATGCGTTACGAGAATTAATAAACATTTAAAACCCTAAAAACAGACTTGCTTAATTAATAGAGGTTTCGGTCAAGATAAAATTCACCTAAAACCTCTAAAAATCATATAAAAATATTCTATAAGGTTTAGTACATTTTATTTGACCATCTAAATCCATTTTGACCAAAAACATAGTCTCAGACGGAAAGTTACCCTAATTTTGGCTTCTGCATAAATTATCCAGTTAAACGTGGTCAAAACCAAAATCCGACTTCACCATCAGATTCCCTCTGTCCAAATTAGGTTTGTACCAAAATTTGGGCCCAATCAGAGATCATCTTGACCTAGTTTTCACCTCAGTCCAATCTGATTCTTTTCTCTTACATTTATGCCCCTTACTTTCGAAATAATTGCAAATTGAAATTACCCTTCCCAAGGGCCATTTGAAGATTTTCTGGAAAGATTGGGGTGTGAGCGCAATTTTAAACCCCTTGGGTTTAGGCATCTGGGACTTACGGGGAAAAAGGAACTTCACGGGGGAAATCATTCAATTTTCCTTCTCTCTCTCTCTTCCCACTCATACACCCACGCACACACTTACACACACCCACCCCCCACCAAGCCCTAACCCCCTCTCCTTATAAACCCCACCACCCTCTCCACCTTCACACCATCACCATCGCCTCCATCTTCTCTTGTAGCCGGCGACCCCCTTCCTTCCTGTCCACTGCAACCACAAGGGAGTGCGTCGGAGGGGAGCTCAAGCTGGAGGAGAGGGAGAGAGGGAGAGTGAGGGCGTGTGAGAGAGGAGCCGTGGCCAGAGTTGCAACCGTAGGAGAGGGAAAGCGAGGGCCTGGGAGAGAGAAGGCACTGCTGGAGTTGTTGCCATGGGAGCTAGAGAGAATGCATGCGAGGAACCGCTGCTACCGTGTTGCGGGCGGAGGGTTGCGGGAAGAAGAACTTCACAAGGAAGTTTTGTGCACTGGTTTTTCTAGTATCAAACGTCTGGAGCATCTGTCAGACGTCTGGAGGAGTAGTAGGACGTCCGGAGCTGAGCCAGACGTCTGACAGCACGCAGAGTGCCGAGGTATGAGCTTTATACGTGCCTGCATGCACGTACGCTAAGTATGTTAAGTTTCGCTGTTGCATTTTTGAATGTGCAAATGCATGCGCAAGTACAAGCCTTGGAAAGGCGCGTAAGCACGCTCTTCGAGGTGCTTTAGGATATCTGGACGTCTCTACGGATGTCTGATGGCCACCTCAGACGTTCAAGTGCACTGACAGATGTATAGAAAGACCCTAAGACGACTGTGAGGGGTTCCAGATGATTGCTAATAGCGTAGGAACGCAAGGTAAGATTCTGAAGTCATTTAAGACATCTGTGTCTAGTCCCAGACTTCTGATTTTAGTCAGTATGCGCGTTTTTAGCCTGTTCGGGGCCCAAACGGAGTCAGATTTATGCAAACGAAGTACCGTTATTTTCCACTTGAGTTTCTCTACGTGTTAGTGTCACTCAGGTACTGTTTTGAACTCATTTGATATGATTGGTAAATGGTATAGCTCTCCAGCCAGTAGCATGTCCAGGGCCCTCGAAGACGATGGGATCTATGATTCTAGCCCACATTCCACCCGTGTCTCCCGGTAGAGTGGTTTTCTTAATATTATGACATAATTAATCAGAGTGCATGCTATCTTAGAATAATTTGATTGAACCCTAGGATGTGAAAAGAACCCTAGGGCAGAAATGAATGAACATTATTTGAGCTACATTGTTTACTTTGAGATGCATGTTAAAACCCTAATGCTAGCAAGTAAATAGTTACATGATGTGATGCTTCTTCTGTTATTAAATCACGAGCTGCTTGTTATATGAATGAGAATCAGGATGTGAACAACAAGATATGCATGTTGAGAAACGAAATGAAATGAATGTCGTGAATGAACCCTACGGGGAATTAGAAGAGGAACCACTTATACAGAAAGAATATCGTAAGTAGAAGGGAAGTGAGCTGGCCCTTGAGTACACGGTATCGAGGAGAGCAACTATCCCTTGGGTTTGGAAAGTACGCTGGCCTTCGTGTACATGGTACCGAGGAGAGCTACTATTACTTTAGTGTAAGGGGGAGCTAGCTACCCCATGGGGCCTGGGGTTAGGACTGGCCCCCCTACACCGACTCTGTTAGGCCCACTGGGCAAATCGGGATAGTCGAGTGAGGGTACGTAGACTGTTGAGGGGCGAGACCCCTGTTCTGAGAAACCAAGGCCTTATTCTGCTTTGCGTTTTATGTTTGGACGTACCTGCTAGTGGAAACGACTGACCGCGTGTCAATATTGGGTAGCTACCCGTGCGCTTATCGCACGTGCTGTAGTCACCGCAACGTCGCAACCGTGACCTCAGGGTGGTAGACCAGGTGTAGGACTACCACGGGGGTCTCTCCCGACCAAGAGAGTGCCACATGTACATCCTACATAGTGAGAAAACTGTAATCAAGATCGTTCCCTTAGGGAACAAGAAGATCAAGAAATGTTATGAATCCTTGTTAGAACATTTGAATCGGAAACACATAGACAAGATAAACGAATGTGTGATAATAAATAACTAGAAATTTCGTAATTTTAGTTGCTTGTTTCCTTATGTTAAATTGCATGTAAATGGTTTAACCACCACTTAGCGTTAGTTGACCACAGATTATATAACCTTGTTTAGGTCAGGGAGTTGAGCAGCCAGTGCCACCGGCTGCAGAGGGAGCTGGGCCTAGTCGAGCCCAGCCATAGTAGTTGCTACTCTTCTATTTCTGAGTTTTCTTTCTGTAGTAGTGAGTACTTTTGGCATGTATTGCTGTTCTGTTATATGTCTGTATTATTTTCCTCTATTGTAGTTGTGATGGAATGTGATATCTTGAGACAATTCGTTCTGTTTTCCTTTATTGTCTCTTATTTATTTCTGCTTAGTTACATTACATGTGTAGTTGTGGAATATTTTCTACTTCTGGTTATTTCTCATTGGACGACTAGGTCTTGGGAGCTAATCGAGGTGAGCCAGTCTCAGGTTCTGTAGGGAGCCGGGATCGGGTTGTAACACAAATGGGGCCCTAAGTTTATTATTGTTCTTTGCAAATAGGTCCCTGTACCATATTTGGAAGGTCGAAGCCCCTCCCTCGAGATTCGAGCGAGGATTTCTTGCTCGATTTTCAATCAAACATTCCCAAAATTGAAAGGGAGATTCCTTAAGGAATTCCCTTCCAAATGAGCCCATCCACAAATCCTAGAACTCTCTGGAATCCTCATTCAAATGCTTTGAATGGAAGCGTATCAAACGCATGCGAGAATTGCGGAGTTGCAAGCTTGGTTTCCAAGCTTGAAACTCCTCCATATGGCCTATAAATGCACGCATAGGAGATTCTGCACTTCCTTAGCTAGGTTTTGGCCTAAGAAACCTCTTCAAACTCCCTCCCCGGCCGTCTCCGACCTAGCTCCGGCGAGTTGCTCCCTCTGTCGTCCTGTGGCCTCCCAGCGACCAAATTGGGAGTGCTACGTTCCTCTCCAACTTCTTCCACCTCTCGACGACCAAATCAGAGGCTCCCAAGTCCCCTGCTTCCTCGTCTCTCCTCCATTGGAGAAATTCTCTTCCACGGCTCCGGCCAACCAAAGCCGGTGCCAAATCCTTACATCCTTCATCCGTAGTTATGTCTTTTAGCTTCCTCATCCTCTCTATGCTCGTTCCCTCTCCTATAATCCCCGTTTCGACCATCGACTTCGCTGCCAACCGTCATCGTCTTCCGCTCCGACCACACCTTCGACGAGTCCTCCCCATCTCCACCCTCCACCAAACAACTCGCAACCTACTCCACAAGCTTCACCACACCATCACGATCAAAACCCCTCTATTGTCATCCCGTCCACCCAAATGTGCCACTGAACAAACCCACTTCCGTTCGTCTCTTCCGCCTTTGACTGACCACCTTGAACCCTAATTCTCCACGTAACCACCACCCACACATTCGCCGTGGTCCGGCGAAGGTCCTGAGCGAGTTTAACAGGGTCGAGAGGCCATATTCATGAATTTCAAGTCTTCGACCGCCGTCCCCTGCTGCTACCATCATTTTCGATCACAACCACCCACCTCCGCCTACTCCAAACCCTAATAGCACTCCCCAAAGCTGCGAACTACCACCGTGCATCCACCTACAGTTCCAATTGGGACTCTAGGCTTCAGCTATTGCATAATTTGACGATGACTCACCTGTTGATGCACGTGTAGAAGAATGTGGGACCATAGTCCCACCTCGAAAGCAGAAAGACCCTTAGCCATGCATAAATTGCATTTGTGTTCTTAGGCTTATCTCCCGGACACAAAGGGGGGTCGGGTCCCCCTCATGCGCCTCATGCCTCGCCCGTACACACACGTATGCGGGTCTGGTCAAACCTGATTACCCAGATCCATTTACTTGCTTATCTACCCAGGTTTGAAAGAGAAAGAAAGGGAAAGGAGGAAAGGGAAGAGAGAGAGGGGTAGGGGGTTTGGATCTTCAAGGCAACCTCCCAACACTAAGTCGCTAGGTGAGAAAGAAAGAAGGGCTAAAGAAGAAAAAGAGAAGGCTTGAAAAGAAGAGAAGTTTTGAAGAAGAGGAAGAGCTAAAGATGAACAGTGCCTTTGCACTGTAGCATCTAAGTGTTTAAGTCGTCCGATGATAAATTCCCGACATCTGATTTAAGTTTATTTGAGATACTGTTGCATTATTTAAGTAATATGGTAATGGTTGAATTGAATTATTGCATGCATGCTTAATTAAGAGGATTAGTGGTGATTTAAATCACCATTATTTTTATTCTCTTTTCTTTTTGTTCCATGCAATCTCTAGATACATTGGATTTCATTGAATCAATAATGTGACAGGTTATTATTCATTGATTATCTCTCTTGTACTTCAATTATGGTGCTCATTTGTGTCTGCAACTAAAGATTAGCTCGTGAATTCCACATTTACTCCCTGCGTTCAACCTTAAACTTCAATTCGAGTATAAATTTTATCTGTTGACGAGTGATTTCGGTCTATACTGCAATGTAACGATTTTAAAACTCATGCTCGCTTGTTAAACACCCTCCCATCCAATTAGGCAATTTATATCCATGGTAATTATTGATTTTTAGAATTTTCAAATCCCTATGAGGCTGGAGGCTATTAAATACCTCTATTTCCAATGTGTTCTCGATGACTACCTATGTATTTTCGTCCTCATCCTCCTCACATCCAACATCCAACACTAGCTTCTTGAGGTGTCCTTTGTTCTCTAACTTTGCATCACGAGCCCATTGGGTGATTTGTACATGGCGAAGACCAACGATCTCTGGTTTCCCTTGAAGTTGTGTCATATTCGAAAGCTCCGCTATGCATTGTCCATTGTCCTTGAACAAGAAAAATTTGTCACGAATAGCTTGAAGCGATGTCAGCACTTTGATTCTAGTGATTCTTGATGTGTAGTCTCCTGCCTAAAGATGATGCAAGTGGACAAGCTTCCACATACCATCCGGAAGTAGCAACTAAGCACTCTTAGTCTCTGGCAAACTAAGCACTTTGAGATAGTACAAATTTCACAATGATTGGCATAAAGCATCAATGGATAAGTTATGGGAACACCATCATAGGCCCTAACTAGCCACTTTTTGTCAAGACTGAAAGATAAATGCTCCTACATAACCACCTGAGGGTTATAACTCCACATTATTCTATTTTGAGAAGAGAATGGGAAATTAAGGTTAATTTTGTAATTCTAATAGCATATCATGAATACAGAATAACCATGAGGTTTGTCAAGAGTTAATTGAAGGTCAAATGAGCATTAAGTCTAATAAGTGGGTCCATGCAGACAAAAATGGGGTTTCACGCATTTCAAGAACCGCATCAGCGCCTAAAGCCCAAATTTCATATTTTCTTAAATTAAAGAGGTTACAGTTAGGATAAAATTCATCTGATCCCTCTAAAATTCATAGAAAAATATTCTAAGAGGTTTGGTACCTTTGGTTTGACCACCTGAACCCATTTTGACCTTGAATAGAGTCACAAATGAGATTTTACCCTAATTTGGGTTTCTACACAAATTGCCCAATCAAACTTGGTCAAAATTGGGATCTGACTTCACCATTAGATTCGTTGGATTCAAATTAGGTTTGTACCAAAATTTGGGCTCAATCAGAGTTTATTTGACCAAGTTTGCATCTCAGTTTCCTAAGTCTCTATTTCTTTCACTTGAGCCCTTAGCTTTCAAAAATAATTGCAAAAAAGCCCCCTAACTTCTCGTGATTTTCTTCAAAACAGTTGCTTCCACCATTGACAGGAGGAACCCAAAGCACCGATCTTCAATCTGGGATTTCTCGACCAAATCCTTCCAAAATTGGAAGGAATGATCTTGAGAAAGTCTCCAATCATCTGAACCACACCTTGGACTCTGATTCACACCATAGAGATCGTCCAAACTCCTTAATATTAGGGATCTTCCTCTCCAAAATTTAGAGCTCCTCGAGCTTGTTTCCAAACTTGGAAGCTGCCCTTGGACCTTTAAAAGGCCCCCTATAGTGAGGCCTTGCTCCTTAGCAAGTTCTAGGCCTAAAAACTCCTCTATTTCCTTGACCTACGGCCTGCTCCAACTTGCTCCGGTGACCTTCCTCTTTTGGCTTCCTCGCTTGCTGCCATGTACTTTTGCAGTAGGAACCTCTTCCTCTTCATCGTCCGCACCTCGCCACACCTGCGAGAGGCTTCCTCCTCCTTTAGATGTCACCGTCCCTCTCTTTGGAGCCTCCTTCGACTCCAGTGCTGGCCACTTCCTCTTCATTCGCAGCTACCTCTATTCTCTTCCTCTCACCTCCCTGCATCTTCCTGCACCCTTAGACCTTAGGATTGAACACAATCACATCCACAACACCTCTGTCTTCCTCCACTCCGGTCAAGCCTCCGGCGAGGCCTCCTGCACGCTACAGACAACCAAACACAATGCCATCACCTCCACAACCTTCGCCTCACCGCCATCTTCAAAAGTCCTCAACAAATTTCGCTTTTCGCCCATTGAAACTCCTCCCTGAACACTACCTTCTTCGTTTGCCTTCTCCGTTACCGTTGAAGCTCCACCAACCACCCAACACCTTCAAACCACCACCAGCACACTCGCCACTTCACGGTAAAGCTTTTGAGTTGTTTTGACGTGGCCGCAAGATCGTATTCGTGGTTTCAGGTATTTCGCCGGACGTCCGCTGCTGCCACCACCTTCTCCGACTCCAGCTATAGTTCTCCGATCATGTTCATCTTCAATTCCACCTCCAGGTGACGCGGCTATAGTTCCTGAAACGCTCCAGGCATCCAATTGCCACAGAGGGTGTAGACTTTGAGCTCAATCAAAAGCAACACCCAACTACCAGCTCGTGCGAAGAACCAGCTTGCGAATAGTACCACATCGTTCGTGGACAGCCATGAAGATGCACATATTTAGTTTTCGTGCCTCATCCCTGTTGCCTTGGTAAGCACAGGGTGAGGTCCCTCTCCTTGCATGTGCCTACACACGCCCTCACTCTCCATACACGTCGGCGGGTCTAGGCTTTGGATCCGATTACCCAGGTTCAAATTGAGCTGAAAGGAAAGAGAATCAGAGAGAAAGGTGGGGGCAGTTTTGCTTTACCTTGGAATTCGTGCCCTCTCTCTTCTCTGGACACTTAGCAAAATTTTGAAGAGGCCCTTGAGCTTCTGTGGTTGCTGTTGTGCCTCTTTTGAGGCTCTTGGGAGAGCCTTGTGCTCTTGCAAGGCCCTTATGCCTCTTCTATGGTACTTTGCCTTAGCTCCTGCTGAGGCCTTGAGGTTAAGACGTCAGAGGCATTTTGATACTGTGGAAATATTTGAAGTAGCTAAAGTGGATTAGTAATGGACGTTTACTGTTGAAGCATTTAAGTACGTTGTTTATCGCGCTCGATCAGGTTTTAAAAGATAACTCGTTGTAATATAGCCGAAAAAGCGTTCAAAACAAATAAAGAATTTTTTACTCGAAAACCGAAGTATCCGAGGTCGAACATAGGAAGCAATATCAGTACTTTAAAAAAACTAGAGAATACAACTTTTAAATAAAAGATAATTGATTCACAGAGAGATTTAAAAGAAAATTGCTAAGAGAGAACAGGATTGGACGTCTGATTTCTATATCAGACGTCTTAAATGTAGCTATTCTTCTTCCTATTTTGATTCTGTTTTGGCCTTCTTTCTGATTTTTGCTTTCTTTGCAGTCTTCCTCCTTACTTCTCTCTTCTGCCTTCTTCTGCGTAGGTTCTTCTTTTCTTCTCTTTTGATCTACAGGTCTTCTTCTTCTTTCTTCCTTCTCTTCTCTGCCTCACTCAGCCTCTTCTTCTGCTTCTTCTCTTCTTCTTCCTTGCGGCTAAGTCTCTTCTCTTCAACTCTCAGCCTGCCTGCACAAGGAGCAAAACCTACCCTGTCCCTCTACCCGCACGTCTCTCTCTCTCTGAGAATCACTCACAGGATGCTCTCCCAGAGCCGCAGTTAATCGGGTCGGGTAGCGTACCCGGGACCAGGCGCATCGACGTGAGGGTGATGCGCGAGGTGTGCTCATATAGGGTCGGGTCGGATCCCGCCAGATCCGCGAGGTGAAATCGCGGACGAGGCGAGCATGAGTTAGGTGAGGGACCTCACCCCCAATGCTTTCGGAGGCGACGAGAGAATAACACAAAATCACTTTAAACTATACCTGCGCCTCGTAGATTGCCGATGTGGGACTAGTAGTCCCGCCCTGCTCTTGCGCGTGCCCGCAGAACGCTCTTCGTCGATTGCCAAAGCTGCGGACTTCGTTGCGTTGTTCACTGGGTCAGATAGCTTCACAGTGCTTGCCCAAGTCAACTGCACCTGAAGCCTGGCTGTCCTGAAGCCTGGAGCTGCTTCGCGTCACCATCAAAGGCGGCAGGGGCTTGAAAACTATCAGACACAAAACATGCCTCTCGGCTTAATCAGATCACCGGAGGACCTTCGCCGTGGCACAGCGAAGGTGGTGCAAGGTGCAGCAGGTTGTGGGACGACCTAGACGTGCTTGCCTAGGTCGTCCTGTGACCGAAGATGTGGGTGTGTTCGAGGGAGCGTTGTGTGGGTGTAGAGCGGCAGTGGGTAGGCGGAGGGTGTTCAGCGTGGTGAGGCGGAGCCTCTGAGTTGGTCGGCGAGTCATGCAGAAGTGTGGAGCGACGGGAGCGACTCGCCGAAGGTTGGTCGGAGGGGTGGAAGGTGGCGGTGGTCAGGCATGGTCGAGGGGTAATTAAATGAAATGTAGTGGGGAAAAGAGAGAGGGGAAGATGGGGAACGTATCTGGACTGTTGTGGGAGAGAAGGAGGCAGCGGAGTGGACGGCTCGTAGCTGCCGTCGTCGGAGAAGAAGCACCCTGAGGGAGAGAGTGGCGACGAGGAAGAGGTCGGGGAAACGCGCGCTTGGTACGGCACGACACGGGAGGAGGAGGCGAAGCAGACTCTGCTGCTGGTATGGCAGCAGAGCGACGAGAAGGAGGGGAGGAGGTCGCTGAAGCTTGCGGGTTCCTTAGCCGGAGATGGAAGAGAAGAAAATTTGGGGGAATCTCCGCCAAGACAAGTCTGAAATTGAGCGGCCGGGTTTGGGGATTCTTTTATAGGTGTTGGCCGAACTTTCTAGTGCGTGGAGGGCGGCTTTTGGCTACCGTTGTCTTGCCAGAGAAGGAAGGTGGTCGAGACCCAAAATTCTCGTGCATTCGCACGAGAGTTTGGAAAGAAATCAACGATCACGATCGGGCTTAGATGGAAGGGAATTCCTCAGAGAATCTCCCTTCCAATTCTGGGAGGAGATCTCTGAGGAATGTGAGCGTATCCCCCCTGTCAACCTCGTTGGAGAAGAATCTTCCCCAATAATGGTGGAAGGACCTGATTGTAAAGTTGGCGAGGAAGTTAGGGGGCTCTATACGATGATTTTCAAAAGATAGGGACCAAATTGTGATTTGGGTGTACTAAATTGCAAAGTAGGTCAAGATGACCTCCCCTTAGGTCCAAATTTTGGTATAAACCTAATTTTGACCTAAGGAATCCAATGGTGAAGTTGGATTTTATGTTTGACTACGTTTGACTGGACATTTTGCGTAAAAACCTAAATTAGGTTAATTGATGAGCTAGGACCCTAATCTAGGTCAAACTGGGTTCCAAAGGCCAAATTAAGTGTTCTAAACCCTAGGGGATATTTTTCTATGATTTTTATAGGATTTACTTGATTTTTATCCTAATCGGAACCTTGTTGATTTAAGCGGGTCTGTTTTAGGGTTATCAAATGTCATTTAATTCCTGGATTGCACATAAACTCATTTCTGATTGACTCAACCCACTTTTTATCTTATTTAGACCATTTGACCTATGTTTTGCCTTTAATAAATCCCGTTTATGTACTGCAATGGTCAAATTGCAGTTTTAACCTTTATTTCATGTTTTCTTCCCAAAACACTTATTCCTTCATTTATGCCCTCTTCTAGGTTATGTAGGAGCTTTTATTCTCTTTATTGGGTCAAAATGAGCTAGTTATGGCTCATGATGAGGCTCTCATCATAGGTTGTGTGCTCAAACTTGAAGGTTAAATTAGTGATTCAAATTACCATTTTAATCTGATCTTTTTACACTGATACTCTATTTTTCATTAAAATATCATTCAGAGTATTTTTATTGGTTATTATTTCATATCTATCTTGATAAATTGTGATTAGTGGATTGAATTGCATAATTGCTCCCTGCAAATGATCTTGGACTCCAAATTGATTCTGAGTTTTATAAATTTAAGTGTTTTGTGCGATTTTGTCCTATACTATAACGAGATATTCTTAACAACGACGAATTCGCACAAACATTAAGTATTTAAGATCTAGAAAGTGAAGATGCATCATTTTACTAAAGCTTGCTTCGAGTGTCTTGAATAGTGTCTCTGCATCATCATCACCTCGGAGATGCAGGACCGTAATAGTCCTGAGTTGATACTTAAGATATTTACATGAGAAGGATTGCACATCATGAGAGTGCATAGCTTCTCGATATGTGAATATTTTTGTGGTATTTCTACTGGAACTCCAAATCACAAATGGTGCAAGGCCTGCGGCTCTGGAAAACTCTCTATCTTGTCCCCTTCTTCAATTTGACAAAAGCTTACAGATACCTTCATGGAAAAAATTATGGATTGAATCATGGATTCTATAGTAACTACCACCAACATGTTCAATGAGGGATGCCTTGACCAAATCATCGAAATAGCTTTCCCCAATTTCTTCTAGTGACCGACCAATGCTGCCTACTTCAGTTTTCACAATGTAACCATGTGCCATCCACTTTAAAACCATATTCCATTTATGGAGCTCAAAACTCTTAGGGTATAATGAGCAAACAGAGAAGCATTGCTTCAAATGATTGGGGAGAGGAAGGTAACTCCACTTCACTACCGACATGATATCTTTCTCCTCGATGTCTTGAAGCGCACTTCTCCATCTTCTCTCCACAATTTTGTGCCTTAGAGAGGACACAATAACCCTTGCTACCAAAGGAAATCCATTCACTTTCTTTTCAACAACCTCTCAGGCAATATTTTCCAAACTACTTCTTCCAGGTGAAGTTGAGGGAAACCCATTTGGAAAAGCATATCTTTGAAGAATCTCCAAGCAATCCTTGTCATCAAGGATACTTAATCATGTGTTTTGCATACCACATCTCCTAGTTCTTTCCCAACATCCTCTTCTTGAGTTGTGATGATAACTCTACTTCCACCATCCCCATAACTAAGTGGCATCCACAATCCATCCCAGGTGCGTAGGTTCCCTTTCCAAACATTTTCCAACACAATCAAAAACCTTTTATTCTTCATGCACAATTGAAGCTCTTCCTTGTCTACTTTAATATCAATAGAGATTTGGTTCCTCCCTCCTGCTTGATCATGTAGGATCCTACCCATAACTCTTTTTACATCATGTTCCCTGTCTCCCAAGAATACCTCCTTCTTGAACTAAAAATGCTCTACCATCTTTGGGTCATGAAGGATGTCCTGAGCCAAAATAGTCTTACCAAACTCTCCCATTCCAACTATGACAACCAGTAAGAGTTCAGATTGAGGACCTAGCAGAAGCTCGATTACCTGTTCCTTGTCCATGTCTCTCCCCACCATTTGGAAGTCCTCATTCAGCATCGCCTTAGTCACCTCCCTTTACATGGATGATCTACCACCTTCGGTGCTGGCAGCTGCCTCCCCATCTCCTTTGCCTTCCAGCCCACCACCCATTGCCCCCCTCATGAACACCCCTATCCTCTCCTGCATGCCTTTCACTTTCTTTAGCATACGAAACAACCCCCTGATATTATGTGCAATCTTCATTCTCGAGGAGAATCATAGCTTTCGATGCTAAGCGACTTTAGTCCCGTACTCATCCAGGATGTCTTCTGCATCATAAGTAAACTACTCGAGGCCTCTGAGCAACTGCTTTAAGTCTTCAGTGTCTAGGAACTGCACTCATGCTTTCAGCACCAGGCCCTTCACTTTTGTCATGGTTGATCATGAAAACCATCTGCTTGCTAAAATTGGATTTAATGATGTCATAGTTAATTGTAGTATAGTTGCAATGTAAACAGGTGTCATGTCATATTATTTATTTACATATTTTTTTTTAATTTATTCCAGGTCATTCATTGGAAGACAATTATTGATATATACCATTCTCTATTATCCAAAAATGCTCTTTTATTCCAAAAATGTTAAATCTATTTAGAATTGAATTAATAAATCAAAGAATGAATGAATTAAGTTAATTATATACAAAAAAAAGTCAATTAATTCTAATTGAAATGCCTCAAACATATTTACAATTAAACAGGCATCAAAACTAACCAAAACTACTCTATGTTAGTTATTATAACTATCCAAATTAATACCTAAGTATAGGTACAAAAAGACTACAAATATATACTAAACTAAGTTATTCTAACATATACTAACACCTATAGTGACAGATACTATATGTACACTGACATATATATATGTCACTAAAACCTTAGTAAAATTATATACACAAACTACGGTAAACACATACTCTAATTATATTTACACTTATATATATATTATACATACATATACATATATACACACATACATATACATAAGTAACACACACGCACACATAGCCAAACTCACATACAATCCAACACTTACATTTATTTTTAACTAAACACTTAATTTAAGTATACGCTTAGTAAAAATTTTGTTAGTGGGTGGGCTTGGGCTTTTCATAGGATCTACAGCCCTCTTGGGCTGGATTAGCCACTACTAAGCCCAGGTAATAGTTTTTTAGTTAGGTGTTTTCTTCATACATTTTTAGGCCCAACAAGCCTATGGTTCCCAGCCACGCACACATGTACCCACAAGCACATGCGCACGCAAGTACACACACACTCGCAAGCATGCACGCAAATTGAGAATATATGCTCATGAGAATCAATGGTCATTTTCTTGCACCGTACACTATCGACTGAGCAACATAAGTGTTTGAATCCTTAAATACTGCTATCAACACTCATAAGCACCTGATGTGGGATTATTGTTGCATCTGATTTGGCGTGCATTTGCATGTCCTGAGGTTGAGTTTGGGCATCGATTTGAGTGCCCATTTGAAATCCAATTTTAAAATAAATTATATGGTTAGAAAGCCCTTACAAAGGGCTACCCAATTATATAATTAATTTACAATGATAAGTTATTTAATTATATTTAAAAATTTGTTAAACTTAGTGATTTATACATGTTTAATTAGAGATTAAATCCTTAATTAATGTATAAATTAATAAATTAATCAATTGACCTATAAATTAATTAATTTACATAACGAGGTACTTATTACATATTTTTAGTCATTTATTTTAATTTATATACATTTATGTATATTGTTTTAAATATATCTATACTAATATATAGTATAATTATTAATGTACAATACAAATACATCATAAACATACTGAAAATATTTAACATAATAATATACAAGTATACAAGATAAATTACTTTAGTAATAACTTAATTTACTAATTTATTTATTTTAGCTTAGTAACTTAAATATTTAACTTAATAACATAAATATATACCATAAATACTTAAGTACATAAATACACAGGTATGATACAGTGTATAATACTTACTTTAATCTATATGTATAGTAATAGATATGATTATACATATATATTTGTATTTACATTAGTATATGTACATATAATATATATAAAGAAATAGATAATTATATACTTAGTATATATACAGTATAACTCAATACAAATACTTACTTAAATAATTATAATACACGTGTACATTAGTTATGTACAATATAGATATATAACTTATTATTTACAATTAACTTAGTCTTAAGTTATATTTACAAGTATAAATATTATATACAAGGTATTTTTAGGTATTTTTAGACATTTTCAAATTTTATGTTATATTTGTATTTTATAGAAACAAGATGAGAATGAGAAAAAGGTGAGAAGAGAAAAGAAAGAATCTTTTTGATTTTTTAAGGTTGCATTCCTTTATTCAGTTTTAAAGTAGACTGAACTGTTTACTGGTATGTTCTACCAGCTAGAGGGTTCAAAATACTTTAAAACTTTGTACACACCTTAAAAACTATCTAATCCTATTCAAGACACCATTATTTTTATTTTTTTTATGATTTTTATTTATTTATACAAAAGAGGCCTTGAATGGAGTTTGAAATATGAACTTAAGGCCTCATTTTGAATTCTTAAGGCTAGAATACAGGTATAAAGCATCAGAAACGTCCAGAAAACTTCACACAAAATATTTAAACTATTAAACTTGATTTTAGCATTGAATTCAAAATTTAACACATGGATTCAAGTCATTCAAATGAGAGTTTAGGCTACAACAGTACATGAATACTTGGTACACATGATGATATATCAATACACTACATTGTTAGCTCAATTAACACTAAAAATCATTCGAAAACCCCTTGAAACCAGACCCAATTCCAGACCCTACTGCTACCATAAAATAAGCAGCCAATAATTTAGCTGTTGTTGTTGCTACCATATTGAGCAACCTTGTTGCTGCTGATTATTCCCAACATCAGATCATAACTTCACTCAAAAATAGGGTTGAAACCCATTGAATGTTGCTGCTATGCAACATTTAATATGATAAGATGGTAGATTCAAACTAGTTACAAACTCGTAAAAATCCAATAGAGGAGTAATTTTTCTTTGAACTCATTTCCAAAACCAAATCTAAACTTCAAAATCCACATTAATCACTTTGGAATTCAGGGTTCATTTCAATTCTAAAACATAGCAATACCGATGAAATCCATATAAAAACCATTGCAAAATCTATCCGAATTGTTCTGAAATCCAAGGGAAATCTAAATGCCACTCCCAGAAATCCTTGAAATCCTAATATGTTCTACACCTTACACTATAGAAAATGTAAGGTGAAAATTCATATCCAGCTTTCATAAGCATTAAATCTCAGTTCAAAAGTGTTTCAAACATTGCTTGATAGGTCTAGGACTCATTCAAAACTAGATTGAAGCTCAAAAACAAAATACACTCTAATCTAATCCCTCTCTTAAGCCATGGACAACGTGAAGAGAGAAATTAGATCAGACATTGAAATCTAATAAATGCGAATCCCAAACCTTCAAATCTCTCAATCTCAATTAAGACCTAGAAGAATGCATCGAAATCCTTAAGATTGAAATCTATATCTCACCCAAATAAGCATTTGAATCATTGCCTTAAAAATCGCTTGATCGACCATTAAAACCAAATCAAATGAAATCATTGAATCAGCTCAATTTGAAACCATGGGAGGGTCATTTGTGATCAGGTGGAATGAGTGGAATGACCCTCATATGAAGGTTGGTGCTCAAATCATATCTGAATGCTCAAGAGCATCAGATATAATTCGATGCCTTGGTGCATGGGTGATTGGTGATTAAAATGTAAGGGAAACATTCAGAAGTGAGAATGAAGTGATGAGGGAGATCAATGAATCAAGATGATAGTGGGAAACCACCTCTTTGATCTAAATTGATCATAGAGGAAGAAATAGATCTAAACTAATCTACTCCTAATCTAAACTACACAATCAGTGAATCAATTAGCTAATTCTACTCTTAACTAATCTTGAAAAAGGTAAATCTATCTAGAAAGCTATAAATTCTATTTATGAAAGTAGGAAATCTAGCTACTCAGATGAATGACATTTTTGGAAGCACAATTGGTGACTATGGCGACAAAGGAAGATGTGAGGGTCTCTAGCTGAGGAATGAGGTCCCTAGGCTACAACTGGTCACTACAATGAGGAATTGGAGGGGGAGACACCGCCCCTGTCATCGGCGGTCGAAGAATGAGGAAGAGAAGATGGAGACGTGGATGAAGGGATCGGCTCAAGGGGGCAGGGAGCTGATTGGTGCACGTGAGGGTCCTATGAGGTGATTATATAAGTCAAGGGAGTGATCAGGGAACCATAGAGTGAGTTTAATCAACGTTAGGGTGTACAGTGGGATGAGTTTGAGAGGAGCACGAGAAGTTTTTGAGATGAATCCCACTTAGGATGAGATCTAGAGGTTGCTATGATGCTTTGCATGAAGGTGTGCGACGGATGAAGGAGAATCCAACATTGGATCAGAGGGTCAAAGGTTGCATGGCTCAAAGTAGTCGTGTTCTTGTTCACTGCAGCTAAAGAGGAGAGGCTTACAGGTCTATTGGTGCAATTGCACCAAGGACCTTATATGCGAATTGATGGAAATCTTTTACAATAAACCCAAAAGTGGAAAGAATCCATACAAAGAAGTTCCTAAAGGCTTGCAAACATTCCCTTGCGTGTTTTTAGCTAAAGAAAATGTTAATGCACTAAGGACCTAAGTGTAAGCAAGTAAATGCATGATCCTATTGATGTCCAAATACAATAAGATTTTTATTAGAGCTTAATTGAACATTTAGAATATAATTTCACCCTCGATTTGTACTTTTGAGCTTAGAAATGTGTTCAATTTACATTTGGATTATCAATCTGTGTTTGTGTTTAGAATATCTCATTAAGTAACCTAATTATGCATTTTTAACACTGATTTAATGTTTTAGGCCATTTATGTTAGTTCTTACACTTAACCCATTTATTGTGTTAATAAGATAGTGTTTAACCTAGTTTCTAGCTTAACTTGAGCATTTTAACTAGGATGAGCCATACCTCATCAACGGTTTCTTGCAAGAAATCAATCTCCTCCTTGAGATGCAACATGGAGGAGATTTTATCATGCACGACTTGACCAATCCTCATGAACAGTTGCTCCAGAGCTTTCGTCGCAAGTGCCATCGCAATAGCATCATACGTCATGATTGGTTGTTTAGCCGCCACCTGCTACTGCTGCTCTCTTTCTCTCTCTCATGCAAACACAAAATGACTATGGATGTTACTAATGACAGCACGAGATTTTAATGGCAACAAGGCATGCATTAATGGTTGAGTCTGGGGACATTGATAGCTGCAACTGCAAACTCTTTCTCACCAATTCTACGTTGACTAATACTATGGCTCTTGCTGATGGCACCCAAATCAATTAATCTAATGGTGCCAAGCCAATAAGCTCTTGCCAACACAGTATTCGAGGTAGCTATCAGCACAGCAAACAAACGTGAAGCAACAATAATGGCTAGATATTGTAAGGAATGTTTCTTTGGATGGCAAATCTTACAATTAGCCATAGATCCATGGCTGTATTTCGAGATTGTTATATCCTGTATTTTGAGATTGTTATATCCTCGATACTATAGTTGTGTTGCCAATAAACAAACATCGGTGGTAGACGTGTGAATCATGTTCTTCTCGTTTGCTTTCTTCTCCATTCTTATCACATTCTTGATGGCATCAAAGTTGTGAGTTGCCAGCTTATGCCCTTCCTCTATTTCGATAGTATTCTACTAATATTATCAGCAGCCACCCCTTTTATATGGTCTTCTCTGAAGATGTTTAGACTTCTCCATTATATTAGTGGAAAATTCAAATATGCAATTACATTCATTGATGATTGTAGCAAATAAACATGGATCTGTTAGTTAACATAGAAATTCAATGCCTATGAGGCTTTCATTCAATTCTACACATTTGTTAAAAATTAATTTAATACATGATTATATCACAATTTTGTATAATTTGTCTACCTATTGTTTGGATTTTATTTTGTATTTTTAAGTAATCTAATTTCTTTAATTTTTAATGTAGGAGGGAGAAAATAAAAGAAAAATATATCCAATATTAATCTCAAATGAATGAATATAAGATGAAAAGGTCAATCGCAAAGACAGAGTTTTAAAAAAAATGATTGTGCAAAGTAGTAGAGGAAAGATATTAAAATAATAACAATAATATTTCCCAACCTCTCCAGGTAACCAAAGAGGAGGGGTTCTCTCTCTCTCTTCCTACGTTCTTTCTCTGTTCAATTTGGATCGACAAAAGTGAGCTATAAGAATGGCAGAAAAAGAAATAAAAAAAAGGAAAGGGGCTTAGAATTGATGGAAAATCTCATTTCTAATAGGATTAGACATATGAAAAAATTACCTAACTTAAGGGGATGAAATTAATTCTAATGCTAATATTTTTGGGACTTATGAAGGCTACAAATATCCCTAAAACCCTAGATTTGCACATAACATCTCATATTATTCCTCTCTCTTTTCTCTCTCTACCTCTCTTGGGCATAGGGAACCTCCTGTGAATCCCACCTTTCTAAAACCATAGTCATCATCCACTGCCACCCTTACATTGACATCGCCACGTCGAGATTCTCTCATTGCTCATTTTTTCTCTCTGGCACCCTCTACTTGATATTTGGCATTGTTTCACATTAATAAAATTTTGTTCTTGTGATTTTTTTTATTTTTATTATTTCGGTAGTTTGTAGTTCGTATTTATAATTCATAGTTAGCTTCTCAATTCATCTGCAATTTTTATTTAGTAAATTTAGGATTAGTTTTTAGCCTTAGGATTACTTCTTATGTGTCATTATAAAATTTCAAAATATCTGAAAAAGTCCTAATTATAAAAAAAATTAATTTAGATTAGTAATTAATAAAGGGAGAGTGAAGTTCACTTGCACATAACTTATGTAAAACTTAGCTAATATCTTACACTACAAGTAATGTTTTGGAGTGAAAATTTAAAGATTAAGATCACTCCATATGAACATATTATTTACAAATTTTCAAGCCAATCTGATGTTTCTACTCCTTAAATTGAAGGGGGCTCAATTTTGACAGTCGAAGTATTACGGAATTTGACCCTGCTTGATGAAGGTGCTACAATCATCCGATTTTAATGAAATTTTGTGCACTTTATATTTTTACTAAATGATTTCAATCTCTAAGTTTTCATTTTAAAACATTCATTGTATAAAGGAATATGACTAAGTTGCACCTAGCTTAGGTGTAGGTGAATTGCACACTTTTTGCCCCCCTCTCTTTCTCCCTCCTCTCTCTCTCTCTCTCCCTCTCTCTCTCTCTCTCTCTCTCTCTCTCTATATATATATATATATATATATATATGGCTTTTCTTGCAGACCTAGAGCTAAGCGCTTCTCAGTGCACCAACTTAGAATTATTCAGATGATTTCTTCCCTTTTTCATGCATATTTATGAGCATACAATGAGAATAATATAATATGAAATAGGCATAGGGGTGTGATTAATTTTTTTTTTGAGTTTTCATATACATATATATATAGTCTTCAAAAAATTTTCTAGATTTTTGTTTGAAAGAGAGAATTTTGCTTGAGTTCCACTTGAAGTTTTAATAAAGTTTTGAATTCCAAGTTAGGAAAGAATGAAGCTGATTAGGTTTTCAAGATTCTCTAACCATAAGAGCATATTGGAGATCTTTTCCCTAGGCTCTTTAGGTCGATTTCTATTTGATCATCTCGAGTATTCTCTATGATATGAATTTATTTCCAAGTCCTTTGAGGAGTCTGATTTACTAAGGTATTAAGTCAATGGTGTCGAAAGTACATAACTTGTCTTTCTTTCATCCCTTGGATTGAATGCTTTTCAAGCTTGAATATCTCATCCTTTACACTTAGACACTGACTAACTTATACGCAATTAACAATTGAAAATGGAGTCTTTTAAGAGGTGTGTAGTCCAAGGGTCTATTCTTTAAAATTAAACTTAATATTTTATATAATTCTAATACCCTTGTGGGTATAGTTGACATGTTCCACTGAGTATTCCCCACATATATATATATATATATGTAGGATGTTTAAATCATAAATTATCGTCAAGTTAAAAAGTCCTATAGGAATATAAACAAACAATCAAATCTTATTTTTAGGTTTGATATATTTTTAAATCCTCCGTACCAAAATTTGAATATTTCTATTTCTAAAATACCTATAATCATTCTTTTTTGTCAACAATTATCTAATCGAATAAAAATTCAAAAAAATAAAATGAGATTTAACAGTATCATTTGACCACCTCCACCAACACCACAGCCCACAGTAGCAAGGTACCTCTCTCTCTCTCTCTCTCTCATTTTCGTGCAGTGTATGGGAGAGGGGGGCGGGAATCAGGAGGGGGTAGTGAGAAGAGGGACACGAGATCCTATTACAGTGGAAGGTGGACGTGGCTGTTAGAGGGAGGACTGATTGTTGCAGGGGAGGGATGGCTGACGGGTGTTGTTGGAGAGGAGGTCGTCAGATGCTTGTTGGAGAGGGTGGTGGAGGTGATTGTTGGAGGGAAGCTGCCGGCAGCTGTTGTTCGAGGGAGGCCGCCGGCCGTCGGCTGCTGCTGGCGAGGGAGGTCACCAACCCGCTGCTGCTCGTGTTGGATGGATGGACGGAAGGGGAGATGGATATGCTGATTTTTCTGATGTTGGATGGAAGGATGGAAGGGGAGATGGCAGAGGAAGGGGAGATGGGTGTTGTTGTTGTTGTTGGTAGGAAGTCATGGGAGGAGATGGGAAGAAGGTGGATGGTGATTTAATTTTTTGGATGTGGATGGATGGAAGGGGATTAGATGGAAAAAGTGCTGCCCGCTAGCTATTTGAAGGGAGATGGGAAAGGACGGGCAGGTCGGCGAGGTTGGGGACGAAGAGGTGAGGGTGGTGGTGGGGACAAAGGCGAGATAAATTTTAGTAAATGTTTTAGTTATTTGATAGAATCTTTAAATGTATATTATTTTAATCTTATTTTATTTTTATTATCTCTACATCAGTAGTTAATTTGGAGTTCAATATTTTTGTAATTATACAAAATTATTCATTTTTAATTATATGTACTTAATTTTTTTTCCTTTGAGTAAATATGTAAATTATTTCATAATAATATAATATACAATAATAATATGATATAACCCAGTTTTATTACATAATAATATAGTATAAACTAAATAATGCATTTTTTACTTAGGTACTATGTCAAATACTATAATTACATGAGTACTTGCATAAATATCATGATCTAAACAAAAATAGTATACATTTTACTCAAATGTGGTGTAAGTTCAAATAATATGTACCTTTTTTAAATGGTTGTAAAATATTAAATAATATATATAATTAAAAATAATATGTCAAAATATAGAATAATGTTAGTCTAACAATGAACTAGGCACAAACCAAGGCAACGTTGAAATTGAACATAATAAATGATGGAATGTTTGATTCGTAGTGTGGGCAAGTGCCTACAATGGGCATAGCATACATCAATCCGCCACTGCATGGATGAGGACAACTAGGGCTGAGTAATGGGTGTGGCCCTTTAGGGTTAACCTAGGCTCAATACAGGTTCATTTAATTAAGTGGGCTCATGAGTTGGGTCAATGTCCATTTAATTTGTAAAATCCTGACCTAAGCTTAAGTTCAACCCAAAGTAGGGCTAGGGTCTAGATGAGATGGGTTTATTTATTATTCGAAAGGAAGGTTGATGTGTTTAATTTAATAAATAAAAATCTTTAAAATGATTAAGAAAATTTGTATAACTTAATTCTAAAAGATAACAAATATGAAAATATTAAAAATAATGGAATTGATAATTACAATAATAAATTGACTAAAGCTATAAACTTTCAAATTTAATATACTTACCTACAATTTAGTATACTTTATTATATGCGAATGATATCATAATCCTTGCTAATGGGAACCCTAACTCCATTACAAACTTAGCTAATTTCATCCAAAGCTTTCAAGCAACTTTTAATCAAAGGATTAATCCTACCAAGAGCTTATGCTATGTTGGTAGTAATTTCCCTCGTGGTTGTCTTACCATGCTTCTTCGGGCATGCATTGAGCCTATCCTTGGGTTCCTTTCCATTCAATTATCTTAGTTGTCCTACCTTTTCAAGAAGATCTAGGATCAATTATTTTATGTTACGACCCGGTTCCTGGATCTCTACAAGACCCGAGACCAACTCGCCTTGACTAATCTCAAGACCTACTCGTCCAATGAGAAATAATCAAAAGCAGGAAGAAAAATCACATTCACACATGCAATATAACTAAGAAGAAGGAAAGAACGAAGTAGTAAAGGAAAGTAGAACAACTGTCTCAAAATAATACAGGCCACCACAACAACAACAGAAAACAAAATGTAACGAGAACAGTAATTTTTAAAGTCCAGTACTCACAACTACAGTAGTAACACAGAACTAGAAAGAAAACTACTACTGTTGGGCTCGGCTGGGTCTAGCTCCCTCTGCTGCCGAAAACTTGGGCTGCTCAACTCTTGGTCCTGAACAGGGTTACGAAAAGACAGGGTCAGCAAACGCTGAGTAAAGTGGTGTTTACATTATTTATGTGCAAGTAAAGTAAAACAACAACCAGGTTTTATTCTCATTTCTATTTATCTCATCTATGTATTTCTGGTTCATTTATTTCACATAGTATCCAAGTATTTCTTGATCTTATGTGTTTCTCGTGGGAACGATCTTGATTGCAGTCTTTTCCGTGGAGTAGAAGGTACACGTGATTCTCTTTTGGTCGAGAGAGTCCCCTACGGTAGTCTTACCCCCAGTCAACCACCCCGAGGTCACTGTCGCATCATGGCAGTGACTACGGAACGCGTGATTAGTGCACGGGTAGCTACCCCACACTGGTATGCGGTCAGTCATTTCCGCTAGCGGGTACGCCTAAGGTATAGCATGGAAGAGTATAGGGCCTTGCTCTCTCAGAACAAGGGTCAGACGTCTGGACACCTTCCTAGACGTCTGGAAATCGAAATTTTTGTGTACGAGCTCGCATCTGCGCGCGTGCTGCACGTAGACAGTATGCGACCCTCGTTTTCTTCTCCTTCTCTCTCCTCTCGCCCGACGCAAACCCTAACCCCACCCCTTATATAACCCCCCTCCTCTCCCTCACACCACCCCCACTTCCAGCCACTCCTTCCTCTACCCTCCAGCGAGTGCAACCGAGCAAGAGCGGTAAAGAGGAGCGTCGTGAGAGGAGAGGAGGAGCAGTGTGAGAAGGAGAGGAGAGAAGGCTTGCGAGCTGGCGTGGGAGCTCGCCGGGGAGCTTACGGCCAATCGGCGTGTGCACAAGGTGGAGTGCGTCGGGGAGGTCCTCCCCGACACTGCTACAGCCAGAGCAGCAGGCGAGCAGACGCGGCGCGGCCACGTGCGGTGCGAGGAGGCGAAAGTGGGCTCTAGTTCTAGGTTTTTCCCAAAATCAGACGTCTGGAGCGATATCCAAACATCGTAGCCGACGTCTGGAGGAGGTCCCAGATGACTGAGAGGTAAGCTTCACAAATGTAAGTCTCCTTTGCGAATACGGCCATGTAGGCCGTTCCGCTGAGGCACTGTTTCATACCTTATTGAGAAGATTTTGCTTGATTTGCACAGAGTTTGCTTTGGGAAGGCGCAGGACACGCCCTCCCACGCAGTTCGGACGTCTGGGAGAGGCACCAGACAACGGGAAGCATTTCCAGACATCCAGGGAGGTTGTCGGACGTCTGGAACTTGGTCTAGACGGTCCAGTGGAGTTCCTAGACGTCTGAGGAGTGACGAAAGACTTGAGGTATGGCTCTGAACTCTTTTAAGACGTCTAGAAGGTGTTCCAGACGTCTGATTTGAGTCAGAATTACTATTTTTGACCCATTTAGGGTCCGTTTGAGGTTCGATTTCCGCAATTGAGATACTGATGTTTCCCGTATGTCTTCCTCTACTTGTTCAAATACTTTCTATACTGTTCTAAGTATTCTCTTGTGATTGATCCTTGTGGTAGGACCTTGTTTCGTTACAGGTTCGGGGCTTGCTGAGGCACGTGTGCCTACCATTCAAGCCCCCATTACTCTTGGGTTTACTGGCAGAGTGGCTTCCCCTCAATTTAATTGCAACCTAATTACCTGTGTGGAATGAATGATTATAACCTAGGATATGACATGAATCCTAGGACTAGAAATATTGGATTATCTGTATTGAATGAATGAATTGCAGTCTTGAATGAGTAGATAGAAAGATAACAATTGCCTGTAAATGAATAATTGTTGCCTGCGAATTATGTAGTACTTGTATTAGTTAACTGTTGTATGTAACTTCCCTATCGCACACGTGAAATAATATAATATGAGCTACATGTATATAATTTGGAAATGAAAATGTGAATGTTGGAAACACGAGCTACTTGTGAATAACCTGAATATGGAAATGTGAACTATAGAATTTCAAGCTGCATGAGTATAACCTGAGAATGGAAATAGAAATGATGAAACCTGGTATGGTATGGTATGAGGAATATGAGCATGAACCCTATAGGTAATTAGGAGTAGAGCTCCTGGAAATAAATGGAATGAATTTGGAAATGCGTTGGGAATTGTGTTGGCCCTTGAGTACGTGATACCAAGGGGAGCGCATGTTACCTCTTAGTGTAGTGGGGTGCTTGCCACCTTCGGGTTGAGACTTGGAGTGGGTTTGGCCACTTTGCACCGACTCGGTGGCCCTCGTGTACACTGTACTGGGGAGAGCTACTAGTGTAGGGAGAGAGTTAGCTACCCCACGGGGCCCGAGGTTCAGCTAGCCGCCCTACACCGACTTATTAGGCCCACTGGGCAAACAAGGGTAGTCAGGCGAGGGTGCGTGGACTGTGGAGGGGCGAGACCCCTGTTTGGTTCTTAGGGGCTAGATCCCTGTTACTGAGAGGGCTATGCCCTATACTGGTTCTGATGTAAACACATTTACACTACTTAAAATGTCTATTTATGCATGTTCTTAAGCATAGGATTGCATTTCATGATATAAATATTGCATAACATGCATCATCTTGCATTTAGAGTAGTTTGAATAAAATGGAGGTTAATTGTCTCCTTTTATGTGCTTGGACAGGGAAAACATTTTATTGGGGCCTCAAATCAAAGATCCAACCGTATGGATGTGATCAGGGCGATGATTGGAGTTCAACGACTTCAAGATCGCCCTAATCAGGCATCCGTAGCATCAGATAGTGATCGGGGAACCCTAGAAGATCAAGGGCCAGGATGTTGTAAATCCACACTTCAAATGACAAATCCAACCACACGGATGAATTCGGATCGACGATCGCAGCCCAACAACACAAAAATCGAGTCAATCCGACATCTATGGCACCATCTACAACTTCCAGAAGATGGACGGCCAAGATGGCGCCATGTGATGCCATCTCGGCCGCCTAAACGGCTGCATGCAACCTCTGAAGATCCCGCACCCGCTCGCTCTCCGCCGTTGGATCTTGATCCAACGGCTGTGGTGACGGGCGACAACTAGGTTTTGTTATAGTGTTGTAGTACAGTTAGTTATTGCCATCATTCATTAATATTTGTTACTTGGAAAATAAAGTTCTCCCGAGGTCGAACTCAGGGAGCAAGTCGTATTCTAGGGGTACAAATTCTTATTACAAAAATAAAGAGAGAGAGGGAGAGAGAAAATTTGGCTTCTTCTTCTTCTCTTCTTTCTTCCTCTTTGTCTTCTCTTTTCTTTGGCTTTTGGTTTCTTCTTCTTTGTTTATCTCCTTGTGGTCTTCTTCTTCTGCCTCCTGTTCTTCCTTGTTCTTTCTCCTTCTTCTTCTTCTGTTCTTCAGATTTTCTTCTCGTGCTCTTCTTCTTCTTTTCTTGCTTCTCTTCTTCTTTCTTCTTCTTTTCTTTTTCTGTCAGGACGTCGTCTCTCCGTCTTTCTTCTTTTCCCTTCTCCTTCTTCAGTCCTTCTGTCCTTCTTCTTCTTTTGCCTTCAGGACATCGTCTGATTTTCCAATCAGACGACTTAAACCGCTTGTTGCTACAGTGTCTCCCTTAGCTTTCTTCTTCTTCTCTTCTTCTTCTTCCGCGGTCCTTCTTCTTCTTCACCTGTGCCTGCACACTTCAAAGTTTACGTCAGAGGGCAAAACCTACTCTACCCTCCCCCCGCGTCTCTCTCTTTCTCAGAATTCACTCTTAGGAAAGCTCTCCCAGAGCAACCAGGTAATCAGGTACGCGGGTCGCGCCCGGGTCCAGGCCCACCGGCGTGCGGTGGTGGGCGAGGAGTGCAGGTCGGGCTTAGTCGGGTCGGGCCAGGTCCGCGAGGTGTGAGCGCGGACGAGGCCGGGTAATCGGGCGGGTGAAGGGGACCTCACCCCGTGAACTGAGGCGAACAGCTTAAGGCACATTTTGCCTTTAAGTGCCCGTTCGCCTCAGTGGGTTTCCGAGGTGGGACTAAATGTCCCACCCCAATTTGGATGCCTGCACAGAGGAAGCAGCGGCAGTCGAGGCGAAGCACGAGGGCTTCGCGTGAGGGCTTCGCCTCAACTGCAGCCTGGCACTTCGGGAAGACACCCCACGCAGCCTGGAAGCCTGATCTGGGCATGGCGTGCCTAGAGCAGCAGGTCGAAGGAGCTTCTTCACTCGTCAATGGCGGTGGCGAGCGAAGTACCTGCCCACAGAGAAACAGCCTCTCGGCCTAATCAGATGCGCGGAGGACCTTCGCCGTAGCACGGCGAAGGTGGTCGGAGGGTCTGCAGGTGGCGGGGCGGAGCCTAAGGGCTGCCCTAGGTCAAACTGTGGGTTGGAAAATGGGTGTGTTCGGTGGAGTTGTAGAGGGCGATTTGGGGGAAGTGGAAGGGTGGAGGTTGATCAGGGTGAGGAGGCGGAGGTTCTGCGGTGGTCGGCGAGCCGTGTGGGTTGCTGGAGTGATGGGAGAGGGTCGCCGGAATGTGGCCGGAGGTGGAGAAGGTGAGGGCGATTGGTCGAATCGGGGGCGACAGTAAAGATGTAAAGTGAGGAAAAGGAAGAGGGGAGGAAGAGGAGGAGTTCTACCTACTTAGCAGGACGAGGAGGGGTCGGAGCAGGCGACAGTCGTATCGACTGTCGTCGGAGAAGAAGCTGCCCAGAGGAAGGAGCGACGGCGAGGAGAGGGCTGGAGAGGCGTGCGCTGGGTGCGGCGCGGCGCGGGAAGAGTAGGGGAAGGCAACTCTGCTGCTGGTAATGCGGCAGAGCGACGAGGAGCAAGAGGAGAAGCCGCCGGAGCAAGGGGCGTCTGTCGGAGTGGGAAGAGAGGAAGTGGGGGGGGGGTATCTCCGTCATATTCGAGCTGGGAAGAAAGGCGGAGCGACGGGGGTATTTATAGGGGTAGTAACAGAGAGGAGGGCGGAGGGAGAGGACGTGTCTCCCTTGCCGGAGGACGCCGGAGAAGGGATACCCATACCGTCCGTGCATTCGCACGGGCGGTATGGGTGGTGGCAGAGCTCAGGGGGGTGCTCCTGCGGTGGCTGGCGACGCAGGGCACCCCCATTTGACCTGGCAGGCCCTCCCCCTCTCCCTACGCTGCGCCATGCTCCGCGCAAGGTCGCCGGAGCATGGTACTGGTCAGGTTTTGCAGGAGGGACCTGAACGAAAAGAACGAAGGAGAGTTAGGGGCCAAAATGTGAGGGTTCAAAAGTTGAGGGCTAAAAAGTAAATATATGAGGACCAAAGTGTAAAGTTGGTCAAGAAGGTTTCCTCTTAGGCTCAAGTTTTTATACATGACGAATTGGGACCTAAGGATTATGATGGTGAATTTTATTTCCAGATTAAACCTTGTTTGTCTGGTAAATTTACGCAAAAACCCAAATTAAGTTGTTAATTGGGCATGGTTCTCAATGTAGGTCAAAATGGGTTCCTAAGGCCAAATTGAAGGTTCTAAACCCTAGGGGTTATTTTTCTATGAGTTTTAGATGGTTTAGTTGATTTTTTTTGCCTCGAACCTCGTGCATTTAAGTGGATTTGTTTTTAGGGTTATAGGATGTCATTTAATTCCTTGGAGTTGCTGTAACCCTTGTTGAGTCATTTCATCCCACTTTTCTTCTTATTAGGTTGCTTTGACCTATGTTTGGACCCTGAGTTACCCTATTTCAGATTGGATTGGTGAAATTACATTTTTACCCCTCAATTTCTATTTTCTTTGCAAACTCAGAATCTCTCTGAGCCAAGCCTTTCTAAGGTTATGTAGGAGCTTTTCTTGCAAATCAGGGTTAAATGGTGCTAGTTTAGGGTTTGTGACGATGTTCTCATCATGTGGTCAGCCGCGCTTAAAAGCGTCCGCTCGACCATCCGCGCCTCGTATCGTAGCAGACGAGCGCGCTTACGCGAGCGGCGGGTGCGGGTTTGAGCTGCAGCGAAGGGCTGGAAGGCGCGGGCGATCGGGCACGGGCGGGCGTTGGATCTTGATTGGACGGCCGCGCGTGCCCGTAGCGTTCACACGTGATTGAATGTGCGGCATGGACGCGCGATCGCACGTGGGCGGGCGCGCAGTGCAGCGGGTGAAGGCGCGACTTAAGCCGTCCGATCTCGCGATCGGACGGCTGAGGATCGCTGAACGTGCGCATGCGTTGCGTGCGCGAACAGCTAAGCAGGCGTGCGTGGGCGCGGGAGCTACGCCCACGTTGGGGGCTTTAGTGACGGATTTATCCGTCACTAAAGACCCCTCATTTATTATTTTAAATTTGTAATGTCCATTTTGCCCCCACTCCTTGCAACTATGAAAGGAGACCACCTCTATACGAAATTCTCATCCCTTCCTTCTCCTCTCTACCCCTCCAAAGCTCAAGAGAAGCTTGTCCCACACCCGGGATGCTTCTCGCGAGATAAAGTCCAAATTTTTGTCCCCCTTCGGAAGTGGATCCCGCGACGACGATGGCGTGCTGCTCCGTTCTCTTTTCTTCTGCTTCATCCTCCTTCGTCCTGCTTCGTTCTCCTTTGTCCAGGCGTCGTCCTGTCTGGCTCGTCCTCCAAGCGACCTTTGAGGAGGATTTCTCTCTCCCTATTCTTTTTACCGCTTTCTAGTATAGATTTGTTGCTTTCTAGAGTAGTTCTGCTCATCCTCCAAGCGACCGTAGAGGAGGACATTTCTCCCTCCATTCTTTTAATGCTTTCTAGAGTAAATTTCTCACTTTCTAGTGTAATTGTTTTATTCCTTCTAGTTGTAATGAACAGTCTTCTCCATGATAAATTCTTTGTTTATTCTACATCTCATTTTGATTTCCATGTGTAATACTCTCTCTCTTACCCTCTCTCTCTCTTTTATTTATTATAAATAATTAGATATTTTTAAATTGAATTACTTCGTGACAAATAAAAAGAAACGCGTAATTTTTAAATCAAACATTTGCCTCCATATATTCGACCCAGAATTTCAATTTCGGTATAAATTTTATTTGTTGAACACGAATTCTTGCTTTCAAGCTACAACGACAGGTTTTCTAAAACCAAACACGTTAGCGTAGCGATTCGTAACGTTCAATAGGTTCCGTGCTGTGCTTTGGGTGCACCCGCTAACGAAAACGACTAACCACGTGCCAGTGCAGGGTAGCTACCCATGCGTCTATCGTGCATGCCGTAGTCACCGTTACATCTGTCCATGACCTTGGGGTGGTTGATTGGGTGTAGGATCACCACGGGGGACTCTCCCGGCCAGGAGAGCACCATGTGCTTCTTCTACTCTTCCGAAAAGACTGCAATCAAGATCGTTCCCACGAGGAACATTCGAGATCAAGAAAGAGACCTGATAAGTAAATCAAGTGGGGAAAGAAAGAATAATTAGTTAAAGAAAGAAATAAATTGAAAAACAATAGCTACCTGTCCACCTTTATTGCTTTAGTAGTTGGTTGCCACTCTACTCAGCGTTCGCTGACGTTTTGTACTCATAACCTTTTTCAGGTCCAAGTGTTGAGCAGCTAGAGCCTACGGCTGCAGAGGGTGCTAGGCCTAGTAGATCCTAGTAGTCGTAGTTTTTTTGTACTCATTTGTAGTAGTGAGTAACCTCTTGTACCTTTATATTCTGTACTTTTTCGGTCTGCACTTTATATTCCTGTACCTGTTTAATTTTCTTCTGTTGTGGTGGTGTGTACTGTAGTAGCTTACTTCTTTACTGCTGTACTTTTGTTACTGTTAGTTATTTGCATGGTGAATGTGATTTATTTTACTGCTTTTTGGTTACTTTCTCGTTGGACGACTGGGTCTTGGGATCAGTCAAGTCGGTCTGGTCTCGTGTCCTGTAGGGATTCGGGAACCGGATCATAACAAGATGGAATCAGAGCAAGGTCATCCCGAGAGGTGAACCAACTAGCTGGACAATAACCAATTTACGTGCTTGTAACTAGAGTAACCACCACAACGTGCCCTTTCGACATCCGTCCCGAGGTCCTTTCGCTGAAGTTCATTAGAGTTGACGTCTTCTGTTTTGTCTTCCGCGTCTCCTTACAGGAGATGCCTCGTCGGCGAATTCCCAAGATGGGCTGTGGATGTGGTCGTGGACGAGGCCGTAGGGGCAAACGTGTCGAGCTTGGAGTACGTGCTACCCCTTCTCTCCTCCTAAGCATACAGTCTCAGGACCTCATCCAATTGATCCGAGAGGTTGTTCGAGAAGAATTTCAGCTTCCACCCACTCCGCCACCCCCTCATCTCTCTTCCAAGGGTACAGCAGGGGAGTTTTTCGTGGAACGACATTTTCACTATCGCACCAGGCAAGTCAGGAGGGCTCAAGGGAGGCACTCTACGCCTGCAGGAGAGTCGTCTCATTTTGTGAGGCCATCAGTAACCTCTGGGGGCCCCCGACAGGGGCCAGCTGTCAGCACTGGACCCCTGCCCAACCACCAGCAGGGACCTACCGAGGGAGGGAGTCGAGTCCCCCTCTGCTACCAGTGCGGCCAGCTGGGCCACTTCAGGAGAGACTGCCCGTCTAGGGCTAGAGCACAGCAGACGCCCACCGCACCGAGCGCTGGAGGCCGATCGGGTGGTCGTGGGTTCCAAGTGCATGAGGGAGGGCAGCTGTCACGGGAAGGATACCGACCAGCTATCACTAGCTCCGCCCCGGGCCTAAATGTTTTGTACGCTCCCAGGATTGACGGGTGTCGCGACGTAGTGACTCACGGGGACGACATAGCTTCAGTTTCTGCGGTAACATGTATGGTTACAATGTTTGGTCTTTTTGGAGTACGTATTTCTTGCTTCTAGTATGACGTACTTTTTTGCTCCACAAGTTTATCTCTACTTTGGGGTCCGATAGCACTCCATTAGGGGATCCGTTGTGATCAGAGACCTAGGTGGCCAGCTGTTTGTAGCTGGGAAGATTAATACAGGCTGCGACGTCAGTGTTGGGGGACACAGCCTCCCCCCTAACCTAGTTGTGATACGATGGAGGACTTTGGTGCGATTCTGGGGATGGATTGGCTGTCCTCTTACCACTCTTTGGTGGACGGGTTTGAGAGGAAGATTGTTTTCTTCACACCAGAGATACTTTCTTTTGAATTTCACGGACAGCCGATGGATGAAGGCTTCGGGTGCATTTCTGCACTTTGGGCTGCGAGACTTTTGGGCCAGGGGTGTGAGGGCTTTCTTGTTTGTGTAGTGGCAGAGTCCAGCCCCGTGGCAGACTTCTAGAGCATTCCAGTGGTCAGAGAGTACCCCGACGTGTTTCTAGAGGAGCTGCCAGGACTACCACCTGAGCGTAAGATTGCATTGAGATCTCACTGGTACCGGGGACCAGCCCATTTCTATAGCACCTTACAGGATGGTACTGCTTGAGCTGTGAGAGCTCAAGACCCAGCTGCAGGACCTTCTGGAGAAGGGCTTGTGAGGTCCAGTGCATCTCCGTGGGGAGCCCCGGTATTATTGTAAAGAAGAAGGATGGTACCCTACGCCTTTGTGTAGAAGACAAACAGCTGAATAGGGTCACCATCAAGAATAGGTATCCGCAGCCGAGGATTGATGATTTGTTTGATCAGTTGTGAGGTGCCACGGTCTTCTCCAGGATAGACTCGAGGTCTAGCTACCACCAGTTGAGGATCAAGGAGACCAACGTCTCCAAGGCAGCTTTCCACACCCGGTACGGACACTACAAGCTTTTGGTCATGCCATTTGGGCTGACCAACGCCCCCACTGCTTTCATGGGATTGATGAACCAGGTGTTTAAATCGTATCTAGATTAGTTTGTGGTAGTATTTATTGATGATGTGCTCATCTACTCGTGGGAGCAGTCGCAGCACGGACAACACTTGCGGATGGTTTTGGACACGTTGAGGTGGCATAGGCTGTATGCCAAATATAGCAAGTGCGAGTTCTGGTTGAGGCAGGTGTCCTTCCTAGGTCATGTGCTTTCAGGGGATGACTTGGCTGTGGACCTAGCCAAGATAGAGGCAGTACTCAGGTGGGAGAGACCACGTACAGTGACAGAGATCCGCAGTTTCTTGGGACTGGCAGGCTACTACCGATGGTTTATCAGGGGTTTCTCACAGATTGCACGTCCTATGACACAGTTGACCCGGAAGGACGTGCCCTTTTCTTTGACAGACGCTTGTGAGGCATGCTTTCAGGAGTTGAAGGAGAGGTTAACTTCGGCTCCTGTGCTTACCATTTTGGATAGCAGTGGCGGGTTCGTTGTGTACACGGACGCCTCTTTGTAGGGGTTAGGGGGTGTGCTCATGCAGCAGGGTCACATTGTTGGTTACGCTTCTTAGGAACTGAAGCCCCATGAGCATAGCTACCCTACCCACGACCTAGAGCTGGCAGCTGTCGTCTTCGCATTGAAGACTTGGAGGCACTACCTGTACGGTGAGACTTTTGAGATCTTCACAGATCATAAGAGCCTCAAGTACTTGTCTGATCAGAAGAAGCTCAATGTGAGACAGAGACGTTGGTTAAAGCTCCTGAAGGACTATAACTGCAGCATCTCCTACCATCCCTGGAAGGCCAACGTGGTGGCTGACGCCTTGAGCCGGAAGGCGCTCGCCCACTTGGCCAGTTTACAGGCATAGAGCTGGTGACTCATGGAGGAGATGGGCAGCTGGCGACCCATAAGGTTACTGGGGCATTGTGGGGCAGTGACTGTGACACGATAGACGAGGCCAGAGATGATAGACTGCATCATCACAGGACAGATGACCGACCCGTACCTACAGTCGTTGCATGACAGAGTACTGTTAGGGGACCCTGGAGACTTCTCCTTTACCTACGAGGTGCTGGCATGAGGGGACGTTTGTGCATTCCCCTGGATGAGGAGCTATTGAGAGAGCTTCTGACTGAGACACACGGTTTCAGGTTCACCATACATCCCGGAAACACAAAGATGTATCATGATCTAAGATGCGACTTTTGGTGTAGGGGAATGAAGCGGGATGTAGGTGAATTCGTGCAGTAGTGTTTGGTGTGTGCGACGTGTTCTACGTGTCCAACCTCATGAAGTACGTCGCTGATCCCAGTCACGTTCTGAGCCACGAGAGTGTCGAGTTGGGTGACGACCTAACCTACCCCGAGCGACCAGTGCAGATACTAGACAGAGCCGTTCGAAGTCTGAGTCGGAAGCAAGTACCCCTGGTGAAGGCCTTGTGGAGGAGCCAGAGGTATGAGGAGGCTATCTGGGAGTCAGAGGTGGCGATGCGAGAGTGGTATCCGGAGCACTTTGAGGGTATGTCTTTTCGGACTGGCTTCGATCCTCTTTGAGTTTGTTATGCATATGTTGTTCTTTTTCCACACCCTAGCCAGCTCAAGTTTCGGGGACGAAATTTCCTTAGAGTTTGTTATGTTGTTAAGACCCATGCTGTTTGAGCCCCTTAAGACGTCTGGAACTTGGGTCAGACGTTTGGTTAGACGTTTGGACACCTTCCCAGACATCTGGAAATCAAAATTTTCGTGTACGAGTTCACGTCTGCATGCGTGCTGCGCGCAGACAGTACGCGACCCTCGTTTTCTTCTCCTTCTCTCTCCTCTTGCCCGACGCAAACCCTAACCCCACCCCTTATATAACCCCCCTCCTCTCCCTCACACCACCCCCACTTCCAGCCACTCCTTCCTCTACCCTCCAGCGAGTGCAGCCGAGTGAGAGCGGTAGAGAGGAGAGTCGTGAGAGGAGAGGAGGAGCAGCGTGAGGAGAGAAGAGAAGGCTTGCGAGATCGCGTGGGAGCTCGTCGAGGAGCTCACGGCCAGTCGGCGCGTGTGTAAGGCGAAGGAGTGCATCGGGGAGGTCCTCCCCGACATTGCTGTAGCCGGAGCAGCAGGAGAGCGAGCGCGGCACGGCCACAAGTGGCGCGCGGAGGTGAAGGCAGGCTCAGGTTCTAGGTTTTTCCCAGAATCAGATGTCTGGAGCGATATCTAGACGACATAGCCAACGTCTGGAGGAGGTCCCAGACGACTGAGAGGTAAGCTTCGCGAACGTACATCTCCTTTGCGGATACGGCCATGCAGGCCGCTCCGCCGAGGCACTATTTCTGCCTTATTGGGAAGATTTCGCTTAATTTGCGCAGAGTTTGCTTCGGCAAGGCACGGGACACATCCTCCCACGTAGTTTGGACATCCGGGCGAGGCACTAGACGATAGGAAGCATTTCCAGATGTCCAGAGAGGTTGTAGGACGTCTGGAACTGGGTCCAGACGGTCCAACGGAGTTCTTGGATGTCTGAGGAGTGGCGCAGGACTTGAGGTATGGCTCTGGACTCTTTTAAGATGTCTGGAAGGTGTTCCAAATGTCTGATTTGAGTCAGAATTACTATTTTTGACTTATTTAGGATCCGTTTGAGATCCGATTTAGGATCCGTTTGAGATCCAATTTCCGCAATTGAGATACCGATGTTTCCCGTATGTCTTCCTCTACTTGTTGGAATGCTTTCTATATTGTTCTGAGTATTCTCTTGTGATTGATCCATGTGATAGGACCTTGTTCCGTTGCAGGTTCGGGGCTTGCTGAGGCACGAGCGCCTATCGTTCAAGCCCCCATTACTCCTAGGTTTACTGCTAGAGTAGCTTCCCCTCAATTTAATTGCAACCTAATTACCTGTGTGGAATAAATGATTAGAACCTATGATATGGTATGAATCCTAGGACTAGAAATACTGGATTGTCTGTATTGAATGAATGAATTGCAGTCTTCAATGAGTAGATAGAAAGATAACAATTGCCTGTAAATGAATAATAGTTGCCTGCGAATTATGTAGTACTTGCATTAGTTAACTGTTGTATGTAACTTCCCTGTCGCACACGTGAAATAATATAATATTAGCTGCATGTATATAATTTGGAAATGAAAATGTGAATGTTGTAAACACGAGCTACCTGTAAGTAACCTGAATATGGAAATATGATCTATAGAATTTCAAGCTGCATGAGTATAACTTGAGAATGGAAATAGAAATGATGAAACCTGGTATGGAATGGCATGAGGAATATGAGCATGAACCCTACGGGGAATTAGGAGTAGAGCTCCTGGAAATAAATAAAATGAATTTGGAAATGTGTTGGGAAGTGTGCTATCTCTTGAGTACGTGGTACCAAGGGGAGTGCATGTTACCTCTTAGTGTAGAGGGGTGCTTACCGCCTTTGGGTTGAGACCTGCAGTGGGTTTGGCCATTTTGCACCGACTCGGTAGCCCTCGCGTACACTGTACCGGGGAGAGCTACTAGTATAGGGAGAGAGCTAGCCACCTCACGGGGCTCGGGGTTCAGCTAGCCGCCCTACACCGACTTGTTAGGCCCATTGGGTAAACCAGGGTAGTCAGGCACGGGTGCGCGGACTGTGGAGGGGCGAGACCCCTTTTTGGTTCTTAGGGGCTAGACCCTTGTTACTGAGAGGGCTATGCCCTATACTGGTTCCGTGTTGTGCTTTGGGCGCACTCACTAACGGAAATGACTGACTGCGTGCCAGTGAGGGGTAGCTACCTGTGCGTTTATCGCACATGCCGTAATCATCGTTACGTTTGTCCGTGACCTTGGGGTGGTTGACTGGGTGTAGGACCTCCACGGGGGAATCTCCCGGCCAGGAGAGCACCATGTGCTACTTCTACTCTTCGGAAAAGACTACAATCAAGATCGTTCCCATGAGGAACATTCGAGATCAAGAAAGAGACCTGATAAGTAAATCAAGTGGGGAATGAAAGAATAATTAGTTAAAGAAAGAAATAAATCGAAAAACAACAGCTACCTGTCCACCTTTATTGCTTTAGTAGTTGGTTGCCACTCTACTCAGCGTTCGCTTACGTTTTGTATTCATAACCTTTTCCAAGTGTACGTGTTTAGCAACTAGAGCCTACGGCTGCAGAGGGTGCTGGACCCAGTAGAGCACAGTAGTCGTAGTTTTTTTGTACTCATTCGTAGTAGTGAGTAGCTTCATGTACCTTTATATTCTGTATTCTTTCGTTCTGCACTTTATATTCCTGTACTTGTTTAATTTTCTACTGTTGTGGTGGTGTGTACTGTAGTAGTTTACTTCTTTACTGCCGTACTTTTGTTACTGTTAGTTGCTTGCATGGTGAATGTGGTTTATTTTACTGCTTTTTAGTTACTTTCTCGTTGGACGATTGGGTCTTGGGATCAATCGAGTCGGTCCGATCTCGTGTCCTGTAGGGATTCGGGAACCGGGTCATAACACGCCCCTTAGGTTGGGACCTGGGGTTAGGATTGACCTTCCTACACTGACTCCTGTTAGGCTCACTGAGCAAATCGGGATAGTCAGGCGAGAGTACACAGACTGTTGAGGGGTGTGGCTCCTGCTCTGTTCGATGCTGTACATTAGAGCGTACCGGCTGGCGGAAAGGACTGACCGCATGCCAGTGTGGGTACCTACCCGTGCACTTATCGCGCGTGCCGTAGTCACCGTTACTTCGGGACCATGATCACGGGGTGGTAGACCGGGTGTAGGGTTACCACGGGATACTCTCCAGGCCAGGAGAGTGCCATGTAGGCCTCCTACATTACGGGAAAACTGCATCAAGATCGTTCCCTTAGGGAACATGTGGATTAAATAATGATGTGGACCTTTACTAGAATACGCTAATAATTAAACACATCGTGGATTATGAATGAAATTAGATGGTAATGAATAACTGGGAAATACATGAATGGTTTACTGCTTTCTTTATATTTAAATGCATTAAGTATTCTTATGTGTCACTGTACTCAGCATTTGTTGACAACAATATATGTATACATGTTCAGGTCAAGGAGTTGAGCAGTTAGTGTCACTAGTTAGAAAGGGTGGTAGGCTTAGTCGAATCCAGCAGTAGCTTGTTCTTTTCTCCTTTCCGTTTCAGAGACTATTAACTGTTAGCGAGTATTTCTGGTGTATTTGGAACCTATGTTGTTTCTTATGTCTTTTCTTTCTCTGGTTGTGATGGCTAATTAGTGAACTCTATTTTTCCGCTTGTGACGTGTTACTCTTTGAACTATTATTCTACTTCTATATATATAATTAATTAATTACATTACATGTATGGTTGTGATATATTTTAGAAAAAGTGTCATAGGTGAGAATGATGTACACCTTTAACAAACATTTACCTGATACCAATAAAAAATTGATGTTAAATAAATAATCAAGTAAACTGATATTAACCCATACACTTAGGCACGATCGTGGGCGCTCTCCACTCTTCTAAAATAAAACAGCGTGCTCTCTCTCCCGTACCGCTGCAGCATTATAATTAATGCAATAATGATCAACGTACGTATGAACCCTCACAAAGGTAAGAGAGAAAGATATAGCGATAGCTCGCTCTTACGTAGCTAGATTGATAATTATCAAACATAGAGATAGAGAGATGCTACCTCTTCTTGTTATTACCCTTCAAAGTCTCCTATCATCATTCGCAACCGAGTCAGCATCAGCCTCCGTGGCGCTACCAGGCTGCGCAGAAAAGTGCGGCAACCTCACCATCCCCTACCCCTTGGGCACCGTCGACGGCTGCAGCATGCACGAAGGCTTCGTCCTATCCTGCAACTCCACCTTCCAACCCCCACGCCTCTTCCTCCGGACACCCGATCACGCTCAGCACCAAGTCATCGACACCACCCCCGATTACCTCACCATGTCCTACAACCAAATCACCCGGCACTGCTCAGGCCAGGACGGCTACTCCAATGACAATTTCAACCTCGGCGGCCTCCCGTATACCCTCTCCTCCGATCGCAACAGGATCACCGTCGTCGGCTGTGACTCCGTGGGGTTCTTCTCCGTCGGCGACAGTGGCTCCTTCGCCAGCTGCTCCAGCTACTGCAGCAACACCTCCGTCATCCCCAACGGCACGTGCTCCGGGGAGGGCTGCTGCCAGTCGCCAGTGAAGAAGGGCGCCAAGGATCTCTCGATCATTCTCTCCTCCATCTGGGAGTACACCACGACGAGGAACATCAGCAACTGTAGTGCGGCGTTCCCTTCGCAGAAGGGCTGGTATAACTTCAGCACCGCCGACCTCGCGAGCTTCGAAATCGCCGAGGTCCCCGTGGTGCTTGACTGGGCCGTCGGCAATGAGAGCTGCGAGGTTGCGAAGAGATCGGAAGGGTACTTGTGCGTTGGTGGGGAAGGAAAGACCAAGTGCGTTGACTCCGAGAGCGGCAACGGGTACAGGTGCCATTGTAGGAAGGGTTACGAGGGAAATCCCTATCTACAGGATGGGTGCCATGGTAACGTAAATATTACTCCCCAGAACAATATCCATGGGTTTTTTTCATGTTGCTTGCCAAAAACAACAGATTGCAGGTCAATGTATCCTTTTATTTTTTATTTGCCTTAGAGAAGGTAAATGTTGTGATCCCATAAACTCTTAGGATTCGTTTGAATTGCATGATATATTACGAGGGATAAATTTAGTTATGAAAAGGATAAGTTATTTATCGTAAGATAAATAGGAAATATTATTTGGGAGATATATGGGTGTAGTGATGGGATAAATTTGAGTTATTTTAAGTTTGTGGTGTTATGAGTATTTGATAAGGAGATGATATTAGGTGATAAATTGGTAGTTATGTAATAAAATTGGAGGAAAAGTTAGTTAAAAATTTGAGAATAGACTTTTCTATTTTTATATTATTTTTAAAAAATATACTCTCATAGAGTTAGATATTTATAATAAATATTATAATATAATAATAAATTATTGATAGATACAATTGATTTTTCTTTTCTGGCACTCTTGATCCAAAATTGATCTGCACACACATGTAAAGAACTCAGAGTAAATAGTTAATGCAGTCAGTTACAATGTATAACATTTGCATCGGAAGAAAATAACTTATGACATGCACCTCTAATTTAGTTTAAAATTTACGTTTAAAGAGTGGCATTTCTGAAGTTTAGTAGAAAACAAAAAATACAAATTGGCACGATAATGTCAGGACATCTCCATAACATCTCAATGAGTTATCAAAATCCATCACACGGGTTACCTTCTACGAGATAAATGATGGGATAAACTAATTACAAGGGTGTCGTTGGATTGTATTCCTCCCATGTTTCCGTCGCTTAACATTAGATATTTTTCCCCATCGTGATAATGTCCCCAACAAGTGATAAAATCATCACCCCCGCAATCCAAACAGGCCCTAAGACATTAATGGGTACCCCACCATTGACTCAACCCTTGACTACACCTGTAAGGTGTACCTCCTCTACGAATTTCCCAAGACGTGTTTCTGCTTCCAGGGACTTCGATTCTGGATGATTACTTGACAAAATGCAAGAAAAAGAAGCATGAATGCGATACGTATGTAATTTATGGTGGAATCGAAGTTTATATATAGATATCTCATATATAGATATCTCGTGGGAGATAGACGACCTTTCCACGGGACTTTCCCGTTCCAAGGGTTAGGCTTCATTTTTACGAAAGGGCAGACCTAAAATACGGGGCTAAGTTAATTCTCGCAAGCTATAGTTTGGTATAACTTCACATAGGTTGATAAATCATGGCTCTTCTTTTTGTCTCCTATCAGAGGGAATTATTTTTTTACCTCCCCTAACCACCACAAAAGACACACCCACCTAGAAACTTTGACCCAGCCACTTATGGCACGATGGGGGTGGGAATCAGGGTGAAGGGCAAAGTGTGCCAACTGGGGTCCTTTTTTCTTTGTGTGTGGGGGGTGGGGGAGGGACCAGGTCTACAAAGTTTGGGCAGTGGTTTTTGACTCTGGTCATAAGCTTTATTGTAAAGGTTATATCGATCTTTGTCTAGTTTTTTTTGTTTTTTTATTTTTTATTTTTTTATAAGAAGAGGCTTCATTTGTAAAATTAAAAATTATACAAGTGATGTGAGATATAAAGGTTAGGAAAATACCGACATCCCTTGAAAAACGTAAAACTTCAACACAAGTCTAAAATAAATAAAAAAGAAGCACCACAAACATGGAATTCAATCATGAGACCACCATGTCGTGCTCGTAAATACAACAACACTATTAGGAGAAATCCTTAGCATTTAGCACTAACGAGAAATTCGACAAAATCGAACATCGGAACCAGTTCAAGAACCTGTTGATCGTAATATGCACGATGATAAGAGCCTCATCATGAGTCCTAATTACCACATTTTGATCTAAATAAGTATACAAAAGTTCATACAAAACCTAAGGGAAAGCCTAAATAAAATAAATATAAATCTGAATATAAAGCAACACACATGAGGTAAAACTGTAATTTTATCAATGTAGTACACAAACGGAATGTCTAAGGGTCTAAACACAAGTCAAATGGGCTTAACAAGAAAGAAAGTAGGGTGATTTGATCTGAAAAGGGTTATAACAATTTCTAGGAATTAAATGATATTCTGTAACCCTAAAAACAAATCCGCTTTAATTCATGAAGTTCCTGGCAAGATAAAAGTCAAATAAACCCTCTAAAATTCATGGGAAAACATCCCCTAGGGTTTAGAACATTCAATTTGGCCAGTGGAACCTGTCTTGACCTAAATTGAGAACCACACCCAATTTTTAACCTAATTTGGGTTTTTGTACAAATTGATCATTAAAACGTTGTCAAACTTAAAATCAAACTTCACCATTAGATTCCTTAGGTCCAAATTAGGTTTGTAACAAAATTTGGACCTAAGGGAAGGCCATCTTGACCTACTTTAAAAATTGGTCCTCTTGAATTACTTTTTGACCCTTATCTTTTTGAACCCTTGCACTTTGCCCCCCAGCTTCCCTTTCGTTCTTTACAGAACGATCCTTCTGCCACCCCGTGCAGCTGGCCATACCTCCGGTGACTTTGCGCGGAGGATGGCGTCGCGCAGGGTATGGGAGCTGCTCTCAGAAATTAAAGGAGGGTTCCCTACGTCATCCTCTTCCGCATGGACCCCCTCCCATGTCCTGCCATTGCCCGTGCCTCTCGTGCGAATGCGCAAGAGGAATGGATCTCTTCTCCAGCCATTCTCCGGCAAGCTCTCCATGCTCTCTCCTCAAGATCCTCTCCTCACCAACTGCTATTTAAGGGACGGCAGTGCCCTCCGGTCGTCTTAAGCCTATTTTGGCCATTCGCCCGCAGGCTCCGACGACTCTCTGCTCCCTCTCTCGTCGCCCTGTGTTACGAACATGGGCATTAGACGTAGTTTAAGATGTCTGGGAAGTGGCCCAGACGTTTGGCCAGACATTTGGAACCCTACCCAGACGTCTGGTAATAAATTTTTTCGGCATACGGGTTCGCGCCTGCGCGCGTGCGTGCGCAGACTGAACCCACCGCCTCCTTTCTTCGCTTTTCTCTCCCTCCCTACAGACGATGCCTCCTTCTCTCCTCTCTCCCCGTGCTACCTTCAAATAGCGCTCCCCTCTCCCTCACCTTCACTCCACCGCCTTCATCTTCTCCTCCCTGCGAGCGAGCGAGTGCGGCAACAGCGGCTGCAGCGAGTGTGCGGGAAGGAGGAGTTGTTGCGAGAGGAAGAAGGAAGCTCGATCGCGAAGGTGCGAGCTTGCCGGGGCAGCTAGAACCGACCGACGGGAGAGCAGCGAGCATGGGGTGTAGAGGAGGAGCTGCTACAGCTCGAGCAGTAGGTGGACGTGGCGCGGTGCGGCCGTGCGTCGCGGGCGGAGGGTGAAAAGGGTCCTGATATTGGAAAAATTTTCCAGAATCAAACATCTAGACTTACGTCCAGACGACGCAGAAGACGTTTGGAGGAAGGTCCAGACGTCTGACAGGTACAATATTTTCCTACCTTCTCCTTTTTATGCGTGTACGGCCATGCAACCGTCCACCGCGTTCTTCTGTGCCTCTTCGTGATGAGAGCAGGTGTGTGTGTGCGTAGGTTCTGTTCGGGAGGGCGCGAGGGCTCACCATCCCACACGAATCAGACGTCTGGCCACAGTACCAGACAACGGAGAGGACCTCCAGACGTCCGGGGTGACAATCGGACGTCTGGAAACTAAGTCCAGATGATCCAGCGGGCTTCTGGACGCTTGAAGGATTGCATAGACCAAGGTATGACCTAATCGACCTTTTAAGACGTCTAGAAGAAGATCCAGACGTCTGATTTTGGGCAGATTCGTCGTTTTTGACCCGTTTAGGGTTCGTTCGGAGTCCGTTTTCCGTGTTTCAAGTTGCGTTCTTTCCAGATTTATTTCCTCTACCTGTTTACAGTAATTGTATACTATTCTGAGAAACTCCTTGTGTTGATCCTTGTGTTAGGACCCTGTTCCGTTGCAGCTCTAGGGTTGCAGAGGCGCACGGGATTACCAACCACGCCCCCAGTACTCCCGATTTAGCGGGTAGAGTGGCCTTTCCAATTATTTATCGAAAATTATGAAATTGTGAAATAGTTAATAGAGTCTAGGGCATTGCATGAACCTTAGGGCTGAAAAATTAGATTGAATGTTAGATCCTAGGGTATTGCATGAATCCTAGGACTGGAAAACTAGATTGAATGATAGATCCTAGGGTACGTCATGAATCCTAGGACTGGAAAACTAGTTGAATATATAAATATTGCAGTCTTGGAAGAGTAGAAAGGAAACGATAACTGCCTGTAAATTGGTTAACAACTACCTGTTTATGAATGAGTAGTTACGGTTGAGAACAGGGTTTATATGAATATAAAGCTGGAACGGTGAAACCTAAATTGGCCGAGTTAAAAGAGCATGAACCCTACGGGGAATTAGGAGTAGAACTCCTGGAAAGGGAATGGAATAGAATTGGGGAAGTGAGCTGGCCCTTGAGTACGGAGTACCAAGGAGAGCGACTGTCCCCCTATTTAGTGCAGAGCGGAGCTAGCCGCCCCAGGGACCCAGGGTTAGGTCTGGCCACATTGTACCGACTTTTGACCCTCGTGTACACAATACCGAGGAGAGCTACTAGTGTAAGGAAAGCACTAGCTACTCCACGGGCTCCGGGGTTCTACTAGCCCTCCTACACCGACTTGTTAGGCCCACTGGGCAAACCAGGGTAGTCAGGTAAGGGTGCGCAGACTTTAGAGGGGCAAGACCCCTGTTTGGTTACTGTAGAGGGGCTGGACCCCTGTTACTGAGAGGGCTCTGCCATATACTGGTTCCGTGCTATGCTTTGGGCGCACCCGTTAACGGAAACAACTGACCGCATGCCAGTGCGGGGTAGCTACCCGTGCGTTTATCACGCGTGCCGTAGTCACCGTTACATCTGTCAGCAACCTTGGGGTGGTTGACTGAGGGTAGGACCACCACGGGGGACTCTTTCGGCCAGGAGAGCACCATGTGTTATTTCTACTTTTCGGAAAACACTGCAATCAAGATCGTTCCTACGAGGAACATTCAAGATCAAGAGAAGAATTTGGGAAATAATCAACAGTGAATAAATGGAAAAATATAAGGAAAGAAACTAAAAATATGACAGCTACTGTACACTCTACTGCTTCTTTTAGCTTTTAGTTGCCACTCTACTCAGTGTTTCGCTAACATGTCACCCTTGTTACCTTTTTAGGACCAGGTGTTGAGTAGCCAGAGTCAGCGGCTGTAGAGGGCGCTGGGCCTAGTAGAGCCCAGTAATGTTACTTGTAGTACCTACTGTACTTTTCTTTCCGCTGTAGTGAGTAGTTTCTGTTACCTCTGTACTCTTTTTGTTGTAAGCTTCATGTTTATGTACCTGTTTAATTCTCTACTGTTGTGGTGTTTATACTGTAGTATTTCTTTCCTTTACTGCTGTATTTTGTTACTGCTAGTTATATACATGGTGAATGTGGTTTATTTTACTACTCTTTTGGTTACTTTCTCGTTGGACGACTGGGTCTTGGGATCAGTCGAGTCAGTCCGATTCTCGTATCTCGTAGGGATTCGGGAATCGAGTCATTACAAGATGGTATCAGAGCAAGGTTGTCCCGAGAAGTGAACCAACTGACTGGAAAATAACCAATTCACATGTCTATAACTAGAGTAGCCACCACAACATTTCTTTTGACATGAGCTTTTAGACTTCTTCGTTAGATATCGTTCCATATTGACGTTTTCCGTTCTGTTTTCGTGTCTCCTTGCAGGAGATGCGTCATCGCGGGGCTAGCGAGGCGGGCCGCGGGCGCAGCCGAGGACGAGGTCGGCGAGGTGGGTGTGTTGCGGTCGACGTCTCAGTGGACCAGTCACTGCTCCCGGCCATTCAGGCTTAGGACCTCGCCCAGCTGATATGGGACATAGTGCGAGAGGAGCTCCACCCACCGCCCCGAGCGCCTCTCCCTGGGGCTGCAGAGGGGGAGTCCTCTGTGGGACCACGCGACGGATGCAGCGCTGAATGCGGGGGAGGGGATGGGCCGCCACCGCCCCCACCTTCCTCCGACACTTCTGTGCATGAGGCTTCCTTACCTGGAGGTGCACCAGCATCTCCACTGCAGCGCCACTTCGAGCTTTTCGAGCGGTTCCGGAAGCTGAAGCCCCCTTCCTTCAAGGGGGATGAGGACCCGACCTAGGCGAAGGACTGGTTAGAGCAGATCAAGAAGGTTTTCAACACCCTTCGCCCCGCGGTGGAGTGCCGTGTGGCCTTTGCCACGTACCAGCTAGAGAGTGCGACACACAGGTGGTGGAGGCGGTCAGGGGACAGGAGAGGGACGAGCCGACCTGGGACCAGTTCGTCACCCTCTTCTGCGAGCAGTACTTTCCCCAGACGTGGCAGGACCCGAGGAGGCGGGAGTTCCACACTCTCCGCCAGGGGACGATGACCGTGAGCGCGTACTGCACGCATTTTCTGGAGCTGTCCCGCTTCGTCGCGACAGTAGTAACCACTGAGGAGGAGCGCCTTTGGAGGTTCACCGAGGGGCTCCGGCCTGCAATTCAGGGGTATGTCAAACCCCTGAAGCTGCCTACATTCTTGAGGGTGGTGGAGGCAGCTATGACCAACGAGGAGACCAACCCGTCCACGCGAGATACTGACAACGGGCGGAAGAGGCCCTACCAGCCAGAGTTTTCACAGGGCCGACGAGAGAGGAGACACGTGGCATCTGCAGGAAAGCTGTCACGTTTTGCAGGGCCATCAGTGGCCTTTGGGGGCCCTCGACAGGGGCCAGTTGCCAGCACCAGACCCCCGCCCAGTCGACAGCAGGGACCCACTGAAGGTAGGAGTCGGGTTCCCCTCTGCTACTAGTGTGGCCAATCGGGCCACATTAGGAGGGACTGCCCGTCTAGGGCAGGAGGTCAGCAGATACTTCTCGCACCGAGCACTGGAGGGCGAGCAAGAGGCCGCGGTTCCTAAGCGCGAAGAGAAGGACAGCAGTCACGAGGAGGGTACCGGCCAGCAGCTACCCGTCTGACGTAGAGTGTGGCTGCTTCGTCCGCACCTAGGGCTGAGGGGCGTATCAACGCCCTGACACACAGGAATGGCAGAGCTTCAGTATCGGTGGTGGCAGGTATGGTTTCAATTTCCGGCAGACTCGTTTACACACTTTTCGATTCCGGCGCTACGCACTCGTTTGTCGCAGCCAGTTTCGCAGTTAGTTTGGGCCAGGATTATATGCTGTTAGAGATCCGTTCGTGATCAGAGGTCCGAGTGGTCAGCTGTTTGTAGCTGAGGAGGTGTACACGTGTTGCGAGGTCAGTATTGGGGGACATAGCCTTCCCGCTGACCTGATTATGATACAAATGGAGGACTTCGGCGTAATTCTGGGGATGGACTGGCTGTCCGCTTACCACGCTTTGGTAGACTGTTTTGAGAGGAAGATCATCTTCTCCATACCGGAGTTGCCTTCTTTCAAGTTCCACGGTCAGCCAATGGACGGAGGCTTCAGGTGCATTTCTGCACTTCGCGGGACTCACCCTCTCTGGCTACCCAGGTAATTCTTAGGTGGATGACTTTCTGATTTAGGGATATCATCCACCCCAAACCTCTATAGTCACCCAACATTTTGGGTGTCTTGATTGGGTCCAGCACCTGCTAACCTCGTCTAATCCATCAGTGTATGTTTGGAAGAAGGTCCTTGAAACCTCCTCTAGAAATTCATTCTCCCCGAGGCCAAGCCTCGGTACCCTTGTTAGGGCAACAACCCCTTCACATAGACCTTTCTTTTGATTCTGAACCCACTTCACCTTCTTCTTCCACAATGGCTCAACAACTTGAGGAAGAGAATAATCTTGAGCACTAGCTCCAGCGACTCAACGATCTCTTCCAGAACTTCATGAAACCACCGCAGCGTCCCATGATGCGAGATCACTATAATCCTACTGCGGTGGCAATTAAGCCTCGAGTCAGAATTCCGACTGGAGGACCTAATTCCGAGTTAAAGCCCAACATGATCCACACCATACCTAAATTCTATGGGCTTAACTCTAAAGACCCCTTCCAGCACATCAAACAACTTAAGCATCTGGCCCAGACTTTCGAGTCAGATGCGCAAAATCGGGATATCCTACTTATGAAGATGTTCTCTTTCTCCCTTATGGACAAGACAGCCCATTGGTACCAAACTCAGACCCGTCCGATCAACACATGGGAGGAACTTCAGTCCGAGTTCTTAAAAAAGTTCTTCCCCGTTGGTCAGACCAATGCCTTGCACCATCAGATTACTCACTTCATGCAACAAACGGGAGAACCTCTTCATGAGGCATGGGATCGTTTTCAGGATCTCATGAGAAAGTACCCCCATCATAGAGTTCCTAAATGGGAACAAGTCCAGTCTTTTTACCAGGGACTCTGTGAGGATATTAGACTGTTCGTCAATGCAACTTGCGGAGGGAATATCATGGGTCAACATGAAGACACTGTGTGGGAGATTCTCGAGAATATGTGCGAGAACTCCATCAACAATGACTCCATGGGACTATTCGACGGGACGAATACCCCTGCAGTGACAAACCTTAGGGGAGCACATGAGACGTAGGGCCTGTCCGCATTAGTCAACCTGGAATTAATGGCCAGTCGATTGGACAAGGTTTCTATTATTGAGAAGAAGGTGGATGAGCTGACTCAGCATTTGCAGCGAGCCACCTCTGTGCAAAACTCCTTCGCACAGCCCCCTCTCGTACAGGAAACTGTGTAGCACATTTTCCACCGACCTTCTCCAAGGATGGACTCGTATCTACCCCCATCTGACTCTAGGACCGGAGGAACCTTCGATCCTTTCTATTTTTTCAAGGGAACTCTACTCCTCCATTCTCTGACTTTTCTGAGGCTCTTCAGACCTGCGAGGACCTTAATGCCATCTAGAATGACCCTTTTTCCAATACCTACAATCCTGGATGGCGGAATCATCCCAATTTCCAGTGGGCGGGAAATTCCCAGAATCCCAGGCCACCTTTTCAGCCCCGTCCACAAGCACCTTGTCCTTATCAGCCGCCTCGGCCCAACCCCACTTATCCACCCGGGCCTAACCAAGATCAAATGTCCTTTATCCTCCAGACTTTGGCTAACATTCAAAGAACGAATGCGGCATTCAAAATCAACACAAGGATGAAATCACAGAGGTCCGAAATCAACTTGCCCAATTGGCAAATTCTCACCAACCAGGCACGCTTCCTTCTCAGCCTCTACCTAATCCTAATAGCATGCTGACCCAGCGACGCGTTATGAACGCAAACCTGGGCCATGCACACATGATCTATCAGGCCCCTTCTATTCCTTCACCTGATGGGATGGAACCTTCAACTTCTCATGCGGGTTATCAACAGCAACAGCCCATTCTACCAACCCCTAACCAGAACCAGGCAGGACTTAATTCTGTAATAACCCGTAGTGGTAAGGCGACCCAAGATCCACCTTATCCAGACCACTCCAAGCCTGGTAGTGACACAAATCCTAGGGCAGTCATCCAGGATGTTCTTATCCCTATCCCAGATCAAATACCTCGACGTATCCTAGAAGAACCGACCAAGGTTCCATTTCTCGAGGCCTTGACCAAAGGAAAGAAGACAACCAAACCCGTGGCTCCTGAGGAAGACCTGGTCAAGCTCTTTGAGCAGGTCCAAATAAACATCCCCTTGATGGATGCAATCCACCACGTACCAGCTTACGCACGATTTTTGAAGAACATGTGTACACCTTAGCGTAAGCCGAGAACCAAGAGTGGGAGTCCAATTGTACTATCAGAGCAAGCCAGCTTTGTAATCTTGAGTAGACTCCCACCCAAGGAAAAAGACCCAGGCACTCCCCTGATTTCATGTAAGATCGGTGAAACCCAGTTCAACAGAGCATTATTAGACTTAGGTGCATCCATAAACTTGATACCCACTTCCCTACTTAACCATCTAGAAGAATCTGAGCTAAAATCGACTGAGGTGACACTACAGTTAGTAGATCGATTTATCAAGGCACCAAAAAGGATTCTTGAGGATGTTATTGTAAGGGTGCGGGATTTCTACTTCCCTGTAGATTTTATAGTTTTAGATATGAACGCACCTGAGAACCCAAGGGATACACTAATCATTCTAGGGAGACCTTTTCTGGCCACAGCAAGAGCCAATCTAAGTTGTGAGGAGGGCCAAATAGAACTGAAATTTGGGAACCAGACTCTCAAAATTGATATCTTTAAGGCCCAACAAGGAATTAATTGCAGTGTTATTAAAAAAATCTGTGATATTAGAGCCGTGGTTGATGAACCACAACTTGAGGACAACATGATCATTCCTCATCAACCACAAGAGGATCTTGAACCGCAATTAGAAGAGTCAGACATTGAGATAGATAGACCTATAGCTCCTACCCTTGTACCTCACACTCACTTTGAACCACCCGATGCTGCTGATAACCCCATTCTTGAACTCAAACCCCTTCCCGACCATTTAAAATATGTCTTTGTGGGTTCTAATCAGACATTTCCTATGATTATAAACTCTAGACTCACACCTGATCAGAAATCCCGTCTAATTACTGTTCTCTAGCAACATCGTAGAGCTATTGGTTGGACTCTCGATGATTTGACTGGAATAAGTCCCTCTTATAGCACACACCGTATCTACTCTGAAGAGGGTACACAACCTTCCCGTGAAATGCAGAGACGTTTGAATCCCAATCTGCAGGAGGTCGTGAAAAAGGAGATCATTAACTGGTTAGATGCAGGGATCATCTACCCGATCTCCGACAGTCGTTGGGTGAGCCTAGTGTAGGTTGTGCCTAAGAAGGCAGGGCTCGTCACTATCACGACTGAAACTGAAGAAGTCATACCTACCCGTATAGCCAACGCGTGGAGAGTCTACATAGATTATCGAAGACTCAATTCCTCCACGAAGAAGGATCATTTCCAACTACCATTCATTGATCAGATTCTTGAGAAATTAGTGAGAAATAGATTCTTCTACTTTCTTAACGGGTACTTCGGTTATAACCAAGTGGCAATTCATCCAGAGGACCAAGAGAAGACCACATTCACCTGCCCCTTCGGGATGTACGCGTTCCGAAGGATGCCTTTCGGTCTCTGTAATGCACCCGTAACTTTTCAGTGGTGCATGCTTGCCATATTCTCTGATATGATAGGTGATTATCTAGAAGTCTTCATGGATGACTTCTCAGTTTTTGGGGCATCATTTGATAATTGCCTCCAGCACTTGGTTCATATACTCAGGTGTTGCATTGACGTAAATCTGGTTCTTTCCTGGGAAAAGAGCCACTTTATGGTGCCTGAGGGGATTGTCCTAAGACATTTAATTTTCGAGAAAGGCATCCAAGTGGATCGAGCCAAGGTTGATCTGATTTCTAGACTTCCTATGCTTAGCTCGATCAGGGACATCCGATCTTTTCTGAGGCACGTTGATTTTTACCGTCGTTTCATCCCTGATTTCTCGAAAATAGCGCCCCCTAACTACTCTTCTCTCCAAGGATGTACCCTTTGAGATTTCCAAGGAATGCACTCAAGCTTTTGAGAACCTTCGTGGCTGAGTCACCCAAGCCCTGATCCTACAGTCCCCTGATTGGTCTCAACACTTTGAGATCATGTGTGATGCATCTGACTTCGCTGTAGGAGCAGTTCTGGGGCAGAAGATTGATAGGAAACCCGTGGTCATCTACTACACTAGCAAGACACCTGATGAGGCTCAGCGTAACTACACGGTTACGGAGAAAGAGCTACTAGCCGTAGTATTTGCCCTCAAAAAATTTCAATCTTATCTCCTGGGTTCCTATGTTATCATCTACTCGGATCACATTGCTGTGAAGCATCTCCTTGCTAAGAAGGACGCAAAGCCTCGATTAATCCGATGGATCTTGCTACTGCAAGAATTCGACCTCGAGATTCGCGATAAGGCGGGAAGACAGAACGTGGTAGCTGACTACTTGTCTCGCCTTCCTTATGAGGTCATCAACCCTTCTGGACCCATCACGGAGCATTTTCCTGATAAGCACATATTGACTATTGGTACTAGGCTTCCATGGTTTGCTGATATAGTAAACTACTTGGCATCTCATCAGATCCCATCTGATTGGCCAAAGGCCAAGAAAGACAAGTTGCGCTTCGATGCCAAGTACTACATTTAGGAAGACCCGTACCTTTTCCGCATAGGTGTTGACCAAGTAATCCGACGATGTGTCTTGGAGGGTGAAATCAACAACATTCTCTCCTTCTGCCATGACTAGGCATGCGGTGGCCACTTCTCTGGGCACAAAACTGCATCAAAAATCCTCCAGTGTGGCTTTTACTGGCCCACTATCTTCAAAGATGCATACAGACACTGTAAGGCATGCAGTTGTTGCCAAACTTTGGGCAACATGAGCCACCGCGACATGATGTCTTTACAGCCGATTCTTGTATGCGAGATCTTCGATATTTGGGGGATTGATTTTATGGGCCCCTTTCTTGTTTCGGATGGCTTCGAGTACATTTTTTCTCGTAGTAGACTATGTATCCAAATGTATCGAAGCTATTCCTACCCGAACCTGTGATCACAAGATCGTCATCAAATTCATTCATCAAAATATCTTCTCACGGTTTGGAATTTCTCGTGCTATCATCTCTGATGGAGGGACCCATTTTACCAACGCTCAGTTTAGGTCACTGATGACCAAATACAGGGTGTCTCACCGAATCTCTACTCCTTACCACCCCCAGACTAATGGTCTAGCTGAGCTATCAAATCAGGAGATCAAGAAAATCCTACAGGTTACTGTTCGACCTAATAGGAAGGACTGGTCGTCCCAACTTTCGGAAGTTTTGTGGGCTTATAGGACCGCCCACAAGACCCAACTAGGCATGTCTCCTTTCAGACTGGTGTACGGGAAGGCATGTCACCTTCCCGTCGAACTGGAGCACAAAGCCTATTGGGCAGTACGGAATTGCAACTTAGATCTTTCTAAGGCTGGAACCCACAGAAAGCTTCAGATAAGCGAGATTGATGAACTACGCCTTGATGTGTCTGAGAACTCGCGAATCTATAAAGAGCGGGTTAAAGCCTTTCATGACAAGCACATATCTAGAAAGATCTTCTACCCTAGTCAGAAGGTCTTACTCTTCGATGCCCGACTCAAACTCTTCCCTAGCAAATTGCGATCCAAGTGGGTCGGAACATATCTCGTCCAACAAATTTTTGGAAATGGAGCCGTCGAAATCAGTCCTTTCAACCATGATTCCGAACCTTTCGTCGTGAACGGTCAAAGACTCAAACCATTCATTGATGTAACCAGTACAGATTTGGCTGAGTCATCATTTATCCTCCATTCTCCTTGAGCTTATTGCGCCTAGCCGATGGCGTAAAACTCAGTGCTTAACGGGAGGCAGCCCGTCATTCTTGAGAAACCCAAAACCTTTTCTAACATTTCTTTGCATTTTAGGTTCATCCTTTAGGACAGCCAACTTCACCTCAGGTACTCGTACCAGAGATTAGATATCGTCCGTAACAGTCACCTCGACCCTTCCACTCACCAAATACCTATCTTAATGCATGAACCAAGCTAAATAAAAACCCACCTAATGTACAATGAGGACATTGCAAATCTTAGGCATGGGGGGTATAAAGTGTAATTAAATAACAAGGAAAAGGTTTCAACAAAAAAATCTGCATATTAAAAAAAAAAACTTCGGAGGAGAAAAAGAGGAGGAAGGAAAAGAGCAAAATGATAAAAGGAGCACAAAATGAAAGAGAAAGGGGATAGTCATCAGTAAGAAATTAAGGAACTTAACCTAAGTTCTAAACCACATTAAGGAAAAGAAAAAGGAAAGTGCACAACAAAATTAGTAAGAACACGAACCTTAGGCATTCTTGGATAAACTCTTAGTACCCATTAAGATCTAGATACTCAAGAGGTTGAGGAAAATGAAAAGTTTAAGGATTAGGTCCAAGGCTTAGGGAGTATTCGACCACGTTGACTGACTTTTGGTTTACAGGACTCAGTAACCTAAGCACCCAAATTCACACACACAGTCTGGTTCAGTAAGCATAAGTATCAAAATCACGCAGAAGCGTTTCAAATGTTCTGAAAAGTCACCTAGATTATGAGCAGTCGATCAACACAAGTTGATTTGGATGAGTTCCTGGCACAGAGAGGTGGGAAATTCCCCTCAAAGATGCATAACAACATATCATCTCCTTGGTGCTTGTCTCTTAGGATATTTACATATCCTACTGGGGGCATGTAAGCACTCTACCGGTTCAGATTCCATGGATGACATTATCACGAAGTGTCAGTTGCCAGGGTCTGAATTTGACCACGGAATACCATGGACGGGATTATCTTGAAATCTCGAAAGCCAGGGTTCTGGGGGTTACCATGGATGGTGCTATCTCGAAGCATCGACTGCCAGAGACCCTTGAGGATTGATGATGGGGACAAGGAATCCGATACAGATCGTGTTGCGAAGCCAATCCTAACCTAGAATTAAAAAGAAAAGAGAGAGAAAACTCTCCAAACATATAAATCTTCTATCTCTCTTACAAAATGCACTACAAACTGAACCAAGATTAAAAATATCTCAGGCACGGGTGCTTTAACCACAGAGTCCAATAAACTTTGAGTTAGTTCCTATAGGCCTTAAAAGCCTTTGCTAAAGACTGAAGCTGAAGCTAGACAGATCTGGATCTTGGTTGGTACTAGAGTACCTTTGAGGCCTATGATTGACATTCTGACCTAATCAAGGAAACAAGAGGAAAAACACTCATCAAAACTTGATGGAAGAAGTTCATGGTCTAGAACAAAGGTTAAAACCTTAAATTTCTGCTAATGGACTAACAAAAGCTAGGCATGGGGGTATGATGAGAGCCTCAAAATGAGTCCTAACTAGCACATTTTGACCTAACTAAGTATACAAAAGCTCTTACAAAACCTAAGGGAAAGCTTAAATAAAAGAACTATAAATCTAAATATAAAGCAACACACATGGGGTAAAACTGTAATTTTACCAATGTAGTACACAAACAGGATGTCTAAGGATCTAAACGCAAGTCAAATGGGCTTAACAAGAAAGAAAGTGGGGTGATTCGATCTGAAAAGGGTTATAGCAATTTCTAGGAATTAAATGATATTCTGTAACCCTAAAAGAAATATGCTTTAATTCATGAAGTTCCTGGAAAGATAAAAGTAAAATAAACCATCTAAAATTCATAGAAAAACATCCCCTAGGGTTTAGAACCTTCAATTTGGCCAGTGGAACCTATCTTGACCTAAATTGAGAACCATACCCAATTTTTGACCTAATTTGGGTTTTTATGCAAATTGACCAGTCAAACATGGTCAAACCTAAAATCAAACTTCACCATTAGATTCCTTAGGTCCAAATTAGGTTTGTACCAAATTTTGAACCTAAGGGAAGGCCATCTTGACCTACTTTACAAATTGGTTCTCTTGAATTACTTTTTGACCCTTATCTTTTTGAACCCTTGCACTTTGCCCCCCAGCTTCCCTTTCATTTTTTACAGAACGGTCCTTCTACCACCCCACGCAGCTGCCCATACCTCTGGCGACTTTGCAGGGAGGATGGCGCCGCGCAGGGTATGGGAGCCGCTCTCAGAAATGAAAGGGGGGTTCCCTGCGTCGTCCTCTTCCGCATGGATCCCCTCCCATGTCCTGCCATTGCCCATGCCTCTCGTGCGAATGCGCGAGAGGAATGGGTCACTTCTCCAGCCATTCTCCAGCAAGCTCTCCACGCTCTCTCCTCGAGATCCTCTCCTCACCAACTGCTATTTAAGGGACGGCAGTGCCCTTCGGTCGTCTTAAGCCTGTTTTGGCCAAGGAATTTCCCCAAATTTCGTCTCTTCCTCCTCCGGCCATTCGCCCGCAGGCTCCGACGACTCCGCTCATTCTCTCGTCGCCCTGCCACCATACCAGTGGCAGGGTTAGCTCCTCCATTGTTCGTCGTACCTCGCCGTACCAACAGGCACCCTCCGGTCTATCTTCCTCGTCGTCATCATCTTCCCCACAGGGCGCCATCTCCGGCGACGGCCAAATTGAGCCGTCCGCCTCCTACCCGCCTTCGCCTGCTTAGCTAGGTAAAAGTTCCTCCATTTTAGCCCCTCTTTATTTCCCCCTCAACAAATTGTAGTATTGGTCCCTCGACTGCCACTACCACCACTATCAGTTCCACCTCCGGCCACCAACTTCGGCGAGGCCGCTCCAACTCCACAGGCCATTCCACCCCTCGCCGACAAGCCCATAAGCATCCCCTCGCTTCACTCAGCATTTCCCCTAACTTACGCCACCACTCTACTCACCTAAACACACTCCCGAACAAACCCATTACTCCCACCATAGAGCGACCTAGGCACACATGCCTAGGTCGCCCCACGGCCTGCCGCCTACCGCCTCACCTTCGCCGTGACAAGGCGAAGGTCCTCCTGTAATCTGATAGAGCCGCAAGGCCCTTTTTTTGTCAGGCAAGGTCCGAGCTCCAACCGCCATTGACAAATAGGTTGAAGCTGCTTCGCGAGCTGCTCCAGGCTGCAGCGCTCCAGGTCGCTAGGTCCAGCAGTTGCGGAACACCCTCACGCACACACTCAGGCTCGCAATTGGGGTCGAAGGCCTCTGCCGCTGCCCTAATTGGTCGAGCCTTTCTCCTGCAGACGCACGAAGATGCAGGTGGGACTTTAGTCCCACCTCGGAAGATGACGCACACTCGCATCAGTATAAGACGAAAAAGTGACTGAGGCTATTCGCCTCAAGTCACATAGGGGTGAGGTCCCTCACCCTCACTCGGTCTCATCCGCGGCACTGCCCACGCGGACTGACCTGACCCGACTTCTCTCCTGAGCACTCCTCGTGCACTACACCCACGCTGGTGCGCCTGGACCCGGGCACGTGACCCGACCCGATTACCTAGCTCTGGGAGAGCGTACCAAAGAGAGATTCAGAGAGAGAGAGACGCGAGGAAGGGTAGGGGTAGGTTTTGCATTCGCATGTGTGCAGGGAATAGGTGAAGAAGAGGAGGAAGAGAAGCGGCGAGGACTTAGCCGCAAAGAGAAGAAAGAAGAAGGCGAAGGAGATGCAGCAGCAAGAAAGAAAAGAAGAAGAAGCCAAGGAGGAGCTGCTGCAGAAGAAGTTGAGAAGAAGAAGGAAGGAGCTGAAGCCAGGAAGGAGAAGAGCTGCAGAAGCCGAAGAAGACAAGAAGAAGAAGGGAAGACAACTGCAGAAAGAAGAAGGAGGCACTGTAGCAACGGGGCCGATAAGGCATCTGATTCAGAGAATCAGACGTCCGAAAAAGGAAAGGCAGAAAAGGAAGAGAAAGGAAAGAGAGGAAGAGAAGAAAACAAAAGAAGAGTCGGAAAAGAAAAGAAGAGAAGGGAAAGAGAAGAAAGAAAGATGAAAAGGATTCTTTTATTCTCTCTCTCTTAATTTTTTTTGTAATTGTGAATTTGTAAGCTTCTAGAATCATAGTGTGCTCCTTGAGTTCAATCTCGAGAAATTTTAAATTTTGAATAATAAATTATAATAAACTGGTGATCACTTTTCACAATATACTGCAACGAACATAATTTTTATAACACCACGAAACGCCTAGAGCTAACACACCACACAGTGTTTCGCATGACCCCCAAAAACTAAGCCCCTAAGAGGAACTACTACATCCCCTAGGGGAAAACAACCAACTACAATATAAAACTAAAGCCTATATCAAAAATGATCGAAACAATATTGTAGCAAGATAACTACTGTGAAGGTACGACCAAGGCAGCGAACAACAGATCCACGGAGCACCCAACCCCGGGATCAAAAGTAAAGCAGGCCAACATACATGAAAAACACACACCAAAGAAAAAAAAGAACGAAACACCCAACAAATGAGAAACCACAACGATTAGCAAACACCACCCGCCGCTGTCGCCGTCGATCGTGCCACCACATCGGAGCCTTTCCGTAGCAACCTCCGACGCTAGGCTCGACAATAGTCGTAGCCGTGATCGCCTCGCCTGACTGGAACACTGCCAGCTGCCCCAACCATGACACCTGAGCATCCACGACCACGATTACTGCCCTGATCACGACGAACCTGCACGACGACTGACAGCCACGACCATCGATTGGGACGATCGGCCGCCACGTTCATCCCCGACCGGAGCTCAACCATCGGCCGCAACATTGCTGCCACGGTTAGCTACAACAAGCAACGCCGAGCTGTTGCATGTTGACAACTGGCACCCGATCGTCGAGGAAGTGTAGTCCGGAGGAGGGGAGGAAGGTTCGGAAAAATGTGTGGGAGGGGTGGTGGGGGGCGGCGGGGGCGATCAGTCGGAGATGACCAATCGAGGGCCCGAGATGGCAGGTATCACACGCTCGGGAGGGAGGGAGAGGAAGAGCAAAACAAAGTCTTCTTTGTGTAGTTTTTAATATTCCATGGTTGGATTTGAGGGTGAAGGGCTTGTGATAGCATCAATGGATCAGGAGAAGCTGTGGATATGGTCTGAGATCATCAAGCTAGAGAGTAATGGTTCTAATTGCTTAAGCACCATTCACAACTATATTTGTTTTGTCATCTGGTTTCCTCACAGCTCCTAATTCTCACCTCCCATTTACTTGTAGGCATTCGGGTCTACTCTCGAGGCAAGATCATTCACCGTGCTTGCTTCCAGGATCCCTCTCATTCAACCCAACTAATGTTTGAAGCAACTGCAATATTGTTAGGTCTCAATGTCGGATCATGGGCTAGGCTTCCACTGGATTGGAAAATATCATTTTCTCTACATTTTCTTTTCTCTTTTTTTTTTTTTTGTCTCACAGCGCCTTATAGGTTGGTAGCTTGGTCCCATGGTCCTAGAGATTTTGGCTTATCCTCGTGATTTATTAGTTCTGCCTCTCCTTCCCTTTTTTGATGTTGTTATGTTCGAGTTATATTTTTTTTATTAAATAAAATAACCTTTTAGCCTTTAAAAATAAAAGTTTTGGGATGAGCATATTTTAAAATAAGGGTAGGGTTTCACAATATTGGTACGGATGTAAGCCCATTTCCATTTTTCCTAAAAATTGAAAGAGAAACCCTAGGTAGAACCAAGGGGCATCTAAGTGTAGGTGTCCAAGTTCAAATTTAGCTGAGTACCCTTAAACCAATTGGGAGCGCCATCAAGTCAACCAAGTTGCATCAAATTGTTGAAATTTGTTGCTAGGGCCAACTAATTAGAGTGAAATTGTTTAAACCATGCCATTGACCTAAGTTATCATATAGAAAAATTATTTGCACAAGTGAATTGCACAATACTATTAGATTTTCATAGGTCTTCCAAAGCAACATGCACAAATTGCATGATGTAAATCGCTAGAATTTCCTTAGAAATATGACACAGTTAAGCTCTTCACAATTGTAGATATCGACGAGTGCAAGCATAAAGACACCAATCCCTGCTCTCACGGATGCATCAACACCAAAGGAAACTTCAACTGCACTTGTCCAAAGGGTACCTATGGCGATAGCTTGAAGGATGGAAAAGGTTGCCTCAAAAAGCAAAAATTCCTGACTGTCGCTGTTATCATCATATGTAAGGACAAAGAAGAGAACTCGAACATCTTTGACTACTTTTCTAATAATTTTTCAAAGCTTACTTGGTTAAATCAAATAATGAATTCTAATTAGCAAATGTCTCCTTCGCTTCAATCTAACTTGACATTCTACCCCCAAATGTTTGAGAAATGTCTTATTTCTATGGTATGGTAAGATGGATGGAAGAAAAACATGTCTCGTACATGAAGCAAATAAGTAATAAGATAAGGTGCAAATATTTCTTAGGCATTGTTTGTTTACACTGATTGAATTGTTAATGTTGCATTTGGGTCTTCAAATCTTGGATTATAACAATATTAGGATAAATCTCTCAATTATGGGATTATCCATTTTCGAGGGAGGATGGGATAAATTTATTTTGTAATTATGCGAGAAAATATCCACACCTATATATATCCTTCCAAAGATTTTATGATTTGACTCATATATTTATCTTAAATATAAAAACTTCACAATTAAATATTTATCTCATAATTTTATTAATTATAAAATTAATCCTTCAAAATGAATCACTCGAAAAAATCGATTACTTTAATGAACAGGGTAAGTGGCTTAATTTATTTGCCTTATCCAGAAAACATAAGAGTTTCATTAATGTTTTGATCAGATAATGTCGGATTCATTTTGTCTCCAGCGTTAGTTACGGTGGAAAGGGTGATCGACTGAGATATGCCTCGAAGCTCACTCAACACTGTCTGTATTTACAACAAAGTTGAGAGTTTGCTGCACAGCCGCTCTGACTACCTGACGTGAAATTACATGCAACCCCTCAACATGTTACAAATTACACGTCATTTTGTAAATTTTGGCTTGGATATACAAAATTGAAAAGGATACGAATTGAAACTCGGCCATTCTAATACTTAGATATTACGCGATTTACACTAAAATACAAATGAGTAAAATGATCATGCTAGTGATCAGAATCAGAATAAGCACAAATACATATATATATATAACCGTATTCTTTTTTATCTTTCCCCCTATCAGCAGAATGTTTAATGAGTAAAATGATAACATCTTCCTACTTCAATCATGTTGATCAATCTATAGCCCTCTGCTATAACAGGCACTGCAGTTGGCATCGTCGTTCTGGTAGTCACTATCGCCTGTCTGAGCTGGTTGAAACGCAAGAGAGCCTACATCAAACAAAAAGAGGGATACTTCCAAAGGAATGGGGGACTGCTCCTCCAACGGAAGCTCTCTTCGGGAAGAAGGGATGAAGAGGCTGCAAGGCTTTTTAGCGAGAACGAGCTGAAGGCGGCAACTGCTAACTTCAATGAGAGGCAAGTCCTTGGCAGTGGAGGCAATGGCAAGGTCTACAAGGGAACCTTGCGAGATCAGAGAATCGTGGCCATAAAAAAGTCCGTGCATGTTGATCAGCAACATGTGGACCATTTCATCAACGAGATCAAACTACTCTCCAATGTCATCCACAGGAATGTGGTCAAGCTCTTGGGTTGTTGCCTAGAGACGAAGATCCCATTGCTCGTCTACGAGTACATCCCACGTGGGACACTCTTTGAGCACATCCATGAAATAGGCCACGCAACTTTTCTACCATGGCAAGTGAGGCTACGGGTCGCAACGGAGACAGCGGTGGCCATCGCATATCTCCACGCCGGCCTTGATAGACCCATCGTTCACAGGTTTGCCCGTGGACCTATTGTGGTTTCGTTCCCGGAGCTTAATTGGTTGTTGCCGGAGCTTAATTTGCTGCTATGAGTAGTATTAATTAATTGATAAGTGTACACATAAGACAACACTAACGCACCCTGTGTTGAGTATTAATGTTATGATTAGTATTGCTGGAATTGATTTGCAATTGAGTTAAGCCTAGGTCTGAAACTAAATGAATCAAAGTGGATCATGGATCAGGAGTCAAACATCAGAAAGTCTTTCCATTTTTTAAACTGAAGCCCAGCTAAGGCCAATACACCCCGACAAACTTATCCACCTGTTAGATAGTTACACGCTAAAGTCAACCTGACTTTGCAGGGACATAAAGTCAGCGAACATACTCCTTGATAGTGACTTCACGGCCAAAGTAGCACACTTTGGGGCCTCAAGGTTTGCTCCACTTAACGAGCACGACGAGGCGACGATCGTCCTCGGCACACGAGGCTACTTGGACCCCGAGTACCATCAGTCCGGGCGGTTGTCGGACAAGAGCGATGTCTATAGCTTCGGTGTGGTCCTTGCAGAGCTCCTCACAGGCAAGAGGGCCGTTTGGTATACCCAAACAGGTGCCCAATTCCTGGTGGTGTACTTTCTGAATGCTATCAAGGAGAGAAGGAGGGGAGGCTACAGGAGATCCTGGACGCTCACGTGACCCGAGTGGGCAACGTGCAACAAACCGCGGCTGTCGCGGGTATGGCGAGGAGGTGCCTGGAGAGGGACCCGAAGAGCAGGCCGACCATGAGGCAGGTGGCGGCCGAACTGGAGGTGTTGAGGGGATCCTTCGATGAGCAACCACGAGGTGGAGGTGAAGGTGATTCCAGAGGTGTTTAGGTAATTGATGTTATAAAGGATATTGGAGAAAGTGGAGTGTCGAAAGGTGGAGCGCAGTGGCAGCTGAGGAGAGCTACGCGACGGCGTCTCCCTCGTCTTTCATGGATCTAGAAACGTGATCAACTTATACTTATGCGCAGCGGAATGGTTCTTTCCTATACAACATGCATCATCTAGACATGTTCATGCAAACTCGGTTTGTTGGTTCTCTTCTATCGTCATGCCCTTTTTCTTATTTAGTGAAGTGAGATCTGATCCTTGGTTTTTTGGACGAGGCCTTGTTTGCTCAACCACCAGAGCACTCTACTCCTTTTAGTTGTGTGCGCGTGTACTTTGGATTGGTTTCTATTTGTCTCTTGGTAAGGATGCTTTTGTAAGATATCTATCTATCTGAAGTGAAACTACTGCCGTGCCGCTTTTCCATCTCAAATGATCTCAAGTGAGAGTTGGTTTGGAATTTTTACAAATTCCTCTTCTTCGGCAAAGAATAGAACGTGGTAAATCAGTGTGGCCATCAGTATCTTTAGTCCTCTTCTTTACCTCCACCGGTGAAACCGGTACCAAGGGTTAGTTTATGGTAAAGATTTAGCTAATTTGAGTTAACTTTTTTTTTTTTTTTTTTTTGTAATAGGGGATAATCTATATTTGTATTTACATGAGAACTGAAGTTAATGTTTATTTTGTTTAATGAATATGAGTTAAAAATGGAAGTTAAACTATGATGTGAAAGGAGGGTGCTAACTTTGATATGGAGATTAGAATAGATGATAAGATTGGAAAAGACATGTTTACCTCTAGAATAGTAAGTAAGTTAGTTTGTGTTTTTATGTTTATATTAGAATGGAATGATCTATTAGGAAAAAGCACATGTAAGAGGAGACAAGGGAAGAGAGATACAATAAATGTAAACTTGTAAATTATCCCAACCCCTACCCTAACACAGGTTGAGATAATACGAGTTAGTAAGACAAATAAAGTTAGATCATCCCCCGCAAGGGGATAACCCTAAAAATAACAATTATCCCTATAAAGGATTAATAAAGTGGTAAAGCATCCACAATGGCATCTAAGACCTAGTTTACATGACGAGTTAGCCCCCCAAAATAGGAGTTAACCCCTGTTTACTTAGGGGGTTGACCCCCTTTCACTTAACACTGGTTAGGGGCTATTAACATCGATTTGCCTAACATCGGTTGCTATCGGTATTAGGAAAACCCATGTTAAACACCCACGAGAGAGTCTCGTGCTCTCCATTGCGTATGCCACACTCAAGACTCCTCACACGCTGCGCTTTCGACAAACCCTTGCGATCGTCGCCCTCGTCACCCTCGTAGTTCTCACCCAAATGCCCCCCCGCCCACACCTTGCTCCCTCTCACGCCGCGTTCTCGACTGGGGTGTCGAGCCTCCTCACGCACCCTTACTCTCTCTCGATAGAACCCTCGCGATCCTCGCCCATCGTCACCCTCACGGTCGTCGCCCATCGTCAATATAGCGATTTTCACCCTCCAATCGACCTTACCGTCCATCGCAGGCCTCGCCCTCGTGACCTTTCCATTTTGGTTGCTCGTGACCTTGCTGTAGTCGCGGTCCAATGGGTTGCAGTCTCGACCTTGTCACGCCCAATCATGTGCTCCAATGGCCTCGTGAACACACATTGCCGTTGCAACCGTCCCCCTCTTCCAATGGCTATGCCTTTAATCCTCTATAAAGCTGCTTCATTTATTCCACCCGTATGAAGCTGTGCAAAGCAGGTCCTCTTTATTGCTTGTCGGGAGGTAATATGTTGTTCTTCTTAATTTGTTCTCTTCCGATATATATGTGTGACACTTCCTTCTTAACACCGTTTTGCTCTATTGGACCTTCAGTGGTGCTTGGAATTGATAGTCAGGTGTGGTAGCTTGTATGGTTGTTTTGGTTTTCAACCCTCTTTTTTGCTTGCCCTAAACTCTAGAGGCATATTCTAATTGATTCAATTTATTCTCTGTGCAAAAATGTTTTGCGTTTATTTACTTCACTCAGTTTCAAGGCTTAGAAAGATATGCATTTTAATTAAAGCTGTTATTTCATACTCTTTCTCCATGGATGTCATGTTATTTTTCTCCATGGCTATGTTGCTGCAATGTATGTTGGCGTATAGTTTTTTCCTTCAAATAAACTTGATTGACAGAGGAGACCATGGTGGTGAGGAGATTATTTTTCAACAGAGGGAAATAGGAAGTTGGGAGGGGAGGGAAATAGGAGTGCATATGCCCATGCTTTTGCTTTATTTATCTTATAATTCCTCCCCAAGACCTTAGGAAATAGGAGTGCATATGCAATTGTTCAGTATCCTTACACAATTTACTCTTGTATAGAAGCCATCTCTTCTAAAAGCTACTTAGCCCTCTATCTACTGATATCAGCCAACTGCTTTGCCTCACACAATCCAGAAATAACAAATGACCATATTAGACTCACTAGAAATATTTAGGGCATGGAATGGTGAGTATTAAAGGTACTGAAATTTTATGTTAGATATTGTTTAAATATTTTCAATACAGATCCCTTGCATCCATGAAAAGAAGGTCTATTCTATTGTTCTCAAGATAATTATTTTTGTGGAAAAGATGTCTAGTTTGATCAACTAGTTCTCTAGCATTTAGTTCTCTAGATATTAGTAGTCATTTGGATCGAACATGATATATTTTTTGCCAGGGTCCAATGACTTAGTTCCCTTAAAATCCATACTTGAGATTAAAGGCCTACTACTTCCATAGCAGTGAGAATAGGGCATGAAATAGATAAAAGAAATTTCCAAAACCTATGGAGTTTTTTTTTCCTCCTAGAATTGGTTTGGGTGATGATTTTCTCTTCTAGAGAGATTACTTTCTACCTTCAGGGCCTTTGGTTATTTTCTTTCCCTATTCATTTGGTTTGGCTCCTATGCCCAATGCTACTTTGGAGGATTGGTAGTTGGGTGGGAGTTGGATGCCCACTTTCTTGGGTGCTCTCTCGGCTGCAAGGGAAGAGGAGTTTATGGAGATGTTGGAGACTGCTGATGTTGTTGAACTTCAGTCGGGTGTCAACGAAGGTTGGGAGTGGGCTAATGGGTCCTTTCTGGATTTGGCGGGTCTTAATGTTTCGTGTATGTCCAATCAATATTTTTATTCAAGTTAGATTGCTATTAAACAAATATTAATTGCTATTAATAATATAATTAAATTCACCCAATTTAAATAGCTTACATAGATTATATTAAGTTTAAATTCCCTAGATTAATTAAATTAGTAATTAACTGAACTAATATAATTTAATGTAATTTTAAATTAATGATCATTAATATAAAATGATACCTAAATATATTTAATAACACATTGTTTATATTATCCTAAAAATATTTATATATTCACAATTATAACATTACTTATATAAATAATTACCAATATATAATACAAAAAGATAATTATAACTACCATAATCACTTTCATATTTAAATATATTATCCTAACAAACTTAACTAATATTTAAATTCCTAACACCACTATCAAGTAAACACCACAAAGGTTAATACTTCAACTTCAGATAAACACAAATTAGTGTAAACACCACTCTGCAAGTAAATACAATTGAAGGTTAACACCAATTTCATATTTTTTAACACTAATTCCTTAACCCTCCAAATAAGCTAACCCTAAAGATCATATCCCATACCTATCTCATTTACTCTTTTCAGAGGGGAAATGACCAGCGAAACTGGTAATATGCCGTGTCAGCCAAGCAATGGCGCCAATCTCTGCCCACTGTCATTAATGTGTTGACTAAGCTTAAGGACATGGGAGCACCTTGTGTTTGCCTGATCCAGGTGACAGTATGAATGGAAAAGCATCCAAGAGCAGATTTGCCATTTGTTTGCATGGGATATATAAAAACATCCATATATCTCGACACTCCAATGTGTACAGGGATTCTTGTGGCAAGGACTTTTCGGCCAATAATTGACGAGATGAAGGATTGCTTGGCTTCGTGGGGAGAAGGCTTCTATCAAGAACGTCGACGATTCAAGTGGTGAAATAGGTCATTGAGGGGCTCCTAAATCTTTGGATGTAAAGCACCATTATGCTTTCGAAGGTAACTAGAAAAAATAAGGCATTGAAGGCACTCCCCTTTGTTTGCCGAGCAAGGAAAGGGGATTGGGCTTGAGAATATGGAGGAACCATATGTGGCGCACTGTCATGAGCGCATGTGGAGGTTTCCTCTATAAAGGTGGTTCATCTCTCTAGAGCAATTGGATGACAACATTGGTATGGCCACCAAGAAGAGTCCTTTTCGATGGAACCTGACAATGGAGATTGGGGCTTGTGGAGGACTCTCCTGGCGATGCGCATGCAGCGACCTTGCTCAACTCGATCTATGTGAACGAAAGAGAAGATGGAGCTGTTGCTTGGCAATGGCTTGCACTCGATAGTCGACACCTACGGCTGAGAGGTTTTAGGAGGGTTTGTGGTTGACATGGAGTGTAACATTCGGGTCTAAATTCAAGTCAAATAAAGAAAAGTAACTTTTAACAGTTTAGATATGAAACTAGATAGTAGATCGTTTAAGATCACTCAAAATGTTTAAATATGACTCGTTAAGTAGCAATCTTCAATTTACATTTCACTACTTACTTTTACGAGCTTCCTATATATGAATATGTACTTGGAGATCTTACATGCACAGAGAAAAAGATTATTGACAAAAGATGAATTGTGGATAATGAAAATGATTAATCGCCTGGGAGATCACTGGGAAACGTTCTCTCTTCCATCCCTTTTACCCAGAGACTGCAAGGGCTTTTCCATCCACATGCTATCCAACTCCCTTACATTTACGTACGACCTAATGCTCATGGCCTCTTTGGTCCTGGCTAGTGATTGGGATGCTATTTGATTTTTGTCGATCTTTTAACTCTCTTGATGTATTGCCATGGATGGCAACTTCAATATCGGCTTTAGGAAAGTTTAGGCTTAAAAGTGGCCAAGTCAGGTATGCATCTTTTTAATCCAATGAAATAAATTTCTGATCGACCTTTCTTGTTTTGTCCACACAATGGCGAACGTGGCGACCAAGCTATCTGTGCACGAATGGGCCCGTGCCACCACCATTGATAGTGGCGTTGTTGAAATGTTTCTCCACCATGATGGACCCCGATCGTGCACCCACTTGGATCCCGAATGACTACTCATCGTGCTTGCCTGTGAGGGTCAGGTGACTCTTGAGCACAGATCCCTTCAAATCTTACTTTACCCTTGCCATCAAAGTTTGTGGAGTCTCCACCTGTTGTTTTAGACCATTGATCCGCTGATCCATCTCGACGTGATTCTGACATCGCATGCGGTTTCGATTTGCCCATCTTGTCCCTAACCTGTGCCTTGGCTTTGAACTTCCCAATAGCGTGGAGCAATGTTTAGTCCCGACCTCGTACAATCTAAATTTGATAAAGTTTATTTTATTTTTTTACCTTAAATTGGACCTAAGGTTAAAATTTTTTATTAAATCAAGATCTGAATCAAGCTTAAGGTTTAAATTTATGCAGGTCGAGTTAAGTTTGATTTTGATATTTGAGTTAAATTTTTGGGTCGGATTTAAGAAAACCTGCTAAGGTTTATAAAATCTATTAGTATCTATTTTTGTGAATTCTTAAATAAGGTTTACCTAAGTTTACAAATATTAGGTTTTTATTGTTGTTTAAGTAAGATACAATCAAGTTCATTAAGATTAAATTTAAATTTAAAATTAGATGATTATAATCATAATAATTCTTCTAATTGAATGAAATATAGTAATATTTTTATGATAATCTTATAATTTTATAGATACAACTACGAGCAAAATATATTATTATAAATGAAATATAACTCAAGTAAATACGTTATATTTAAAAAGGTAAAGATCATTGTAATTCTTGTAAATAAACCTAACGGGTGGGGGTTAGGAGGGTGAACATTATATACAAATGGATTTAATGGATCTATTTAAATTTTTTCAAGTTCAAGTCGTGCTAAATGTAAACCAGAACATTTTAAAATATTAAGGTTCAAATCCAACCCACATAATATTTAGACTCTAGTTGAGATTGACTCCACCCAATCCAATACTTCACCTTACTTACCATCATGTTATTAGATTACTCAGTGGACAGTTTTGACCACTCCAATTTATTCACATGGATGGTGAGTTCAAGACTGGCAGGGCTCCTTTTGTTCATCTTTGATAAATTTCTTCTCTTTGCATGATGTCCCCTTGTTCTTTTTCGTTAAGGTAATCAGTTGAAACAAAAAGAAAAAGTATTCTTGACTATTCCCTTTGCTAAACATCGAGGAAAGGTAATGTTTTTCTCTCTAGCGATAAGCTTACGAAGAATGTAATAGCATCTTGTTAATGATTATTTACATCGAAATAGAACACATCCTTGAACTAATTTTGAAAGGGATGTTCGAAAATAGAAAATCTAACATAAAAGTTGATGTGCAGTAGTTTAAATAGGATTTCAATCTATATATATTTTTTTTATTTAAAAAAAAATCATGACATATGGTGGAGTCCACTACTATTAAAATCAATAAAAAATTATTTTGGTATAGGTGAAAATCACTTAAATCATCTTCGAAATTACTTTACATGGATGTAAAATCAGTTTGTATAGGTGCAATCTTATTTTGCAAATCACCTTCAAAACCATCTTACACGAGTGCGAAATCACTTTACATGAGTGCAATCTTATTTTGCACCTGTGCAAAATCACTTTGCATCTTCAAAATAATTTTATATAGGTGCAAATTAAGATTTCACCGATACAAAATTAAATTCCAAGTGTTTTTTAACCTGTGACAAGTGATTTTACATTAAAAGGTGATTTTTCCACCTTACAGTTTAAGGTTTAGTCTACCCTAAACACTAAAGACTAAACCCTGAACCCTAAGGTGAAAGATCACATTTCAAGTGAAAAATCACTTCTTATACGTGAAATCACTTTCCATAAACCTAAACCTTAAACTCTAAACTCATAGGTCAAAATCACTTTGCACGTGTGCAAAGATACCTTAGAATAATTTATCATCGGTGCAAAGTTATGTTCCACCGGTGTGAAACCATCCAGAATAATTTACCATCGGTACAAAGTAGTTTATCACCGGTGTAAAGTTACTAATCACCTATACGTTTTAAGTTAAAGTAGTATCGTGATTTTCTTGAATGTGGTGGGAACCACAACGTAATAAACGTTACATTTTTTTATTTATTTACGTTAAATGTCAATTATCAAGTAAACCCCACATTCTCAACATCGTGTAAAATACGAAAATAACACCTACATATTTTCCTGCATCATCTTTTACGTCAAAATCTATGTTTCTCTACTTTTTAAGTTCCGTACATAAATTTACTTATATGATATATTGGTTTATTGCTATAGAGCCGTTGCTTTTTCATTGACAAGGTTGAATTGAGAGAAATATAATCTGTGTAAAGAATATATCACGATTCAACCCTCCATGTAAAGTGCAAAGTAACATCCATTCACGTAAAATTTGACCCATTATCAGTGTTAGTATCGTGCTACTATGTATCTAAAGATAAAGCCAAAAGAAAAAAAAGGATAAAGTGCGGTCACTAATGAAGTTCAGAATTGCAACCGCGAGCACGTCTCATCTTTCCCAGTAAAAGGTGCCAAGAAACGATAAAATGGTGATATTAGATTAACAAACCAACCGAGGAAAAATGCAAAAACAATTAACTTGTTCCCAAATTAATCACCCGCTGGATAAGTTTTCTTTTAATTGGCACAATATATGCTATTAAAAACGGCAAACAATTAATTTACAGTGAAATTGCTAGAGTAATTGCCGATATTATCAACAAAAGTGGGATTAATGGGGCCATAGCTGCGCTCCCACTTGGCGGTACTTTCGGTGGTGGTGCTTCAACAGGGTGAGGACCATACACGCATGTCCTTCCTTCCTCGCACAATTCTGGATTTCCAGTGACACTGCAGTGATCGAATGACATTATTTTCCAATGCATGCGCATATTAACATGTTTGATATTACGGGTAAATGTAATTGCATGCGCACTTTTCTTTGTAATTTGTTTGAGTTCTATGCATCACAATTTTTAATTTTAATCACCATGTTTTGTCTATCATCGATTAACATAACCTCTCATTAGACTTTGTCCCTTTCCCTTCTCCCCACTGCAAATTAAATTTCTAACAGTACTGCTCCTCCTGCTTGAGTATGAGTTTGAATAAATTAAGTACTGATACATAATAGGTTATTCCAACTAAAAAATGTGCTTTGGAGTAACATTTAGATCTTGCTAGGAGGATAAAGTGTTTATATGATATGGAGTTTGGTAAGGGAAATATATTTGTGTGGTAAGTAGAGAAATAAATGATAGAATAAGTGAATTTTGATATTTAGGCATTTAGACATATTAAACTTATTTCACACAAGTGGTGAAATAAGTTTCCATCGGACTAAGTTTGGTTAACCTAGTGCAAGTGAGACATGGGTTAAGTGATAAATAAATACCCATGAACCATCTGAATCAATCCAAGGTCCCGTTGTTATTTGTCTCGAGTCCATATATGATATTTTTTGTAAGATGAATGTAAATTCTATCAAACATGGAAGTAATTGATCGAGGAAAATGATGAATTTTCCATTCATAAGTCTAGCAGGACATTTGAATTGTTGGTGAGAAGTCTATCAAAATAGAAACTAATTATACCAGAGAAAACAGGGTGAACTTAAAATAAAAACAAATCATCACTCACTTGAGCAATATTCTGGTGGTGGTCTTCTCCTTCAACATGGGAGGAATGCTTGAAAAATCATTATACGCCAAATTCCTTCCAAAGAAGAAAACCAAGATAGATGAGCAACTCACAATTTTTCTGCTTGTTCAAGCAGAAAAGAAAAGATTCTTCCACATATACAAAAATTAATTCTAAAAGCATACTTACAGCACGTTAAGTTTAGGAAAATTTGCTAGGAATTCTGGAATGCTTCCACCAAAATTGTTGTGTTGCAATTGGCTAAATAATAAAATATTTCTGAATTAGATCAGGAGAAAGAATGCATATAAACCATGATGTACCGGAGCTTCGTTACATACATAGTTTCAAGCGCATCTAGTGCACTAAAATTGGGAATATCTCCAGAGAGGCCAAGTCTACTGAGATATCTGCACAAAATCGATTGTCATAAATCAGTTCTTACAAAGAACGACAAATGATCGTCTCGCTTGTTTTGATAAGAATATTCTTCTAGGCTTCTGGGCATTATTTAGTTGCATGAAGTAAAAATATAGGACTCGTGGAGGAATTGATAGAGGGATTAGAGGAATTGTGAATTAATTAAAGGTTTTTGTGCTGGGATCTTTATATCTATAACATTCATGATTATATCCATACTTCTGCAAACTGAAAATATCCCTGTATCTCCACAAGTTGCATCGTTATCCATAGGTAACGTTCTTTTAGATATTTATGATAACCCTTCTCCGTAGTCACCTTGCCTCAACCTTTGGGGAAGGGGGGAGCTGTGCTTGTAGGTAGCAACGGAGGAGGTGGGTGAAGGATGTGGCAGGCATAGGTAGTTGTCGTCATTCCATCTCTAGAAGGATCTCAACACTACCGCCACTTCTAACAAGGAGGTGTAGTTAAGCTCGAGGAGGAGGAAGGAAGGAGGGAAAACATAGATAGATGTAGCTTTCGACCTTTGTGCCATTAAAGCCCACGGTCGGGGGAACATTCTCTTAAGCCTAATGGCAAGTTAATTAACTTGGGGATATGCAAGTTTATGGGAGGACAAGTGTAAATAGTGGCTTTACCAGGCTGTGGATGTTGTGAGGATTTCTACGTTAGCGTAGCGTGGAGATTCTTACACGTGAAGAGAACATATGATAGTAGTGTCACGACCCGTTCCCGGCTTCCTGCGGAATCCAAGAACAGATCGTCTCGACGAACCACAAGATCCAATTGTCCAACGAGAACTAACCGAATACATGCTCATTTTCACAATCACACGAGTAATGTAACTAAGTAGAAAATATAAAGCTGACAGTAAAGAAAGAGAATTGCAACTACAATAATATTACATGCCACCAATGAGTAGTACAAGTACAGAACATAGCCATCACAACGGGAACTAGTACAAGTATAACTGAAACAACAATGAGCTACAGGTACTCACTACAACAAACTATCTGAAGTAGAATAGAAGAAAAATTACGGCTGGACTCGATTGGCCCAACACCCTCAGCAGCCGGTGGTTCTGACTGCTCGAATCCTTGACCTGAACAAGGTTATAAAATCTGAAGTCAGCTAACGCTGAGTAGAGTGGTGGCTACAACATGTAATGTAATTTAAACAAGCAGTTAAAACATTATTATCAGTTTCCAATTATCTTGTTACGTGTTGCTGATCTGAGTACTCTAATCAGGTTCCATGACATTTCTCAATCTTTGTGTTCCCCAAGGGAACGATCTTGCTTGCAATTTTCCTGCGATGCAGGATGTACACGTGGCACTCTCCTGGTCGGGAGCATCCCCCGTGGTAGTCCTACACCTGGTCTACTACCCCGAGATCACAGTCACAACGTAGCGGTAACTACGGCACACGTGATAAGCACATGGGTAGCTACCCTGCACTGGTACGAGGTCAGTCATTTTCGCTAGCAGGTACACTCAAACATACAGCACGGAACAGCATAGGGCCTTGCCCCTCAGAAACAGGGCTCTCGCCCTTCACAGTCCGCGTTCCATCGTCCGACTGTCTCGATTGGCCTAGTGAGCCTAACAAGTGTTGGTGTAGGGTGACCAGTTCTAACCCTGGGTCCCCTGGGGCGGTTAACTTCCCCCTACAGTAAATAGCTCACCTAGGTACTACCTACACGAGGGCCAAACAGGAGTCGTCGTAGAGTGGTCATTCCTAATCCTGGGTCTCCACCTAAGGGCGGCTAGCTCCCCTCTACTCTAAAGGGATGGTTGCTCTCTTCGGTACCATGTACATGAAGGCCAACTCACTTCCTTAGACCAAGTCCGAATAGCCGCCCGTGGGCGACATGTTTCACAATCATCCGGTTCTCCATACAACAGTATTCTTGTTTCGTTCTACATTCCCCGTAGGGTTCGTACATGAACTTTCTTATTTCCATATCTGGTTTGTTACATGCAAAATCGGCAGCTCAAATTCCACCATTTATTATCTAGTACAAGTATCTATTTCCATTAATGACGTAGTTCATTACAGGTAGTACATGCAGCTCATAATTTATTTCATCACGGTGATCCAATCATTCATTAATTACATATGCATTTCTTCCAGCCTTAGTGTTCATGTTACAACCTAGGGTTCAATCGACTATATTCTACGGCAACATGCATTTATCTCCTCATAGGGTTCATCTCACACCCTAGGTTCAATTAATTCTACGCATGTAGTTTAATTATTAATTTGGAGATTCTCTACCAGGGTAATCGGGTGGAATGGGGCTCGCACGGTAGCTTTCGATGTCTCCGTAGGTCCTGTATACTCAATGGACTGGAGACCTATGACATAGATTGATAGATCAAATGAACTCAAAAACGGCATAAACAATGTATCATTACGTAAAGAAACTCGAATGGAAACCAATGACGTTTCATTTGCGAAAATCCGACACCATTTGGGTCCTAAACGGGCCCAAAAACACCATCCCTGACCAAAATCAGATGTCTAGGAAGAGTTCTAGACGTCTTAAACGAACTCAGGGACTCACCTTGCTCGAAGCGCCTTTCTCGGATGTCTGGAACTTAGTGCAGACGTCTAAGGGTGTCTTCAAATGTCTGGAGGCACATTTGAATGTCTGAAACTACCTCGGTCCTCGCACCAATGCGCTTCGCAACCTCTGACATACGCGCGTGCACGGTCAGAACTTTGGCAGGAAAATAATCGAAAGAAAATTCTCTACTAAATGTCTGAGGTTACCTTCGAACGTTTGACACGACATCTGGAGGTCGCTTCGGACGTCCGATTCAGCGGAAAAATGATTTCGCAAAACTGTTTGCGAGCCTTTTCTTGCCACAGGACTGCAGCAGCTGCAACACGCCTCCCTCTCCCTCGCTAGTCCTCCACTCTCGGCCACCAAAATCCTCTGCTCTCCGCTCTCCCTCTCCTTCTCCTCTCGCTCGGTTGTCGGTGTGGGAACGGATGGAGGAGGGGGGTATATATGGAGCTGTGGGGTATGGGAGATGGCATGGAGGAGAGTGAGGGAGGTGAGGGTGCTGCAGGGGGTGGGAAGGCACGGCGTGTCGAGTGAGGGGGGAGGAGAGGGTGTGTGTACGGTGGGGAGTGGTGGTGGGGAAATTGTGGGGATGCCCCTGCAATTTTCCTCTCCCCCTCAAAAACCCCTAAACAAAAGTTAAGGGGTTTAAAACTCTAGAAAAACCCCTACGGATTCTGGAAATGCCAAATGACCTCAGGAAAGGGTCATTTCAAGTAGGTTGCTGTAGTTGATGTTGGTGCATGCAAAATAGTGAGAGGAGGGAGTGCAATCAACAGTGAGAGAGAGAAAAGAGGAAAGAGAGAGAGAGTTGTTTATTTGGTAGAGAATAATGCATCCAACTCAGAGAAAATTACATAGGTTTTCTCTATATATAGAAAGCAATCCTAATTAATCTCTAAAACAAGAAACAAATCTAATCAAATCTCCTAAAACAAGAAACATCAAATCAGCTTAACAACTTACTTAAAAGACATATCACCATACTAAAAAAGGCAAAACTTAAACTCTAAGCCCACAAAATTCCTTAGGGCCGGCACCCCTTGGAGGACTCAAGACCTCCCACATGGCACTATGGCGAAACGGTGGTAGCAACTAGCTTTTCTTAAGTCGTTGTAGTACAAATAGTTATTGCCATCATTTGCTAATATATAATTTTTTACTCGGAAAATAAAGAGTTCCCGAGGTCGAACTCAGGGAGCAAGTTGTATTCTAGGGGTATAAGTTTCTTTTACAAAAATAAAGAAAGAGAGAGAGAGAATTTGTTGGCTTCTTTCTTCTTCTCTTCTTTTCTCTTTGCTTATCCTCTCCTCTTCTGCTTGGCTCTTCTGCTTTCCTCCTTTGCTATTCTTCTTTATCTGCAGCAGTAGTGATGTTCTTCTTCTTCTTTCAGTTCTTGTTTTTGCTCGTCTCTTTCTTTTTCTTCTCCCTTGCGGTCCTGTTCTTCTTCTTCTTCTTTCTTTCTTCTTTTCCTTTCTTCAGATCTTCTTCTCGTGCTTTTCTTCTTTTGCAGAGTCTTCACTTGGCCTCTCTGTGTTCTCCTCTGCCTCGCCTTCCTTCTCCTTCTTTGCCTTCAGGACGTCGTCTGATTTTCCAATCAGACGACTTAAACCGTCGCTGCTACAGTGCCGCTCGGTGCTCCTCCTTCCTTCAGCTTTCGTCGGCCTTCTTCTCTGTTCAGCGGGCGTCTTTCTTCTTCTTCTCTGCCTGCACACTTGCACAGCTTGATCAGAGGGGCAAAACCTAATTCTACCCTCTCCCCGCGTTTCTCTCTCACGGAAGCCGCTCTTACGAAAGCTCTCCCAGAGCTACCGGGTATTCGGGTAAGGGTCGTGCCCGGGTCCAGGCCCACCGGCGTGCGTGGTGGGCGAGGAGTGCAGGTCGGGCTTAGTCGGGTCGGGCCAGGTCCGCGGGGCGTGGTCGCGGACGAGGTTGGGTGGAGCGGGTAAGTGAGAGGGACCTCACCCCGTGCTCAGGAGGCAACGAACATAAGGCACTTTTTGCCTTTATGCGGGCGCGCTCCCCTGAAAAGTTACGAGGTGGGACTAAATGTCCCACCCCAATTGGGCGCCCGCAGCTGAGGAAGCTGCAGAAGTTCGCGGTTGCACGCGAGGCCTTTGCCCCAGCTGCAAGTCTGGGACGCTTCGCGGAGATGCCCCGCGTAGCCTGGGAGTCGCACCTGGGCGAATCGCACCTGGAGCTGCAGGTTGAAGGTGCTCCTTCCACGCAGCAATGGCGACGGCGGTCGAGATACCTGTCCACAGAGGAACGGCCTCTCGGCCTAATCAGATACGCGGAGAACCTTCGCCGTGGCACGGCGAAGGTGGTGGGGGGTCTGGCAGGCGGCGGGGCGGAGCGTGAGGGTCGCCCTAGGTCAAACTGCGGGTGAAGAAGTGGGTTTGTTCGGGGGGTCTGCAGAGGGCGAGTGGTGGGAAATGGAAGGGCGGAGGTTGATCAGGGTGAGGAGGCGGAGCTTCTGTGAGGGTCGGCGAGGCGTATGGGGCTGTGGAGCGGCGGGGGCGTCTCGCCGGAGTTTGGCCGGAGACGAAGGGGGTGACGGTGGACAGGAGCGGTCGAGGGTTTAATCAAATAAAAGACAGTGAGGAAAAGAAAGAGGGGGAGATGGGGAGAAGTTCTGACCTAGCTACGGAGACGAAAGGGGCTGGAGCAAGGCGGCAGTCGTATCGACTGTCGCCGGAGAAGAAGATGCCCGGGGGAAGGGGTGGCGGCGAGGAGAGGGCCGGAGAGCCGCCAGCTGGGTACGGCGTGGCGCGGGAAGAGCGAGGGGGGGCAACCTTGCAGCTGGTAGTGCGGCAGAGCAACGAGGAGGAAGGGGAGAGGCCGCCGGAGCTGGAGGGCTCCCTGTCGGAGTGGGAAGAGAGGAAGTGGGGGTCTTTCTCCGTCAGGACCGAGCTGCTCAGAACGGCGGAGCGACGGGGATATTTATAGAGGCGGAATCAGAGAGGAGGGCGGAGGGAGACGACGTGTCTCCCTCGCCGGAGGACGCCGGAGATGGAGACCCATACCGTCCGTGCGCTCGCACGGCCGGTATGGTGGGTTGCAGCGACCAGGGGGTGTTCCTGCGACGGCTGACGACGCAGGGCACCCCCGGTTGTCTTACCAGACCCTCCCCCTTACGCTGCGCGGCGCCATGCTCCGCGCAAGGTCGCCGGAGCATGGTGCTGGTCAGGTTTTGGCAGGAGGGACCTGAATGCAAAGAACGAAGGAGAGTTAGGGGTAGAAATGTGAGGGTTCAAAAGTTGAGGGCCAAAAAGTAAATAAATGAGGACCAAAGTGTAAAGTTGGTCAAGAAGGTTTCCTCTTAGGCTCAAGTTTTTATAAATGACTAATTGGGACCTAAGGATTATGATGGTGAATTTTATTTCTAGATTAAACCTTGTTTGACTGGTCAATTTATGTAAAAACCCAAATTAAGTTATTAATTGGGCATGGTTCTCAATGTAGGTCAAAAAGGGTTCCGAAGGCCAAATTGAAGGTTCTAAACCCTAGAGATTATTTTTATATGAATTTTAGAGGGTTTATTCTATTTTTACTTTACCTCGAACCTCGCAAATTGAAGTGGGTTTGTTTTAAGGTTACAGATTATCATTTAGTTCCTTGGAATTGCTATAGCCCTTATCAGATCATCCCACTTTCCTTCTTATTTGGTTTGTTTGACCTATGTTTGGACCTGTATGCAGATTATACTGGTAAAATTACATTTTTACCCCTTATGACTTGTTTTCTTCTCAAACTCAGAATTCTCTGAGTTAAGCCTTCCCTTGAGTTATGTAGGAGCTTTTATCCTTTGTATTAGGTCAAAATGAGCTAGTTATGGCTCATGATGAGGTTCTCATCACACTACCACATGACCTAACAGACCTACCATGTGGTACTTATTCTCCACAGATGAAATTATGAACTTTATAGGGGCACGTATGTAAAACTCTCCTTTGTAATTGGAGAATTAAACACCATTCCAAGAAATTAAAGATCACATCATGAAATAGATGAAAGGAGTTGATAGAAGTCTAGGGACACAATCAAGAGAACAACAAAGCAGTTGTGCAAATGAAAAGGACACGAGATTTGTTAATCCAATTCCATCTTAATGGTGTACACTTGGGAGGGGGCGATTTAACCATCAATAATTTAGTACTGAGTTTCTTGTGTTTGCTAGAGTACAATATAGGTGATTACCCCTCTCTCGAGTACATGAATCCCCTTTTATGGGGTTCTAGGTTACAATTAAGTTTGATAATAGGTATTGTCTCCTCGGGGAGTGTAATCAACCCACACATTGCTTTGCCATCTGAGTCGTTGCCTTGCCTTCTCACTCAGTGTCATTTGATTTGGCTTAATAGTAAGCTAGTTAGCCCTACACTTGGGAGGCATGCTGTTCTAAGTGACTCTGGCAGGTAACTAATTTAGGCAAACAAGACGACTGTGGGCCGCTTCGGGTGCCTTTGGCAAATAACTAACTAGGCAAATAGGGTAGGCGAGCCACCCTAGGTGCCTTTGGTGGGTGAGTGAGCCGAGTAGCGTTAGGTGGATCAGGCGATCTACCTGAGGCATTGGCGAGCTATCCGTGGTCAGTGGCTTGTGGTTGGGCCAACTCTCTCCTTGGCCCAAGTAAGGTTTGTTTGGGTTTTATGAACCTCTCCTAATGAACTTGACTTTTCTTCCCTCATCAGATGCCCCCACTCTCATAGTTTGCTGCATGGGCTATGAGAGTAAAATAGGATTTTTTTTAGTCTCCCCTTGCCCCCAAAAGCTACAGCTCAACTTTGCCAGGGTGTTGATGCTCCTTCCTTACCGTTCCTTGCTTCTCTTAGAGGGAGGTCTTATTGTCTCAGTGGTCTACCCACTTGATCGCTCAAGTAGGACTTTGGGGTCCTACCCCTTATTTTCGCTTGGTGGGTTTTCGCCACTCATAATGTTGTCGAGTCTTGCTCCCCTTGTTCAGGGTTATTTTACCCATGTCCAGCAAATGTGTCCAACCATCACCTTATGCACTCTACATGCGGTGATCAAGCACATGTCATCACATCATTTGAGATTCCCAAGCCTTGGAGTAAGACACACATCACATCCTCTTAGGCTAGAAGAACAGAAGTGTCCTGTCACATTAAATGTTGATGAGACGGTTTAGGGCAATAAAAATCACGCCTCTTTAACTTCCTTTCTATCCTTATAAATAAGCAATAGGTAAGTTCATTTACTCACTTTTACTCTATGAACACAAGTTACTGCAGTCAATATTTCAGTGCCCTTGCACTATTACTATGGTTGAAGTGATTGTTCAAGCAAGATTAATCTTAGCCAAACATGAAGATGTCTTCAATTAATTGAGGTGAGAACCCCTTTAACTCTGGCCGATTGAGTGAGGGGACCATATCCCTTTACGATTTTACCTCCTCAACCCATAGCTAGGAGGAAATAGGGAGACTTCTTAGGAAGCAAAATCTAGTTGCGGTTAGGTACACTATAGTAGGTGACCGGCTAAAGATACATTCACCCGATTGGTCTGATAACTTCATTAGTTGTAGGTATGCTATCGAGAATAGACCTCGCTTTCCCTTCAATCCTTTCATTGTATCTTTCCTTTCTTATTACAACCTACCCTATCTCAATTGTTCCTAAAGTACTGGCCTATGCTCATTGCCTTTGTGGCTATCTGCCTACATCTTAGGATAAAGCCCACCTTAGACCTATTTCAGCAGCTTTATAGTCTTCTCCCCTTAAGGTTAATAAGAAGCGTCCCCCAACTGAGACATACACATTCTTGGCAAGGAATCAAGGTTACCGCCTCGTAGAGCTGTCAAATACCCTATAGAGCCAAGATCTACAGACCTTTGTCATGAACAATAGGGAGCCCCTACAAGTCCCTAATAACTAGCAAGGATCGTCGGAGCTTGATGTTCGCCCAGGCTTAAGCCTTCAAATGGTAGAGGACCTGGATACCTTGGAGGGTTTTGGCACTCTGATCTGCCAGGAACTTGCACAAGCAAACATCTACAAGTTACTGTCCTGGTCCAAGGATGAGTATCCATATGAAAGTAAGTGATCATAAGCATTGGTCCCTTGACTTTGTTGCGCTAATCTGGCCTATTTTATTTGTAGCCTTTTCTCTCTTTCAAGACCTCAAAGATTGGGGAGCAAAAGAAAAAGTGGTGCGTCAACTCCCCTTTAGGTGGCTAGGAGTGCCTATCCAAGAAACGGGCGAGCTATATATCTGGGCCAACAGTCCTTTATGCAGGATGATCCCTCGTGCTTGAGCGAGCACAACCCTATTCCTCTACGGGCAAGGTGCTAGCATCCCCACCTCTCCAGTCTAATCTGCAACTTACTCCATCTGAGAATGTTACCACTAAGGTGATCATAATTGAGGCATCATCAAAGCGACCGACTCAAGGTGAGGAGCAGGCCCACGCCGATAGCCAATCGATCGAGGTGGAGATCCTTTCTCCAAAGTGGGGGATCATCCCCCACCTGCCAAGGTGAGAGTTGCTTAAAGATTAACCCCTAATGTTGTCCCCCTTTTGACAGGAGGTGTCAGGGCTCTGCATTCCTTTCTAGTCAAAAGCGTCGACTTTAGGGGTGACAAAATCTTCGAAAGGCTGGAAGCCTTGCCCAGTACCTATTCTCATCCTCTTCTACCTGGAAAATAGGGTCAAGGTCCTCCTTGCATAGGGTCTCAAGATTGGGATACTCATCTTCTTCTTGCGCTGGCATGTCTACTCCCTTAGCGAAAGAGGTGTCTACCTCCTCTTCGAAACACCTTCTCAAGTCCTTGAGAAAGATGATCGATTTGTCTTCCACCCCCTTGCTGAAATTGAGCTCCTTCATCTTAGGGTCCATCTTCCTGTAGTCGTAGTTCTTAGCCTTACAAATGGTAGAGCATTTTCTCACAAACGACGCCGAATGATTAGAGTCTAGGGACCCAATCGAGAGAATAGCAAAGCAATTACATAAAGGGAAAGGACACGAGCTTTGTTAACCTAGTTACACCTAAATTGTGTACATCTAGGGAGGAAGTTTAACTCTCAACAGTTCACTATATGGGTTTCATGTGTTTATTGGAGTACAGTATGGGTAATAACCCCTCTCTCGAGTACATGTATCCCTTTTCATGGAGGTTTTAGACCGCAATTAAGACTGATAATAATTATTAGCTCCTTAGGGAGGGTAATCGACCCATATGTCACTTTGCCTTCTGAATCATCGCCTTGTTTCCCATGTCGTCGCTTCACCTTCTTGCTCAATGTTGGCTAATTCAACTTGGTGGTGAGCTAGCTAGCCTTAAAACTCCTGGTGAACTTCTACTGCATAAACATCAAGTAGATGAAGAGAGCATGCCTGTTAATGCACGAAATCGATGTTATAAAAGTTGCGTCGTAGTATAGGTCGAAATCGCTCGAAAACAGATAAGATTTATACTCGAATTTTGAGGTCCAAGGTCACACACAAGGATCAATATAGCAATTTAAAACTCAAGATCATAATTTAAGTCAAAGATATAAGAAATTGCAACCAGGACATAATAAAAAAAAATGATATAGAGATGAAGCTTAGCAATGAAGTGCAAAAAGAAGGGGTCAAAATGGTGATTTGAATCACCAAATTAACCTTATAATTTAACCACAATTATTTCAAATGTTTGCACAGTATCAACCACAATTATTTCACACAAGATAAGTAAGCAATAGATCCTGAGAGGCTTGGATATGTGACATCAGAAGACGAATGAGTGGATCAGACGACTTAAAAGCCCCCTTGCTATAGTGTTTCTTTCTTTCTTCTTCTTTTATCCTCTGTTGTTCTTCTTCTTCTTCTTCCTTACTTTCTTCAGTTGCTCTCCTTCTCTTCTTCTTCCTTACTCTTCTTCAGTTCTCCTCTTCTCCTTTCTTGCTTTGCCTTAGCTCTTTTCCTCTTCTTGCAACTAAGTGTCGCACAACTTCTTGCCAGAGCAAAACCCCCTCCCCTCGCTCTCTTTTCTTCTTCCTTTCCCCTTCTCAGATATATGCTAATCGGATCTGGGTATATGGGTAAATGGTTCAAAGATCAAACCCATGTGGAGTGGTCATGGGTGAGAGCGTACGATGGGCGTGCGTGAGGACCTCACCCTCGTGCTTATAGAGGCAAAGAGCCTATATCACTTTTTCCTCTTATACGCTGCTAGAGCTCTTTTGTTTTATGATGTGGGACTAATCCCACATGTCTTCTTCACACAGCAACAGCAGCTGAAGATGGCTTTGATTAAGGCAGCAGCTGCATATGTCGATGCCAATTGAAGGCCTGTACCAAAGCTTGAGGCTCAGTCGCGAAACCTGGAGATGAGATCTGGAAGAATCGTGACTGATGGGGACACCATCATGAGCCATAACTAACTCATTTTGACCCAATTAATTCAGTAAATGCTCCTGATGAGAACCTCATCATGAGCCATAACTAGCTCATTTTGACCCAATACAAAGGATAAAAGCTCCTACATATCTCAAGGAAAGGCTTAACTCAGAGAATTCTGAGTTTGAGAAGAAAACCAGTCATAAGGGGTAAAAGTGCAATTTTACCAGTATAATCTGCATACAGGGTAATTCAGGGCCCAAACACAGGTCAGAACAGCTTAATAAGAATAAAAGTGGGACGAGATGATCTAGCAAGGGCTACAGCACTTTCAAGGAACCAAATGATAATCTGTAACCCTAAAACAACCCACTTCAATTCACAAGGTTCGAGGCAAAGTAAAAATAGAATAAACCCTCTAAAATTCATAGAAAAATAATCTCTAGGGTTTAGAACCTTCAATTTGGCCTTTAGAACCCATTTTGACCTACATTGAGAACCATGCCCAATTAATAACTTAATTTGGGTTTTTGCGCAAATTGACCGGTCAAACAAGGTTTAATATGAAAATAAAATTCACCATCAGATTCCTTAGGTCCTAATTAGTCATGTATAAAAACTTGAGCCTAAGAAGAAACCTCCTTGACCGACTTTACACTTTGGTCCTCATATATTTACTCTTTGGCCCTCAACTTTTGAACCCTCGCATTTAGGCCCCTAACTCTCCTTCGTTCTTTGCAAACAGGTCCCTCCTGCAAAACCCTGCCAGCACCATGCTCCGGCGACCTTGCGCGGAGCATGGCGCCGCGCAGGGTAAGGTGGAGGACCTGGCATGTGTACCGGGGGGTGCCCTGCGTCGTCAGCCGTCGCAGGAGCACCCCCATGGTCCTTGCAGCCCCCCATACCGGCCGTGCGAACGCACGGACGGTATGGGTTCGAATTCCGACCATGCTCCGGCGAGGGAGACACGTCGTCTCCCTCCGCCTTCCTCCCTGCTTCAACCCTATAAATACCCCCCGCCGCTCCACCGACCAAGGCAGCCTGGACCTGACGGAGAAAACCCCCAGCTTTCTTCTCTTCTTTCTCCGGCAGACGCTCACCAGCTCCGGCGACTTCCTCTCCCTCCACCTCTTCGCTCTGCCGCACTACCAGCAGCAGAGACCTCCTCCCCTGCTCTTCCCGCGCCACGCCGCACCCAGCTGGCGCCTCTCCAGCCTTCTGCTCGCCGCCGCCCCTCTCCCTGAGCATCATCTTCTCCGGCGACAGTCGATACGACTGTCGCCCTGTTCCTCCCCCTTCGTCCCTGCAGTTAAGTTAGACTTACTCCCCTTCTCCTCCTCTTTCTTTCCCCGCTTTCGATTTAGTCAATTAAGCCCTCTACCGACCCTGTTCACCCTCATCCTCTCCGCCTCCGACCACCCTCCGGCGAGCCGCTCCCATCACCTCAGCGACCCACACGGCTCGCCGACCACCGCAGAACTTCCGCCTCCTCACCCTGATCCTCTTCCGCCCCTCCACTTCCCACCAAACACCCTCTGCAGACCCACCGAACACACCCACTCCCTCGCTCGCAGTCTGACCTAGGACGACCTAACAGCTCCATCTCGCCCCCTGCAGACCCCCTGACCACCTTCGCCGTGCCACGGCGAAGGTCCCCCGCCTGTCTGATTTGGCCGAGAGGCCGTGCCATTGGTTTCAGGTTCCAGGCCTTGGCCGCCATTGGCGAGGAAGCTCGAAGCCTGCTCGAGGTTGCTCCAAGCCGAGATATCCCAGATTGAATAGCCACGGCCAGCGCGGAAGAGTCTCACGCACACACCCTGGCCCTCGATTGGAGCTGTACGCCTCAACAGCCGATGCAATTGGGAGCACCATCCCTGCTGCAGGCGTAAGAGAATTGGGGTGGGACATTTAGTCCCACCTCGGAATCTCTCAAAGGCGCGCGGACACATAAATTGAAAAACTGCCATACGCTGGTTGCCTCAGTTACCACGGGGTGAGGTCCCTCTCACCCGACCCGACCCGACTCGGCCTCGTCCGTGACCACGCTCCGCGGACCTGGCCCGACCCGATTAGACTGACCTGCACTCCTCGCCCACCACGCACGCCGGTGGGCCTGGACCCGGGCCTGACCCGAACCCGATTACCCGATAGCGCTCTGGGAGAGCTTCCGAGGAGTGATTTCAGAGAGAGAGATACGCGGGGGAGGGGGGTAGAGTAGGTTTTTGTCTTGACGAATAAACTCTGAAGTGTGCAGGCCAAAGAAGAAGAAGCAGACCCGCTGAAGAAGAAGGAGCTGCTGCACTGTAGCGAAGGCATTGTTAAGTCGTCTCAGCACCGGGGCAGACGACGGAAGGTCAGCAGCCAAAGAAGAAGAAGACCCGCTGAAGAAGAAGGAAGAGCAACGGCCATCGCGAGAGAAGAAAAAGAGAAGTCAAGGCAGGTGAAGACAAAGAAGAAGAAGGAATGAAGAGAAGCAAGAAGCAAGAAAAGAAGAAGATGATCTGACGAAAAAGAAAGAAAGGAAACAAGAAGAAGAGCACGAGGGGAAAATCTGAAGAAAGCAGAAGAAGAAGAAGAAGAAGAAGAAGAAGAACAGGAAGAACCAAAGACAAAGAGGAAGAAAGAAGAAAAGAAGAAGAAGCCAATTTTTCATCTCTCTCTCTCTCTCTTTATTTTTGTAATAGAACTTGTATATCTCTAGAATACAACTTGCTCCCTGAGTTCGACCTCGGGAACTCTTTCAGTTTTCCGAGTAATAAAAATTTTATATGAAACGTTGGTGACAACCGGCTTTACTACAACGATATAACACAAACCGGTCACGAACCGACGCATCATCATTTTGGCGCCGTTGCCGGGGAGCAACGGCTATTCTAGAGGTAAACATTCCTGTATCTTTTAAGTTCTAATAATCTCCTCTCTTTTGTGCAGCTATAGGAACTCAAGAAGACAAGCAACCACACAACTACTCCGAAGACAGGTAAAATCTTTTCTCTCACTATTAACCCCTACACTCTAAAGAGAAAAAAAAAAAAAGAAAAGAACAAGCAATATAGGGCTAACCTGTCTTCCATATTTAGTAACCATAAAAGTTGCATGTTTTCAACTCATTATTTCTGCACACTATTAAGGATATTTAAGGGCTAACACATTCTTGCTTGAGCCCTAATTACCCAACAAAGAATTAACTGGACCAAGTAGAGCCAACCTAGGATCCAACACTAGGGATTTAGAGACACACTCCTTAAGCAAGAATTAAGAAAACCAAATGAAGTGTGCCCAAGCCCTTGTCTGAAAATACCTATTCAAAGAAAATCTAAAACAATTGGCTCTCTAAACACTTGAACCCTAAAAGACAGGACCTAAAAGCTCTTAAAGAAAACAATAGGTAAAGTTGACCCCTTGGGTTAACCAACCTTAAATTAGGTCACTCTTTGCACTTAAAAAGACTAAAGTTCAAGTGAAACCTTAAGCACCCTGATCTTAAAATTGGTAGACTTAAGAGGTCAAGATCCCCATTCTGGTCTACCTGGAACCGCAGTGACAAGAGAGGTCGGGTGGGGGAAACCCTGTAACCCGTGGGGACGCTCTACCGTGTAGGGGTCTTCGCGGGACTCTCCCTCTCTGGCTGCCCAGGTAATTCTCAGGTGGACGATCTTTCTGATCAAGGGGTCCATCTGCCCCGCACCTCTATAGTCACCCAACACATTTTTGGGTGTCTTGATTGGGTCCATCACCTTCTAAACTTACCTCTCCCAACTGTGCATGTACGGAAGGAGGTCTCTAAGACCACCCTTAAGACCTCCTTTAGAAGTTCACTCTCGTCAAGGCCAAGCCTCGACGCCCGTGTTTGTGCAGCAACACCCTCACATTATTCTCTCTTCTGATTCAGAACCAAGTTCTTCTTCTTCCCCCATCATGGCTCAGCCAGTTGAGGAAGAAAATAATCTGGAACACCAGCTCCAGCGACTCAATGACCTCTTCCAAAACTTCGTGCACCCACCGCAGCGTCCTATGATGCGGGACCACTACAATCCTGCTGCGGTGGCCATTGAGCCTCGAGTTAGAATCCCGATTGGAGGACCTGATTCCGAACTAAAGCCCAACATGATTCACGCTATACCTAAATTCCATGGGCTTAATTCTGAAGATCCCTTCCAGCACATCAAACAGCTTAAACATCTGGCCCACACTTTTGGATCAGATGCGCAAAATCGGGATATTCTTCTCATGAAGATGTTCTCCTTTTCTCTTATGGACAAGGCCGCCCATTGGTATCAAACTCAGACCCGGCCGATCAACACTTGGGAAGAACTTCAATCCGAGTTTTTGAAAAAGTTCTTTCCTGTTGGTCGGACCAACGCCTTGCGCCATCAGATTACACACTTCACTCAACAATCAGGAGAACCTCTCCATGAGGCATGGGATCGTTTTCAGGATCTCATGAGGAAGTGCCCCCATCACGGAGTTCCTAAATGGGAACAAGTCCAATCTTTTTACCAGGGACTCCGTGAGGACATCCGCCTTTTCGTCAATGCAACCTGCGGAGGAAACATCATGGGTCAACATGAAGACACCGTATGGGAGATTCTCGAAAACATGTGCGAGAACTCCATCAACAATGACTCCATGGGATTATTCGACAGGACGAATACCCGCGCAGCGACGAATCTTAAGGGAGCACATGAGACGCAGGGCCTGTCCGCATCAGTCGACCTGGAATTAATGGCCAGTCGATTGGACAAGGTCTCAATTATTGAAAAGAAGGTGGATGAGCTGACTCAGCACTTGCAGCGAGCCACCTCTGCGCATAACTCCTTTGCACAACCTCCTTCCACACAGGAGACTGTGCAAAACATCCTCCACCGATCCTCCCCTGGGATGGATCCATATCCATCCCCATCTGATTCTTGGACTGGAAGATCAACCGATCCTTTCTTCACCAGTCGGGGGAACTCCATTCCCCCTTTCCCTGATTCTCAGGAGGTTCCTCAGACCTGCGAGGACCTCAACGCCATCCAGAACGACCCATTCTCCAACACTTACAACCCTGGATGGCGAAACCATCCAAATTTTCAGTGGGCGGGAAATTCTCAAACCCAAAGACCACCTTTTCAGTCCCGCCCACAGCCCTCTCATCACTACCAGCCGCCTCAGCCTCGGCCCAACCCTACTTATCCATCAGGGCCAAATCAAGATCAAATGTCCTTAATCCTTCAGACTCTGGCTGACATTCAAAAATCGAATGCGGCCATTCAAAAACAGCACAAGGACGAGCTTACTGAAGTTAAAACTCAGCTGGCCCAGTTGGCAAATTCTCGCCAGCCAGGCACACTCCCCTCCCAACCCCTTCCTAACCCAAATAACGTGCCAACCCAGAAGCGCGTTATGAATCCAAATTTAGGCCACGCTCAATGGATTTATCAGGCCCCTACTGCCCCATCTCCAGACGAGATGGAAGCCTCTACTTCTCATACGGGATTTCAGCAGCAGCCACCCCTCCTACCAAATCCAAACCAAAATCAGGCCGGATTAAATGCTGTAACAACACGTAGTGGTAAGACAACTCAGGACCCGCGTTATCCAAACCACTCCCAGCCTGATAATCATGACCCTAGGATAGTTATCCAAGGTACCGTTGTTCCAGACCCACAACCAGGACCTATCCTAGAGGAACCAACCAAGATCCCGTTTCCCGAGGCCCTGACCAAGGGAAAGAAGACCACCAAACCCGTGGCCCCTGAGGAGGACCTGGTCAAGCTCTTTGAGCAGGTCCACATAAACATCCCCTTGATGGATGCAATCCACCACGTACCAGCTTACGCACGATTTCTAAAGAATATATGTACACCTCAGCGTAAGCCGCGAACCAAGGGAGGGAGCCCAATTGTTCTGTCAGAGCAAGCCAGCTCTGTAATCCTTAGTAGACTCCCACCCAAGGCAAAAGATCCTGGAACTCCCCTGATCTCCTGTAAGATAGGTGGTACCCAATTTGACAGAGCATTGTTAGACTTAGGTGCATCTATAAATCTGATACCCACATCCTTACTTGACCATCTGGAAGAATCTGAGCTGAAACCAACTGAGGTGACATTACAATTAGCAGATCGATCTATAAAGTCACCAAAAGGGATTCTCGAGGATGTTATCGTAAGAGTGCGGGATTTCTATTTTCCAGTGGACTTTATAGTCTTAGACATGGATGCACCTGAGAACCCTAGGGATACACCAATCATTCTAGGGAGACCTTTCTTGGCTACTGCTAGAGCCAACATCAGCTGTGAGGAGGGCCAAATAGAGCTTAAGTTTGGAGATCAAACACTGAAAATTGATATATTTAAGGCCCAACAAGGAATTAATTGCGGCGTCATCGAGCAAATTTGTGACATCAAGACTTTGGTTGATGAATCACACCTCCAGAATGACTTGAGTATTCCTCATCAACCACAGAAGGATCTCGACCCGCAAATAGAGGAGTCAAATCCAGATGTGAACAACCCAATAACTCCCACCCTTGAACCTCACATCTATACTGAACCACCCGCTGCTGCTGAAAACCCCATCCTCGAACTGAAACCCCTTCCTGCTCATTTGAAATACATCTTTTTGGGTTCTAATCAGACCCTTCCTGTGATCATCAATTCCAACCTTAATCCTGAACAGGAATCCCGTCTGATTGTTGTCCTCCAGCAACATCGCAGAGCCATCGGATGGACCCTCGATGATTTGACTGGAATAAGTCCCTCTTATTGTACTCATCATATCTATTCAGAAGAGGGCACACGACCTTCTCGTGAAATGCAGAGACGCTTAAACCCCAATCTGCAGGAGGTCGTGAAAAAGGAGATCATCAAGTGGTTAGATGCCGGGATCATCTACCCGATCTCCGATAGTCGTTGGGTGAGCCCGATTCAGGTCGTGCCTAAAAAGGCAGGACTCACCACTATAACGACTGAGACCGGAGAAATCATTCCTACCCGATTAGCCAACTCGTGGAGAGTCTGTATAGATTACCGTCGACTCAATTCCTCCACGAAGAAGGATCATTTCCCACTACCCTTCATTGATCAAATTCTCGAAAAACTAGCGGGAAATAGGTTCTTCTGCTTTCTTGACGGGTACTCCGGTTATAACCAGGTGGCAATCCATCCTGAGGACCAAGAAAAGACCACATTCACCTGCCCCTTCGGAACATACGCTTTCCGAAGGATGCCTTTCGGTCTTTGCAATGCACCCGCTACTTTTCAGCGATGCATGCTTGCCATATTCTCAGATATGGTAGGTGATTATCTGGAAGTCTTCATGGATGACTTTTCAGTTTTCGGAGCATCATTCGACGATTGCCTCCAGCACTTGGTCCAGATACTCAGGCGGTGCATCGACGTGAATTTGGTTCTTTCCTGGGAAAAGAGCCATTTCATGGTGCCTGAGGGAATTGTCCTGGGACACTCAATTTCGGAGAAAGGTATCCAAGTGGATCGAGCTAAGGTTAATCTGATTTCTCGCCTTCCTATGCCTAGCTCGATCAGGGACATCCGATCCTTTTTAGGGCATGTCGGTTTTTATCGACGATTTATCCCTGATTTTTCAAAAATCGCACGCCCCCTGACCACTCTTCTCTCCAAGGATGTTCCCTTCGAAATCTCCAAGGAATGCACTCAAGCATTTGAAATCCTGCGTGACCGAGTCACCCAAGCCCCGATCCTACAGTCCCCTGATTGGTCTCAACCCTTTGAGATCATGTGTGATGCATCCGACTTCGCTGTAGGAGCGGTTTTGGGGCAGAAGAATGACAAGAAACCTGTGGTCATTTACTACGCCAGCAAAACACTCGATGAGGCTCAGCGTAACTATACAGTTACTGAGAAAGAGCTGCTAGCTGTAGTATTTGCCCTAGAGAAATTCAGATCATACCTTCTGGGTTCCCATGTCATCATATACTCGGATCACACGGCTGTGAGGCATCTCCTTGCAAAGAAGGACGCGAAACCTCGATTGATCCGATGGATCTTGCTGTTGCAAGAATTTGACCTCGAGATTCGCGATAAAGCGGGAAAACAAAACGTGGTAGCTGATCACTTGTCCCGTCTTCCTTCTGAAATGATAGACCCTTCCGGACCCATCACTGAGCATTTTCCCGATGAGCACCTGCTGACTATTGGTACTAGCCTTCCATGGTTTGCTAATATTGTAAATTACTTGGCATCTCATCAGACCCCGTCCGATTGGCCGAAGGCCAAGAAAGACAAATTACGCTCCGATGCCAAGTATTACATTTGGGAAGACCCGTACCTCTTCCGCATAGGTGCCGATCAGATCATCCGGAGATGTATCCCGGAAGGGGAAGTCAACAATATCCTCTCTTTCTGCCATGACCAGGCATGCGGTGGCCATTTTGCCGGGCATAAAACCGCATCAAAAGTCCTCCAGTGCGGCTTTTACTGGCCCACACTGTTCAAAGACGCATACAGTCATTGCAAGGCATGCAGTCGTTGCCAGACTTTGGGCAACATGAGCCATCGCAACATGATGCCTATGCAACCGATTCTAGTATGCGAAATCTTTGATATTTGGGGGATTGATTTTATGGGCCCCTTTCCTGTTTCGGATGGTTTCGAATACATTCTGTTGGCTGTGGACTACGTGTCCAAATGGATCGAAGCCATACCGACCCGAACCTGTGATCACAAAATCGTTCTCAAATTCATTCATCAACACATTTTCTCAAGGTTCGGGATTCCTCGTGCAATAATCTCTGATGGGGGGACCCATTTCACAAATGCTCAGTTTAGGTCACTGATGACCAAATACGGGGTGTCTCACCGAATCTCTACTCCTTACCACCCCCAAACTAATGGTCTAGCTGAGCTGTCGAATCGGGAGATCAAGAAAATCCTACAGGTCACTGTTCGACCTGACAGGAAGGACTGGTCGTCCCGACTTCCGGAAGCATTGTGGGCCTATAGGACCGCCCACAAGACCCAATTGGGCATGTCTCCCTTTAGATTGGTGTACGGAAAGGCATGCCACCTTCCCGTCGAACTGGAGCATAAAGCCTATTGGGCAGTACGGAACTGTAATCTAGATCTTTCCAAGGCTGGGACCCACAGAAAACTCCAAATCAGCGAGATCGATGAATTACGCACAGACGCGTACGAGAACTCGCAAATCTACAAGGAGCGGGTTAAAGCCTTCCACGACAAACACATCTCAAGAAAGATCTTCCATCCTGGTCAAAAGGTCCTACTCTTTGATGCCCGACTCAAACTCTTCCCAGGAAAACTGAGATCTAAGTGGGTCGGACCATATTTGGTCCGACAGGTTTTTGGAAATGGAGCAATCGAAATCAGTCCACTCAGCCACGATTCTGAACCTTTCATCGTGAATGGTCAAAGACTCAAGCCGTTCATTGATGTAACTTCTACTGATTTGGCTGAGGCATCTCATATCCTCCTTTCCCCTTGAGCTTATTGCGCCCAGCCGATGGCGTAAAACTCAGCGCTTAACGGGAGGCAGCCCGTCATTCTCTTTGAAAACCTGAAACTTGTTCTGACACCTTTCAGCACTCGAAGTTCACCCTTATAGACAGCCGACCCCAACTCAGATGTTCGCATCTGAAATTTGAAATCGTCCGCAAAAATTCAACCCGACCCATCCACTCACCCAAATTTCTGTCTTAAGGAATGAACTAAGACCCCCTAGGTTACAATGAGGACATTGCAAATCTTAGGCATGGGGGGGTATGAAAGTGCAAAAACTCGTAAGAAAAGGTTTCAAACAAAAAAAATTCACATATGCCAAAAATACCATAAAAATTAAAAAATTTTCGAAAAAGAATAAGAGGAAAAGAGGAGAAGGAAAATTTTGTGAAGGAGAGAAGAAACAAAATGAAAAAGGAGCACAAAATTATAAGAAAAGTTGATAGTCATTAGTAAGGAACTAAGGAATTAACCTAAGTTCTAGACCTCATTCAAGAAAATAACTGAAAAGTGCACAATAAGATTAGTAAGAATGCAAACCTTAGGCATTCTTGAATAGACTCTTAGTACTCATTAAGATCTGGACACTCCTCAAGAGGTTGAGGAAAATGAAAAGCTGAAGTATTAGGTCTAAGGCTTAGGGAGTATTCGGCCTCGTTAACTAATTTTTGGTTTACGGGACTCAGTAACCTAAGCACCCTAATCTCACACACAGCCTGGTTCAGTAAGCGTAAAAATCAGAATCACGCAGAAGCGTCGCAAAAATCTGAAAAGAACACCTAGAATAGGAATGGCCGATCAACACAAGTTGATTTGGACGAGTTCCCAGCGCAGAGAGGCGGAAAATCCCCTCGAAGATGCGTAACAAAATATCATCTCCTCGGTGCTTGTCTCTTAGGATATTTACATATCCTACGGGGGGCATGTAAGCACTCTGCTGGTTCAGATTCCATGGATGGCATTATCTCGAAGTGTCAATTGCCAGGGTCTGGATTCGGCCACGGAATACCATGGATGGGATTATCTCGAAATCTCAATAGCCAGGGTTCCGGGGGTTGCCATGGGCGGTGCTATCTCGAAGCATCGATCGCCAGGAACCCTTGAGGATTGATGATGGGAGCAAGGAATCTGATACAGACCGTGTTGAAAAGCCAACCCTAGACTAGAACTAAAAAGAAAAAGAGAGAGAAAACTCTCCAAACAGAAAAAACTTTCTATCTCTCTCTTACAAAACGCACTGCGAACTGGGCCAGGGCTAAAATCATTTCAAGCACGGGTGCTTTAACCACGAAGTCCAATAAACCTTAGGTTAGTTCTTGCGTGCCTTAAAAACCTTTGCTAAAAGACTGAGGCTAAGGCTAGACAGATTTGGATCTTGATTGGTACTAGAGTATCTTTTAGGCCTATGGTCAGCATTCTAACCTAATCTATGCTCAAATAAAAAGGCACTTATCTAAAACCATTGAAAACTTCATGGTCTAGAACAAGGGTTGAAACCTTAAGTTTTTTTTGCTAAGGGACTAGCAAAAGCTAGGCATGGGGGTATGATGAGAACCTCATCATGAGCCATAACTAGCTCATTTTGACCCAATACAAAGGATAAAAGCTCCTACATATCTCAAGGAAAGGCTTAACTCAGAGAATTCTGAGTTTGAGAAGAAAACCAGTCATAAGGGGTAAAAGTGCAATTTTACCAGTATAATCTGCATACAGGGTAATTCAGGGCCCAAACACAGGTCAGAACAGCTTAATAAGAATAAAAGTGGGACGAGATGATCTAGCAAGGGCTACAGCACTTTCAAGGAACCAAATGATAATCTGTAACCCTAAAACAACCCACTTCAATTCACAAGGTTCGAGGCAAAGTAAAAATAGAATAAACCCTCTAAAATTCATAGAAAAATAATCTCTAGGGTTTAGAACCTTCAATTTGGCCTTTAGAACCCATTTTGACCTACATTGAGAACCATGCCCAATTAATAACTTAATTTGGGTTTTTGCGCAAATTGACCGGTCAAACAAGGTTTAATATGAAAATAAAATTCACCATCAGATTCCTTAGGTCCTAATTAGTCATGTATAAAAACTTGAGCCTAAGAAGAAACCTCCTTGACCGACTTTACACTTTGGTCCTCATATATTTACTCTTTGGCCCTCAACTTTTGAACCCTCGCATTTAGGCCCCTAACTCTCCTTCGTTCTTTGCAAACAGGTCCCTCCTGCAAAACCCTGCCAGCACCATGCTCCGGCGACCTTGCGCGGAGCATGGCGCCGCGCAGGGTAAGGTGGAGGACCTGGCATGTGTACCGGGGGGTGCCCTGCGTCGTCAGCCGTCGCAGGAGCACCCCCATGGTCCTTGCAGCCCCCCATACCGGCCGTGCGAACGCACGGACGGTATGGGTTCGAATTCCGACCATGCTCCGGCGAGGGAGACACGTCGTCTCCCTCCGCCTTCCTCCCTGCTTCAACCCTATAAATACCCCCCGCCGCTCCACCGACCAAGGCAGCCTGGACCTGACGGAGAAAACCCCCAGCTTTCTTCTCTTCTTTCTCCGGCAGACGCTCACCAGCTCCGGCGACTTCCTCTCCCTCCACCTCTTCGCTCTGCCGCACTACCAGCAGCAGAGACCTCCTCCCCTGCTCTTCCCGCGCCACGCCGCACCCAGCTGGCGCCTCTCCAGCCTTCTGCTCGCCGCCGCCCCTCTCCCTGAGCATCATCTTCTCCGGCGACAGTCGATACGACTGTCGCCCTGTTCCTCCCCCTTCGTCCCTGCAGTTAAGTTAGACTTACTCCCCTTCTCCTCCTCTTTCTTTCCCCGCTTTCGATTTAGTCAATTAAGCCCTCTACCGACCCTGTTCACCCTCATCCTCTCCGCCTCCGACCACCCTCCGGCGAGCCGCTCCCATCACCTCAGCGACCCACACGGCTCGCCGACCACCGCAGAACTTCCGCCTCCTCACCCTGATCCTCTTCCGCCCCTCCACTTCCCACCAAACACCCTCTGCAGACCCACCGAACACACCCACTCCCTCGCTCGCAGTCTGACCTAGGACGACCTAACAGCTCCATCTCGCCCCCTGCAGACCCCCTGACCACCTTCGCCGTGCCACGGCGAAGGTCCCCCGCCTGTCTGATTTGGCCGAGAGGCCGTGCCATTGGTTTCAGGTTCCAGGCCTTGGCCGCCATTGGCGAGGAAGCTCGAAGCCTGCTCGAGGTTGCTCCAAGCCGAGATATCCCAGATTGAATAGCCACGGCCAGCGCGGAAGAGTCTCACGCACACACCCTGGCCCTCGATTGGAGCTGTACGCCTCAACAGCCGATGCAATTGGGAGCACCATCCCTGCTGCAGGCGTAAGAGAATTGGGGTGGGACATTTAGTCCCACCTCGGAATCTCTCAAAGGCGCGCGGACACATAAATTGAAAAACTGCCATACGCTGGTTGCCTCAGTTACCACGGGGTGAGGTCCCTCTCACCCGACCCGACCCGACTCGGCCTCGTCCGTGACCACGCTCCGCGGACCTGGCCCGACCCGATTAGACTGACCTGCACTCCTCGCCCACCACGCACGCCGGTGGGCCTGGACCCGGGCCTGACCCGAACCCGATTACCCGATAGCGCTCTGGGAGAGCTTCCGAGGAGTGATTTCAGAGAGAGAGATACGCGGGGGAGGGGGGTAGAGTAGGTTTTTGTCTTGACGAATAAACTCTGAAGTGTGCAGGCCAAAGAAGAAGAAGCAGACCCGCTGAAGAAGAAGGAGCTGCTGCACTGTAGCGAAGGCATTGTTAAGTCGTCTCAGCACCGGGGCAGACGACGGAAGGTCAGCAGCCAAAGAAGAAGAAGACCCGCTGAAGAAGAAGGAAGAGCAACGGCCATCGCGAGAGAAGAAAAAGAGAAGTCAAGGCAAGTGAAGACAAAGAAGAAGAAGGAATGAAGAGAAGCAAGAAGCAAGAAAAGAAGAAGATGATCTGACGAAAAAGAAAGAAAGGAAACAAGAAGAAGAGCACGAGGGGAAAATCTGAAGAAAGCAGAAGAAGAAGAAGAAGAAGAAGAAGAAGAAGAACAGGAAGAACCAAAGACAAAGAGGAAGAAAGAAGAAAAGAAGAAGAAGCCAATTTTTCATCTCTCTCTCTCTCTCTTTATTTTTGTAATAGAACTTGTATATCTCTAGAATACAACTTGCTCCCTGAGTTCGACCTCGGGAACTCTTTCAGTTTTCCGAGTAATAAAAATTTTATATGAAACGTTGGTGACAACCGGCTTTACTACAACGATATAACACAAACCGGTCACGAACCGACGCATCATCAGCTCCTACATAACTGCAAGAGAGCCTCAAGTCATTGCATAATCATTCTGAGGGGAAAATAAGAAACTTGGATTAAAATTGCAATTTTACCAACACATCGTGAATGCAGTACAACCATGAGTTTTCTCATGGGAAGAATGAAGGTCAAATGGTCTTAGAAAGTTAACAAGTGGGTTAAAACAATCAGAAGAGGGTTTGCACGTGTTCTGAGAATTAAATGACTTTTTGAAACCCTAAAAACAGACCCACTTAATTAACTGAGGTTCTGATCAGGATAAAATTCACCTAAACCCTCTAAAATTCATAGAAAAATATTCTCTAGGGTTTGAAACTTTCAATTTGACTATCAAAACCCGTTTTGACCTAGAATAGGGTCACAGACAGATATTTGCCCTAATTTAAGTTTTTACATAAATTACCCAGTCAAACGTGGTCAAAAATAAAATCCAACTTCACCATTGGATTCCTTAGGTATAAATTAGGTTTGTACCAAAATTTTGACCCAATATGAGTTTGTCTTGACCTAGTTTTCAAATTGGTCCTGTCTGATTACATTTCTTCCCTTAACTTTCAAAATATTTTCAAACAAGCCCCTAACTTTATCGTCATTCTCACAAAAAGGTCCCTACCACCATTAAACCTATTCCTACTTGCTCCGGTGAAGTTAAATTGGAAAGAACTCCCTGATTTCTTGGCAAATCCCTTTCAAATTTGAAAGGGAAGTTCGTCAAGAAATTCCCTTCCTTTTGAACTCGATCCTAAGCCCTAAAACTTATCCAATCTCTCATGCGAATGCATGAGAGATTTGGGTCTCAAGGGATTTCCCAATCCGGCAAGCCTTCCAAGCTTGGGAAGCTTGCTTCCCAAGCTCTAATCGCCCTCTGATGACCTATAAAAGAAAGCCCAGGCTAGGCCGAACTTCTCAAGCTTGAATTTGACCAGAGTAACCCCAAATTCTTCTCTCCTCCTCCGGCCGAATTGCTCTTCAAGCTTCGGCAACCCTCCTTGCCTCTCCTCGTCGTCTGACCGCAATACCAGTGGCAGATTCTCCTTCCTTGCCTTCTTTCACGTCGAGCAGCACCAGCCGGCGTCCCTATCTCCTTCATTCTCGCCGTCCAACCCTTATCAGAGCAAGCTTCATCTCCAGCACCGGCCATACCACAACCAGTAACAGCTTCGCTCCCCGTTGTCTGCTACTTCTCCTAAACGACTCCTCAGCCTCCCCTCATCACAACAGCAACTCCACACTTCATTTCAACCCCACCAACACCCTCCGTGACTCCATCTTCCAACTCGCTGGCAGACCTCCGGCGAGCCCTAACAGCTTCCACAGTTCACCTCTGCTGCCACTTCCATGCTTCACACCTCCACCTCGACCTCAGGAGCAAAAGCCCTAACTTCGTTAGGTCAATTGCTCCTCCAGAACCTACACCCAACTCACACAACTCCGGCCACCCTTCTCGAGGTCGTCAGACCTCTTTACACACGATCACAGCGCACCACCACCACCATTACACTCGCCACTCCACGGCAAATCTGCTAAGCCTTCTAACGCGGTCGTGAGGCCCTTATTCTTGGATTTTAGGTTCCAGCCTCCTCCGCCATTGATCCAGCAACCGTGAGCTTGCTTAAGGCTCTAATCAGGTCTGCAGCTCCAGGATCTCGACTCCAGACAGAGCAGAATTAGCCCAGGAACGTATTCATGTGGTCAATTGGAGCCTTTGACCACTCCTTACGGTCGAATTGGGTGAAGGAAGGAAGTAACAGTGTGCGCAAGTGAAGCAGGAACGTTTAGTCCCATATCAGAAACAACTAAAGTGGCGCCATAGCATATATTGAATTTGTGTTAGAGGCCGTCCCTCTCACACACGCACACCTACACCTCGTCTATGACACCTGACCCGCGGACTTGGTGCACCCGACCCACCTAAGCTTGCACTCCTTAGCTAGGAGCATGCCCGCAGCCCTGGACCCAAGTATGCACCTCCCCGATTACCCGACTACCCACTGAGAGGCCCTGGGAGAGCAGAAACTAAAGAGAGAGAGAAGGAGAGATCGCGCGGGTAGGGGGAGGGTTTTGCTACAGAGAGAACTAGTTGACACTTAGCCAATTCAAGAAGCCTTCCCCCTTTGAGAAGTAGTTGAGTAGAGAAAGAAAGAAGAAGAAGAAGAAGAAGAAGGCCTGAGCAGCAAAGGAAGACAGAAAAGAGAAAAGTAGAAGAAGAAGAAGAAGAGGAGAAGAAGAAGAAACAGAGATAGAACCAACAGAAGAAGAAAAGCAAGAGACCCTTGAGTCTCTAGCATTGTAGCACAGGGCTATTTAAGACGTCTGATACTTTAATTGCATATACTTGAGACTTGATTTAAGTGTTATATGTAAGGAGTAATTGGTGATTTAAATCACCATTTTCCTCCATTATTTTTGCATATTTATCCTGACATTATTTTTATTGCAATCTTTACTCTTGATTTAAATTGTGATCTTGAGCTTTAAATTTCATATTGCTCCCTGTGTTCGACCTCGAAACTTTTTCGAGTAATAAAATTTATTTGTTTAAGCACTATTTTGGCTATACTACAACACGACAATCTTAAAAATTTGATTTAGCGTGCGAGCAGTGACCAGAGAACTGAAGGCTTCGTTGCAGAACTTGAGGCGATGGTGGATGTCCAATGAGTTACCTGAAAACACGAGCACGGTGTAACTGCCCCAATTAAGAAGCTCAAAAGATTCGCTGTGTGATGGTGAATGCGGTGGTGGTGGTCCGAGGGCGTGTAGAGGTTGGTGAGTGGTTTTCGGTGATGGAGAATATGCTGCGGATGTGAGTTGGCTGGTGGAGCGATGGAGAGGGTGAATTCCCTAATTGATAGAGGGCTTTTGTTGAGGAAGTCGTGGCAATACTGATGGGGGAGATAGCGGCGAGGTTCATGTGGCAGAGCGAGCTGGAGGTGTTGCCGGAGCTTCGCTGGAGTGGATGGAGATGAAGATGGTGAGGGTGGTGCAATGGTCGCAAGTGGTTTGTGAATACAGGGGAAGAGAATAGAGTGAGAGAGGAAGCGATAGAGGGACTTAGCTAGGTGGTAGAGAAGCGGAGGGCTCTGGTGTTGGTTGACCGGAGCCGGAGAAGACGGCGAGGGTGGCGAGTCGACGATGAAGATAGAGGCAGTAGGACACCCTACCTTTGGCTGGGGAGGATCGTGAAGACGTGAGGAAGAATATGGGCCGTCCAACCATCAGGTTGGACGGCCGAAGGAAGGAGATCAAAGGAGGTCGTTAGAGCAGAGGTGTTTGGTGGCCGGAGAGGGTAGATTAGGGTGTTTTGACTCACCAAAACTTGCTGAAAAGCACGGTGAGGCATTGGGCATGCTTAAATAGGCCATAGGAGGCCTCTCCAAGCTTGGAAAGAAGCTTCCAAGCTCGGAAGGTCCTAGCGAAATAAGGTACCCGAATCTTCAAATGGTTCGCATGGCCTTTTGGGAAAGAATTGGAGCCCAAGATCGATCTCATGTGGAAGGGAATTTCATGAAGAATCTCCGGTTCAATTTTGGGAAGGTTTGATTGAGAATCGAGCGAGAAATCTTCGCTCAAATCTCGCTAGAGCTCAACATGTTCACACCAATGGTGGCAGGACCAGTTTGGAAAGAAGATGATAGAAGTTAGGGACCTAAATGCAAGCTTTTTTGAAAGTTAAGGGCAGGTTGTTAAAGAAAGAGTCAGACAGGACTAAAATGCAAACTTGGTCAGGATGATCTCAGATTGGGCTCAAATTTTGGTACAAAACTAATTTAGGCCCAAGGAATTTAATGGTGAAGTTAGATGTAGGTTTTGACCAAGTTTGATTGGGTAAATTGTGTAGTTACCCAAATTAGGGCAACTTTCTGTCTAAGACTATGTTTTGGGTCAAACCGGGTTTTGATGGTCAAATCAAGGATGCCAAATCCTAGAGAATATTTTTATATGAATTTTAGAGGGTTTAGGTTAATTTTATCCTGACCAGCACCTCAGTGAATTAAGCAGGTCTGTTTTTAGGGTTTTAAATGTCCATTAATTCCCATAACGCGTGAAAACCCGTTTCGTTATGTATGAACCCCTCTTATTAGAGTCCAAAGCACATTTTGACCTGAGAAAACCTACAATTACTCTATTTTTGTGATAGAATGGTAAGTTTACAGAAATAACCCTGTCTTTTTATTTTCTTCTCAAAACCATGTATGGTGCCCTTATGACCTTCTGACGAATAAGTAGGAGCTTCTATCACTTTAATCCAATAAAAAAGAGCTAGTTATAACTCATGATGGTATTTCCATCATACCCCCATGTCTAGCTTTTGCTAGTCCCTTAGCAAGACCATCTGAATCGAACCAGTTATCTAAGTCGGGTTTAATCGTCAAGATGCCCTACTAAGCCACATCTCTAGGAATTAGATCTTAATACCAATAATAGGCCCAAAGGTACTCAAGTACAAGCCCAGATCTAGACCTGAATAGCTTTTGCCTCAGTCCGTTGCGAAGGTTTCTAAGGCTCGCAGGAACTATCATAAGGTTCGTTGGACCCAGTGGTTAAAGCACCCGTGCCTGAAACATGGTTAGTCCGGTTCAGTTTGCCAATGCATTTTGTAAGAGAGATATTAGAAGGAGATTTTCATTTGTGGAGAGTTTTTCCCTCTCTTTTCTTTTCATTATATTTTTCCTAAGATCCATCCTTGGATTGGCCCTAAATACGGTCTGTATCGGATTCCTTGTCCCCACTATCAATCCTCACAGGGTCCCTGGCATTTGATGCTTCGAGATAGCACCGCCCATGGCAACCCCCAGAACCTTGGCTTTCGACACTTCAGGATAGTGTCACCCATGGCATTCTATAGCTAGATCTAGACCCTGGCAATCGAGATTTTGGGATAATCCCTCCCATGGCATCCGAACCAGCACATGGTGCTTACATGCCACTAGTAGGATATTTAGATATTATAGGAGATAAGCACCGAGGAGATGATATGTTATTACGCATCTTCAAGGGGAATTTCCCACCTGTTCGCATCGGGAACTCGTCCAAATCAACTTGTGTTTTTGAGCCGCTCCTAATCTAGATCTTAATACCATTTTCAGGGCAGATTAAATGCTCTTTGGCAAAATTTCATGATTAAAGCGCACTAAACTAGACTATGTGTGATTTAGGGTGCTTAAGTTACCGAGTTCCACAAACTAGAGGTCAGTTAACGGGGCTGAATACTCCCTAAGCCTTAGACCTAATACACAAGCATTGTATTTTCCTCAGTGTCTTGAGGATTAATCAGGATCTTGACAAGTACGTGAGTGTTTAAATCGAAATCGATTCAAGAGAACCAAGGTTGGTATTTTCCACTTGATGAGAACCTCATCATGAGCCATAACTAGCTCATTTTGACCCAATACAGAGAATAAAAGCTCCTACATAACTCAAAAAAGGCTTAACTCAGAGAATTCTGAGTTTAAGAAGAAAACAAGTCATAAGGGGTAAAAATGCAATTTTACCAACACAATCTACAAACAGGGTAACTCAGGGTCCAAACATAGGTCAAACTAACCTAATAAGAAGGAAAGTGGGATGATCTGATAAGGGCTACAGCAACTCCAAGGAATTAAATGATAATCTGTAACCCTAAAACAAACCCACTTCAATTCACGAGGTTCGAGGTAAAGTAAAAATGGAATAAACCCTCTAAAATTTATAGAAAAATAATCTCTATGGTTTAGAACCTTCAATTTAGCACTGGGAACCCATTTTGACCTACATTGAGAACCATGCCCAATTAATGATTTAATTTGGGTTTTTACGTAAATTGGCTGGTCAAACAAGGTCTGACCTAGAAATAAAATTCACCATTATAATCCTTCGGTCCCATTTAGTCATGCATAAAAACTTGAGCCTAAGAAGAGACCTTCTTGACTGACTTTGCATTTTGGTCCTCATCCATTACTTTTTGACCCTCAACTTTCGAAACCCTCACATTTTGGCCCCTAGGTTCTTCATATTCTTTGCACATAGGTCCTCCCTGCAACTCTCTGAGCAGCGCCATGCTCCGGCGACTTCGCGCGGAGCATGGCGCTGCGCAGAGTGAGGGAAACCCTCTACCAAGACAACCGGGTGTTCCCTGCGACGTCTGCTGTCGTAGGGACACCTCCACGATCTTTGCCATCTCCCACACCTTCCGCGAGAATGCACGGAAGGTATGGGTTGCTGCTCCGGCCATCCTCCGGCGACGGAGGCATGTCGCCTCCCTCCACCCTCCTCTCTGATTTCGCCTCTATGAAAGCCGCCACCGTCTGCCGCATTCAGCAGCTCGATTCTGACGGAGAATCACCCACAACTTTCCTCTCTTCCCACTCCGGCAAAAGCCCACCAGCTCCGGCGGTTCCTCCTCCTCGTTGCTCTGCTGCAATACCAGCAGCAGAGCCACCTTCCCGATTCTCCTCCGCGTCACGCAATACCCGCGCGCGTTGCTTCAGCCCCATCGTTGCCGCCATCCTCCCCCACTGGGTATCTTCTTCTCCGGCGACAGTCGATACGAATGCCGCCCTGCTCCTCCCCCTTCGTCCTTGCAAGTAAGTTAGAACTACTTCCCTGCCTCCCCTCTTTCTTTTCCCTACTTCAATTTGTTCAATTAAACCCTCGACCGACCCAACCACCATCACCTTCCACGCCTCCGGCCAACCTCCGGCGAGTCGCTCCCATCATTCCGCCACTCCACACAACTCGTCGACCGACCCAAAACCTCCGCCTCATCACACTGAACCGTTTCCGCCCCTTCGTTTCCTGCCATTCGCTACCTAAAGACCCCCCGAACAAACCCATTCCCCCGGTCACAGTCCGACCTAGGGTAGCCCCTACACTCCACCCCACACCTCGCCACCACCAGCACGAGCTTCGCCGCACTCTGGCGAAGCTCCCTACACCTTCTGACTGGGCTGAGAGGACGTATTTCTGTGAACAGGTCACCCGTCCTCCGCCGCCATTTCCGAGCAAGTGGAGCTCCTTCGGCCTGCAGCTGCAGCTTCGCTCCCTCCCAGGCTTGTGCTCTAGGACGCACGGTTTGCAACCACGCAGCTGCCCAGGCCTTCAGCTGGGGAGAACACCTCGCAGAAGCCGCGATTGCCTGCAACTTTCTCAGCTATAGGCGCCGAATTGGGGTGGGACATTTAGTCCCACCTCGGTAGTTCTGAAAGCCACGCACCTGCATATATTGTAAAAGTGTTATAGGTTTATCGCCTCAGCACACGGGGTGAGGTCCCCTCTCACCCGAATACCCGGCCTCGTCCGCGACCACCCCCCGCGGACCTGGCCCGACCCGTTTAACCGACCTGCACTCCTCGCGTACCATTCAAGCCGGTACGCCTGGACCCGGGCGCGACCCGTACCTGAATACTCGGCGACCCTGGGTGTAACGAACGCGTGCCCCGGACGTATTTTAAGACGTCTGGGAGGTGGCCCAAACGTCTTACCAGACGTCTTGGATCACATCCAGACGTCTTGCCAGACGTCTGGGATGGTTTACAGACGTCTGAAAAACCATTATCGTCCACACCCGCGAGTCGTCTGCGCGCCTGCGTGCGCAGACCGCATATTCGTTATTCTTTCTTTTTCCCTCTCTCTCTCTACGGCTGCAGGCGGCCTGCCACCTCCTCTCTCCTCCTCGCGCGGCCTTAAAAGGGCCACGCCTCCCCTCCCGTCTCCACCGTCTCCTCCTTCTTCTCCTTCCTGTGCACGAGAGCGAGCGGACGCGAGGGCGGCAGTGGCGGCTGCAGTGAGCGCGGAGGTGCGGCGTGCGAGGGCAGAGCTCTGCCGTGAGGGCGAGCTCGCCGGAGCGGTTTGGCCGGCCGGCGGAGGGCGCAGGGGGCGCGGAGCGACGCGGAGAGGGACCTGCTGCGGTCTGAGCAGCAGACGCGCGGGGTGCGACGCGGGCGGCGTCGCAAGCGGAGGCCGAGCAGCGCCCTGATTCTGGAAAAATTTCCAGAATCAGACGTCTGGGTTGACAGCCAGACGGCGAGGTAGACGTCTGGAAGATCATACAGACGTCTGAAAGGTGATTTTACCGCCTTCTCCTTCCTTCCTGTCGACTGACCGTACTGAGGGAGGGAGTTGGCTGTGCACAGGTTCGCTGATTCGCCATCCCTTGCGAATCAAACGTCTGGAAGTTGTACCAGACGGCTGGAGTGACCTCCAGACGTCCGTAGTGACCATCGGACGTCTGGGAGCTAGGCCAGACGTCCCCGCAGACTTCTGGACGTCTGGGAAACCACGCTGAACAGGTAATTCTCTGATCCACTTTTTAAGACGTCTGGAAGGAGTTCCAGACGTCTGATTTTGCATAGTATCGTCTTTTTCGACCCGTTTAGGGCCCGTTCGGGCTCCGTTCTCCGTGATTCGAGTTGCGTTCTTTTCAGAATTAATTCCTCTACCCGTCTATAGTAGCTATACACTGTTTTGAGACACTCCCTGTGTTTGATCCTTGTGATAGGACCTCGTTCAGTTGCAGTCTTGGGAGTCGCGGAGGCACGCGGGATTCCCGATCACGCCCCCATTACTCCCGTTGTACCTGGTAGAGTGGCCTAAGTTTATTATTAAAATCTGTTAAAGTATGGAACCATAACTAGAACCTAGGACATTGCATGAATCCTAGGAATGAGAAATGTATGGAATGATAGCTCCTAGGTGATGCATGAATCCTAGGGCTGGAAAACTAGTTGTATGCTAGATCCTAGGATGTGGCATGAACCCTAGGATGGAAAAACTAGTGGAATGTATAATACTGCAGTCTTGGAAAAATGGAAAGGAATATAAAACTGCCTGTAAATTGAATTAACAGCTGCCTGTTATGAATAAAGAAACATGATTGAGATCATGGATTGTGAGAACGTGAAACTGGAAAGTGAAACATATGATGTTCTGAGATAAAGAGCTGGAACCCTACGGGGAATTAGGAGTGGAACTCCTGGAAAGAAAAAGGAATGGAACTGAGATGTAGTTTGTACTGTCTCTTGGGTACGCAGTACCAAGGGAAGTACCTGTACCTGTTTAGTGCAGAGTGGGGCCAGCCACCCCAGGGACCCGGGGTTAGGATTGGCCACTCTGTACCGACTTGTTGTTCCTCGTGTACGTAGTACCGAGGAGAGCTACTAGTGTTAGGAGAGTACTAGCTACCCCACGGGCCCCGGGGTTCTGCTAGCCTCCTTCACCGACTTGTTAGGCCCACTAGGGCAAACCAGGGTAGTCAGGCGAGGGTGCGCGGACTGTGGAGGGGCAAGGCCTCGGTTTGGTTACTGTGGAGGGGTTGGACCCCTGCTACTGAGAGGGCTCTGCCCTGGTTCCGTGCTGTGCTTTGGGCGCACCCGTTAACGGAAACGACTGACCACGTGCCAGTGCGGGCTAGCTACCTGTGCGTTTATAGCGCGTGCCGTAGTCACCGTTACGTCTGTCAGTGACCTTGGGGTGGTTGACTGAGCTTAGGATCACCACGGGGGACTCTCCTGGCCAGGAGAGCACCACGTGCTACTTCTACTTTTGGAAAAGACTGCAATCAAGATCGTTCCCATGAGGACATTCGAGATCAAGTAAAGGATCTGAGAAACAAATGAAATAGTGAGAAAAATTGAAAGATGTGAATAAAGGAAGTAATAGAACATAACAGCTACTGTACACTCTACTGTTGCCTTTAGTTAGTTTGCCACTCTACTCAGCGTTTTGCTGACGTGTTACACTCGTTACCTTTTTCAGGACCAGGTATTGAGCAGCCAGGGTCAGCGGCTGCAGAGGACGCTGGGCCGAGTAGGGTCCAGTAGAGTTACCACAGTCTTTTGTACCTCTTTTGTTCTGTTCTAGTGAGTAGTTTTTGTTTCCGCTGTACCTTCTTTACCTGCAGTTCTTGTTATATGATAAATGTTGTTTTACTGTTGTGGTGGTACCTACTGTAGTAGTTTCTTTCCTTACTGCTGTACTTTCTTACTGTTAGTTATATTCATGCTGATTGTGGTTTATTTTACTGTATTTTGGTTACTTCCTCGTTGGACGACTAGGTCTTGGGATTAGTCGAGTCGGTTCGGTTCTCGTGTCTCGTAGGGACTCGGGAACCGGGTCGTTACAAGATGGTATCAGAGCAAGGTCGTCCCGAGAAGTGAATCAACTGACTGAAAAATAACCAATTCACATGTTTATAGCTAGAGTAGCCACCACAACATGTCTCTTGACATGAGCTCTTGGAAGTTTTGTTAGGTACCGTCTGTTTTGACGTTTCCGTTTTGTTTCGCGTCTCCTTGCAGGAGATGCCTCGTCGCGGGACTGGCGAGACTGGCCGCGGGCGCGGCCGAGGGCAAGGTCGGCGAGGTGGACGTGCTGTCGTTGACGTCTCGGTGGACCAGCCACCACTCCCTGGCATCCAGGCCCAGGACCTCGCCAGACTGATACGGGATATTGTACGAGAGGAGCTCCACCCACCGCCCCGAGCACCTCCTCCTGGGGTTGCAGAGGGGGAGTCCTCTGTGGGACGACGCGACGGACACGGCGCTGGACACGAGGGAGGGGATGGGCCCCTGCCACCCCCACCTTCCTCCGACACTTCTGTACACGAGGCACCTTCGCCTGGAGGTGCACCAGCACCTCCCCTACAGCGCCACTTCGAGCTTTTCGGACAGTTTCGGAAGCTGAAGCCCCCCTCCTTTAAGGGGGATGAGGACCCGACCGAGGCAGAGGACTGGCTTGAGCAGCTGGAGAAGATCTTCGACACCCTTCGCCCCCCGGTGGAGTGCCGCGTGGCCTTTGCCAAGTACCAGCTGGAGAGTGCGGCACACCGGTGGTGGAGGGCGGTCCGGGGACAGGAGAGGGACGAGCCGACGTGGGACCAGTTCGTCACCCTCTTCTGCGAGCAGTACTTTCCCCAGACGTGGCAGGACCAGAGGAGGCGGGAGTTCCACACTCTCCGCCAAGGGACGATGACCGTGAGCGCGTACCGCACGCGTTTCTTGGAGCTGTCCTGCTTTGCAGCGACAGCGGTAGCCACTGAGGAGGAGCGCCTTTGGAGGTTCACCGAGGGGCTCCCGCCTGCGATCCGGGGGTATGTCAAACCCCTGAAGCTGACGACGTTTTCGAGGGTGGTAGAGGCAGCTATGACTTACGAGGAGACCAACCCGTCTGCGCGAGAGACCGACGGCGGGCGGAAGAGGCCCTTTCAGCCAGACTTCTCACAGGGCCGGCGAGAACGGAGACACGTGACATCCGCAGGAGAGCCGTCACGTTGTGCAGGGCCATCAGTGGCCTTTGGGGGCCCTCGACAGGGGCCAGTCGCCAGCACCGGACCCCCGCCTAGCCGACAGCAGGGACTCACTGAGGGCGGGAGTCGGGTTCCCCTCTGCTACCAGTGTGGCCAGCCGGGCCACATCAGGAGGGACTTCCCATCTAGGGCAGGAGGTCAGCAGATACTTCCCGCACAGAGCACTGGAGGGCGCGCAGGAGGCCGCGGTTCCCAGGCGCGAGGAGGGTACCGGCCAGCACCTACCCGTCCGACGCAGAGTGTGGCTGCTTCGTCCGCGCCTAGAGCTGAGGGGCGTATCAACGCCCTAACACACAGGGACGCCAGAGCATCGGGATCCGTGGTAGCAGGTATGGTTTCAGTTTCTGGCAGACTCGTTTACACGCTTTTCGATTCCGGCACTACGCACTCGTTTGTCGTAGCCAGTTTCGCAGTTAGTTTAGACCAGGATTATACACTGTTAGAGAATCCGTTCGTAATCAGAGGTCCGAGTGGTCAGCTGTTTGTAGCTGAGGAGGTGTACACGAGTTGCGAGGTCAGCATCGGGGGACATAGCCTGCCAGCTGACCTGATTATGATACAGATGGAGGACTTTGGAGTGATTCTGGGGATGGATTGGCTGTCCGCTTACCACGCCTTGGTAGACTGTTTTGAGAGGAAGATTGTCTTCTCCATTCCGGAGTTGCCTTCTTTCGAGTTTCACGGGCAGCCAGTGGACGGAGGTTTCAGGTGCATTTCGGCACTTCGGGCGGCGAGACTTTTGAGCCAGGGGTGTGAGGGCTTCCTAGCCTGTGTGGTGGCAGAGCCCAGCCCTGTGGCAGACTTCCAGAGCATCCCGGTGGTCAGAGAGTTCCCCGACGTGTTTCCAGACGAGTTACCCGGACTACCGGCCGAGAGTGAGATCGAGTTTGAGATCTCACTAGTACCAGGGACCAGCCCCATCTCCACCGCGCCATACAGGATGGCACCGCTTGAGCTGCGAGAGCTCAAGTCCCAGTTGCAGGACCTTTTGGAAAAAGGTTTCGTGAGGCCCAATGCGTCTCCCTGGGGAGCCCCGGTACTGTTTGTGAAGAAGGATGGGACCCTACACCTTTGTGTGGACTACCGACAGCTGAATAGGGTCACCATCAAGAACAGATATCCGCTGCCGAGGATCGACGATTTGTTTGACCAGTTGCGGGGTGCCACGGTGTTTTCCAAGATAGACTTGAGGTCTGGATACCACCAGTTGAGGATCAGGGAGACCGACGTCTCCAAGACAGCTTTCCGCACCCGGTACGGACACTACGAGTTTTTGGTCATGCCGTTTGGGCTGACCAATGCCCCCGCTGCTTTCATGGACCTGATGAACAGGGTGTTTAGACCATACTTGGATCAGTTCGTGGTGGTTTTCATAGATGATGTGCTCATCTATTCTAGAGATCGAACACAGCACGGACAGCACTTGCGGATGGTTCTGGACACTCTGAGACGACGCAGGCTGTACGCCAAATACAGCAAGTGCGAGTTCTGGTTGAGGGAGGTGACCTTCTTGGGTCATGTGATCTCTGGTGACGGCCTGGCGGTGGACCCCGCCAAGGTCGAGGCAGTGCTCAGGTGGGAGAGACCGTGTTCAGTCACTGAGATTCGCAGTTTCCTGGGACTGGCAGGTTACTACAGACGGTTCATCAGAGGGTTTTCGCAGATTGCGCGTCCTATGACACAGTTGACCCGGAAGGACGTGCCTTTCGCTTGGACAGACGCCTGTGAGGCATTTTTTCTGGAGCTGAAGGAGAGGTTGACCTCGGCTCCCGTGCTCACCATCCCTGACAGTAGTGGCGGGTTCGTTGTGTACACGGACGCTTCCTTGCAGGGGTTAGGAGGTGTGCTCATGCAGAGGGGTCACGTTGTCGCTTACGCTTCGCGGCAACTGAAGCCCCATGAGCATACCTACCCTACCCACGACCTGGAGTTGGCAGCTGTTGTCTTCGCACTGAAGACCTAGAGGCACTACTTGTACGGTGAGACCTTCGAGATTTTTACAGATCATAAGAGCCTCAGGTATCTTTTTGACCAGAAGGAGCTCAACATGAGACAGAGACGTTGGTTGGAGCTCCTAAAGGACTACGATTGCAGCATCTCCTACCACCCAGGAAAGGCCAATGTGGTGGCTGACGCCTTGAGCCGTAAGGCGCCCGCACGCTTAGCCAGTCTACAGTTACAGAGTTGGAGCCTTTTGGAGGAGGTGGGCAGTTGGCAACCCCTAGAGTTACGAGGATACTGTGGGGCAGTGACGGTGACACGGCAGACCAGGACAGAGATGATAGACCGTATCATCATAGGACAGATGGCTGATCCGTACCTGTAGTCTTTGCGCGACAAAGTACTATCAGGGGACCCAGGGGACTTCTCTTTCACAGACCAGGTGTTACGCTTGAGGGGACGGTTGTGCGTCCCCAGAGACGAGGAGCTGTTGAGAGAGCTCCTGACTGAGGCACACGGTTCTAGATTCACCATACATCCCGGAAACACGAAAATGTACCATGACTTGAGACGCGAGTTTTGGTGGAGAGGGATGAAGCGGGATGTGGGTGAGTTCGTGCAGCAGTGCTTAGTGTGCCAGCAGGTGAAAGCCGAGCATCAGAGGCCTGCAGGGCCGCTTCAGCCGCTTCCAGTACCAGAGTGGAAGTGGGAAAGCATCACCATGGACTTGGTGGTGGGCTTTTCTGTTACCCAGCGGGGACACGACGCAGTCTGGGTAATAGTGGATAGATTGACGAAGACGGTGCGATTCTTGCCGATCCGAGTCACTTTGGGACCAGCGCAGTTGGCAGAGAGGTATATCCGTGATGTGGTGCGACTACACGGAGTTCCGCGGGAGATCGTATCCGACCGGGATACCCGCTTTACGTCCCAGTTTTGGGCTGAGTTTCAGCAGGCCTTGGGGATGAGGTTGAGGTTTAGCACGGCTTACCACCCCCAGACGGACGGACAGTCTGAGCGCACGATACAGACACTTGAGGACCTTTTGCGTGCCTGTGTACTGGACTGGAGGGGCTCTTGGGAGGAGCACCTGCCCCTGGCGGAGTTTGCATACAACAACAGTTATCACTCGAGCATCGGCATGGCTCCCTACGAGGCTCTGTACGGATGGAAGTGTACGGCACCCTTGAGTTGGGTTGAGGTGGGGACCAAGTGGGAGGTTGGCCCCAGGTTGATCCGGCAGAGTCAGGAGGTAGTTGAGCAGATCCACAGACGACTCCGCACTGTCAGGAGCAGACAGAAGAGCTACGCGATCGCAGACGCAGAGAGGTACAGTTCGAGGTTGGGGACCACGTCTTCCTTCGTGTTTCGCCCATGAAGGGCTTACAGCGGTTTGGGGTGAGAGGGAAGCTCGCCCCGAGGTTTGTGGGGCCCTTTGAGGTCCTGGAGCGGGTTGGACCCGTTGCTTACAGACTTGCCCTTCCCCCGCAGCTTTCTGGTGTGCACGACGTGTTCCACGTGTCCAACCTCAGGAAGTACGTAGCCGATCCCAGCCACGTACTGAGTCACGAGAGCGTCGAGGTGAGCGACGACCTGACCTACCCCGAGCGGCCAGTGCAGATCCTAGACCGAGCCATCCGCCGGTTGAGACGAAAGCAAGTACCCTTGGTAAAGGTTTAGTGGAGGAGCCAACAGTACGAGGAGGCTACCTGGGAGCCTGAGGCGGAAATACGGGAGCGGTACCCGGAGCTTTTCGCGGGTACGTCTTTTCGGACCGGCCTTGGTCCTCTTTGAGTTTGTTATGGTTAATTGGACATCTTTTTCCTGCACCCTAGTTGGCGCAAGTTTCGGGGACGAAACTTCCTTTGAGTTTGTTATATTGTAACGAACGTGTGCCCCAGACGTATTTTAAGGCTTCTGGGAGGTGGCCCAGACGTCTTACCAGATGTCTTGGATCACATCCAGACGTCTTTCCAGATGTCTGGGATGGTTTACAGACGTCTGAAAAATCGTTATCGTCCACACCTGCGAGTCGTCTGCGCGCCTGCACGCGCAGACCGCATATTCGTTATTCTCTCTTTTTCCCTCTATCTCTCTGCGGCTGCAGGCGGCCTGCCACCTCCTCTCTCCTCCTCGCGCGGCCTTAAAAGGGCCACGCCTCCCCTCCCGTCTCCACCGTCTCCTTCTTCTCCTTCCTGTGCGCGAGAGCGAGCGGACGCGAGGGCGGCAGCGGCGGCCGCAGTGAGCACGGAGGTGCGGCGTGCGAGGGTGGAGCTCTGCCGTGAGGGCGAGCTCGCCGGAGCGGTTTGGCCGGCCGGCGGAGGGCACAGGGGGAGCGGAGCGACGCGGAGAGGGACCTGCTGCGGTCTGAGCAGCAGACGCGCGAGGTGCGACGCAGGCGGCGTCGCGAGCGGAGGCCGAGCAGCGCCCTGATTCTGGAAAAATTTCCAGAATCAGACGTCTGGGTTGACAGCCAGACGGCGAGGTAGACGTCTGGAAGATCATACAGACATCTGAAAGGTGAGTTACCGCCTTCTCCTTCCTTCCTGTCGACTGACCGTACTGAGGGAGGGAGTTGGCTGTGCACAGGTTCGCTGATTCGCCATCCCTTGCGAATCAGACGTCTGGAAGTTGTACCAGACGGCTGGAGTGACCTCCAGACGTCCGTAGTGACCATCGGACGTCTGGGAGCTAGGCCAGACGTCTCCGCAGACTTCTGGACGTCTGGGAAACCACGCTGAACAGGTAATTCTCTGATCCACTTTTTAAGACGTCTGGAAGGAGTTCCAGACGTCTGATTTTGCACAGTATCGTCTTTTTCCACCCGTTTAGGGCCCGTTCGGGCTCCGTTTTCCGTGATTCGAGTTGCGTTCTTTTCAGAATTAATTCCTCTACCCGTCTACAGTAGCTATACACTGTTTTGAGACACTCCCTGTGTTTGATCCTTGTGATAGGACATCGTTCAATTGCAGTCTTGGGAGTCACGGAGGCACGCGGGATTCCCGATCACGCCCCCATTACTCCCGTTGTACCTGGTAGAGTGGCTTAAGTTTATTATTAAAATATGTTAAAGTATGGAACCATAACTAGAACCTAGGACATTGCATGAATCCTAGGAATGAGAAATGTATGGAATGATAGCTCCTAGGTGATGCATGAATCCTAGGGCTGGAAAACTAGTTGTATGCTAGATCCTAGGATGTGGCATGAACCCTAGGATGGAAAAACTAGTGGAATGTATAATACTGCAGTCTTGGGAAAATGAAAAGGAATATAAAGCTGCCTATTATGAATAAAGAAACATGATTGAGATCATGGATTGTGAGAACGTGAAACTGGAAAGTGAAACATATGATGTTCTGAGATAAAGAGCTGGAACCCTACGGGGAATTAGGAGTGGAACTCCTGGAAAGAAAAAGGAATGGAACTGAGATGTAGTTTGTACTGTCTCTTGGGTACGCAGTACCAAGGGAAGTACCTGTACCTGTTTAGTGCAGAGTGGGGCCAGCCACCCCAGGGACCCGGGGTTAGGATTGGCCGCTCTGTACCGACTTGTTGTTCCTCGTGTACGTAGTACCGAGGAGAGCTACTAGTGTTAGGAGAGTACTAGCTACCCCACGGGCCCCGGGGTTCTGCTAGCCTCCTTCACCGACTTGTTAGGCCCACTAGGGCAAACCAGGGTAGTCAGGCGAGGGTGCGCGGACTGTGGAGGGGCAAGGCCCCGGTTTGGTTACTGTGGAGGGGTTGGACCCCTGTTACTGAGAGGGCTCTGCCCTGGTTCCGTGCTGTGCTTTGGGCGCACCCGTTAACGGAAACGACTGACCGCGTGCCAGTGCGGGCTAGCTACCTGTGCGTTTATCGCGCGTGCCGTAGTCACCGTTACATCTGTCAGTGACCTTGGGGTGGTTGACTGAGGGTAGGATCACCACGGGGGACTCTCCCGGCCAGGAGAGCACCACGTGCTACTTCTACTTTTGGAAAAGACTGCAATCAAGATCGTTCCCACGAGGACATTCGAGATCAAGTAAAGGATCTGAGAAACAAATGAAATAGTGAGAAAAATTGAAAGATGTGAATAAAGGAAGTAATACAACATAACAGCTTATGTACACTCTACTGTTGCCTTTAGTTAGTTTGCCACTCTACTCAGCGTTTTGCTGACGTGTTACACTCGTTACCTTTTTCAGGACCAGGTATTGAGCAGCCAGGGTCGGCGGCTGCAGAGGACGCTGGGCCGAGTAGGGTCCAGTAGGGTTACCACAGTCTTTTGTACCTCTTTTGTTCTGTTCTAGTGAGTAGTTTTTGTTTCCGCTGTACCTTCTTTACCTGCAGTTCTTGTTATATGATAAATGTTGTTTTACTGTTGTGGTGGTACCTACTGTAGTAGTTTCTTTCCTTACTGCTGTACTTTCTTACTGTTAGTTATATTCATGCTGAATGTGGTTTATTTTACTGTCTTTTGGTTACTTCCTCGTTGGACGACTATGTCTTGGGATTAGTCGAGTCGATTCGGTTCTCGTGTCTCGTAGGGACTCGGGAACCGGGTCGTTACACTGGGAGAGCGATCCTACGAGCGAAGTCTGAGAGAGAGAGACGTGCGGGTAGAGGGAAGGGGTAGGTTTCACATTGGCTGTGGTGTGTGCAGGAACAGGGTGCAGAGAAGAAGAAAAAGAAGCTCTGAAGAAGAGCAGGCCGAGGAAGAAGACAGATCGCAGCAAAGAAGAAGAAGGCCGATGAAGAAGACTGAAGGAAGAAGAAGAAGGAGCACCAAGGGCGCACTGTAGCAGAGGCTACTTAAGTCGTCTGATTGGAAAATCAGACGACACTCTGCAGAGAAGAAAATGAAGAAGGAAAGAAGAGCAGGCACCGCAGAAAAGAAAGAAAGAAGAAGGAAGGAGCTCTGCTGCTGAGGCACAAAGAAGAAGGAAGAAATAGAAGAAGAAGAGGAACTGAAGGCAGAAGATCAAGGAAGAAGATCCGAGAAAGAAGAGAAGAAGACAAGCAAAGAGAGAAAGAAGAGAAGAAAAAGCCAAGAGACCAACCTACCTCTCTCTCTCTCTCTCTCTTATTTTTGTATTAAAGAAACATTGTACTTCTAGAATACAGTTTGCTCCCTGAGTTCGACCTCGGGAACTCTTTTATTTCCGAGTAATAAATTTTATATTGTAACGACGACTACAGTTGTCTTATCTTATACTACAACGACTATGCTCTACTGTAAGAGACGAGCCGCAGTAGCGTCGGTTAACATTTTGGCGCCGTTGCCGGGGAGCAATGGCTATTCTAGAAGCTTTAAATTTCTTTTAAACAAATTGCTAATCTTTTCTCTCTTGTGTGCAGGTACAAGAAAATCAAGAAGCAGCCGCACGACAACCACTCCGAGGACAGGCAATTTTTTTTATCCTCTCACTTTACTTCTCAATTCTAAAGAGGTAGAAAAAGAAAGAACAAGCAATATAGGTACAATCTGTCTTCAATACCTAGTAAACCATCAAAGCTGCATGTTTTCAAATTTCAACCCACCATTCCTGCACACACTATTAAGGTAATTAAGGGCTAACACCTTCTTGCCTGAGCCCTAATTACCAAAGAAGGAGTTAACTGGACCAAGTAGAGCCAACATAGGATTGAAAAGCTAGGGTTTTTAGAGACACACCCCTTAATCAAGAATTGAGAAAATCCCAAAAGAAGTGTGCCTAAGCTATTGATTGAATATGCCTATTCAGAAAAACCCTAAACAATTGGCTCTCTAAACACTTGAACCCTAAAAGACAAGACCTAATAAGTTCTCAAAGGAATCAATAGGTGAAGTTGATCCTTTAGGACAACCAACCTTAAAATTATGTCACTTTTTCACTCAAAACACCTAAGAGTTCAAGTGAAAACTTAAGCACCCTGATCTTAAACTAAAATTGGTAGACTTAAGAGGTCAAGATCCCCATTCTGGTCTACCTGGAACCGCAGTGACAAGAGAGGTCGGGTGGGGGAAACCCTGTAACCCGTGGGGACGCTCTACCGTGTAGGGGTCTTTGCGGGACTCTCCCTCTCTGGCTGCCCAAGTAATTCTCTGGTGGACGATCTTTCTGACCAAGGGGTCCATCTGCCCCGCACCTCTATAGTCACCCAACCATTTTTGGGTGCCTCGATTGGGTCCAGCACCTGCTTATCTCATCCAGTCCTTCAGTGTTTGGTAGGAGGTTCTTGAAACCTCCTTTAGAAATTCATTTCCCCCCCCTCCCCGAGGCCGAGCCTCGCTGTCCCTGTTTGTGCAACCAATCATTCACATAGCCCCTTTTTCCCTAATTCTGAGCAAAGTCCCCTTCTTCCATCTTGATTCAAACTTCGATTCTATATCTTGATTCCACCACTTGATTCAAAGATGCAGCCACACCAATTAAGACTACTATTCAAAAAACCTAAATATCAGAGATCCATGAAAGATAAGATAATTGAGGATGCCTTTGAATTCTATCAAATCAAATATAAGCCCTCAACACCAATAGAAAACATTCAGGTTGATGTCCCAACAACCACAGCTTTCATCATAAACTGTACCCAAATTCTGTTGACAGAAATTTCAAAAGGATCAACCCGAGATATGCTCATGACAGGATACATTAAGATAGAAAAATTACACCAATCTGAATACCTTCAATGTTTGACAAATCCTGTACTTTGGAAACAACACCAAGATGCCCTTATAAAACGGGTAGAAATGATGAGATCACTAGAACAAATTATCAGCCAGAAATACTCGTATATACCAGAAACAGAGGATGAACCATCTTGGAACAGTATTAAGGAACAATCCAGTTTCCCAGATCTCGGGACTGAGGCATAAAGTGGTTGTGGAATCCCAACCCAGATAGAAGACAATGTTAAATTATGTTGGGATATTACAGGAGAACACAATGATGAGCCGAACTTAGACCATGAAGTGCCAAGCCTAGAATTCCCAAACTCCTGCAATAATGAGATTAGAACTGAACCTTTTGAGGGTATAAATTCCGCCCCTTATTTTGATAAGGTGGCCCTCGAAGGTTTTTCAGACTTAGGTTCTAGCAATTCTACCCACATCCTAAACCTAGAACCTAGATCTGAAACTTATTGGGAAGATTATGAGGCCTCATATGAGAAAGATCAAATTTTTACAGAATATGATTCCGGACCTCTAGTTGATGAATATCCCTCTCCAACATCCTCAGAAAATCTGATCGATTTTTCAGAAAACATGCCAATTTATGATATAGAAACTGAGGAGTTGGATGAGTAGGGTTTTAATTGGGTCTATCCTACCAGCTTCGAGCTTGAGCCTAGACAGAATACCTTTTTAAGCCTAGAATTAACATATAGGCTAGACCCCAGTCAGGCTGCTGATTCCATATCTGATGATTTATGCTGCGGTGGAATTCATAATCATGAATCTCATTTTTGCTAACTCTCCGACAACTTCAGATCTGACTATAATTACGGAGAGACTCTCCTTCCTGAACACACCAGGCCCATCTACGACCTCAGTTCACATGACTCTGACTCCGACTCTGAGGTCCTGATTCCCGAGATCACTGATAACATAGAATCATTCCTTTTCGATCCTCAGGAACCAAAAACAGAAAATGCCAAGAGTGATTGCAACCCAGAATTCAAATCTTTTCTCAATTCAGATTTCCTTCATCCTACAGACACTCTTCAGGCATTTGATAGTTACCCAGAGGACCCTCTACAGAAAACCACCTACCATTCCTTTTTAGAAGAGCCCTCATACACAGTTGCCACCTCGTCCGCACACACAGAACTAATCAAAACCTCTTCCCAACCCCGACTCGCAACCGGACTCAATTTCTATTCAGATTCACCTCTCACCGAGCCGATTGCATTTCCACATCAGGTTTGGAACACTGATCAGACTACAGACCAAGCTCCATCATTCTCTGATCACCCCTGTAGGGTTTCCGCATCATTCATTGATTATTCTACGGGTCCCTACTCTGACCAGGCTGATTCGACTCAGCCAAACCCCACATTCACACTTCCACATCCATCTGAGCTTCATAGTATATGGTGGGTTCCACGCCTTTTGATCTTCATCTATCAACCCACCGATTGATTGGGTTTGGGCTGCATCATCAGCCTGTCGATCTGAACAAGCACCTGGTTGGACCAACCAGGCTCTTAATCAAGGTGCTTGTCTTACAAAATTCTGTTGATTTGACCATCCCCTCTCCATCGCATTTCCCTCTTGGCTGAAGGCATCAAATTTAGCGCTCAACGGGAGGCAGCCCGTCATTCCCTTTGAAAACCTGAAACATGTTCTGACACCTTTTTGCACTTAAGGTTCACCCTTTAGGACAGTTGACTCCACCTCAGATGCTTGCATCTGAGATTAGAAATCATCCGCAACAATCATCTCGACCCATTCACTCATCAAAACATCTATCCTAATGTATGAACTAAGTTGAATAAAAACCCCCTAAGTTACAATGAGGACATTGCAAATCTTAGGCATGGGGGGGTATGAAAGTGCAAAACTTGTAAGAAAAGGTTTCAAACAAAAAATTCACATATGCTAAAAACACCATAAAAATTAAAAAATTTTTCGAAAAAGAATAAGAGGAGAAAGAAATTTTGTGGAGGAAGAAAAGAAACAAAAGAAAAAAACAAAGGAGCATAAATTGTGAGAAAAAAGTGATAGTCATTAGTAAGAAACTAAGGAATTAACCTAAGTTCTAGACCTCATTCAAGAAAAGAACTGAAAAGTGCACAATGGGATTAGTAAGAACGCAAACCTTAGGCATTCTTGGATAGACTTTTAGTACCCATTAAGATCTGGACATTCCTCAAGAGGTTGAGGAAAATGAAAAGCTGAAGTATTAGGTCTAAGGCTTAGGGAGTATTTGACCTCATTAACTAACTTTTGGTCTACGAGACTCAGTAACCTAAGCACCCTAACCTCACACACAGCCTGGTTTAGTAAGTGTAAAAATCAAAATCACGCAAAAGCGTCGCAAAATTCTGAAAAGTCACACCTAGAGTAGGAGCGGCCGATCGACACAAGTTGATTTAGACGAGTTCCCAGCACGGAGAGGTGGGAAATCGCCTCGAAGATGCGTAAAAAAATATCATCTCCTTGGTGCTTGTCTCTTAGGATATTTACATATCCTACTGGGGGCATGTAAGCACTCTGTTGGTCCAGATTCCATGGATGGCATTATCACGAAGTGTCAATTGCCAGGGTTTGGATTCAGCCACGGAGCACCATGGATGGGATTATCTCGAAATCTCACTAGCCAGGGTTCCGGGGGTTGCCATGGGCGGTGCTATCTCGAAGCATCGATTGCCAGGAACCCTTGAGGATTGATGATGGGAGCAAGGAATCTGATACAGACCGTGTTGAAAAGCCAATCCTAAGCTAGAATTAAAAAGAAAAAGAGAGAGAAAACTCTCCAAATAGAAAAATTTTCTCTCTCTCTCTCTTACAAAACGCACTGAGAACTGAGCCAGGGCTAAAATCATTTCAAGCACGGGTGCTTTAGCCACAAAGTCCAATAAACCTTAGGTTAGTTCTTGTAGGCCTTAAAAACCTTTGCTAAGGACTGAGGCTGAGGCTAGACAGATCTGGATCTTGATTAGTACTAGAGTACCTTTTAGGCCTACGGTCAGCATTCTAACCTAATCTAAGTTCAAATGAAAAAGCAATTATCTGAACCTATTAAGAACTTCATGGTCTAGAACAAAGGTTGAAACCTTAAGTTTTTGCTAAGGAACTAGCAAAAGCTAGGCATGGGGGTAGGATGAGAACCCCATCATGAGCAATAACTAGCTCATTTTGACCCAATACAGAGAATAAAAGCTCCTACATAACTCAAAGAAAGGCTTAACTCAAAAAATTCTGAGTTTAAGAAGAAAACAAGTCATAAGGGGTAAAAATGTAATTTTACCAACACAATCTACAAACAGAGTAACTCAGGGTCCAAACATAGGTCAAACTAACCTAATAAGAAGGAAAGTGGGATGATCTGATAAGGGCTACAGTAACTCCAAGGAATTAAATGATAATCTGTAACCCTAAAACAAACCCACTTCAACTCACGAGGTTTGAGGTAAAGTAAAAATGGAATAAACCCTCTAAAATTCATAGAAAAATAATCTCTAGGGTTTAGAACCTTCAATTTAGCCTTGGGAACCCATTTTGACCTACATTGAGAACCATGCCCAATTAATGATTTAATTTGGGTTTTTACGTAAATTGGCTGGTCAAACAAGGTCTGACCTAGAAATAAAATTCACCATTAGAATCCTTCGGTCCCATTTATTCATGCATAAAAACTTGAGCCTAAGAAGAGACCTTCTTGACCGACTTTGCATTTTGGTCCTCATCCATTACTTTTTGACCCTCAACTTTCAAAACCCTCGCATTTTGGCCCCTAGGTTCTTCGTCTTCTTTGCACATAGGTCCTCCCTGCAACTCTATGAGCAACGCCATGCTTCGGCGACTTCGCGCGGAGCATGGCGCCGCGCAAAGTGAGGGAAACCCTCTGCCAAGACAACCGGGTGTTCCCTGCGACGTCTGCTGTCGCAGGGACACCTCCACGATCTCTGCCATCGCCCACACCTTCCGTGCGAACGCACGGAAGGTATGGGTTGCTGCTGCGGCCATCCTCCGACGACGGAGGCACGTCGCCTCCCTCCGCCCTCCTCTCTGATTTCGCCTCTATAAAAGCCGCCACCGTCTGCCACATTCAGCAGCTCGGTTCTGACGGAGAATCACCCACAACTTTCCTCTCTTCCCACTCCGGCAGAAGCCTACCAGCTCCGGCGGTTCCTCCTCCTCGTCGCTCTGCAGCAATACCAGCAGCAAAGCCACCTTCTTGATTCTCCTCCGCGTCGCGCAATACCCGCACGCGCTGCTTCAGCCTCGTCGTCGCCGCCGTCCTCCCCCACTGGGTATCTTCTTCTCCGGCGACAGTCAATACGACTGCTGCCCTGCTCCTCCCCCTTCGTCCCTCAAGTAAGTTAGAACTACTTCCCTGCCTCCCCTCTTTCTTTTCCCTACTTCAATTTGTTCAATTAAACCCTCGACCGACCCGACCACCATCACCTTCCACGCCTTCGGCCAACCTCCGGCGAGTCGCTCCCATCATTCCACCACTCCACATGACTCGCCGACCGACCCAAAACCTCCACCTCATCACACTAAACCGTTTCCGCCCCTTCGTTTCTTGCCATTCGCTACCTAAAGACCCCCCGAAAAAACCCATTCCCTCGGCCACAGTCCGACCTAGGGCAGCCCCTACACTCCGCCCCACGCCTCGCCACCACCTGCACAAGCTTCGTCACACTCTGGCGAAGCTCCCTGCACCTTCTGACTGGGCCGAGAAGCCATATTTCTGTGAACAGGTCACTCGTCCTCCGCCGCCATTGCCGAGCAAGTGGAGCTCCTTCGGCCTGCAGCTGCAGCTTCTCTCCCGCCCAGGCTTGCGCTCCAGGACGCACGGTTTGCAACCACGCAACTGCCCAGGCCTTCAGCTGGGGAGAACACCTCGCAGAAGCCGCGATTGCCTGCAGCTTTCTCAGCTACAGGAGCCGAATTGGGGTGGGACATTTAGTCCCACCTCGGTAGTTCTGAAAGCCACGCACCTGCATATATTGTAAAAGTGCTATAGGCTTATCGCCTCAGCACACGGGGTGAGTTCCCCTCTCACCCGAATACCCGGCCTCGTCCGCGACCACCCCCCGCGGACCTGGCCCGACCCGTTTAACCGACCTACACTCCTCGCGTACCATTCACGCTGGTACGCTTGGACCCGGGCGCGACCCGTACCCGAATACCCGGCGGCCCTGGGAGAGCGATCCTACGAGTGAAGTCTGAGAGAGAGACGTGCAGGTAGAGGGAAGGGGTAGGTTTTGCATTGGCTGTGGTGTGTGCAGGAACAGGGCGCAGAGAAGAAGAAGAAGAAGCTCTGAAGAAGAGCAGGCCGAGGAAGAAGACAGATCGCAGCAAAGAAGAAGGCCGATGAAGAAGACTGATGGAAGAAGAAGAAGGAGCACCAAGGGAGCACTGTAGCAGAGGCTACTTAAGTCGTCTGATTGGAAAATCAGATGACACTCTGCAGAGAAGAAAAAGAAGAAGGAAAGAAGAGTAGGCACCGCAGAAAAGAAAGAAAGAAGAAGGAAGAAATAGAAGAAGAAGAGGAGCTGAAGGCAGAAGATCAAGGAAGAAGACCCGAGAAAGAAGAGAAGAAGAAGACAAGCAAAGAGAGAAAGAAGAGAAGAAGAAAAAGCCAAGAGACCAACCTACCTCTCTCTCTCTCTCTTATTTTTGTAATAAAGAAACATTGTACTTCTATAATACAGTTTGCTCCCTGAGTTCGACCTCGGGAACTCTTTTATTTCCGAATAATAAATTTTATATTGTAACGACAACCGCAGCCGTCTTATCTTATACTACAACGACTATACTCTACTGTAAGAGACGAGCTGTGGTAGCATCGGTTAACACCACTAATCCCTTAAGTTTTAGCCTTTTAGGACTTAGTTCATCATTCGATCCAACCCAGAAGGTAGGTAGGTTTCAAATTATTTCTAAGGGACTCAATTTCCTTTTATTTTTCTTTGTGCTCCTTTATTTTCAATTTTCTCAAAAATGGCTCCTCTTTTTCCTTAACCTCCTTTTTTTTCCATTTTTCAAAATTTTTTCATTTTTCTATTTCCTTTTGGAATATGTAATTTTTTTATGAAACCCTTTCTTATGAAGTGATTCTCACAGCGTTTTGCACTTTAATACCCCCCATGCCTACAATTTGCAATGTCTTTATTGTAAATTAAGTGGGTTCGAATTCAGCTTAGATCGTACATTAGAACAGCTTTAAGTGGGTAGACGGGTCGGGATGACTGTTGTGGACGATTTCAAGCTCTGGTACGGGTACCAGAGGTGGAGTCTGCTGTTTTAATGGACGAACCCTAAAGTGCAATATGAGTTTAGCATGAGATATGTCAAGAAGGGTTTTAGATTTTTCAAAAAGATGACGGGTTGCCTCCCATTAAGCGCTGAGTTTAACGCCATCGGCCAGGCACAATAAGCCAGGGAGAATGGAGATCAAAAGAGATAGCAGCCAAGTTCGAGTCGGTGAGTTCGATGAAAGGTTTGAGTCTCTGACCGTTCATGAAAAAAGGTTCAAAATCAAGGCTGAGTTTACTAATTTCAACAGCTCCATTTCTAAAGATTCATCTTACCAAAAATGGTCCAATCCATTTTGATCTGAGTTTTCCTGGGAACAGTTTGAGTTTGGTATCAAAGAGTAAGACTTTCTGACCAGGATAGAATGTTTTTTGCACAAGGTGCCTGTCATGGAAGGCTTTGACCCGCTTTTTGTAGATACGCGAGTTCTCATACGCATCGTTGCGCAATTCTTCTATCTCGCTGAATTGTAACCGGCGATGTATTCCAGCCTTCATCAGATCCAGATTGCACTTCCGTATTGCCCAATAAGCCTCTTCCTCCATCTCGATGGGAAGGTGACATGCCTTTCCGTACACTAATCTGAAGGGAGACATGCCTAATTTGATCTTGTAGGCAGTCCTATATACCCACAAAGCTTCTGGAAGGCGAGTAGACCAATCCTTCCTATCAGGCTGAATAGTGACCTAAAGGATCTTCTTGATCTCTTGATTCAACAGTTCTTCCAATCCATTAGTCTGGGGGTGGTAAGGAGTCAAGATACGATGCGGCACCTCGTACTTTTTCATCAGGGATTGGAAGTGCACATTATTAAAATGAGACCCACCATCGCTGATGATGGCCTTAGGAACCCCAAATCTGGTAAAGATGTTCTCCTGAATAAATCAAAGGATAACTTTATGATCACTAATTCTCATGGGGATGACTTCAATCCATTTGGAGACATAATTAACAACGAGTAGAATGTATTCAAAGCCGTTAGATCCGGGAAAGGGTCCCTGATGATAATGTCATCATCAGCTATATCTAGCTTTAATTAGTCATAATCAAGGAATAAATGCTCCTACATAACCTTCAAAGGACTATAATTCACTACACATCCTTTCTGAGAAAAAGACATGAAAACAAGGGTAAAACTGTAGTTTTAGCTGCATATTTCAATTGGAGTACAATCACAGGATTTCCCAGGGGTTAATTAAGGGTCAAATGATCTTAAATGTCTAACAAGAGGGTCTGTACAAACAGAAATGAGTTTTCGTGTGTTTTAAGAATTAAATGACTTTTGAAATCCTAAAAAGAGACCCGCTTGATTAATGGGAGTTCTGATTAGAATAAAATTCACCTAAACCCTCTAAAATTCATATAAAAATATTCCCTAGGGTTTGAAGTCCTTGATTTGACCATCAGAACTCGTTTTAACCTAAAACAGAGTCTCAGACAAAAAGTTGGCCTAATTTGGACAACAGTGCAATTTATCCAGTCAAACTTGTTCAAAACCTAAATCCGACTTCACCGTCAGATTTCTTGGGTCAAAATTAGATTTGTACCAAAATTTGGGCCCAATCTAAATTCACTCGACCAAGTTTGCATTTTGGTCTAGTCTGACTCTTTTATCTCACACAGGCCCCTAACTTTTGAAATTCCTTCGCATTTAGCCCCCAGCTTCTTTACCTTCTTCACAAGAAAGTCCCTCTGCCATTATTGCGGATAACTCCTACTCTGGAAACCTTGATTTGGCATATTCTCCTTGATTCCTTGACGAATCCCTCTTAGATTTGAAAGGTAAGTTCGTCAAGGAATTCCCTTCCTTTTGAGGCAGATCCTAAGCCTTAAAACCTTCCCAATCTCTCATGTGTTCGGAAAATCCTAAGCCTTAAAACCTTCCCAATCTCTCATGCGAACGCGTGAGAGATTTGGGTATCTTTGAGATTTCTTTCTCTGGCAAGTTTCCAAGCTTGGGAAACTTGTTTCTTAAGCTCAAAACATCCTTCAAAGATCTATAAATGACCCCCCAAATTAGATCGAAGATCCCAAACTAAATTTCAGCCAGAAAATCCCCAATTTCCTCTCTCCTATTTCGACCGAATAGCTCCTCGAGCTCTAGCAATTCCCTCCGACTCCTCTCGTCGTCTGACCGCAATACCATTGGTAGATTCTTCTTCCTCACATTCCTCCGCATCGAGCAATACCAGCTGGTGACTCTATCTTCATCGTCCTTATCGTTCTGCCCTCACCGGAGCACTTATCTTCCCCACATTCAACGTACCTCTGGCATACCAAATCTCCCTCCTTTCGTCCACTTAGAATAGGTAGATAGGTCTCTTTAGGTTCCTAGTTTAGTTTCCTATTCAAAAATCCCAAAAATAACCCTCGACACGATCGATCACCTCCGTCTTCCTCATCTCCGACCGCACCTCCGGCAAGGTGTATACACCGCTACACTCCATCTACCTCTCCAACCACGTCACGACCTTCTCCACACCACCCTCTACCAAACCCCTCTCCTATTTCGCTCCACCGCTCACCCAAACCGTCTCCCGAACAACCCATCATCCTCTGGCCACCTCCGTCTCCACCAACCATTGGCAGCCACTCTTACTCCACGCTGCACCCACCACCACATTCACCGTCTCACAGTGGTCCTACTGAACCAACTGACGAGGCTCCAAGGCCGTATTCTTGTTTGCAGGTGTCATCGTCGGAGTTCCGCCACTCTAGACATTGCTGCCTTCGTTCTTCGAGCTCCAAGCGTCGTGAGCCCTAGGCAACATCTCCAGGTGATGCGGAACACTCCCAGGCACACGCCTAGGATTTCAATTTGGCAAAAGAACCACTGTTGCTGCTTCAATTAAGGGAGCATTCCACCAGCAGCTGCGCAAAGAGGAAAGGTGCAAGTTTAGTCCCACATCATGGGATTTGGAGAAAGCGCAGCCAAATAAGATGCAAAAGTGTTCCTGCCTTGTTGTCTGGACATAAGGGGGTTGAGGTCCCGCGCACACCCCACTGCCTCGCCTGTGACACTGCTCACACGGGCCTGGCATAGACCCAACTCGCCTAAGCCTTGTTCACTCCTTGGCTGCCACCCACACCAGCAACCCTGGACTCGGGTGTGCCCGATCTGATTACTCGATAACCTAGTGCTGTGCTCTGGGAGAGTGTGACCCAGAGAGAGAGAGAGAGAGAGAAGGAGAGAGAGAACAGGGTAGGGGGTTTTGCTACAAAGACTAACGACTGACACTTAGTCATTCTAAGAAGGACCCCTCTATGCGTGAAGAACAAAGGGGCAAGGCAAGAAAGAAAGATGAAGAGGAAGACACCTGAAGAGGCAAAGCAACCGTAGGAGAAGAAGGAGCGGAAGCCAGAGAAGAAGTAAAGGAAGAAGAAGAATAGTGCTTCCTTAGCACTGTAGCACCTGTTGTTTAAAACGTCTGATACAAGCCTCCGTCATCTGATTGCATACATTAGAGGCTTTACCTAGTTGGTTCTGTTGATATATTTGAGTACCTAAGTTTAAATGGTTGATGGCACTGTTGCATCATTTGAACTTAATGCATATATGCTTAAATTGAATAATTGGTGATCTAAATCATCATTGTTTTTGCTTTGAGATTCTTTTTGTCATGTATAACTATTGTTAAACTCATGCTTTACAATGATTATCATTTCTGAGTAATTATTATTCATTTCTTGATATTATTTGACTTAGATCTTATGCTCAATTACATTTTATTCGAGATTAGCACGTGAATTCTTACTTGCTCCCAGCGAACGACCTCAGACTTTCATTTATGATATCTGAGTTGTAAATTTTATCTATTTTTTGTAAGATTTCGACTATACTGCAACGCAACAATTTAAAACACGATTTCCCACGAATTAACAATCCCATGAAATCAATTCCCCAAATGTCAAAGACTTCGCACACAATAATCAGTGTCAAGGGCATCATATCTCGCGGGCCCATGATGTCGAGGGTCTGACAATGAGCACATGCCCTACAATACGTCTATGCGTCTTTGAACATTGTGGGCCAGAAGAACCCACATTGGAGAATTTTTGCTGCGGTTTTAAGCCTAGAGAAATGGCCACTGCAGGCCTGGTCGAGACAAAATGAGATCATGTCATTGACCTTGTCATCAAGGATGCATCTCCGTATTACTTGATCATTACCAATGTGGAAGAGGTATGGTTCCTCCCAAATATAGTACTTAGCCTCGGAAATCAATTTGTCCTGCTTGGAAGTCGCCCAATCTGGTGGGACTTTCCCTATAACCAAGTAGTTTACAATATTAGCAAATTATAGGAGATTGTGAATGGCTAGCAGGCGCTCGTCCGGAAAATGCTTAGTGATCGGACCAGATGGGTTGATGACAAAAGAAGAAAGACGGGACAAATGGTCAGCTACCACATTCTGCTTTCCTGCCTTGTTGCGAATCTCGAGAGCGAATTCTTGCAATAGCATGATCCAGCGGATTAGTCAAGGTTTCGCATCCTTCTTCGCGAGGCAGTGCCTCACTACGGCGTGATCCGAGTATATAATGACACGGGAACCCAAAAGATTGGATCTGAATTTTTCTAGGCCCAATACCACAACCAGCAGCCCTTTCTCAGTAACTATGTAGCTACGTTGAGCCTCGTCTAATTCTTGCTAGCGTAGTAGACGACCACAGGTTTCCCGTCAACTTTCTGCCCAAGCACCACACCCACTGCGTAGTTAGATGCATTGCACATGATCTCAAAGGGTAGAGACCAGTCAGGGGATTGTAGGATTGGTGCTTGAGTAACTCGATCACGTAAGCTCTCAAATGCTTGAGTGCACTCCTCAGCGATCTCGAAGGGAACATCTTTTGAGAGAAGATTAGTCAGGGAGCACATGATTTTCGAGAAATCGGGAATGAAATGGCGGTAAAAACCAACGTGCCCTAGAAAGAATCAGATGTCTTTGACCGAGCTAGGCATAAGGAGTTTAGAAATCAAATTCACCTTGGCTCGATCAACCTAGATACCATTTTCAAAGACAAGATGTCCCAGGACAATTCCTTTAGGTACCATGTGATAGGTCCATTTTAGTGAACTAATTTAGTGCCTAAAACTCATCATTATTGAATTAAGAACTTGATCTTAAGCATGCATTTCACTGAAAAATCAGTTAAGCTTGTATCTTGAGTGTTACAACATTTTCCAAGCTGCAAGTACACATTAATGAATACCTTATCTATTAACATATTATTTTAAAGGCATTGATTGAAGGGTCAATTGAGAATTGGCATCGTATTATCTAATTCTTCCAAGCATATTAACAAAGGAAGCAAGTGGGCTTATATTTGTTGGCTCTTGGTTTTCACAAATGTCATTAAAAAAAGGAAAATGGTGGCTAATGCATCAAAGGAAAAAGAAAAAAAATCCTAACATATTCTTTCCCATAATTCCTTTACCTCAAAATCAATCAAAATCCACCACTTGCCTTTTCTTAATCCCACGTAAACACACATAAGGAAAGGTAAAAAGGAAAGAAAGAAAAAGGAAAAAAGAGAAAAAAAAATAACCTTCCTCTCTTACTCCTCCAATCTCTCTATCGCACAAATATTCTCTCTCACTCTTTCCTTCTCTGACTCTCACTCTCTCGTTCTCTCTTTTTCTCCTTATATAACAGGACGGCAAGACAACAGAGGGGATCATTCCCTCCAGAGGGAGGAAGCCCTCCTTCTCCACCTCTCCTCCCTGCAGGCAACCTCTCCACCGTGTGCAGCCACCACCGCGAGCCTCCATCATCGACCACATCCACCACTGCAACCTTCTGCCACTGTGCTTCCACCATCGACGGACACAACCACCACCGCGTCTCGCCTCCGACGACTCCACCACCACGGTCGGTGGTGACAGCACCGACACCCACAACTACATTCTGGCATCATCACCGTGCTCTGCCTCATCCTCCACTGTGCCACCGCCGACCAACAGGGAGGACACACCCTACTCCTTTTCAGTTAAGACGTCCGGGAACCTTCTCAGACATCTAGAGACCAACACCTTCAAGCTCTCTCTCTGATTCCTCCCCCTCGCTCACGACCTCCATGCACAGCAACATCAACCTCTGCCCTTGATCGCTTGCACTGCTGGGCATCATCTTCCTCGACCACCCTCCTCCACTCGCACCCACGCTCGACCAGCTGCAGCAGCGTACTCCTAGTGCAGCAGCGCCCTCATGCGCACTAGCCACACATAGAGCTGTGCGCCAACCTTGCATGCCCACCGCCCTTGCAGGCACCTGCCTCACTCAAGAAGCCACCTAGTTGCAGCCATGCACCCTTGCGTGCGCCAACCACAACGCAGTAGCACTGGCCTTCCCCCTCCTCTCCTTCTTCTTCATCTTCTTCTTCTCCAACAGTCTGAAAGATCCCAAAATCACCATGAAGCTCCTCCATGCAGCCACGTCCACAGGCCAAACTTCGCGCCATCGACTACAACAGACTCACTGCATCCTTACGAGTTCGGCCACACCCTCTGAAGGTCTGTAGTAGTCTGCATGCAACAGCGAGCCGCCACCACCGCCGGTTCTCCTCATTGCCGGCGAGACCGCCAACCACCATTCGATGCACCATCACCGCCCACGCATAACCCTCGTCGTAAGCAACCTCCACCAAGTTTCGCACGATCCACCATCGCCTCCTCTTCGCGCACGCACAAAGGAAGCAAATCCTCTATTTTTAGGTTAATTAGTATTTACATTTGAGTGCTGATGAGCACCTCATCATGAACCCTAACGAGCACTTTTTGACCTAATAAATTGAATAAATGCTCCTACAAAACTTAAGGGAAGGCCTATATCTGGGAATTACAAATCTGAGAATAAAATAATTCATAAGGGGTAAAACTGTAATTCTACCATTACAGTGCATAAACGAGATTTCTAAGGGTCTAGACACAGGTCAAATAAGCTTAATAAGAGAAAAAGTGGGGTGATTCAATCAAGAAAAGGTTATGACAAAATCTGAGAATTAAATGACATTCTGTAACCCCAAAATAAATCCACCTTAATTCACAAAGTTTCAGGTAAGATAAAAATCAATTAAACCCTCTAAAATTCATGAAAAAATATCCCCTAGGGTTTAGAACCTTCAATTTTTCCATTGGAACATTTTTTGACCTAGTTTGAGAACCATACCTAATTTTTGACCTAATTTAGATTTTTATGCAAAATATAAAGTCAAACATGGTCAAACCTAAAATCCAACCTCACCATTGGATTCTTTACGTCCAAATTAGGCTTATACCAAAATTTGGACCTAAGAATAGGTCGCCTTGACCCACTTTACAAAATGGTCCTCAATAATTACTTTTCAACCCTTAGCTTTTTGAACTCTTGCAAATACCCTCCTACCGTTCTTGTCTCTTTCTTCAAAAAGGTCCTTCTGCCCCTGCAATGTTCAGGCCATACCTCCGGCAACTTTGTGCAAAGGATGGCGCTGCACAGACCTGGGGAGCCAGCCCCAGATTTGAAAGGAGGACAACGCAGGCTCCTTGCGTTGTCCTCTTCTACATGGGCCAACTCCCATGCCTTGCTAGCCACCATACCTCTCGAGCGAACGCTCGAGAGGTATGGGTCTTTTTCCGACCATACCTCCGACGAGGAGCCCACGTCTCCTCCTCGCGATTCCCCCTCGGCCAGCCCCTATTTAAGGAATGGCAGCCCATGTCGCTTCCTTCGAGCTTGTTTTGGCCAAGGAAACCCTTCAATCTTCGTCTCCTCCTCCTCCAGCCATTCACCCGCAGGCTCCGGCGACCCTCCTCCTCCTCTCTCATCGCCCCGCCACCACACCAGTGGCAGGGTTACCTCTGCCGTCATCCGCCGCGCCTTGCCATACCAGTAGGCGCCCTCCAGCCCCTCCTCGTCGTTGCCGTCTACTCCCCTGGGCACTGTCTTCTCCGGCGATAGAGGCTACAGCCAACTGCCAACTCTTCCCCTTTCGTCCACTTAGCTAGGTTAGACTTACTCCTCTCTTTCCCCTCTTCATTTTCCCCCTATTAATTTTTACCAGCACACATTGACCATCACACACCACCGCCACCTTCTCCACCTCCAGCAGACCACCGGCGAGGCGCAGCCACCACGTCACACCTTCACATGCCTCGCCAGATACTCCACGAGCTCTGCCATGACTCACTAATCACAACCCCCCTTCCCATTCACCGCCACACACTCTCAACATGCCCCCAAACAAACCCACCTGTACAGCTACTGGGTGACCTAGGCACGCACTCCCAGGCCACCCTACGCTACTCTAACCACCAAGTCATCTTCGCCGTGCTCCGGCGAACCTCCCCGAACGATTTGACGTGGCCAAAAGGCCGTGTTATTGATTTCAGGGTCAGGTCGCCCTCCGCCATTATCGCTGAGCTTGAAGCAAGCTTCAAGCTGCTCCACCTCACGCTCGGCTCCAGGAGAGACCCTCAGGCGATGCAGGTTTGAGGCACGCATGCACCCAGACTTCAAGTGGAGTCAAGAGATTCCATGCCTGCTGCAATTGCGAAGCCTTCTACTGCAGGCGCAAGCGCCGAAGTGGGTGGGACTTTAGTCCCACCTCAGAAGTTTGCGAGCAGGCGCACACGCATATATTGAATTTGTGTTTTAGGCTTATCGCCTCGAAACACACTGGGGTGAGGTCCCTCGCCCCCCCCCCCCCCCGCCACGCCTCGTCTGCGACACTTCCCCCGTGGACTTGGCACCTGGATCCTACTAACCCTACTTGTGCACACCTCACTCACCACCACGCCGGTGCACCTGGTCCCGGGCGCGTCACCTAACTCGCATACCCGATCAAGGCTCTGGGAGAGCAAACCTTGGAGTGAATTTAAGAGAGAGAGACATGGGGAGGGTAGGGGTTAGGTTTTGCCTAACCGTGCACTATGCCGGAAAGCAGGTGAAGAAGAAGGAGGAGCAGCGAGGACTTAGCGCAAGAAGAAAGCTGCGGCTTGAAGAGAAGAAAGCAGAGAAGGCACGTAGAAGAAAGAAGAAGAAGAAAAGGAAGAGAAGAGAAGAAGAAGAGACGCGACTGAAGAAAAGAAAGAAGAAGAAGAAGCCAAGGAGGATCTGCAGCAGAAGAGGAAGCTAAAGCAGAGAGAGGCCAAGGAAGAAGAAACTAAAGGCGCAGCTAAAGCCTAAGGCAAAGAAGAAGAAAGAGAAGGCATAGTGCAGTAGAGAGAAGAAGAACCAACATCAGCACAGCTGAGAAGAGAAGGCACACTACTGTAGCAAATGACATTTAAGACGTCTGGCCCTTGAAGACAGACATCTGAGAAGAGAAAGAAAGGGAGATAAAAGAAGAAAAGAAGACATTTTTCCTTCTTTAGTCTTTCTTTTGTAAAACAATATCTATTGTAAATTGTGATTTTCTACGCTTTTAAAATCAAGTGTTTTTCCCTAAGTTCGGCCTCGGAGAATTTTTATTTTTGAGTAATAAAATGCAAATACAAACCGGTCGATTTTAAGCCGAACCAGTTTTTGGCGCCGTTGCTGGGGAGCAACAGGCATTCTAGAAGCTATTAAATCACAATTTCTTATTGACTATTGAATTGATCTCTCTTTTGTTGTGCAGGCCTAGGAAGGCAAGAAGGAACAAGCAGCCGCACAACAACCACACCAATGGATAGGTAATCTTCTATCCTCTCTCTTAAGCCCCTTAAATTCTAAAGAGGAAAAAAAAAAAAAAAGAAAATCAATCTAGGGTTACCTGTCTTCTATACATAGTAATTCACAAAGTTGCTGCTTTTAAATTACAACACATTTTATCTGCATATCCACTTAAGATACTTAAGGCTAAAACCTTCTTACTTGAGCCCTAGTTACCCAACCCTGAGGCAACTAATTGGACCAATTAGAGCCAACCTAGGATTCAAAGCTAGGGTTTTAGAGACACACCTTCTAATCAAGAACTGAAAATTCCAAAAAGAGGTGTGCCTAAACCATTGATTGAAAAGACCTATTAGGAGAAACCCTAAGTAATCTGGCTCTTAATTCACTTGAACCATAAAAGAAAGGACCTAATAAGATCTCACAGGAACTAATAGGTGAAGTTGATCCCTTGGATCAACCAACCTTTAAATTAGGTCACTTTTTGCACACAAAAGAGCTTAAAGTTCAATTGAAACCTTAAGTACCTTGTTCTTAATTAAAAGTGGTAGACTTAGGAGGTCAAGGTCCCCATTCTGGTCTACCTGGAATCTCAGTGACAAGAGAGGTCGGGTGGGGGAAACCCTGTAACCCATGGGGGCAATCTACCATGTAGGGGCCTTCGCGGGACTCACCCTCTCTGGCTGCCCAGGTAATTCTCAGGTGGACAACCTTCTGATCAAGGGGTATCATCTGCCCCGAACCTCTATAGTCACCCAACATCTTTGGTGTCTTGATTGGGTCCAACATCTTCTAACCTCATCCAGTCCATCAATGCATGTTCGGCAGGAGGTCCTTGAAACCTCCTCTAGAAATTCACTCTCCCCGAGGCCAAGCCTCGGTACCCTTGTGTGTACGACCACTCCACATAGATCTCTCTTCTGACTCTGAACCTAATTCCCCTTCTTCTTCCACAATGGCTCAGCCTGTTGAAGAAGAGAATAATCTTGAGCACCAGCTCCAGTGACTCAATGACCTCTTCCAAAACTTCATGAACCCACCGCACTGCCCTATGATGCGAGATCACTATAATCCCACTGCGGTGGCAATTGATCCTCGAGTTAGAATCCCGACTGGAGGACCTGATTCCGAATTAAAGCCCAACATGATTCATGTCATACCTAAATTCCATGGGCTTAACTCTGAAGATCCCTTCCAGCATATCAAACAGCTTAAGCATCTGGCCCAGACCTTCGAGTCAGATGCACAGAATCGGGATATCTTACTCATGAAGATGTTCTCTTTCTCCCTTATGGACAAGGTGGCTCACTGGTATCAGACACAGACCTGCCCGATCAACACTTGGGAAGAACTTCAGTCCGAGTTCTTGAAAAGGTTCTTTCCTGTTGGTCGGACAAACGTCTTGCGCCATCAGATTACTCACTTCATGCAGCAAATGGGAGAACCTCTTCATGAGGCATGGGATCGATTCTAGGATCTCATGAGAAAGTGCCCCCATCACAGAGTTCCTAAATGGGAACAAGTCCAGTCTTTTTACCAGGGACTCCATGAAGATATTAGACTGTTCGTCAATGCAACTTGCGGAGGGAATATCATGGGTCAATATGAAGACACCGTGTGGGAGATTCTCGAGAATATGTGCGAGAACTCCATCAACAATGACTCCATGGGATTATTCGACCAGACGAATACCCGCGCAGCGATGAACCTTAGGGGAGCACATGAGATGCAAGGCCTGTCTGCATTAGTTAACCTGGAATTAATGGCCAGTCGATTGGACAAGGTCTCAATCATTGAGAAGAAGGTGGATGAGCTGACTCAACACTTGCAGCGAGCCACCTCTGCGCAGAATTCCTTCGCACAGCCACCTCCCTTACAGGAAACTGTGCAAAACATTTTTCACCGACCTTCTCCTGGGATGGACTCGTATCCACCCCCATCTGACTCCAGGATCGGAGGGACCTCCAATCCTTTCTATTTTTGCTGGGGGAACTCTATTCCCCCATTCTCCGACTGTCCTGAAGCTCCTCAGACCTGTGAGGACCTCAACGCCATCCAGAATGACCCATTTTCCAACACCTACAATCCTGGATGGCGAAACCATCCAAATTTCCAGTGGACGGGAAATTCTCAGAATCCAAGACCACCCTTTCAACCACGTCCACAAGCCCCTCGTCCTTACCAGTTGCCTTAGCCTCGGCCCAACCCCACTTATCCATCCGGGCCTAACCAAGATCAAATGTCTCTTATTCTCCAAACTCTGGCTGACATTCAAAGAACGAATGCAGCTATCCAGAAGCAACATAAGGATGAAATCACAGAGGTCCGCAACCAACTCGCCCAGTTGGCAAATTCTTGCCAACCTGGCACACTTCCTTCTCAACCTCTCCCTAACCCAAATAGCGTGCCAACCCAGCGGCGCATTATGAACCCAAACCCGGGCCAAACACACTTGATCTATCAGGCCCCTTCTATTCCATCACTTGATGGGATGGAAGCTTCAACTTCCTATGTGGGTTACCAACAGCAGCAGCCCATCCTACCAACCCCCAACCAAAACCAGGCATGACTAAATTCGATAACAACCCATAGTGGTAAAGCAACCCAAGATCCACCCTATCCAGACCACTCCAATCTTGGTAGTGACCCAAACCCTAGGACAGTCATCCAGGATATTCCTATCCCTGTCCCAGATCAAAAACCTGGATCTATCTTAGAGGAACCAAACAAGGTTCCATTTCCCGAGGCCTTGATCAAGGGAAAGAGGACAGCTAAACCCGTGGCTCCTGAGGAGGACCTAATCAAGCTCTTTGAGCAGGTCCAAATAAACATCCCATTGATGGATGCGATCCACCACATATCGGCTTACGCACGATTCTTGAAGAACATGTGTACACCTCAGCGTAAGCTGCGAACCAAGAGTGGGAGTCCCATTGTACTATCAGAGCAAGCCAGCTCTGTAATCTTGAGTAAACTCCCACCCAAGGCAAAAGACCCAGGCACTACTCTGATTTCATGCAAGATTGGTGAAACCCAGTTTGATAGAGCACTATTAGACCAAGGTGCCTCCATAAACTTGATACCCACATCCCTACTTAACCACCTAGAAGAATCTGAACTAAAACCAACTGAGGTGACATTGCAGTTAGCTGATCAATCTATCAAGTCACCTAAGGGAATTCTTGAGAATGCTATTGTTAGGGTGCGGGATTTCTACTTCCCTGTAGATTTTATAGTTCTGGACATGGACGCACCTGAGAATCCAAGGGATACACCAATCATATTAGGGAGACCTTTTCTGGCCACTGCAAGGGCCAATATAAGTTGTGAAGAGGGCCAAATAGAGCTAAAATTTGGGAATCAGACTCTCAAGATTGATATCTTTAAGGCCCAACAAGGGATTAATTGTGGTGTCATTGAACAAATTTGTGACATCAGAGCAGTGGTTGATGAACCACAAATTGAGGACAACATGATTATCCCTCATCAATCACAAGAAGATTTAAAACCGCAATTAGAAGAGTCAGAACTTGATCTAGACAGACCCATAACTCCTACCCTTGTACCCCACACTCCCTCTGAACCACCCGCTGCTACCGATAACCCCGTTCTTGAACTCAAGCCCCTTCCTGATCATTTGAAATACGTCTTTTTGGGTTCCAATCAGACATTTCCGGTGATTATAAACTCCAAACTCACACCTGACCAAGAATCCCGTCTGATTGTTGTTCTCTAACAATATCGCAGAGCCATTGGTTGGACTCTCGATGATTTGACTGGAATAAGTCCCTCTTATTGCACACATCGCATCTATTCTGAAGAGGGCGCACGACCTTCATGTGAGATGTAGAGACGTCTGAATCCCAATCTGCAGGAGGTCATGAAAAAGGAGATCATTAAGTGGTTAAATGCAGGGATCATCTACCTGATCTCTGACAGTCGTTGGGTGAGCCCAATCTAGGTTGTGCCTAAAAAGGCAGGGCTCACCACCATCACGACTGAAACCAGAGAGGTCATACCTACCCGTATAGCTAACTCGTGGAGAGTCTGCATAGATTACCGAAGACTTAACTCCTCCACGAAAAAGGATCATTTCCCACTACAGTTTATTGATCAGATTCTCGAAAAACTAGCAGGAAATTGATTCTTCTGCTTTCTTGACGGGTACTCTAGTTATAACCAAGTGGCGATTCATCCAGAGGACCAAGAGAAGACCACATTCACCTGCCCCTTTGGGACGTACGCATTTTGAAGGATACCTTTCAGTCTCTACAATGCACCTGCAACTTTTCAGTGGTGCATGCTTGTCATATTCTCTGATATGGTAGGTGATTATCTGGAAGTCTTCATGGATGACTTCTCAATTTTTGGGACATCATTTGACGATTGCCTCCAGCACTTGGTTCACATACTCAGGCGTTGCATTGACGTAAATCTGGTTCTTTCCTGGGAAAAGAGCCACTTTATGGTGCCTGAGGGGATCGTCCTGGGACACTTAATTTCTGAGAGAGGCATCCTGGTGGATCGAGCTAAGGTTAACCTGATTTCTAAACTTCCTATGCCTAGCTCGATCAGGGACATCCGATCTTTTCTGGGGCACGTCGGTTTTTACCATCGTTTCATCCCTGATTTCTCAAAAATTGCGTGCCCCCTGACTACTCTTCTCTCTAAGGATGTACCCTTTGAGTTTTCTAAGGAATGCACTCAAGCTTTTTAGATCCTTCGTGACCGAGTCACCCAAGCCCTGATCCTACAGTCCCCTGATCGGTCTCAACCCTTTGAGATCATGTGCGATGCATCTGACTTCGCTGTAGGAGCGGTTCTGGGGCAGAAGATTGATGGGAAACCCGTGGTCATCTACTACGCTAGCAAGACACTTGACGAGGCTCAGCATAACTACACGGTTACGGAGAAAGAGCTGCTAGTTGTAGTATTTGCCCTCGAAAAATTGAGATCTTATCTCCTGGGTTCCCACGTCATAATCTACTCGGATCACACAGCTGTGAGGCATCTCCTTGTGAAGAAGGACACAAAGCCTCGATTAATCTGATGGATCTTGCTGTTGCAAGAATTCGACCTTGAGATTCACGATAAGGCAGGAAGACAGAACATGGTAGCTGACCACTTGTCTCGCCTTCCTTCTGAGATCGTCGACCCTTCTGGACCCTTCACGGAGCATTTTCCTGATGAGCACCTCTTGACTATTGGTACTAGGCTTCCATGGTTTGCTGATGTAGTAAACTACTTGGCATCACACCAGATCCCATCTAATTGGCTAAAGGCCAAGAGAGACAAGTTGCGCTCCGATGCCAAGTATTACATCTGGGAAGACCCGTACTTATTCCGCATAGGTGCTGACCAAATCATCCGGCAATGTGTCCTGGAGGTCGAAATCAATGACATTATCTCTTTCTGCCATGACCAGGCATGCAGTGGCCACTTTTCTGGGCATAAAATTGCATAAAAAATCCTCTAGTGTGGCTTTTACTGGCCCACTATCTTCAAGGATGCATACAGTCACTGTAAGGCATGCAGTCGTTGCCAAACTTTGGGCAACATGAGCCATCGCGACATGATGCCTTTACAACCGATTCTCGTATGCGAGATTTTCGATATTTGGGAGATTGATTTTATGGGCCCCTTTCCTATCTCAGATGGCTTCGAGTACATTTTACTCGCTGTGGACTATGTGTCCAAATGGATCGAACCCATTCCGACCTGAACCTGTGATCACAAGATCGTCATCAAATTTGTTCATCAGAACATCTTTTCATGGTTCGGGATTCCTCGTGCGATCATCTCTGATGGAGGGACCCATTTTACCAATGCTCAATTCAGGTCACTGATGACCAAGTACGGGGTGTCTCACTGAATCTCTACTCCTTACCACCCTCAGACTAATGGTCTAGCTGAGTTATCAAATTGGGAGATCAAGAAAATCCTGCAGGTTACTGTTCGACCTGACAGGAAGGACTGGTCATCCTGACTTTCGGAAGCTTTGTGGGCTTATAGGACCTCCCACAATACTCAATTAGGCATGTCTCCTTTTAGACTGGTGTACGGGAAGGCGTGTCACCTTCCCGTCGAACTGGAGCACAAAGCCTATTGGGCAATACAGAGTTGCAACTTAGATCTTTCTAAGGATGGAACCCACAGAAAGCTTCAGATAAGCAAGACTGATGAATTATGCCTTGGTGCATATGAGAACTCACGAATCTACAAAGAGCGGGTTAAAGCCTTTCATGACAAGCACATATCTAGAAAGATCTTCCACCCTGGTCAGAAGGTCCTACTCTTCGATGCCCGACTCAAACTGTTCCCTGGGAAACTACGATCCAAGTGGGTCAAACCATATCTTGTCCGACAGACTTTTGGAAATGGAGCCATCGAAATCAGTCTGCTCAGCCACGATTCCAAACCTTTCGTAGTGAACGGTCAAAGACTCAAACCGTTCATTGATGTTACCAATATAGACTTGGCTGAGTCATCACTTATCCTCCATTCTCCCTGAGCTTATTAAGCCTAGCTGATGGCGTAAAACTCAGTGCTTAACGGGATGCAGCCTGTCATTCTTTTTGAAAAACCAAAGCCTTTTTCTGACATTTCTTTGCACTTTAGGTTCATTCCTTAGGACAGCCGAGTTCACCTCAAGTACTCGTATCTGAGATTAGAAATCATCCGCAATAGCCACCTTATTACGACCCGGTTCCCGAATCCCTATAGGACACGAGACCGGACCGACTCGATTCATCCTAAGACCCAGTCGTCCAACGAGAAAGTAACCCAAAAAGCAGTAAAATAAATCAAATTCACCATGCAAGCAACTAACAGTAACAAAAGTACAGCAGTAAAGAAATAACTACTACAATACACACCACCACAACAGAAGAAAAGTAAACGAGTATAGGATTATAAGGTTTACAATGAAAGAGTGCAAAATATAAAGGTACAAGAACTACTCACTACTACAACGGTACAACAGAACTACGACTACTAGGCCCTACTAGGCCCAGCACCCTCTGCAGCCGAGTGCTCTGGCTGCTCAACACCTGGATCTGAAAAGAGTTATGAGTACATGAAATCAGCGAAAGTTGAGTAGAGTGGCAACCAACTAACTAAAACAGTAAAGGTGGACAGGTAGTTGTTGTTTTTCAATTTCTTTATTTCTTTAACTAGTTATTCTTTCTTTTGTCACTTAGTTTATTTATCAGGTCTCTTTCTTGATCTCGAATGTTCCTCATGGGAACAATCTTGATTACAGTATTTTTCGAAGAGTAGAAGTAGCACGTGGTGCTCTCCTGGCCAGGAGAGTCCCCCGTGGTCGTCCTACACCCAGTCAACCACCCTAGGGTCACTGACAAACGTAACGGTGACTACAGCACGCACAATAAACGCACGAGTAGCTACCCCGCACTGGCATGTGGTCAGTCGTTTTCGTTAACGGGTGCGCCCAAGCACAGCACGAAACCAGTATAGGGCAAAGCCCTCTCAGTAACAGGGGTCTAGCCCCTCAACAGTAACCAAACAGGGGTCTCGCCTCTCCACAGTCCGCGCACCCTCGCCTGACTACCCTGGTTTGGCTAGTGGGCCTAACAAGTCAGTGTAAGGCGGCTAGCTGAACCCCGGGTCCCGTGGGGTGGCTAGCTCTCTCCCTACACTAGTAGTTCTCCCCAGTACAGTGTACACGAAGGCCACCAAGTCGGTGCAAAGTGGCCAAACCCACCCCGAGTCTCAACCTGAAAGGCGGCAAGCACCCCTTTACACTAAGAGGTAACGTGCACTTCCCTTGGTACCATGTACTCAAGGGTAAGCACACTTCCCGAAGCATTTTCCAGATCTATTCCATGTATTTCCAGGAGTTCAACTCCATATTCCCCGTAGGGTTCATGCTCATGTTTCTCAAGCCAAGCCATACCAGGTTTCATCATTTCTATTTCCATTTCTCAAGTTCTACACATGTAACAAGTAATTATTGTTCACATTCCAGGTTTATTTGCAAGTAGCTCGTGTTTCCAACATTCACCCTTCCAATTCAAGTTTATATACATGCAGCTCATATTATGACACGTAATGTAACAACAGGAATTTACATGCAACAGCTTGCTAGTACAAGAACTTTACATTTCACAGGCAGCTGTGTTTAATTTACAGGCAAGTTTCATTATTCTATCTACTCATTCAAGCCAACCATTCATTCAATACATACATTCATGCCATATCCTAGATTTTAATTTTTCCTTTCACACATGCATTTGAGTTTAAATTAAATTAAGGGGGGGAAGCCACTCTACCAGTAAACCCAAGAGTAATGGGAGCTTGATCGACAGGTCCACGTGCCTCAGCAAACCCCAAAATCGCAACGGAATGAGGTTCTATCACAAGGATCATTCACAAGAGATTACTCAGAACAGTATAAAAGTTATTCTAATAAGTAGAGGAAAGCATACGAAGAACAACAGAATCTTAATTGCGGAAATCGGACCTCAAACGGACCCTAAACGGGTGAAAAATAGTAATTCTGATTCACATCAGACGTCTGGAACACCTTCCAGACGTCTTAAAAGAGCCCAGAACTATACCTCACTCCTGCACCACTCCTCGGACGTCTAGGAACCCTACGGAACCGTCTAGACCTAGTTCCAGACGTCCAACCACTTCTCAGGACGTCTAGAAACGCTTTCTGCCGTCTGGTGGCTCGCCCAGATGTCTGATCTGCGTGGGATGGCGTGTCCCGTGCCTTTCCGAAATGAATCCTGCATGTATCGACGTAATCTTCTTAATACGACATGAAAAAGTGCCTCGGCGGAACGGCCTGCATGGCCATATCCGCAAAGGAAGTGTAAGGCGCAAAACTCACCTTTTAGTCGTTTGGAACCTCCTCCAGATGTCGTCCACGTCGTCTAGATGTCGATCCAGATGTCTGATTCTGGAAAAGTTCCAAAACTAGAACTGCAGCAGCTCGCCTTCTTGTGCCACGCGCGGTCGTACCGCGCCTGCTCGCCTACTGCTCCGGCTACAGCAGTGTCAGGGAGGACCTCCCCGACGCACCTCTCCGCCTCGCGCACACGCCGCTCACGCTCTCGCTGGAGGAGGAAGAAGGGTGGCTGGAGATGGGGTGGTGTGAGGGAGAGGAGAGGGCTTAAATAGTGTGTGGGGTTAGGGCTTCTTTGGCGAGGGGGAGAGAGAGAGAGAGAGAGAAAAAGAACGAGGTTGCGTACTATCTACGTGCAGCACGCGTGCAGATGCGAAGGCATATACAAAATATCAAATTTTCAGACGTCTGGGAAGGTGTCCAGACGTCTGACCCAAGTCCCAAACGTCTTAACGAGCTCTAACAGTGCGGATCTTAACACACCTCGACCCGTCCACCCACCCAATATCTGTCCTAATGCATGAACCAAGCCAAATAAAAACCTACCTAATGTACAATGAGGACATTGCAAACCTTAGGCATGGGGGGGGTATGAAAGTGCAATGAAATGACATAACAAGAAAAGGTTTCAACAAAAAAATCCGCATATACTAAAAAAAAAAAATTTGGAGGAGAGAAGAAAGTGCTGGTAAACTTTACAGAAGGAGGAGAAAAAGTGCAGAACGCTAAAAAGGAGCACAAAATGAAAAAGATAAGGGATAGTCATTAGTAAGAAATTAAGGAATTAATCAAAGTTCTAGATCACATTAAGGAAAAGTAAAGCGAAAGTGCACAACAAGACTAGTAAGAACACAAACCTTAGGCATTCTTGGCTAGACTCTTAGTACCCGTTAAGATCTAGACACTCCTCAAGAGGTTAGGGAAAATGAAAAGCTTAAGTATTAGGTCTAAGGATTAGGGAGTATTCGGCCTCGTTAACTAACCTTCAGTTTACAGGACTCGATAACCTAAGCACCCAAATCCACACACAGTCTGGTTCAGTGGGCATAAATATCAAAATCACGCTGAAGCATTTTAAATATTTTGAAAATGTCACCTAGATTAGGAGCGGCCAATCAACACAAGTTTATTTGGATGAGTTCCCGATGCGGAGAGGTGGGAAATTCCCCTCGAAGATGTGTAACAACATATCATCTCCTCGGTACTTGTCTCCTAGGATATTTACATATCCTACTAGGGGCATGTAAGCACTCTGCTGGTTCAGATTCCATGGATGGTATTATCACGAAGTGTCAATTGCCAGGGTCTGAATTCGGCCACGGAACACCATGGACAGGATTATCTCAAAATCTCGAAAGCCAAGGTTCTGGGGGTTGCCATGGGCGATGCTATCTCGAAGCATCGATTGCCAGGAACCTTTAAGGATTGATGATGGGGACGAGGAATCCGATACAGACCAGGTTGTGAAGCCAATCCTAAGTTAGAATTAAAAAGAAAAGAGAGAGAAAACTCTCCAAACAAATAAACCCTTTGTCTCTCTCTTGCAAAATGCACTGCAAACTGAACCAAGGTCAAAAATGTCTCAAGCACGGGTACTTTAACCACAGAGTCCAATAAACTTTAGGATAGTTCCTGTAGGCCTTAAAAACATTTGCTAAAGTCTGAGGCTAAAGCTAGACAGATCTGGATCTTGGTTGGTACTAGAGTACCTTTTAGGCCTATGGTTGGCATTCTGACCTAATCAAGGATACAAGAGAAAAAGCACTTATCAAATTTAATGAAAGGAATTCATGGTCTAGAATAGAGATTAAAACCTAAAATTTTTGCTACGGGACTAGCAAAAGCTAGGCATGGGGGTATGATGAGTACCTCATCATGAACCCTAACGAGCACTTTTTGACTTAATAAATTGAACAAAAGCTCTTACAAAACCTAAGGGAAGGCCTAAATCTGGGAATTACAAATCTGAGAAGAAAATAATTCACAAGGGGTAAAACTGCAATTTTACCATTGCAGTGCATAAACGAGATTTCTAAGGGTTTAGACACAGGTCAAATAGGATTAATAAGAGAAAAAGTGGGGTGATTCAATCAAGAAAGGGTTGTGACAAAATCTGAGAATTAAATGACATTTTGTAACCCCAAAATAAATCTACCTTGATTCACAAAGTTTCAGGTAAGATAAAAATCAATTAAACCCTCAAAAATTCATGAAAAAATATCCCCTAGGGTTTAGAACCTTCAATTTGGCCATTGGAACCTTTCTTGACCTAGTTTGAGAACCATACGTAATTTTTAACCTAATTTGAATTTTTATGCAAAATATCCAGTCAAACAATGTCAAACCTAAAATCCAACCTCACCATTAGATTCCTTACGTCTAAATTAGGCTTATACCAAAATTTGGACCTAAGAATAGGTCGCCTTGACCCACTTTACAAAACGGTCCTCAATAATTACTTTTCGACCCTTAGCTTTTTGGACTATTGCAGATACCCTCCTACCTTTCTCGTCTCTTTCTTCAAAAAGGTCATTCTGCCCCTGCACTATTCAGGCCATACCTCCGGCAACTTTGTGCAGAGGATGGCGCTGCACAGACCTGGGGAGCCAGCCCCAGATTTGAAGGGAGGACTCCTTGTGTTGTCCTCTTCTGCAAGGGCCAGCTCCCATGTCCTGCCGGCCACCATACCTCTTGAGTGAACGCTCAAGAGGTACGGATCTTTTTCCGACCATGCCTCTGGCGAGGAGCCCACGTCTCCTCCTCGTGATTCCCCCTCGGCTAGCCCCTATTTAAGGAACGACAGCCCCTGCCGCTTCCTTCGAGCTTGTTTGGCCAAGAAAACACTTCAATCTTCGTCTCCTCCTCCTCCTCCGGCCATTCTCCCACAGGCTCCGGTGACCCTCCTCCTCCTCTCTCGTTGCCCTGCCACCATACCAGTGGCAGGGTTACCTCTGCCGTCGTCCGCCGTGCCTTGCCATACTAGCAGGCGCCCTCCATCCCCTCCTCATCGCCGTCTACTCCCCTGGGCACTGTCTTCTCCGACAACAGTGGCTACAGCCAACCGCCAACTCTACCCCTTTTGTCCACTTAGTTAGGTTAGACTTACTCCTCTCTTTCCCCTCTTCATTTTCCCCCTATTAATTTTTACCATCACTCACCACCACCACCTTCTCCACCTCTGGCAGACCACCGGCGAGGCGCAGCCACCGCGTCACACCTCCACATGCCTCGCCAGATACTCCACGAGCTCCGCCATGACTCACTGATCACAACTCCCTTCCCATTCACCGCCACACACTCCCAACACGCCCCCTAAACAAACCCACCTGCATAGCTACTGGGTGACTATTGACGCGGCTTTGACTCGATCGTGTTTTAACAGTTATTGCGTCGTAGTATAGGTGATCAAGCGTCTTCAACAAATAAAAGTTTTATTAATCGAAAATCGGAGTATCCGAGGTCGAACATAAGGAGCAATTGGAATTTACTACTAGTCTCAAAAACTGTAATTGAACACTTTAATTACTCAAAACTTTAATTCAAATGTAAATGCATGAGTTTGAAAAGCAATTATGGTAAAAAGAAAGAATTGGACGTCTGATCAATGGGATCAGACGTCTTAAAATTGTGTTTCCCTTCTTTTGATTCTTCATCTTCTTCTAATTTCTTCCTTTCTGCTTGTTCTTTTTCTTTCTGCAGTGCTTCGCTTTTCTTCTGCCTTGTTTCTTTCTTCTCCTACAGTATCTCTCTCTCTGCTTCTTTTATTCTGTCTTGTTTGCTTTGTAGTCAGTTTCTCTCTCTGCGGGTCTTCGTCTTCTTCCTTGGCTCTGCTTCCTTCAGTTCCTCTTCTCTGCCTTGCCTCTCTTGCTTCCTTGGCAGAACTTCCTTCCCTCGTTTCTTCTTCCTTTCTGCTTTGCCTTTCTTCCTTGGCAGAGCTTCTTTCCTTGCAGCGGCTAAGTGTAGGCTTCTTCCTCCCTTCCTTCTTTCCTGCACACACCACAGCCAAGGCAAAACCTATCCTTCTACCCACACCTGCGCGTCTCTCTCTCTCTGTAGACCACTCCAAGGACGCTCTCCCAAAGATAATTAACGGGTCGGATCGCGTGCCCGTGACCAGGCGCACCAGCGTGAGGGTGATGCGCGAGGTGTGCTGTTATGAACGTGTGCCCCAGACGTCTTTTAAGACGTCTGGGAGGTGGGCCAAACATCGAACCAGACGTCTGGAATCACTTCTAGATGTTGTATCAGACGTCTGGGATCGTTGCCAAACGTCTGTAAATCTGTTATCTTTGACACGCGCGGGTCGTCTGCGCGCCTGAGCGCGCAAACCCGCATATTCGCTTATTCCTTCCTCCTGCGGCTGCAGATTCCCCTGTCGCGCTCCTTCTCTCTCCTCCTCGCGCGGCCTTAAAAGGCCACACTCTCTTCCATCACCACCGCCTCCTTCCTCTTCTCCTTCAGCTAGTGAGCGCGAGAGCGAGCGTGAGGTTGCAGCGGCAGCGACGGCCGCAGTGAGCGCGGAGGAGCTGTTGCGTTCGAGAGCGGCGCTCAGCCGTGAGGGCGAGCTCACCGGGGCTGCCAGGGCCAGCCGGCGGGGAGCGCAGCTGGCGCGGGGCGACGCGGGGGGGGACTGCTGCGTTCCAAGCAGCAGGCGCACGAGGTGCGACGAGGTGCAGCGTCGCGAGCGGAGGGCGAGTCGTGGCCTGATTCTGGAAACATTTCCAGAATCAGACGTCTGGGCTGATGGCCAGACGGCGGGGGCGACTTCTGGAAGACCATCCAGACGTCTGAAAGGTGAGTTCTTCCGTCTTCTTCCTTCCTGTCGACTGACCGTACTGAGAGAGAGAGTTGGGTGCGCGCAGGCTCGGTGGTTCGCCATCCAACATGAATCAGACGTCTGGCTGTAGTACCAGACGGCGGGAGCGACCTCCAAACGTCCGGGGTGACCATCGGATGTCTGGGAACAAGGCCAGACGTCCCCGCAGGCTTCTGGACGTCTGAGAAACACGCAGAACAAGGTAATTCTCTGATCCACTTTTTAAGACGTCTGGAAGAAGTTCCAGACGTCTGATTTTGCACAGTGTCGTCATTTTCGACCCGTTGAGGGCCCGTTCGGGTTCCGTTTTCCGCGTTTCGAGTTGCGTTCTTTCCGGAATTAAATCCTCTACCCGTCTACAGTAGCTATACACTGTTTTGAGACACTCCTTGTGTTTGATCCTTGTGATAGGACCTCGTTCCGTTGCAGTCTTGGGGGTCGCGGAGGCACGCGGGATTCCCGATCACGCTCCCATTACTCCCGTTGTACCTGGTAGAGTGGCTTTAAGTATAATCTGTTAAATTATGAAACCATAAATAGAACCTAGGACATTGCATGAATCCTAGGAATGAGAAATAGATTGAATGGTAGATTCCTAGGGTGTTGCATGAATCCTAGGGCTGGAAAACTAGATTGTATGATAGATCCTAGGATATGGCATGAATCCTAGGATGGGAAAACTAGTGGAATGTATGAATACTGCAGTCTTGGAAAATGTGGAAAGAAAATACTAGCTGCCTGTGAATTGAATTAACAGCTGCCTGTTATGAATAAATAAACGTGATTGAGAATAGGGATTGTAAGAACGTAAAACTGGAAAGTGAAACCTGGATGTTCTGAGTCAAAAGAGCTGGAACCCTACGGGGAATTCGGAGTAGAACTCCTGGAAAGTGAAGGGAATAGAATTGGGGAAGTGAGCTGGCCCTTGAGTACGGAGTACCAAGGAGAGCGACTGTTCCCCCCTGTTTAGTGTAGAGCGGAGCCAGCCGCCCCAGGGACCCAGGGTTAGGACTGGCCACTCTGTACCGACTTGCTGGCCCTCGTGTACGTAGTACCGAGGAGAGCTACTAGTGTAGGAAGGTACTAGCTACCCCACGGGCCCCGGGGTTCTTCTAACCTCCCACACCGACTTGTTAGGCCCGCTGGGGCAAACCAGGGTAGTCAGGCGAGGGTGCGCGGACTGTGGAGGGGCAAGGCCCCTGTTTGGTTACTGTGGAGGGGTTGGACCCCTGTTACTGAGAGGGCTCTGCCCTGTACTAGTTCCGTGCTGTGCTTTGGGCGCACCCGTTAACGAAAATGACTGACCGCGTGCCAGTGCGGGTTAGCTACCCGTGCGTTTACTGCGCGTGCCGTAGTCACCGTTACGTCTGTCAGTGACCTTGGGGTGGTTGACTGAGAGTAGGATCACCACGGGGGACTCTCCCGGCCAGGAGAGCACCACGTGCTACTTCTACTGTTCGGAAAAGACAGCAATCAAGATCGTTCCCACGAGGAACATTCGAGATCAAGTGAAGGATCTGAGAAATAGATAAATTGTGAAACAACAGAAAGATGTAAATAAAGGAAGAAAGAAAATTTAAAACAGCTACTGTACACTTTACTGTTTCTTTAGTTTAGCTGCCACTCTACTCAGCGTTTTGCTGACGTGTTACACTCGTTACCTTTCAGGACCAGGTGTTGAGCAGCCAGGGTCAGCGGCTGCAGAGGACGCTGGGCCGAGTAGGGTCCAGTAGAGTTACCACTGTTTCTTGTACCTCTTTTTGTTCCGTTATAGTAAGTAGTTCTTGTTTCCGTTGTAGTTTTCTTTACCTGCAGTTCATATTTAGTTATGAATGTTGTTCTACTGTTGTGGTGGTATATACTGCAGTAGTTTCTTTCCTTGCTGCTGTATTTTCTTACTGTTAGTTATATTCATGTTGAATGTAGTTTATTTTACTGCTCTTTTGGTTACTTCCTCGTTGGACGACTAGGTCTTGGGATTAGTTGAGTCGGTCCGGTTCTCGTGTCTCGTAGGGGCTCGGGAACCGGGTCGTTACAAGATGGTATCAGAGCAAGGTCATCCCGAGAAGTGAATCAACTAACTGGAAAATAACCAATTCACATGTCTATAACTGGAGTAGCCACCACAACATATCTCTTGACATGAGCTCTTAGACGTTTTCGTTAGGTACTGTTCCGTACTGACGTATTTCGTTGTTTCGCGTCTCCTTGTAGGAGATGCCTCGTCGTGGAACTAGGAGGGTGTGCTGCGGGCGCGGCGGAGGTCGGGGCCCGAGGGACAGATGTGTCGGGCTTGGAGTACATACTAACCCTCCTCTTCTCCTGAGCATACCGTCTCCGGACCTCGTCCAACTAATTCGAGAGGTGGTTCGTGAAGAATTTCAGCTTCCATCCACATCGCCACCCCCCTCCTCCCCATTCCGAGCGTACGACAGGGGAGTTGGTGGTGGAACGAGATTTCCGCCGTCACACTAGGCGTGTTAGGAGAACTCAAAGGAGACACGTGGCGTCCGCAGGAGAGCTGTCACGTTTTACAGGGCCATCAGTGGCCTTTGGGGGCCCTCGACAGGGGCCAGTTGCCAGCACCGGACCCCCGTCTAGCCGACAGTAGGGACCCACTGAGGGCGGGAGTCGGGTTCCCCTCTATTACCAGTGTGGCCAGCCGGGCCACATCAGGAGGGACTACCCATCTAGGGCAGGAGGTCAGCAGATACACCCCGCGCAGAGCACTGGAGGGCACGCAGGAGGCCGCGGCTCCCAGGCGCGAGGAGGAGTACAACAGTCGCGAGGAGGGTACCGGCCAGCACCTACCCGTCCGACGTAGAGTGTGGCTGCTTCGTCCGCACCTAGAGCTAAGGGGCGTATCAATGCCCTAACACACAGGGACGCCAGAGCTTCGGGATCGGTGGTAGCAGGTATGGTTTCAATTTCCGACAGACTTGTTTACACGCTTTTCGATTCCGGCGCTACGCACTCGTTTGTCGCAGCCAGTTTCGCAGTTAGTTTGGACCAGGATTATACACTGTTAGAGAATCTGTTCGTAATCAGAGGTCCGAGTGGTCAGCTGTTTGTAGCTGAGGAGGTGTACACGGATTGCGAGGTCAGCGTCGGGGGACATAGCCTGCCAGCTGACCTGATTATGATACAGATGGAGGACTTTGGAGTAATTCTGGGGATGGATTGGCTGTCCGCTTACCACGCCTTGGTGGACTGTTTTGAGAGGAAGATCGTCTTCTCCATTCCGGAGTTGCCTTCTTTCGAGTTTCACGGATAGCCAATGGATGGAGGATTCAGGTGCATTTCGGCACTTCGGGCGGCGAGACTTTTGAGCGAGGGGTGTGAGGGCTTCCTAGCTTGTGTGGTGGCAAAGCCTAGCCCTATGGCAGACTTCCAGAGCATCCCGGTGGTCAGAGAGTACCCTGACGTGTTTCCAGACGAGTTACCAGGACTACCACCCGAGCGTGAGATCGAGTTTGAGATCTCACTAGTACCAGGGACCAGCCCCATCTCCACCGCGCCATACAGGATGGCACCGCTTGAGCTGCGATAGCTCAAGTCTCAGTTGCAGGACCTTCTAGAGAAGGGTTTCGTGAGGCCCAGTGCGTCTCCCTGGGGAGCCCCGGTACTGTTTGTGAAGAAGGATGGGACCTTACGCCTTTGTGTGGACTACCGACAGCTGAATAGGGTCACCATCACGAACATATATCCGCTGCCGAGGATCGATGACTTGTTTGACCAGTTGCGGGGTGCCACAGTGTTTTCCAAGATCGACTTGAGGTTTGGATACCACCAGTTGAGGATCAGGGAGACCGACGTCTCCAAGACAGCTTTCCGCACCCGGTACGGACACTACGAGTTTTTGGTCATGCCATTTGGGCTGACCAATGCCCCCGCTGCTTTCATGGACCTGATGAACCGGGTGTTTAGACCGTACTTGGACCAGTTCGTGGTGGTTTTCATAGATGATGTACTCATCTATTCTAGAGATCGGACGCAGCACGGACAGCACTTGCGGATGGTTCTGGACACTCTGAGACGACGCCGGCTGTACGCCAAATACAGCAAGTGCGAGTTCTGGTTGAGGGAGGTGACCTTCCTAGGTCATGTGATCTCTGGAGACGGCTTGGCGATGGACCCAGCTAAGGTCGAGGCAGTGCTCAGGTGGGAGAGACCGCGTTCAGTTACTGAGATTCGCAATTTCCTGGGACTGGCAAGCTACTATAGAAGATTCATCAGAGGATTTTCACAGATTGCGCGTCCTATGACACAGTTGACCCGGAAGGACGTGCCTTTCGCTTGGACAGACACCTGTGAGGCGTGTTTTCTGGAGCTGAAGGAGAGGTTGACCTCGGCTCCCGTGCTCACCATCCCTGACAGTAGTGGCGGGTTCGTTGTGTACACAGACGCCTCCTTGCAGGGGTTAGGAGGTGTGCTCATGCAGAGGGGTCACGTTGTCGCTTACGCTTCGCGGCAACTGAAGCCCCATGAGCATACCTACCGTACCCACGACTTAGAGTTGGCAGCTGTTGTCTTCGCGCTGAAGACCTGGAGGCACTACTTGTACGGTGAGACCTTCGAGATTTTCACAGATCACAAGAGCCTCAGATACCTTTTTGATCAGAAGGAGCTCAACATGAGACAGAGACGTTGGTTGGAGCTCCTGAAGGACTACGACTGCAGCATCTCCTACCACCCGGGAAAGGCCAATGTGGTGGCTGACACCTTGAGCCGTAAGGCGCCCGCACTCTTGGCCAGTCTACAGTTACAGAATTGGAGCCTTTTGGAGGAGGTGGGCAGTTGGCGACCCCTAGAGTTACGAGGGTACTGTGGGGTAGTGACGGTGACACGGCAGACCAGGCCAGAGCTGATAGATTGCATCATCACAGGACAGATGGCCGATCCGTACTTGCAGTCCTTGCGCGACGGAGTACTGTCGGGGGACCCGGGGGACTTCTCTTTCACAGACCAGGTGCTACGCTTGAGGGGACGGTTGTGCGTTCCCAGAGACGAGGAGCTGTTGAGAGAGCTCCTGACTGAGGCACACGGTTCCAGATTCACCATACATCCCGGAAACACGAAAATATACCACGACTTGAGAGGCGAGTTTTGGTGGAGAGGGATGAAGCGGGATGTGGGTGAGTTCGTGCAGCAGTGCTTAGTGTGCCAGCAGGTGAAAGCCGAGCATCAGAGGCCTGCAGGGTCGCTTCAGCCGCTTCCAGTGCCAGAGTGGAAGTGGGAGAGCATCACCATGGACTTGGTGGTGGGCTTACCTGTTACCCAGCGGGGGCACGACGCAGTCTGGGTAATAGTGGATAGACTGACGAAGACGGTGCGATTCTTGCTGATCTGAGTCACTTTGGGACCAGCACAGTTGGCAGAGAGGTATATCCGTGATGTGGTACGACTACACGGAGTTCCGCGGGAGATCGTATCCGACCGGGATACCCGCTCTACGTCCCAGTTTTGGGCTGAGCTTCAGCAGGCCTTGGGGACGCGGTTGAGGTTTAGTACGGCTTACCACCCCCATACGGACGGACAGTCTGAGTGCATGATGTCGATGGCTTAGAGAGATAACCGGGTTTTATTGTTATGTCGTTGTAATATAGCCAGTTATTGCCATCATTTCAAATATATAATTTTTTTTACTCGGAAAATAAAAGAGTTCCCGAGGTCGAACTCAGGGAGCAAGTTGTATTCTAGAGATACAAGTTTCTTGTACAAAAAAATAAAGAGAGAGAGAGAGAGAGAATTTGTTGGCTTCTTTTTGCCTATCTTCTTCTGCTTGGCTCTTCTGCTTTATCTGCAGCAGTAGTGATGCTTTTCTTCTTCTTTCAGTTCTTGTTTCTGCTCGTCTCTTTCTTTTTCTTCTCCCTTGTGGTCCTGTTCTTCTTCTTCTTTCTTTCTTCTTTTCCTTTCTTCAGACCTTCTTCTTCTCGTGCTCTTCTTCTTTCAGTTCTTGTCTTGGCCTCTCTGCTTTATCTGCAGCAGTAGTGATGCTTTTCTTCTTCTTTCAGTTCTTGTTTCTGCTCGTCTCTTTCTTTTTCTTCTCCCTTGTGGTCCTGTTCTTCTTCTTCTTCTTTCTTTCTTCTTTTCCTTTCTTCAGACCTTCTTCTTCTCGTGCTCTTCTTCTTTCAGTTCTTGTCTTGGCCTCTCTGCTTTCTCCTTCTTCTTTCAGCTCTTTCTGCTTGTCACTCTGTGTTCTCCTCTGCCTCGCCTTCCTTCTCCTTCTTTGCCTTCAGGACGTCGTCTGATTTTCCAATCAGACTACTTAAACCGCCGCTGCTACAGTGCCGCTCGGTGATCCTCCTTCCTTCAGCCTTCGTCTTCTTCCACGGTTCTTCTTCACCTGTGCCTGCACACTTACACAGCTTGATCAGAGAGGGGCAAAACCTATCTCTACCCTCCCCCGCGTCTCTCTCTCACAGAATCCGCTCATAGGATAGCTCTCCCAGAGCTGCCGGGTAGCCGGGTACGGGTCGCGCCCGGGTCCAGGCCCACCGGCGTGCGTGGTGGGCGAGGAGTGCAGGTCAGTCTAAGTCGGGTCGGGCCAGGTCCGCGGGGCGTGAGCGCGGACGAGACCGGGTAACCGGGCGGGTGAAGGGGACCTCACCCCGTGTGCTGAGGCAATAAGCCTCCAGCACTTTTTCACTTTAAGAGTTTTCCGAGGTGGAACTAAATGTCCCACCCCGAGTTGGCGCCTGCGCGGAGGAAACAGCTGGTAATCGCGGCGTTACGCGAGGCCTTCGCGCGGGGGCTTCGCTTCAGCTGCAGCCTGACGCTTTGTCGAAATGCCTCGCACGGCCTGGGAGTCGAATCTGGGCGTGGCGCGCCTGCAGCTGCAGGCGGAAGCAGCTCCTTCTGCACGGCAATGGCGGCGGAGGACGGGTGACCTGTTCACAGCAAAACGGCCTCCCGGCCTAATCAGAAGGTGCCGGGAGCTTCGCCAGAGTGCGGCGAAGCTCGTGTGGGTGGTGGCGAGGCGTGGGGCGACGTGCAAGGGCTGCCCTAGGTCGGACTGTGGGTCGGGAGATGGGTTTGTTCGGTGGAGTTGCAGAGGGTGATTTGGGGGAAGTGGAGGGGCGGAAATGGATCAGGGTGAGGAGGCGGAGATTATGTGCAGGTCGGCGAGCCGTGTGGGATGCTGGAGTGATGGAAGCGGCTCGCCGGAGGATGGCCGGAGGCGGAGAAGGTGAGGGTGATTTGTCGGGATCAAGGGCGACAGTAGATGTTTAAAGTGAGGAAAAGGAAGAGGGGAGGAAGAGGAGGAGTTCTACCTACTTAGCAGGACGAGGAGGGGCCGGAGCGGGCGACAGTCGTATCGACTGTCGCCGGAGAAGAAAATGCCCGGGGGAAGGGGCGGCGGCGAGCAGAGGGCCGGAGAGGCGCCAGCTGGGTGCGGCGTGGCGCGGGAAGAGTAGGGGAAGAAGTCTCTGCTGCTGGTATTGCGGCAGAGCGAAGAGGAGGAGGAGGAAGAACCGCCGGAGCTGGTGGGCGTCTGCCGGAGTGAGAAGAGAGGAAAGTTGGGGGTTTTCTCCGTCAGATCCGAGCTGGGAAGAACGGTGGAGCGACGGGGGTATTTATAGGGACCGAATCAGGGAGGAAGGCGGAGGGAGACGACGTGTCTCCCTCGCCGGAGGACGCCGGAGATGGAAACCCATACCGTCCGTGCGTTCGCACAGCCGGTATGGTGGGTTACAGCGACCAGGGGGTGTCCCTGCGACGGCTGACGACGCAGGGCACCCCCGGTTTACTTGCCAGACTCTCCCCCTCACCCTGCGCGGCGCCATGCTCCGCGCAAGGTCGCCGGAGCATGGTGCTGGCAGGTTTTGCAGGGGGGACCTGAACGCAAAGAACGAAGGAGAGTTAGGGGCCAAAATGCGAGGGTTCAAAAGTTGAGGGTCAAAAAGTAAATATATGAGGACCAAAGTGTAAAGTTGGTCAAGAAGGTTTCTTCTTAGGCTCAAGTTTTTATACATGACTAATTAGGACCTAAGGAATCTGATGGTGAATTTTATTTCTAGATTAAACCTTGTTTGACTGGTCAATTTACGCAAAAACCTAAATTAAGTTATTAATTGGGTATGGTTCTCAATGTAGGTCAAGATGGGTTCCTAAGGTCAAATTGAAGGTTCTAAACCCTAGAGATTATTTTTCTATGAATTTTAGAGGGTTTATTCCATTTTTTCTTTGCCTTGAACCTCGTGAATTGAAGTGTGTTTGTTTTAGGGTTACAGATTATCATTTAGTTCCTTGGAATTGCTGTAGCCCTTGCTAGATCATCTCATCCCACTTTTATTCTTATTAAGTTGCTTTGACCTATGTTTGGACCCTGAATTACCCTGTATGCAGGTTATACTGGTAAAATTGCATTTTTACCCCTTATGACTTGTTTTCTCCTTAAACTCAGAATTCTCTGAGTTAAGCCTTTCCTTGAGTTATGTAGGAGCTTTTATCCTTTGTATTGGGTCAAAATGAGCTAGTTATGGCTCATGATGAGGTTCTCATCATACCCCCATGCCTAGCTTTTGCTAGTCCCTTAGCAAAAACTTAAGGTTTCAACCCTTGTTTTAGACCATGAAGTTTTTAATAGCTTTAGATAAGTGCTTTTTTATTTGAGCATAGATTAGGTTAGAATGCTGACCATAGGCCTAAAAGGTACTCTAGTATCAACCAAGATCCAAATCTGTCTAGCCTTAGCCTCAGTCTTTAGCAAAGGTTTTTAAGGCCCACAAGAACTAACCTAAGGTTTATTGGACTTTGTGGTTAAAGCACCCATGCTTGAAATGATTTTAGCCCTGGCTCAGTTCGCAGTGCGTTTTGTAAGAGAGAGATAGAAAGTTATTTTGTTTGGAGGGTTTTCTCTCTCTTTTTCTTTTTAGTTCTAGCCTAGGATTGGCTTTTCAACACGGTCTGTATCAGATTCCTTGCTCCCATCATCAATCCTCAAGGGTTCCTGGCGATCGATGCTTCGAGATAGCACCGCCCATGGCAACCCCCGGAACCCTGGCTATTGAGATTTCGAGATAATCCCATCCATGGTGTTCCGTGGCCGAATCCAGACCCTGGCAATTGACACTTCGAGATAATGCCATCCATGGAATCTGAACCAGCAGAGTGCTTACATGCCCTCAGTAGGATATGTAAATATCCTAAGAGACAAGCACCGAGGAGATGATATTTTGTTACGCATCTTCGAGGGGATTTCCCGCCTTTCCGCACTGGGAACTCGTCCAAATCAACTTGTGTTGATCGGCCTCTCCTATTCTAGGTGTTCTTTTCAGAATTTTCGACGCTTCTGCGTGATTCTGATTTTTACGCTTACTGAACCAGGCTGTGTGTGAGGTTAGGGTGCTTAGGTTACTGAGTCCCGTAAACTAAAAATTAGTTAACGAGGCCAAATACTTCCTAAGCCTTAGACCTAATACTTCAGCTTTTCATTTTCCTCAACCTCTTGAGGAGTGTCCAGATCTTAATGGGTACTAAGAGTCTATTCAAGAATGCCTAAGGTTTGCATTCTTACTAATCTCATTGTGCACTTTTCAGTTATTTTCTTGAATGAGGTCTAGAACTTAGATTAATTCCTTAGTTCCTTACTAATGACTATCACCTTTTCTCATAATTTTGTGCTCCTTTTTCATTTTGTTTCTTTTCTCCTTCTCCTTCAGAAAATTTCCTTCTCCTCTTTTCCTTTTATTATTATTATTATTATTATTTTATTTTTTTTTTTAATGGTGTTTTTGGCATATGTGAATTTTTTGTTTGAAACCTTTTCTTACAAGTTTTGCACTTTCATACCCCCCCATGCCTAAGATTTGCAATGTCCTCATTGTAACCTAGGGGCTTTTATTTAACTTAGTTCATTCCTTAAGACAGAAATTTGGATGAGTGAATGGGTCGGGTTGAATTTTTGCGGACGATTTCTAATCCCAGATGCAAGCATCTGAGGTGGGGTCGGCTGTCTATAAGGGTGAACCTTAAGTGCAAAAAGGTGTCAGAAAAAGTTTTGGATTTTTAGGAAAATGACGGGTTGGCTCCCGTTAAGCGCTGAGTTTTACGCCATCGGCTGGGCGCAATAAGCTCAAGGGGAATGGAGGACATAAGATGTTTCAGCCAAATCAGTAGAAGTTACATCAATGAACGGCTTGAGTCTCTGACCGTTCACGATGAAAGGTTCAGAATCGTGGCTGAGTGGACTGATTTCGATTGCTCCATTTCCAAAAACCTGTCGGACCAAATATGGTCCGACCCACTTGGATCTCAGTTTTCCTGGGAAGAGTTTTAGTCGGGCATCAAAGAGTAGGACTTTTTGACCAGGATGAAAGATCTTTCTCGAGATGTGTTTGTCGTGGAAGGCTTTAACCCGCTCCTTGTAGATTTGCGAGTTCTCGTACGCGTCTAGGCGAAATTCATCGATCTCGCTGATTTGGAGTTTTCTGTGGGTCCCAGCCTTGGAAAGATCTAGATTACAGTTTCGTACTGCCCAATAGGCTTTATGCTCCAGTTCTACGGGAAGGTGGCATGCCTTTCCGTACACCAGTCTAAAGGGAGACATGCCCAATTGGGTCTTGTGGGCGGTCCTATAGGCCCACAATGCTTCCGAAAGTCGGGACGACCAGTCCTTCCTGTCAGGTCGAACAGTGACTTGCAGGATTTTCTTGATCTCCCGATTAGACAGCTCAGCTAGACCATTAGTTTGGGGGTGGTAAGGAGTAGAGATTCGGTGAGACACCCCGTATTTGGTCATCAGTGACTTAAACTGAGCATTTGTGAAATGGGTCCCCCCATCAGAGATTATTGCACGAGGAATCCCGAACCTTGAGAGAATGTTTTGATGAATGAATTTGAGAACGATTTTGTGATCACAGGTTCGGGTCGGTATGGCTTCGATCCATTTGGACACGTAGTCCACAGCCAACAGAATGTATTCGAAACCATCTGAAACAGGAAAGGGACCCATAAAATCAATCCCCCAAACATCAAAGATTTCGCATACTAGAATCGGTTGCATAGGCATCATGTTGCGATGGCTCATGTTGCCCAAAGTCTGGCAACGACTGCATGCCTTGCAGTGATTGTATGCGTCTTTGAACAGTGTGGGCCAGTAAAAGCCGCACTGGAGGACTTTTGATGCGGTTTTATGCCCGGCGAAATGGCCACCGCATGCCTGGTCATCGCAGAAAGAGAGGATATTGTTGAATTCCTCTTCCAGGACACATCTCTGAATGATCTGATCGGCACCTATGCGGAAGAGGTACGGGTCTTCCCAAATGTAATACTTGGCATCGGAGCGTAATTTGTCCTCCTTGGCCTTCGACCAATCGGACGGGATCTGATGAGATGCCAAGTAATTTACTACATTAGCAAACCATGGAAGGCTAGTACCAATAGTCAGCAGGTGCTCATCGGGAAAATGCTCAGTGATGGGTCCGGGAGGGTCAATTATTTCCGAAGGAAGACGGGACAAGTGATCAGCTACCACATTGTGCTTTCCCGCTTTGTCGCGAATCTCAAGGTCAAATTCTTGCAACAGCAAGATCCATCGGATTAATCGAGGTTTCGCGTCCTTCTTTGCAAGGAGATGCCTCACAGCTGTGTGATCCGAGTATATGATGATACGAGAACCCAGAAGGTACGATCTGAATTTTTCTAGGGCAAATACTACAGCTAACAGCTCTTTCTCAGTAACCGTATAGTTACGCTGAGCCTCATCGAGTGTTTTGCTGGCGTAGTAAATGACCACAGGTTTCCTGTCAATTTTCTGCCCCAAAACCGCTCCTACAGCGAAGTCGGATGCATCGCACATGATCTCAAAGGGTTGAGACCAATCAGGGGACTGTAGGATCGGGGCTTGGGTGACTCGGTCACGCAGGATTTCAAATGCTTGAGTGCATTCCTTGGAAATTTCGAAAGGAACATCCTTGGAGAGAAGAGTGGTCAGGGGGCACGCGATTTTTGAAAAATCAGGGATAAATCGTCGATAAAAACCGACATGCCCTAAAAAGGAACGGATGTCCCTGATCGAGCTAGGCATAGGAAGGTGAGAAATCAGATCAACCTTAGCTCGATCCACTTTGATACCTTTTTCCGAAATTGAGTGTCCCAGGACAATTCCCTCAGGCACCATGAAATGGCTCTTTTCCCAGGAAAGAACCAAATTCACATCGATGCACCGCCTGAGTATTTGGACCAAGTGTTGGAGGCAATCGTCGAATGATGCTCCGAAAACTGAAAAGTCATCCATGAAGACTTCCAGATAATCACCTACCATATCTGAGAATATGGCAAGCATGCATCGCTGAAAAGTAGCGGGTGCATTGCAAAGACCGAAAGGCATCCTTCGGAAAGCGTATGTTCCGAAGGGGCAGGTGAACGTGGTCTTTTCTTGGTCCTCAGGATGGATTGCCACCTGGTTATAACCGGAGTACCCGTCAAGAAAGCAGAAGAACCTATTTCCCGCAAGTTTTTCGAGAATTTGATCAATGAAGGGTAGTGGGAAATGATCCTTCTTTGTGGAGGAATTGAGTCGGCGGTAATCTATACAGACTCTCCACGAGTTGGCTAATCGGGTAGGAATGATTTCTCCGGTCTCAATCGTTATAGTGGTGAGTCCTGCCTTCTTGGGCACGACCTGAATTGGGCTCACCCAACGACTATCGGAGATCGGGTAGATGATTCCGGCATCTAACCACTTGATGATCTCCTTTTTCACGACTTCCTGCAGATTGGGGTTTAAGCGTCTCTGCATTTCACGAGAAGGTCGTGTGCCCTCTTTTGAATAGATATGATGAGTACAATAAGAGGGACTTATTCCAGTCAAATCATCGAGAGTCCACCCGATGGCTCTGCGATGTTGCTAGAGGACAACAATCAGACGGGATTCCTGTTCAAGACTGAGGTTGGAATTGATAATCACAGGAAGGGTCTGATTAGAACCCAAAAAGATGTATTTCAAGTGAGCAGGAAGGGGTTTCAGTTCGAGGATGGGGTTATCAGCAGCAGCGGGTGATTCAGTATAGATGTGAGGTTCAAGGGTGGGAGTTACTGGGTTATTCATATCTGGATTCGACTCCTCTGTTTGCGGGTCAAGATCCTTCTGTGGTTGATGAGGCATAATCGAGTCATTCTGGAAGTGTGATTCATCAACCAAAGTCCTGATGTCACAAATTTGTTCGATGACGCCGCAATTAATTCCTTGTTGGGCCTTAAATATATCAATTTTCAGTGTTTGATCTCCAAACTTAAGCTCTATTTGGCCCTCCTCACAGCTGATGTTGGCTCTAGCAGTAGCCAAGAAAGGTCTCCCTAGAATGATTGGTGTATCCCTAGGGTTCTCAGGTGCATCCATATCTAGGACTATAAAGTCCACTGGAAAATAGAAATCCCGCACTCTTACGATAACATCCTCGAGAATCCCTTTTGGTGACTTTATAGATCGATCTGCTAATTGCAATGTCACCTCGGTTGGTTTTAGCTCAGATTCTTCTAGATGGTCAAGTAAGGATGTGGGTATCAGGTTTATGGATGCACCCAAGTCTAACAATGCTCTATCAAATTGGGTACCACCTATCTTGCAGGAAATCAGGGGAGTACCAGGATCTTTTGCCTTGGGTGGGAGCCTACTGAGGATTACATAGCTGGCTTGCTCTGACAGAACAATTGGGCTCCCTCCCTTGGTTCGCGGCTTACGCTGGGGTGTACATATATTCTTTAGAAATCGTGCGTAAGCTGGTACGTGGTAGATTGCATCCATCAAGGGGATGTTTATGTGGACCTGCTCAAAGAGCTTGACCAGGTCCTCCTCAGGGGCCACGGGTTTGGTGGTCTTCTTTCCCTTGGTCAAGGCCTCGGGAAACGGGATCTTGGTTGGTTTTTCTAGGATAGGTCCAGGTTGTGGATCCGGGACAGTGGTATCTTGGATAACTATCCTAGGGTCATGGTTATCAGGCTTGGAGTGGTTTGGATAATGCGGGTCTTGAGTTGTTTTACCACTACGTGTTGTTACAGAATTTAATCCGGCCTGATTTTGGTTTGGGTTTGGTAAGAGGGGTGGCTGCTGCTGAAATCCCGCATAAGAAGTTGAAGCTTCCATCTCGTCTGGAGATGGAGCAGTAGGGGCCTGATAAATCCATTGTGCGTGGCCTAAATTTGGATTCATAACGCGCTTCTGGGTTGGCACGTTATTTGGGTTAGGAAGAGGTTGGGAAGGGAGTATGCCTGGCTGGCGAGAATTTGCCAACTGGGCCAGTTGTGTTTTAACCTCTGTAAGTTCGTCCTTGTGCTGTTTTTGAATAGCCGCATTCGTTCTTTGAATGTCAGCCAGAGTCTGAAGGATTAGGGACATTTGATCCTGATTTGGCCCTGATGGATAAGTAGGGTTGGGCCGAGGCTGAGGCGGCTGGTAATGACGAGAGGGCTGTGGGCGGGACTGAAAAGGTGGTCTTTGGGTTTGGGAATTTCCCGCCCACTGAAAATTGGGATGATTTCGCCATCCAGGGTTGTAAGTGTTGGAGAATGGGTCATTCTAGATGGCGTTGAGGTCCTCGCAGGTCTTAGGAACCTCTTGAGAATCAGGGAAAGGGGGAATGGAGTTCCCCGGGCTGGTGTAGAAAGGATCGGATGATCCTCCGATCCGAGAATCAGATGGGGATGGATATGGATCCATCCTAGGGGAAGATCGGTGAAGGATGTTTTGCACAGTCTCCTGTGTGGAAGGAGGTTGTGCAAAGGAGTTACGCGCGGAGGTGGCTCGCTGCAAGTGCTGAGTCAGCTCATCCACCTTCTTCTCAATGATTGAGACCTTGTCCAATCGACTGGCCATTAATTCCAGGTCGACTGATGCGGACAGGCCCTGCGCCTCATGTGCTCCCTTAAGATTCGTCGCTGCGCGGGTATTCGTCCTGTCGAATAATCCCATGGAGTCATTGTTGATGGAGTTCTCGCACATGTTTTCGAGAATCTCCCATACGGTGTCTTCATGTTGACCCATGATGTTTCCTCCGCAAGTTGCATTGACGAACAGGCGGATGTCCTCACGGAGTCCCTAGTAAAAAGATTGGACTTGTTCCCATTTAGGAACTCCGTGATGGGGGCACTTTCTCATGAGATCCTGAAAACGATCCCATGCCTCATGGAGAGGTTCTCCTGATTGTTGAGTGAAGTGTGTAATCTGATGGCGCAAGGCGTTGGTCCGACCAACGGGAAAAAACTTTTTCAAAAACTCGGATTGAAGTTCTTCCCAAGTGTTGATCGGCCGGGTCTGAGTTTGATACCAATGGGCGGCCTTGTCCATAAGAGAAAAGGAGAACATCTTCATGAGAAGAATATCCCGATTTTGCGCATCTGATCCAAAAGTGTGGGCCAGATGCTTTAGCTGTTTGATGTGCTGGAAGGGATCTTCAGAATTAAGCCCATGGAATTTAGGTATAGCATGAATCATGTTGGGCTTTAATTCGGAATCAGGTCCTCCAGTCGGGATTCTGACTCGAGGCTCAATGGCCACCGCAGCAGGATTGTAGTGGTCCCGCATCATAGGACGCTGTGGTGGGTGCACGAAGTTTTGGAAGAGGTCATTGAGTCGCTGGAGCTGGTGTTCCAGATTATTTTCTTCCTCAATTGGCTGAGCCATGATGGGGGAAGAAGAAGAACTTGGTTCTGAATCAGAAGAGAGAATAATGTGAGGGTGTTGCTGCACAAACACGGGCGTCGAGGCTTGGTCTTGACGAGAGCGAATTTCTAAAGGAGGTCTTAAGGGTGGTCTTAAGGACCTCCTTCCGTACATGCACTGTTGGAAGAGGTAAGTTTAGAAGGTGCTGGACCCAATCAAGACACCCACAAATGTGTTGGGTGACTATAGAGGTGCGGGGCAGATGGACCCCTTGATCAGAAAGATCGTCCACCTGAGAATTACCTGGGCAGCCAGAGAGGGAGAGTCCCGCGAAGACCCCTACACGGTAGAGCGTCCCCACGGGTTACAGGGTTTCCCCCACCCGACCTCTCTTGTCACTGAGATTCCAGGTAGACCAGAATGGGGATCTTGACCTCTTAAGTCTACCAATTTTTATTTTAAGATCAGGGTGCTTAAGGTTTCACTTGAACTCTTAGGTATTTTGAGTGAGAAAGTGACCTAATTTTAAGGTTGGTTGACCCAAGGAGTCAACTTTACCTCTTGTTCCTTTGAGAGCTTTTGGGTCCTTTCTTTTTGGGTTCAAGTGTTTAGAGAGCCAATTGTTTAGGGTTTCTCTGAATAAGTATGTTCAATCAATGGTTTAGGCACACTTCTTTTGGATTTTCTCCATTCTTGATTTAAGTAGTGTGTCTCTAAAACACTAATGTTGAATCTTAGGTTGGCTCTACTTGGTCCAGTTCGTTCTTTGTTGGGTAATTAGGGCTCAAGCAAGAATGTGTTAGCCCTTAAATACCCTTAATAGTGTGCAGGACTAATGAGTTGAAAACATGCAACTCTTTATGGTTACTAAGTATGGAAGACAGGTTAGCCCTATATTGCTTGGTCTTTTCTTTTCTTCCTCTTTAGAGTTTAGGGGTTAATAGCGAGAGGAAAAATTTACCTGTCCTCGGAGTGGTTGTCGTGCGGTTGCTTGTCTTCTTGATTTCCTGTAGCTGCACAAAAGAGGGGAGATTATCAGAAATTAAAAAAAGAAACAGGAATGTTTACCACTAGAATAGCCGTTGCTCCCCGGCAACGGCGCCAATTGATGTCGATGGCTTAGAGAGATAACCGGGTTTTATTGTTATGTCGTTGTAATATAGCCAGTTATTGCCATCATTTCAAATATATAATTTTTTTTACTCGGAAAATAAAAGAGTTCCCGAGGTCGAACTCAGGGAGCAAGTTGTATTCTAGAGATACAAGTTTCTTGTACAAAAAAATAAAGAGAGAGAGAGAGAATTTGTTGGCTTCTTTTTGCCTATCTTCTTCTGCTTGGCTCTTCTGCTTTATCTGCAGCAGTAGTGATGCTTTTCTTCTTCTTTCAGTTCTTGTTTCTGCTCGTCTCTTTCTTTTTCTTCTCCCTTGTGGTCCTGTTCTTCTTCTTTCAGTTCTTATTTCTGCTCGTCTCTTTCTTTTTCTTCTCCCTTGTGGTCCTGTTCTTCTTCTTCTTCTTTCTTTCTTCTTTTCCTTTCTTCAGACCTTCTTCTTCTCGTGCTCTTCTTCTTTCAGTTCTTGTCTTGGCCTCTCTGCTTTATCTGCAGCAGTAGTGATGCTTTTCTTCTTCTTTCAGTTCTTGTTTCTGCTCGTCTCTTTCTTTTTCTTCTCCCTTGTGGTCCTGTTCTTCTTCTTCTTCTTTCTTTCTTCTTTTCCTTTCTTCAGACCTTCTTCTTCTCGTGCTCTTCTTCTTTCAGTTCTTGTCTTGGCCTCTCTGCTTTCTCCTTCTTCTTTCAGCTCTTTCTGCTTGTCTCTCTGTGTTCTCCTCTGCCTCGCCTTCCTTCTCCTTCTTTGCCTTCAGGACGTCGTCTGATTTTCCAATCAGACGACTTAAACCGCCGCTGCTACAGTGCCGCTCGGTGATCCTCCTTCCTTCAGCCTTCGTCTTCTTCCACGGTTCTTCTTCACCTGTGCCTGCACACTTACACAGCTTGATCAGAGAGGGGCAAAACCTATCTCTACCCTCCCCCGCGTCTCTCTCTCACAGAATCCGCTCATAGGATAGCTCTCCCAGAGCTGCCGGGTAGCCGGGTACGGGTCGCGCCCGGGTCCAGGCCCACCGGCGTGCGTGGTGGGCGAGGAGTGCAGGTCAGTCTAAGTCGGGTCGGGCCAGGTCCGCGGGGCGTGAGCGCGGACGAGACCGGGTAACCGGGCGGGTGAAGGGGACCTCACCCCGTGTGCTGAGGCAATAAGCCTCCAGCACTTTTTCACTTTAAGAGTTTTCCGAGGTGGAACTAAATGTCCCACCCCGAGTTGGCGCCTGCGCGGAGGAAACAGCTGGTAATCGCGGCGTTACGCGAGGCCTTCGCGCGGGGGCTTCGCTTCAGCTGCAGCCTGACGCTTTGTCGAAATGCCTCGCACGGCCTGGGAGTCGAATCTGGGCGTGGCGCGCCTGCAGCTGCAGGCGGAAGCAGCTCCTTCTGCACGGCAATGGCGGCGGAGGACGGGTGACCTGTTCACAGCAAAACGGCCTCCCGGCCTAATCAGAAGGTGCCGGGAGCTTCGCCAGAGTGCGGCGAAGCTCGTGTGGGTGGTGGCGAGGCGTGGGGCGACGTGCAAGGGCTGCCCTAGGTCGGACTGTGGGTCGGGAGATGGGTTTGTTCGGTGGAGTTGCAGAGGGTGATTTGGGGGAAGTGGAGGGGCGGAAATGGATCAGGGTGAGGAGGCGGAGATTATGTGCAGGTCGGCGAGCCGTGTGGGATGCTGGAGTGATGGAAGCGGCTCGCCGGAGGATGGCCGGAGGCGGAGAAGGTGAGGGTGATTTGTCGGGATCAAGGGCGACAGTAGATGTTTAAAGTGAGGAAAAGGAAGAGGGGAGGAAGAGGAGGAGTTCTACCTACTTAGCAGGACGAGGAGGGGCCGGAGCGGGCGACAGTCGTATCGACTGTCGCCGGAGAAGAAAATGCCCGGGGGAAGGGGCGGCGGCGAGCAGAGGGCCGGAGAGGCGCCAGCTGGGTGCGGCGTGGCGCGGGAAGAGTAGGGGAAGAAGTCTCTGCTGCTGGTATTGCGGCAGAGCGAAGAGGAGGAGGAGGAAGAACCGCCGGAGCTGGTGGGCGTCTGCCGGAGTGAGAAGAGAGGAAAGTTGGGGGTTTTCTCCGTCAGATCCGAGCTGGGAAGAACGGTGGAGCGACGGGGGTATTTATAGGGACCGAATCAGGGAGGAAGGCGGAGGGAGACGACGTGTCTCCCTCGCCGGAGGACGCCGGAGATGGAAACCCATACCGTCCGTGCATTCGCACAGCCGGTATGGTGGGTTACAGCGACCAGGGGGTGTCCCTGCGACGGCTGACGACGCAGGGCACCCCCGGTTTACTTGCCAGACTCTCCCCCTCACCCTGCGCGGCGCCATGCTCCGCGCAAGGTCGCCGGAGCATGGTGCTGGCAGGTTTTGCAGGGGGGACCTGAACGCAAAGAACGAAGGAGAGTTAGGGGCCAAAATGCGAGGGTTCAAAAGTTGAGGGTCAAAAAGTAAATATATGAGGACCAAAGTGTAAAGTTGGTCAAGAAGGTTTCTTCTTAGGCTCAAGTTTTTATACATGACTAATTAGGACCTAAGGAATCTGATGGTGAATTTTATTTCTAGATTAAACCTTGTTTGACTGGTCAATTTACGCAAAAACCCAAATTAAGTTATTAATTGGGTATGGTTCTCAATGTAGGTCAAGATGGGTTACTAAGGTCAAATTGAAGGTTCTAAACCCTAGAGATTATTTTTCTATGAATTTTAGAGGGTTTATTCCATTTTTTCTTTGCCTTGAACCTCGTGAATTGAAGTGGATTTGTTTTAGGGTTACAGATTATCATTTAGTTCCTTGGAATTGCTGTAGCCCTTGCTAGATCATCTCATCCCACTTTTATTCTTATTAAGTTGCTTTGACCTATGTTTGGACCCTGAATTACCCTGTATGCAGATTATACTGGTAAAATTGCATTTTTACCCCTTATGACTTGTTTTCTCCTTAAACTCAGAATTCTCTGAGTTAAGCCTTTCCTTGAGTTATGTAGGAGCTTTTATCCTTTGTATTGGGTCAAAATGAGCTAGTTATGGCTCATGATGAGGTTCTCATCAGTGCACGATACAGACACTTGAGGACCTTTTGCGTGCCTGTGTACTGGACTGGAGGGGTTCTTGGGAGGAGCGCCTGCCCCTAGCAGAGTTTGCATACAACAACAGTTATCACTCGAGCATCGGCATGGCTCCCTACGAGGCTCTGTACGGATGGAGGTGTACGGCACCCTTGAGTTGGGTTGAGGTGGGGACCAAGTGGGAGGTTGGCCCCAGGTTGATCCGGCAGAGTCAGGAGGTAGTTGAGCAGATCCACAGACGACTCCGCACTGTCAGGAGCAGACAGAAGAGCTACGCGGATCGGAGACGCAGAGAGGTGCAGTTTGAGGTTGGGGACCACGTCTTCCTTCGTGTTTCGCCCATGAAGGGCTTACAGCGGTTTGGGGTGAGAGGGAAGCTCGCGTCGAGGTTTGTGGGGCCCTTTGAGGTCCTAGAGTGGGTTGGACCCATTGTTTACAGGCTTGCCCTCCCCCCGCAGCTTTCTGGTGTGCACGGCGTGTTCCACGTGTCCAACCTCAGGAAGTACGTAGCCGATCCCAGTCACGTACTGAGTCACGAGAGCGTCGAGGTGGGCGACGAATTGACCTACCCCGAGCAGCCAGTGTAGATTCTAGACCGAGCCGTCCGCAGTTTGAGACGGAAGCAAGTACCCCTGGTAAAGGTTTTGTGGAGGAGCCAGCGATACGAGGAGGCTACCTGGGAGCCTGAGGCGGCAATGTGGGAGCGGTACCTGGAGCTTTTCGCGGGTACGTCTTTTCGGACCGGCTTCTGTCCTCTTTGAGTTTGTTATGGTTATTCGGACGTCTTTTCCGCACCCTAGTTAACGCAAGTTTCGGGGACGAAACTTCCTTTGAGTTTGTTATATTGTTATGAACGTGTGCCCCAGACGTCTTTTAAGACACCTGGGAGGTGGGCCAGATGTCAGACCAGACGTTTGGAATCACTTTTAGACGTCGTATCAGACGTCTGGGATCGTTGCCAGACGTCTGTAAATCAGTTATCTTTGACATGCGCGGGTCGTCTGCGCGCCTGAGCGCGCAAACCCGCATATTCGCTTATTCCTTCCTCCTGCGGCTGCAGATTCCCCTGCCGCACTCCTTCTCTCTCCTCCTCGCGCGACCTTAAAAGGCCACGCGCTCTTCCGTCACCACCGCCTCCTTCCTCTTCTCCTTCAGCCAGTGAGCACGAGAGCGAGCGCGAGGTTGCAGCAGCAGCAGCGGCCGCAGTGATCGCGGAGGAGGTGCTGCGTGCGAGAGCGGCGCTCAGCCATGAGGGTGAGCTCGCCGGGGCTGCCAGGGCCGGCCGACGGGGAGCGCAGCGGGCGCGGGGTGACGCGGGGGGGGGACTGCTGCGGTTCGAGCAACAGGTGCACGAGGTGCGACGAGGCGCAGCGTCGCGAGCGGAGGACGAGTCGCGGCCTGATTCTGGAAACATTTCCAGAATCAGACGTCTGGGCTGATAGCCAGACAGCGGGGGCGACGTCTGGAAGACCATCCAGACGTCTGAAAGGTGAGTTCTTCCGTCTTCTTCCTTCCTGTCAACTGACCGTACTGAGAGAGAGTTGGGTGCGCGCAGGCTCAGTGATTCGCCATCCAACGCGAATTAGACGTCTGGCTGTAGTACCAGATGGCGGGAGCGACCTCCAGACGTCTGGGGTGACCATCGGATGTCTGGGAACTAGGCTAGATGTCCCCGCAGGCTTCTGGACGTCTGAGAAACACGCAGAACAAGGTAATTCTCTGATCCACTTTTTAAGACGTCTGGAAGAAGTTCCAGACGTCTGATTTTGCACAGTGTCGTCATTTTCGACCCGTTGAGGGCCCGTTCGGGTTCCGTTTTCCACGTTTCGAGTTGCATTCTTTCCGGAATTAAATCCTCTACCCGTCTACAGTAGCTATACACTGTTTTGAGACACTCCTTGTGTTTGATCCTTGTGATAGGACCTCATTCTGTTGCAGTCTTGGGGGTCGTGGAGGCACGCGGGATTCCCGATCACGCCCCCATTACTCCCGTCGTACCTGGTAGATTGGCTTTAAGTATAATCTGTTAAATTATGAAACCATAAATAGAACCTAGGACATTGCATGAATCCTAGGAATGAGAAATAGATTGAATGGTAGATTCCTAGGGTGTTGCATGAATCCTAGGGCTGGAAAACTAGATTGTATGATAGATCCTAGGATATGGCATGAATCCTAGGATGGGAAAACTAGTGGAATGTATGAATACTGCAGTCTTGGAAAATGTGGAAAGAAAATACTAGCTACCTGTGAATTGAATTAACAGCTGCCTGTTATGAATAAATAAACATGATTGAGAATAGGGATTGTAAGAACCTGAAACTGGAAAGTGAAACCTGGATGTTCTGAGTCAAAAGAGCTGGAACCCTACGGGGAATTCGGAGTAGAACTCCTGGAAAGTGAAGGGAATAGAATTGGGGAAGTGAGCTGGCCCTTGAGTATAGAGTACCAAGGAGAGCGACTGTTCCCCCCTGTTTAGTGTAGAGCGGAGCCAGCCGCCCCAGGGACCCGAGGTTAGGACTGGCCACTCTGTACCGACTTGCTGGCCCTCGTGTACGTAGTACCGAGAAGAGCCACTAGTGTAGGGAGGTACTAGCTACCCCACGGGCCTCGGGGTTCTGCTAGCCTCCCACACCGACTTGTTAGGCCCGCTGGGGCAAACCAGGGTAGTCAGGCGAGGGTGCGCGACTTGTGGAGGGGCAAGGCCCCTGTTTGGTTACTGTGGAGGAGTTGGACCCCTGTTACTGAGAGGGCTCTGCCCTGTACTAGTTCCGTGCTGTGCTTTGGGCGCACCCGTTAACGGAAACGACTGACCGTGTGCCAGTGTGGGTTAGCTACCCGTGCGTTTACCGCGCGTGCCGTAGTCACCGTTACGTCTGTCAGTGACCTTGGGGTGGTTGACTGAGAGTAGGATCACCACGGGGGACTCTCCCGGTCAGGAGAGCACCACGTGCTACTTCTACTGTTCGGAAAAGATTGCAATCAAGATCGTTCCCACGAGGAACATTCGAGATCAAGTGAAGGATCTAAGAAATAGATAAATTGTGAAACAATAGAAAGACGTAAATAAAGGAAGAAAGAAAATTTAAAACAGCTACTGTACACTTTACTGTTTCTTTAGTTTAGCTGTCACTCTACTCAGCGTTTTGCTGACGTGTTACACTCGTTACCTTTCAGGACCAGGTGTTGAGCAGCCAGGGTCAGCGGCTGCAGAGGACGCTGGGCCGAGTAGGGTCCAGTAGAGTTACCATTGTTTCTTGTACCTCTTTTTGTTCCGTTATAGTGAGTAGTTCTTGTTTCCGCTGTACTTTTCTTTACCTGCAGTTCATATTTAGTTATGAATGTTGTTCTACTATTGTGGTGGTATATACTGTAGTAGTTTCTTTCCTTGCTGCTGTATTTTCTTACTGTTAGTTATATTCATGTTGAATGTGGTTTATTTTACTGCTCTTTTGGTTCCTTCCTTGTTGGACGACTAGGTCTTGGGATTAGTTGAGTCGGTCTGGTTCTCGTGTCTCGTAGGGGCTCGGGAATCGGGTCATTACATGTGCTCAAGGCAGGGTTCGGGTCGGAGCACGCCAGATCCGCGAGGTGAAACCACAGACTAGGCGGCGTGGGATCAGGTGAGGGACCTCACCCCAAGTGCGTTCAGAGGCACTCAAGCAATATCACAAAAAGCATTTAAACCATGCCAGTGCCTTGTAAGTTATCGATGTGGGACTATTGGTCCCGGCCTTCTCTCGCGCGCGCCCGCAGAAATCTCTCCTTCAATTGCCACAGCTGCGAACTTCGCTGCGTTGCTCGCTGGACCAGATATCTTCGCAATGCCTCCCCGAGTGAGCTGCACCAGAAGCCTTGCAGTCCTGAAGCCTGGACCGAGCGTGGAGCTTCCTCGAGTTGCCGTCAATGGCGGCCGGGGCATGGAACCTGTCAGACACGAAACGAGCCTCGCGGCCTAATCAGATCACCGGGGAACCTTCGCCTTGTCACGACGAAGGTGAATGGCAAGGTGGCAGGCCGCGGGGCGGCCTAGGCGTGCATGCCTAGGTCATCCTGTGGTCGGATGGATGGGTGATTTCGGGGGACTATTGTGGAGGCATAGAGGGACGGTGGATGGGCGGATGTTACTCATTGAGATGAGGTGGAGGTTATGTGATGGTCGGCGAGGCGTGTGGGGCTGCGGAGCGATGGGAGCGCCTCGCCGAAGGGTGGCCGAAGATGAGGAAGGTGATGGTGAACAGCGGCGGTCAAGGGTTCGATTGAGTGAAATAAAGTGAGGAAATGAAAGAGGGGATAGAGGGGAATGATTTTAACCTAACTAAAGGGATGAAGGGGACAAAGAGGCGGACGGCTGTACCTGCTGTCGCCGGAGAAGAAGATGCCCAGTGGGGGAGGACGACGGCAACGACGGGGCTAGGGCAGCGCGCTCGGGTATTGCGCGACGCGAAGGAGGCTGAGGAAGATAACTCTGCCACTGGTTTTGTGGCAGAGCGAAGAGGAAGGGGAGGGGGGGCTCGCCAGAGCTCGCTAGACACCTTGGCCGGAGAAGGAGATGAACTTGAGGTGGAATCCCGGCCAAGTCAAGCTGAGGAGGTGCGACCGGAGTTAGGGTTTAATTTATAGGTGTTTGGCTGTGCTTCTGGGGCGTGGAGGGCACGACTTCTGTCGCTGACATCTCTCCAGAGATGGAAGGTGGTTGGATACCCAAATCTCTCGTGCGTTTGCACGAGAGATTGGGTGCAAATCTGGGATCAAGATCAGGCTCAAATGGAAGGGGATTCCTCAGAGAATCTCCCTTCCATTTCTGGGAGGGGATCTCTAAGGGATTAGAGCGTGTCCTCCCTATAAACCTCGTCGGAGAAGGATTCTGCCCCAATAATGGCGGAAGGACTTGATTGTAAGATTGGCGAGAAAGATAGGGGGTTGTTGTGATGTTTTCAAAAGATAGGGACCAAAATGTGATTGGGTGTACTAAGTTGCAAAGTAGGTCAAGATGACCTTTCCTTAGGTCCAAATTTTGGTACAAACCTAATTTTGACCTAAGGAATCCAATGGTGAAGTTGGATTTTAGGTTTGACCATGTTTGAATGGGCATTTTGCGTAGAAACCCAAATTAGGTCAATTGATGAGCTAGGACCCTATTCTAGGTCAAACTAGGTTTCAAAGGCCAATTTGAATGTTCTAAACCCTAGAGGATATTTTTCCATGAATTTAAGAGGGTTTAATTGATTTTTATCCTGACCGGAACCTTGTTGATTTAAGCGGGTCTGTTTTAGGGTTACCAAATGTCATTTAATTCCTGGATTGCACATAAACCCATTTCTGATTGATTCAACCCAATTTTTATCTCATTTAGACCATTTGACCTATGTTTTGTCTCTGAGAAATTCCATTTTTGTACTGCAATGGTAAAATTACAGTTTTAACCTTTATTTCATATTTTCTTCTCAGAACACTTATTCCTTCAATTAAGCCCTCTTCTAGGTCATGTAGGAGATTTTACTCTCTTTATTAGGTCAAAATGAGCTAGTTATGGCTAATGATGAGGCTCTCATCAATGACCTAGGCATGCATGCCCAGGCCACCCTATGCCACTCTGACCACCAAGCCATCTTCGCCGTGCTCCGGCGAACCTCCCCAAACGATTTGACGTGGCCAAAAGGTAGTGCTATTAATTTTAGGGTCAGGTCGCCTGATAAACGCCAGTTTATCATCATTTTTATGCATTTAAACAAACCTAGCTCTTAGGATTTTACTCTGCAAACGGATTTTTGGGCTGCATTTAGGCATAAATTAGGTTAGGCATGCATTGCATTTTTTATTATCTTTTTAATATGTTTTTGTGAGTGTTAGGGATGTACAGATATACAAATCCCTAAAACCCTAGCACTCAAGAAGGTAAATGGTGAAGGAGAAGCCCAGACTAGTTGGAACTCAGCTTGATCCATCTCACCATAGCTGGAACCTAGCTCACTTGAACTAGGGTTAGCTCATCCCAGCTCCATTCAGCTAATCTCAACTGGATGGCAGCTCAAGAGAGTTCATCTTAGCTCACCCAAGCTCAAGTCAGCTCAGATCTAGCTCAACTTAGCTGAGTCTAGCTCATCTTAGCTCCCACTAGTCCACAGGGAGCTCTAGCTAGCTCAGCTGAGTTGACAGGAGTTCACCCTAGCTCAGATCCAGCTACATCCAGCTCCACTCAACTCCAGCCAGCTGAAGAAGAACTCATCCCAGCTTAGGAAGCTCAAGTCCAGCTCCCGGGGACTTAGCTTAGCTCAACTCAGTTGAGCTAAGCTACCTTAGCTGCCTCAACCAGCTTGATTCTCCCTGGGAGCACCAGACCTAGCTCACCTCAGCTCATTATGGTAGAAGCTAGCTTACTTTAGCTTGGCTTAGCAGCTAGCAAAGAAATAGCAAGCTAAGCCAGCTAGAGTAGTCCCATGCCAGCCTCTTCAGCAGTAGCCAGCTCCAATTTCAGCTCTAGACTTCTCCTCCTCAGCTCCTCCCTCCAAACTCTAGCTCCAACACCTTCTCTTCTACTCACCCTTTAGCTAAGCTAGCTTAGCTTAGCTTAGCTTAACTTAGCTAGCAACCAGCTCCTTGGCCATCCACCACCTTCAAATTCAACCATAGCTAGCTCCACCAACTTAAGCCTACCTAAGCTAGCTACCCTACTCAAGCTGGCACCACCTCCTAGCCACCCCTTCACCCCATTATCACCACCAAAAGACACCAAAAGTTGGCGCCAAAAACTACCCCTAACCACCTCTCTTTTGGCGCCAACTTTCAGCCCTTCATCCACCCTACACCTACCCACATAACCCATCCTAGCCATCCACCTACCCCTCCTTCTAGAACCCTTCTTGGCACCAACTTAGACCCCCTTCTAGAAGCCATTTTGGTGCCAACATTAAGGGGTGTCAATACCCATAACAACCCCTTAGGTGTCCCCTATGGTGGTGCCAATTGACCTTGGCCATTGGATCCTTAACCACCTCCATCTCTTCATCTTAGCCCTCCATTCCAAGAGTCACCTTAGCCCCCTTCCTATTCTATAAAAACCCACCACCTACCACCATTTTGGGGCATCCTCCATTAGTGTATTTTGTTACCTAAACCACCTATACCTACGGCCAAGAAGAAGGAGTAGAGGAGATTAAAGGGGCACATCACCAGCCCTTTTGGTGCCTTCTTCTCCCCAGTCTCTTCAACTTGGGCCACGCCAAGGAGGAGGACTCTTCCACTTCAAGGAGGATGGCCAGGCAAGAGAGAAGGACCTAGGGTGGATGTCCACCCTTGGAGAGAAGCTTAGGGCACACCCCCTTGGTGGAGCATAGTAAGGAAGGAGTTGGGGGACTCTTTTCAAGATTGGGAGGTACCAACCTTGGAGCAAGAAGCCCTCTTCTTCACCATCTATCTAGAGGATTTGTGTTTGCTTTTCTTTATTTCAATTTTTCTAGTAGTATAAGCACTCCTCTACTAGGCCTTTTTGTAAAACACTTTTTCAATTATCTAGTTGCCTTCTTTGCAATTTCTTATTTGCATTTCTACTTGCTTTGTTTTTAGCATTCTTCACTCCCTCTCCCTAATTATTCTAGGTCTCCACTTACCTAGAGTAAGCTTAGGGAGAGGTTCTACTTGCCACTTAGAAGTAGTATTTTAAATTTGAAGTGTAAATCACCTTCCCACCGCCATTTAGCATGTTGTCTTAATTCAAAAATTAAAAAAA